>JAPQWV010000061.1:1323333-2646666 GCA_027422505.1 Craterostigma plantagineum | reverse complement strand
TAAATTAAAATATTATCGATAAAATTCCATTATGTCAATATAGTTGAAAAGACTTCTTAGACATTTCTAGGATTATCACCTTCAGGGTGATTTACAATAGTTTCACCTTCGGGGTACTACCACTAGTTTCACCTTCAGGGTATTGACAAAGAAATCCGCAACATCTAGAGAAGTAAAATCATTAAAGCCATCGTCGGCGAGACCTAGATCACTAAGAAAGTTTGTCTCGACATTTTTCTCCTTTTTCTTCAACGATGCCTAATAGAGGTCGACGAAATGCTTTGGCGTACGACAGGTACGAGACCAATGACCTTTCAAGCCGCAACGGTGGCATTTATTTTCCACTTTTTTTTTACCTTGATCACCATCTTTCTCATCGTTGTTACCCTTCCACTTCTGGTGGTGAGTTGCATTATTGGTATAACCACCACGATTATAATGGTTCCTTCCACGCCACGACCACGACCACGACCACGACCACGTCCTATAACTTGCTTATAATCATGTTGCACTGCTGACGCGTTTACTTCAGGAAACGGTGCAGCACCAGTTGGGCGGGCCTCGTGATTTTTCAGCAAAAGCTCATTGTTTTGTTCAGCAACAAGAAGACAAGAGATCAATTCAGAATATTTTTTAAAACCCTTTCCACGATATTGCTGCTGCAGGAGCACATTCAAAGCGTGAAAAGTGGAGAAAGTTTTCTCCAACATGTCTTCATCAGTCACTTTCTCGCCACATAGATGCAACTGAGAACCAATTCTAAATATTGTTGAATTATACTCACGGTTTTGAAATATTGTGGAAGAGTAACCGCCTTTGATCGCCAGGTACTCACTTTTCAGCCCCTCGTCAAGATGGTGACGTAGAAATATCATCGCTTTGGCCTTTTCTGATTAGTGGCTTCATTTTCGACTTTTATGGTCTCACCAAGACCATAGCATCTACATGGATTTCAGCATCTAGAACCCATGACAAGTAATTCTTCCCTGTGATATCAAGAGCGACGAACTCAAGTTTTGCAATGTTAGCCATAATAAAAAGCGCAGTAGAAAACACGTAAAGTACAAAGAACCAAACTTACTCAAGAAGAAATAAACGTCGGGCATCGGCTAGAGTCTCGTGCTGACAACGTGTTGTGAAATTATTGCAAGAGAGTATAAAGCATAATATAGAATTCTTCCATTCACTTATATCTTCTCACTTCACAAACACCTCTATTTATAGGCTTGAGGTAGCCTTTACATTTGATGTTACACGTAAATAAATTACAATTAAGGGGCCATACAGATGAGGAGGTTATGGGTTAAGTATGGAGAAGATGAGTTGATAATTGGGGGGGGGGGGCTGTGAGTTGAATACAATGTGAGTGGACATCCACATAAAATACATATTTATAACACAAGATATTTACTGGTTAAAAGGTTTACTTGGATTAGATAATCTATCAAATCAATGTGTTATAAACAATAAAATTTATTATGTGGATGTCCACATATTTATTAGTGTACAAATTAGGTGAAATAGTGCATTGAAATTGCTTATAAATTGTATCGTTTTTGTAATGTTGAAGATTAGTTGTAAAAGAACATTATATTATAAAGTATATTGTTCATTATTTCTTTGTGTTGATATTATGCGTTGTTTTATACATATAAAATAAATTATTTAATAACACGTTATCAGCACGAGGCTCTAACCAATCGAGGTCGCCGACGTCATCACTCCGAGCACGAGTTCCGACCATTGAATTTCTTCGACGTCATCACGCGAAGGTATAATATATACATTTTATTTTCATATCTTACAATACAAAAAGTCCGCTAGCTCTCGCGGTAACCCCCACAAACTTGTGACGTGAGCACCAGATTTCGAATCCTAGTTGGGCCGTTAACTTTTTAATTATGTCAGTTTATTCAAATTTGACTTTTTACTTTTATCGCAATAACGTTAATATTATTTACACTTCGAACTATTTTTCTTAACCAATTGTTATATTCTGTGATAGTAAAATGTCGAATCTTCAAAAGCTTGATATTGTTGCTCTGGATATCACGGGCAAGAAATATTTGTCATGGATTTTGGATGCCGAAATCCACCTTGAATCGAAAGGTCTGGGAACTACTATACAAGCCGATAATACGCCATCAAGCCAAGACAAGGCCAATGCCATGATTTTTCTCCGTCACCACCTTCATGTAAGTTTAAATGGAATATCTCACTGTGAAAGATCCACTTATTTTGTGGACTAGTCTAAAAGAAAGATACGACCATTAAAGTACCGTGATCCTACCAAATGTCCAATATGAATGGACAAACTTACGCTTCCAAATTATATATCTGTAAGTGATTATAATTCTGGTATGTTCAGAATTACTTCTCAATTAAGATTGTGCGGACAGGAAGTTACAGAAGCAAGTATGATGGAGAAACCTTCACCACGTTCCATGCAGCGAATTTGTTGTTACAACAACAATATCGTGAAAATGGTTTTAAGAAATATTCAGAATTAATTTCATGTCTCCTCGTTGCTGAACAAAATAATGAGTTATTATTGAAGAACCATCAATCACGACCAACGGGCTCTGCTCCAATTCCTGAAGTCAACATGAACACTTACCAAAGTGATCGAGGCAATAGCTTTCGCGGTCGTGGCAGGTATAATAATCGAGGTCGTGGAGGTGGTTGTGACTGAGGTCGTGGCCGTAGCCAAGCATTATGGTAATTATGATAATTTTCATCAGAAAAGGAAAAATGAAACAAAATGGAAACCGACGAACCATGAAAAAGGCGATTCGATGAACCGTGTTCTCGTTGTGGTATGAAAGGTCATTATGCTCGTACTTTTCGTGTGGAAAAACATCTTGTTGAGCTCTATCAAAAACCACTTGAAAAAGGAAAGCAACTTGAGACAAACTTTGTCCAAGAGGAAGGAGGTCCTAATCTCAACCTCGACGATATTCCCCACATCGATCTTGAATAATTTCTCGCCGATCATAATGAATAAATGACTCAATATTGTGTATCGTATTGGTATTTTATGTACGTGTGCTTTTTATGTATTATCATGAATTTATGTACGTGTGCTGTATTATTATGAATTTTATGTACGTATGTGTGCTGTATTATCATGAATTTTATGTACGTCTGCCGATATCATGAATTTTATGTATAATAATAATTAATGTGTTTTATCATTTTCTTGAGGAATGAATACACGTGGAGACATATGTCTTGTGGACAGCGCAATGACTCACACAATACTCACGGATAAGAAATATTTCATCCGATCGATTACTCAAGAGGCAAATGTTAATACTATTTCGGGAATTATGAAATTGATTGAAGGCTCTAGAAGAGCTAATATCTTATTATGCGGAGGAACAAAATTGCATACTGAAAATGCATTATATTCATTGAAGTGTCATAGAAACTTATTGAGTTTTAAAGACATCTGTAAAAATGGATATCATATTGAGACTACAAAAGAAGGTGATAATGAATACCTTCAAATCACAAATGTGATTTTAAATAAAAAATGCGTTATAGAAAAATTATATGCATTATCTTCCGGTTTATACTATGCCTATATTAATACGATTGAGTCGAATTTTATAAACAATGATTTATTTGTGGTGTGGCATGACCGGTTAGGCCATCCCGGTTCAACTATGATGCGAAGAATAATTGAGAACTCATGTGGACACACTTTAAAAAAATAAGAAGATTATTCAATTCAATGAGTTATCATGTGATGCTTGCTCGAAAGGAAAATTAATCGTTAGACCATCACTGCTAAAATTGAAGAATGAATCTATTATGTTTTAGAACATATTCAAGGTTCTAATTGATGCGTCAACTACATGGTCACATGTATCATTATTATCAACACGCAATGTTGCATTTGCTAGACTGCTTGCTCAGTTAATTCGATTACGAGCACATTTTCCTAATTATCCAATTAAGAAAATACGTCTTGACAAATGTGATTTAATGAATGTTGTATGTTTATTGGGATTGATGTTGAACATCCCGTAGCACATGTTCTTACTCAAAATGGACTTGCAGAATCATTAATAAAAAGATTATAATTAATAGCAAGACCATTACTAATGAAGTCGAAGCTTCCCTTATTGTGTTGGGGATATGCTATTTTGCATGCAACATCACTTATTCGCATTCGACCCACAAGTTATCATAATGTTTCCCCATTATAAATGGTTTTCGGTCAACAAGATATTTCCCATCTGAGAATTTTGGATGTCCAGTATATGTTCCAATTGCTCCACCACAACGCACTAAAATGGAACCTCAAAGAAGATTGGGATTATATGTTGGATTTGAATCTAAGTCAATACTAAAATGTTTAGAACCATTGACAGGAGATTTATTTACGGCTCGATTTGCCGACTGTCATTTTGATGAATCAAACTTTCCAACATTAGGGGGAGAAAAAGAAAATAAACAGCTGGTTAAAGATATTAGTTGGAATGAATTATCATTGGCTCATTTTGATCCTCGTACAAAAGAATGTGAACTTGAAGTTCAAAATATAATTCGTTTACAAACTTTAGCAAATCAACTGCCAGATAGTTTTACTGACCAGAAAAAAGTGACTAAATCACATATACCAGCTGTTAATGCTCCCATTAGAATTGATACTTCGATTGATAATACTAATAATGAAATTGAGCCGAAACCACAGTTGAAACATGGTAGGCCCTCAGAATCCAAAGACAAGAATCCTCGTAAAAGAAAATGAGCAAATAAAATAGATAGTCAAATCGATGACACGTCAACTCTAAGAGAGTCCAAGGGCATGGATAAATCTGATCAGGTACCTGAAAAATTGTCAAATATTGAAAATGAAGAGATCTCAATAAATTATGCCCATAATGGAATAAGATGGAACCGAGATGAAGTCAACGTTGACGATATTTTCTCACTTAACGTAGCACTACATGAGATTAATGAAAATGAGAATCATGAACCAAAATCTATAGATGAATGTCGACAAAGAAGTGATTGGCCAAAACGGAAAGATGCAATCGAGGCAGAATTAAAATCACTTGAGAAACGAAAAGTAGTTGGACCTGCGGTTCGTATACCAGAAAATGTAAAGTCGGTTGGATAGAAATGGATTTTCACTAGAAAGAAAAATGAAAACGGAAAAATTGTGATATACAAAGAACGGCTTGTTACACAAGGCTTTTCACAAAGACCTGTCATTGATTACGAAGAGACTTATTCTCCTGTGGTGGATGCAAAAACTTTTCGTTATCTAATTAGTCTGGCAGTACGTGAAGGACTCGATATGTATCTTATGGATGTTGTCACTGCGTACTTGTATGGAACACTCGATAGTGACATATACATGAAACTCCCTGACGGATTTCGTTTGCCTGAAAATTCATGATCTCGAAATGAGTACTCAATAAAGTTCAATAAATCGCTCTACGGTTTAAAACAATCATGGCGTATGTGGTATAATCGTTTAAGTGATTATTTACTAAAAGAGGGGTATAAAAATGATCAAACATGCCCTTGTATCTTCATGAGAAGAGGTGGAAATGAATTTGTCATCATTGCCGTTTATGTTGATGACTTAAATATTATAGGAACTCCTCAAGAGTTAACTAAAACTATTACATGTTTGCAACGAGAATTCGAAATGAAAGATCTCGGAAGAACAAATTTTTGTCTCGGACTACAAATTGAATATTTAAACAATTGAAAAGATTTTATATGGATAAAGCACATCCATTGACTACTCCAATGATCGTCCGATATCTTGATGTGAATAAAGATCCGTTCAGATCATGCGATGATAATGAAGAAATACGTGGTCCTGAAGTTCCATATCTTAGCGCTATTGGAGCATTAATGTATCTTACATGTCATACTAGACCTAATATAGCATTTGCAGTTAATTTATTAGCAAGATATAGTTCTTCACCAACTAGATGGCATTGGAATGGGATCAAACAAATATTCCGTTATCTTCAAGGAACTACAGATGCAGGGTTATTCTATCGAATGATTCACAATCACGCTGAGTTGGTGATAAAAGGAATTTATATCGTATTTTATACCCCGTAAAAACGTAATATCGGTTGTTATTTATATAGAATTTCTTTGAATGCCATATTTTTACGTTTATTTTGCATATTCTACAGATATAGGAGAAAAGAAATACAACCGACTGGTTTGAAAAGTATCGAAGAGGCAGCCCATATTACGGCCCAAAAACAAATTGGGCCAAGATAAAACCAGCCCAAGCCCTTTAACAGCAACTAAAGAATGAAGAAAACATTAAACTACATGGAACTAACGCATTCAAGCAAACGACAAATGATAAGAAGAGAAGAAGACCCACAAGATAAAGAATTGCGACGATCGCACGCACACCGCAGACAAATGAAGAAAAAAGAGCTCGGCGCAAGGAAGAAAATGAACAACTCAATCTTACGCATGCTTGAGCTGCAAAATGGAGATTTTTTTGTTCCCCATCGCCATCTATAAATAGGAGGATTAACGAGCAGAGCTGAGGAGACAGACGCACACAAAAAAAAGCCATATACTCGACCTATCAGTTGTGTGTACTCTTTGCTAGACCGAGAGCAAGAGCAGCGAAGGAAGCAAGCCAAGCGGGCTGCGGTTGCGGCTGCGACTGTGAGTCGAGGGGCTGCTGTCCGACTGGTTTGTGTGGGCTGAGGGCTGATCTCGGGACTGTGAAGCGAAGGCGAGGAGCTGCAACTGCTCGAGCTGTGAGCGGGTGCTTGTGCGCAACAGTTACGAGGTGGAACGGCAGCAGCTGCGGGGACTGACGGAGGGCTGATCCGAGCCGGGTTCACGAGCGAGGTAACTAATTTTCGGGTACGATTGGGCTGAGACGGGCTGCGGGCGTAGGAGGAGAAGCGAGCGGGCAGTGCAAAGGATTCGTAAGAAAAGGAGAAGCTGAGACGCCCACCACCTGTTCGGGAAAACTCCTCAACGAATTCAGGGAAGAAACGTGGTTTTATCTTTGTTATTTACGGTCCTCGTTATGTTGATGTTTAATATGAGTGGCTAAACCCCGTAGTATTTGAGATTAGATGAACCCTAGCGAGATCGTACGTATGTTGAACGTATTATTAATGTGCTTTTTATTATGACTCGGTTACGATATATGCTATTGTTTTGATTATGTCTACGTGGTCGAAATAATTACTGGGAAAATCGAACGCTACGCTCGAGAGAGGTGCGACGATTAGACCACTCGTAAACGAGCGGAATAAACTCATCGCTAGAGATAGGTTGAACTATCCCGCCAGATTAGAGTCAAATCTAATAGCGGGATTCATCGTTATTTATTGCGGTCTGTGCTTAAGTAGTTAGGGAAGTTTGCCCAGCTATTTAAAACGTAGATTAGTTGTTGCGAGTCAAAGCGAGTAAGCGCAGTTTCGCCCAATCGTAGAAATTCCTATACATATCATAGGAATCCTCACGGTCTAATAATTAGCTAATATATTATTTATCTGTCGTTCGGTCGAGCTAGGGGGATTCGAAGTCTCAAATACGTTTTCGTTCATAAGGTCGCCGTTTTTATATTTTTATTAAACTGTATATTTTAAGTGTTTATCGTTATTTAAATTTACGAACATCACAAAAATAATCACAAAAATATTCACTAGGATATTTAAACGACGGTTTTCTAAAGTATATAGTTCTTTTGGGTTCGATACTCGAATATTTGCCATTTCTATACTATTTTCGATAGGTACACTTGCATGTTGAGCGTAGGATATTTCGTCGATATTCGTTTTATTTTTATTACTCGATCCGCTCGATCAGTTGGCTATTGATCGACACGCGGTGTATGAATATAACGTGCAAGTGCGACAAGTGATAATATAAAACGAATACTTAATTACTATCACCAACGTGCGATAGGCAGTGGACCTATCGTTTGTAGTGCAGTAAGGTGAGTAAACGAGTATCGAACACAAGGAATAAATTAAGTACTAGTCGTGACCTATCGACTCGATATTCAGCCTAAATAAAATAAGCAGATGGTTTTACGAACTATCTTAACAGATTACTCCTAAATCAACTAGAGATTCAAAGAACACGCCTAAAACTGGTAGTGGTAAGAGAGCTTTCAGATAATAAAGATGTGCTCGAGATTCGAATCCCGCTAGGTATTATCGCCTAAGACAGTAAATTATCGTTCCTACGTGATTCTAACTAGATCGCAGTAATTTCCGACCCGCTAACGAGTTTGCTGTCGCCCTAAACGCTCGCGGGGATCTAAAATTCAGTAATTACTAATGGCGAGGGTCGAGTATTTGCTTTCGCCCTATACTCGAATCCCATCTTCTACGAACGGTCTAATCGTTGTTTAGTTGTCGCCCTAAACGATTTTCCATACGATCACTTTAACACATAGACATATTAAAGCGACGAAATAGTTTCATAGATAGATAAATAGTCATAAACACGAGTCACGATAACATACGTCTTAAATACGAAACAACCTAGCGTTCATCTAATCCCAAATACATACGGAATTTAGCTACTCATAATAGACGGGAAAACAACGAAAGAGATAGGGAACAAATAAGGAAGACTCATGATCTTGAATACTGGCGAATTAGGGGCAGTAGCGTGGATGATTCTTCGTTCTTCGTTCAATTGAGCGTGATTGCATCATTGATCTGTCTCTCATGCTCCGGGGTGCGATTCTGTGTTCTTTTAGGCTCTTTTTCGTCTCTTGAGGGATTATGGTTGATATCTGGTAAGTATCCCCCTTTTCTGGATCGAAATCGGGCCTTTATAGTGAAATTCGACACTATCACGGCCTTGGACATGATACGTCACGGCCGTGACACTCTCTGGCCACAAAATGAGCTCACTGCCGAGCGTCACGGCCTGGTGCAGTAGTGTCACGGCCGTGACACTCTCAACAGCTTTGCGGCAGTTTCGTATTTCTCTCAGATGGAGGGAAAACAATGTCCGATTGACCTGAAATTTTGACCATAGATAGAAGACTCGCCAATATTGATTCTGACCAAAGGGATTCTTAATCCGAGATCTGGATTGAGAGATATAAATTTTCTAATGTTGCTGCTGAACTGGGTCACGGCCTGGTGCAAGAAGTGTCACGGCCGTGACTTCCGGCAGTATAGTCTTCTGTCTCCTGTCACGGCCTGATGCACTGGGTGTCACGGCCGTGACACATGACTGTTTCCGTCGTTTTTGCTCCGTTTTGCCTCGTTTTCGCTACTTTTCGCTCAAAAGTCGTCCTAAGCTCCTTCAATATCAAAATATGTGTAAATAGGCGAATAAACGAATAAAATGATTGCTAGAGCTCTATTATAACCCAATTAGATTAGACGTATTGAAATACGTTTATCAGCTATGCAGATGCGGGATTTCTATCTGACCCACATAACGGATGATTGCAAACAGGTTACTTATTTACACATGGAGGTACGACTATTTCATGGCGATCGGTTAAACAAACCTTAATTGCTACTTCTTCAAATCATGCAGAAATATTAGAGATTCATGAGGCTAGTCGAGAATGTGTTCGGTTAAGATCTGTTATTCAACACATTCAAGACACTTGTGGACTATCTATTGAGACCTTCTACAATATTATTTGAAGATAATACATCATGTATAGCTCAATTAAAAGAAGGTCACATCAAAGGTGATAGAACAAAACACATATCACCAAAATTTTTCTTTACGCATGAACTTCAGAAAAATGGTGATATTGATGTACAACAAGTTCGATCAAGTGAAAATCTTGCTGATCTATTCACTAAGGCACTTCCTCCAACAACTTTTGAAAATTTAGTATATTCAATTGGAGTCCGTAAACTTAGAGATCTTAAAGGACATTCTCATCAGGTGGAGTAAATACGCGTTGCTCTCTTTTTTCCTTCACTATGGTTTTTCCCATAGGGTTTTCCTAGTAAGATTTTTAATAAGGCAACAACTAAAAAGTGTATCTAAAGAATGATGTACTTTTTTCCTTCATTAGGTTTTTATCCCACTGGATTTTTCCTAATAAGATTTTAATGAGACATATTCTTTAGTGGACATCCAATGGTGAGTGATATAAATAATAAAATTTATTATGTGGATGTCCACATATTTATTAGTGTATAAATTAGGTGAAATAGTACGATTGAAATTGCTTATAAATTGTATCGTTTTGTAATGTTGAAGATTAGTTGTAAAAGAACATTATATTATAAAGTAAGTTCATTATTTCTATGTGTTGATATTATGCGATACATATAAAATAAATATTTTATAACACAATGTATTTATTTCCTTTAGTTTATCATTGTATTTTTCTATATAAAGCCCAAATCCAATATACGGCCACGGCCCAAGCCCACATGCTAAAACAAGCCCGGCCTGTAATAATTTAGCTTGTTGACCGTCGTCGTCCTTCTTACAATCAAGTAGAAATGAAGATATAAGAGAAATAATTGAAAATGAACTATGCTATGATGAAGTGATCCAAAATAAATGGAATCGATGTGTCATTCACATTCTTGTATTTGTCTTCAAAATGGATATTGATATATGATTCCCTTGTTGCTGAAAATTGAAGCTTATTCGAGTAAAAGGCGTGCCTTTCTGCATCAACAAGCATTTTTTTCGCCACTAGCGTCACTTTTCTTATCAACAAACGCGTACTCTCTCTCTCTCTCTCTCTCTCTCTCTCTCTGATATTTTCCATTTTTTTTATTTCTTTCTTCTGAAAATAGGATAAGAGCAAGAGATTTCTCTTTTTTCAAACTCTATGGATGGATAAAGTGGTATATCCCTAAATTCGTATTATGAGGCTCAAGATTTTTTCAGTAGTTTGCCAAGATAACAAGTAGCCTAGCCCCATAAATTATCTTTGGGCGATAGTCCTGGACTTTTAGATTCAGTAGAAAATCATCCTACTATTTCAGTATTTGTCAAATTGGTCCCTGGATTCAATTCTTATCTTCGTAGTATCTTTTACTGTCTGTTGTCGATTTTATTCGATTCCTCTAAAGTTAAGGCTTCGGTGTATAAATACCAACCCTGCATATATTAGTTGAGGCAGTTTGACATTAAACTCAAACTATATGAACTACTTTGATATTTAGGTCTGTATTTGGGGTTGAAAAATAATTTTTGGAGGTGAGCTACAAATATCCTTCATTACATAGAGAGACAGACGCGCACACGTCAAAGAGAGTTAGCTAAGGGGAAGATGGCGGATATTACAAGAACACAAATTTTAACCACAACCAAACAAAAAATCACGATGCTTTTCTCGAGCTGTATATTATCTCCCTCACCTTCCTCATTTATACCTTCTCTATTCAACTCCTTTCTCTAGTATTTGCTTCAATCCGAAAACCCTTCAAAGCTTTTGCTGAAACTGTTAAGAGCTTCTTTATCGTTTAGCATTTGATTATCAGCACACCAGCAAATTTCGAGCTGATCGACAATCATACATAGAAAATGGCTGTAGCCATGGCTTCTACTGTTGTTAATTTTGTGCTCTATAGCAACTTGAAATCAGCGGAGAAGCATCAGAGCTTTAAGGTTGCTCCTTCGAAGTTTTCCTTTGGCGTGGAGAGTACTCAGCTTCCATGCATTTTTCCCAGGAGAAGGTAAAGTTGGCTTCTTTTTGTTGTTGTTGATGGCATAGCTGCTTTTAGTTTCTGTTTAGTTTTCAAGAATTCTTGCTTTAATCATCAGTTTCATTGTGTTGTGTCTGAATCCTCGTATAAGGTAATACTTGCTCCTTCATTTGATTGTTCATCAATTGGCTTTTCAGATGTTGGGTGGGGTGGGTTTGTACTTAATTGCTGAAATCAGTTAGATCTGTGCATATATAGTGATGAAAGAGTGGTCATTTTCTAGTGTCGCCACTCATTTCTTTTCATTACAAGCATTTTCCAGCAATCTTGGAAGGAAGGCAAATATTTTGTTCTTCACCTCATCCCATTACAATACAACCAACTCATTTGTCGGTATTCGTTAGTTAATGAAGTCGACGATTCCTGATCTTTTTATGCCACAGCTTGTTGTCGGGAAGCAATTTCCTCGCCAAAGCAGCTACGACAATTGAGGTATTCGATTGTCGTTCTGTCTTTCACCAGACGAGTTGGTTAATCTTAATCATACGTTTTATTACATCAATTCTTGATTTTGTCCCTTTAGGACGGTAGCCCTCAAGAAACTGATGTGATCCCAACGCCCGTCGTCATCATAGATCAAGATTCCGACCCAAATGCTACCATCGTTGAGATCACCTTCGGCGATCGCCTTGGTGCTCTTCTTGACACTGTAAGAAAAACGTTTGTCTCTTTCTTCAGTTCTTGACTATTGCTGGGAAGTTGTGTAAGATTTGGTATCTTTCCATAGCTTGAAATACTTCAATTTCGCAGATGAAGGCTCTGAAGAATCTTGGACTGAACGTTGTCAAGGCGAACGTATACCTCGATTCTTCAGGCAAGCACAACAAGTTTGCTATCACTAAAGCGTAAGTCCTTCCTTATTCGTTTCTTGATTCGCTCCTACAGTTAAATGATGGTTCATTTTTATTTTTTAAAGACAAACTGATTTTTTTTTTTTATTGGAATTCTGATTTTTGTCAGGTCGACGGGCAGAAAGGTCGACGAAGCAGAGTTGCTCGAGGCGATTCGTTTGACAATAATCGACAATATGCTTCAGTACCACCCCGTATATCGCCCCCCTTTATAATTCTTTTTATTTTTTAATTTATTTTCTTGATATTTTCTAGAATACGTAGTGCTTACATGAGTTAATCCTTAGGAATCGAGTTCCCGACTGGCAATGGGAGCTGCATTTGGCGCTGTGCAGCCAACTGAGACGGTAATTAATCAATGAGCTTGATCTTAATTTCCTGTTAAATTCATATATCAAAATACTATTTATTTTCGTGTATTGATTGGCGTAATTCAGATCGATGTGGACATCGCGACTCACGTCCACGTCTACGACGATGGCCCAGAACAAAGGTAAGCTGAAGTCAGACAGAAGTTAGCTGTTCTTGCAAGTTATCATATAATGTTAGAAAGATTGCAAAAAAGACATGATTTTTTTTTTTTTTTTTTAATTTATGATGTAATTTTTTCGCAGCTTGCTTGTAATTGAGACTGCTGATCGACCGGGATTGTTGGTGGATTTAGTGAAGACTATTACCGACATAAATGTGGACGTTAAGTCTGGAGAATTCGACACTGAGGTAAAAATGGGGTTCAAACGTTGCTTTCTTACAGTCGATCGAGGTCGTGTATGAGTTTATATCTTTGCTTGCTGTCAGGGATTATTGGCTAAGGCGAAATTTCACGTGAGCTACAAGGGAAAACCCATCATCAAGCCTCTTCAGCAGGTAAAAGAAGACACAAAAGAAACTTCTGCAAATTTATATGTTTACTATTTATGTCTTCTTCGACTAGCTTTGTTTGAGATTTTTCGATTATGTGTGATCGCAGGTGATTGAGAATAGCTTGAGATACTACCTGAGAAGGCCTTTCACAGAAGAAGCCAGCTTTTGATCGATTCACTTGCTATTAGAATCTCTTTCCTGCAAAATAACTTCTTGCAAGAATGACATGCAAAGATTGTTTTTTATTCATAACTTGCTGCACAATTATACATATATGTCCATTGATCTGATAGAAAGAGGTGTGTAAAGCCCAACGAAAATAGACCAAGAACATCTAAAAAGCCCGACAAGGAACACACAACAACTTCCCACCTAATGATAAGTGTTGATGAAAACAAAAAGGAAAAAATTGGAAGTTTATCACCGCTAGAAGCTGTAACGTGTAAGAACCAAGAGTCTTTGGGTGTCTACAAGTGTCCGTAACGGCTTAAAAATGCGACCCTTTTCCAACTTTAATAATGGCCCAGACAGTGCATTAACACTAAGAGTACTGATGACGCACTTGTCTTCAAAAATAGAAAAAACACGACACAGTTTTTGATTATTACATCAGCGTATTCATATTGAAGGGATTCTTCTTTAGCTCTTTCTTGCTTGGGTTCAGTTCAGAGTCTTAGGTCATGGAGCTATGGCGGAAAATGGTTTTGCCTCTAAAGAGGGTCTGGATTGGTGTTTCTGCACGCGTTAAAGCTCGAAAGAACGGTTTGTTTTTACTATTAATTTAACACTGAAGTGAGTTACATTAGGATTTACTGTCACATTGAATTTGAAATGGTTTTCTTGAAGTTGAACATTCTTTCTCTTTACAACACTCGCACACAGATGTCTGAATATATACATATATTATATATATATATATATATGCGTGTGTACATATTCCAAGACTGAATCTTGTATCTTTAACTGGGATATTATGCCGGTTTCTGGAAATTTATGTCTTTGTTATTACATACGGTAATCTTTTTCTTTTTCTGATGTTAATATGATCATTCTTTTTATCATTACATTAGATATCTCGTAAAGATCGATCGATCAGCTCAATATTATGAGCGAGTTCATTCTTTTTTTTTTTTTGTCCTCTTTTTTTTTTTTTTTTTTTTTTTTTTATCAATTCCAAGAATGGGATTTACTTGCATCTTTCGCTTGCCTTATGGCCCACACTAATTTAAGTTCCAATTAAGATATCCTAGTAGTACGAGGATTAGGACAGCTTAACCGAATTGTTAGTTGGTTACCATATGGGACTGTTAATAATTACTTGCGCGGCAGAAAAGAAAGATATATCTCCATTATCACATCTCTTGGAATAAAGATACATATGAATATGAATATTGACCTTTTTTCAATTTTATTCTCAATTACTACAGGCGTCGTCGGTCTTTTGAAACTCCACGACGACATAGAAACCTGCGAGTACGAAGATGTCCAAGTCATGTGGGAAATGCTGCAGAGAACCACCGCCGCCGAGCCGCCGGCCAAAGCTCCTCCGCCGCACCACGCCGCCAAGCCCAAACTCATGAGATGGTTCTAATCTAAGAGTAATAATGCCCACGTGGCAGATCCACGCATATCCTTCGCTATAGATCCAAGTACAGCCTAGGAAAATAAATAAAAGAGAAACTATGTTTGTCGTGTAAGTATTGTATTGTATGTATAGTATATTCCATTTCAGGGTTTTTACCGATCTTCAAACGATAAAAAAAAAAAAGGTTTCTTTTTTTATTCTTGGACAGCGTAGAAGAATATTAGGAGAGATTAGTGGAAGGAAGGAAGAACTATTCAAAGAAAACCAAATCCCATTCACCAAAATAGAACACAAACACAAACACACATCATAGAACGGGAAAGAAAAACACCCTAAAATCGAACATCTCGTAAGAAGACGAAGAAATAATCAGATCCAAAAATGGACGACACCTTCGAAGACGACGAAACTCCGCCCAAGAACAAGAACAACCCAGCAACAAAAACCATCCAAAGGAAAGAAATGGCCCTATCATGCATGCTAAACACAGAAGTCGGCGCCGTCCTCGCCGTCCTCCGTCAATCCCCCTCCTCCGGCGTCGGCGCCTACCACTACCACCCCGACGAACCCAACGACGCCTCCCTAATCCAATCCCTTCGATCCCTCCGTTCCCTCCTCTACAACAATTCCGCCCAATCTCAACAATGGCGCAAAATGGACCCACTAGTCTACCTCTCCCCCTTCCTCGACGTCCTTCAGAGCGAGGACATCCCAGCCTCGGCCACCGCCGTCGCCCTCCACTCCATCCTCAAAATCCTAAGGCTCGGAATCTTCGACCACAGAAACTCCGGCGCCAAGGAAGCCATAAACTCCGTCGTCCTCGCCGTGACGAGCTGTCGCCTAGAAAAGACGAGCCACGCCGCCGAGGAAGCAGTCATGATGCGCATTCTTCAGCTCCTAACCGCAATAATGAGGCACGAGTCGTCGATCCTACTAACCGATCAGTGCGCGTGCACGGTGGTCAACACGTGCTTTCAGGTGTGTCAAATTTCCTTAATGGGCCTTATTGGGCCGGCCCGCAAGGTTGGCCCAAATAACAGACGAGTTTAAGTGCTAAAATCAATTGGCGATTGATGGAGTAACTCATCAACTTATATAGGTATAAGATCCTCTATACCATAAGTGTTCCACTAGGCATTCCAACTTAGGAAAAAAATCGTTACATCTCTCCCTAACAAGTGTTTAAACGTAATATTCATTACACACACGTATATATATCATTACACTGAGTGTTTCACACAGAAAAGAAATATATAATTTTTATGAATTTTAGAGGCGTATAGTTGATTTGGAATACCTAGTGGAGTAGAGGATCACAACCCTTCTTATATGCTACTCAATCATTCATCAATTATACGATGTGGGGCACATGTAATTTATTAGGGTTTGTAACTCTTAAGAAAGGTCGTTCAGCAGTCGGCCGGACGAGGGGACCTCCTTCAGAGGAGCGCGCGCTTCGCCATGCACGAGCTCGTACAGGTCATCTACTCGAGGTTGCCCGACATCGAGGTCAAGGAGTGGGAGAATTCCGAGTCGGACACGGAGGATAATTCCCTCGACGCCTCTTACGGCGTCGGCTCGTTCGTCGATATTTTTCAGTTCTTGTGCTCTCTGCTAAACGTGATCGACGTCGTGGACGCCGAAGGGATGATGACGTGTCAGGGCACTGCAGACGAGAATATACAGCTTTTCGCGTTGAATTTGATAAACTCGGCGATCGAGCTCAGCGGGGAAAGCATAGGGAAGCATCCTAAGCTTCTGAGGATGATTCAAGACGATTTGTTTCATCACCTGATTCATTATGGGACGTGCTCGAGCCCGTTAGTTCTTTCCATGATTTGCAGCATCGTTCTCAACGTATACTACTTCCTTTCCAGGTATACTCCCATGTGGATGTGGTTATACTGACATGCACGATATTATCCTAGGTTTTTTTTTTATTGCGCGAAACCCCTTGTGTTGTGTTAAACTTAGCATCGTCCTCCCTGTGTTGTCTCAAACCTAGCATCATACCCTCCAATTAGGGGTGTAAATGACGAGTGAGAGCATGATTGAATAAACCTCGATGGGTTTCTCAATTTTCAAACTATAGGGGTTTTGGTGCTTTTTGTCTGAACCAAGACGAACAAACCTTTTTTTCCCTCAGGTCAATTCGCCTTCAATTAGAGGCGTTCTTCTCCTTCGTACTGTTTAGGGTTCCGAGCCCGGGAAAGTCGCTACAGCTCCAGGAAGTCGCCGTGGAAGCCATCACGAACTTCTGTAGGCAGCCAAAGTTCATCATCGAAGCATACGTAAACTACGACTGCGACCCTACTCTAAGGAACGTCTTCGAGGAGATGGGAAAACTCCTCTGTAGGTACGCTTTTCCAACGAACGGAGGGCTCACGACGAGCATCCACGTCCAGGCATTCGAGGGCTTAGTCTCCATCTTCCACAACATAGCAGACAACATTGACAAAGAAGAAGATTCGAGCCCCGCCGCCGGGCCCTACCATGTCGAAATTTCTAGCTATGTTCCTTTCTGGGAAGAAAAAACCAAGGAAGACGGCGAAGAAAACGATTCTTCTTGGGTGGACTACGTTCGCCTGAGAAAGGTGCAAAAAAGGAAGATTTTGATCGCCGGGAATCACTTCAACAGAGACGATAAGAAGGGATTGGAGTACCTGAAGATTTCCCGGCTGATCTCCGATCCGCCCGACCCAAAGGCCTACGCCGTTTTCCTGCGATACACGCCGAAGCTCGACAAGACGACGATCGGCGATTACTTAGGGGACGCCGACGAGTTCCACGTTAGGGTTCTCAAGGAGTTTACCGAAACGTTCGACTTCACTGGGATGGTCCTCGACACTGCGCTTAGAACTTACCTGGAGACTTTTCGACTGCCAGGCGAATCGCAGAAGATACAGAGGATCCTCGAGGCGTTCTCCGAGCGATTCTACGACCAGCAGTCGTCGGAGATCTTCGTCAGCAAAGACTCGGTTATGATCCTCTGCTACTCGCTCATCATGCTTAACACGGACCAGCACAATCCCCAGGTGAAGAAGAAGATGACCGAGGAAGAGTTCATCAGAAACAACAGAGCGATAAACGGTGGCAACGATCTCCCCAGAGAGTACTTATCCGAGCTCTTCCACTCCATAGCTTCGAGCGCTATCAAGCTCGAGAATCAGTCGTTCGCGCCGATGGATATGAACCCTAATCGGTGGGTGCAGCTGATAAATCGGGCGAAGAAGATAAGCCCTTTCATCACCTGCGAATACGATCGGAGGCTGGGAAGGGATATGTTCGCAGCCATCGCGGGCCCTTCGGTCGCCACGCTGGCGGCGGTCTTCGAGCACTCTGACGACGAGGAAGTTCTGCACGAATCGGTCGAGGCTCTGTTTTCGATCGCCAGGATAACTCAGTACGGGCTCGAAGACACCTTAGACGAGCTACTCTGTTCCTTCTGCAAGTTCACGACCCTGCTCAACCCTTACGCCTCGCCCGAGGAAACTCTCTACGGTTTCAGCCACGACATGAAGCCGAAGATGGCCTTAATGGCTGTTTTCACAGTAGCGAATACGTTCAAGGATTCGATTCGCGGAGGGTGGAGGACCATCGTCGACTGCTTGCTGAAGCTAAAGAGGCTGAAGCTGATTCCTCAGTCGGTTCTTGAAGCAGAGAGCTCTCCTCCTTCGCAGGAGAAGGTAGAGTCGAGCTTGATTTTTCCCGGGCAGGAACACAAGCTTGGTAAGAGGGGCCAAGGTTCGAGCATCATGGGACGTTTCCTCAACTTCATGTCCATGGAGAGCGCAGAAGAAGCGCTGACGTTGGGGTACAGCGAATTCGAACAGAACATGAAGATCATACAGCAGTGTCGTATAGGGAGCATCTTCAGCACTAGCTCGAACTTGCCCGTCGATTCTCTGTTAAACCTCGGTCGGTGCATACTCTTCGCAGCTGCTGGGAAGGGGCAGAAGTTCAGCACGCCCGTCGAAGAAGAAGAAGCAGTCGCCTTTTGCTGGGAACTGATAAGCTCCTTAGCTTTCGCAAATTCCCACAGATTCCCTGCGTTTTGGCCTTATTACCACGAATGCCTCCTCGAAGTAGCGCAGTTCCCTCTCTTCTCGCCGATCCCATTTGCAGAGAAAGCCATAGTTTCGCTGACGAAAACCCTCCTCAAAATCCTCGCTTCGAATCAAATCGAGCCCTTCGAAGAGCTCATCTTCAAGTCCATAAACCTAATGTGGAGGATGGAGAAGGAGATCCTCGACACTTGCTGCGAGTTTCTAGTGCAGGCCGTTAGCAGAATCCTTACGGAGTTTCCCGACAGGTTAAGGACGAACCTAGGATGGATGTCAGTCTTGCATCTTTTGTCAGTTACTGGTCGTCACCAAGAAACGTACGATCAAGGAGTTAACAGTTTGATCAAGCTCATGTCTGAAGCCTCAACCCACGTAACGAGGACGAACTACAGCTACTGCGTAGACTGCGCGTTCGCCTTCGTAGCGCTGAGGAACAGCAGAATAGAGAAGAACATCAAAGTCATGGATCTGCTCGCCGACACCGCGAGCTTGCTTGTCGAATGGTACCGCTCGGGCTATTCGGATCCTGGGAGTTCGACGAGCATCGCCAGCAACGCGAGCAATTCTTCGGCGGAGGAAAGTGGGAGAAGCGGCAATCCGCTGAACTTTTTGCTGAAGCTCGGCGAAGCGCTGAAGAAGACAAGCTTGGCGAGGAGGGAAGAGGTGAGGAACCACGCTGTGATCTCGGTGAGGAAGAGCTTTCTGCTGGCCGAGGAGATACTCTTCACACCTTCGAACTGCATAAACTCCTTCTACAGCGTCATCTTCGCCATGGTGGACGATCTGCACGAAAAGATGCTTCAGTACTCGAGGAGGGAGAATGCTGAGAGAGAGACGAGGAGCATGGAAGGCACAGTGAAGCTTTCCATGGAGGTTCTGACAGACGTTTACCTGCATTTCTTGAAGCCCATCTCTGAGAGCCCTAATTTCAGGACGTTTTGGTTGGGTATTCTGAGGCGAATGGACACTTGTATGAAGGCTGATTTGGGGGAGTACGGCGATTCGAGGATGCCTGATGTAGTGCCTGAGCTTCTGAGGAGCATTGTTATGAGTATGAAGGAGAAGCATATACTTACCCTGAGCGGTGAAGATGATCTTTGGGACACTACGTATTATCAGATACAGTGGATTGCGCCCGTGCTCACCGGTGAGTTGTTCCCCGAGGGGCTGAAGAACAAGGATTAGTCTCTTCTTCCCTTTTTCGGAGACGATTAGAATAAGCTTACGAAGATTATGAGCAATAGATCAATGGCTAAGGTTGTTATGTAATCATCAGTAAGACCATCAATATAGAACTAAGATAAGGTTTTGCTGTAGACATCCACTGGTAACTGAAGTGGGAAGAAGTAAGGAATCAAGAAAAACTGATCATGCAATAGACTAAAACTGTGAATCTTACATTAAGTTGAATTGAACCTATATTTCCTGCTAGCATGCTAAGCTACGTGAATTATTCTTGGAAAACTGTGCTAGAGTTTTCCCTCGGATTATAAATGAAAAGAAGACTAAAAAATAATTTAAAAGTATAAAAAAAAAATGATCATAGAACAGCTCCGTCGCATAACTCGGCTTCTCGTTTCAATTTGGTTAATTCTGAGATGCTCCCTCAAGTGCGTGTGTACTTATCTTCTCTAGCGACAATGGCCAGTCTTCGCCAAGTTTCTGCGGATTCAATTCCGTAGCAACTCTAAAGTCTTGCAAAGTTACTGAAACTGAACGACTGCCACTACTATTTTGCAACTGAGGTTGATATCCTGGTCTGAGGCCATTGATTAGCTTCTTAGTATGAGGTTGTTGATTCTTGTAAGAAGAATCGTTCTTTGTCCCCGATCTTTCTCCAACACGTTCGATGCAAGACCTGATTAGCCCCTTCAGGTAAAAATCTAAACCACGGTTAAGTATTTCTGCACAATCCTCTGATACCCCTTTAAGGCCCTGAAATACTGCGATGTTCTCCATTTGCTCCCTCAGTTCAACATTGTCTAAAAGAGCACCCCGAGAAAACATGTCTGAAGATCGTTTGCTATTTCCTTGGAGAGGACTCTTTGCAGATTCATGGGTTGCATCGTTTCTAACTAATACATCAGCCTGGGCCTTTCTCAGTTCAAGGGACGAACTATCTTGCGATATCCCCACGTTTGACATGTTAGAAACATGAGATGCTAAGATCACATTTTCATTCTCAGAAGTACGAGCGAATTCTTGATGATTCTGTTCCAATACAACATCAGAGTTGCCTGACTTATGTGCAGTAACTCGAGGAGCAAGTTGAGTCTTTTCTTGGGCACTGCAATGCCTCGAAACGCCAGTTCTTGGCTTTCGGGGCGAAATAGGTAAAATACCGTGGGACCCATTTGGGTGGTAGTTGCCTACGATCTCCTCAGAACCAACTTGCAGGCGATGTTTCGAGGCATCGTCCTTGAAAAGGGTTGGTGGAGGAGATTTTGCAGTACATACGTTTTTAAGTATCGAAGAGACGAACTGATTGTGAAGCGGTATATTTTCCCGTCCGAGGATTCTGAGACAGAGCTTATTGAACTCAAACTTTGTCATTTTCGAACTCAAGAACCGATGCAAGAAACTGAAGTACTGCTTGGATCCCTCGGACCCTAATTTCTTGACGAATTGAGCTTTCAACTCAGCAAGATTAACCCGTGAATGCTGCCGGGGAGGTTTCATGCCTTTTTCGATCCTTTGAAACTAAATATCCATACAATGGAGTAATGCAGCAGCAGTAATCACACGAAATTTTCAAGACGAGCCGTTATAATTTTTCTCCATCTCGAACAGCCCAATTTTAGTCACTGATATTTCATCCCTTGAACAACATTAATCAACCAAACCGCAGCTTGAAATCTCAATTTTAAGACAAAACAGCAATGGAGGCTCAAAATTGCAATATTATCAAAGCTCCAAAACAGCAAAATTTCTGAAGATTTTCAAATCCGCCAAGCTCAAAATTCCTGGTTCAATACACAGACTTTATAGTTTGTGCAACCAAATAGAAGAAATCAAATACAGATACCTCCCTGAGACTCCAAGCAAATCACCATAATTATTCTGTACCCACGAACACGAAATCAAATGCCTCACCTTCAGCAGAAGATACTAAGCTCGATTCTCCGACTTCAGTCCATATATCGAAAACTCAAGCTCTAAGCGTAATGCGTCAGAAGTGCATAAAGATCGGAACTTCGCCGCGCCTCTCAGCCCACAGAACCAAGAAAATTAATGGGTTGGTCGAAACTCAGAATTCGAATTCAGGATAGAAACAAACAACAGAAACGAATGCTCTTCAGCTTCAAACTTCCATTCTAGTCTTTGTCTTCACTTCTTTGCAGACTACGAGGTTTCTTCATGCGATTTCTGTTCATCCCTCCACAAAATTTTGCTTCACAATCCCTTTTTCAGCTTTACACTTCTACTTCAGTTTTTTCGAACTTAGTATATGATCCAATGAAATCCAAGAACCCTTTCGCCGTGCGTGTGTTTCTTTCTATTTTTTTCCCTTCGGTACGCCTCCCTGTTCCTTGTTTCTCTCTATTTTCCCAAGAAAGAAACGCTAAGTTAGTCTTGGACGTTGGGCATAAATCATTGTACGTTGTTCTGCCATGAGTAATAACGCTCTGGTTTTATCAGTTTTCTTGCGAAAGATGTTTCTTATTTTCGACAAGTGCTTCTTTCAACTAGTAGTCACTAGTCACTACTCACTAGTCACAATTCTGTTGGCTGTTGAGAAGCCAAACTATATACATATATCAAAATATATAAGAAATCATAGATCCAATTATATAAATTTCTTTAATTAAATATCTTCCATTCTTATTTTGTTAAACTTGCATAGGGCTTAGCTAATCAACTCCCTATACTAGTGTTTCTTGAATAAGTAGCCATCTCCTCAACTCCCTAATTTAGTGTTAGAATAGGACTAATTACGTCAGCTACTTCGGTTAATGGAAGTGCATGCCATTACATATTCGTGTCACTTTTGATTAGTTGATCTTTACAACTATAGCACCTTTATGTTCTTGCTTCTTCACAAAACATTCCACATGTAACAAATTCAAAGTCTTACTTGATTCTTATTTTGTTAAACTTGCATAGGGCTTAGCTAATCAACTCCCTATACTAGTGTTTCTTGAATAAGTAGCCATCTCCTCAACTCCCTAATTTAGTGTTAGAATAGGACTAATTACGTCAGCTACTTCGGTTAATGGAAGTGCATGCCATTACATATTCGTGTCACTTTTGATTAGTTGATCTTTACAACTATAGCACCTTTATGTTCTTGCTTCTTCACAAAACATTCCACATGTAACAAATTCAAAGTCTTACTTGATTCTTCATTTTATATCGAATGTTGAACGAAAGTGCAGTGACTTGTAATGATTAATTTATGTAATTAATGTCTTCGTATAAAAGGTAGAATAAATATCCAATTCATGTTTCTAACGTGACTCTTTGCAAGCCCTTTTTGTCGTTAAACTTTGTTCTTACTTGAAATCGAACTGCTTTCTTACCCTTCTTTTTGGATTATCAGTACTTTGATCTTTATGTTTTACTCGTTACACTATACCAACCAGTCCCAAGAATTGGTAAGAACCTACGATGTAATGTACATGGCAATTTTCTTTCCTTTTTTTTTTTTTGTTTGCGAAATCATATTGGTAAACGTTAATACGCCGGCTTGAGCCCGTGCCCCAGGGCAGCTTCCCACACGACGTCGATCTTATCCACGTCGAGCGCTCCAACTTCGTGGTGCTTCCATCCTTCTAGAAGGTGAACGACGCCCCCCGCGTGGCACGCATGCACCACTCCTCTTCCTAGCGTATACTAATCGCAAAAAAAAAAAATCGACAAAAATGACTAAAAGTCGGACGAAAAAATTGTCCATGTAAATAACAATAATAAGAACTTCCTTTCTTGGCGGAAGCGTAGCAAACATACCTCGCAAGTTCCAAGCCCCTCGACATCGTAGGGCAAACTCATAGCCGCTAATTTCCCATACGTGCAATCCCTTCGAAAAGGTATTATCGGCGGAACGACGAACTGGTGAAAATGCGTGCCAGCTGGCGCGTAGTACTGCTCCCTCGGTGTGGCCCACTTTCCGACGATCCATGTCTGAAATTTTTTTGATTCATTGCGCTTTAGCATGCGTCCATATGTTAGTTTTTTTTTAAAAAAATTGATCGTTTCTAATTATGTATACTCTTATATAATTGGTATATGGTTGCTATAAAATGTCGTATTTGGTCTGTCATGCAATTTAGCCCATTTATTTGTAATAATTAATTGAACAATATTCATCACTTCTAATTTTTTATTTATTGTGCTTACGCCCCTGCACATTACTTTTCCATTATTATTTAACAATAATATGTCATCATCGTATACGCTAAAAACTATAAATCTCAAAATAAAAAAATTTAATATATTTTAAGCGCACGCATAGACTGTGCGAACATACTAATTATTATTATTACCTTGCAGTGCCTCGCCGCCTGGTATTTAGTGACTTGGACTAAGTACTCCCGGTGCTCCAAGGAAGCTTCTTTCTGTATTTTGCCGAACCTTTCCGTGGATAGCGTGAGCATCTGCACGTTATTTTCGGCGTATATTATAGAGAGACCGTTTAAAGTTAATGCGGTCGATTTATCGATCCAATCTTCTTACCAAAACCCTAACTTTGTGCCTGGCGAGGTATAGCGCTATGGCCCGCCCGAGCTTAGACGTGGCCCCCGTTAAGAAAACCTCGTCGACGTCTCGAGGAATTTCATTTAATATCACTGCAGCCGTCAGCGTATTTCCGTGAACGACTCTGACTCGAAGATTTGGATGCGCCTTAGTAAAGAGCGTTCCCCCGCCGTTTAACCCTTCGTTCTGCGAATATTAATTTCTCTTACTTACGTGAATTTTTTTACGATATTTTTAGGGCTTAATCTGATTATGCAAAGGTTAATTTAACCTTATTCAGTGCGGCGAGGCTGATGACCTCGACCCCGAGCTTATCTGCTCTTAGGATTGCGCTTTCGATTTGCTTGTTTATGCCTTCCGCGGCGAACGGCAGGAAATACTGCGTAATATTCGCACCGTTAGCGTCGAAGAAAATCTTACAAAAACGATTCAAAAATAGACGGTTCTGAGTTATTTTTTTTTTGAAGAAAAAAAAAAACCTGAAAGCCGAATCTCGGAACGATCCAAGTCTGATGAAGCTTTCCCCTGAGGAAGTAGAAAGTGACCAAGAAAACCTTGGACTTGGCCCACATGAAGAGCATAACGACGAAAGTGTAAGGCCACATGACGAACAAGAACGGCTTCGTACTGAAAGGTATTGACCCGAAAGATCGAAAAACGAAAGGCGCATGCATTCCCGACATTATGTCGACGCCGTGCGCTAGGAACACGAAATCGGGCGATCTGCTCCCTAAAAATCGAAAAAGATAATTAGGGTTTCGACGATAAGAAAAAAAGGTCGATCGAACTCACTTTTTCTGGAGCTTATCTCCCGGTGAAGATCCCATGAATTGAGGTTCGCAGTGCTCCATAGCTGGTCGAATAATGGCATGAATAGGCAGAAGTTCGTACTCACGTCCTTGTGATGAAGGCTGTGATATCTGCATATATAGTCATAAACAGACGAATACAAACATGTGAAATTGTTGTACTGCTAGTCCTTTTCGCCTGTCTGAATATGTCGAGGACGATATTAGGGCAAAACGAAAGCTTACACGGGAGTGTAGATGAGATGTCTTAGAAGAGGAACAGCTTCGAAGAAATGGCTGGGAATGACTTCTACGTTGCTGTGCCCCATACATCGAAGGAAGTCGAAAACCAAGAAATAAGTGTACAGTTGTGCCATGGATCCATAGCCCATGAAGACAGTTCCTAAAGTTGGAATTCCTACAACTAAACATAGTAGCAGTTGTTCCAAGAATGCTCCTTGACCAACTGAGAAGGGATTTAGAACCTTAGAGCTGTGGTGTAACCAGTGATAGTTCTGAAACAGAGTTGGGGAATGTAATAATCTGTGGATCCAATAGTACAACGGCTCTGAGATTCCTATGTGGAAAACTATGCAGCAGAGAATACCCTTTGTGTCCCATATTGCAAGATTTTGGAACAAGCTTGGAAAGCTCAGATATGACAGAGAGGCCAAGATAGCTTGAAGTATCAAGAAATTATCCCTAATTCAGGGAAAAAATTTACAGCAGAATATTAGTATCAGAAAAAAATACAGCAGAAGTATCAAGCAGGAATGTATTGTGATGTACCAGTGCCATTCTGAGTCGATCTGATCGTATTCGTAGCCCCTTTGATCGATTCTTCGAGCCCGATTCAGGTAAAGAAGATTGGTATAAGTCGACCATAGCTGATGAACAAGAGCTCTTAGGCTGAATACGATGAGAATATGCAAGCACCACAATGGATAATCATGATTCTTGGTATCTTCTTTGCTGTAGATGGCATACGTGACTTTTGCTACTAATGGCCCATACAGCAAATACTGTTAAGGATTTAAGAGGATCGAAACTCAGATTCAGATACTGCGAACACCATGGAGATTTAGTAAAATCAGTAGAAAAATTAAGGTATAATGCACACATGCCTTGAAGTTCCCCAAGTTTTCCCATGGCCAAGAAAACAAAAGAGCTTCCTTTTTATGTGGAATGCTAACAACCACGTACTTGTTGCCTTCCATATGTTTATCCTTCACCATAAATATTTCTTCTAGTCGATTTTTAAGTGTAGAAAGAAGAATATATGAACCCAGGGAAGTACTGATTGATCTATGAGGCAACTTCAATTTATGAAGTTTATCTCTGCCATTTTTTGAGGCACGCATCTCAACCCTATCATGACCATATTGTTTATATGTACTAGCAACAAAGCAAACCTCTCTCTCTCTCTCTCTCTCTCTCTCTCTCTCTCTCTGTGACTTCACCTTATTTAATATGATTTTATCAGTTTCCTTATTTTGCCTTAATCAGCTATTTGTAAACCATTCAGTCACGGAAAGCTTCCATAACTTCATTACATATGCGGTATTTAGTCGGTATTAGCTGACAGTTGTGGTGCCACTACGTAAACATATGCATTTAGTGCGAGCGTGACATAGGACTTCAATTCCAAGTTTATAATACTAGCTTTCATAATCATAAATGTATACAAGTATTTATACAAAGTACCATGTAAAAGATTCATACGATCATCTTAATATGAAGTCGAGGTTTTTTTTCCTCCTTAAATTTATGTCCCCATCATCTAATTAGGTAGAGTTAGATTCCTGCTAACAGTTGGACGTGCCTCTCAAAGCATCATTAGGCAATTAACAGCATTGAATGTAATATCATATTCATGCACTATATATCAAATGAATGCACTGATCGTCAAGACTTTTGGGCTTCGACCATAAATGGCAGTCACAGTTTCAAGCCCAAGCGATAAATTCTCGTACAGTGTGACTGATGGGATGCCCAACACAGTATGGTTGTTCCCTTGAACTGTTCGGAGATGAATCGTTGAAAAAAGAAAAAGGAAAAAGAAAAGATAAGATGGTCATTGATTGGGATGAGAAAAGAAAACCTAACTCAGTACTCCAATAATAGCTATTCATCACGGATCCGTTTCATTCATTGTCTTGGTTGGGAAAGTATAATACGGATCTGTTTCATTCATCGCTCATTAGCATGATCTTATTAATTGACAAATCAAGGGGATTCTATTTCAATATTATGGAAATTAATCCGAGAAAAAGACAGTAACTTTACCAACCAAACGACTCAGTTTCTTGAACCCTTAAGTTCACCCGCCTTAACATTTTCTGGGATTTCCTTGATTGTTTACTGATTGTTAAAAAGTTCAATATTTTTTCCTTTGATAGTTCCTTGCAGAAAATGTTAGACTTTTGAGAATTAATTATAAAACTAGGCACCTTATCAAGTGTCACTTACAAAAGTAGGCACGGTGTGTATTTGATCTCAAAAGTAAGCATCCTTATATTTTACTTTTTTTTTTGAATTAGTTTTATAATATACAGAAAGTTATTAAAGAATATCTATCTTTTTATTTTATTTTCTTTGTATGAATTAATTTCATATCCGAATTAAAGATGAAATATGAATTAAACATATTATGTATGCAAAAAATAGTAAAATTTATAATATTGTGTCGTGGATTTTTTTATTGATTTTTTTAAGAAAATCATTTCACAAATCAGAAAACAGTTCAAGAATCGAAATCGATCTGGTAGTTCAAAGAAATAGAATAGCTTCGATCAACGTAAAAAAGTGGAACCAAAACCACTAATTATATATATATTAATAAATTAATTAATTAAATCAATAAATAATTTAATATATAAATTCAAATATTGACCCACGCCTGCTTTCGAATCAATTCTTGATTTATTGCTCCGAAACAGAGCGACAAGGAACCAAAATCGATAAGATCCATTTATATGTCAAATCAACACTTTATTAGGGTACTCAAAAGATAAAAACTATATCGATTCTGAGTCTAACTTTTGGTTAACCGGAAAGTTTCTTTGGTTATTAGGGATATTTTTTCGGTTTTGATCAATCAACCAATGGGATTTTAGTAAAAAATTTAATAGTATATAATATTTATAGATATAATATCATATTAAACCAGAAATAAAAAATCGCTTTGTAAAGTTCAATTCAATATTATGTACGAACCGTAATCTGTGTTTCGCATCGCAACCGGTTCAACACACTATGATCATCCCAATCATTTATACAATAAATTTAAATAAAAATAAAATCAGAATTATAAGCCACTAAAAAAATATGAAAATAAAATAAAAAATAATTGTGCCTATTTTGTAAAATTTACACACATTGCCTATTTTTGTTAATCACCTTCAAAAGATGCCTATGTTGTAAATCACCCGATGACTTCGGGTGATTTACATTTATAGGCATCTTTTTTAATGTAGTTTACAAAAGTAGGCATTGTGCGTTAACTACTATAAATATAAGCATAAATTTTTTTATATTATATTTCATATTTATTTTTATTGCTAGTATATATTTTATTAATTTTTAATGGTCAAAAGTATTAACTATTAGATGTGTCACTGACGATGGAAGAAAACAGTGTATTAGAGAAAGTTTATATTTTCCATATATTATACTATTACCGATTAGGAATTATTGACCACATATTTCATTTTCGAAGTCAGATTCAGCCGAATTAGAAACAAACCCGTAAATTGTGCATTTATGTATACGTGCAAGTTTTGACTTTGCCACACATAGCAGGATAAATTATTTTTTTCTTAATCTCATACCCAATACATCACTCGAAGACAACATACATATTCGGATTCAATATTGTTGTGATTCTTAGTTTCTAGGTTTCAAAAATTTCCACCTACTAATAAATGCTGTTAAATTTAGTATATTTGTGTGGATCAATTATATTTCTTTCGTTTATTTGAATCCGTTGTTCGACTTATTTTATTTGTTTGGATCAATTGTTTAATTTCTATTTATTTGTCTTTAATCTGATTATAAAAATAACTTATAAAAAGAAAATAAAATAAAAGATGCCTATTTTTGTAATAGAACTGTACACGTAATAAAATTAATTCAAAAAAAAGAATAGAAATTAGAATAATGCTTAACTATGTAACTGTATACACACAATGCCTATTTTTGTAATCGACACTTATTCATATGCCTAGATTTGCTTGTTTTGTGGCGCGAACGCAAATACCGAAGCCTTCGAGAAATACGAGGAGAAGCAATCTCGCAATATATTACAAGAAATAATCGTTCTTCTGAGTGTGAAATGAAATTGCATTCTTTGCAAAGAAGCTTGACTTTCTAACATGAAGACGAAGCCGACGCTATCATTACGGCACAAGTCGGCGCCGAACCATCATTTCATCGGTAATCAGTATACAAATGAACCAATAATGAGTAAGACGACGAAGAAAAAATGCGTGTAATAAAGCTGACACGTGTAATGCTGTGCAAGTCGGGAATTTGGGATTATTACTGATTACGACGTTTAATGAAGAAAAGAAAAAAGAACAAAAGTCGTCGAGCATGATCGTTTACCAAGTCTAAGTCAAACTATGTACATATCAACAAATGGCAAATATGTTACTCCATCTTCCCGCTAATTTTATCATACTTTTTCATTTCGGCGTCCCAATAAATTTATCACCTTTACTTGTTTAGCAAAAAATTATCACAAACAATCAATATAATAATATTAAATATTATTAAAAGACGTGTTAAAATAGACACTTTTTTCTTTTTCATTGTACTATATTATTATAATAATGTCAACTTAATTTGCATGTCCAACAACTTATGCGATAAAGTTGCTGGGACGGAGGGAGTATATCGTTGTAGGTAATCACTTTTTTAATTTCGGCCTTGACAGATATTGTACACTCTATAACGGCCGATTTTGAAGACCATTCTATGCATTTTCACATTGCATGGAACAATTTATAAACAAATTGGGAGGTATCGTAATATCAAAGCCTTCCGTCAGCCGAAAGAACGAGAACGATCGTTCTACTTCTAGCATTTCAAACTTATCAGATATTATTATTATTGATAGATTATAATTTTGCAAAGACGTTCAATGCACGACTACTCTAGATAAAAAGATGGACACATCTTTTGGACTTTTGGGGTTCAGATTTTTCTTTTTTCAAACTTCGGAACTTCAAAAGGGGGATTTGGCTTCTCAGACAAGTATGTGTCAGTTTCTCTCCGATATCTGTCTCGTACATATCTTTGATGCTTGATTTTCATTCTCTATATATTATGTTTGATATGTTCGATCTTACTTACAAACATATTACTAAGTTCTTCGTTCTCACTAATATTTGCAAGCTAGCTTATTTTGCTCCTTAAGAGTTTTGTTAGTGCTTATGATCAATTCATAAACGTCACTAACTTCCTAATAGGTGAATCGTATTAGTTTTGCCACCATGCTTCATCGTCCCATACTCATGGTTAGGTTCCATGCATTGAGAAGAACTGTTAATCTAATCTATATATAGTGGGTGTTACTTTAGGATTAATGGTTAAATATATAAAATGCTATTGCTAAATATTTATGTCAAAGATTGATAAATGAATGGATTTCTTACCAAACTGAGAATCCACGACTTCGAATAAATCCCAAGGTAATACATTATATTACAGCATCAAATGCTTAGGACAACACAAGTTCACACACACACACACACATCAAATAGCATATTAAACACAGGGAAAAACAACACTTCATCATCAATCTTAAAAACCCTCAAAACATCACACTAATTATTATTCCTCGTACTACCCTCAAATTCTCTCCACTGATCAGCAGAAGAACTCGAATAAGACGTCCCAGAACCCCTCTCATAGCTCATGAAATCGTACTCTTGCCGATTAAAGTAATGTTGCTGTTGCTCATTGGAAACCATTGGAACTCCTCCTCCGCCATAAAATCCATCCGACGAATAATTATCATAGCTCAAACTGGTGCTAGGGTTCCCACGTTGAGCCATTAACTGTGCGTAGTGATTCACATTAGGATAACAACCACTTTCTTGCTGATTCAGCTTATATTGAGTCGCTGATGCTTCTCCACTATTACCAGCCCTGCCACTGTTGTAATAAGACGAGGGCGGCTGGCGATCTTTTCTTGACGAAGAAGATGATGATGGCGATGGAGCAGATGTTGTCGTTAGGTAGCCACCACCATTCTCAGACATTCCTTGAATAATGACCCTTTCTGGGAAAATTGAGCTTAGCCTTACTTCCTTTGAATTTTAGGGCAGCTTCGTCGTACGCTAGGGCAGCTGCTTCGGCCGTCTCGAACGTTCCCAGCCACACTCGGGCAGCTTTGTGTGGGTCCCTTATTTCTGCTGCCCATTTGCCCCATGGACGCTGCCTTACACCTCTGTAGTGTCTCTTCCTCGCATTCGCCGTGTTCCCTAATTAAATCTCACACAATATAAGTCGAGTTAAAAAGAGAGTTGTCCAAAATCTCAACGCCCGAAGTTATGAATTACTTTCTTCTTATGGAAGAGTTGCAACCAATCATAATCTAACATAGGCATATATCTCCATCTATTTGTTACTATTACCTCCTTGTTCTTGAGTTTGTTGATGGGATGGTTGAGAGCTGTAGCTACTTACTGGCAGCTGAGAATGACTTGGTGGTTGGGTTATAAGTGGATTTCCTTGAGGATGAACGGTGCCCGAAGGGTTTTGATTGTTGTTTCCGATAACTTGAGAGAGAACTGAGACCATCTCGGCCATGTCGTGATGAGACCTGGGCGTGTATAAAGGGTATATGAATGATTGATCATCGTACACGGGAGAATAATCAGTAATCCCATCCTCTTCTTCTTCTTTCTTCATTTTATCAGATGAAGAGGCCCTCTTACCATTTCATGAGTTATCCACTTAATTTTGTCTCTGAGTGTTGTGGACTGGGGCTAGATCTTCAAGTGAGGATGATATGTTTTGATAAGATATTATTTTGTGTGTGTGTGTGTGTGTGTGTGTTTAGGCGTGTATAGGAAGGGTTTCTTCTAAAATAAGGAGAAAAAAAAAGAATAAAGGTAGGTCATTTGAGTTCTTGAATTCCATTACTACTTGGAAGAAAAGACAACAAACGTTGTTGTTTTGTCTTAGGGTTTACTTGCTATAGCATGTGTGGAGCGGAGCGTATCGAGAAGACTTTGAATGGGTGTGTCATTTTGACTTTTATGCACTTCTGTACAGTAAATATTGAAACCGACAAAATGTTTTGTTTTCTCTTCTTTAAATATTTTTTAAAGGGAGTCTAATATCCAAGTATTGACCCCTCGGTTCCTATGAGTAGTATAATCAAATTTTAGGCCTGCCAGGGAGCGGATTGGGGTAAGCAGCACGGGCCACGAGCTTTGGCGTGGCGGGTGTGAAGTAATCTCAATGGCCAAATAAAATAATAAAATAAATAAACACATCAATACATGTGTTATGATATGTGTCATGTGTGGAAGAAAATAAAAAGACACGGTTGCAAACTCTTAGAGGCGAGTTCGAAATGACAAAAATGAAAGAAGGCGAAGGCGTGTCCGAGCACATAACGAGAGTACGGACCATCGCCAACCAGTTGACGAGAAACGGCGAGGTTCTAATTGATGCTCGAGTCGTCGAGAAAATTCTACGATCTCTGACGAACGAGTATAAGAACGTGGTGTGTGCTATTGAAGAATCCAAAGAACTCGAGAAAATGACGATGGATGAACTCTCCGGTTCGCTTGAAGCTCACGAACAACGAAAGAAAAAGAAAAAACAGGAGTCTTTGGACGAGGTCCTAAACACAAAGTTGTCACTTAAAGAGGACAAGACGTTTTATACGCACCACATGGACGTGGCCAACATGGACGAGGTTTCGGGCAAACTACAAGTCGAGGACGAGGCTACTTCCTAGAAAAAGGACAAACGAGCAACCAAAATGGGAGAGGACGAGGTCGAGCACGAGGTTGAGGCGATCGGTCAAATCGTCCGAGCGTTGAATGCTATAATTGCGGAAAGTTCGGGCACTTCGCAAAAGATTGCTGGTCCAATATAAAGTTGACGAAAACGCAAACTTAGTGGCACACGAAGAGCCAAAAGACGAAGGCGTACTCTTAATGATGCTCGAGGACACAAAATCGGGCAGCAATATGGTGTGGTATCTTGGCACCGGTGCAGCAACCATATGAGTGGGCACAAACATCTCTTTACAGATTTGAAGAAGATCGAGGATGGCCACGTAACTTTTGGAGATGCTTCAAAATAGAAGCCAAAGGCCGAGGGAAAATATGTTTCTCTCAAAATGATGGCAAACAAGGATCCGTCGAGGACGTTTATTTCGTACCAGACTTGAAGACGAATATCTTAAGCATGGACCAGTTGCTCGAGAAGGGATGTTCGGTGTTCATGAAGGATCGATCGTTACAACTAAGAAACAAAGACGGGCGAATGATCGCACAAGTCGAGATGGAAAGGAACAGAATGTTCCAAGAAAAATGTTTGCAAGTTGACTTGAAGGACAAAGCCCATTTATGGCACATGCGGTTCGGACATTTACATTACGGAGGACTAAGAGAGCTCTCCAAGGAAGATATGGTGCATGGGATGCCGATGGTAGAGGAAGGAAAGAAATTTTGTGAAAGCTGCATGATCGGGAAACAGTCGATAACGGTGTTTCCAAAGCAGGCAGGATATCGAGCACGCGAACCGCTTCATACACACGGATACATGCGGGCCAATCACACCGGCCTCATTCAGTTGGAAGAGATATTTCATCAGGTTCATCGACGACTACTCGAGAAAGAGTTGGGTCTATTTCTTGAAGGAAAAATCAAAAGCGTTGGAGACATTTAAAAAATTCAAAACGATGGTCGAAAAGGCGACTAGCTCCAATATCAAAGCACTCTGATCAGATAGAGGCGGAGAATACATGTCAAGTGCTTTCATATCATTTTGTGAGGCACATGGCATCAGGAGATTTCTCACAGCACCATATTCGCCGCAACAAAATGGTGTGGCCGAGAGAAAGAACCGAACCATACTTGACATGGTTCGATCAATGTTGAAGACTAAAGAAATGCCAAAGGAGTTCTGGGCTGAGGCAGTACAATGTGCGGTCTATATACAGAATCGGTGTCCACACAGCAACCTCAGGAGTCGAACACCACATGAAGCATGGAGTGGCCAGAAACCGACCGTAGCACACTTCAAAATATTTGGAAGCATGGCGTATACACATGTCCGGACCAGAAAAGAACCAATCTCAACGACAAAAGCAAAAAGCTCATTTTCATTGGGTACGATGAGAAGTCGAAGGCGTACCGACTATTTGATCCAGAAAACAAAAAGGTGACGATCAGCCGAGATGTTCGTATTGATGAAGAAAGTTCGTGGGACTGGAAGCACGAAGAAAAGACTATGACGCATGAAGAATCATTTAACATTGCTCCAACATCCGCTTCGGTTTCACCCCAAGAAAATAACGAGGAGGACGAACCAAGACAACCGAGGATACGAAGCATGCATGACCTGTACGAAACAACCGAACAGGTTCATCTAGTCTGCTTACTGGCCGACTCGAAACAAATTAGTTTCGAAGAAGCCGTAAGAGACAAGAGATGGAAATCGGCGATGGACGAGGAGATCAAAGCGACTGAAAGGAATGACACATGGAAGCTGGTCGAGTTGCCATACGGGCATAAACCCATAGGAGTGAAATGGGGTTTATAAGAAGAAAATGAACGCTCAAGGAAACATCGGGCGTTATAAAGCGAGATTGGTGGCAAAGGGCTATCGACAACGAGCAGGAATAGACTACGATGAAGTGTGTGCTCCCGTCACAAGAATGGAAACAATCCGGCTGCTCCTTGCCCAAGCTGCACAATTTAGTTGGTCGATCTATCAAATGGACGTGAAGTCCGCGTTTCTGAACGGTGAGCTTGAGGAGGAAGTCTATGTGGAGCAGCCGTCGGGATATTCAAAACCGGGAGAAGAAGGGAAAGTGTTGAAGTTAAAGAAAGCGCTTTACGGGCTGAAGCAAGCGCCTCGAGCTTGGAACACTCGGATCGATGGCTATTTCAAAAAGAATAATTTTGAGCAATGTCCATTTGAGCACGCCTTCTACGTCAAACGTGAAGGAGAGGAAATGATCATAGTCGCTCTTTATGTCGATGATCTCATTTTTATGAGAAATAGTGAGAAGCTCATCATTGATTTCAAGAAGGCAATGACAAAAGGAGTTCGAGATGACGGACTTGGGACTGATGAAATATTTTCTTGGCCTCGAAGTCGAGCAAAGGAGCACGGGAATATTCGTGTCGCAAGAAGCGTACGCGAAGGATATATTGAAGAAAAATAAAATGGAGGAAAGTAAACCGGTTGCTACACCGATGGAGCTCGGAACAAGATTGTCCAAGTTTGAGGGAGGATCAGGAGTAAATGCAACTGAATATCGAAGTCTTGTGGGAAGTCTGCGGTACTTGAAGTGCACGAGACCAGATATCGCTTACAGCGTTGGAATTGTTAGCCGCTACATGGAAGAACCGAGTCAGAAACATCTCAAAACAATCAAGAGAATTCTTCGACACATAAGAAGAACACAGTCACTCGGATTATTCTATTCAAATAACAAGTGACGGAAAACTTGTTCGATATCCGGATAGTGATTGGTGTGGAGATATTGATGATCGAAGAAGCACGGGCGGCTACTTATTTTTCTAGGGAGTACAACGTTTACATGGCTATCGAAAAAGCAACCGATCGTGACTCTGTCAACTTGTGAAGCAGAATATGTTGCAGCATCGTGGTGTGTTTGTCACGCAGTCTGGCTAAGAAATTTATTGCTCAAGTTAAATTTGCAACAAGATCAGCCAACCGAAATTTGAGTAAGTCGGCAATCGAGTTGGCGAAAAATTCGGTCTATCATGAGAGAAGCAAGCATATTGATGCTCGGTTTCATTTTATCAGAGAGCACGTAAAGAAGGCAGAAGTAAAAATGATACATGTCGCCAGTTTGGATCAAGTCGCAGATGTTTTCACGAAGCCGTTGCCGACATGTACGTTTGAAAATTTGAAGAATATGCCCGGGATGAAAGACCAAAAGGCATTGAGATTAATGGAGGAATTTGCGGAGTAATCTCAATGGCCAAATAAAATAATAAAATAAATAAACACATATCAATACATGTGTTATGATATGTGTCATGTGTGGAAGAAAATAAAAAGATAGGTAGGGCTTAGTCATGTTTAAAGAGGCGAAAACAAAAATGATGATGTGTTCTTAATTCTCTATATAATGCATATATGGGTCTTTGTAAATTAGAGTGCAACAATAAAAAATATGTTGGTGTGATTAACGTCAAATACAAATATTTCTCCTTTTCCAGTTTCCATATACTTGAGAAAAAATAACAGCGGGTCCGTCGGAATAATAGAGATATAAGTAAATTATGGTGATTTCTATATTTTTTGATGTATGATTTGTACTTTAATAACATAAATAAATCAATATAAAGAAGTTGATTAAATTAGATATATTTTTCAACTTTAATTCTTCATTTTTATTTTATTATTTCTTATTCTTATTTTTCTTAAAATGGGCGGGCTTGCCGCGCCTGCCCCCTTAGTGGCGGGCTACAGGGCGGCCCGTCCCTCCGTCCCGTTTTGACATCTCTACCTATTATGACTATGGCTTTGGGTTTTGAATAAAATATGGTTGGGATTGGTAATTCCATTAGAAACAATATATTGGTTATTATTCGTTAGGCTATGTTCGTTCCTTTGCTTTTCTAAGCTTAGCTTCCATTGACATCCATGTACCAATTTTCTAAATCAATTAGAAAACCATGTGGCTATATTACTACATGACATGATTATTGTCATTGATAAACAGAAAAGATTTAATCTTTGTTCCTGGGATTGAAAAACCTGTATTTTATAGTTGGTGTTAGTTACGATTTGCCCAGATCATAAATTTTGGAGAAAATCAACTGTCAAGAACATCATTATAGCATACCACTTCTCAGAGTTATATAAATTGATAACAAATAAAAACCATATCTGGTAAACATAAAACCGAAAAACAGAAGAAAAAATATTCCGAAACCATGATATTGAAACTTTAAGAAGATCATTCGAAGCAAGCTCAAGACATCCCATGAAAACCAGCCGATTCAAGCAACGCTGCTTTGATCTGATCTGGGTCGAGTTCTTTCCCTTCACTGCATTGCTGAGGAAAAAAACCCAAAAAAAAAAAACGCAATCAGTTAATGTTAAGATTATAAAAAAAAAGTGGGTTTCGTCCCACGTCGACTAATTCAATCTCTAAGAACCGATATATTCAATCTCTAAGAATCGACATATATATATATACTTTCTCCTCCTATCACCACTTGGTTTTAGGAAGGACCCCTCGATTTCTAATAGTTAACGGTCAAAAACTACATAATCGAGCTATCTAAGTTCCTGTCGAATATCGAAAAAAAGAAAAGTTACCTCAGCACGAAATACATCCAATGCGAAGCCATTGAAGCAGCTAATAACCGCCTGCTGCACATCGAGCCCAAGGTTATCCATAGCCCTAAGAGTCGACAGCAGAATCCCAGGCCTACGACCACAGAACATGTGTATGTTAACTGCTCTTCCTTCCCTCAGCCTAACCTCGACCTGTTTATGTAATGACATTATCGAATTCATTAGTACATACATTCCTTCTAACATCAGATGTTCACACGAGAAGCAGTATCGAATATATGTATACTCTTGCGGGCTGTGTAGCAGTTGGGCTTGAGAGTGGGCTTGCGAAAGCACTCGGGCAGAGTTCGTCTTTGATTCGGGCAGCCGTAGGAGTCAGCGGGTAGAAGTTGTTGTTAGCGGTTGGGGTCAGCGAAGAGCTGCCCGGGCTAGACTCGAGTTCGTTGTGTAGATCGTTGATCTTCTGAAGAAGCTCCTTTAAGTAATCAATGGCGTCTCCTAGTATTGAAGCCCTGTCCATCTGAGACAAGAGATGATGAAGTTTTAGTCCCATGATTAATTAAGGTCTCATAATTGCATGGTAATTACAGTATAATCACATTATTGTTTGTCATTAATAGAAGGGATACTGTGTGACTTTTCAAACTTAGACAACTCTCTATTCATCCGTGTGTGGTCCAAGTAGAGAGACGAATTTTCAGATCGTATCATAGGTTCCATGTGAGTGAAATAAATGCTATCAACATAACTTTATTACAATATGCATTGCCTCTAAAATCTAAATCTTGCAAATTGCTCATTTAATGTTCAGACGCCACAATCAAGGAGAGATCGATGATTAATCAAGCAAGGAATACGTAGCAACAACAAAGAAAAAAGGAACCTTTGAGGAACGTGAATCTGCTAAAGAACTGAAATAAAGAAGAGAAAGCATAATGCTTCCGTATAAGCTAAAACATGTCTTTTAGTACACGAGAAATGACAAGCGAAGAATTTAGCATTTCTGTTCTGTTAGTACGTACCTTGCTGATCTTTGGCACGACTGATCTCAACATGTAGAGCCTATCATTGAGCTTCTTTCTTCTTCTTCTTTCCGCCATCAGATTTTTTGCAGGCAAACCCTTTTTCTTACCCTTTTGGTCAGCAGCAGTTACTGTGCTGTTTGTGTTGTTCGAACCGTTCTTCGCATCCTCTTCGGCTTTGCTGTTGGTATTCTCAAGGAACAAATCATCAGAATCATAGTTCAGATTAGACCCATCAATGCTTATGTCATCAAAATCATCTCCAATACTGCTGCTAGCAGCTTTCCTTTTCCTTTCACTCTCTTCAATGCTGCTGAGAACCTCGTTATATCTCTTATTGCCATAAGTTGGAGACTTGAGGCTTATTGTCTGATTCAAGGAAGCTTCATGGCTGCCGCCAATGTTCAAAGATCCCAAATTTCCTACACTTGTGCTCCCAAGATTCTTTCTTAGAGCAGCCCTCTTTTGGAAGAGCGTAGGCTGTGATGATCCAACGAAGTTATTGTCGAGTGGCTTTAGGATCTTGCTGGACCTGTTGAAGAACATCGAGCTGTCAATGGTACCCGACCCGAAGTTAAAAGAACCCGACCCACCATTTCCTTGGGGCAACTGATGAAGCATATTATTACCACCACCACCACCACCACCAAAGTGAGTACTGTTTGTGCTCAAATTCAAGTGAGAATGAGCCCCAAAATCACCGAAACCGTTGTTCAAAATCCCAGTATTATTGTTAGTGTTCTTGTTCAGAGCGCTCTCTAGATAACCACTGCTCAGATCAAAGCTTCCCTGCAAAGGGTTGCTGTTACTGGAAGCATCGCCGCCGATCAGAGCCCTGTAGTAGTTCATCTGCGCCGGCGATGGATCGAAGCTCCCGTTGAACACGGCGGCGGCAGCGGAGGTCGGCGAGCAAGAAGAAGACGAATCGAGTTGATTCAGCATAATAAGCTGCTGCTGATGATGATTATGGTGGTGGTTGTGATCGGCTGCTGCTTCGGTGAAGCTCGGCGAGAATGGGAGGTTGGTTTCGCCGCCGTGCATGGCGGCGGTTTTGCCGCCGTTGTTTAGGTTGTACCACATCTCACCTTCGGCGTCGAGCATGGATTTGAAGGTCGAAATACCAGAAATTTCCATATCTTCTTTGCCTTGCGACGCTTCGACGATGTCGTTTTGAGCCCATGAAGTGTTTTGCTCGCTTTGGTCTTTTGCACCGTCCATCCAAATCATGCTATCATTTACTGACCTTGACATCGATCTTCTCAACAATATATATATATATATATATATATATATATATCTTCAAGAAAATGGTGAGCACAAGAGAGAGAGAGAGAGAGAGAGAGAGAGAGAGAGAGAAGCTTTCGGAGACGTTATGGAAGTGTTGCAGTCTAACCACAGCTTATATGATATATATATGTATATATATTGGGACTGAGAGAAGAGAATATGTATTATTGCATATTAATATGTTTCTTTCATTAGTATGTATAATGGTAATGATTACAATAGGAGGTTCTTGGGGCTTTTCCATGGGATGTCTTCACATAGTTCGTTTGGGAAAAATCAGAAAGTACACATGATTTCGTTTGTTTGTATCTGAATTTAGGATGTAAGATAATGATGACCTTGAGTAATGTCATGATGTAGGTTGCATCACTTTAGCAATGATTAATAATTTTCTTATTCTATGGTATAATAATAATAATAATAAAAAGATTTTGGCTTTAACGTACCGGTCTTTTTGTTTACGAATATGATTAACTACAAGATTCGATATTTGATATGCACTTTTAGTTTTATGGAATTGTGCTCACAACAGTATGGCCTCTATTATTTACATTGCTATATCATAAAAAATATCCAAAATTTTAACGTCCAAAATGTTTTCCAAGTTGGCGTGCTTTGCATGCTAATCCTCGTGATTTACTTGGTCCCAAATGCGAGGTTTATCGGGCGAAAAATATTGGTAATGATTTTCCTCATAAATATCGTGTTGAAGGGTGTGGAGGGTACATGTTAGCTTTTTAATCTCGTGAAATAAAGAAGATTGATTATATGATTAAATATAGGCATGACATAGTTACATCTCGTTTATGTCCGAAAAAATTAATGAAATTGATATATGAGTAAGTACTACTCCTTTTAAAAACAGTGCAAGTATTAATAACGTTGCAAGTATTTTAAAACATCTCGTGTGGAGTACTAATAACGTTGCAAGTATTTTAAAACAGTGCGAGTTTGATATTTATTGTACAATTATTATTGATCCACTTGGCCCACAAATCGAGAAAAAAGAAAATGAGTTAACTTTTAGGCTTACAAATATGCTCCTTGAAATGCTTGGATGGATGATGCTTTATTACAATCTTCGCTTCCTCGTGAAATATTAAATGTTCTCTTCGGACCACCTATTTAATATATATGCCTACGACATATTTATCTCATCTCGACCATACACTATAAGGAGCTACAACTCTATAATCATTTACTATAATTTATCGTTGTCACTTCAATAACATAAAATAAACAAATAATAAAATATCCTAGAAAAGCCAATGGCTTAATAAGGGCTGTTATGAAATGAAGATGAGCAATATGAATTTTATTTCACTTCGAATTGCCTCGATGCAAATGAAATATGCCTTTTTGTAGGGAAACACATACACTGTGATATTAAATATTGTATGGTCGGCCATACCTCCTTAATGGACATCCACACGTATATATATATATATATATAATATTTATAATACTCCCCCTTCAATGTCCATATATTTGAACAACTGTCTGATTATATAACTGTCTCGTTAAAAACCTCATTAGGAAAAACCTAGTAGAAAAAAAAACCTAATGAAGGGAAAAAGAGTGCAGCGTATATCCCCCTGATGTAAACACTACTCAAGATCTTTGAGCCTTCGGAGTCTAATTAAATCTACAAGTTTTTCGAATATTCTTGGAGGTAGCGCCTTGGTGAATAGATCCGCGAGGTTGTCACTTAGATCAAACTTGTTGTACTTCAATTTCGCCGGTATTCTGAAGGTCGTGGGTATAGAAGAATTAGGCGATACATGTTTGGTTCTATCGCCTTTGATGTAACCTTCCTTTAACTGAGCAATACATGCAACATAGCATTGTCTTCATATAAGATCGTCGGAGGTAACTTTTTCGATAATAACCCACATCTTTGTCGTATAAGCTGGATTATCGATCGCAACCAAACGCATTCTCTGATAGCTTCGTGAATTGATAAAGTTTCGCATGACTAGATGAAGTGGCAGTTAAACTTTGTTTGACTGATCGCCAAGAAATACAGTTCCACCATATGTAAATAGATAGCCCGATCGAGCATTATGTGGGTCGGATAGAAAACCAACATCTGCATATCTGATTAGATCCGACCTGGACTTATTTGAATGGAACAATCCCAAATCAGTTGTTCCTTTAAGGTATCAAGTAATTCGTTTATCACTGTTCCAATGTCTACGAGTTGGTGATGAACCATATATCGCCAATAACATTACAGCGAAGGCTATATCAGGTTGCGTATGACTCGTAAGATACATTAGTGCTTCTATGGCACTAAGATATGGTACTTCAGGACCAAGCAATTCTTCATCATTTTCTCGAGGTCTGAACGGGTCTTTGTTCACATCTAGAGATCGAACAATCATCGGATTATATAATGGATGACCTTTATCCCATATAAAATCTTTTCAATACCCTTTTCGTATATGTTTTTTGACATACAAATATTCCATTATTCAAATATTCAATCTGCTGGCCGAGGCAAAATTTTGTCTTTCCGAGGTCTTTCATTTTGAACTCCTTTTTCAAACAGTTAATGGCCTTTGTTAACTCTTCACGAGTTTCAATTATATTGATATCATCAACATATACTGCTATATTAACAAAATCATTTCTACATCTTCTCATAAATATACAAGGGCAAATTTGATCATTTTTGTATCCCTCTTTCAATAAATATCCACTTAGGCGATTATACCACATACGCCCAGATTGCTTTAATCCATAAAGCGATTTGATCAACTTAATTGAGTACTCATCACGGGCCCCTGAATTTTCAGGCAACTGAAATCCCTCAGGAAGCTTCATATAAATGTCACTATCAAGTGAGCATATATAGGCAGTGACAACATCTATTAGATGCATATCGAGTTTTTCACGTATTGCCAGACTTATTATATAACGAAAAGTTGTTGTTCCACCACAGGAGAATATGTCTCCTCATAATCAATACTAGGTCTTTGCGAAAAACCTTGTGCAACAAGCCGGGCTTTGTTCTCATAATTTCGCTCTTTTCATTTCTCTTTCTGGCAAAAATCCCCAACCGGCTTTATATTCTCCGGTATACGGACTACAGGTCCGAAAACGTTCATATCTCAAGTGATGTTAATTCAGCATCGATTACATCTTTCCATTTTGGCCAATCATTTCTTTGTCTGCATTCTTTTACAGACATTGGTTCTTGATCCTTATTCTCAATAATCTCATTCATTTCATGTAGCGCTACGTTAAATGAGAATTTATTGTCAACGTTGACTTTATCTCGGTTCCATCTTATTCCATTCTTTGATCGTGATATCTTCATTATCATTATTTTCAATTTATTCAGGTACCTGGCTTTCATTTTTATCATCATTTATGCCCATCGACTCTTCTCTGGTCGATAAATCTTCGATTGGACTATTCTTATCATTTGGTCCTTTTCTTTTCCCAGGATTTTTATTTTGGAACCTAGGGCCTACCATGCTTCAGTTGTGGTTTAGCCTCGATATTATTCAGTATTTGTTCTACAGGAATCTCAATTTTTGCAGGAGCATTAACAGTTGGAATATGTGACATTGTCACCCTTTTTGGGTCAGGAAAACTGTCTGACAATTGGTTCGCTAAACTTTGTAAATGAATTATCTTTTGAACTTCTAGTTCACATTCTTTCACAGTGATAATTCATTCCAACCAATATTTCTTTCCAACTGTTCTTTTTTCCCCCTAATGTCGGAAAATTTGTTTCATCGAAGTTACAGTTGGCAAATCTGGCCGTGAATCGATCTCCAGTTAAGGGTTCTCGATATTTTATAACTGATGGATATTCGAGTCCGATATATATTCTCAACCTCCTTTGAGGTCCAATCTTTGTGTGTTGTGGTGGTGCAATTGGAACATATACTGCACATCCAAAAATTCTTAGATGGGAAATATCTGGTTCCTGACCACAAATCATTTGTAACGGGGAGATATCATGATAACTTGTTAGCATGATGCAGATTAGTGGTGCTGCATATAAAATAGCATGTCCCCAACAAGAATATGGAAGTTTCAACTTCATCAACAATGGCCTTGCAATTTAATTGCAGGCGTTTAATCAGTGATTCTGCAAGACCATTTTATGTATGGACATGTGGCACATGATACTCTACATCGATAATAGACATACAATAATGATTAAATGCCTTGGAAGTAAATTCACCAGCATTATCAAGACGTATTTCTTTATCGGATAATCGGATAAATGTGCTCTTAATCTAATCAGCTGAGCAAGTAATCTCGCAAATGCCACATTTCTCGTAGATAATAAACATACATGGGACCATTCACTTGATGCATCAATTAATACCATGAAATATTTAAATGGTTCACATGGTGGATGTATCGGTCCACAAATATCGCCATGTATACACTCAAAAAATGCAATAGATTCAGTCATTACTTTCATTTGTGATGGTCGAATAATTAACTTCCCTTTAGAGCAAGCAATACATGCTAATTCTCAATTATTTTTCGCATTTGTATGGGAATGGCCCAACCGGTCAAGCCAAACATTAAATGTACTGTCATTGTACACTTTTGGATAGCATATGATTCAATTGTTCTAAGATATGTGTAGTATAGTCCAGAGTCAAAAGACTGGTAATATTTCTATGATTCTTTTTCATTCGAAATTATTTTTATAATATACAAATATTCAATATCTCCCTTTTGTGCAGTTTCAACATGATATCTATTATTTCGAATCGCTTTAAAGCTTAATAAAATTCTTTGAGACTTAGGGCAATATCAAGCATTTCAATAATCAACCTTGTTCCTCAGAGCAGTAATATATTAGCTCTTTCGGAGCTTCAATTATGTTTGTGCTACTCGATATAGTAATCACATTGGTTTCTTTCATATCAATATGCTCGAAATATTCTTATTTTTCAGAATTGTAAATGTCGTTGCACAGTCTGCAAGACATAATTCTTCATTGCGCATGCTCGTGTCCATCATATAAAATCCTTTATAAACAAACATATGACTATCATTAATACATATTATTGAAGAACGATACATAGCAAACACAGGAAAAACATCCAAATAATAATCATAGCAAACATCACGATAACATTCAAATGGTACATACCAAAGCACACAATAATTAAGCATTTAATTTATAAAATCATAGCATGTTAAATTTCTTCATTGAGGAGCAGAAAATCGTCGGCATCGAAATTAAAACCTTCTTCATTAACACTATTAGTTGAAGCAATTGTACCCTGAACAAAGTTCCAATTTTCTTTCCTTTGCCCATTGATTCTTGATACAACTCAACAAGGTATTGAGGCGTAGGCAAGTGCAGGATCAGTGGCCCGGACCACCGCATCGATAACATTTTCGTCATTCCCTTTTTGTTCAGTTTGCTTCTTTTCATTTTTACTGTGATAAACTTTCTTTTTCTGGGAAAGATTTTGATTACCGCCACGATAATTATGATAACCACCACGGAAATATTGATAACCACCACCATGATAACTTCGGCCACGACCACAACCTTGGCCACGACGTCCACGACCACAATGTCCACCACGACCACTTGCACGGCCATGACCTCGACTATTATCATTATTAAGACTGCATTCGCTTCAGGGAGTGCAGCAGTACCAGCCGGTCGGGATCCATGATTTTTCATCAACAACTCATTGTTTTGCTCAGCCAACAGCAAGCAACAAATAAGATCTGAGTACTGTTCAAAGTTTCTCCTCGATATTGCTATTGTAGAATGACATTTGATTGATGGAATGTAGTGAACATTTTCTCCAACATAATTGCATCGATAATAGTTTCTCCACATAATTTCAGTGTAGAAGTAATTCTATAATAAGTAGAATTACATTCGCTTATCGATTTAAAATCTTGCAAGCGTAAATTCACCCATTCATACCTTGCACTTGGGAGAATAACAGTCTTTACGTGATTATATCGATCTTCCAAGTTTTTCCATAAGTCTTTCGGGTCTTTCACTGTTAAGTATTCAATTTTTAGACTTTCATGAATGTGGTGGCGAAGAAAAATCATTGCCTTCGCCTTGTCCTGCTCGGATGTCGCATTAGTTCATTTGATGGTATCACCCAGACCTTTTGCTTTCAAATGAATTTCGACATCTAGTGCCCAAAATATATAATTTCGTCCAGTGATATCGAGTGCAACAAACTCAAGGCTCGCCAAATTCATCATATTATTATAAAATACAAAAAACATTTCATATTACATGCATAACTAATCATAATAAAAATAATATTCGAAAAATATAGTCGGTATAGCCAATTATTTCGAATATATAATTAGACGTAGTTACTGGCGGGAGTTACAAATCGGAACATAATAGGCGGTATAAATTGGCACATATCAGGTGGTACAAACCACAAATGATAGGCGGTATAAATTGAACCAAGCTAGTCGGACAAACCGAACCAAGCTAGTCGGAAAAACCGAAGCAAGCTAGTCGGATAAAAGAAAACTTAATATGCCACCGCTGGGATTCGAAATCTGGACCTCCCATCACTTAGATTTTGACGGTATTCTGCGAAACCAGTCGGACTATGGGATTTTGTTGTATATTGTATATATATTTTAAATTTGTATAATATTGATGAAATAAAATTATTATACCTTAATTATGCCCGTAAATCTTCGGCAGAAATTAGCGTCGTCGGCGAAGATCGACGTTGTCTGTAGAGCCTCCTGCTGATAACGTGTTATCAAATGAAGATAATAAGAGGAATATGAATTTTATTTCACTTCGACTTGCCTCGATGCAAATGAACGAACATATATAGGCAAAAACATACATTGCAATATTAATATTGTATGGTCTGCCATACCTCCTTAATGGATATCCACACGTATATATATTTATAGTAAGCAATGTTTTAAAAAGCGTATAGCGCAGTGTGTCGCGTTTTAGTTCCGGTAGCGCGTAGCGTAAATAGCGTAGCGCTTTGCGTGAGTATTTCGGGTAATCTATATATAATGTAATAAATTATATATAATATATAATAAATATAATATGGTCACTTTTTATGTCATTACTGTAGTTATGAGACCAAATAATTAATATTTTCTCTAAAAATAAGGTACAAATAATTAATTAAAATTAAAATTTAAATATATATATATATTATATTAAAGAGTTCAAATAACCCAACCAATAGGGACCCATATCATTTAAAAAATCATTACTGCTTCAATTTACTATCAGTCCAACTAAAATAAGTCTATTAAAATGATTCATATCATTATCGAAAATTATATTGATATCAAAAAATATATGATATGCATGTCATTATGATCGTCATGAAATATGGATATGCTTATGTATTTTTATTGTATAAATTACTCAAAATAAAGATGATTTAAGAAATAGGTGGAAGTCTAAAAAAAAGAAATAAAAAATAAAAAAAAAAGCAGTTTGCGACGGCAAAGAAAAAACTATCAATAAAGTAGACGTCCTTTACGTCCTTTTTGAAAAAAAAAACAATTAAAGAACTGTTGCGACGGTCATTGCGACGGAAAAACCGTCGCTAAAATAAAAAAAATTTAAAAAAATATAACGCTAAATAAAAAATGCTTCGGAGCGTTTTGGTCGAAAAAGACGCGATACGCGCGACGCGCGCGATGCAGCGCTTTTTAAACACTGATAGTAAGGGCCTTAGAGCATTTCCAATCCATAGCATAAAAATAAAGTTAATTTTACGCAAAAATACAGTTGCTACAGTGCTTTTGCTCAAACCCATCAACTTTATTTTCAACAGTAATATTTACTCCAACTCATCAACTCTATTTTCTAAACTAAAAAAATAATATTATAGGTTCATATTAACAATTTAATGTAAGTTTTCAAATAAAATAATTAAAAATTAGAACTCTAGTTTTGTGCTGAAAATTGTGCGTACTCTAGATCTAGAGTATCTCTACAGATCGACGCAATATTAATGTTAGATATAAAGTCCCATTGAAGCATAGACGTACTATATTTTTGTGTTTTGCACAAAAATCAAGTACCCATTGAAGATGCGCTTATTTATTTATCCTCGGTATGCTGGGAGCCCAATAAGAGCCTTAAATTTCTTTTACTTCATTTGGTAAGTAAATTTTTATGCAAGCAAAGTTCAATAGTTTTCCTTACCGTTATGCCCAATCTGCCAGCCGTACAAAGAGATATTGTACCCTACTCTGTTTCCTCGTAGTTTCGTAATTCGTTGTATGAAATGAATGTGACAACATATTTTACAATCTACTTGTTCAAAGACACACACAAAAAGATTATATTATAATTATCACCAACTATTGAAATTAGTGAACGCTCTTATCTTTTGCGAAAAATTGAAGTCTCTTTTCTTCGAGCCTGCACTATTGTTACAATGCTAACAACAAGAAAAAACATACATTCTTCGACACTTTCGAGAGGTCGACGAGCCAGCAACTCATATTGAACTGCCACACACTTTCCTATAAAATCGTTTGATCAAATCCTTCCTTTTCCCACTGCTCAAAGAACGAAGACATTTTCATCAAAACTTTCGATCGATCATCGCTTTTTGTCCGAAAAAAAAAATGGCTGGCCGAGGTGTGCTAACAAGCATCCTTCTTCTTAGGGTTTTCACCCTCTTAGTTCTTGCTGCTTCTGCCCTTGTTATGGGATTCAACAATCTTACCGACTTCAATGGGGCAAAAATTCACTTCACTGATCTCATAGCTTACAGGTCAAACTTTCGTATATCGTTGTCATATATCTTCTATGATGAGTGTGTATATCTGTGCAATGAATCCTATATATATATATATATAGTGCAGGTATGTATTCGCAAGTGGAGTTATAGGGTTTATATACACTACGATTCAAATCCCATTTTCCATATACGAGGTAGCAAAAGGGAAGAAGTTTGTGCGCAACGGTTTCTTCGCAGAATTCGACTTTTACGGAGACAAGGTCAGATATATATTAAATGATGATAACATGTAATTGTAAAAGAATAACATAATATTATATAATGAATTTATCATGTAATATCGAAGGTGATGGCGATGCTATTAGCAAGTGGAGTTGGGGTAGGTTATGGAGTGACGCTCGAGTTTAAGAGGTCGTTTGGACAAGCGATGACCGATGAAGCAAATAAGTTTCTCAACATTGGAGGATATGCTTCGACGTCTCTACTCTTAGGTGGATGCGGTGCCACGGCGCTTCTCTCCATAGCTTCTTCGACTCGTCGTTCTTCTTCTTCTTCATCCCCGGGATTCTTCAAGTAATATATTAGCTACTACCTATTGCTAATGCTATGATCTCATGTCTTATTGGATATTTTTTTTTTTCCTTTTTCCCTTTTCAATTCAATAACTATTCACGTCACGGCATTCATAATGTAATACTTGGCCCAATGCCACAATATGACTGTTGCTATACATATCTATTAACGAAAGTATTGATCCTTCCTATGTGTTGTGACCCAATCAAGTCCATAATATTATGTAAGAAAAACAAAATATTTGAAGTCTTATATTCCCAACAAACCCTAATCATCAATGTTTTGTGCGTTTTGGTGAAAAAACATAATGGCCTGCTATAACGGGGTCAACAATTTTCCGTTCTATCAATTTGCTATCCTATCCTATTACATATTTATTTTCATCGATGTAGATACTAAATAAGTGTCTAATTAAGTTAATAATTGAGGAAGGTTGTCACGTCCTCCTTAAAATGGCGATATGAGATGGGAAACAAAGCATGGGAGTGGGGCGTGAGATCACTTTAATCCCAAAAGGAGGAGCTTCTTACAAAGAGAGTCCAAAAGTCAAAGGCTAATTACAAAAAGATCATACCACTTTGAAGTGGTCCATATACGATATGGATGCGACCTAACTAAGTTTCAAAATAGACACCGAGATGTTGACTAAAATGTTGAACCAACACACCGGCCAACACAAGGGATCAGAACGTAGCACATCGGAATGAATAAAAACTTAGTAGTAAAAGAAATTGGCACGAGACTTAAGAAAAATGAGCAGCAAGTCCTACGACTTGCTACGCGCCTTCAGGGCAAAATACAATTACCAAGAACGGTTTACAAAAAGAAGAACTATCAAAGGTAGTGAAGCTAGCCTAGAAAAGAATCTAACGACTCTTCTAATCTTTACGTAGAGTAAAGGTAAAACTCCAGGCAAAACAGTGTAAACACTGAAACTACGGTTTAAGCTCTCTCTATATTTCTTGATTGCTCGTTTCGTCTCGAAAAGATGTAAGTCGGTTTATGATCGACTTCCATATTTATAATAGTCTTGATTTGATTTGATTTGATCTCCCATATCTTCCTTAATATTCGGCTGATCCTAGATCTTGTAATTTCGGTAGGATCTTGATTCACATCTTCTATTTTTGGTAGCCGTTTGAATCTTTCTTTCTTGTTCTCCAATTCTCCTATTTTTAGTAACTCCTCTTCCTTATTTTAAACTCCACATATCACTGTGATCTTTGAACAATTTCAGCTCCTTTATTTTTAATTTTCTGCACCATTTAAATAACCAAAAAATTAGGTAGAATGGTTTTTGGGTATGAAGGACAAAATTTAGGTTGACCGAGTCTTAGTCAACTAATGTCAGACTAAAGAACTCGTCCGACATTGTCAACGTTGATAAAATCAGTATTAACAATCTCCACCTTTTTGTCTTTCTTCCCAAAAACCGTGCAGTTAGTATTCCAAGCAAGAGCTCCCCCTGAAAGAAATACTAAAGTTAGTTTTAGAGGAAGTGAAAGAGATTTAAACGTTAAGACCGATTTTCTTCTGCACCATCTACATCTGCCCTTTTTTTGGGAAGGAAGAAAATTCCATGAATCTCCCCCTTAATACATTCCAGGATTGATGTTGGAACGGATGACGGACCAACATTTGCTGCAACAGTTGAGCTCCTTCCTAGGGTAGATCCAAAACTTTGTGTAGCTCAATCAAATGACTCGCTGTTATGGAATAAGGGATCCTCTCGTGGAGATTCTCCCCATGCATAATTAAATCTTCTTCGAGTTTTCATTCTCGGAATTTTTAGTGTATTCAAAATGGGTGAGAGTGCCATAGATAGAGCATTGAAAGAATTCACGAACATATCATAAATTGCAGAGATAAGCTCAGATATCACGAGATAGAGTTGTGCAGTTGAGGAGAAATCAAGCCAAGTAAAATAATATCCTTTATAAACAAACATACAATTATCATTAATACATATTATTGAAAACAAACAATACATAACACAGGAATAGCATCCAAATCATAGCAAATTTAACGATATTATTGAAAATAAATGATACATAGCAAACACGGAAATAACATCCAAATAACAATCATAGAAAACATAATGATAACTTTCAAACGATACACACCAAAGCACACAATAACAAAGCATTTAATTTATAAAATGATAGTAGGTTAAATTTCTTCATTGAGGAGCAGAAAATCGTCGGCATCAAAATTAACACCTTCTTCACCAGAAGTTGAAGCAATTGTACCCTGAAGAAAGTTCGTTTCAGTTTTCTTTCCTTTGCCCATTGATGCTTGATACACTCAACAAGGTATTGGGGCGTACGGCAAGTGCGGGACCAATGGCCCGGACCACCGCATCGAAAACATTTTTCATCATTCCCTTCTTGTTCAGTTTGCTTCTTTTTATTTTTACCGTCGTAAACTTTCTTCTTCTGGAAAAGATTTTGATGACCGCCACGATAATTATGATAACCACCACGGAAATATTGATAACCACCACCATGATAACTTCGGCCGCGACCACGACCTTGGCCACGTCCACGTCCACGACCACGATGTCCCCCCCAACCACGTCCACGGCCATTACCTCGAATATTATCATTATTAGCATTGACGCATTCGCTTCAAGGAGTGCAGCAGTACCAGTCGGTCGGGGTTCGTGATTTTTCATCAGCAACTCATTGTTTTGCTCAGCCAACAGTAAGCAAGAAATAAGATCTGAGTACTCTCAAATTTTCTTTCCCGATATTGTTGTTGTAGAAAACATTTGAGGGATGAAATGTGGTGAACGTTTTCTCCAACATAATCGCATCGGCAATAGTTTCTCCACATAGTTTCAGTGTAGAAATAATTCTATAAACAGCAGAATTATATTCGCTTACCTATTTAAAATCCTGTAATTGCAAATTCACCCATTCATACCTTGCATTTGGGAGAATAACAGTTTTTAAGTGGTTATATCGATCTTCCAAGTTTTTCCATAAGTCTTTCGGGTCTTTCACTGTTAAGTACTCAATTTTGAGACTTTCATGAATGTTGTGGCGAAGAAAAATCATTGCCTTCGCCTTGTCGTGTTCGGATGTTTCATTGGTCGGTTTGATGGTATCACCTAGACCTTTGGCTTTCAAATGAATTTCGGCATCTAGGGCCCAAGATAGATAATTTCGGCCAGTGATATCGAGTGCAACAAACTCAAGGCTCGCCAAATTCGTCATATTACTATAAAATACAAAAGCATTTCAAAAATGATAATATAACAAAATAGTACATGCATAACTAATCTTAATAAAAATTATATTCGAAAAATATAGTCTATATCGCTAATTATTTCGAATATGTAATTAGACGTAGTTTACTGGAGTTACAAACCGGTACATAATAGGCGGTATAAACCGGCACATATCAAGTGGTACAAACCATCCATGATAGGCGGTATAAATCAACCAAGCTAGTCGGACAAACCGAACCAAGCTAGTCGGATAAACCGAACCAAGCTAGTCGAATAAACCGAACCAAGCTAGTCGGAAAAAAATTAATATGCCACCGCTGCGATTCGAAATCTGGACCCCCCATCACTAGATTTTGACGGTATTCCACGAAACCAGTCGGACTATGTCATTTTGTAGTATATTGTATATATATTTTATATTTGTATAATATTTTCATAAATATGAAATAAAATTATTATACCTTAATTATGCTCGTACAAATCTTCGACAGAAATTAGCGTCGTCGGCGGAGATCGGCGTCGTCGTAGAGCCTCGTGCTGATAACGTGTTATAAAATAATAATATAATAATAAAATATCAACGTAATGAATCAAAAGAGAAATGTATAAGTTTTGGTGTGTCCTAAAATGACCAATAGGAGGCCCTATTTATAGGCCAAGCTTTACAACATTCAACCAATGAAATTAATGTAAATATAACCAATAAAATAAATTTAGTATGGGCATCCATATCTATTTGTTTATAATAAAAACTAAATTTAATAAAACAAATATCGGGAATCTACACATAAATACCCAATAGAAAACAAAAAAGCCACTTAGGTACCTTGTCAGACATATTTTATAGCTAGGTACCCATTTGGATAAAAATTTTACACTTAGGTACCTAATCACGTAAGATTACCAAAATACCCTTATTTCTTTTCTCTTTTCAGTTTTTTTTTGTCTGCAAAATTCGCTCCATCCCCGTCGACGAATTTTCATCTTGCCGACCACCTCCTTCCGCTCGTTCCGGCGCCAGACAACGATCAGCGAGCTTCTTGAAAGTTGGGTTCTCGATTTTTGGTCTTGATTTTGTCAGGTAAGCTTTTCTTTTGAAAAGGGTTTGGTTAATCGATTTCTCACGCATTTTGTTCAAGGTTTAGCCCAAATCCGGGAGCTCAATGCGCTCCAAGAGCTCGATATAAGGGTGGAATGTTAGGATTTAGTAGTTATTGAGGCTAATCCATCGAGATTTCGGAATTTTTTTAGAACTGTTACGACGTACCATTTATTATCTATGTTACGTACCATTGTTTGTTGTTTTAACGTACCTAAATATATTATACGATACAGCCCGATTGGACATTTATGTTATGCAGTATCTATGTGTATTTATATTACGTACCAAGTAACATGTCTATATGGTACCAAAATGTCATGTTATGCAGTACCAATCTAAACTATACAGCGTACCATTTACGAAATGCCATATTATCTGAAAATACGGCATCGGCAAATTCGGTTTGTGGTGGGACGTTATTTGCAATGTCTGATATAAAATGGAGTCTTCCTTACTATTAATCATGAAGCAACGACGCTTATCGATATATACGTATCCCTCCAAAGAATGTGCTCGAATATCGATTCTCGGCATGCCAGTTTGGTACTGTAATGTATGCGAACATGGTATCCTAATATATGCCAATTTAGTCTTGTAATATATGCAAATTTGGTACTGTAACGTATGCAAATTTGGTACCGTAATATTTGCCAATTTGTTACTGTAATATATGTCAACGTGGTACTGTAATATATGCAAATTTGGTACTGCAACATATGCAAATTTGGTATCGTAACATATGCGAACATGGTACCAAATATATGCACAGATGGTACTGTAATATATGCCAGTTTGGTACCGTCATATATGCGAACATGGTACCGTAATATATGCCAATTTTCTACTGTAATATATGCAAATTTAGTAATATATGCGAACATGATACCCTAATACATGCCAATTTGGTACTGTAACATACGTAAATTTGGTACCGCAATATATGCGAACATGGTACTGTAGTGTATGCAAATTTAGTACTGTAATATATGGCAGTTTGGTACCGTAATATATGCGAACATGGTACTGTAATGTATGCAAATTTGCTACTGTAATATGTGCTCATTTGGTACTGTAACATATGCTAGTTTGGTATCGTAATATATGCCAACATGGTACTGTAACATATGCCCCGTTTGGTACCGTAATATATGCACATGGTCCGTAATATATGCCAACATGGTACTGTAATGTATTCAGTTTGGTACTGTAATATATGCACAAATGGTACTGTAATGTAGGCAAACAAGGTACACTAAACATGCCACGGAGGGTACTGTATCGTTTCAGAAATAGGTACCGTATAAATTAAAGTAAGTTCCATTTAAGACTTGGGTAATTTCGCCAGAAATGAAGCATTTCAAAAGATGTTGATGTGCAAAAAGAAAGGGACAATTTCTGACGTTTCGTGTCATGAATGGACAGAATTATGACGTTTTTCTGTCATGCGTGGACAACTCTTTTGACGTACGAGGTATTACATCAAATAAGACAGCTCATCTGACATGTCGTTGGCTTTAGTATAATGTTTGATGTCTTATGTAATTTTGGGTACTACCACCGTGTCCGAAATGGTACGCCTAAAACAAAAATATATATACTCCAACAAAACAATGTAAGGTACGTCGTCCCTTAAATATGTGGTACGGTATACTAGGGTTAGTATTTTTCGAGTTCGTACGAATTAGTTTTTCATCTGGAACCACCCTAAAACCCTAATATAGAGTATCACTTACGTTTCAGATCAAATTAGGTGCATTAGGCCTTACAAGCATGAATTAAACCTTCCAACTCCAACATTCATTAGAATATATGGATAGAAGCAAGAACATCTTACAACTTAATTTGATCTATTTGATCTTAAATTGGGTGAGTCCTACATGTGCAAATATTATTTATTTTTTAGTCATTTTATTATTGTTAGGTATTGTCAAAATCACGCAGAACAACGCGACTCGCTTAGGAATCGATTTATTTTCGATTGTGCAACACATGGTACGGTATACATGCATATTAGGGTACTTTATATGTATACATAGTGATACGACAAAGCTGCAGATTATGATACGGTATATAGTAAATGATAAGGTACCTTAAAGTACAAGACAAGGTACCTTACTGTACAACAGACAAGGTACTTTATATATTATGTTTATGTACGATATATATACCCAGTGGTACTGTTAACTTGCATATTAAGGTACTCTGTATGTAAAAGTTGCGGTACGGTAATATCAAAGACTAGGTACTTCATACCTTCTGTGTATGGTACGCCATATATTTACATAATAGTACGATTAAGCTGCATGTTTTGGTACTCCGTATGTAATAGATGTGGTACGGTAATATACAAGACAAGGTTCTTCATATCTTCTGTTTTGATACGGTATATTTGTACTTAATGGTACGATTAAGATGCATATTATGGTACTCTGCATGTAAAAGAAAAGGTACGGCAATATAAAAACCTATGGTACTGCATAATATGCGAATAGATTTACAGAACTTCACAACAAACGAACATCACTGAGTCATGAACAAACTCCAAACAGTCTCAAAACAGTCTCATCCCAAACTCAAAAGAAGTTAACCTACATAAACAAAGTCTCCAAACAGCCTCACAACACATTCAAGTAACTTAACCAAACAGATCAAGCATACAATTGTGCTCGTCACTTAAAATGCGAGCAGCCATAAACAGTCTCAAAACAGTCTCATCCCAAACTCAAAAGAAGTTAACCTACATAAACGAAGTCTCCAACAGCCTCACAGCAATTCAAGTAACTTAACCAAACAGATCAAGCATACAATTGTGCTCGTCACGTAAAATGCGAGCAGCCATAGAAGCACGATACATTATAACGCTTTATCAATGCCACTATTCGAGCAAACGAATGTGACATCTTAGGCATATCTACAAAAAATGAAACGGGGACCTTCTTATAGCTTCTTTTTTATCTGGGGTCATGCTACCCTCCAAATTGGTTATGGTAGATCAGAACAGTGCATGATGTCACCTTGAAGACAGCTCAGATCTGTTCCGCGGAGGCATTTCTGAAAAAATCTACTGTTAAAAAGAAGTACCATTTCACACAAGGAGTTCCAATTTGCCCAAATAGAGGGTACCAAAACCAGTGATAATGTTGTACCAAAACAAATTGATCCCATACGAAAAAATTAGCTAACAAGCAGTACCACTTTTATTCACACATGGGGTACCAATTTGCCAAACTGAGGATACCAAATGCAGTGATTATGTAGTACCAAAACAAATTGACCTCATTTGAAAAAACAGTTAACAAGCAGTACCAATTTATTCACACAAGAGGTACCACTTAGCCCAAACAGAGGGTACCAACTGCAGTGATAATGTAGTACCAAAACAAATTGACCCCATTAGGACAAATCAAAATCAACCCATTCCAAAAAAACCCAAATCGGCAACAGTCAATCCACCCATTCGAAAATACAAGCACAAAAAACCCTAATCGAACAACAAATCGATCCAAAAACACGCAGCCATTGTTACGAACATTAACCGAAAATGCTTAAACCCAACGAATAACGGCAAAATCAAACTATATACAAGCCTATTGAGGATGGAAATACCGCAACGAAATGCGAAGACGTACGGTATTACTGCGAATGACTTACCACCGATTTCAGAAGGGGAATACCTTGAAGAACGAGTGGACAGACGACATTGAATCTGAAGCAACAACGAACACGGGTCGATTCTGGGTTTAAATCTGCGATTTGGGTTTGGAGAGTGAGAATTCTTTTTTTTAGGAAGGAACGAACGTGAAGAAGAAAACAGGTAAAAGATGTAATAAATCAATTTTAGCAGGGGTAAATCCATCAGTTAGGTACCTATCAGTAAAATAAAATTCAACTAGGTACCTAGATTAAAATGGATCTGACAAGGGACTAGTCTGTTTTATTTTTATTGTTGTAGGTATTTAAGTGTTGAATCCCAAACAAATCTTGTCAGCTCTTAAATGGTTGTCATAGCTCTCAATGTTTTTTTTTGTCAGAAAATTTTTAATATTGTTGATGCTTTGGCAATTCATATATACATGTGCAAAAAATAAAAATTGAACAATAAATAAATGGTGACATATCAACTATACACAAGTCAATAAAGCAATTTAATAATAGAGGGAAAAGTTGAGTGGTCCAAATCCTGAAGTTCACTTTCTGGCTATATCACATTCACATACACGTATGTAATGATATTGTATTACATTATCGTGACAGTAGTAAGTATGTATTTTGGTTAGGAGAGGGCATCTGCATAAAAGGAAAGACTCTACATAATGTCCTTTGCTCTCTCACTGATTTTTATATGGAATGTTGATGTGTGACTGTGATCTATTACATACAACAAAAAAAAAATCTTATAAAGCTTCTAAAAGTCTAGTTGCTTGCGAGTGAGGGTTGAGTGTGACTTGTCTAGCATCAACCATTACGACTATGGCACTGAAAAATATGCAAATCTGCTCACTTTTTTTTAGGGGAAATTTGCATTCAGGTCCCGGTTAGTAAGTTTGTAAATGGTTCAATCCCTGTCAGAGATGAAATTAGTTTAAAGGACCAACTTTTCGAAAATTGCATAGATAAGGATTAAAACTATGTATTGACGAAAATACCCCTCCCAACATACTGAACTAATAGTTATTTTCCGGCGACTATCTGTTATGCTTTTAGATTATATTGTTATAAACTCCAGCAAAATGTTATTTTCCATACCTTATCTGTTATTACGATGCAGAAAATTGTTATCGACAGAGTATTTATTTACAAATCTCGTTTTTACAGTGAATCGAGGTTCGAAATTTTGAATGCCCATTAACCAACCAATTTCGGCGTGTAATGTAGGATGTATTGTGGTATTGACGAAGCAACATGTCAGATGTGTATGAGCTTTTTTTTATCTTTCTATTTAGGGTTCTAATATGCGAAAATAAGATGAAATCACAGAAATTTTTGGCACCGATTACATCTAGTACGTACAAATTCGAAGTACCCATATTATGGGCAGCTCGGTGCAGCTCATTATTTGCTCTTTCGTCCGACCTTCATCTTTCAATTTCGTGAAAATACGAACGACCCCAATATTTGGATATATTTTTACTGTGTCCAAATTGTTACTCGAAGTGCCAAATCTGTTACCTGTTGCGTGAAATTTGTTACTATGTCTGTGAAAATCGTTATTAAACTTCTTAATTGTTACCAATTATAGTGTTCGAATTTGCGCGAATAAGATGATGTTGAAGCCGTTTTTGGCAACGATTACATGTAATATCTATAAATTCGAAGTACCCATAGTATTGAAAGCTCGGAGCGGTACATTGTTTGGTCGTTCGTCCGACGTTCATCTTTTAATTTCGCGAAAATACGATCGACCCCAATAATTTGGATATTTTTTTACTGTGTTCAAACTGTTACTCGCAGTGTCAAATATGTTACCCGTTGTGCCAAAATCGTTACTAGTTTTGTCAAGACCGTTATTAAACTTAACTTAATTGTTACCATGTGTAGTGTTCCAATTTGCGAAAATAAGATGAAATCAAAGCCGTTTTTGGCAACGATTACATCTAATACGTATCAATTCGAAGTACCCATAGTATGGGAAGCTCGATGCGGCACATTATTTGCTCGTTCATCCGACGTTTACCTTTTAATTTCGCAAAAATACGGTCGATCCCGATAATTTGGCTATATTTTTACTGTCATCAAAGTTGTTACTCAGTATGCGAAACTCGTTACTCTGTCTGCCAAACATGTTATTTAACTGTAATTAATTGTTGGGTGTATTTTTTCGTTTTGGCCGATTTGTAAAATTCTCGGGATCTGTTACTAGTATATGCGCTTCTGTTACTATGTTGACTAAATTTGTTACTAAATTATTGGTGAAATTTTGGCCGGGAAAACCAGAATGAGTTGAATTTTGGGCGAGAGTCTAAATAAAATCAAACGTAGATTATCTGTTATCGGGTATGTGTAAAACTGTTACTAGTTATATGTTTATATGTTACCAGAATTATAATAGTTTGTGAATTAGGGTTTTTGATTAAAATCATAACCTAAACTTATATATTTTTATGTAAAACTTCGTAAATTGACATATTTTAGTGAACATAGCGTGTTTGAAGTATAAAATTTAAAAATCATAAAGTAAACTAATTACATATTAAATTGTTATTTTGACTATGTATTCTGTTACTCGTGTTGTGTTTGCTTGTTACCGACATATCAATTTCTGTTATCTTCTCCTCTTCAATTGTTGGTGATCGTTCTTAAAACTGTTATTGAACGAAATCAGAAAATAATATAGGGTTTGTGATTAAGATTAATTGAATATGTCAATAATTTTATCGAGTCATTTATGTTAGGTCGACATCTGAATTATAATAAACATCGAATAGTTCATTTCCGCAACGTTTTGTGTAAGTAGAATCGATTTGGTAGAAGCATGATCATCCTTTCAAGAAGAGTGCTACTTGCTTTCCATACTATATACTCCAACTTCTTCAATTCCAACATAATCTCCACGAAAATCACAACCTAAACTAATATATTTTTATCTAAAACTTCGTAAATTGACATATTTTAGTGAATGTAGCGTGTTTGAAGTATAAAATTTTAAAATCATAAAGTAAACTAATTACATATTAAATTGTTATTTTGACTATGTATTATGTTACTCGTGTTGTGTTTGCTTGTTACCGACATATCAATTTCTGTTATCTTCTCCTCTTCAAATTGTTGCTGATCACTGATAAACTGTTACTGCATGAAATCAGTAAACAACATAGGGTTTGTGATTAAGATTAATTGAAGATGTCATTAATTTTGTCGAGTCGTTTATGTTAGGTCGACCATCTGGATTATAATAAACATCTATTAGTTCATTTCCACAACGTTTTGTGTAAGTATAATCAATTTAGTAGAAGCATGATCATCCTATCAAGAAGAGTGCTATTTGTTTTCCAACTATATACTTCACCTTCTTCAATTCCAACGGAAATCACAACCCAAACTAATATATTTTTATCTAAAACTTCGTAAATTGATATATTTTAGTGAATGTAGCGTGTTTGAACTATAAAATTTGAAAATCATAAAGTAAACTAATTACTTATTAAATTGTTAGTTGTAATACCCGTAAAATCTAATTACTGGATTTACGATATAATTAAGGATAAGAGATAGTTAATTAGGGACATTGTTGGATTAATTAGGTAAATATGTTAAGACTATGGGAGAATAATTGTGGCACACAACTTATTTGTAATAAATATACTATTATTTTAGTGCTTTACGTGGCTTGTGTATTAGGTAAATTACATGATATATGCGTTACGGCAACATATACAGGCTTATGTGATTTCATGCTAAATGACTTATGTGTCTAAATGATATAGTCCTATATGATTTTATGTGCTACTAGAATGACTAACTTGGTAGGAGAAATTATTATTAAGTTAATAACAAGAAATTTGAATCATGATAGCAATAATAAAATTAAAGATTTGGGCCATAATATGATTGGGCCATATTAAAATCTAATTATAGCCCAAGTGTTGGGATAAAATGGGTGAGAATATTGCTTAATTAACACGTTAGAGGTCTATAGAAAACTTCGATGAAACCTTGCATGACGGAAAAATGACAAGGGTAAGATAAATCAAGATAGGGAAATATCATTTCGCTGAATTCCTTGATTTATAATAATATTGTCGTTTGGACCTTCCGTAATTGTTATTCGATTGTGATCCTAGGACAATCGAAGTTATTGAATGCAAGTAATACGAAGTAGAGAATTATGATTATTTGACTATGATGAGTTCCTAGATAAGAAAAGGTCAGTAGTGAGAATTTTATAGGTTTGGAAATTATTCCAAAATTTCTTACTGGTCTTTTACCACCAAGAGGAAATAACGTTCAACCTAGGTTCATCGATTAAGACGAGAAAGGTTAATAACAACCTCCACTCCTTTTCCTCAGATCGAAATCACGTTAATTCTCAAGAAAATACCTTCCTACCATTTCCTCCGTAAGGATTTCCTTTAAAGGAAAGTAGGTGGTTATTTATCACCTAACCAAGCCAAGACAATTCCCCATCGATCGTTACCCTGAATTTTCCAGCTGACGGAATTTCGGGGCGAAATTCTTTTTAAGGGGGGAAGGATGTAATACTCGTAAAATCTAATTACTGGATTTACGATATAATTAAGGATAAGAGATAGTTAATTAGGGACATTGTTGGATTAATTAGATAAATATGTTAAGACTATGGGAGAATAATTGTGGCACACAACTTATTTTGTAATAAATATACTATTATTTTAGTACTTTACGTGGCTTGTGTATTAGGTAAATTACATGATATATGCATTACGGCAACATATACAGGCTTATGTGATTTTCATGCTAAATGACTTATGTGTCTGTGTGATATAGTCCTATATGATTTTATGTGCTACTAGAATGACTAACTTGGTAGGAGAAATTATTATTAAGTTAATAACAAGAAATTTGAATCATGATAGCAATAATAAAATTAAAGATTTGGGCCATAATATGATTGGGCCATATTAAAACCTAATTAGCCCAAGTGTTGGGAAATGGGTGAGAATATTGCTTAAACCTAAGGGAACTTCCGTGACACAGTCGGGCAACATTTTTGGTCGCCACTGCCGGTCATCACGGCCACGTGCAATGTGTTCACGGCCGTGACATTCACTTCGGGTTATGGATCGAAATCATGCACTTAACAAGAACAAACATTCGATTTAGCACAAACAAAATAAAATCAGTCGGATTTTCGAAAAAAATTAAGATTGGATCTGATGGTCAAGTTGAAACCTGCAAAGCTAGTCACGGCCTGGGACAAGACAGGTCACGGCCGTGACACTTTGAACTAAGTGCGAATTAGTAAGAACTTAAGGTGTTTTGCGATTCAACCGTTTTGATTGCATGGATTCGTGAACAGTCACGGCCGTGAATGACTTGTACGAGGCCGCGAAGAGCACCAGAGAGCTGCTTTCTTACCCGATTTTGTCACGGCCGTGAACGTTGATCAACTAGGCCGTGAAGGGTCGTCACGGCCACGTGCAATACTGTCAAGGCTCGAATTTGGGCTTTTTATACTGATTCCCGTGTCGGTCACGGCCTGGGACATGGGCCGTCACGGCCGTGACCAACATCGCTCGTGTTCCGCACTTTCTGCCCTTGGTCACGGCCAGTAATCGCCGCTGCTAGTAACGATTTATCGCCCCTTTATGTCACATCAAATACCCCTCATATAATTAGTACTTATCAAAAACCCCTTGACAGTATAAACCCTAAATTCTGAAATTCATAAGTATGATAACACTCCTATTTAGATTCAAGTAGATGTAACCATAAAAGTTCATAAGGAGATGATTTAATAATTCGAATAGATAGAATATCTGAGTAGGTAAAGTTTTAAGGGTTTGAGATTTTAGGTGTTTACTTAGATAAATTCGTAAATTGAATATGAACATGATAATTTTCATTAACTTTCGGGTAAGTCTAAACAATTTTTAATCATAGCCCGTTGGGACATATCACCTAGTCCAGTTTAGGCAGAAAGCATAAATATTATGGTAGATGATTAAATGTTCGCATATGACTTGGTCAATTATCGTATAGTCGACGATAATATAATATGAACAAGAAATGGAAACTCGAATAGTATATTAATATATTACGTTGAATTCTTAAGCATGAATGTCAAGATATTAAAACTCGACATCCTTGTTGAAAACTCGAGATCAATAAATACTAAAAGATTTCGAACTAGGAGATAAGTATTGCTTACTTAGCCAAGAAGGAATTTACTAGTTGTCAATGATATTTATTCACTACACACGTTAACCTTCGAGATAAAAAGGGAACAGTTTTATTTCATCAAACAAACCCTACAAAGCCCTCAACAACTTGGGAGCAGAAGAAGCAACGGAAGGCAGATTTCTCTAAGCTAGGAGTGGTATGAAGTTTTGATCCTAACTTATATATTTGAATTATGCGTTAGTATCATGCTTAACAGAAATTAGTAAAGTTAATTTTTTTATGATCTTATAAATTATCAAGTCGTATGTTTTTAAATTATATGGTATTTATATTGTTCTGGAAAAGTAGGGTTTGATCGAAGTTTAGATGAACTCCATATCAGAAGGTGTTTTCGAGTAGTATGATTTTCAGCTTGATAAATTTCGGAATTATATTAGTATTGCAGGAATAATCTCGAGGTTGAAAATTAAGATTGGAAAAATATCGAAACAAAACTCGAGATGCAATCGTGAGATGTCGAGATCTATTTATACAATGAACAATGAAGTCTTTAAGTGAAGTGTCGAAATCTATCCATACAATGAATATCGAGTTTATGGATAATGTCGAGATATTAATATCTCGAAATCCTTAGGTGCTGCGAAATTTAATTCCAACATATTGAAACCTTGACGTGTAATGATTAAAGCATATCTCGAAATGTACGTCTGAAAGCTATCTTTGATAATTGATGGACATGTTGAGAATTATCTTGTTGTCGTGATCTTTGTGTAACGTTCACAATGTCGAACTCATGTAAGAAACATGTCGAGATTCTATGATCCATATGTGTATGTCGAGATTTAGCTCACCATACAGCTCGAGATTTATATTTAACCCACACTCGAGAATTGCCTTCGACATTGATGTCCTTATATGCAATCTCGGAAACACATATCGAGATTTATCAACCCATATCGAGATCATTTAGTCTATAGTAGTATGTATGATGTCGAGGTTCATTTTGAGTCATGTCGAGATTTATGCCGAAACATATGTAGAGATCTATTTCAAAACCCATAGAAGTCAAAACTAGGGTTTTCTAAATTAAGCCATTTTAGTAAAACTGTAATTAGACTAACAAACCCTAATTTTATATGTCTCTATACTTAGGGTTTGAAGGTTAGCAACTTACCGTACGATAAGCTAAGTAGCTAAGGATACCAGGTAAGTGAAAATCCCAACTACAACACATAAATTTATATGTGCATGAATTACATGGGTACGTGCTTCAATGACATGATTATATGCTTCTATGACATTACGTGAATCCTTATGTAATTTATTTATTTATGTAAATTAATTATTACCTGAAGTGGCATGACAAGCACTTCGGCATTATTCACGTACGCATTATCACGTGCATACACGAAGTTACAAGACACGAGCATAAGTCAAATATGATTGCTTAAACACGACAAAAGTTTGCATTTAATGGCTCTTCTATGCTACCATGGTGATTTTATGTCACCGATTTCAAGGCATGACATGACATGTCTCAAGGCAAGGGCATGCATGTGGCGGAAGGTTGCGATCTGGAAGATGCACCCTGAGGAAACAAACGACACCAAGGTATAATTGGTGTCAGCAACCTCAGAGTGAGTCTTCCATTGTGACCGTCCGTGGGATCGATAAACTACATTGGGATTGAGAAGGCGCCTTAGGGTTAGCCTCTCAGTGGAAGTATCGTCCGCGTGGCGTATAAAACCACCTTGGGACAGAAAAGGTGCCCTAGGGTTAGCCTCCCATGAGTGGGTATTGCCACTTACATATTTATTTACCCTTAATGGGTTTGAGCTCCATGATGGTGCATAGCAAGATAAGCCATGGGCCCTATAAGACAAGACACGAACTACAAGATAAGATAAGACACGAATTTCATGACATGAATACAAGACATGAATTTCAAGATATGAATTACATGATATGATCAGGAAGCATTGGCGCGGATGCCTTTGCGTTTTAGGACACGTGCATTGCATGGTTTCCACTTACTGAGCTTTATAAGCTCATTCCACGTTTTATGTGTTGTAGGTAAGATAGAATCGGACGTTGAGAAACGTCACGACTAAGGCGGGCTAACGGCGATACTCCAGGGTCTTTTGAGGGCAAGGCTGTACATGGATGACGACCTGTGGAGCGATGTTAGGATGTTTTGATATGATATATATTTTGGGGCTTCGGCCTTTCTATAATTAAGACGATGTAGGCTGTGTTTTGTAGTAAGATATCATATTTTTGGAAAAGTTTTTTATTAGATGGGTCTTCCGCGACTTACGTTGCGAAAATCCGCCACTAAATATGATTAGAAAGTCAGGGTCGCCACATTATTGTTATTACGTATTCTGTTACTCGTGTTGTGTTCCCTTATTACCTACATATCATTTTCTGTATTTTTTCTCCTCTTTAATTGTTTCTGATCAGTGTTAAACTGTTACTGCAAGAAATTAGTAATTAACATAGGGCTTTACCAGAATCATGCATACGTTTTCAGCAACAGAAGCGAAGTTTGTTCAAAAGAAACATCCTACACATAAGTATCAGATACACATAACACCAAATTGTAACATCCTCTTTGTCGCTGCTTGTGGCCATTTTTGGACAACATCCCTAAGCACCCGTAAATTTTTTTCGGGCACATTTCTTAGGTCAATGGATTTCGAATCAGAAATAACATAAAGAATAAAAGCTATACATAATTAACTTGGCTAATCAAGGGAGCTTGAATCAAGGTCATTTGATTTCTAGATCGAAAGTTATACTCCAAAAGGTGCAGGTTGCCATTTTTGAGCAATGCAGAATGCATAGTGTTACCCAGAATGCATAAATTGTTACCCAGATTGCATGAACTGTTACCCAGAATGCATAAATTGTTACCCGGAATGCATAAATTGTTACCCAGAATGCATAAATTGTTACTTAGCAAGCGTTTTATTAGCAAAAGCGTCAATCATGGACCGCGTCAAATTTCTTCGCGATTAACATCAATATTTTCATTGATTATTAAGACCCACGATCAATTTCACCTTATTTAGTCATTAAAGTCCAGATTTTCCATTGTTTCAACGAGATTTTCGAACTACTTTTAATACATTATTCCAATATAAACTTCAAAAATTTTCATTGATTATTGACATCCATGGGAAATTATCATCGATTTAACCTTATTCGGTCATTAACGTCGAGATTAAGCCGGCTTTAAGATCGTAAATTTTGGTCTTCGTTGAACGTGGTTTGTGCATTCATCGTTTGGAAGAGACGGATGCATAGTGTTACCGAGAATGCATAAATTGTTACCCAGAATGCATGAACTGTTGCGTGCAGCAAGTTCTTCAACTTGCTGCGTGCCTCAAGGTGAAATTCCATTACAACAAAGGATGGCAAAATAACTATCCGAAGATAGTAAAAAAAAGCCTAGAAAAACAACGAATCTAAACGATCCCGAAGAACCTACGAAGTACTAAGATTTCTGAAAACACAATACTAAAAGACAACTCTCGTCATATATAAAACTCGCTCAAACTCGATATATGTTTCGCTCGTAGTTTTCGCTCAATATGTCGCTCAAATTCACTCCATGAGATCCCTTCATAATCTCCCAAAAGTCGTAATTATGGCAGCTCGAAATCTCCTTATTTTATAGGCCTTGGCTCCTCTTGAATTGGTATGAAATCCCTTGGTAATCTCCCAAAATATCTCCTTAAAACTAATTCTCTTTTGATTTTCAAATCTTCTATTTTTAGTAAGTGCACTCTTATTTTCGCTCCAGCTGAATCCACACGCTATCCACTCATTTTTTACTTACTCGTTCCAGCACTTAACCACGTCCTGAATATCAGTAAATAAGTTTCTAAAAAAGGTTAAACGGTTTTTGGGCATGAAAGATAAAATCGAATGTTGACCAATTCACAGACAACAATGTTGGCTGGAATGTTAGCTCGACATTGTCAATGCTGAGCTAGTCAACATTAACAATCTCCACCTTTTTATCTTTCTTCCCAAAACCCGTGCATAATTAAAAGTTTCAAAAACTCCCCCTGAAGGCAAAATCTACTCAATCACAAAACATTAAAAGATGGTTAGAGTAAACGCAAACAGAATAGCGATTAAACTATTCAAAGTACTACGAAAATAGTACATGCCATAACAAGGTCTAAAAATTAACATCTGCAAACAATAAACAGTTCATACGCAGGCCGGCAAACCACATAGTCACACTAGCAGAAATAACCAGATTAGCATGCAAAAAATAACAATAAAGTCAGGCATGCAAAAAGAAAAGATCTTTAGGCAAATCTGCAAAATAAAAATATTCGGCAAGTAAGCATGCAAACATGTAAACATACCGGAGAAGCAAATCAGCATGCACATAGTAAAACAAATTAATCTGACATGCAAAAATAAAAATCAGAGAAGTAAATTATCATGAACACAAAAATCAATTATGCATGCAAAAATAGAAAGGATCAGATCTTCACTCTCGATGGAGTATGGAGTTTCCTTCTGATGCTTTCTCGGCTGCTTCTCCTTCTTGGTCAGCTCCCCCTGAATTTCCTTATCTCCCCCTTTTTATCTGCACAACCTTCTCTCCCTTTTTGGGAAGAAAGAAAAGAAAACTCAGAGAACTTCTCTGTTAACCAACTTGCAGATGTCGAGGTAAATGTGGGACTAAGATTTGGGCCAACATTCTGAGACTCAGAAACAAGTTAGTTCGCCATAAAGAAATCAAAGATAAATTCAGTAAATTAAGATGCAAGACAGAATGGGTAACCCTTGTTTATATCAAGCACAGTCAAGAACAGAGAGTAATTTCAGCCAAGTTCGAATTATGTATTAGGATATGCGAAAGTGATGAGAGCTCAAGTCGAACCTAAAGAGAGAAATAGCCAACGGCACAAATAAAACGGTCACTCAGAATAGGAATAAATCGTGGTGTAAGTGAGTTGAGTAAACTAATCGTTGGAATAAAGAGCATTTAGATAGTTTGAGGATGTGGTCGAATTAGGTCAAAGCTGTCTAAGTAAACATGGAGATAAATTTAGTATATGGAGGAATCGTCATGTGAAAATATAGGAGCAATTCAGATCATGCTTCAACCAAAAATACCAAGTCAAAAGTCATAATAGAATCGAGCGAGACTAACCATTTGAGCGTCGATGATGAGCACTTGAGACAAGTGTAACAAGCTGTTCTTCGAGAGTTCTAATGCAATTCTGAGTAGACATACGAAACTGACACATGCTGACTTAAAAACTAATGCACATAAACGAAAGCACAAATATAGCATGATCAAACTGACAGTCACATATGTTGCCCCAACATAAGACTCAACAATCTACTCTGAAATTCGAGACTTTTCTGTTCAACACCCTAAACTCAATTCCTTTCATTTTCTGCCCTACTCACCTCAGTTATAGATAGTATAATGCACAACCCTTATAAGATCCTTATCATCAAGGTTAGGATTTTTGTCGCAAAGAGTACATCGTCACCGCGAATGCCGTGTACCTAGGGAAACTTATTACCTAACCTGTATCTTGAAAAAGAATCGCGAGCAAATTTTTTTTTAAAGAGAGTTATTTCAGGGAGCGGTCTAGGTGAGTCAAATCATTTCACAGAATAACAGAGAGAACGTTCAATCAAACCTCAAAACAGTAACTATCAAGTTCGACATATGCTATGTTGGTCCAAATGTTGGACCAACATTCAGACAGACTGATGCAAACCTATGGACTTTTTCAGGTCCGAAAACCTTTCAAAATCCAATGCTTTCGTGAAAATGTCAGCTAACTGATGTTTCGTGTCTATATGCTCAATGCGAACAAATTCTTTCTCTACCATATCTCTCAAAAAATGATGTCTTATATCTATATGCTTCGTGCGTGAATGCTGGATGGGATTCTTAGATATGTTGATGGCACTAAGGTTGTTACAATACATGAGAACTGACTCGCACTCTAAACCATAGTCACACAACATACTATTCAACCATATTAATTGCGTACAGCAACTACCCGCAGCAACATACTCAGACTCAGCAGTAGATAAGACACACAATTCTGTTTCTTGTTGTACCATGCAACTAAATTGTTACCTAAGAAGAAACAACCGCCACTTGTGCTCTTGCGATATCCTCGTCACCTGCCCAATCAGCATCACTGTAGCCTACAAGACTCATATTAGTATCTTTAGAGAACCATAACCCTAGGCTACACGAACCACTCACATATCGAAGTATACGTTTAGCGGTATTTAAGTGAGAAATCTTAGGCTCAGACAGATATCTAGCACAGACACATACGCTATACATAATGTCGGGTCTACTCACTGAAAGATAAAGCAAATTGCCTATCATGGATCGATATAATGTTGGGTCAACATTCTGTCTAACATTGTCCTTTCATACCTTTTGTGTTGAACCCATTGGAGTTTTCATTACCTTTGCCGTGTCAAGCCCGAACTTCTTGACAGTGTTCTTCGCGTATTTCTCCTGAGACATAAAAATGCCTTCACTGCTTTATGTAAACCTAAGAAAAATGTTAGTTCCCCAATCATGCTCATATCGAACGTGGAATTCATAGCATGGACAAATTGATCTAGCATGGATTGCGAATAGAGCCAAAGATTATATCATCTACATTAATCTGGGGAATAAGAATATCAGCACCAACTCTTTTTATAAAGAGCGTGCGATCTGCTTCACCTTGCACGAACCCAAACTCAAGTAAAAACGTCGTTAATCTACCATACCAAGCTCGAGGCGCCTGCTTCAATCCATACAAAGCTTTCTGCAGCTTAAAAACATGGTTAGAAAAATGTGGATCTTCAAATCCCTTAGGTTGTTCATCATAAATATCTTTATCAATATACCCATATAAAAATGCACCATTAACATCCATTTGGTGTAAGGTGATGTTAAGCCAACATGCAATATCTAATAGCAACCTAATTGATTCTAATATTTACAGACTCCTGAACAGACTTCAAGCGCAAGTTATACACACGATAAGCACGACTATTAGGCGAGTATCCAAGAAATATGCACTTGTCACTTTTTGAATCAAACTTGGTCAAGTACTCACGATCATTCAACATATAACAGAAGCACCCAAAAACATGAAAATACTTGACAGTCGGCTTTTTCCCATTCAATAATTCATACGATGTCATTTAGTGCCATGACGAAAGAAAACACGATTAGATATATGACATGTGGTATGCAAAGCTTCAGCCCAAAAATGCTTAGAAATATTCTTAGAATGCAGCATAACGCGTGCCATTTCTTGTAAGGTCCTATTCTTCCTTTCGGCCATTCCATTTTATTGGGGCGCTTAGGAGACGAAAATTCATGCACAATACATTTCCTATCACAGAATTCATCAAACGATTGATTCTCAAATTCCTTACCATGACCAGACCTAATGCGGAATATAGAAGCACTGAAATTATTCCTAATCATAGCACAGAATTTTTAAGGAAATCGAAAGACTCAGATTTTTCCCTAAGGAAGAATATCCATGCATATCGAGAATAATCATCCACGAGCACATAAGCATATTTCCTACCACCTATGCTATCTACTTCCATCGGACCCATTAAATCCATGTGAATAAGCTGAAACAATGAGCAGTCTTAAAATGTTGGACAGCATGTTGGTCAACATTATGGCTAGCATGTACTTGCTTACCCTTCAAACATGACTCACACACAACCTTACCAAACTCCTTAAGCTTTGGAATGCCTCTGATCGCGTCGTGTTTGATAAGTTGCTCCAGCGTTCGATAGTTGGCATGGCCCAGTTTGTAATGCCAAAGGATGACATCGTCTTCGGCCTTCGATAGTTACACGTCCTTCGTACTATATTTGTCGCTGACTAAGTAGCAGTTGTCGCTTGATCTTTTACCTGCCATAACTCGAACACCATTCCAGTTAAAAACCTCACAACATCCCTTATTAAATCTTACCTCCAGGTCATCGTCGCAAAGTTGGCTTATGCTAATCAAGTTAGCTACAAGTCCGTCGACATGGAGTACGTTGCTTAGCTTAGGAAATCGGGCACGTTCAATCTGCCTCGACCAAGAATCCGTCCTTTAGCACCTCCTCCGAACGTCATAGATCCACTCTTTAAGGGCATGTACCCACAAAGATATTCTTTGGTACCCGTCATATGTTGGGAACACCGGCTATCGAAGTACCAAGAACCTGTCACGTTAGCTCGCAAAGAGGTATACACAACATTGCACTTATGCACGGACTTCTCTACCCAGACTTTCTTAGATGATAAAACAGCATGTGAATTACCAGAATTTGAAGGTGAGCTAGCAGAGTTTTCTCCAGACATATCTTTCAAAACTGATTTCTCAATGTTGAGCGAGATATTGGATAACATTCCATCCAACATCGATTTCTTGGCAGAAATCTCCCCCTTCAACTTCCAGCAGTATGGCTTAAAATGATCAGGTTGCATGCAATGCTTACATTTAACTTGTCTATCCTTATTGGCAGCATGCTTAGGACCCTTTTTAACGACTAACATTTCACTACTTACATTCGCAACATGCTCGACTTTCTCCTTAACAAAAACTATCTTAGGTCTATCATGTATAACAGAATCTGAAGCATTAGTAGGATGAGAATTAAATCCTAAACCTTACTTATCGAAAATACCTAAAGCCAATACCTCATCAAGGGTCGTTTACCCTTGTTCAACTTTGTGAAAATTTCGTTGGCCTCGTTGACTTGCTTTTGAAGTATGTCAATCTCCTTGTCCTTACATGTTAGAACAGCTTCCATCTTGTTCATACCATCCACCAGGCTTTCGATCATCTTTTCATTCTTGGCATTCTCCTCGAACAGTGTCTTCAGGTCAGCCTTTAGTTCCGCATTCCTCTCCTTTTCCTTCTCATATTGTGCGGACATCATCTTGACAGCTTCATTTACTTGAATTTCTACACAAGCGTCAGTTTCTGACTCTGCATCATCAGAACTAGAATACCCATCAAAATAGTTTGAATCATCATAATCGAAAATGATATGTTTTTCAGATATTGAGTCAGATGTTGGCTCAACATCAGTTGCTGCAGTGAAGCCGATTTGATAATCTTCGTCGTTCGAGAAGGAATGAATGATCAATGATGATTGCTTAGTCTTCTTTGCACACAGTTCTTCCTCTTCATCATTAGAGAGATTGACCCAAAGTGATTTCCCACGCTTGCGAGGGTGTTCGCGCATTCATTAGCATAATGACCCCAGCCCGTGCATGCATGGCATCTCACTGAATCCCAGTCAATCTTCTTCTTTTCGCCAATATCGCGTTTGAAGTATGGAGGAGCAGACAAAGGTTCTGCTTTGGCATTCCGGCCCTTCCTGAATGTTGGGCCAACATTCTGCTCGACATTCTTCTTCTGAAGAAACTTTGTAAATTTCTTCACGGAAGTAGCCATATCCTCATCATTGTCAGGGTGACCTTCAGTTTGCACTTGGATGACTGACTGACTAGAGCAATGCTTTTGCCGCGTGAAGCTTTCTTTTGGACTTCAAGGTTGGTCTCATAGTTCTTCATAATGTTCATCAACGTGTTGAAGTCCAACATCGCCATATTGTGGGTTCCTCGACCAGCAACTACCTTCACAATAAACTTCTCAGTTAGTGTATGAATTGCTTTAGAAATTAGTACCTTATTCGGGATTGGATCTCCGAGACTAGCACACTCGCTTGAGATCGTCAGAATCTTGCCGAAGTACATGGTAATGTCCTCATCTTCCTTCATTCTGAGATTTCGAACTGGTTGAGGAGAAGCCTTAGTCGGGTTTCCCTCACAGTCGCATCGCCATCGCAGTACCTCTGAAGTAGATCCCACGCATTCTTTGCCGTAGTACAGTTCTGAATGATCTTGAACATGATGATGTCCACCGAAGAGAAGATGGCGTTTAAGGCTTTATCATTGAACTCGGCGGAGTTTCGCTCAGGAATCGTCCAGCGTCGATCGGTTTCTCAAGGACTTAACCATCAGCGTCGGGGGCAGATTTGGGTGTCATATAACCGTTGAGAACAGCCTCCCACGCACGCGTGTCAATTGATTTGATGCATTGGCGCACACGAACCTTTCAATAGGCATAATTGGAACCGTCTAACACAGGGACTTTTCCGAGATGGTTTGAGCTTGTAACATCCATAGAAAAGGATCAAGAACGCTTAGTCACGTCAAACGGAGGCTCTGACACCACTTTGAAGTGGTCCCGATACGATATGGATGCAAACACTAAATTGTAAACTGGATGTTGGGTAAAATGTCGGGGTAACACTCGACCTAACACTCAGACGCACAACGGATTATTTTGAATACATAGTGACGAAAACTGATAAACACGAGATGTAAATTGTGCAGCAAGTTCTTCAACTTGCTGCGTGCCTCAAGGCGAAATTCCACTACAGCAATGGATGGCAAACTAACTATCCGAAGATAGTAAAAACAAGCCTAGAAAAACTATGAATCTAAACGATTCTGAAAAAACGTACGAAGTACTAAGACTTCTGAAAACACAATACTAGGCTAAAAGAAAACTCTCATCATATATAAAACTCGTTCAAACTCGATATATGTTTCGCTCATAGTTTTTGCTCAATATGTCGCTGAAAGTCACTCCATGAAAGCTCTCTCGAAAGTCGTAATTATGGCAGCTCATCTCCTTATTTTGTAGGCCTTGTCTCCCTCTTGAATTGGTATGAGATATCCCTTGATAATCCCAAAATATCTCCTTGAAACTAATTCTCTTTTGATCTTCAAATCTTCTATTTTTAGTAAGTGCATCGTATTTTCGCTCCGGCTGAATCCACACGCTAACCACTCGTTTTTGACTCGTTCCAGCACTTAACCACGTCCTGAATATCAGTCAATAAAGTTTCTAAAAAAGGTTAAACGGTTTTTGGGCATGAAATATAAAATCGAATGTTGACCAATTCACAGACAACATTGTTGGCTGAATGTTAGCTCGACATTGCCAATGCTGAGCTAGTCAACATTAACAATCAGTCAACGATTATCCTTGGAATACAGTACTTAAAGGATTTATCTTGCTGAACAAAAGCTACTGCGGTAATATATAACCAATCTAATCAAGCGCCATTGTTAGTTAATTTCCAATTGGAGTTGATAGAGAAATCTAATACAAAATTTCACCTTCAAGCAGATAAAACTACAGTAATCTTGATGATCACTAATTACTACTTGCAAAATTTGCAATAGGTCAACTTTTTCTTGCTGCCCATTCTTTAAGAGCTTCAGATATAAAATCCAATCCCAGCGACAGAGAAGAACAACCACCACCACCAACTTTATCCAGACTGACATTTGATGAAACTTGTGCTTACAGGAATGGCAAGTAATCTCCCAAATGGTAGAACTTATATGCTGTTTAGCAGCATTCTCTTTCAGCACTTGAGCCTTCTCAAGCTCGTTTTGCGCTTGCTACCTTAACCTTCTGGCCTTCGAAAACTCTTGCTCGGCCAACTCCATCTCTCTCTTTGCTTGTCCCCTCGCTTCTTCTTCCCTAAAAGCTCTCCCAGCCATGGCCATTCTGATGTTCTCTTCTAACTCTACCTTTCCTAGCGATCTTTTCTCAGCCTTGCTCGAGACATTGTTCTTACGTACGTTATTAATGCTAGTGGCCTCAGTGAGCAGTTCGAGTTCGAGGTTGAGAGTGCGAACATTATCAGCATCTTCATAGTTCTTGCCAGTGATGTTCGGTGTGGTCAATAATAAGGGGGTGGTGCTGTAATAATTTGTGGGCCACGCCAGGGAACTGCCAACTGACCATGGTGCGATAGGGTAATAACTAGTTTGGCTTTCTATGCGACCCATGGTGGTGCAAGATTCAAGAATCTTGGTGTTCTATGAAACTCTCCACCCTAATTAACAGCAGCAATAGTTGAAGGAAGGAAAAGAAACCATTTTTTACGCAGTACGAAATGAACTGATAACAAAATGAGGGTTCTTTACAAATGAATACATGGAGAAAACGCGGCCGCAATCGCAAGAATGGCCACGAGTGCCACAAGTCTTGAGGTGGGCTTTATAATCTGAATCAACTGCGCAACCATTCGAGCACTTTTTGCATACCACTGCTTTTGATTGACGTGCTTTAGCCTGAAGTGTTTCTTGATTCCGATGAGAGGTCGCCGAGGCCATGGAAAGGGTCGTGGTGGAGGCAAGTCGGCTCTTGAGTAGACGAAAATGCGCTTTTTTGTCGCTATGGGAGTATTGTTATTAATCTCGCGCTTTAAGAGCTTCCATGGCACATCCTTGTGCCTCCTTCTGTGCATCTACAGATTTTGGTCTCTTTGAAACCCTTGGTTGCAAATTTTGCAAACGTATCTGTCTGATTCTGAAAGGTTTTTTGGAGATAGAGAAACCACCAGCATTTGGATCTGCCGATTATATATATATATATTTTTGGCGTAAATGTCCCATTAATAACTGAAATGAAAAAGAGAAAACAGAGAGTACAAACATAGTTCAGTATACAACTCAACTACATCAATCGGTAACATGCTACCGGGACCGCAACGAGACTCGACCCAGTCAAAAGAAAAACAACATCTGCCCATCAGCCATTGAAAAAACCAATGTCACCCGCTACCAAGCTACACGCCATACTCTTCGAACAACAGCCATTTGCAATGCATACTTAGCCGACATCGTAGAAAGCCGCACGCATGCGATACCTAGCACTCCAGCACCCTTCTCCGGAGTGCGGCACACATTATCCCGCCAGCGCACTTTCCGCTCCTGCCAAAGGTGGTACACAAGCGAAGCCAAAAGGTAACGGTTGGCCAAGTGAATGAAGTGTCGATTTCTCCATCTAGTGGCAGCCCATTCGCCACTCTCGATACGGCCATTTCCATCGCGTCCTTCGTCGCAGCATGCCTACACATCCTCGAGAGAAAGCACACTTGAAAAACAAATGGTTCGTCATTTCGAGGCACCCCTCATCGCATAGCACGCAATGAGATGAGGCAGCCCAAGCAGCCACCCACTCCTTGTCTCGTGTAGAAAGTTGCTCACGTATGGCCAACCACAAGATAAATTCGTGCGTGGAACTCGAAGGGCTCCCTCAAGCAGATTAGCTCATGAAACAGGGGTCCGCCAGCCATGAATACTTTCCATAACCGCACTCTTAAAAAACCTGCCCGAAGCAGCCCCATTCCAGCAAATCCTATCAGCCTCCAAAGGTGCAACGTGTGGGAACAAAGGCTGAATTGCCATATCCACGGTGGATTGAGCCGGCCAGGCCCACCCATCGTTCGAGATCACCGAGCTGAGGTGGGCATCGTGGGGGTATCCCCATAACCATTGGCCCACTGGGGTGGAGCTCAAGCAGCATAGTAGGTCTGAGCCATGGGTCATGCCACAACCAAGTATTAGCGCCATTTCCAATACGGAAAGAAATAAGAGACCGCAAGAGTGGCCTAAGGCTCAGCAATTTCTTCCAACTCCACGAGTCGTTAGGCGACAACCTAATGTCCCAAAAAGATCTGGACCTAAGGCGTGTGTGATCCAGCCATTTAACCCAAATAGAGTCAGGGTCATGTTGTACAACATGCCACGCCTGTTTGAGCGTCAATGCCCGGTTGGAAACCGCCACAGAATGTATGCCGAGTTCCCCTTCCCTCGCGGGCAAGCAAACGTCGGCCCACGCCACCTTTGCTGAAGGAGCAGCCCAAAGGAACCGTCAAAATCTATTCGATCTCCCGCATAACCCCTTTCGGTAGTAGGAATACCCCAGACCAATACATTGCAATAGTCGAAAGGACCGACTTGATCAACTGGAATCTTCATGTGTACGAGAGTGAGCGATTCAGCCATGATCCAAGTCTAGTGTCAATCTTCCCTAGTAGAGGCACGCAATCTGCAATCGTCAATCGAGTCGTAATGAGAGGGACTCCCAAGTAGCGGACCGGTAGCCGTCTGTCTTGGAATCCCATAATAGAGGTGACATCCGCCTTCAGAGCCTCAGCCCGAGCTGATAGGAACATCTCGCTCTTGCTCTCATTCGGCCGAAGCCCTGATAACATCGCAAACTCCTCTAAGGCCTGCTTTATCATCGCAACCGATTGGACGTTGGCATGGAAGAAAAGAAGGAGGTCGTTAGCAAATGTCAGCATAGACAGGGTAGTAGCATCGCATCGCCAGTGGAACTTGAAATTCTGTCGAGTACGAACGTCCATCATCCCATGCAAGATCTCCATAACGAGGGCAAAAAGATAGAGGGAAATGGAATCTCCTAACGAATCCCCCGCCGTCCCGCGAAGATACGACATGGTTCCCATTAAGATTAATAGAGAACGCCACCGACGTTAAGCAGCTGCGTATCCAACCGATATAAGTGACGTGAAAGTTCATCGCCTGAAGAGCCGCAAGAATGAAACTCCACTCCACTTTGTCGTAGGCCTTCGCCAAATCAACTTTAAAAGCTACTCGCGGCAGGCTGTCGACGACGATAGCCACGGCAAATCTCCTGAACCAAGAGGATGTTGTCACTAATGCGCCTCCCAGGGACGAATAGGTCTGCGACTCGTGCACCAATTTGGCAAGGCACGACTTCATACGATTAGCAAGAATCTTCGAAATAACCTTATAAATAACATTACAGCACGAGATAGGTCTGAAATCAGTCGGCTTCCGCGGCGTCGCTCCTTTCGGAATTAAGGTGATCAAGGTACTGTTCAAGCCTTTCGGAAGGCAGCATGTGGCTTTGATACCATTTGTTGGGATTGAGCGATAGTTTTTCGGATCGAGCGGAAGGTTTATTTTGGACCGCGACTATTTTATTTTCCGTCGCCATTATCCTTGCAGAGATTCAACAGCTTGGCCCGAAAGTGGCTCCACCGTAACAAACCTCTTGATATCTTTTCTGATGTGGAAGATCAAACAAAGTTGCAACCACAGAGCATACTCAGAATATCAATTAGGCTTTGTCTCTGTTACCGCTTGTTGGGGTAGAGCGATAATTTTTCAAACCGAGCGAAGGTTTATTTTGGACCGCGACTATTTTATTTGGACAATATAAAACCGAAATGACGCCGATGAAGAGGAGATTTTTATGTGGTTCGGCCAATACTGCCTACCTCCACGGAGAACACCAACTTTACTATATTGAAAATATTACATAGTACAAGTTAACACTCGTGTTTAAACCCACCCGGGTAATATATTTGAACATATTCCCTACTACCAGTAAAACTAAAATCCGCTCTCACCCTTATCCACCCGGATAAGTTTTCCTCTCACTATTTCTCTCTCAGTGAACTTCTCACTTGATTTGGGATGATAATAACTGACCCATTTATAGATGTCTTCAGCTCTTCTGGACCACCCAAAACTGGTGGTCAGGAATCCGCCGCGTCGCCAGTTGATATGGGCCGCTCATTCTTTATCTTAAGTTTTTTCTTTATATAAGTAAAATATTATTATAATATTATATAATATTATTTTATTTTTTCCTCCTTTACAGCTGCCCTCGTGGGCGGCTGGACTAATTGATTTGAGTGAGATAATTACTGTCAAAGAAAAATGTTTTTTTTTTCTTTCTTTCTGGTAGGGGTGGACGTTCGGGTTCGGCTATTCGGGGTTTACCCGGATTCGATCGGGTTCCGGTAGTTCGAGTCGGTTAATTCGGGTTATTTAACCGATACCCGTAATTATTTATCGGGTCGGGTATCGGGTAGTAATTTACTACACGATCAGGTTATTCGGGTAACCGACAAATTATTTTTCAAAAAAGTATATTAGTTTTTATACATAAGCATTGAAAAATATACTTACATATATAGATATCAATATCTAACGTGAGTTGTGTTAGAGTTTTAAATAATATTTCGAGTAATTTATATTTTAACTGCATAACTAACAAGTGATATGTTATTATCAATGCATAAATCATTAGAAAATTGAAAATATATTCTCAGTATTTTATAAATAAACATATAAAAATATGTTTATATTATATTAATTGAAAATAAAACATCCAAATATTGTAAGTGACATTTAATATATAACATCGATATTTTGATATGTTATAATATCTTTAGTTATATATTTTAGTCGGGTACCCGAACTCGATATGTACCCGACAAGCAGGTACCCGACGTAGATCCGGTCGGGTTCGAGTAGTGAAAATATTAACGAAGTGTACAGCTCACGGATTTCCCCTGAGGTCATTAATCAGATTTTCAGTATTATTTCTCTCTGGAACTCTGTTCGACACTTGATCTTCACATGGTATCAGAGCCAATCGAAGCTCAAATTCGATTCGATTAGGCGAAAGCAATCATCAGTTGATTTCGTTAAATCCTGTGTTAGTCACATTCTTTGTCGATTGTTGATATCATCTCTGGCGAATTCATTCCACACTGATTTGATGGCTTCGGAAACAAGATCTGAGCATGAAATCGGATGATAGGAATGGACAGCGTTCACTTGAGGAAGAGTTGATGAATTGCCATGACGTGTTTAATTTGCATGACGGAATTAATCCCGGAATGCAACTTGTTTCGTTTCAGCTGAACGAGATGAATTATTGGAGCTGGAATCCAGCAATGATTACAGCTCTTGAGGCTAAACTGAAATTAGGTTTTGTGGATGGAACGGTGGCAAAACCTGCGATCAATACCATGGACTACGTTAAGTGGAAGCGTGTTGACAGTACAATGAAGGTTTGGCTTAGTGCTTCAATTTCACGAGAAATCATGGACAATTTCATGTATGCAACCACGTCTAAGGAGTTGTGGAATGATCTAGCAGAGAGATATGGAACCACGAACGGGACGATGCTCTTAAGGATGAAGGAGGAACTGCTTGGGACTAAGCAAGGAGACATGCCACTGGTGAAATACTGCATCAATATGAAGAGGCTTTGGGATCAAATGGATCACCTTCGACCTATTCCACAGTGTACTGCAGATGTTACTAAGATTCTTATAACTAGAGACGAAGAGGATAAGCTGGTGCACTTAGTCTTGGTATTGAATAAGTCTTTTCAGTCAGTAAAGGACAACATCATGATGATGGATCCTCTGAAACTGCGATATATGCTTCCAAATTGCAGTCATACAAGACTCAAAGCAGTCCCAACCTGGCAGACCAAAGAGAGGGAGAAGTCAAAACTGTTTTGTACACATTGCAATAAGAATGGGCATGATCGTGACATGTGCTTTAAGCTGAATGGATACCCAGATTGGTGGAAGGGAAGCAAGGACTATTCAACTCAAGGTCAGACTCAGAATCCACACCAAAGGAGCTTTGCTAATGCAATGATGGTGCCATTCGAAACACCTCTTGAGCCTCATGGGAACACTGACAAGAGTTTCCTTAATGGGGCGAAGCCTAACTTGAGCACAATTGTGTTGAAAATGAATCACCTGCAACAGGAGTTGAGCTGATGAGAGGAACAGAGGGCATGCAGCATGGCTTCACTCAGAACTCGGTCAACTTTGAACATCTCACAGACTTTGCAGGTACCAACATTCTCTATTGTTCTGATTTAGCTGAGTCTGTGAATAGAAATATCTGGATTAAGGACACAGGAGCTACTAACCATACATGCATGGACTTAGATCTTATACACAACCCCAAACCAGTCCCAAACATTACACCCATAATCCTACCAGATGGCAGTACCCAACTAGTCAAATCAAAGGGCAATGTCTTGATAGATACTAAGCTGACACTCACAGATGTGCTTTATATTCCTAGCTTCAAATATAACTTGCTTTCAATTCGAAAGCTTTCAGAAACATCCAATATTTTCTGTGGGTTCTTAGCTACATACTCATTTTTACAGGACCTTCAGACTAAAGAGATTATAGCTGTTGGGAAAGCCATCAAAGGCCTATACATTTTAACCTCCGAGTCTTTCAAACCCCAAATAATCAAAAAAGTGCTAGACACTTGCTTACCTAGAGTTTTACTTCGTTGTATGCCCATGTAAAGTGTCTGAAACTTCTTCACTTACTGCTGTTGTGAGTCAAAATAATCCTTGTTGGCACTCTAGACTTGGCCACCCATCATATAGTGCAATGAAACATATTGATAACATTGTTGCCCCAAATTTGACATCTGAGTGTGATGTTTGTCCTCTTGTGAAGCAACTAGACACCCCTATCCCATTAGCAGTATTTCTTCATCAACTTGTTTTGAGTTGCTGCATATGGATTTGTGGGGACCTTATAGTCACCCCACTCATTCTGGTATCATTATTTCCTAGCCATAGTGGATGAATACAACAAATCCGCCTGGACTTATCTGTTGAGAGTCAGCCATACCATACACACCTTTATACTGCTAGTCCGAACTCAATACCAAGCCACTATCAAAACCATAAGATCAGACAATGGGACTGAATTTACCAGCTCAACATGTACCCAAATATTCACCTCATTTGGCATTACCCACCAAAAATCATGTGGCCCTACACACCACAACAAAATGGTGTTGTAGAGAGAAAACACCAACACTTGCTTCAAGTAGCTAGATCCCTTATGATACAATCCTCCCTGGCAAAGAAGTTTTGGGGCGATGCAATTTTGACAGCCACCTTCCATATAAACCGGATACCTACTGCCTTGTTGGAGTGGAAATCACCCTATCATATTCTACATTCAAAGCCCCCTGACCTATCACATTTGAGAGTCTTTGGATGCCTTTGTTATGCCACAAATACATCCCCCTCCAAAGACAAATTCAGTCCAGAGCATATAAAGCCATTTTCCTGGGATACCCACCTGGGCAAAAGGGGTATAAACTTTATCACCTGACCGAACGCAAGATCACAATCTCTCGAGATGTGGTCTTTAGGGAGAACATTTTTCTCTTTGCTATATCACCTAGTACGGACCTTGACCAGCCCAGACAACCTCAATCTGAACCAGAAAATACATGTTGTTCCCCTAACCTCAATCTTACAAATGACTCTGTCCCAACACCACCACCCACTGATACAAACCAAATATCTCCCACCAGTGAATTGCCTTACCCATACCACCTGGTACAACCACTGAAATAGCCCCTCAACCCATGATTCGGACTAGCAGTAGAATGAGACTACCACCTGTGTGGATGGCTGACTATATTCCACATACCGATCTTATAACTAATCTCACTAATAGTCACTCTCAACCTCCTTTCTGAAAGCCATACACCTTTCCCTTTACCCAAACCCCAGGTCTGAGTCCAGCATATATGTCATTTTTAGCAAATGTGTCTGCAATTCGTGAACCATATTCATATGATAAAGCTAAATCGCATGCGGAGTGGCAGTTGGCCATGAAAGAGAGCTTGATGCTCTGGAAAGTAATAAAACTTGGGAATTAGCTTCACTGCCACGAGGTAAGAAATCCATTAGGTGTCGCTGGATTTACAAGATTAAATACAACCGTGATGGCTCTGTCGACAAATACAAGGCGCGGCTCGTCGCAAAAGGGTACAATCAGGTAGCTGGGAACGATTACTTTGATTGTTTTTCTCATGTGGCTAAACTTGTCACGATACGGCTGGTGTTGGCTCTTGCAGCAGCCAAAAGCTGGGCCTTACATCAGTTGAACATAAACAATGCTTCCTACATGGTTTTCTCGATGAGACTGTCTATATGGCTGTGCCTCCGGGTTATACTGCGGCTCTTCCACATCAGGTATGCAAGCTTCATAAGTCTTTGGATGGACTTAAACAAGCATCTCGATAGTGGAATCAAGAATTTACTACCAAGCTGGAGTCTTTTCAGTTCATTCAGTCACCCCATGATCACGATCTCTGCATCAGATGTTCGGGTTCAGATATGCTTGTTCTGTTGGTATATGTTGATGATGTGTTACTAACAGGTTCAAGTGAAGCTATGATTGATGAGACCAAGAAGTTCCTCGATGATGCTTTTACCATTAAGGATGTTCACCATGCTAAGTATTTTTTAGGTGTTGAGATGGCTCGATCTGCTTCAGGAATTTATCTTAACCAAAGAAAGTAGATTTTTGGACATATTGAAGGATGCTGATCTCTTAGATTGTAAGCCTGTTGATGTGCCTATGACAAAGGGGTTGAACTTACATGATGAATCTAGCCCTATACTTGCATATCCTAGTCCTTTCAGAAGACTTGTAGGCCGACTTCTGTACTTGGGCTTCATGAGGCCGGACATCTCTTATGCAACACAACAACTTAGTCAGTTTCTTCAGCAGCCTAGATCTGTTCATTGGGCGGCATGACTTCACATACTCAGATACTTGAAAGGCTGTCAATCCCTGGGAATTTTTCTGTCCAGCTCCTCAGATATTAGTTTCGTTCTTATTGCGATGCAGACTGGGGTATATGTCCCCTAACCAGGTACTCTCTCACCAGCTTCTGTATATTTCTGGGTAGCTCTTTAATCTCTTGGAAAACCAAGAAACAGACCACAGTCTCGAAGTCCTCGTGTGAGGCTGAATACAGAAACATGTCTACTACAGTCTCAAAGCATTTGTGGATTTCGTACATCATGTCTGATCTTCACATCTCAGTGCCAAAACCCATCCCTTTCGCCTGTGATAACAGATCTGCTATTCATATCACCTCCAATCCAGTCTTTCATGAACGTACCAAACACTTAGATATTGATTGCCACATCGTCCATAACCAATTCAAGGCTGGTTTCATTCGGTCATACTATCTGCCTTCTCTTCAACAGTCTGCAGACATTTTCACCAAGGCGCTCGCTCTCCACTGATCACTTCCACGACTTACTTGCCAAGCTTGGCCTCGATGATATCCATCCAAGTCCAGCTTGAGGGGGGGATGAAGAAATTCAGAGGCTTTCAGGATTCATCAGATGTGGAAGTGTGACTTAATGGCAATATTGTAATTATGATGTAGTTCTTGGTTAAATAGTCTATTTCTATAGCTTGTTAGGTTAGTTAGCATTTTTGGGTGTATATCTATCTATCTATACTTCTATACTATCTTAAAAGTGCGAATAGAGAATTGTTTTGTCCAATTGTGAATTGACCAAAATGTCCTTAATTATTATACATATATATTTTTAATTTTTTATTAATCAAATTAATTAATAATTATTATACAAAATCAAATTTTTATATATTAATTTTTGTATATATTTTTTAAGTGCGAATAGAGAATTGTTTTGTCCAATTGTGAATTGACCAAAATGTCCTTAATTATTAAACATATATATTTTTATTTTTTATTAATCAAATTAATTAATTATTATTATACAAAATCAATTTTATATATATTAATTTTTTTATTTTATATATTTATATTATATATTTTTTATGAATCATATTAATTATTATACAAAATCAATTTTATATAGAGAATTGTTTTGTCCAATTGTGAATTGACCAATATGTCCTTAATTGTTTTATGTCCAATTGTGAATTGACCAAACTGTCCTTAATTATTATACATATATTTTTTTTATTTTTTATTAATCAAATTAATTAATTATTATTATACAAAATCAATTTTATATATATTAATTTTTTATTTTATATATTTATATTATATATTTTTTATGAATCATACTAATTATTATACAAAATCAATTTTATATAGAGAATTGTTTTGTCCAATTGTGAATTGACCAATATGTCCTTAATTGTGTTATTTACATTATATATTTTTTATGAATAAAATTAATTATACAAAATCACTTATGTCCTTAATTGTTTTATTTATATTATATATTTTTTATGAATCAAATTAATCATACAAAATCAATTTTATGTCCGTAATTAGCCTCCCTTTAAAAGAGTCATTAAATGGCAATTAATAGTGACGAATTGTTTCTATTCTACTAATTATATCATTATTATTGTCGTGCATTCTAAATACGTGGGTCTTACACATGTGAATTCTCAATACGTGGGACTTACACATTCTAACGTATGCGACTAAGTTTCACTACACATTATACATTAACGCTCAACAAGTGAGACTTACACATTCTAACGTATGAGAATGAATTTCACAACACAATTATACATTAATGTCCAATTCACATCAATGAACATTACACCTTAAGATAGATCGTGGATATTTGTGCAACTTTACAAATTCCAACGTTTCGATTTGGTATTAGTATATTCTAATTCTAATTAATAAGATCAGAGTAGACATATATAGAGAGTGATGTTTTCGGTAGAACTGAGATATTTCCTCCATCTACTCACGAATTTGGATATTCGTTGCGTGCGAAATTCGGATCCACAACAACAACCATGGAGACCATAGGTCTCACCATTATTCCAATTAAATCCCTACCTAGCGAGGATCGACGTGTTGGATAAAGATTATTGTTTCTAGGCAGGGAGTAGATAGAAATTCACGGCAAGATAAAAAATCTATACGGAAACTCATATTCATTGATTCCAGTTGTTCCAGTTCTCGCGGAGTGGGTCGATAGGCTATAAGAGGGAAATCATATTAATGAATGAGAGGTACTGAAAAATGGAAAAATATGTTTTTTTTATCATTGCAAAATGATGCTTCCGTTTTGCAGGCTTTAAAGCATTACAGTAAACTTATGGGATGATCTAGCCGTGAATGAAGGTCAATATTTGCAAAGAATCTTCCAATAAGACAATTGTAGGCTTCTCAAACTTAAAGCGACACGCTTATCAAGGTATTCTTTTTATATGTTCAAAGAATTTTATATGCATATTGAGAAAAATATAGATCGCAATTTTTTTTTACAAATTTCAGGTGTTGTACAATTGAAGTCCACATCTACGACATGTTTGCTAAGTAATCCACCATCGGATGAAAAAGATGAACTAACTTCGTGGTAATTGACTTTGTTTTTCAAAATCAAGAAAATATTTACATACCGTAATGAAATTTTCTTTATTAAAATAATTATTATGTGTTACAGGTTGACAAGCACTTGCGGTGATAGCAACCTTCAAAAGTTGTGGATCGAAAATAAAATAATGGAGTGTGACGAAGTCACGATCAAACAATTGATCGAGAACAGAGATATCTTCAGTGAGGTACAAAGTAATGACTTTGTTACATTTGTTCGACATAAATTTTTACATAATAATATTCTCCCCTTGTGTTAAACATGCATGTGTCATACAAAAGAACTCTTACCTTTATATCAAAGCCTATGTAAATCTTGTGGAAAACACATCATCGCCGTGGTATGATTCGTGCGCAAATTGTCAGCGCTCAGTTTTGAGCACATTGAATGGCAAAGAGTGTAAAACTTGCACGAATTCCGAGGTTGAATCATATCCAATGTATGTAAGTCCATAATAATTACGAAAGTAAATTTTTTTTCCAAAATAATTATAACATTATTTTTAACATACAGGTATCGTTTATCGATGGAAGTTACCGACGGATTGAAAGCGCAACAATTGTTTTGTTTGACGATGTTGCAACAATGTATATCGGTTGTACCGTTAACGAGTACATCGCATCCGTGAATAAGGTATGTATATTTTATGTTTTATTTTCCGTCTGCTCCTATTGTTCGTGTTAATAGGTATAACTGTCTTTTTTACAGAATCCAACCAAGTCACCATACTACAAGAGTTTATCAAACCCAAAGAAAATTCCTTATTACTTTCTATTTCGACTCGACAAAAAATGTTGTGATTCGGAATGACAAATTATCCATTATTACGGAAGGGATTTTACATGTGAATACTCACTCCCTTGGCCAAGAAGGCGCCAGAAAAGTTGTTGCGACTCAAGAGAAGAAAAAAAGAAAACGCCGCTTGGTTGATGTGATAGAATTGGACGATGATGAGAAACTAGGCGATGTGATAAAAAAGATCATGGAAAAGAACGCTAAATCCTCGGGAACTAAAGTACCCTCCAAAAAAGTCAAACTAGAGAAGATATGAGGAAAATGTCTATTTATGTTTTATTTCTGGAAATTAAATAATTTTTCTCTATGGTTTACTACTTGACCAATGTGGTTTACTTTTGAGAAAATAATATGCTTTTTAACTTTATCTTTTTAATGTTGTGATTACCAGTATCTATATTATGTTGCATAAAGTTAATCTAAAAGACGTATGTAGTATCAAATTTCATAGTAATCTTGACATCCAAATGTTAATCCTAATTTGGATGGGGTAAGTATTCCTCGTCCCAGCGGGGATCCGCCCCGGCGTTCTGTACCCCCGCGGGGTGGGGACGGAAAGAGATTTTTCCCCGTGGGGATCCCCGCCTCATTCCTCACCCAATTTCCCAATATATTATATCCAATTTATATTATTATAAGATAAATAATATTAAAATATAGTACTCCCATCCAATCCCCCACTATTACATCAATATAACATAATATAAATAGTATTAAATATAGTTGAAATAATACTTAACTAATATTAAAATTAAAAAACTAAATAATATTTAAAGAATACAAATAATAATACATTTTTAATAATAGTAGTGTAATATAAATAATACGAAATAAAGTTTAAATAACCTAAATAATAAATAATTTTGAATAATATTAAATACTTTATATTATAAATACATTTTTTCCATGTTAATGTTCGACAATATATAAACTTGTTAGGAAACACTCATAATAGGCCCATCTATATATTATTCATCAGGCGACTTGTTTTGTATTGAAACTGACAATTTTGTTCCCTTTTAAATATTTTAAAGAGAGGCCCATGATCAATTGAGAATTCACTACAATAATAATGATATAATTAGTAGAATAGAAACAATTTATTGGTCACTATTCATTGCCCTTTAATTGCTCTTTTAAAGGGAGGCTAATGACCGTTTCACAATTCACTACATTATCAACGTGGATATTTGTTCAGCCTTTACAAATTCCAACTTTTCATATCACAGATTGATTAGTATAATTATGCATCTCATACACACACATGGACTGAATACATATAGAGAGTGATGTTTTGGACAGGGAAGACATAAGTAGATCATCATATGCGATGTTGAGATGAATCCTGAACCTCTCAACAGTTAACGTAAAGATTCGACCTTGGGACTTTAGCTTGCCCTTCATTCACTGCTTAGTGCTTCCAAGATTAAGACTTGTAATGTAAGATATAAACAGAGGCATATTATCGTTTTTATCAGTCTTTCTGCGGCATATGGAATGAATGAATGATTTATGCTGCATGATCGTTGCTCCAACGATCATACGCCCTCTTTATTTGTTTCTTCGATTTGATCAATTGCTTTGCGTTAAATAATTCATGTTGCATGATCGTTGCTCGAATGATCATACACGCTCTTATGTGTTTCTCCAATTTGTTCGATTGCTAAGCTACACCTATCCGGAGGTTAGATATTCGATAGGTGATCTCATATTCATTGATTCCATTGTAAGTTGATTTCGTGTAATTAGCTTTTTTTTTTGTTATATATATGTTCATGATGAGGATAACTTTTTTAATCAATTAATACTACATTCTCTTATTCTAATTTTATATGAACATTTTGTTTTGGCGTGCTATAAGCTCGAGTAGATATTTCGAAGATAATCTTTATTAAATTAATACATGATTTGGTTTATATTATTGGGTAAAAATATCTTTTTTTTATCAAAATCGTATTACTAAAATATGATTTAAATATAATATAAATAATATATTCAATTAAATAATTCCTGTTGCATGATCGCAGCTCGAACGGTTATACGTGCTCTTTATTTGTTTCTTCAATTGATTAATTGCTATGCTACACCTATGCGGGAGGTTTGATATTCGATATATGAGCTCATGTTCGTTTATTCCATTGTAAGCACGATTTCGTGTAATTAGCTTTGTTTTTTGTTTTATATGATCATAATGAGGATAACATTTTTTAGCAATTAATACTACATTCTCTTATTCTAATTTTATATTAACTGGATTTTGTTTTTGTCGGTTATAAGCTCGCGTAGGTTTTTTAAAGATAATCTCTCTTAAATTAGTACATGATTTGGTACATATTTTAACTTGAGGTTTTTTATACCTTAAAAAAAGTTATTAAATTAGCGTTTTCATACAATATTTATATTATTGGGTAAAAATATTTATTTATCAAAATTGTATTACTAATATGAATAATATTTAAATATAATATAAATAATATATTCAATTAATATTCAACGTTGCTATTAAAAAACGTAGGAGGTGATCAACGACGTAGCTCTGGTTTATTTGCTTTGTGTTAAATAATTCCTGATGCATGATCTTTGCTCGAACGACCATACACGCTCTTTTCGGAGGTTAGATATTCGATATGTGAGCTCATATTCATTTATTCCATTGTAAGTTGATTTTGTTGATTAGCTTTTTTTTTATATGATCATGATGAGGATAACTTTTTTTATCAATTAATACTACGTTCCCTTATTCTAATTATGAACTAGATTTTGTTTTTGCGTGCTATAAGCTTGAGTAGATTTTTTAATAATCTTTAATAAATTAATATTAATACATGATTTGGTACGTATTTCTTGAGGTTTTTATACCCAAAAATAATAATTAAATTATCGTTTTAAAATAATTTTTTTAATCAAAATTGTATTACTAATTGCTAAGCTACACCTATCCGGCTGGGTAGATATTCGATACATGAACTCGTATTCATTGATTTCATTGTAAGTACGATTTGGTGTAGTGACCTTTGTTTTTTGTTTTATATGATCATGATGAGGATATCTTTTTTTATCAATTAATACTACATTCTCTTATTATAAGTTTATATTAGCTGGATTTTATTTTTGCGGGTTATAAGCACAAGTAGATTTTTTATAGAAAGATAATATTTGTTAAATAATTACTTGATTTGGTACATATTTTAACTTGAGGTTTTTGTTCATTCTGTTATTACGTCAAACAAAAAATTCATTTGCAATGTACACAATAGGTGCAGAAAAAGTAATATTAGACAATATATCATTTCTTTATAGTATCAAATTGAATACATTTATCACAAATATTTGTCGGTATGATTATTGTTTATGATGATTCAAAGCAATACACTTGCAATTTATTGAATGATATACACATGACTATTGCAGAGCACTAATTAAAACAATAATTCCTGAATGGATAGTTAAATTTACTATGCCTCGGAAATCAACTTCGGATACAAAAAGGTACTCCTTCTCTTGTACCACTTTTATACTTTATACTCTCTAAAGCACAATAATCTTTTATAAATAGAGTAAGACATATTCAGTCCTAATATATGTTATTTTCATCATATAGAGTGTTGTTTGGCGGAAATAATGATCCATCGGTACAAACCGACCAAGACAAACCAGATCAAGGTAAAGCATCAACAATTACCTTTTTTACTTACCATTCTACGATGACTGAGATATGTAAAAAAAATTCCGTTAGGTGATGCGAGAAGTAAGAAGTTACAACAACAACAGGAAAGTATTCAGCATATTCACAAGATGAAAGGCGTGAATACATCGAAAAGGTCGTTGAATCCAGAAACAAAAGAAAATCGATGGAGGATTCGCCTAATTCATCAAACCAAAGAGGGAATAAGAAACGCATTTCATGGTTATTGAAAGCTCTAACATGCCTAGATGAATACGAAGGTGCATATCTTTTTTCAATCTTTACCGTTAGACCTGAAATTTTGTTTACGCCCAATGTAACTCTTTTTTTAGCTTTTTCTTTTATTTCGGTCCCACATACTGATTGACATGTTGTGGATGCAGTTGTGAATAATCATGAAAGTTATGAGCTGTACGAGTTACAAGTGATGAAAAACTGTAGTCATTGTGGTGCAAAAAAGTTTCGGCGCGAGCCCCCAGGTTTTTGTTGTGATAATGGCAGAGTAACGCTTGTAGATACAACTATTCTGCAAGAACTCCTTCAATTATTCACAAATCACCAGTCGACAGAGGCAATAGAATTCCGAAAAAATGCGCGGGTTTACAATAGTGTCTTTTCGTTTACTTCTTTCTGGGTATAGATAAGGACCTTGCATCTTCAACTCGAGGAATTTACACATTCAAAGCACAAGGCCAAGTTATCATAGTCTTCCTGGATTGATTCCAAATGAAGCAGGTCCATCTCACTTCCAATTATATTATGAAGGAGGACGATATTACTTGAGATTGCTATTGAATCACGTTAGAGGACCAACTTCATTTGGTTATTTGTTAACAGTTAATGAAAAGTTTTGAAAAACTTTCAAGGAAACAGCTCAGAAAAGGGGTTTATTGGAATCTGATCAGAGCATATTTGAGTGTTTGAACGAAGCTGTTACATTTCAAATGCCTCATGCTTTACGAAGGTTATTCGCAACTATTTTAGTTGTGAGCCTACCGATGTTATGGATCTGTGGGAAAATTGTTTCGAGGCGATGTCAGATGATTTTACCCGAGCCGAATATTCTTCAGACGCAATAAAATTGAAGACATTGAAAAGCATTGGTTCTTTCTTACAAAGTATGGGAAAATCTTTAGAATTCTACGATTTGTCTGGCATACAAGAAGACATAGAAGAACAAGAAAATTTACTTCGGCCCGAAATTGACGTATTATTCGTAGAGGTTTCGGATGATTCTCATTCGACACAATTTAGCTTAAACGCGGGCCAGTTACAGGCTTTCACAACTATAATTAACTGTGTCGAATCGAAAAAAATGGAGTTTTTTTCGTAAATGGACCTGGAGGGACAGGAAAAAGTTGTTTGTATCGTGCATTGTTGGCAAAACTTAGGTCAGAAAATCTCATTGCGCTTCCTACAGCTACTTCCGGGGCAGCAGCTTCTATATTACCAGGTGGTCGCACAGCTCACTCACTGTTCAAAATACCAATTGAAATACATGAGAGGAGTTTTTGCATGATATCAAAGCAAAGTGGACTTGCTGATTTGTTACGTCAAACAAATTTGATTATATGGGATGAAGGGCAATGGCTAAACGATTGGCAATTGAAACGGTACATAGAACCCTACAAGAAGTCATGGGCAATGACGAACCATTTGGTGGAGAAGTTTTATGCAAGTGTTGCCGGTTGTTCCGAGAGCCACAGTTCAAGAAACCATAGATGCAAGTTTGGTGAGATCATTTTTGTTTAAAAAACTAAAGATTCTAACTCTCTTTGAAAACATGCGTACACGATCAGATCCTGATTTTGGTGATTTCTTGCTTAGAGTTGGCAAAGGAAGTGAACCTACAAACGAGGCTGGCGACATACGAATTCCTAATGACATGGTAATTGATTACGACGACAACGACGAAGATGGATCTGAACAAAAGCTAATTCATACTGTGTTTCCAAACTTATCACAATATGCTCATTCTTCTTCATATATGACAAGCCGTGCTATACTTTCTATAAAGAATGAGTACAATGAGAAAATAATCCAATCATTTCCAGGAGTGGCTAGAACATTTGCCAGCTTCGATGAAGCAGTTGACGACACTCAAAATTATTACCAGACTGAATTCTTGAACTCCTTGACACCAAATGGAATGCCGCCGCATCTTTTGGTTCTAAAAAAGGATTGTCCTGTTATTTTGCTGCGAAACTTAGATTCTTCTGACAGGTTGTGCAATGGTACTAGAATGGTATGCAGAGGATTCGAGGACAATGTAATCCATGCAGAAATTAGTGTAGGACATCATTCCGGAAAGCATGTCTCCATTCCAAGAATACCGTTAGCTCCTGCTGAGAATGAAGGATATCCATTCACATTTAGGAGAAAACAATTCCCGATGCGTCTGTGTTTCGCCATGACAATTAATAAAGCACAAGGGCAGACCATACCATTTGTTGGTGTTTACTTGCCGCAGCCTGTATTCTCCCATGGACAACTTTATGTTGCTTTATCTAGAGGAACTTCAACGTCCAATACTAAAGTTTTAATTAAGCCACAAACGAATCAAGATGTTGATGGAACATGGACAAAAAATGTTGTTTACCATGAAATTCTAACATGCGGTACGTCTCTTTTAATTCTTTTTTTATTAAGCTTATTTATAATAATAACTGATAATCATTGGACATACGTGCAGGAAGTTGTGGGGACAATAATAATAGTGCAACATATGTACGGGTGTTCAAATTTCAGATAAAACCGAAAAAACCGGCCGAACCGAAATTTTCGGTTTTTTCGGTTCGGTTAATTCGGTTTTTCGGCCGGTTTCGATTTAGGATTTAGTAAAATTCGGTTTTTCGGTTCGGTTTTCGGTTTCCATAAAAAAATAACTGAAATAACCGAAAACCGAATTATATATATTATTTACCGTGTAATGGGCCAATGATATTAGTAGGTTTTAAATAAAGCCCAAAGATATTAAAGATATAGCACAATTGAAGTTAAAGTAGAGCCCAAACAATTCAATTAAATTTAAATAGAATAAGAAATCATCATCACCCCAAGCCCAAACGTAAAAAAAAAAAAAAAAAAAAAAAAAAAAAAAAACATAGTAACCTAATTTTAGGCAAAATCAATCGACTACAGCTAAGTGCAAATATTGTGGTTCAACTTATGCCGATGAATGTTTTGTACCATTTTCTGACAAGTTTTTCTGTTTTGGTTAGAATTTATTCCATTTTCAGATTAATGTTTGCTTCTTTCAGAACTGTAAAATTGCTCTTGCTACATGTCACATTCTACAGATCTTTCTTTGTTATTTAATAACCACAACTTTTCAACTCACAATATTTTTTAGTTAAATTCTTAACCGAAAAAACCGAACCGAAAAAACCGAACCGATTAGTGAAAAAACCGAACCGAACCAAACTAAAACGGTTCGGATATCGGATTAAGACTATGTAAAACCGAAACCGAAAAAACCGAACCGAATTTTTACAAAACCGGACCGAACCGGCCGATGAACACCCCTACATATGGAGAAATCACATGTGATAAAGGTAAAATAATTGGTTGTTCCACTAAGATTTTATAAAGGCTGGGCCACCTTTTCAATTAAGTCAATCATAATGTAGCGGGATTTCATCAAAAGAAGCAATATATTAATTAATGTTAACTTTAAATTGATTGTCTTCTATTAGTTAAAAAAATTACTAATGTGCGAAATCATACATCAATTTTTATTTTTTCATTGCTTTAATATGTTCTATTTTCTCTTAATTAAGAGGTAAGTTAGGGTACGCCTTCTATATTTATAAGAAGTTTCGTCTTCTGAAACCAACACATCAAAACTCGAATTACGTTAATAAAATTACGTAGACGATTTATAATTTTTCAAGTTTTTCTGTTAGTCTTACGTAAAGCGTAAATTATTTGTATTCTAACACATGTTTTTTTTCTCCGGCTACGAAGAACACTCATGCATACAATCAGTTATTGAGTTTATAAAGCTCAATTTTTTTATTTTAGATTTTATTCAACATCAATCCAAAGTTCAAACACATTAAACTCTAATTAGTTATTATGTTTATGTTAGAAGCACCACGTGATCCCGTCCTACGGCAATATACAATGATACTTCTCAACATATGCAGGGAGTCACGGCCTTAACCGTGGAAACTAAAAAATAAAACAATAGTATGTTTTCTTACTACTATGTCATTTATGTTTCCTTCATATAATTTCCAAAGTTATGTGGCCCGATTAACATTATTGCGATTAAGATTGCAGAGTTCGAAACCACATGTACAAGCTCAAGGTTAATTGCTCCCACATACAATCTCAATTTCATAAGGTTTGTCTTGCTATCCTTGATGTCACAAATATTTTATAGTTTTTGTCAACATTAAATCTCAACTCACACTTAATACTAGATCAGATTTCTATATTGCATTTTGTAGTTGTTGGCCCAAGTTCTTTTGAAGCCATGAGAGGCCTCATGGTGGCTACACTTTTGGTGTAATTGTTATCAAGTCTAGAACCATATCTCTTATCAGTTGAGAATCTTAGTCACCATCATCAGGTTATAGTAATACTTTTTTGTCTTTTTTTTGTATACATGTAGATGCGTTCAATTATGAAATTAATTATTTCATGTTAATGTTCAACCATCTATGAACCTATTCGTTTTCATTACATTTGATATGCATATATCTTCTGCTTTGATTGCAATATAAAGTATGTTATACAACGCACGTCAAAATGACCCATTGATTATTAAGCTTAGCGACAATCTCTCATTCCCATAACATTGATATAAATTATTGTAAAAACTTGGTTATTGTACACCAAAAGAAAATTTGTTCTCAAGTGCAACGCACGTGTTCTCTACTAGTATAACGAAATGTACAGCTCACGGCTTTCGCATGAGGTCATTCATCGTATTTTCAGTATTATTTTTCTCTGGAACTCTGTTCGACACTTGATCTTCACACAGCTGGTCGTCTCTTTCGTTTTCTCAAGAAGACTACATTGTTGTCAGAAGGATCAAAGGGCTCAGAAGAGGAAGATGGATCGATGTTCTTGGTGTTCAACATGGAAGATGCAAGTAATATCACAACCTTAATTAATTATTATTACAAATCCGAAGCGAAGCTTGTAATGAGCTTGACAATATCCCCAAGTACAAAGAGAGATCTCTAGCTGTTCAGTGACCGCTTAAACAGGTTTTCAACTGATGATTAGGACTTGTTTGGCAGCATTACACCTACATTACTAATTTCAACTAGTTTATTTATTTAAAACTGCAGGCACTATTTTCTTTTGTCCTAGACGTAGAGTTAGTCAAACTAAAGTAAATTTTAAATTCAGAAAAAATAGGTTATGCCGCTAGCTTCTATAGATTCTATCAAAAAGGTAATAAGGACAAGAAATAGATGGCTACACTACAAGGTAATAAATGAGAACCCAAACGCGGTCTTAAAATATATTACTCTCTGTGGCTGCAAGAGAACAGAGAGATCTTGACGTGTGCGGAAGAAAAATGACTCTTTTTTTTCGGTAGATGACCATAACTTTTTTTAAGCTTTCTCTGCTTTAATGCCTTTACTTGGTGAAGTATATAATAAGTTCAATCCTTTTTATATAATCTTAAAGCTTTCTCACGAAATAAACCTGCTGTGGCAATATTAGAAGCAACACAGAAACGATCAATTGGATGCATCAATTGATGTATCTATTTTATTTTATTTTTATAATAAAAATGAGATTAATAATTGATTGAAGAGGGAATTACAAGAAAGGTAATTCTATATAGACCCCCTTAAATTCTACTTAGACCCCCTGTTAATTATCACACAATTAATTGTAGCTTTATAATTATGTTTCTGACCAAATATTAAGAGAAATTCTATACACACACACTGAATTACTATATACACCCCTAATTTATTGTAACACTAAATTTATTACAAAGTGGAAGTTTTCAAGACCCAAATGTCCGATCTTTTTATGAGTCCAATCATGTTGATTGTTATTACCCTAGGGGTGAGCGCGGTGCGGTTTGGGCGGTCTTTACTGAAAATTTAACCCGACCCAATGTATTGCGGTTTTTTAAAATATACCCCAAACTCGATCATATCTTAACCCGATAGATTGCGGTTTGCTTATGTGCGGTTGGGTTGGGGCGGTTTTCGCGGTTTAATATTTATTTTTATCATAACGAAAATTAAGGTAATATTCTAAATTATAGATAGAGCAAAAAGGTATGTCATTAACCCATTTACAAATATAAAAGTTTATATACAGAAATGTTATTATCACAGTAATAAATAATAGTAACAGATAATAAATGTCCGATAAAAAGCTTGATTAGAAGCTCATATTCCTTGTTCACAGTCGGCTTTTGGTAAAGCAACTAAAGCAGGTGCCTCATTTTGTTTTAAAAATTTCCCTTACAAGAAATAAATTTTTGATTTTAAATTTTAACTTGCATTCTATAAACATCAAGTGTTGTAGTTCTTGATCTCACCGAATAAAGGAGGGTTGCATTGGATGGACACGTAATTTTTACTACATAATATTTCATTTCTTTTAAAAAAAAATTATTATTTAGAACTTAGCTTTACGCAATGTATTATGATTAGGCCATGTCCTTGTATCCAATTCCCTTTTCGAAGAAGAAAAATATTTATTTCAGAATTTTAACTAGCCTTCTATAAACGTCAAGTGTATATTGTTGATTCCAATTCCGAATAAAGGAGGAGATTTGCATTGGATAAACATATAAAAAAAAATTCACTACATAATATCTATTTTTTATGAAAAACTCATTTAGAGCTTAGCTTTACGCAACGTGTTATGATGAGTCGATATTCTTGTAGTGCAGTAATTAATATTTTTTGCCTCGCTACTGTTATGAGTATATCTATTAGTTATGAAATTTTGAATAAAATATAGTAAAATTTTAGTATATATGCGGTTGGTGCGGTTTTATGCGGTTTTAAAAATACAAAACCAAATCCGATTGTAAAATATGTGGTTTTACTTTTTAAAACCCAACCAACCCATCAAACCGTTAACCCGACACTTGCGGTCTGGGTTGGATTGGGTCGTCTGGGTGGGGTGGTCCGACGGGTTAAATGCTCATCCCTATTACCCTATTACTCTTCTCTACTATTTTTTAATATTCATAATAATTTTCAGGCCTAGTAAGGGGTCTTTACACATAAATACACCCTCTGTAAAAAAACTTGTAATTTAGTACCATGTCAGAATTTTTTATATGTAGGTACCTAACAGAATAAATTTTTTGCAGATAGGTACCCAATCCTCCGCAGGTACGCCATACAACACATTGGGGTACCCTATATAATAGAAAGATGGCACGCCGCATTAGCACATTTAGGTACACCCTATTTAAAACATAGGTACGCCGTACGAACACATTTAGGTATCATATATCAACCTGCTATGGTACGCCATACACACACAGAAAGGTACGGCATGGCTGAAAAAACTGGTAAAAATTAAATAGGGTACCTATCTGTAAAATATTCTGACATGGGTACCTATGTGTAAAAATTTTATTCAATGAGGTATTTATGTGTAGATGTCCGACCTAGTAACTATTAATTAAATTATTCATTTACACAATTAAATTACCACTAGGGATAGTAACTATTAATTAAATTTGTTTATTTACACAATTAAATTACCACTTTTCAACTATTACTGTAATTATCTTTCTACAGATTTATTAAATAAATGTCTAAGTTTAAAAGTTAACGTTAGTAAATTTTATATAAATCTTGAATTTTATTTTTACTTTATTTACATCTTTTTGTGTCTGTTAATATGAAATATTTATAAAAAGAAATAAAATAATAATAATAAGATAAAATTTTAAATATATTATGAGTTTTTAAGTGTTAAAGTGTAGATTTAACGTAAATATAAATTAATTACTATTGTGTGAAAACTAGGTAAATGGGTTGCTTTGTTTGAATCATATGTATTTGCAAAACATAATCATAAATTAACTTGAAATTATTATTGATGAATCTAATGTAGAAAACAAAATTCTAACAATTTTACAATTTCCAATGTTTTTTTGCACCTAGGGGGTGCCAATAGTAGCGCCCTTAATAGAATCATTGTTAAGTGCGCATGGTAACAAGAAGAATATGATTGATGGTATAAATAACATACATGTATTTATGGCCATTTACGAGCAATGATATATGAATGGATTGCATGGGACTTTCATATTTTTCCAAAAGGAAGAAAACTATTGAGACACATCCCACCAAATGCCTTGCGACATTTTTCAAAATTATTGAAGCAAAGATACGGATGGGTTTAATTGGCACATTCTTATTTCATTTACTACCTTATTTCCGTTATCAATAATGTTCGGATTATTTTCTTGAAATAAATGTAGAATGAAAAATATGTGGTTTCGTTAATGAAGGACAATGAGAGGTTGTCCAACGATTTGAGACATATTTGTATCATATATATATAATTAATGTTTGTTGATAGTTACTATATGGTTAAGTTGATGGAGTTGAAATACTTCATGAGGTACTCACCATCAATGTCTTCGACTTGGCTTTTTATCAAAAATAAACCGTTCTTAATTAGCCTATTAGAAATAGTGCCAATTTCAAACCTATTTCAAAAATAGGTGAAACGCGCCACCTCGTATGACGCGTTCTGAACGTGCCACTCCATGCAGGGCCGGTTTTTCAATTTAGGTGGCCCAGTGATATACCATAGAGAGGCCCTAAAAAATATAACTAATTATAAATTTAAATATTTTTATAATTTTTAAGGCCCACAATTGTTAATTTATATGGATTATGGGCCAGAATATATTAGTTTTTAAAATATTTTTATAATTTTTAAGGCCCACATAGTTAATTTGTGGGATATGGACCAGAAAATATTAGTTGTTAAAATAAATTAAGAGACAAATGTGGCCCTATATACACTGGGCCGGATTTGTAGCCCCTGCTGTAGGCCTGGATGCACAGGCCCAAATCTGGCCCTGACTCCATGTGGCGCGTTCTAAACGCATCTTACAAGGTGGCGCGTTCCACATGTTTCTGATATTATTATTAACGGTATTTGTTGGGCCATTTTCAAATTGGACCAGCCCAATTTAGTATATAGCAAGGAGTTGGCATTTTATAATCTATGTTTATTTATGGTGCGACTCTTGCTAATTTTATAATATGCTCATTTTTATTAACTTTCTCAAAAGTTTTATTCTATAGAATTTGAATAAAATTTCGTAAGTAAATAAATAGTTAAAAATCCGAAATTTTCTGAAGCAAGCCAAACATTACATTGCAAACAAAATTACTTAAACACACATAAACAAACACTGTAACTTTCAAAATAGTAATAAGTTTACTTAGCCTTGTTCAGTCTTGCACGCGTCTCAGATCTATCCATCTCATTTGTAATACTCGTCGTTCGGTTCCTTCCGACTCCCCTTCGATTTCTACGTTGCGGATTGTGGAACAACTAGAACTCGGCATCATCCCAATAACTCTCGTCGTCCAAAGGAAAAAAGCGACCCTCATAAGTTCTCAAATAAGCTTCTTTACTATAATAAGCAGCAACGTATTGAGCACTATTAAGCCCAAAACTACGACAAGCTGCTTGTGCATGTAAACATGTTATTTTGAACATAATAAGCAGCAACGTATTGAGCACTGAAGATCACTCAGTACCACCACGTACGTCTTAGATCCCCTTCCACTTACATACCTGGTATAGACCTCGGCGGACCTTGTTGCATAATCAAATTCTCTCACCGTATAGCTTCTTGAGCCGTTGCTCCAATCACGACACTTTCTCCTGGCATAAGATGCCCACGCTGTTTCTGAATTCTCCATCACAAGGCATGCCTCTTGATACCTATCAAAAAATATGTGATAATGCGATGGAAAGTGAACTGGACAATTGGAGATATGGGCAGACATCGAGCTCCTTTTAGGACTCCATTTAATGCCTCTGATATATTGGTCGTCATGGTACCACAGCGACAACCCCCATCATACGCGAACGTCCACTTCTCCTTCGGGATTTCATCAAACCACTTCCAAGCCTTCTCAATGATTGCCTTAGTTTGATCCATCGTTCGAAAATGTTACGAGGTTGATCGGAGTTGACCATTGATCGGTGGTCAAGGTGGTCGGACGGCAAGTCCCGGCCGCACCTGGCCCGGCGCCACGCCGGCGCCCGACCGCGCTGCCCCTGGCGCGCCCTGTCACTCCCGGCCACCTCGCCACAGCTGGCGACCCCAGCTTACGCGCGCCCTGCCCACTCGGCGAGCGGCCTCAGCGTGCGGCCTGCCCGCACAGCTCGCGCACGGCCTCAGCGCGCGCGGCCTGCCCTCGCGCAGTCATAGCTGCCCAGCTGCGCCTCGCCACCTGGCAGCTCGTTTCTGACTGGAAGTCCAAAGGCCTCCCTCAAAGCTGGCTAACTTAGAAGCTGGAAGGTCCCTGCCATGGCCTGAAAAAACTGTCAGAAAAAGGAGCTCACCCACTAACCGGCCTGCCTAGTGCGCCTGCCAGCCCTGCCGCGCCAGGAAAAGCAGCCCAGCCACAGGCCAAGCAGCTGAAGAGGCCCTGCCAGCCCTGCCAGACCTGGAAAGCCATCCAATCAAGGAAAGGTCAGCCCAGACCATCATTCCGCACCAGGCCCTGCGGCTGGCCAGCCCGCGTGGCACGTCAGCACGCCCATTGGTCGGCTCGGCCGACCACCATGTTGAAGACCCTTGGGCTGCCCCTCCTTGGTGCCTACAAAAGGAGCTCCTTGGCCACAAGTTTGAGCTTAGTCTTCACCCTCCAAACACACACACACTTAGCTTAGCGATTCGTAGCAATTGTGCTCCCTTAGCTTGTATACGATAGAGAGCTAATACGTGTACATTCCCGATTAATAAAACGATTGGGTTGGGAGATTCTCCAGTAAATTCCGTGTGTCCTTATTTCGCAAACCCGCATGTGAGTCTAGGCTTATCGGCAAGGTTCAGCCGGTCGACGATCTTGCAACGTAGAGGAGATCACGGTGGTCGAAGAACTTGCGTCATGGTGGTCGAAGAACTTGCGCCGAAGTTCGAACAACTTGCCGAGACCAAAGGAGAACGCCTCCACGATCTTGCGAAGAAGTTCGAGGACGACGACGAGGCCGAGGCCAACGCCCAGTATCGCGAGGAGATCACGGGCGAGCTGCGAATGCTGCGGCCCCTCGTCTCCCAAGCCGAAGGCAGCTCTGCTCCGTGCCCCAAAGTGCCCGAGCCCAAGACTTATAATGGCGTGTGCGAGGCCAAGGAGCTCGGCAATTTCTCAATGACATGGAGGAATACTTTGAGGCCGCCCATGTGGCCGAAAGTGAGCAAGTGGTCGTGTATGCCCGCTACCTCACTGACGATGCGAAACTTTGGTGGAGAACCCGCAAGCGCGAGGCTCGACAACGAGCAGGCGCGCATCAACACTTGGGCCGAGCTCAAGGCCGAGCTCGAGGCGCACTTCCTTCCCCAACACAGCGCTTGGCATGCTCGGGATGCCCTCCAAAAACTCAAGCAAACAGGTTCGATTCATGACTATGTTAAGAAGTTTCATCTTCTTATGCTTGATGTGAAGGACATGTCGGAGGCCGACAAGGTCTACAACTTCTTGGACGGGGTGTCCCCGTGGGCACAAATTGAGCTGGCGCGCCGCAATCTGATGGACATTCAGACGGCCTTCGCTGAGGCCGAGCGGCTGCGAGACATCCCGCTCCCATCGCCAACAAAGGCGAACCAAAATGCGGCACCCGCGGAGGCAAGAACAAGTGCAAGGGCAAGCAGTAATCCGACGCGGCCCGACCTAACACCCCGCAGCAGCAGCCGAGCAAGGCACCCGCCAACAACCAAGGAAAGAAGAGCGGATGCCAACTTTGCGGCGGCCCATACCGTTGGTTCCAATGCCAACACATGTATGTCGTCTACTCGGTGGCCAACCAACTGCAGAAGTCGGTCCCCTCCTCTAGCAGCGAGAAGGACAAGTAGGCCGCACAGACCAATCAGCTTCAGCTCCTCACGGCCCTTCAAGAAGGCCGGGGAGGTAAGAATAAGCTAATGCACGTTCCTTGCTTTATCGGCAACCGACAGGTGATGGCGATGGTGGACTCGGGGGCCACCCATAATTTTATGGCCACCGCGACGGAATGGAACCTCGGGTTGAAGATCCGGCCCTATGAGTCGGAGGTTAAGATGGTGAACCAGCCTCAACCCATCTCGGGCAAGACCTCGGCCACTCTGCGAGTCGGTCATTACCTCGACATGCAAGAATTCATCACCATGCCCCTTAGCGATTTTCAGATCATCATTGGCATGGAGTTTCTGACGTCGGCCAAGGCGAGCCCGATGCCGTATCTTAGCGGTCTCCTCATTGCGAATGAGTTTTAGTCCGGCTTCATCCAAGGCCCCTACCACGTGGAGGATCAGCCGACGGACTATAAGGCATCATGCTCGGCCCTTCAGCTGAAGAAGGGCCTGACGTGCGGCGAAGCGACCTACCTCGCCCTGGTCCGGCCGGTTGAGACGACTCCGGCCCCGCCTCAGCCGCAGCCCCCCCCTCCCGAAGTCCAACAAGTGCTCGCGCTACGACGCGCTGATGCCGGCCGAGCTGCCACGACAGCTGCCCCCACGTAGGCCCACGGACCACACCATCGAGCTGGAGCCCGGCGCACGTCCACCGCGATGGCGCCGTACCGCATGCACCCAAAGGAGCTCGATGAGCTTAGGAAACAGCTAGATGAGCTGCTCGACACCGGCCTGATTTGCCCCTCAAAGGCACCCTTTGGCCGCCGGTGCTTTCCAGAGAAGAAGGATGGGAGCCTCCGCTTTTGCGTCGACTACCGCGCTTTGAACAAGGTGACGGTCAAAAACAAGTACCATTCCCAACTCCTTGGACTTGTTCGACAAGCTCACCAAGGCCCGCTTCTTCTCCAAGCTCGACCTCCGCTCCGGGTATTGGCAAGTTAGAATAGCCGAAGGCGACGAAGCCAAGACCACGTGTGTCATTCGTTACGGGTCTTTTGAGTTTCTTGTAATGCCTTTTGGGCTCACTAACGCCCCGGCTACATTTTGCAATCTAATGAACGATGTTCTCTACGACTATCTTGACAAGTTTGTTGTAGTGTACCTCGATGACATCGTCGTTTACTCCAAGACCTTGGAGGAGCACGTTCGACACTTGGAGGCGGTGTTCGAGAAGTTGCGCGCAAACAAGCTCTATTTGCGCCGCGACAAGTGCGAGTTCGGCCAATCAAGGATCACCTTTCTAGGCCACATCATCGAGGGCGGGGAAATTAAGATGGAAGGAGCCAAGGTCAAGGCCATCATGGAATGGCCGCAACCGTCCAACGTGAGCGAGTTGCATTCTTTCCTCTGGCTAGCCAACTATTACCGACGCTTCATCGAAGGCTACTCCAAACAAGCCGCCCCTTTGACGGACCCCCTCAAGAAGGATACAAAGTGGGATTGGAGCGAGCCATGCCGGGAAGCTTTCGAGAAGCTCAAGACCGCCTTGGCTAGCGAACCTGTCTTGAAGCTACCCAACTTCGACGAGCCCTTTGAGGTTCACACCGACGCCTCGGGCAAGGCCATCGGCCGCGTGCTAGTGCAAGCCCGACATCCTGTCGCGTACGAGTCGCGCAAATTGAAGGACGTCGAGACCCGCTACTCTACTCATGAGAAGGAAATGACGGGTAGTCATTCATTGCCTTGAGGCATGGCGGCACTACCTACTTGGGTCCCGGTTCGTGATCGTGACGGACAATGTGGCCAACACATATTTGAAGATCCAAAAGAAGCTCACTCCCAAGCAAGCTGATGGCAAGAGTTCTTAGGGGAGTTCGACTTCGAGTGGATCCATCGATCCGGGAAGCAAACCGAGGTGGCGGACGCATTGAGCCGGAAGGCCCACCTCAACACCTTGGCGGCCTCTAGCTCGGCCACGAGCAATTTCGACACGCGACTTAGGCGCGAGGCCGAAAATGACGCCGCCTACCGGAAGCTCAAGGAAGAGGTGGAGTCCGGCCACGTCAAGCACTATTGGCTAGAGAATGGACTTTTAGTACCCATGGCGGGCGCTTCTATCTCCCGGCCGGCAAGCTACGCGCCGAACTGCTCAAAGAGCACCACGAGCCGGAATGGGCGGGCCACTGCGGAGTCAACCGCATGTTAGCACTCTTGGAGCACAAGTTCTATTAGCCGAAGATGGAGAACGACGTGAAGGCGTTCGTCCGGACTTGCGTCAAGTGCCAACGCGATAAGCCGGAGCGTGCGAAGCCCGCCGGCCTACTCCAACCTTTGGCCGTCCCGACGAATCCTTGGAGGTCTATCACCATGGACTTCATCACCGGCCTCCCTAAAAGAGACGGTAACACTTCGTTTTCGTAGTTGTTGATCATTTATCTAAGATGGCTATTTTCTTACCTGCCCCGCACGAGTGCCCGACGGACATCGCGGCGAACCTTTTCTTCCGAAATGTGGTGAAGCATTTTGGAATGCCGGAGGAGATCGTGAGCGACCGAGACACCCTCTTCACGGGACGCTTTTGGATCGTGCTCTTCCACATGCTAGGAACCAAGCTGAGTTTCTCATCCGCTTACCATCCGCAAACGGACGGACAGTCCGAGCCCACCAACCAAATGCTTGAGGAGTACTTGTGCCACTACATTTTGTCTAGCCAACGGAATTGGACGGCGCTCCTTGACTCCGCCAAATTAAGCTATTTCACAAGTCGTGCGCAACCGAGAAGAGCCCTTTCGAGGTCGTCTACGGTTTCCAGCCTCTCACACCGCAAGTGCTTACGCTACGGAGTACCGACGGAGAGTGCCCCGCTGCATACAAGTGCGCACGAGAACGACAACAACTTTGAGACGAGGCCCGTGACAGCTTTGCCAAGGCCAGTCGGCGTATGAAGAAATACTACGACCCCGGCCATCACCCCGTTTAGTTCGACGTCGGAGACAAAGTTTGGCTTTAGCTCATCCCGCGCCTCCAAACCGCTTGGAGAGGGTCATCGCCCGAAGTCACCCGCAGCTTGATGCCCAAGTACGATGGCCCCTTCGAAGTCCTAAGCCACATCGGGAACGTGGCTTATCGCTTGAAGCTCCCACCCAAGTACCGTATGCACCCGGTCTTTCATGTGAGCTTTCTTAAGCGGCACTTCGAAGGCAAGAACCCCGAACGTCGACAAGAGCCGAGCATCCCCACGGTGCCACTCAAGCACTTCAACCGTGATATCGAGAATATCATCGCCCATAGGAGGCGAGGAACCTCTCCGTACACGAGGCTCGAGTTTCTCATCAAATGGCGAGACGCTCCAGACACCGACATGTCATGGGAGCGCGGTGAGGACCTAGTCCAATTCCAGCCCTTGGTGGATGCCTAGCTCAAAACCCAAGTACCAGGATCGTCTACGAGGGCGTCAATGATTCAGGCGGGGGAGAAAGATTACGAGGTTGATCGGAGTTGACCGTTGACCACCGATCAACGGTGGTCGGACGGCAAGTCCTGGCCGCACCTGGCCCGGCGCCACGCCGGCGCCCGGCCGCACCGCCCCTGGCGGCCCCAGCTTACGCGCGCCCTGCCCACTCGGCGTGCGGCCTCTGCGCACGACGCGCGTGGCCCGCGGCCTCAGCGCGCGGCCTGCCCGCAGAGCTTGCGCACGGCCTCAGTGCGCAGTGCCCGGAACTTGTGCGCGCAGCCTGCCCTCGCACGGCCACAGCTGCCCAGCCGCGTCTCGCTACCTGGCATCTTGTCTCTGACTGGAAGTCCAAAGGCCTCCATCAAAGCTGGCCTGACTTGGAAGATGGAAGGTCCCTGTCATGGCCTGAAAAAGCTGTTAGAAAAAGGAGCTCATCCACTGGCCGGCCTGCCTAGTGTGCCTGCCAGCCCTGCCGCGCCAGGAAAAGCAGCCCAGCCACAGGCCAAGCAGCTGAAGAGGCCCTGCCAGCCCTGCCAGACCTGGAAAAGCATCCAAGCAAGGCAAGGCCAGCCCAGGCCATCTTTCCGCGCCAGGCCCTGCGGCTGGCCAGCCCACGCGGCACGTCAACGCGCCCATTGGTCGGCTCGGCAGCCCACCATTTTGAAGACCCTTGGGCTGCCCCCCTTGGCGCCTATAAAAGGAGATCCTTGGCCACAAGTTTAAGCTTAGTCGTCACCCTCCAAACACAACACACTTAGCTTAGCGATTTGTAGCAATTGTGCTCGTCCCTTAGCTTGTATACGATAGAGAGCTGATACGTGTACATTCCCGATTAATAAAACGACTGGGGTTGGAGATTCTCCTGTAAATTCCGTGTGTCCTTATTCCGCAAACCCGCGTGTGAGTCTAGGCTTATCGGCAAGGTTCGCCCATACCTTGTCGAGCCGGTCAACTCCTGCTTCTTAGCGAAAAAAAAATTCTAAGTAAAGTGAGGTCATGACAAGTTTAGCTTAAACTTCAACCCCGTATGTGCCATGCCCGCTCGATGACATAGGTCCTTTAACTGTGGGTCTTTAAATCCTTATAGAAGTTAGATTTGACATTTCGAAAGCAAAAATGATGAACACCTCTAATTGAATTTCTCTTAAAAAGCAATTCTACAGCAGAAACCTCTGGACCCCTCGTTCGAAGGGTAACGTCAAGCAGATTCTCATCTCGAAAAAGATACGAGGAACGATGCGCATGTTGTTGCGTCAACAAAGGCGAAACCCTTGGTCCATAAAGTGAAGTCTCGTCCATCTTGAAATAAAAAAAATGCCGACAAGTAAGGACCAAAACGTAACGCCACTAAATACCAACATTTAAAGCCGACGACCGTCGGCGTTGAAAGCCGACGACCGCCGGCAACAAACGGCGGCCACCGGCTACGAACGCCGGCGACCACCGGCTAAAGGGGCTAGCGGGCGCGGCGGGCCGGCCCGATTTATATTATTTATTAAATATATATTATTTAGAGGAATTAATTAATGATTTCATTTGTAATTAATAATGCATTTGTTAATTAATACATAATTAATGTATATTTAAATATCATAATTAATTGAATAATTCTTAAATAAAAACAAAAAATATTTCCAGACCGGCGGGCCTTGTCGGCCCGGCTCGTGGCGTGGCGTGGCGTGACCTTGTCGGCCCGGCCCATGGCCCGCTGGCGGGGTGGCCGGGCCTCAGTTTTGAAGGCCCGTCACATGGCGGGCCAACCCACCCCGGACGCCCCGGCCCGTTTTGACGGTACCGGCCAACCACCGTCCTTCACGACGACGTCGCACCGGCCAGCAGCGAGGCCACCAGCGCCGGCCAGCGGGCGAGCCTCGGAATCTCGGCCAAATCGCAAAAAAAAAATATAGTGGACTTACTTGATGAAATTGGAACGATACCAGGCTTGGCAAGCGTGAATTGACGTCGGATTTGTCGAATTTTTGGGTTTGAGGTTGGGAAAGAGAGGAAATAGAAAGAAGAGGAAGACGAGAAAAGAGGGGCTGCGGTGGAATTAGGTTGCGTTTAAACGCGCCTCCATGTGACTCGTTTGGAACGCGCCACTCTCACCTATTTTTGGAATAGGAATCCGTTTGGCATAGCCGAATTTAAAACGTATTATTTTTTTTTAAAAAAAGCCCTTCGACTTCGAGTTCAATGAAGATATAATGTGACAATTATGTGATTATCAAGTTTATTTTGGAGTGTGAATAAATTTGATGAACTTGGTATAGTTGTTAGGAACAAAGCACGTTTAGTAGCTCACGGTTATACGCAAGTTGAGGGTATAGATTTTGATGAGACTTTCGCTCCCGTGGCTAGGTTAGAATCAATTAGGTTGCTATATTAGCTATTGCATGTTGGCTTAACATCACGTTACACCAAATGGATGTTAAGGGTGCATTTTTATATGGGTATATTGATAAAGATATTTATGTTGAACGACCTAAGAGTTTTGAAGATCCACATTTTCCTAACCATGTTTTTAAGCTGCAAAAGCTTTGTATTGATTGAAGCAGACGCCTCGAGCTTGGTATGGTAGATTAACGACGTTTTTACTTGAGTTTGGGTTCGTGCGAGGTGAAGCAGATCGCACGCTCTTTATGAAAAGAGTTGGTGCTGATATTCTTATTGCCCAGATTTATGTAGATGATATAATCTTTGGCTCTAGTTCGCAATTCATGCTAGATCAATTTGTCCATGCTATGAATTCCACGTTCGATATGAGCATGATTGGGGAACTAACTTTTTTTAGGTTTACAGATTAAGCAAAGCAGTGAATGCATTTTTATGTCTCAGGAGAAATACGCGAAAAATACTGTCTAGAAGTTCGGGCTTGACACGGCAAAGGTAATGAAAACTCCAATGGGTTCATCACAAAAGGTATGTAAGGACAATGTTGGATAGAATGTTGACCCAACATTATATCGATCCATGATAGGCAGTTTGCTTTATCTTTCAGCGAGTAGACCCAATATTATGTATAGCGTATGTGTCTGTGCTAGATATCAGCCTGAGCCTAAGATTTCTCACTTAAATGCCGTTAAACGTATACTTCGATATGTGAGTGGTTCGTGTAGCCTAGGGTTATGGTTCTCTAAAGATACTAATATGAGTCTTGTAGGCTACAGTGATGCTGATTGGGCAGGTGGCTAGGATGATCGCAACAGCACAAGTGGCGGCTGTTTCTTCTTAGTAACAATTTAGTTGCATGGTACAGTAAGAAACAGAATTGCGTGTCTTTATCTACTGCTGATTCTGAGTATGTTGCTGCGGGTAGTTGCTGTACGCAATTAATATGATTGAATAGCATGTTGTGTGACTATGGTTTAGAGTGCGAGTCAGTTCTCATGTATTGTGATAACTTTAGTGCCATCAACATATCTAAGAACCCTATCCACCATTTACGCACGAAGCATATAGATATAAGACATCATTTTCTGAGAGATGTGGTAGAGAAAGAATTAGTGCGCATTGAGCACACAGACACGAAACATCAGTTAGCTGACATTTTCACGAAAGCATTGGATTTTGAAAGGTTTTCGGACCTGAAAAAGTCCATAGGTTTGCATCAGTCTGTCTGAATGTAGGTTCAACATTTGGATCAACATAGCATATGTCGAACTTGATTGTTACTGCTTTGATATTTGATTTAATGTTCTCTCTGTTATTCTGTGAAATGATTTGACTTACCTAGAACGTTCCTTGAAACGACCCACTTCCTTAAAAAAATTGCTCGTTATCCTTTTTCAAGATACAGGTTCAGGTAATAAGCTTCCCTAGGTGCACGGCATTCGCGGTGACGATGCACTCTTTGCGACAAAAATCCTAACCTTGATGATAATGATCTTATAAGGACTGTGCATTTTACTATCTATAATTGAGGTGAGTAGGGCAAAAAATGAAAGGGAATTGAGTTTAGGGTGTTGAACAGAAAAGTCTCGTAGAATGTTGAGTCTTATGTTGGGGCAACATATGTGACTGTCAGTTTGATCATGCTATACTTTTGTGCTTTCGCTTATTTGCATTAGCTTTTAGGCTTTCATTTGTCAGTTTCGTGTGTCTAGTTTAGATATCTCTCAGAATTGCATTAGAACTCTCGAAGAACAGCTTGTTACACTTGGCTCAAGTGCTCATCATTGTTCCCCAAACGGTTAGTCTCGCTCGATTCTACTATGATTTTTTACTTGGTATTTTTGGTTGAATCATGATCTGATTTACTCCTATATATTTTCATGACTGATTCTTCCATATACTATATTTATCTCCATGTTTACTTAGACAGGTTTGACCTAATTCGACCACATCCTCAAACTGTCTAAATGCTCTTTATCCCAACAATTAGTTTACTCCACTCACTTACACCACATTTATCCCTATTCTGAGTGACCATTTTATTTGTGCCGTTGGATATTTCTCCCTTTTAGGTTCGACTTGAGCTCTCATCATTTTCGCATATCCTATTACATAATTCGAACTTGACGCTAAAATTACTCTCTGTTCTTGACTGTGTTTGATATAATCAAGGGTTACCCATTCTGTCTTGCATCTCAATTTACTGAATTTATCATTGATTTCTTTATGGTGAACTAACTTGTTTCTGAGTCTCAGAATGTTGGCACAAATGTTAGTCTCACATTTACCTCGACATCTGCAAGTTGGATAACAGAGAAGTTCTCTGTATTTTTTTTCTTTCTTCCCAAAAAGGGGGAGAAGGTTATGCAGATAAAAAGGAGGAGATAAGGAATTCAGGGGGAGCCGAACAAACAGGGGGAGCTGACCAAGAAGGAGAAGCAGCCGAGAAAGCATCAGAAGGAAACTCCATACTCCATTGAGAGTGAAGCTCTGATATCCTTTCTATTTTTGCATGCATAATTGATTTTCTCTGATCTTTAATTTTGCATGTCAGATTAATTTGTTTTTACTATGTGCATGCTGGTTTGCTTCTCCAGTATGTTTACGTGGTTGCCTGCTTACTTGCTGAATATATTTATTTGCAGATGTTTAACTTAAGACCTTGTTATGGCTATGTACTATTTTCGTAGTAGTTTGAATAGTTTAATCGCTATTCTGTTTGCGTCTACTCTAACCATCTTTTAATGTTTTTGTGGTTGAGTAGATTTTGCCTTCAGGGGGAGTTTTGGAATTTTTAAATCTGCACGGGTTTTAGGAAGAAAGATAAAAGGGGGGAGATTGTTAATGTTGACTAGCTCAGCATTGACAATGTCGAGCTAACATTCCAGCCAACATTGTTGTCTGTGAATTGGTCAACATTCGATTTTATCTTTCATGCCCAAAAATCGATTAACCTTTTTTTAGAAACTTTATTTACTGATATTCAGGACGTGGTTAAGTGCTGGAACGAGTCAAAAACGAGTGGATAGCGTGTGGATTTAGCTGGAGCGAAAATAGAAGTGCACTTACTAAAAATAGAAGATTTGAAGATCAAAAGAGAATTAGTTTCAAGGTGATATTTTGGGAGATTATCAAGGGATCTTTTACCAATTCAAGAGGGAGCCAAGGCCTATAAATAAAGGCAATTTTTGAGCTGCAAAGTACGACTTTCGAGAGAGCTTTCATGGAGTGACTTTGAGCAATATATTGAGCGAAAACTATGAGTGAAACATATATCGAGTTTGAGCGAGTTTTATATATGATGAGTGTTGTCTTTTAGCCTAGTATTGTGTTTTCAGAAGTCTTAGTACTTCGTAGGTTTTTCAGGATCGTTTAGATTCGTAGTTTTTCTAGGCTTGTTTTTACTATCTTCGGATAGTTATTTTGCCATCCATTGCTGTAGTGGAATTTCGCCTTGAGGCACGCAGCAAGTTGAAGAACTTGCTGCACAATTTACATCTCGTGTTTATCAGTTTTCGTCTCTAAGTATTCAAAATATTCCGCTGTGCGCCTGAGTGTTAGGTCGAGTGTTACCCCGACATTTTACACAACATCCAGTTTACAACTTAGTGTTTACATCCATATCGTACCGGGACCACTTCAGTTCCCATATATGCATATCAAGTTCTTGTACATAAAGAAACAATATGGAAGCAGTGGAGGCTTGAGAAATCATATATAGTATCTGAAACTAAAAGGGGATATCTATAACAAGAGCATATATATGCAGACACATAAAAGTGTAGTTAAGTGTGTGTTAAGACACATCAAAAGATCAGCCACAAGAAAAATGCATGCATGGCTACCATATGCTCAAAGCAAGGGCAGCATATGGAATATAGGAGCTTATAGAAGTCCCTTACATCATTTCCAAAAGACAAAGGTTCGACATTTCGCTATAATAAACTAATTAACCGCACAATCCGAATAAATCTAAACCGTCCAATCCCGCGTCAGCCATAATACCGTCATACGAAATCATCCGAAAAGACCCAACATTTATACCAACGACCCCAATAATTATACTAAAAATATACATACGTACGCACATATAGCAGCACGCCATTCGTTCGTTCGTTCGTTCGTTCGTTCATCGAATGGTGACGAACTTGTTGGTTCCATGCTTGGCCCAACAGTTCCTCAGATCGATGGGAGCAGCAGAAAAGTCGTAGCCTTCCAAAGAAAGCCTCTCCAGGACCTTCTTAAAACCGCCAGGGCTCATCTTCCTCCCAGCGATCCTCACCCCTCGCCTCTTTGTGCTGTACGGCAGAGGAAACGAAGAAAAAGAGTTAGTACAGCAAGAAGATTGCCACCCGCCCGAGCCCCATCTATAGCACTGCCTCGAATTTCCCGTGCAAGTGCAGATAGGTATGGGCATCGAAGATATGTCCATGGTTACGCCGTTGATCACTACTTCTGCGCTTTTCTTGGGAGCCCTTTTCGTCTTTTTGTTGTCTTTGTGGGGTTTTTTCTTCTTCTTCTTCTCCTCATTTTCGCCTGCTACTTCGATGGTGGGCTGCTCGACTAGCATTTGTCGAATTGCCTGGTCGATGGCTGATGAGCTACTAACAACTTGTTGGAGCATTTGAATCGAATGGTCCAACGATGATGATAATGCCATATGGGGAAACATTAAACCGTTATGAGGCTGATGAAAACCGTTAATATGCTGATGGTGACGATTCGTTAGCGAATAATCGTCGGGAAATGGCGAGTTGCTGTCGTCGGGCATCGTAGACCAATAGTTCGATTGATTATGAGGGTCGGAAGTTTCCCCGACGTGGGGCCCGCTAGTAATATAGGGCATTGCTGGCAAAGGGGCTTCGTCGTAGTTGCTGAAACTGTGGTCAAGGTGGGTTTTTTCTGCCATTGATGGCATTGATTGGAGGTTTAAGGTATTATTATTATTAGTACAGACATATTCTGAGGATTCTTGAAACCAACTGTTGATTGAGCTCGAATTGCCATTTGCATTCATCTTCTTCTTTATCTTCCTCTTTCTTTTCCTACAAACAATCGACGAACATTTAAAGTAGCACGCCAACCATCTGAAATCACTACTGGGCTATATCAAGATCAGATTTTTACGACTGAAGTGAAAACAGCAAAAATCATGAGTACAAATGAAATACAGAACAAGAAAAGCTCAAGAAACACAGAGAATCAATCGTAAATTACAGCAATTCACAAACGCCCGGACAAAATGCAGCATGGCGATTGATGTAAACTACGTACAGAATCGAAAAAGCAGCAGCTGAAAGTAATATCAAAGAATAATCATGGCGATAGAGAGAGGTGAGAAGATTCACGAGCTCACCGAGAGACCGAAGAACATCACCAGTCGGCAGCAGCTTTAGGGCTTTTCTTCTATTTACTATTATTAGCAAAAAACAAGAAAACGTACAAAAACTCGTTAAAACCCCTCCTCTTCTCATCCAAGACGAAAATACATCAGAAAGAAAATGTGAAAAACGGACACAATTACAAATGTCATGCATGAAATAGACAGATGCCACTGCCATATGCCACCGTTTCATGCAAAAGTGGGATTTGGGTCGGCACTTGCACAGTCAGTTCACTTCAGAATCGGTTAATACACAGCTTACTTGTCAAGAGTAAGACAGCCGTTTTCATTTCCTGGGCATGCTACCTTATTGGGCTTTCCTTTGTTACGTATTTGGACCGTATAAGCCCAATATTAGCCCATTTTGGCTCGGTAGACAGTAGTAGTTATCATCACCTTCAATTCAATTGTCAACAAGTTGAGTTTTCTTGAGCTTTATTTTTTTCAAAGAAAAAAAGAAAAGAGTTTAAATGATGAGATTGTAAACATGCATGAATGAAGAACGGTCAACTTGCGTTCCGTTTAAGGATAACACCATCTCCCTCATGTAAATTCTGGCGATTTGCAAGCATAATTACAAAGCGATTAGCAATATCTCAGACATTTTCTCAGATAGTATAAACCGTCCCAACTTGCAAAAGAGCAGCATTAGGAATGTTCAGAACCACAGTAGGCTCGCGGCTGTTCCTATCGAGGAAGACGTAAACCATGATCAAGAACCTCTTGAAAAAATTCGTACCTTTCCTCGCCACTAAATGAGACTGTCCCAAGAAATAAGCTATTCCACTTTCTCTCGCATCGATGATCTCTTGCAGTTCTTGTCTCACCGAAGAACTCATCTGTGGACTCTTAGGAGGCAAAGTGAAGCGAACCCTTTTCCTTCTGTTAAGATTATCGCTGTTATCGAAGCCATTGCTCGAAGATGGAATGTCCAGGAGATTCCTTCGAGATTCTCCGTTCTCCTCAGAAGCAGTTTTCCTCAAGCTGTTAGCTGATTCGAGCTCTATAGGGATTAACGCATCGTTCCCATCTTCGATTTGTCTGCCCATGACCACCATTTTCCCTTCCGTCGAGTTCTGCGACTCTAAATCGTGCTCTTCTTCCTTGGCTATGAACTCTCCTATCGTCTTAAAGATCTGATCCTCAAAGTCATCTGTGTCTCTTACATCATCGTTGTACCCATATCGAACTATACATCTGTAGATTCTGTACTCTCTTGGGCCCACGCGGCCTATAAGGTACCTTCTGTTTTCGGGTATGTAAGGGACTGGCGAGGACTTGAAAGATACGAAGATGAGCACCTGGTGAAAAGCTGGGAGATTTGTGATGAAGTGAGAGAAGAACGCTGGGATTCCCGACACTATATCTGAGTATATGAAGCCAATCCCAGGGACCCTCGAGACGCCGAGCCCAGGGCTGTAATCGGTGAGCCACTCGACCGAGACTTTGTTTTCTATGTCGAATTGGTACTTTTTTACAGTCCCAAAATGCCATGAGCCCATTACTGTGATAAGGACCAAGAAGATGATGATCAAGCACCAAGCTCCTCTGAAGAGGTTCGTGAGGCTGGTTGAGAGGTATAAGGCTTCAATGGAGCCGAAGAATAGCAAGAACAAAGCTGCATATAGAAGGCTTTTTTCCCAGTAAAGTGCGATTATGAGCGACATCAAGCAAGTCGTTACCAGCATCGAGGATATAATTGCCAAACCTGAAAACACATTATTGATTTTTTATGCCAATAGTCCCTTTTTATTCGCAAGACGAAACTATCGAGGCTGAGCCTTCATATACCTGTGGCTTTTCCAAGCTGGGAAACATCGTGGAAGCCTATGGTGACTGATAAGCTCAAAGCCATGAAAATCCAGTTCATGTCGGGAACGTAGACTTGGCCGAGGATTTTCTCTGAGGTGTGCACGATTTTCACTCGAGGGAAACAGTCGAGCGCACGGCATTGGTTTATGATGGAGAAACCTGCCGTGATTGTAGCTTGGCTACCTATGGCGGAGGCAAACAGCGATAGTACTGCAAATGTGTGCTGAAGCTTACCTAGAATAGACCAAGTTAATTATGTTAGCAAGTTTTTTTTTTTTCTCTCATAGGTTGAAAGAGAGTGGAGAGGCTTACTATTGGGCACCGATTCGCTGATATGCAAAGCATCTTTAACGCTGAAGTGTTTGGTAATATATGCAGCTTGCCCGGCGTAAGTCAGCAGAAGGATTGGATATACGAAGCAGACAAAGGTAATCTGCATTGGCCAACAAAGTATTCATGGATCACAGTTCAGCTTAGCTTTGAAATAAAGTATACTATTTATTTTCTCCTTTCCTGGTAAAACACTGTTACCTTTATGGATCTCCTGCTAAAATGGCCTAAATCTGCAAACATTGCCTCAGTACCTGGTAAGAGACGAGCGTTGAAGAGAAGATGAATACGCATTGAATGATTTAAAAGAATATATAATCCACATGTGCCTCGAATCATGAGTATGTAATATACCTGCGATGGATAGAATCATGCTGCTTAGTAGTTTCCAGTGTCTGAAATCGGTTTTCTTGAGAAACCTGATCATGTATACAGGGGAAATAGCATGGAGAATCCTACTGTCGCAGTGAATAATATTGTATATACCGAATCCACTCAAGAAGAAAAGCCACACTATGACGATTGGAGCGAATATGAATCCGATTTTGTTGGTCCCATAACGCTGCAGAGTGAAGAGGCAGACCAATATGGCACACGCAGCAGGCGTCGGTACGTCTGAGAATGTAATAGTACAACGAAGGTTGTAATAAAAGGTTCGGTACTAAAATATGAATATATGTGGAAGAAAGACAGCCATTACTACTGTTGGTGGCAAAAAAAAAAAGCTCTAGTTGCTGAAGAAAACTTACATGTCTTGATGATTTGTGCAATGTGATCTTTCGATTTATCTGAAGACTTATCTGCAAAACAGAACAGCCAAATCTACTTTTCGCTTTTCAGTTTGGATTACTATCATAGAAACATGTCAGATGCTTACGGTTTCTTGTGATTTTCGCCAATTGTCGTCCAAGGCCTGATGTCGCAGATAAAACTGAAAGAGAAAAAAAAAAAAAAAAAAAAAAAAAAAAAAGATTAGTTGCATGAGCTGAAAATGTCTGAATACAATCGTTAGAAAATTATAAGTGAAAAAGCAAACGCAAAATGTATTCACGGACCAGAAATAGCTGGCGTGAGAATCGCATCGCTTAATATCATGCAAGAGCCAATCAAAGCCAGCAGCAACAGTATATACTGACTGCTTTTGTGTTTTTCGATAGTCTTTCTCGCTTTATTTTCCGATGTGTCCTTACAAGGGCTGTCTTCTTCGTTATGTATAACCTCGCTAGAACTTCTGCTCATTGGAATCAAACCGACTCTGGCGTGTCTGCACAGCAAAGAGTATAAAGAAAATGGCCCGCCTGCAAATAAACAATCAAACTTCAGTTCCATGAATGAACTATCCTATTTCTCAACTCCTTAATGAATCCCAAGATGGAAAAGTTATTACCCTCTCCATCATCATCAGCCCACAAGACTATAAAGCAATACTTCAGCAAAGGGATGATTGTGATTGTCCAGAAAATGAATGAGAATAATTCATGAATCTCGTCGGGCGATTTAACTTCTCCATCTTCGATTGATCCAAATACATACAACGGAGCAGTGCTCAAGCGTCCGTAAACCACTCCAAGGCTTTGAAACGATAAGAGTAGCGTCTGTTTCCATGACTCCTTCTGCACGAAAATAGGAAGCAAATATGATCTCAGAAACTGATGAGACCTTTAGCAACTTCTGAAACTTGTATATAAACAGGTTTATTACAGGATCATACATTTTAACTTGGGAGTTAGGCCACGCAGCAATGACAAATGGGTGAAATTCGAAAGGGTCAAGACGTACCTTTCTTGATTTAGAGTGCATCTATTGAAGCATGGAGAATAGATATTACAAACAACTCAAACAGCTATATGTTGCACAACCATATAACAAACTATGGCTCTTTAAATATAGTTGACAAGTATAAAGTTAAAACCGGTATTGGCAGAACACACGACGCTCCTTTAGCTGCCACATTCTAAGGTCTAACTTCAGCTAAGATGATTTGGCAACTCCAAAACCACTTAACTTACTTTAATTCATAAAGCAATGTTGTCAAATGCTATGTTATAGCAGCTATCGTAGGTAGCAATAGAAGTGCAATTCAGTTGACCCTACATTGTATAACAAGTGAACAATAAATCTTTTCTTTATCATAATCCACATGGTATCCATACTTCCTCCTCGTGATCAGTTGTAAAAAAATTAAAGTCAGTATTATCACACAAGCGTGCACAAACATGGAGTACACCAATTTTATATCCATCGACTTGATAATTAATACCCCAACATCTGCAAAAACGTGAGTAGCATAGAAGTTAATGCACTTACATGAGGATAAGAATTCATCTTCTCCAAGAATTACAGTACAACAGGTAGAAAGAGATATTATATAAACAATTGACTCACCAACTTAATTTTTTTTCTCTTTTTCAATTCTGGTGTTCGTGAGTAAAATCATTAAAGAACACTCTATGCAAGAACCTTGACATGAAAAGGATTGATTCCTAAAAAAGAAAGAAATGGCGGAAAAACCAGCAGGAAAACAAAAAGAGAAGGTTTCTCTAAATTACATACCTTGAAATCATAAGAAATGGGCGTCGAACTGATTGAGAAAGCGTCCATCGCCTATTGCCGATCGATCGCTGAAAATCTCGAACTAACAGGGCAGCTTTTGGTTTAACCCTAAAGATCAGCACATGGAAACAAAAAGCCGAACACCAAGTCCGAGGTTATACAGCCTAGGAATGTCCGAAGCACAAAAGGACGGCTACTAAATTCTTCAGCTCGGCATTTTCTTACAGAGCGTTGCATCAATTTAGGTGGAGTTCATGCAGCATAATCCAAAGGATTCTCAGGTGCTTGTTGGCCAAACTTCGGGTGAGCTGAGCGAATGTTGTCAAGAGTGGAACTTTATTGTGGCTTGGCTTGATATCCTCCAAATGTCATTAATTTACTTCCCTCAATTCTTTATATATGTTCGAGTTTAATACAATTGACGCCATCTCAACTTTTCTTAAATGACATTATATTACGGTAATAATCGCAATCAGTCAACAGTTTCTCACTGAGAATCCCAAACATCCTCATACTGCAAAGCTTTTCCTTTTTTTTCTCCTGTCACTATAATAATGAATCAATAAATGAATAGATATCTGATGGCGACTTTAATGAAGAAAGAGGCACGCTCGAACATGGCTTTCGTTCACCATGGAGAAGCCGCAATCAATATGAGAGGGAGAGAGGGGGAGAGAGAGGGGGAGAGAGAGAGAGAGAGAGAGAGAGAGAAATGGCAAAGACATATCTTCTTTCCATCGCCCATGTTTTTGAACAGCACAAAAAGGGCCCATCTTTTGATAGCTGGCCTCTTGAAATATTAGCTATAGATATTGCTCAAATATCCCCAAAACAACGGTTCTTTCATGTAAACTGAGAGAGTAAAATCATAAGCTTCCTCTACCTTAGTACCAAAAGCTGAAGCAGCCATGGCTTAACGCTCCTTACCAATTCAAGAATCGAAGAACTCACCGTAATTGTGGGCTTTATACGAGCAGAGAGCATTAAATTACTAGTTGCATTGTCAACTCATATGATTGTAATGCGTTTTGTTTTGTCTCAGGCCGACAACTGGTGGTAGAAGTGCTAAGAAATTAGACAACACACATGGGAGCTTTTCCACCAGGCAACTGATTTATATTGTTTTGTTCGAAAGTCTCATGTTAGTGCATGTAGTTCAGAACAATACCATATGAACGAGGTTCACAATACAATGCAAAGTTCTAAAAAACTTAAAAAAGAAAACAAGAGAGACAATTTCTCATAGCCACTCTGCTTCCTGATTGCCCTTCTGAATAAAACCTGAGATTTCAGACAAATGGTTCCAAAATATATCAGACGCTTAAAATCATCTCTGATGCTTTAAGCATTTTATACAATCAGACAATGACTGTCAAAATAGAATGCAAAAGAAAGGCATCTATTTCCGATCTTGATCATACGATTCTTGCATCAATAGCTAAACAACTCGAGTTATGCAAGAAAATTGTGAGGAAAGAGTTTCCAACGAAGAATCAAGGCACGGATATAATTCAATCTGACGGCTAAATGGTGAAATCTTTACATCAAAGTAGAACAGAAGTAATAAATCAGCACCAAACCCAGAAACGGAAAGGACTTTTTACCAGCGAAGAAAAGGTCAAGTAGCGCCCACAATGATGTTGTTGATGGGAATGAAGATCAGCTTAACGAAAAACCCAACGAATCCCATAACCACAAAGCCGATAGCCGTTCGTGTAGCCACCTTCGTGAATTCTGCAATTGGGATAAAATCGAAACTATCCTAATCCTACTCCGAAAAAAAAAAAAAGAAGAAAGAAGAATCATAGGATCAGTCGGGCAAAATCAATTCCTACCTTTGCGATCGGGCTTGTGACAACGCTTGACGAGGCGAACGCTATCCTTCGCAAAGTCCCTCAACGGATCGAAAACCGAATCTATGGCATCCATCGCGGCAGCTAGCTAGCTCTCGATTGAAAGTTGAAACGTCAGATCTAAAAAAATTGGGGGAGATTAGGGCAAAACTATTGGGGATCGTATATATGTAGATAGAGGAAGGAAACAGCAAATATCAGAGTCGAGCCGTGTGGGGGGTTGGCCAGGTCAACGATCGATGACGCATTATAAAATCCCCAAAATAGCCCTCAAATGTGCAATTTTTTTTTTATCGGGGCCTATTATGCAATTCTTTCGAGTTCCACGAAGTCCACATGTACTGATCATCTTCACGAGTCCCACGTGTCATGTTGTTCCCATGCAAGAATGCCACCAAGACACGTAAGCATAAGTACAATACACACACACACACAGCATACAAACTTGCATATCTATCCATCTCCAACGATGATGATAAATATAAAGCACCCCTCGGCCCATCTTTTAATTTGATCGTTCTCATCACATCTTTTTTAATATTAATCCTTTCGAGCAAAAAACATCGAAGAAGGAAATGTTGAAAAGAACAGCTTTTGGTCGTTTGTTAAATAACAGAGGTAGCGGTCACGACCGTGAAGAAACTTGGCACGAAGGCGTGACCCACGACAGAATCAAGCTGGCGCGCGGTCACGGCCGTGAAGATTCTGGCACGAAGGCGTGACCCACGACAGAATCAAGCTTGCGCACGGTCACGGCCGTGAAGATTCTGGCACTAAGCCGTGACGCGTGACAGAACCGAGCAGGCACTTGGTCACGACCGTGAAGAGGCTTACACTACGCCGTGAAGAACGACAGAAACGAGCTTGGCTTGGGTCACGGCCGTGGAAGAACCAGTACAAGGCCGTGAAGCATATGCTCAACTGACGCGAGTTATATAAACAGAAGCAGCCCGCCAATTTTTCATCCGATCTTTTGATCATTTTTGATCTGTTACACATTCTTCACATTTTAGTGTGTGTTCTTCATCACTGTAAACTGCGTGTGTGGTGAATTGATCTGTAATCGTGTCGAGCAATCAATAGAAGGGATTTTGCTCCGTGGACGTAGGATCAATCGTATCCGAACCACGTTAAACCGATTCTTCTTTTCTTCACAATCTTTATATGGTATCAGAGCAACGCGATTGCAAATTTCGTTTTAGATCGAGCGATTAATGGCAGAAGAAACGAATTCAAACACTGTGCCGCCGTCGCATGATTCATCTGTAGCAGCAGACAATTCTGCTGTTCCATCATTCTTGAGCAACCCTTATTTCTTGAATGCCGGCGATACGTCTGGGCAAATTCTGGTACATGAGCTATTGATCGGAGACAACTATGCCACATGGAGTAGGGCTATGTTGATTGCTTTGACTGGTAGGAATAAAGAAGGCTTTATCAATGGCGAGATTGTTTTGCCATCAACAGCAGATCAGGCGACAATCAGTGCTTGGAAAAGGAATAACAATGTTGTTATTTCCTGGATTCTAAACTCCGTATCAAAAGAGATCTCAGCCAGTATCCTTTATAGTTCTACAGCTCGAGATGTATGGATAGACCTTCAAGAAAGGTTCGGGCAGACCAACAAGCCTAGGATCTTTCAGATCAGAAGAGATTTGATCAATTTGGCACAGGGTTCTCACAGTATTGCCACCTATTTCACAAAGCTAAAGACATTGTGGGATGAATTGGTAAAATTACAAGCCTGTTTGCCAATGCACATGCGGGGGCATGAACGAGCTGAGGTCATTTCAGAATGAGGAGTATGTCATGACATTCTTGATGGGTCTTAACGAGTCTTATGCTCAGATAAGGGGTCAAATCTTGTTAATGGATCCCTTGCCATCCATCAACAAGGTGTTTTCACTGCTCGTACAAGAAGAAAAACAGAGGACTATGATTCCCGGACAGGCTCGAGTAACAGATGAACACACTGATGGGATGGCTTTACTTGCAGCAAGAGGGGATCAAGGAACAGGAAAGAGATTCATCAGTACAGGGAGGAAAGATTCTGGCAAGGCAGTGTGTACACACTGTAACAAGAAGGGGCATACAGTGGAGACATGCTATCAATTGCATGGTTACCCTCCCGGTTTTAGACAAGGAATGAGGTTTAAGGCACCACGAGTCAATCAAGTCTCAGTGGAAACACAGCCAAGAGGAACACAGTTCAGTCATCAGACAGTCTCATCATCTGTAACTGGAGCTGATACAATGGTGCACCTGCAATTAAATCCTTTCCAGCTAGAAAACCTGAAGACACTTCTCAACCAGCAAGGTGGAAATCAGCCTTTAAACAACACCGAATTGTCCCAGTCAGGTGAAAAAGCAGCAGGTACCTGCCTGTCATTTAATCTGCCTAATCTGCCTGATTTGGAGTGTTGGTTGATTGACTCAGGTGCAACAAGGCATGTGTGTGGCAATGTTAACTTGTTGAGTGAATTGCATGAGATAGAGGGTACCAATGTTGTTCTGCCTGATAACACAATTATTAGAGTAAACAAAGCTGGGACACATAAGCTGAATGAGTTCATTAAATTGACTGAGGTTTTATATGTCCCGCAATTTCATTTTAACTTGATCTCTGTCAGTTGTCTGGCCAATAACAATGCTTGCAAGTTTGTCTTTGGTGCTAAAGGTTTCATAATGCAGGATCATTTGGATCGAGTGATTGGCAAGGGTGATCAAATATCAGGGCTGTTCATGTATCAGACTGCTCGTGATTCTGAATATGTTTGTTTGAATAATTTGTCTAATGATTTGTTGCATAGGAGGTTAGGACATCCTTCAAATAAAGTCTTGAATGTTTTGAGACCTTCTTCAAAACCATATGACACTTATTGTAAAATCTGTCCAATAGCCAAACAAAGAAAGAATCCATTCCCGGATAATAGAAAAACAGCTTGTTCCATGTTTGATCTAGTTCATTGTGATGTCTGGGGTCCTTTCCATGTACCTTCCTACTTGAATCATCAATATTTTGTAACCATTGTAGATGATTACTCAAGATACACCTGGATTTTTATGATAAAACAGAAATCTGATGTAGCATCTGTAATACCTTTCTTTATTGCCTTAGTTGAAACTCAGTTTGGCTGTCGAATAAAGACCATAAGGACAGACAACGCTAGGGAGTTTAACTTGTCTAATTTGTACAATACTAAAGGAATTATACATCAGCGTTCTTGTGTACAAACACCACAGCAGAATTCAGTGGTGGAAAGGAAGCACCAACACCTGTTAAATGTTGCAAGAAGTCTGTATTTTCAGTCAGGAATACCTCTGGATTACTGGTCTGAGTGTGTATTAGCTGCAGCTTATCTTATCAATAGAACTCCCTCACTTTCCTTAGGCAATAAGTGTCCATATCAAATGCTGTTCCAAAAACCAGTTAACTATGATATGCTTCGAGTTTTTGGGTGTTTGTGTTTCTGTTCCACTCTTAGTGCAGGTAGGAGGAAGTTCGATCCTCGAGCCAAGGAGTGTGTTTTCATTGGATATCCGAATGGGGTTAAAGGATACAAGGTCCTTGACTTGGCCACTAGGGAAGTCATAGTCTCTAGGGATGTTAAGTTCTTTGAGGAAGAATTCCCCTTCAAAAGGGAGCAAGGTACCAGTCAAGAGTTTGTGGATCCCTTCCCCAACCATGTGATGCCTCGGCCTTATCACTTGAGTGATTGTTGTGAACAATTTGGGCAGTCACCACTTCCTGTGAGGAAAGAACAGTCCTTGTTTCCTCAGGAAAATTCTCATGACAGTGTTCAGCCAGGGGCAGGAACAGATTTTCCTCAAGAAGCTATTTCAGGTTCAAGTCAAGAAACAGGAGACGTTTCTGAGGATTCATTTGCGGGAGAAATACAAGAACCACCTAATCACACTGAGGCACCTAGAAGATCTGCAAGGCAACCAAAGAGGCCACAATACTTAGAAGACTTTCAGTGTAATTATTTGAGGGAGAGGAAAGTTCTCTATCCAATGTCAGAGGTACTTTCCTACAAAAATTTCTCTGATAATCATCAAGCATTCATCAGTGCAGTCAGTCTGGCAAAGGAGCCTAGGAGTTTCTTGCAGGCCTCCAAGTCAGAAAGTTGGGTTCGGGCAATGAATGATGAGTTGCAGGCCCTTGAAGACAACTCCACCTGGACCATACTTCCTTTACCTGCGGGAAAGAAGGCCATTGGAAATCGATGGGTCTATAAACTAAAGCTTAATGCAGATGGCAAAGTGGAGAAACATAAAGCAAGATTGGTAGCTAAAGGATATGATCAGAGAGAAGGTGTTGATTACATTGATACTTTTGCACCAGTAGCAAAGCCTAACACCATAAAGATACTTCTCTCTCTAGCAGCTAAGTTGAAGTGGAATCTTATCCAATTAGATGTGAATAATGCTTTCCTGAATGGAGAGCTTACAGAAGAGGTTTATATGGACCTCCCACATGGTTTTTCCACCAGATATCAGAACAACAAGGCTGGTAAATTAGTGTGCAAGCTGCATAGATCGATTTATGGGCTTAAACAAGCTTCCAGACAATGGAACAAGCGATTTACTGATGCTGTTAAAAACTATGGATTTCAGCAAACACAATCTGATCATACTCTGTTCTTGAGAGGTAAGGGTGCTCAGATGGTGGTGTTGTTAGTATATGTGGACGATATTATTCTAGCTGGGCCTTCAATGGAACAAATACAGCTTGCAAAAGAGTTTCTGCAGAACTGCTTCAAGGTAAAAGACTTAGGGGATCTGAAATTCTTCCTTGGTATTGAAGTTGCAAGAAATGACACTGGGATATATCTCTCGCAGCGACAATACACGCTTCAGTTGTTAGAAGACACAGGCTACATGAATGCCAAACCCTTAACTACACCCATGAATCCTAGTCAGCAACTTACAGCAGCAGATGGTAACTTGCTTACAGAACCTTTCCAGTACAGAAGACTGGTGGGCCGCTTGTTGTACTTGACTTTTACCCGGCCAGACATATCTTATGCTGTACATAAACTAAGTCAGTTCATGTCAGCACCTCGGACAACACATTTAATGGCTGCCCATCACCTACTGCGGTACCTTAAGGGTTCCCCAGGTCAGGGGTTGCTGATGTCTTCAATTCAGGATTTCTCACTTAAGGCCTTTTCAGATGCTGATTGGGCGGCTTGCCGAGACACACGCAAATCAGTCACAGGATATTGCACTTTCTTAGGTCCTTCATTGATCACTTGGAAAGCAAAGAAACAAGCAACTGTTTCGAGATCTTCCACTGAAGCCGAGTACCGGGCACTTGGTGCTGTAGTTGCTGAGATTCTGTGGATTACACACCTCTTAGAAGAGCTGAATTTGGGCATTTCACAGACGCCAGTGGTGTATTGTGACAACCTTTCTGCTCTGAGGCTAGCTTCCAACCCAAAGTTCCACGAACGTTCCAAACATATCGAGATCGATTGTCACTTTATACGGGATCACGTTTGAAGGGTTCGCTCAAACTGCTTCCTGTTAGGACAGAATTCCAATTGGCAGACGTCTTCACGAAGGCTCTTACGGGGCCACAGCTCCAGCACCTCATGCTCAAGATGTCCATCATTGATCCCTGCCGTCCATCTTGCGGGGGGATGTTGAAAAGAACAGCTTTTGGTCGTTTGTTAAATAACAGAGGTAGCGGTCACGACCGTGAAGAAACTTGGCACGAAGGCGTGACCCACGACAGAATCAAGCTGGCGCGCGGTCACGGCCGTGAAGATTCTGGCACGAAGGCGTGACCCACGACAGAATCAAGCTTGCGCACGGTCACGGCCGTGAAGATTCTGGCACTAAGCCGTGACGCGTGACAGAACCGAGCAGGCACTTGGTCACGACCGTGAAGAGGCTTACACTACGCCGTGAAGAACGACAGAAACGAGCTTGGCTTGGGTCACGGCCGTGGAAGAACCAGTACAAGGCCGTGAAGCATATGCTCAACTGACGCGAGTTATATAAACAGAAGCAGCCCGCCAATTTTTCATCCGATCTTTTGATCATTTTTGATCTGTTACACATTCTTCACATTTTAGTGTGTGTTCTTCATCACTGTAAACTGCGTGTGTGGTGAATTGATCTGTAATCGTGTCGAGCAATCAATAGAAGGGATTTTGCTCCGTGGACGTAGGATCAATCGTATCCGAACCACGTTAAACCGATTCTTCTTTTCTTCACAATCTTTATAGGAAAAGGAAACCAAAGAAAATGGATTTGATCCACACTTTTCTGAACTGGACAGCTCCTCCATTCACCTTCTTCACTCTCATGCTTCTCCTACCACCTCTGCAGCTCTTCAAGTTCTTCCTCTCGGTCTTGGGCACACTCTTCAGCGAAGACATCGCCGGAAAAGTCGTCGTCATCACCGGCGCTTCGTCTGGGATCGGCGAGGTAAGCACTAAGCACCGATATGTGATTAGCCGACTTTAATGGTTTATCTTCTACTAAATACAGAGTCTTGCATATGAGTATGCAAAGAGAGGTGCGTGCTTGGTTCTTGCAGCTCGAAGGGAACAAAGTCTCACTGAAGTCGCCGAAAGGGCGCGTGACATGGGAGCTGCCGACGTCGTCGTCGTGACCGCCGACGTGTCTAAGCCTGGGGATTGTCGGAGAATCATTGATCATGCCATGAACCATTTCGGAAGATGTAAGAGAGAAAACCCTCCCATAATCACCCAATATATATATATACATACAAAATAAACTGTTTTCAATTTTCATGCGATTACACGCAGTGGATCATCTGGTTAACAATGCTGGGCTGACTTCTGTGTCCATGCTTGAAGACATAGACGAAATCACTGATTTCAGAGCCGTTATGGTAAAGCCTAGCTATTTAACACATTCGCATGTTTTAATGTCTTTAATTTAGGCTGAAGCACAACTCTTTCTGCGTTGATTGTCTTAATCTCGTTAGGACACTAACTTCTGGGGGTACGTGTACATGACGCGCTTCGCACTTCCATACCTGAGAAACAGCCGAGGGCGAATCGTAGTGCTGTCTTCTACTGCCTCATGGCTCCCTGCGCCAAGAATGAGTCTTTACAATGTATCATCATATCGTCCTTGATGATAATTTAAGCAGATAAACTCTTTATTCTTTCGTCCCTTTCTTACAAAGATTTAAGGTAATTTTAGTTCTCCTCTCTCTTAATGGAATGAATGAATAATGGGTCGTCGTCAGGCAAGCAAAGCAGCCATATCTCAGTTCTTCGAAACCCTAAGAGTCGAATTCGGGCCAGACGTAGGCATAACGCTCGTAACGCCTGGCTTCATCGAATCAGAGCTCACCCAGGGGAAGTTCTTGACGAGTGGAGGCAAAGTCGAAGTACATCAAGACATAAGAGATGTAATATATAATTAAGGAGGTCAAAAAGACCATTCTCTGAATATAAACAACAGCTATATATGAAGTAATATCTCTTCATCATTATTTGTTATTACAGGTGCAGGTGAGTTTGATCCCTATAGAGACGACGGAGAGCTGCGCAAAGGCGATTGTTAGAAGCGCATTGCGAGGGGAGAGATACGTTACTGAGCCATCTTGGTTTAAGGTTACTTACTTTTGGAAGATGTTCTGCCCTGAGGTTCTCGAATGGACTTATAGGATTCTCTACCTTGCGAGCCCTGGGCAGGCGCACGAAGAAGCGCTTGGTAAGAAGATTCTTGACTACAGTGGTGTTAAGAGCGTGCTTTACCCTGAGTCTGTTCAGCTTACAGAGCCAAAGAGAGACTAGATAAGCTAGGGTGCTAACTAGTCTGCGAGTAAATAATGAAGGGATGTGTAAAAGTAAAAAATGTGGCCGATGTGTTTTGGTTCTGTAATAATAATATCTTTCAAGTGTGTGAACTTCGAGAGAGTGCCATGCATGTATTAAGGTTTTTGGGTTTAATCGTTTTGAGATTTGCTAGTGTTTAGGTGTTAAATATGTGTTCTATGTAGATGATTTTACTTCTAATAGTATGACATTTGGGTTATGATTTCACAAGTGCTCTGTGGAAGTTGCTATGGTTTTTCCGTGGAAAGAAGTCCACTCGATTTATGTCAACTTACTTGTGTAGTGTTTATGTCACTTGTAATATTTTGTTCATTTGCTGGACCTCAATTTTGTATTCTAAGAATGAAGTAAGACAAGTTTGGAATAAATGCTTTTCATGCCTAAAATCAATGGTAAGAAGATACACTTTATTTCAAACCGAGTAATAAATAACAAGAAGACGAAAGACAAGCTTGCGTTTTGCATGGGGATAGTCGTACATGAGGTGAGGTGCACCCACATACTACGTGTCCTCCATGCAAGAACTCATGCTCTCTCTTCTCTTTTTAAACACCTTTTCACAGTTCTAAGCATTAAATTAATAATAATTCATCATTTTTTATCATCTTCTACATCATTCGCGTTATAACCTCCACTTTTCTTCACTGTGATATCATACCTTGAAATGGACATAATAAATGGATTCTTGAACATCTTTGCACCTCTATTAACTTTCAGCTCAATCTTCTGGTTTTTTCCTGGGTACCTACGCTTCGATTCTTTCCGACAAATCTGGCGTTCTCTTTTCAAACAAGACGTCGCCGGAAAAGTCGTGGTCATCGCCGGAGCTTCATCTGGGATGGGAGAGGTATGCATATTATATAATTCATAAGTGCAACTATTAATTTTTATAATTATTCTTCCCTAATTAATTATTTTTCGATGGTTGATTATCAAGCACCTGGCGTATGAATATGGAAGGAGAGGCGCCTATCTCGTGATTGGGGCAAGAAGAGATCATGCTCTCAGACAAGTCGCCGAGGTTGCCGCTTCGTTAGGCTCACCTCTCGCAATCCCCGTAAGGACAGACGTATCCAAACCCCAAGATTGTCGACGATTGATCCGAGAAGCAATAAACACTTTCGGCCAACGTAAGTACCAATTTATTTACTTGTTTTTGTTCAAATGTAATTAATTAGTAATTGATAGAAATGTTCAAGACAGTGGATTATCTAGTGTTGTGCGCCGGCGTAACTCCGGCGTGCTTGTTCGAAGATACACACGACGTCTCCAAACTCGCACCAGCAATGGTAATAATAATAATAACAATCCTCATTGTTATACCATCGAATGTATAGTAATTTTATATTGAAAAACTAAATCAAGAAATGCGTTATATTTTCTGCCAAAAAGGATATCAATTTCTGGGGAATGGTTTATACGACTTACTTCGCCGCGCCTTACCTGAGGACGACCCGAGGAAGGATCGTCGTCATAGCTTCGTCGGCGAGTTGGCTGAATGTCCCAAGGCTGAGCTTCTACGCAGTTAAGCATCGATCATCACCTTCGATCGGTAGAAGCTCGCACTTTTTTGCTCGGATTTTGCCATTATTGATTTAATAAATCGCAGGCAAGCAAAGCTGCTGTAGTGAGCTTCTTCGAGACACTGAGGGTCGAATTCGGCTCGGCCATAGGCATCACTTTGGTCACGCCGGGGCTGATAGAGTCGGAGATGACGAAGGGCAAACTCCTCGACGGCGACGGCCGTGTAGTCGTCGACCAACAAATGCGCGATGTAATGATGATTGATCAGCCTTCTGTCTTAATTAAACCATCCATCCATCTTTCGTCCTAGTAATAATAGTCCCATAATCTCAGGTTGTGATGAGCGCGACGCCGATAGAGAGGGTGGAGCGGCTGGCGGAGGCGGTGGTGGACGGCGCCTGCCGTGGGGACAAGTACGTGGTGGTGCCGCCGTGGTTCAGGGCGACCTTCTACTTGAAGATGCTTTGCAGGGAAGGGATTGACTGGCTCAACCGATGGCTGTTCATAACCGAGCCCGGCGTTCCGGCGACGGAAGCTATCAGCAAGAAGATCGTCGATTTGCCCTTTGTGAAGGATATTTTGTGGCCCGATTCGGTTCGATCGCCCGAGATTAAAAATGGCTGAATTTCGGTTGTAATAATATCCTTACAGTACAGCCCATATATAAAAAAGCATCATCGAAGTTTATATTGAACCAAGCCCAGTTGAAGTGCTTAATATAAATATATAACTTTGCATTATGTTTTAGTTATTTGTAATTTAAGATGTCGTGAGTCTATAGAAAAATACCAATTCTAATAAAAAATTTGCTAGTCAGTATTCTGTCAGAAATTATTTTATATAAATTATTTTATATAAATATCTTTCGACTGTGTGTATCATTTTTCACTCTTGACGTATCTTTTTATATGTGTATTATGTACCACATTACGCATTTATATGATACTCATATACGTTTTTATATGGTACATTAATCTGTTCTATGACGTATCATTTTCTCACTGTATTATGTGCCACACAATCGTTGTTATATGGTACTTAAATGTGTTATATGACGTACATTGCTGTGGATTAGGTACCAATGTGCAAAATGGTACTAACTTACAAGTTTTTATATAAATAAGTATTTTTCGTTAGATTCCATTTACGATGTTGGTTGATGAAGTTCTAATTTGTAGATCGAAGTTAGAACATTCAAAAAAAGAATATATTAAACTTAAATGACATGTCAAATTATTATACGGCTACTATATATCTATCGCCCTTTAAGACAAACTTATGGTGTTTAAAAAATATCTTTGTGCATAGACTAGACGTTACTACATAATGATGATAATACATGCACGCATGGGATTGTGGATAAAATATGAGGATTAAAGTCAAAAGATAGACGTTATGGGAGACTAAATATTTTGCAACCAAGGGAATCAATTACCAAGGGAGGCAGTATGCGGACATCGAATCTAACTTGGACAAGCCTATATACAACTGAAGATTGACGAAATATTTTATTAATACAAGTGCTCGGTAAGAGACAAAGTAAAACGAAGAAGGTTTCAACTAGTGGCGACTCGAAGTGTTCAAATTGAAACATCTAAACTATAGCTAATAGGTGTGGATAAGATGAGCTCTTTCGTGTAATAAATGAAAAAGTCAATGTATGGCGTCTGTAGTTGGCCATCAAGTAACATCTCATTCGTTATGACTTATGAAAGAGCAAAATGTATAACATATACATACATTATTCAAACATTATAATATTGGGTCGGTACATTGAACATTAGGTAGTTAAGGCTAATTTTTGTTGATTATAGAGTTTGTGTGATCAACTTGGCCAAGCTGCGTACTATATACTATGAAAATTTAGTAGCGCAAGTTGGGATAACTTATTATTACCATAGAGAAGGTTCAATTATTGAATAACGTCCATTTTTTTTATCTTCGTATTTCCTGATATCTCATATCTATGCTCTGTGTTTTACGTAACAAATGCTATTTCGATACTTCTTGGAATCATTTCTTGGAGGCTAAAATTGAATTAAAAGCACTGATATGTGTATGATAATGATATGATCAAATACATGAAATATCATTACATGCTCAATCACATCATTTTCTTGCACTTAATGTCTAAACAAACTAAGATTATATTTAAAGCCCTAACGGTAATATTCTCAAGCATACGTTTGAAACTGGCGAATCTTGGACGACAACCTCGGCGGAGTCAAAAGCCCATACGTGCCACACCCTTTAGCGCCCATCGTCGTCTCTGATCTCTTACTCAAACGCCTCGCTGGATTGTTAAAAGGACTGCAATAATAGCCATGCCCAAACGCTGCTTTCCCACGATACAGACCATCGTCTTCGTCCTCATCGCAGTTAGTGTTTTTATTACCGTTCATAATCTGAGTCAAGACTTGGTAGAAAAGCTCAGCATCGCAAGGGAGGCAAAGAGGCCCTTCGTTTTGAAACCCATATTCTGACTCGGCATCTTCTAGGAGCATCTTGAAGAGTGGATGGTTCGCAAACTCGGTCTTTATTACAAACCTCTGCTTCTCCGCCCCAACGTAGACCGAGAAACACCCCGTCGGAGTCACCTGCCGGCGGAGCTTCTTGGAGGAGGACGACGGCGGCGGTGGTGATGGTTTTGTTCTGCCGCCCTTGAGGGATAGGTAGCTTTCGAGCTTCTTCATTATGGAACTCTTCGTCTTCTCGCACTTTTGCTGATCGGTTTCCATTTATATATGAAGATGGACGATGTGCAAAGCAAGCTTATTTTTTTATGGGATTCGATTTTATTGCAGTATAAAAGTACGAGGAAACCCTAGAAATGGATGGATTCAACCTCTGTCGTAAGCTAGATCGAACATGGACATCACTCTTGGCTTATTATGAGTGTTCATCAACATATCATCCACGGTTTTTTGATGTGTAGTATGAGGAGGTTTTTTTTTTTTTTTTATGAATTAGAAAGATTGGAATGGAGCATAGTTTTATATATAGATACTGAGGCAATATGCGTGTGAAGAGAAGAGGCTAGAGATGGGGTAACGCCGTTTGATGAGAGCGTAGAGGTAGATAAAGGACCATATATGACTAATGACTATATTACATACAATATAATAACTAATTAAACACACAGTACATAGATTCTCTCAATAACTAGGTTTTTTTTTTCTATTTTGTCAACGCGATATTAACCTTAGAAAACAACCAATTGGATGTGCCCATTAATGATATGATACATCTTCAACGCCTTACAACAAGTGAGATAAGAAAATGGTTTAACCTTTGTGGGCTCCACTTTACATATTGCAAAATTGAAGTTTTTCCTACTTTAAGAGGGTACGAGTTGTGGAACGATTTGGACTTTTTGGAAATAATGATATCCTTAATATGTGTATTGTCTCAATTCCATAATGATCATAATAATCAAGAACCTCCAACTAATACATGACCTTCAATCTTGAGATATCATGAGTTCGACCACTTGATTAATACCAATGACTGGTAAAAATTAGATGGTGAAAAAAAAAAAAGAATGGGTTTGAGATGAAAGTGTATTTGGTGAGCTTTAGATAAAAACGTATCAATGTCAGATCCTTTGTTAGATATTGATAGGAAAAGGTTGAGCTGTCTGGTTCTAAGTTAATTGGTATTTGTTAAATAAGAGAAGGAATTACAATACAAAATATGACCCTTTCTTGAATTAACTAAGATGAATTATGTGGATGTCTTAAAAAAAACAAATGACCGCCTCATTGATTGAATTATAATATTACTCCAATAATTTACTTGATTTACTATAGTATATATGCATAGGACAGCTCGCATGTCATAATCAAAGTGGAACATTTGCTCGGTCTTCAATTTTGTTCTATTTGATTATCTTGTTTTATATAACATTATTGATTGGAAACAATAATAGCCATCATACCTTCGTTGAGATGTGAATACAACCATGGAAAGTGCCGCCGAAAGTAGGCGATAGCATCGAAATTGACATCCTTATTCAAAAGTCAAACTTATCTATTCAATTTGATGTAACTTAATGCTCGTCCATTATATTCATATATATGTATATGTTACAAACTTCGATCTGAGTCGAATTGTAATCTGATTATCGACTATGGAACGACTTTGACTTCTAACGGGACTAATCTACCATGTTTATATATTGTCCTAAGTTCACACGAATTACCATACTATGTCATGGTAAAATCCAACTCATAAGAGCCATTTGGACTTTGACTTAGTCATGGATCATTATATAATGAATATAATAATTTCCAATCTTGTCAAATTATATTTGTGGGGACTTAGAGTATTCAAACTTAATGTACTACTCCCTCTTATTCTAATTAGAAGTTGTTTTACATCTCTAATTTTATTTCTAATAGAAGTCGTTTTTACATATTTCAATACAAATATTTACTATATTTCCAATTTACCCTTATGTGATTTTAAGTATTCATAAATGGTGAGACATTCCATTAATTAAATAGCAGGAAAAAATTAAGTAAAGGTATATGAGTCATTTCATTCTATTTCGTTATATCTATGAAAAATCATTAAACGACCTCTATTTAGAATCGGAGGGAGTATAACATAATGTCACACACTGTGAAGAAAGATGAGATTAATCTTCGGAGTGTAGTATAATTCGTCTCTTCGCTCGCGATCAATTACATTGGACTCGTCGTCAAACTAATAGAGGGACACACACACATATATATATATATATATTATATTCTTGGGCCTATTATGCAAAGGTGGGCCGGTCAAGGAGCTTAATGGGCCAATTTGAACAGACCGTAGGCCCAAATACTATTCCCTTAAAAGTTATGAAAGCTCATCAAATGCTCATCTTCTTTGCATGGATTATTCTTTGCAGTGAGAACTCAGTCTTAATATTCAACTCTATATCATTGCAGAGGTTGTAATGGAGATGAAAACACGCACCACGATTTTCGTGTGTGGTGCATTCGAGCTTGATCGTTCTTCTTCTTCTTCTTCTTCTAGATACATACACAACGTACATACACATACCAATGCTACAAACCTTTGATGTTTCCATTACACGAATCTTTGATCCTATACGGATATACTATTCTTGATTGAGAAGAAGAACAAGAAATTCGAAATTGTATCTACCTTTTACGAGCAAATTAGTAATGCTTGTTCGACTTTCCCGAGGCAAGGCTAGCCTGTGGCGCAGAAGCCGCCGACGTATGGCTCGAGGAGTAACACGACGAGGCGTGCAATAAGTTCTTCATCGCAGATTGTCCTCCCTTTGGAAACACACCTTTGAAGCTTCGCCTTTTCTTTCCTCCCTTATTCGCTTTCTTGTCCTCAACCATACCCATATCCTTCAATACGATCAGTTTTTATCGATTTTTCTTTTCTTTCAAGACTCTTTAAAAAAGGATATTTATTACCTTGGACAGTGTTGGCGAACAGCCGCTCGAAACCTTAAGGCTATTGCAACTATGGTTTCTTCGATCTTTTTCTTCGTCGCCGTCGAAATAGACTCGAAAGCTAGGAGATCCCGGGAAAGCATCGTCGCTTTCACGCCCTATCATCCTCCCATCGTCTTCTTCTTCCTCTTCTTCGTCGGTTGAATAATCCTCCTTTTTATGATCATTTTTTATTTCTTGTTCGTTTTTCCCATCGACGGTCTTCGCAGCATTGTTTTGTTTATCGCCTCGTTGTTGCTTTGGACTTATTATTATTACATGGTCTATTTTTTCCTTGGAGGGTTCTTCGAGGGGGTGGTAAGAATGATCATCGCCATGCAAAAGGAGCTCTTTTTTTGAAGGTGTGGGATCCTTGATTTGGCTGACGTGGCGCCTTGCCTTGATATCGTCTAACCGTTGCAAGAAAAGTGGTCGGAGCTTGGCCGGCAAGGAGATGCCATTGCCCATTTTGATCGCTTAATGTGAGATCAATGTTTTTATTACAAAGCAACAACTTTTCGATTGCTTCGCATGCGTCGGTGGTTGATGAGAGCGCCTCAGCAGTCGTAAGAATGAGAGGCTAAAGGAATAATAATAATAATAATCAAACCTTAATTTGGATGATGGTAAATGGAGAAAAATAAATAGAATTATAGTTTGGTTTGACTTTTTTTTTAGGGGTCACGAATGATTTCTTCGACGTATGTCGTTGACCAAATGCTGTAATAACTATCTTTTATCAATGTATCAAATTCACACTCATTATTTAAAAATATAAATAAAAAATTATTTATCCTGCCAACCACTAAGACATGTAAATAAGCACAATATTATAAAACTCTTCACCATTATTCATTCATCGATCGAATGAAAGGACGGGATTTGTCAGAAAAAAGAAAAAAAAAAAAAGAAAGGACGGGATTTGTCAACCTTTCAGATCTTCAAGAGGCAAACAAGAATTGTCGATGAATATTTTTTTAGATGTTTGTTTATGCCCACAAAAATCAAATGATAAAATGAGCCCCAACAAAGAAGAGGACAAAAACATATTTTAGTTACCTCTTGTCCCATATGTATATTTTTTTTAACTCGAAAGCCAAGGTGCGTGATTTCAAGATTGTGAATGAAGAATGTACACTAACTTGGAAAATTGGACTTTGAACAAAACAAACATCTTCGTTATTCCGACATTAACTCCATGGAAGTTTCTGTAGCAAAAGATATTTATTGATGATATCAGGGATGAAAGTGTAATTAACCGGGCACCATTAATTCGTTTACCGTTTCTTTTGATAGTTATCGCATTAATTCCTACAAATCTCGATTCGGTCCCTATCCAAAATATATATGCCAAAAATAAACGCAGGAAATACCGACTTGCAATAATCAGCTCTGCAGTCTGCACTCACCAAACCGAAAGCACCAAACTGACTATTCAGGTTTACTTTTCTCTTTGCGTTTAATCGATTTTCTTTCGTGTTTAGCTTATTCTGCGTTTGAAGTCCTGTTTCCGAGGTAAGCATTAAGCTGATCTTCGATGCGTTTTGTTACGTTGATCTGTGAAAATTGAGATTCGATTCGCTTGTGCAGCTGAGGGGTTGATGCGTTGAGATATCTCGCGTTTTTTCCATGAGGCGTGATCTTGATTTTGGATTTCTAAATGTGTTTGTCATGTTAGTTTTCGTTTGTTGATTTTCAGGAGGTTACCGAAGCAGCAAGATATGTTTCCGATTTTAAGACAAATAGCTGTTCGCAAGCTCAATCCTTCTTCGGTAAAGATTTCATCTTTGAACGGTCTTCTTGTTTTTGTGAGTCCGATTGTTCAGTAGTTTTTATATGAATTGAACTGTGTGATGTGTTTTTCCGTTCGAAAAGCATTTGGAGCATGGAATTCGCCTTCTTGCATCGCGGGCTTTTTCTTCGTCAGCTAAGGAGGTAAATACATTTCTAAATTTTGTGATATATTGTCTTTGAACATAGGGAAATTGTTCACCTATGTAATGGAATCTTCAAACAATTCTATAAGTTGACTCTGAATTTAGACATCAATCGGTGTAACAAACAATGTGATGCCTTGAGTGCCTCCCTCTTAATCTACGTTAATTTCATGATTATATATTGAACTATTCAGACTGGGCTATCTTACCTGATGATGCTTTACCTAATGTTGCAGATGACGGTGCGTGACGCTTTAAACTCTGCCCTCGATGAAGAGATGGCAGCGGATTCAAAAGTCTTTATAATGGGAGAAGAGGTGTGAAGTATTTTTATATGGTTGACTGTGCATTATGAGAAGTGCGTCTTCATGTTTGCACTTTCCTAACACATTAATGACTTTGTTGGCTTTGTATTTTCGTGCAGGTTGGTGAGTATCAGGGTGCATACAAGGTGAGCTGTTGTTTTTATAACACCTCAAAGCACTAACTAGGACTTTTTCTGTACTATCAATTCTTATTTTCTTTGTTTATACTGTATCAGATCACGAAAGGTCTTTTGGAGAAATATGGTCCTGAGAGGGTGGTCGATACTCCAATTACTGAGGTTGTTGTTTGTGCTATGCTCATTCCTTTCACAGTTTGAGAATATTGGATTAGATATTTACTCTGACCACATAACCTTCGTAGGCTGGATTTGCTGGAATTGGAGTTGGTGCAGCATATCATGGTTTGAGGCCTGTGATTGAGTTCATGACTTTTAACTTCTCAATGCAGGTTACCATTTAACTTGGGTTTATGTGAACCATTGCCTCAGAAATGTTTGTTAAAATCTCATCGAACTTTGTAATTTCATTACGCACCTAACGTCAATGACCACCTAATCTTCAGGCAATAGATCACATCATCAATTCAGCAGCAAAGTCAAATTACATGTCTGCTGGCCAGATATCGGTGCCTATCGTATTTAGAGGCCCTAATGGTGCTGCCGCTGGCGTTGGTGCTCAGCATTCACAGGTATAGTTGTATAGGCAAATACACTAATGATTCGTTATGTATGTGAATAAATACTGCATCCTTAACCTTACTGGTAAATGAAAATCATAAGCACAATGGATTGGAGTAATAATATAATGGATTTTGTACTTTGCAGTGCTATGCAGCATGGTACGGTGCATGCCCTGGATTAAAGGTCCTGGCTCCATACTCGGCTGAAGACGCACGTGGACTTCTTAAAGCTGCTATAAGGGATCCTGACCCTGTCGTCTTCCTTGAAAATGAATTGATGTCAGTATCATTATTTGCTCTCGTGACATGGTGTTAGAACGATGTTCTTGTTGTTATTTTTTTCGAGTTGATCTTTTGATCCAGGTATGGTCTATCGTTCCCTGTTTCTGCTGAAGCTCTTGATTCTAGCTTCTGTCTTCCTATTGGAAAAGCTAAGGTACGAATTCTTGAGTTTTTTTAAAGGTTCCGCGTTGTGCATAAAGACTACTTAATACACGTTCTAATGTTTCTTGCAGATTGAACGCGAAGGAAGAGATGTAACAATAACTGCTTTTTCGAAGATGGTTGGCTATGCTCTTCAGGTATGCTTATTTCTGTCTAACGAGTTTTTTTTAGATTAGCTATGGATTCTTATGGACATGTATGCTCCGACTGTTACTGTTTTGCCTCTGTTCCGTATAAGAATTATATTTATGTGAAGAATAGATGTAGATTAGATCCCAGCAATGGGATGAATATTGAACTGACATTACATGTTAACTTGTTTAGGCTGCTGACATTCTTGCAAAGGAGGGGATCGATGCTGAGGTAGCTGCTCAACAAAATTCATTCATGCCCTCTTACACTTAATCACATATAAAAGAATCTGTCTTTACATTTGCTTTCTTTTTTTTCGTTTCTTTTTTTTTTTCCAGGTGATTAACCTTCGCTCCATTCGTCCCCTTGACCGATCCACAATAAACGCTTCTGTTAGGAAAACCAGTAGGCTCGTGACTGTTGAAGAAGGATTTCCTCAGCATGGCGTCGGTGCTGAGATCTGGTCATCTTCTTCTCTTTGCTGCATCTCTCTCTCTCTCTCTCTCTCTCTCTCTCTCTCTCTCTCTCTCTCCTTACAATATTTATTTCCACTGTGCAGTGCATCAGTTGTTGAAGATAGCTTCGAGTATCTCGACGCAGCAGTTGAGAGGATCGCTGGGGCAGATGTTCCCATGCCATATGCTGCAAATCTCGAGAGAATGGCTGTTCCTCAGGTGTTGTGTTCTTACTCACTTTTCCCCCGATAAAATGAATCCCGAGTGCAAAATTGTCATTTCTTCTAATGAAGAACACGGGTTAACTCGCTCTTATTTTTATCAGGTGGAAGACATCGTTCGTGCAGCAAAGAGGGCTTGCTACAGATCAAGTTCTGCCTCAACTAAGATCGCTGCAGCTGCTTAAGAGTGTCAGCTAACCAAGAAGCGAAAAGCAATAGCTTCTTCCCTATTTCTTAGAAGGAATGCCAAGGGTTGTGTTGTATTGACAAGTCAAAATAAGATTTTGACACACAATCATCGTTGCCTTGCCACAAATTCTGTGCGCATATTTGGCTTTGTAATGTAATGGTCCAACATTAACACTTCGATTTAATTAAAGTTTGTGTCCAAAACTCTCCCATTGCAGAGATATTATCTATTCTACAGCACATCAGAAGTGCATTAAATACGAAAAACCCAACCTTTATCACTTAAATTCCTCGTACTATCCCAAGACTCAATCTTTCCTATAGCCCTTCGCAAATTTTATTTCATTTATTTAATTTATATATCTACGTGCCCAGAAGACTGTGTGTTCCCCTCTCCTGCTATAAGTACCAGGAGACTTGTCCCCATTAGCTTAGTCAGCAAACCTCTCTTACACTGTAATAAAGTCTAGCTTTTAAACAGAGAGCAGACCACATGGCTAGCACAGTAGCTGAGAAAAATTCCCAACACACATCTTCTTCGTCTCAGAGTTTCAATGCTCACAAAAGCTTCTTACTTGCACAGATTTCTCTGAGAATTTTAGCCATGGCTTTAACTCTCGCCGCTGCATGTGTTACGCTCACTAGCAAGGAAGTCACTTCTGTTTACGGTATTCAAGCCGAAGCCCTTTACAGCTACACGCCTGCTTACAAGTAAGATTTTATCTGTCTCTCATATGATATGAGGTGGCAAAGTTTTCATCTTTTTGTATGATTCGTTTTTTTTTTTTTGCAGGCTATTTGTATATGCGAATCTCATTGCATGTGGATTCTCAGTTCTGTCCCTGTTCTTCCTATCTCTAGTCCTCCGAAGGAAGCCATTGAATACGACATACTGTTTCTATGTCTTCCTCCATGATTTGGTTCGTAACTCACATACCAAGATCTTGAAACAAACAGATGATACGATTGGTGTTGTCTCTTTAATATTTTCTTTTCCCCAGTTTGTTTCGCTGCTACTCCTCGGCAGCTGCTCGGCGGCGACGGCGATAGGCTACGTTGGGAAATACGGCAACGAGCACGCCGGTTGGATGGATCTGTGCGGGTACTTTAGAAGCTTCTGCAATAAAATAATGGCGGCGACTTCGATTTCTTACATGGGCTTCGCTGTATATCTGATGCTCACTGTTATGTCGGCGAACAAGTCTCGCATGATGATAGTACGCATTTGACGACGAACACAGATCGAAGAAGATGATGAAAATTGGCTATGCTATGATTACGGGCAAAAGTGTTCGTTTTTGTCATTTTCTTATCTTCTCTTTTAATTGCTTTTGCTTGTTAATATAAACTATCAGTTAATGGGAAATTTGGATCAGATTAATTGGGTTTTTTTTTTTTTTTTTTTTTTTTTTTTTTCTGGGAGGTATTTTGATACAATACATCGCCACCATAATTCCTTAGTTTAGTTTAGGAATATAAAAAATCAATGGCTAAATCATCAAACAAGGCCACGAATCGACAACCAAAGTTCACAGATGCAATGAATCGAATAAATACATGTAACATCACAAAGTAGCACCAGCCATTTGTTTTTATTGTGTTTTGGTGGAAACAATTAAAAACAATATTCACCAAACAAGTTAGTACACAAACGAGATTAAAAAGCAATAAAATCACAAACACTTAAACGGCTATCAATCGTACTTACTATCTCCAACCAACATACATACAATGTGAAAAAAAAAAACATTAAAACACTTACATTGCAGCACATTAATAAATCAATGCCTTGCAAAGACTCCCCAGAATTTCCCGCCCCGCCCGATGCTATCGAGCAGCTTCTTAGCACCATTGACGTCAGCCTCGACGAGCTTAGGCAGATAAACTAAAGCCCCGCTATTCGCCATCTGTTTTCGACATTTCTTGGAGCTTACGATCGATCCTAAAACAGCAATGGCGTAACTTTTGTCTGAAATCTTCACAAGAGGATCCAAGGTTTGAACAACATAGACAATTCCCTTCTCTTCTTTCCTGAAGAGCCTTCTATTACCAGCAAAATCCATAAGAACAGACAAAGCTTTCACAGCTGCCTCCTTCTCCTCGACTGCCTTACTGTCCAACATTTTCACTAGAAGAGAAACACAGCCCATTTCGCCCAACTCTTTTCTTACCTTATTACAGTAGGCAAAATCGCAGATTGAGTTTGCAGCTTCGATCATCGCATTAGTCACTCCACTGTTCAAAATCCCGACTACTCGCCTGAGGAAATCATTCTCCACAAGAAACTCTGCAACGTTGGGACAAGTGGCTAAGGTTCTGACCATACGAACAGCAACTTCGAGGCTTCTAACATCAGACGCCGAATCCCACAAGTTCTTAACGCTCTCAAGCCCGCCTTCGCGGGCGACGAGCATCTTCAGATGATCGTCGTCGCAGACAAGATTACATAAGCAGCCAATCGAATTCTCTTGGGCCAAAGCAGTGCCTAAGTCGCACAGGCCCAGCAAAGTATGGACTGCGTTTTCTTCGAGGAAGCAGTCTCTAATCTCTTCGAAGAGGGCAAGGTTTCTCAAAACCCCCAGCTGCCAATGCTTGTGAATTAGGCGTCCCTTCTTGGCAGATATCTAGCAAAGCTGCTACGCCGCCCCTTGAGGCCATTGCCCTTGCGTTCTCCTTCGAACTGCTGAGGACTGTAAGAACGAGGCATGACTTTTCCTTTGCAAAAGTGCTGCCTGATTCAAGAACACGGATGATATTGCTCAGAAGCACCAAGCCCTCGGTTAGTAAGACATGCTTGCTTGAATGGGCGGTCGAGATTCTTGCGATGGCAGCGACTGTTTTCTCCTTGACTTCGGTGGAAGAGCAGGAATCTAGTAGGCGAACGAGAACGGGGATAATCCCTTGTGCCACGGCGATCATTACGTTTCTGTCGTCTTCTTGCAAAAGCCCTAATAGCATTTCTAGGGTTGAGTTCTTGGACTCGTTTGAGCCAATCTGAAGGCGGGTCATCAAGGTCCTTGCCTCTGCCTTAACTGAAGGGATGATGAATAAGCATATGAAATTGAAGGAAAAAATCAGAAAAAAATAACCCACCATTTCAGCGAAATCATATACATTCAAGCTTCAATTTGCAGTTCAAGCTTTTGATTTTGATGCACAGAACAAGAAATAGTAAAAATCCACCGACCTGACTCTCTCCTACCCGACGGCGCGGTGGTCCTACTATCACCGCCGGACCTTCGGATCACTTCGAGGTCGTTGATGCGTCCGTCGAGCGCGGCGTAGAGAGAGTCGACGAAGTTCTGTGTCCTGAGCTTCCCGGACGGCGGAGCATCGAGGCTGCAGGCGGCGGCGAGGGACTCCGCGGAGGATAGCGTAGCTGAAATCGATCGTAGCACGTCGGCGGTGAGGGAGCTTCTTTTCTGATTTGGGACATCGAACAGCTGAGAGAGAAGGTTTTGCAGAGTGGTTAGCTTGGCGGCGACGAGCGACCATTTGGGTCTGAAAGTTTTGACTTTGGGTATCGACTCCGTGATTAGTAGGTCGAGTGAGCGGTGGATGCTCGTGAGGGTGACCTGCCCATCTTCTTCTTCCGATGAATTCATGGCGGCGCGTGGAGATGGGGCGCGATCGACTACGGTTGATTTGTGTTGCGCGCGTGAACAACTGAAGTGCGTGTTTGCTGGCTGTCTTGGGTGACGCCGGAACACAAGAAAATCGAGGGAGTAGTGGTTATTTGTCGGTCGGCCACGCGCCAAAGATAGAGCGTGGTGGAAACTGAAAGCAACGCGCCGGCGGAGCTACGTCAACGGAGCCCAATATCGCCGCCGAGTAGCGTCACGTGGGTGTTCAACAGTTGTATTCTAACTGGCGTTGAAAAACAAACACGATGAATCTCAAACCACATAAAAGCCACGTAACGTCACTGTTAGGTTGTTTGAGCTTCGAAGAAGCCATTTTTTACTTCTAAAGATTATTATTACAGTACAGCTTTCTAATTCTTGCTTGGCTTGGCCTTCGCTGTACTGTAGTAGTTGTATGGTAAATTGCCAATTGTCAGTCAGCAATAAAAGGTTGAATTTAAACCTTGGGAAAAGGCGACAAAGACCTGCACTCTATTCTTACACGCATTTAAACCCCACCATGGATGAAAAGAAAAAAGATATTTTAGTGTTCCCAGAATTTGACACATACATGGAACAACTAACTTCCAAGGTACAGTACATATCGTCTCCCTCCGGACATCGGCGGTAAATGAGGTTTGAAGCCGTGATCAAAGGGAAACTGACAAGAACAACAATACATCTCAATGGTGTTGGATATAGATCGAGAGATATACTTCAGTCATAAATACCTCCATTGTCTTTCTAAGTGCTTTTCGCGGAGATTGATATTCTGATCTCTTCGCGGAGTTGTGGGTCAGGGACCTCCCAACCTGTTTGTACCTGTAAATCTCTTTGTTAATGTTGAGACTTCAACTTTGGCAATTTGGGAGAACATTCTAGTCAACATTTGTTGCTCAAGAATATCTCATATCTCAATTTTATCCTTTATGCCCAAAGCGTGATTAATCCGGTTCTTGGTTGTTTTTAGTGATGTACACGACTTAGATAAGGATTTGAAATGGATCAAAAGCGTGTGAAATACGTATGGATAAGATGGAGAGAACTTAGGAATGAAGCTTACTAAATATAGAAAGATTGGAGTACAAGTTAAGATCGAGTCATTGGAGCTTACCAAGTCAAGCTCTATAACTAACGGGCCATCGCACCTAGTGAACGTTAGTGAAAGTTACTAAGTCGTGGGGGAAGTTTTGCCCAAGTCAAAGACATATATAAAGGGGACTTCACTTCGAAGAAAGAATACGTCGCATAGACAAGAAATTACAAACAAAGTTTGAGCGAGTTCTATATCACGAGATTGTCTTTTTAGCCTACTGTTCGTTTGCAAAAGTCTACGGACTTTGTAGGTTTGTAGGACGTAAGATTCGTAGTTTTAGGCTTGATTTTGTTATCTTTCGATAGTTTTCATAGTGGCGCCTTGAGGCAAGCAGCAAGTTTTCTGACTTGCTGCAAAATTTAGATCTCGTGTCTATTAGTTTTCTCACCAAGTAATTAAATCATTCCGCTGTGCGCTTGAGTGTTAGACTGAGTGTTACCTCAACATTTCAACCGACATTCAGTTTCCAACTTAGTTTTTACATCCATATTGGGACCCCGTCCACTTCAAAGTGGTATCAGAGCCTACGTTTGATGTTATGAAGCGCTGTCAATCCTCTATAATGGATGTTACAAGCTCCAATTATATCGACAAAGTTCCAGTGTTAGACGGTTCCAATTATGCCTATTGGAAAGTTCGCGTGCACCAATGCATCAAATCAATCGATACGTGTGCGTGGGAGGCGGTGCTCAATGGTTATACGACCCCAAAATCTCCACCGGACGTTGATGGTGAAGTTGTTGACAAACGAATCGACGAATGGATAGTCCTTGAGAAGCACGCTGCCGAATTCAACGACAAAGCACTTAATGCCATCTTCTCTTCGGTTGACATCTTCATTCAAGATCATTCAAAATTGTACTACCGCGAAGAATGCGTGTGATCTACTTCAGAGGTACTGCGAAAGCGATGCAAGTATGAGGGAAATCAGACTAAGGTTTCTCCTCAACCAGTTTGAAAACCTCAGAATGAAGGAAGACGAAGATATCACACGTACTAAGGAAAGCTTCTGACGATCTCGAGCGAGTGTGCCGGCCTAGGAGACCCGATCTCGAATAAGTTATTGAATTCTAAAGCAGTTCGTACACTAAATGAAAAGTTTAATGTGAAGGTAACGGCGATCGAGGAAGCACACAATTTCGCCAATATGGAGTTCAAGACTTTGATGAATATTATGAAGAACTACGAGACCAATCTCGAAGTCCAAAAGATGGCCTCTCGCGGCAAAGCCTTGCTCTAGTCAGTTAGCCATCTAAGGTGCCAACTGAAGATGTCCCTGACGATGAGGAGAATATGGCTATACTCGTGAGAAATTCGCATCAAGAAGAAGAATGTGGAGCAAAATGTTGGCCCAACATTCAGGAAAGGCCGGAATAACAAACAAGAACCATCCTCTGCTTCGCCGTTCTTCAAACGCAACGCATATGGAAAGAAAAAGAACGTCGATTGGGATTCAGTAAGATGCCATGCGTTCACGGGATGGGGTGACTATGCCAACAAATGTGCGAACATACTTCGCAAACGTGGAAAAGCGCTTTGGGTGGATCTTTCCGACGATGAAGATGATGACACGTGTGCAAAGGAGACTAAATCATCATTAGTGACCATGCAGTCATTATCAGACAACGAAGAAGACGAAAGTCATCATATAGGCTTCACTGCGATAACCGATGTTGAGCCAATATCTGACTCAACATCTGAAAACTTTATTATTTTTGATTATGCAGAGTTCGAAACTGACGTTTGTGCAGAAGTCCAGACTAATGAAGCCGTGAAGCTACCGTCCGCGCAAGTACTTGAAACTCAAAGCCATCGTGAATGCTCTGTCCGAGGAGAATGAGAAGAGCAAAAAGATGATAGAAAGCCTACTTGAAGGGATGAACAAAATGGAAGCCATGCTGACACGAAAGAACAAGGAGATTGACAAACTTAAAAAATGAGTCGACGAAGTTGATGAAACATCACCAAAGTTGACCAAGGGTAAATCAACTCTTGATGAGGTACTGTCAATAGGTATTACTGATACTCATGGGTCAGGATATGTTCCACAGCCTACTCGTGATTCTGTTATTCATGATAGACCTAAGATAGTCTTTGTTAAGGAGGATGACAAGCATGTTACAAATGAAAGTAGTGAGACTTTGATAGCTAAGAAAAACTCTAAGCATGCTGCTAGGAAACTTAATGATGTATCATATAAATGCCATCATTGCATGCAGCCTGGTCATATAAAGCCATTTTGTTGGAAACTGAAAGGGGAGATTTCGAAGAAGTCTATGTTGGCTGAAATGTCATTCAACATCCCGTTCAACATTGAGAAATCAGTGTTGAAAGGTGTGTCTGGAGAAGTTTTAGCTGCTGCTCCTTCAAGTTCTGGTGAACTTAATGCTGTTATGTCAACTAAGAAAGTTTGGGTAGAGAAGTCCGTACATAAATACAATGTAGTATATACCTCTTTGCGAGCTAACGTGACAGGTTCTTGGTACATCGATAGCGGGTGTTCCCGACCCATGACGGGTACCAAAGAACATTTAAGTGAATACATGACTGGATCAGTGACGTTCGGAGGAGGAGCTAAAGGGCGGATTCTCGGTCGAGGCAGGTTAAACGTGTCCGACTTCCCGAAGCTGAGCGACGTTCTTCACGTCGACGGGCTAGTGGCTAACTTAATTAGTATAAGCTAGCTTTGCGACGATGACCTCGAGGAAGATTTAATAAAGAATGTTGTGAAGTGTTTAACAGCAATTGCGTACGAGTTATGGCATGTAAAGATCAAGTGACAACTGCTACTTAGTCGATGATAAAGGGCGAAGAGGAGGTGATCCTATGGCATTACAAACTGGGCCATGTCAACTACCGAACACTGGAGAAGCTTATCAACACGAAGCAATCGGAGGCATTCCTATGCTAAAGGAGTTTGGTAAGGTTGTTTGTGAGTCGTGTTTAAAGGGTAAGCAAGTGCATGCTAGTCACAATGCATGCTGCCCAATATTTTAAAATTGCTCACTGTTTTCAATTAATTCATATGGATTTGATGGGGCCGATGGAAGTATATAGTATTGGTGGTAGGAAATATGTCTATGTGCTAGTGGATGATTACTCTAGATATGCATGAATATTCTTCCGTAGGAAAAAATCTGAATCTTTCGACTTTTTCAAGAATTGTTGTGCCATGATTACAATTTTTGTGCTCCTATTTTTCGCATTAGATCAGATCATGGTAGGAATTTTTCGAAAATCAGTTCTTCAATGAGTTTTGTGATAAGAAAGGCATCATTCATGAGTTTTCATCGGCTAAGACGCCCCAACAAAATGGGGTGGCCGAAAGGAAGAATATGACTTTTCAAGAAATGGTCGTGTTATGTTGCAATCTAAGAGTATTTCTAAGAGATTTTGAGCTGAAGCATTGCATACTGCTTGTCATATATCGAATCATGTTTTCTTTAGGCATGGTACTAAGAAAACTCTTATGAATTGTTGAATGGGAAAAAGCCTACAGTCAAATATTTCCATGTGTTTGGATCAACAGACTCAACACCAGACTCAACGTCAGTGCCTGGACAGAACACAGAAGCTGGACCCGGCAAAGTGCGAAGAGATCTGTCTGCTAAGATACAGAAAGAACATCCCACAAACTTAATCAATGGAGATTTGAACGAAAGAAGGAAAACCACGGACAAGCCACGCAAGGATTACAAGCCTATGGTAAGGAACGTATGCATGAACTCTGTATACGCCGAGGTACGATTTAAGTTTCTGAGGTAGAACCCAAAAATATTCTTGAAGCCCTCAAGGATTTGGATTAATGCGATGCAAGAGGAACTCTTGCAGTTTGAGAAAACAAAGTTTGAACCTTGGTTCCATGGCCAAAAGACATTAATGTCATAGGCACGAAGTGGATCTTCAAGAATAAATCTGATGAACTTGGTAAAGTTGTTAGGAACAAAGCACGTTCAGTAGCCCAATGTTATACGCAAGTAGAAAGCATAGATTTTGATGAGACATTTGCTCCTGTGGCGAGGTTAGAATCAATTAGGTTGTTAGCAATTCCATGTTGGCTTAACATCACGTTACCAATGGATGTTAAGGGTGCGTTTTAAAATGGGTACATTGATAAAGATATCTATGTTGAACAACCTAAGGGATTTGAGGATCCGCATCCTAACCATATTTTTAAGCTGCAGAAAGCTCTTTATGGACTGAAGGAAGCGCCCCAAACTTGGTATGGTAGGCTAACCACGTTTTTACTTGAATTTGGGTTCACTCGAGGTGAGGCAGACCGCTCTCTTTTTGTTAAAAAAGTCGGTGCTGATATTTTAATTGCCCAAATTTACATGGATGATATTGTATTTGGCTCAAGCTCACAATCAATGCTAGATCAGTTTGTCCATACCATGAACTCCACTTTCGAAATGAGCATGATTGGGGAACTAACCCCTTTTCTAGATTTGCAGATCAAGCAAAGCAGTAATGGGATCTTTATGTCACGGGAAATGTACGCTAAGAACACTGTAAAGAAGTTCGGGCTAGACACGACAAAGGTAATGAAAACACCTATGGGGTCTACACAAAAGGTAACTAAAGATAATGTTGGACAAAATGTTGACCCAACATTATATCGATCCATGATAGGCAGTTTGTTGTACCCTTCAACTAGTAGACCCGATATTATGTATAACGTATGTGTCTGTGCTAGATATCAATCTAGCCTAAGGTTTCCCAATTAAATGCTGTGAAACGTATTCTTCAATATGTGAGTGGTTCGTGTAGCCTAGGGTTGTGGTTCACTAAAGATACTAATACGAGTCTTGTAGACTATAGTGATGCTGACTGGGCAGGTGACGAGGATGATCGCAAGAGCACACGTGGCGACTGTTTCTTCTTAGGTAACAATCGAGTGGCATGGTACAGTAAGAAGCAAAAATTGTGTGTTTATCTACTGCTTAGTCTGACTATGTTGCGGCGGGTAGTTGCTGTACGCAATTAATATTGTTAAATAGCATGTTGTGTGACTATGGTTTAGAGTGCGAGTCTGTCCTCATGTACTGCGATAACTTTAGTGCCATCAACATATCTAAGAATCCTATCCAGCATTTACGTAATAAGCATATAGATATTAGGCATCATTTTCTGATAGATATGGTAGAAAAGAATTAGTACGCATTGAGCATATAGATACGAAACATCAGTTAGCTGACATATTCACGAAAGCATTGGATTTTGAAAGGTTTTCGAAAATGAAAAAATCGATAGGTTTGCATCAGTCTGTCTGAATGTTGGTCCAACCTTTGGATCAACATAGCGTATGTCAAATTCGATGTTACTGCTCCAATGTTTGGTTTGATATTCTTAGCTGTTTTCCTGTGAAATGACTCGATCCTTCTTGACTGGTCTCTGAATTAACCCGATCCCTTACATATAGGCTCTTGGTAATAAGTTCCCTAGGTACACGGCATTCGCGATGACAATGTACTCTTTGCGACAAAAAGTCAATCCTTGAGGCATATAAGCATGCTCATAATCCTTTTGCAAGATATAGGTATTTGGTAATAAGTATCCCTAGGTACACGGCATTCGTTGTGACGATGTACACTTTGCGACAAAAATCCAAACCTTGATGCTTAGGGAATAAGGGCAGTGCTAAAAATCAGATTATAGAATAAGGTGAAAGGGCAGAAATTGTAAGGGTACTGGTTTAAGAGGGTTGGGCAGAAAAGTCTAGGATTACGGAATGCGAATATTGAGTCAAATGTTGAGGTAACATGTGTAACTGTCAGTTTGATCATGATATATTTCTTGTGCTTTCGTTTATGTGCATTAGTTTTTAGGTCAGCATATGTTAGTTCCGTGTGTCTAGTTTATGTACACGAGGACAGACTATGGTTTAGAGTGCGAGTCTGTCCACATGTACTGCGATAACTTTAGTGCCATCAACATATCTAAGAATCCTATCCAGCATTTACGTAATAAGCATATAGATATTAGGCATCATTTTCTGATAGATATGGTAGAAAAAGAATTAGTACGCATTGAGCATATAGACACGAAACATCAGTTAGCTGACATATTCACGAAAGCATTGGATTTTGAAAGGTTTTCGAAAATGAAAAAATCGATAGGTTTGCATCAGTCTGTCTGAATGTTGGTCCAACCTTTGGATCAACATAGCGTATGTCAAATTCGATGTTACTGCTCCAATGTTTGGTTTGATATTCTTAGCTGTTTTCCTGTGAAATGACTCGATCCTTCTTGACTGGTCTCTGAATTAACCCGATCCCTTACATATAGGCTCTTGGTAATAAGTTCCCTAGGTACATGGCATTCGCGATGACAATGTACTCTTTGCGATAAAAAGTCAATCCTTGAGGCATATAAGCATGCTCATAATCCTTTTGCAAGATATAGGTATTTGGTAATAAGTATCCCTAGGTACACGGCATTCGTTGTGACGATGTACACTTTGCGACAAAAATCCAAACCTTGATGCTTAGTGAATAAGGGCAGTGCTAAAAATCAGATTATAGAATAAGGTGAAAGGGCGAAATTGTAAGGGTACTGGTTTAAGAGGGTTGGGCAGAAAAGTCTAGGATTACGGAATGCGAATATTGAGTCAAATGTTGAGGTAACATGTGTAACTGTCAGTTTGATCATGATATATTTCTTGTGCTTTCGTTTATGTGCATTAGTTTTTAGGTCAGCATATGTTAGTTCCGCGTGTCTAGTTTAGATATCTCTCATATTTGCATTAGAACTTCTCGAAGAAAAGCCCGTTACGCTTGTCTCAGGTGCTCATCGTCGACGCCTAAACAGTTAGTCTCGCTCGATTCTACTATGAGTTTTGACTTGGATTTTCTATTTGGTTCATGACTTGCTCCTATATTTTTGTATGACTCAATTCTCTACATACTATATTTAGCTCCACGTGTACTTAGGCAGTTGTGACTCAATTCTCTACATACTATTCCCAACGGTTATTTTCTCAGTCCAATTACCCCTGTACTTGCTAAGTTCACTGAGTGATCGAGGTAATTTTTTTTTGTTGGAACTGTTTAGAGTATTTACTCGTTAGCCTGACTTGATTCCTCATCACTTTCACAAACCCTATTTGCATAAGTCGAGTCTCTCTCTCTGAAAATCCTCACTGCTTCCCTATTTTTCGATATAATTTAGGGGTCACCGATTCTGTTCTTCATATCAATTTCTTGCTTTTACTCACCAAATCATGAAGAAATACAGAATGTTGACCCAACATTGGGCGAGATTGTTTATGATGTAGTTCCACTCAGACGCTTCCGGCGCCGATTGAAGCTACAGTGCCTCCGTCCCCAAATCACGGCGAATCGCCGGTGGTGCCGAACCCTGTTTCTGAAGAAGCCCCAAATTCCGACGCAATAGAAATCAAAGTCTCAGCGTCTAACCCACCTGCTGAGGGCAACCCTTGCATCGAAAGAAAATAGAGGAGGTGCCCCTGAGTGTTCTGTATAACACTCATAAAAAACGACGAAGGGGCCATACTGAAGAAGGGCCAAATCGTAATCTCAACGAAATCCCCGAATCCGGCTCCACCGAAATGGAAATCCCACCTACAAACCCATCTCCGGCTACAGACATTCCAGAGGAAAACCCCAGTATGCCTGCTGGTGCCTCAACTAGCACTCTCAAGAAGCGTCGGAGCCGATCACCCACTGAAGTTCCAGTCACTGTCCCAAAAAGGCGAAGCAGCCAGAGAATTCGGAACTCAGAGATGGCAAAAAGGCCAAAAACCAGTGCTCAAGCACCCATAGCTCTGTCCAGTACCCCCACTGAGACCTCGGCTGGAACTTCTGAGAATGATTCTGCCTCGTCTGGCGCCACAGTCCCAGACCAAGAACCAGACACTGCTTTGCCGTCGACTCCATCAAGTGCCTCCACTGAGAAGATCATTGACTCGACAACGTATGATGGGCTAGATGAAGAGTTCGTGGCTCCAGGGGGAGAGAAATCTTCTTCAGATACCAAGCCCGTAGCTCTCAGATTTCTCTGAGATTGGAAATGGTGACGAGCCCGGTCTAATCGAAACCCTTGCTGCTTGGCAGAAGAGGTTGGAGAAAAAAGCCGGGAAGCAATTGATCGAATCTAAACTAGAGCCTTCGAAATGGGCGAGACAAAATGGCCTGGACAGCTACTCGCCAACAAGAGCTGGTTCTGAAGATGTTGAGGGCGACGTTGATCCAACATCAGGTTCAGACTGGGAGAGTCCTTTGCCTAACAGGAGGTTCTACGCTCCACTCAATGAGGAATTGTGGCCATCACTCAACCGAAGGTTGTTGCGCGTTGAGAGGACAGTTGATGTGGTGAGTTTCTGAAGATACGGGGTGATGCAATTCTTGGAATCCCGAAACTTTGATTAGATTGTACCATGTTTGGGACCTACTGTGACACAGTGGTCCGAGCGGTATTTTCTAACCTATCCCCTAGTCTTACTGATCCTAGTTCTAGGAAATATGGAAAGATTTTATTTAGGGGGAGGTTATATGATTTTTCGGCTCGAGAGCTTAATGAGTTTATGGGGACTCCAAATGTGGAGATGGGGAAGACTATGATAATGATGAGATAGTAAGTTGACTGGTGGTAAGTTAGAGAGTGGGACGGAAATTTTTCGATCAGCTTCTTGACCTCCCTTTTATTCAGTGCTGTTTAAAGTGGGGATTTTTACTTGATGGCCTACTGATAATGACTCCCGTGTAGCAGAGAATATGGCACATATTCTCTTTTCTCTTGGACAGAATCTTCCGTAAATTTGGTGGAGTTAGTTCTGAACCAACTTGCTAACCAAGCTGGGAAAATTGGCAAAGGGATCATTCCGTTTCCCTCGCTCATTTATGGAATGCTCGTACGGGGGAGTATTCAGGCCGTGGCAAAGGGATCAGGTGGTCACTTTCAAAATCCCTTATGCAATCTCGTACATGCACCTGGCGCGTCCAAACAAGGTGGTGGATCTGCCTTGGTGAGCTCCGACACCAAATGCTGAGCTAGATGTTGCCTCAACATCAGCCCTTCCGTCCAGCTTAGATCGCCAAATCCAGTGTCTCGAGCAGACCATAGCTTTTCTGACATCGCAGCTGTCAACACTCAAGGATATACGTTCTTCCCGAAAAGGGGGAGAAAGTGCAAAATTTGCGGATCAGGAAGGAGCACGAGCGGATCGAGGTAATGGTGGACAAGTGCAGATGATGACTGATCAAGTAGAAAGAGCTGAGAATGAATGGGAAGCTGGAACAGAGGAAGAAGCTGGTGAAAAGGAAGCAGAAGCTGCAGAGGAGGCAGATTCGGATTCGGACTCAATTGAGTTCTAAATATTTAGACTTTGGTCTGATGTTTGTTCATGCATTTTTGTGCATGCCGAATTTGCTTGGTGCTTTTGGTTGCTTGGGTGTTTATTTTGCTGGACCACTTTGTTATATGTTCTTTTGCAGATGTGATTTTTCAGACCTCTATTCGGCTTGCTATTCTATTTGTGTTTGCTCTAACCATCTTTTAATATTTTGTGGTTGAGTAAATTTTACCTTTAGGGGGAGTTCCACTATGTCTAACTTATGCCTTGGTTTTGGGAAGAAAGATAAAAAGGGGAGATTGTTAATGTTGAAACTTCAACATTGACAATGTTGGAAGAACATTCTAGTCAACATTTGTTGCCCGAGAATGTCTCATATCACAGTTGTATCTTTCATGCCCAAAACGTGATTAATTCGGTTCTTGGCTATTTAGTGATGTGCAGGACTTAGATAAGGATTGGGAATGGATCAAAAGCGTGTGGAATACATATGGATAAGATGGAGCGAACGTGGGAATGGAGCTTACTAGATATAGGAAGATTGGAGTACAAGTTAAGATCGGGTCATTGGAGCTTACCAAGTCAAGCCCTAATGGTAATTAACGAACCATCTCACCTTAGTGGACGTTAGTGGAAGTTACTAAGTCGTTGGTGAAGTTTTGCCCAAGTCGAAGACATATATAAATGGGACTTCACTTTGACGAAAAAGTACGTCGCATAGACAAGAAATTATGAGCGAAGTTTGAGCGAGTTCTATACCACGAGAGTGTCTTTTTAGCCTAGTTTGTAAAAGTCTACGGACTTTGTAGGTTTGTAGGATCGCAAGATTCGTAGTTTTTCTAGGCTTGATTTTTACTATCTTTCGATAGTTACTTGTAATCCATCTTAGTAGTGGAATTTCGCCTTGAGGCGCAACAAGTTTTCTGACTTGCTGCAAAATTTACATCTCACGTCTATTACTTTTCTCACTAAGTAATTAAATCATGCCGCTGTGCGCTTCAGTGTTAGAGTGAGTGTTACATCAACATTTCAACCAACTAGTTTACAACTTAGTTTTTACATGCATATTGAGACCCCTTCTACTACACTCATCGAAACAAGCGTTGAGCTTTTTGAATCTCTCCTTTAAAGCCATCTTCGATGCATTGCTCGAGCTACTGCTTTCCTTCGTCCTTCAGACAATCTAAGACCTTTGTCCACGATTGATCGAGTGGCATACTGTTGAACTAATCCTCGACGTTTTCTGACCCAATTGTCACCTAGAAGCTTTTGCAGCTCTTCCTTCACTTTGTTCTATTCATCATACGTAATGCATCGCACTATCTTGGTACACTTTCAATTTCTCCTCAAGATTCAATTCCAAAGAAGTTATCGGCGCCAGGAGTCGCCTAGCTATTAGAGACATGGATTCAGTTTCTGCATCGACCTCATCTGACCCTATCTCTACGTTCTCCAAGAGCGAATTGAGCGCATAGCTGTAACCGAAGAGCAGCTTCACATAATTCATAACGTACCTAGTGAGTGGGTGAAGCTCACTGTTTTGTACAGGCTTTTTCGGAAATTCCCCTTTAACCGCATCCTCAAACTCTACAAACGTCCCAATAGCAGCCTCGCCCGAGCCCTCCAACACTCCCTTAGCCTCGTTACACACCATATCACTAGTGTCTTCGTCCATGAACAAGCCCTGCAAATCGAGCAAAACCTGGGACAACACATCGTACATATCAAGAATCCTGAACCAAGTTCTACGCAGACCTCCTACCAATAGAAACCGCCTCTACGAAGTTCAGCAATTGCATAACGCAAACCCTTCAACGTCTCCAAGAAGAAAACTCTTTAATCAGTTATGAGTCCGTGAAACCTGCTCGCACAAGTGCTTCTCGCTCGACAATAGCCCTCTAACCACGACCTTCACAGCGTAAACCCACTCATCATTTTATCATCGAACGACCTCCAATCAATCTTCTGAACATCTTCGAGGCACAACTTTTTAACATCGGAAGTGTTGGTCAGAGATTGCACGATTCGCTGCGCGGTCGCGAGCACCTTATCTCAACTTCGACCGTAGTCGCCATCTTCTTCGATCGCCCTCTGCCGACTGCCACAGAGATGATCGACTGATGAAGAAGCTTAGGGCTGTCCAATTGGGGAAGACGAGGTAAGAAAATTTTGGGAAGTGTAAAGAATATAGGGATTGATTTGTAATTATAATGAAGGGGTAAATATGTAATTTACTCAATTTAGTAAGTAGATGTATAGGGCTGTATCAAACGTTGAAGGGACTGTAGTTTTCGATTTTTCCAATTAAGCTTTGACTTCATAACATGGTATCAGAGCCAATCGAAAGCTCTAAATAGCAGAATTGAAAGAGGCACATTAGGGATAATCAGACTCATTGTGCGACGATGGCGGATGTAGAAGATCATAGTGGTGAAGGTTTAAACCCACCAGAAAATTCAAAAAAAGGATCTACAAGAATAACAATCGATTTTCAAGACTCTCTATATCTTCATCCCTCTGACACGCCCAATTTGGATTTGGTGATGGAAGTTCTGAGGGGATCTGACAATTATAAGGTATGGAGTAGGGAATTGGTCATCGCTCTTGAAGCGAAAAACAAATTAGGTTTTATAGATGGTACGTTGAAGATTCCGACTGATGATAAAGCAATGATTCATCAATGGAAGAGATGCAACGCTCTAGTTCGGTCTTGGATACACCGCTCGCTCTCGAGAGAACTGGTCCATGGCGTTGTGTATTGCGAGTCGCCCACGAAGTATGGAAAGATCTAAAAGAACGCTTTGATAAGGTGAACGGTGCGAGACTGTATGCTCTATATCGAGAAATCAACAATATCACACAAGGATCGAACTCTGTAACGGAGTATTACTCGAAACTGAAGCAGCTTTGGGATGAATATGATAGTCTCACGCCTTCGCCATCAACAAATATTTCGAAGGAATACCTGAACTACTGTGGGCAAATAAAGATGATGCAGTTCTTAATGGGGCTCAATGAGTGTTACAGCACGATTCGGTCCCAAATTTTGATGATGTCGCCTCTTCCCTCACACGACCAAGTTTATGCAATGGTCTCAAACGAGGAAACTCACAAGACTATCAATGTTCAAGCCATCACTCAGGATAATTCAGTAGCACTAATGATAAATGCGAAGCCAAAGGCACCTCAATTTGACAAAAATCGACTCCATTGTGATTACTGTAATCTCAGTGGCCACTCTAGAGATGCGTGTTGGAAAATCCATGGGTATCCTGCGAATTTTAATAGAGGTAGACGTGGATCTGGTGGGAGAAACAGAGGTGGCAGATTTGGAGGCCAAGGAAGTTTTGGAAATTCTGCAGACTGAAAAAGCGTTCAATGCAAATTCAGCTGTAATTATGGAAGAAGTGAATAACCAAATGGTGGATAAAGCGAACATGCCACAATTCACTCAGCAACAATATCAACACATTTTAGCTTTAATTAGAGGGACAACTAACCAAGCTGGAGGTGAAACTGCCGTAGCAGCAACCACGTTTACAGGTAAAAGCTCAGGTATGATCTTCCCTGAATTTTCTGATTCAAATGTGTGGATAATCGATAGTGGAGCAAACCAACACATGACATCAAATCGAAATATATATGATATTTGCAAAAATAACTGCAAATCTGAAACTATTGTTAGATTACCAAATGGGGTTCTTAGCAAAGCTTTAGGTAGTGGCTCAAATACTGAACTGATATTGTATGATATGCTGTACATTCCAGATTTTGAACATAACCTATTATCAGTTTCCAAATTGATTCATGATTCAAATTTGTGTCACTTTTTATCCAAATTTTTGTTTGATTCAGGAAATCTGGAATGGCACGATAAAGGCGATTGGTAGACTTAAAAATGGATTGCATTACTTGAGTTTTATGTCTAGAGATGACTCTAATAGAAATAAGAATTTTTGTAATAGTATACCAACATCTCAGAATGCTTATGATGTAAGAAATCATGATATTGTTAGTCTATGGCATTAACGATTTGGGCATGCCTCTCTTGCAAGACTTGAATCATTACCTGAATTAAAGCTAAAAGTTTCTGTTGATCATAAATATTGCTCAATATGTCCATTAGCTAAACATGCTAGGTCTCCATTCCCCGACAGAAGTACTTTCTCTAAATCTATTATGGAATTGATACACATTGATGTTTGGGGTCCCTATAAAGAGTTGACTTTTAACAATGAAAAATATTTTCTTACAATTGTTGATGATTACTCAAGAGGTACATGGGTGTTTTTAATGAAATCTAAGTATGATGTATATAGTATTATAGAAACTTTTCTTACTTATGTGAATACACAGTTTGGGTTAAGAGTTAGAACTATAAGAACAGACAATGCTCTTGAATTTTTTAGTGCACATTGTAAGAATCTGTTTGAATCTTTAGGGATTGTACACCAAAGCTCTTGTCCTTATACACCCCAACAAAACGGGGTCGTAGAAAGGAAACATAGGCATATCCTAAATGTTGCGAGAGCCTTGATGTTTCAATCTAATATTCCCATTAAATTTTGGGGAGAATGTGTTACAACTGCTACGTACTTGACTAATAGGACTCCAACACCATTATTGAAAGGGAAATCACCTCTTTCAATACTTTACGGAAAGGATCCCAAAATCCAACACCTACGAGTGTTTGGATGTCTTTGTTTTGCGAAAACATTACCTCCAGGCGATAAATTCCATGAAAGATCGAAACCGTGTGTGTTAGTGGGATATGCTCCTAATCAAAAGGCATATAAATTGCTTGACCTCAAAAGTAAAGAATTATTTGTTTCGAGAGATGTAATATTTTATGAAAATATATTTCCCTTTGTTGATTCTGCCAAGATGAATGAAAGTACTCAATTATTCTTGCATCATAATCAGCAAGCTTACTTTGATGATTTTATAACACCGTATGCATCACATGATGTACAGAGACAGAATGTTAGTGATCATATGTTAAATGAAACTGATCGCCATGATACCCTTGATGATTCTAATAGTACATTAACAGATAATTTGCTGTCTAATTCTGAAAGTACAGGTCAACAAGTGATTTTGAGGAGATCAGAAAGGCCAACAAAGCCTCCATATTGGGCAAAGGATTATATTACCCTCTTGATAGAAATACTAATCACGTTAATTCTGTAGAATATCCATACATGAGTATGTTGATTACATGACGGTTACCCCTTCTTACAGGTCATATTTGGCGGCAACATCATCCGAGTACTTACCAAAATCATGAGGAAGCATCAACCTCTCAAAAATGGAGGGAGGCAATGATGTCAGAAATTAAAGCGCTAGAGTTAAATAAAACGTGGGATTTAGTACGCCTGCCAAAAGGTAAAAAACCCATTGGAAGTAGATGGATATATACCATCAAATATAGAGCAAATGGTACAGTAGAAAGGTATAAAGCGCGTTTAGTGGCGAAAGGGTATTCCCAAAGAGAGGGAATAGATTATACGAATACGTTTTCTCCCGTTGATAAAACTGTTACGGTTAGATTAACTACATCATTGGCTGCAATGTATAATTGGCCAATTTGGCAAATGGATGTTACTAACGCATTTTTGCAAGGAGACTTAAACGAAGAAATATACATGTTCATTCCTCAAGGATTTGCTTTGAATCATGGTAATGATGGTAATAAGGTATGTAAGCTTAAAAAATCATTGTACGGTTTAAAACAAGCGTCCTGACAATCGAATTATAAGTTTACATCCGTCGTTAGTGATTTTGGATTTGTACAATCTAAGAATGATTATTCTTTATTTGTCAAGTCAAGGGGGGGCAATATAGTCGTTTTATTAGTTTACGTGGATGATATTTTGATCACAGGTAATAATGATAGCATGTTGCATGAAACCAAAACATACTTGCATAAGAAATTCAATATGAAAGATTTAGGAGAACTTAAATATTTTTTAGGCATTGAAGTAGCTAGGTCAAATGAGGGAATTGCATTGAACCAAAGGAAATACACGCTAGAATTATTGAGTGAGACTGGAATGTTAGCCTCTAAGCCCTTGAGCATTCCCATTGATCAAAACAGCAAGTTGTATGATGAACCTGTGGACAATGTTGCAGATCCTCTAATTGAAGAAATAAGCATATACCAAAAGACTGTTGGAAAATTGATTTATCTATGCCTTACTAGGCCAGATATCAGTTACGTCGTTCAAATTCTTTCGCAATTTATGCATAAGCCGAGGAAATCCCATTTAGATACTATGTATAGAGTGTTGAGATATCTAAAGGGAAATCCAGGCTTAGGTATTCTACTTAAAGCCGATAGCTCATTGTCGTTAAAGGCGTATTGTGATGCGGATTGGGCTTCTTGTCCAATATCGAGAAGATCTTTGACAGGTTACGCCGTATTCTTGGGAGATTCGCTGATTTCATGGAAGACGAAGAAGCAAAGCACGGTTTCGAGAAGCTCGGCGGAGGCGGAATATCGTGCAATGGGAATGGTAACCTCTGAAATATTATGGTTAATCACTTTTGTTGACCTTTTTGGTCCATATATGTTAGAGAGTTTTGATGAACGATGTAATTGTAATGACATTAGGTCTATAAAATAAGTAATTCGATTTGGGACAAATAAAATGCCTAAGTTCATGATAATGTTCAACCATGCATTGCTAATGAGATGAAAATTGTTAAAGTGTTGAATATTTGAATTGCGTGTGATGTTGTGATGATTTGATGGAACTAGGTGATCGCATGTTATAGACAGTCCATGAGATAGGATATATCGTTCTGTGCTATATATGGAAATAATGCATGAGATATCCCACTGAGTTATAAAAGGAAAATATGCTGTTTATATATGAAAAGCGATATATCCGTTGATACTTGTTTATTACTGGACGAAAATCACTTATACGATTCTTGCATGCTTTCCATTGTATTTAATGTGCAATATTGAATTAATATCTTTCCTTATGCTGATTGGATTATTATATTTAGGAAAGATTTGATTTGATTAACCTTATGGATAAAGTGCTCTTATATGGTATGTGGTATAACGGGTGATATCCCTGAAATAAGGAAAGTTGTGCCATGATGTGATAAATCGATTTAAGTAAGCTCTGATCTGACTTGTGTGCTAAACATGGTAAATATATTGATTAAATGCTATGAGCTGTACATGGAAAACGTGCTGATGCCTTGCTATCTTGTGTGTCATACTTGGAAAGTAAATCTGGATTGACTCGTTACTAGGACCTGATAGCAGGGAATCACCTATGGAAAATTCTGATATGGAAAATATATGCGAAGTGGTTGAATATGCTTAAGAACGAAATTGAGTCTCTATATGGAATATAATCATGCTTTAATGTGCTATATAACCGTTGTGATGATTTATTAGAAGCATGATTTATATGGTATGATTGACTCGAAAGCTATATGGAAACTATGCTTGATTTGGTGATTATTGTTTGATATGATTTCCATGTGAAGTGCTATTTGAAAAGGATTATATATGAGCTGCACTTTAGATTTTCGAAAGAACACAGAATTTGCGAATTTAAGCCTACGAGAGATTTTTGAGCAGAGAGATACTAAGAGATCATGAGCCATTCACTTGCGATAGCTTTCTGCCTTACTGAGCGTTAACCTGCGTATTCATCACTGAGCGAGTGATTTATCCGATATTCCATCATCCCCTGCCATATATTCGTCTCCGGACGTGAGCAATACCAAGGAGGCAATGTCGACGTTTACGCACACATGAAGGGAAGGACAAGTCTGGGGACCCTTCGGTAGCGAGCTGTGTCTGTCGGGATCAAGGAGATTCCGGGAACGAAACTCGGCGTGGGGTAACCTAGTAGTGGCTAGTGTTCGACTTGTTTCGGTTGTGTATTGGGCTAACCAATCAGTTTTGTCCAGCTACGGTGCATTATAGTGATTGGTTAAACTCTTGGGGAGCAAACCCCAAGGAGAGGAGTAAACCCCAGTTGGGGATATAACCTCTATAAAAATCCTGTCTCGCATTTACTTTTCAGTTATTTCTTTATCGCTGTGAGACAGACCCGAAACACATCCGACGCAACTAGGATATATCAGGCATACTCAACAAGCATAGTAGGCATATCCAAGTCACCACACTTAGGAATTTTGAAAAGAAGCATAAAATTTCTATAAGCTTAATTAACCCCCCCCCTTAGGCACATTTATATCTTCAAGTTTAATGAAGGATTTTGGTTTATGTGATTTAGGTACTGTAGCAGTGTACACCGACAGCAAATCTGCGATTCAAATAGCAGCAAATCCCGTCTTTCACGAGAAGACGAAGCATATTGAAGTCGATTGCCACTTCGTGCGAGAAAAGATCCAACAAAAGATTATCAAGACCATGTACATCAAATCACAAGAACAGCCAGCGGATCTATTGACCAAACCCCTCAACAAATCACAATTTGATCATCTTCTATCCAAGTTTGGTGTTTTGAACTTATACAAACCACAAACTTGAGGGGGCGTGTAAAGAATATAGGGATTGATTTGTAATTATAATGAAGGGGTAAATATGTAATTTATCCAAGTTAGTAAGTAGATGTATAGGTGTCACGCCCCTCCCAAGTGACTTAGAATTTTTCTAAGTGTTCCGAGGTTCGTGCGGCCTAACTCCTCGCAAGTTAGTCAGCCCTTCCGTTGATCCGTTCACTCGAATCCTTTCCCACAGAACTCGCGTGTTTTGTGCTAGCGTGTTTGTGTTGTTTACTTTAGTTTGAACGAACAAAGCAAACAAGATTTACGGGCAACGCCCAACCTTTTTCTTTTCACCACAAAAAGATACAAGGACTCACAAAGAACACACTACAGCACTTTCCGGATGCCTCACATACAAGGCAACATAATCTACTTATAGACATAATCAAGCCAACAGTTGGATGAGTACAAATGGGCTGAAACAGCTCCGGGGAGGTTTCCTTGCGGACTGTAACTGCCTAGCCGCGCAGGCAGTTTCTTGCTTGCCAGCTCAGGGGAGTTTTCTTGCCAGGCCACCTGGAACTGCTCGCCAGTCCAGGCTTAACTGCCGTGGTAACTTCTCACCAGGCCAAAACTACTCTGAAACCGCCACAACTGCTTGCCGCGCCAAGCCGACCGAGCCATGTTGGGACTTGGCCAAGAAGATCGCCCGCATGGATCAGGCGCCGCACCAAGCCAGCGCCAATGTCCGCACACTATGGCCTATGCCGCGCGCGTCCCGCCCGAGGGCCGCGCGCGACGCACATCAGTGTCGCACATGTTGCGCCCCGATTCGCGCACGCCATGCCCCAATGTCGTGCGCGCCCTGCCCAAGTGTCGCGCTCCGTGCGCGGACACCAACTTGTGCCTGATTGCCACGCGCAGTTCCCGTGCTGCGCGCGCGCTGTTGCCGAGTGCCGTGCGCGCCCTCTCGCGCACCGCGTACCTCGCTCATCGAGGTTGAGTCAGCGCGCCTTGCCGCGCGCGCTGCCCGGTCTTGCCCGCGCGCCGCATGCGACGCGGGCCGTGCTCTTTGCAAGATCTGGCCAAACCCTGGCCAGACAGGGCATTCCACCAAGCAAATGCCCGGGCACCCCACCAAGCAGATGCCCACATGTGCGCGCACGTTCGCCTCAAGCCGATGCTTAGGCGGGACATTCCACCACAAATGCCCCCATGTGCGCGCCCGTTCGCCTTAAGCCGATGGCTAGGCGGGACATTCCACCAAGCAAATGCCCCCATGTGCGCGACTCACTCGCGCACGCATACCTCGTCCACCAAGGTTGAGTCAGCGCGCCTCGCACGCGCTGCTCGGTCCTGCCCGCGCGCCGCATGCAATGCGGGCCTTGTGCTTCGCAAAGCTCTGGCCGGACCCTGGCCAGACAGGGCATTCCACCAAGCAAATGCCCAGGTATGCGCGACCCACTCGCGCGTTGTACACCTCGCCCACCGAGGTTGAGTCAGCGCGCCTTGCCGCGCGCGCCGCTCGATTCTGCCCGCATGCCGCATGCAACGCGGGCCGGGGCACTCCACCAAGCAAATGTGTTATGTACTGATCTGTTTTTGTGTTTTTATTATATGCAGAATCAAGAGATTGAGAGATAGAACAGAGTTTGATTGGATAGACGAGATTGAAGAAGAGATTGAAGAAGAAGATGATCAACGAAGAGGAAGAAGAAGCAGATTAGAAGTTAGGTTAATTCATTGTTAAACTCCATAATAGGTCTTACACGTATTTATACTCTAAAACAATAGATTGAGCTTTATAATATATTGACCCAATAATATTAACTAAGATACCTATGACCCAATAATCCTCGGCCCAAATAGCAATTCCTTCACCTTTCTTCTTTCTTGCATCCAACGAGCGATATTTAACATTTCCTTCTCTTACAGCACCATCATCTTCATCCACTTCACTGCTTGAATCCCCATCCAAGCCATCTCTCTCGTTCAATACCTTCGGGTACATGACAATACCCCCTTCTCGAATAGATCCTTGTCCCCAAGGATCATGGCTCATAGGTTGAGTTGGCAGATGCGTCTCGTCCTCCCACGGCGCACCGTCAAGATCGTCATCTGACCATTGTGCCGATAACTGAGGTATGGCTTGATTTCTTGAAAACACAGTTCTTTTGCTTAAGACTTGCTGCAATTTAACCAAAAACCTTCCCTTTTCTTCGATTTCAGATACATTGAAGGAAAGAGTCACCTTGGGCCTTGATGATTTCTTCAAGAAGTGAACCCGAAAATTAGAGTGCAACTTCACTTCAGATGGCAAATCTGACTTGCAAGCCACCAGACCAAGGATGTCGAATCGGTTAGGGTTTTTGGCAGAGGGCCTTAGATTTCGCTGATGTGCCTCTGAGCTCTGGCGGAACGGTCGAGGGTTGAGGTACACCATCTCACCCATCTCGAAATCCCTCTCCTGCTTCATTTGGTTTTTGGATGTGGTCATAACTTGTTTACGAACTGTAAATGTTTCATCTTTCTCATCAAAGCTTTCTTTGTGATAGTTTCGGTAAGGCTCTTGCTTTTCAAGGTTGCTTCTGGGCTTCAGACTGATTTGATAGTTTCTTTGCTCAGGATTTGTGACGGTGTAAGAAAAGATTCTCCCTTTTCTTCTGCGATCCACAGAACCATTCTTCTCCAGGGTCTCGAATTGACTAGAGTGCCTGGCAGAGGGCTTCTGATTTTGCCGTTGCGCCTCTGAGATCTGGCGAAAAGGTTGACGATTGAAGTATACCGTCATAACTGGTTTAAGAACCGTAAGCGATTCATCTTTCTCATCAGCGTTTTGTTTGTAATAGGTTCGGTATGGCCCTGGCTGCACACGGATGCTTCGGGGCTCCGGACTGATTGGGTGCTCAACTCTCTTTGACGGAGGTAACCTCTCAGACCCTTCGAGCACATGTATAAATTCAGAGAGTGGTTCTGATATCTGCGAACATCCCTTACTTGTCTTAGCTTCAGTGTGGCTTGGCTTGAGAATATAGGCTTCGTCTACTTTCTTAGCATTTGGTGTTTGGTTTACCTTGTGCAATGTTGATCCACTGACCGTTTTGCATCTAACCTCAAAGTTATAGCCTTCACTTTAACCTTTCTTCCATACCATCTCAACGAGAAAGTCACGAGTTCATAGTCGATTTTGATTGAACATTCCCTCCATAAATGTGCAACTGCAGCTTTTATCTTGAGCAAATCGAATACCCTTATTAGCTTTTTATAAGTTCTGTATGCCGTCTCCTTGCTTATCTTCTCAATCGCAGTTTTACGTGCACGACAGGTCTTGTAGAAGCCTAACTGTTTTGGGGTGCTAGCGGGGTTAAGGGTAATGTGGTGCTGAGCTCTTCGTATCAAGGGCAGCCCTTCAGTTCCTCTCAATACATCTGCATATTCAGATTGAAGCTCTGAAGCTTTAGGTTGCTCTTCCTCTGTGCAAAGGAGTATAATCAAGTAAGCTCCTCCCACTTCACGATCACCTAGTTTTGTAGTTATTCTATTCCAAGCCTCTGTAGATAGCGCCTTCATTTTGACCTTCCTACCTGCCCATTTCAAGGTGAACATCGCATACTCATAATCAAATCTGACTGACGTGTAAGCTCTCTCCCAATCCCCTCGTAAACTGATGTTACAATCATCCTTTTGTTGAATCCTCCCTTTGGTATTAGTGATAGAAAACAGCCCTTCTTTAACTTTCACCTCAGCTTCAGGGTTGGTTTCTTGAATGCTAAAACGCTCCTCAAACTTGCAAGCATAATAGATCTGAATTTCAGCCTCATTTGGTGACAAACAAGCACTCTCCAATGAGGTTTCCTTTCCTTCAGCAATAACATCGAGAGCTCCTACATGCTTTCGGCCAAGTTCTATAGCGTCATATAAGCTCCTAGGTTGCATCACTGATACGATACCTCGCATCTCGTCGTTAAGACCATTAACGAATCGAGAAATGAAATAGTCCTCAAAAAGGTCTAGTTCATCGCCCATAGGGATGTCCCATATTATGTCCTCGAATTCGTTGACATAATCCGAGTACGAGCCGACGTGCTTGAGGGCTTCGAGTTCCCTAAAGGCTTTAGCGTCCCTAAGGTCTTCAAACCTCGCCGAAACCAAACCAACAAACTGTTCCCAATTCATTATCACATGTTTTCCCAAAAGCATCTCATACCAACCAGCAGCTTTTCCGTTGAAATGCAACGATGCTAACAATATTTTTTGATGATCAGGAATCAAAGACATTTTCTTAAAATAGCCAGCAGCTTTGATAATCCATACCCGAGGATTCATACCATCAAACACCGGGAAATCATCACTTAAGTCGAAGCACGTATCATCGGCTGTTTCTCTACGTATTACCTTGACCGGGAGAGTATTACCCGCTGGAAGAAGAACTCGAACGGGGCTGCAGTGAAGTCCTCGTGACAGCTCGAAATTATCTTTACCCACCATCATCGTGATCACAAGCCAAGGTTCGAATGCTCTGATACCAATGTTATGTACTGATCTGTTTTTGTGTTTTTATTATATGCAGAATCAAGAGATTGAGAGATAGAACAGAGTTTGATTGGATAGACGAGATTGAAGAAGAGATTGAAGAAGAAGATGATCAACGAAGAGGAAGAAGAAGCAGATTAGAAGTTAGGTTAATTCATTGTTAAACTCCATAATAGGTCTTACACGTATTTATACTCTAAAACAATAGATTGAGCTTTATAATATATTGACCCAATAATATTAACTAAGATACCTATGACCCAATAATCCTCGGCCCAAATAGCAATTCCTTCACCTTTCTTCTTTCTTGCATCCAACGAGCGATATTTAACATTTCCTTCTCTTACAGCACCATCATCTTCATCCACTTCACTGCTTGAATCCCCATCCAAGCCATCTCTCTCGTTCAATACCTTCGGGTACATGACAAAATGCCCCATATGCGTGGTCCGTGCGTTCTTAGCCCAAGACAACGCACGGCCACGTCATGCCCCAAGTTAGGGGTGTAACAATAGGGCTGTATCAGGACTGTAATTTTCGATTTTTCCAATTAAGCTTTGACTTCATAAGAGGAAGTGTATGTTTGTCAAAATGCGTGAGAGTAAAGTTAGACTGGTCTTCTCTTCGTTCTACGCAGCGTCTTCCTCTTCGATATCGGAAGGCCAAATGGGTCGGGTGAAAACGAACCGACATTTACAATCGGATCTTGTTGACCCATTTCAGGCCATGAATCCGAATTCAGGTGGGAGCCAAGAACAAGGAATTGCATAGATCATTTACAGTTAACGCACAAAAGTAGTTCAAAGTACATAAGAAAGCTACGTATAATCATAACATCGAAGGAAGGATCGATCATCATGGCGATAATAGCGTCTTCCCAGTTCTGTGATCACCGCAAGAATCGGCCTGAACTTGAGCAGCATACTGCAGATTCCATAGAATGTCTTCCAAGGACGGGCTAGCAGACGACTCGGGAGATATGCAGTTGATCGTTAACGACACGACGATGGAGAGCGATTCTTGAGAGCTCGAAGAAAGAACCAAAGGGTCGATCACCCGCCTCTGCCCGTCTGTATTCGTCAAAGACACCTGAATAAAATATGAGGAGAGAAACAATATTTTCTCATACGAAGGATGGTGCGATATGATCACAGTTTCATTGCAGAAAATTTGGAACGAAAAAAAGCTGTCAAGTTGTGACCATTTCGTTGAGCAAGAACGCTTCTTTTCTTTCACGAACTGCTGGGCCGATGAGCGATTCAAGTAGTATCAGCCCAAAGCTATAGATGTCGTCGTCGTTCTTTGCATCCCTGGAAATGAAAAACGAGTGAAATGCTCTTATCGTATTGGGACAGGAATCGTAGCTGCAATGTCTCAAAGTGCTCAGAAATGAGGATTTTCTTACCATGATTTGGGGCCATCTTCAGCCTGGATAAAAGCAAGAGAGTTAGTGGCAATAGATTATTTCGAAATCGCATAAAGCATGTAAGAGTTCTTTACAACACACGCACCTTGTCTTTGTCTGTTTCTTGAGCCACAACAGACAAACCGTAATCGCTCAGCTTTCCCATCCAATGTTCACTAAGCAAGATATTGCTAGCTTTGAGATAGTTGCTGAAGAAGCCAGGAATTATCCCAGTGTGAAGAAAATGCACAGCCTTGGCCACACCTATCAAAATTGCTAGTCTATCTGACCATTTCAGCACCTTCCCTGAAATGTTATCTGATAGACATAGAAAACCCAGTCATTACATACTAAAGATATCAGCAAAAGCAGTCAGTTATCAAGTTTACTGTCAGTTTTCGAAGACTCACCAGAAAGACGAGCTTGGTAAGTCCCATTAGGTACGTATTCGTAGATAAGGTACACTTTGTTGGCGCCAGATTCGTATTTCTCCTCGCTTTCGATGCAATGGCCCAAGAGACAAACCAAATTAGTGTGCCGAAGCTTAGCTAGCAAGTCGAGCCTGAGCTTGAGATTACGAATCGTGTACTTTCTTGACACTGTAAGGCAGCGTATGGCTACTTGGTCGCCATTTTCGAGCCTTCCTTTATACATCTGAGAGAAAACCGAGTTGTCAAGGCACATAACTTTACGACAGACTACTTACACTACACGTAGACAGCATAGTACTAAATATGACCTTCCCATTTGAACCTTCACCAATCAAGGAGGACTTATCGAAGTTGTTGGTAGCTGCCTTTAGCTCGTCTAGCAAGAAGGGGCGATGAGGTGGCATACCGCTTGAGATTAGCTTTGCTGTAACAGACATAAGCCCTGAAAGATCGAAGAACGATTAAATTGCAAAGTCCCTAAAAGGATATGAATACGTATAGCATAGCAGGTGGAAGGAATGAAATTTGAGATCTTACTCATATCTGTTAGAATCTCTGAAGTGAACCCTGCGATTGAATTTTCTTGCGCTGATTTGTGCAATAAGTGCTGCTCTGACGTCTCTCGGGGACAATATCTTCGACACAATACAACAAATCCAAATGCAAGAATGCCCAACAACAGAGCAGTTCCACCTATGACACCGCTTAATATTACCACATTCTTCTTCGTTACAGGTTTCTCCTTAATCTCAGGTTCTTTTTCTGTGCAGAGAGTCTCGGGATTCTGATGTTCTTGATCGTTCGATAAGCAGTTTCCTCCGAAGCTAACGGTTCTGTTCTTTACAGTACTGCTCAGACAAGAAGGGAGTGAACCACTCAATCTATTGTTTGAGACATCAACTGACTGAAGCTTAGCACTGCAAGTCGTATGCATAGCGAGAGATCCCATCAATGCGTTCGATGATACGTTTAGCGAAACGATACTTGGCAATGCGAAAAGCTTTTCTGGCAATGGCCCTTGAAGAGCATTACATGACAAGTCAAGCTGCTGAAGCTGATTCAGACTCCCATATTGTTCTGGGATTTTCCCAGTTAAAGCATTGTTACTTAGAACAACAACACTCACTTGTTTCGGCATGCTTGGGAGCTCGGAAGCTAACTTATTGTAGCTTAAATCAAGCCATTGCAATCCATGCAACTTACTAAGATCAGAAACCTTACCAGAAATCTCATTGTTCGATAGGTTAATATCGTTCAACGACGTAACACTCGGTATCGAGGGCGGGAACTGACCGCTAAACCTGTTATTTCTCAAGCTCAAGCTTGTGAGATTTGGCAATGAATCAAACCAATCAGGCAAAGTACCGTTGAAGAAATCGCCATCCATCTTAAGCGTACTAAGTTTCACAAGCCTTGACATTGTCCGAGGAACATCTCCATGCAGGAAATTCCAACTCAAATCAAGGTATTCAAGAGATTGTAGCCTGTGAATCTTATCTGGGATTGGGCCCCACATGCCCAATGAAACCAAGCTGAGAACTCTCAAGCTGTTGAGCCTGGTCAAGGTTGTAACAAGCGAGTCCATGGAGAAATTCTGAGACAGAGTTTGGTAAGGTATTGGATATCCCTTGAAGTAATCAGTACTTGGCCTCGACTGTTTATCGCCATATATTCTGATCTCAGTGACGACGTTGTCTTGGCATGTGATGTTCACTTGTGGAGACGACGAAGAACAGAGATCAATCCCAGGGGTGGCCCACGAATCTAATGGACTTGGGTACTCCAAGTGTTTCCTTAGCTGCAAAAGCACTTGAGTTTGAGAGGATTGGAGCTGGTGAGTACGGCAGATGACGAAGCTCCATGAGAAAATGAGACATAGAAAGAACCTCGAACTTGCCATAGCTTTTAAGCTCACTGTAGGAACTATTTGATGGATCACAGAACAATATGGAAAAAAAAAAAAGCACTTATTTTTTCTGCCAACTCCAAACCCCACAAGCTCATGCCAACATCATAGTCTCATCGTTCATGCAGCGTGGAAATTAAGAAACAACACATCGCAGAGAAAGGTTCTTCAGCTGAGTTTGGAATCGCAGTGAAGAGTAGCAGCTATAGGGGGAATAAAACTCGGAGAAAACACACAAACAGCAAGGATTTTTAAAATAAAGGACGACAAGTCTTTATTTTTTTCTTGGAAAAGGCGATCAGTGATGGCATGGCAGGGCATGTGGTGTTTTTTCTTTGAAAATTGAAAAGAAAATGGTTTCTTTTCTGACAATAATGGAGTAAGATTCGTAGTAGCAAGTTGGAGTTGGGAGGTTGGTATAATTTAATGCTGAGACCATGTTGATGCTGTCTGCAAAAGTCAGTGGTATAGTGAGTTGGATGATGAGGAGGGGATCAAGATTTAGTGGCCAATTATTTCGACGAGCAATTTTGGAACTTAATCATTTGTATTATTTGTTTATTGATTGTTAATTGCATGAAAAAGAGAACCTTTTGAAAAAACATTGGCCATGAGACAACGTCGGTGCAGACACGTATGGGGTCCTAAACTTGATGGCCATAAATTTTCTCAAATATAATCATATGACATTGATAATGACTTAACACCTACCTCCTACAAATGGATGACTGTTTGAAGTATGCGTTGCTGAGAGGCAAGAAAACAGCACTAATACACACCGACTAGATAGATTATTTCTGCAAAATCTTCAAGCAAGATGTAATAATCTACGGTGTACACTCAAGGCAAGGCATTAAAATTGATCCCTCGTAGAAAGTAAGAACTGCTTTGGGCATAAAATGGTGGGTTATGGAAGAAAGTGTCATAGCACTGAACATTTCATGCACATCCAAGAATTGTGGTTCTGCCCTAAAACTAAATAGAAGACACGGCTCAAAACTCGGTTTGAACTTTGAAGAAAAAACAACGAAGACAACGGCGTCTTCACACAGTGCTATCTTCTTCTTTGCTGAAGTCTCTTGATAGCCATGAAAGTTACGGCTGTTGATAGCGAGTACCTGGAAATAGAATGCAAAAAGCTGTTAACTTTACAAAAAAAATGGAAGGGCTGGCTGAAAATCAGAAAAAAAAGGGAGATCATAGAAAACAAAGATAAAATAGGGAGTTATGCTAGGAAATTGAATGGTAATGTATAAATTGACAATTGAAAGATGGATACCAAGTTAACGTGTAGTTGAGATGGTCTTGCGGCATAACTGAACTGCGAATCAGTGTATCAGCGTCTTTAGGTATAGGGTATGGGCTGCTAGGATTGACATTGTCGTTGATATCTTCTACGTATAATGTTTCCTCTGCTAGCTCACAAGCACGGGCAATTGCTGGAACATCGACATAAAACCATTGAGATGCCTTGGGATCATTAGCTGGGACGAATATACTGGGCTTTTCGCTGTCTCGTACGACTCCACTGACTGTAATGGAGTTATCGGCTGGAACATTATCCTGCAAAAAGCGAGTAAGTTCGACTTCAAGTCATTGCACCGGCGAAGCTATTAACTGACAAAGTATTGTAACGACCTCAGAAATCTCTGAATTACTTGTCCAAAAGTGCCACCAGGGAGTTTTTGTGCTCTTTTGAACGACGGCAGGTGAATTGGCTGGCTTCGTATTGTGCTGTAAGGCGTTTAATTCGTTGTCTCTCCAACTCCTTGGTACCCATCCCCTATTGACTAGAATAGGTGTGGGTATACTGTAAAGATGATGGCAAATGATGATGCCTGCTAACATACTAACTTAACTACTATATCCGTAGGTTGAAGCATACTCATGAAAAGTTTACCTTTCAGTATCCCCAGGGATAGGAAGAAGAGGAGTTATGATGTAATAGCCATTTTCGGTAACCCCAGAGATACTCCTTGAACGTGGGCCTACGTATATCGACTTTTTCTCATCAAAAACTCCTTTGCCCCTTACTCTTCTGAATTCAAGGGCATCTAAAGAATTTCCGGATTGCAGAAGTTCATCTCCTATAAGTGGTTCCATTTCTAACCTATTTTGCCGGTATTCAAGCATCTTAATCTGCACACGAATAAAAAAAATAATGGTATTGTGGAAGGATCGACCATGAGCAACTTATGCATTTCAAACGCAAGCTACTATCGCCTTAGCTGGATCATTGAACTGTGACTTGGCACAACTACATTGACTACATGCTATGAAAATCCGAAACAAAAATCAACAATACAAAGTTTAAAAATGAGAAGGTCCGGAAAATTATGAGCAAGTCAAAATTTAATACTTTGATACTCATCATCATACGAAAAGGAGATGCTAGCCAGTTTTACCTCTACAGCCCAAAACGAAGATCATGTTCAACACATGGATTTTGATGGATGTTTCGCAGATCAAAGTAACATTCTTTTCCATCTTCGCATCAAACTGGAGCTAAACTAATTACTATAGCAACAAAATGCAGAAGCACATGAAGTTTGAAACCGATGGTGAGAGGAGAGGAGAGGACCAGTCCACTTTTTTTTTTTAGAATCACGTTGTCTTTGAGTGCTTCCATCTTAGGGAAACAATACATATCTAAGGATAACTGGAGTATGAAACATAGGACACAGCCAAAAAGATGAACCTTGTCTTGTCTTCTGAATATCTGCCAAGTTCCAAGTCCGAAGGTAATAGCTCCGGGGACGAAGAGAAACAGATTTGACCATTTTGATCTGCTGCCCGTCTCACCTGCATAAAAATTCCAAAGCAAAAGAGGAAATCAACAAAAGAAGCGAAACATAGAAAGAAAACCAGACTAGAAAAGATCGAAGACAGGCAGGATCTCGACTCCAACCGAAGATCAAAAGTAAAACCTTGTTGGGAATGGGGCGGCTCGCTCGCGGTCGTGGAGATTGCAGTGGAAATTCCCGATGAATGTGGGACCCGCCTGAGAGAGCTGATCGCTAGTTGCTGCCGGACTTTCCTACTCGCGATGGAAACAGCTGCCGACATGTTTGAGACGCTGAACTGAGGCCGACAACATCGATAAATAATGATCAACGTTGTATGCAAAGCCTTTGCCGGTCTTCGGCAGGGTTTTAGCTAGCTCAGATCGACAGCAGCGTTTTCCATAGAATCGCACCTATCCTTGGGCCCCAGGCCCAGCACTGTGACAGGTCATATATCGTATCTCGGCCCATTTAATAGATACGTTTGAGGTCCAATAAATTGTAGCCCAACAAAATTCCAGGACAATTAGCCTGCCGAGATCATTTCTCATGTACTGAGTCACCTTCGCATGAAATCTCCTGTCCCAGTTTCTGTGTCCCAAAATACTAAATTTAAAAATTTGTGATTCTTACTGATACAGAAAAATATAAGATATGGATATCATTTTTATTATCATAACATAACGAATAAATTGGTGATGTTTATATATTTTTATCATATATATCACATAAAATAATAGTGATTTTATAATTTGGTGAATTGTGGAGTTAAAATAATTTAAAATTAGTGAGAAAATCTGCTAGCCCCTAGATCAAAAATCGATGGCTGTGATTAAATGGGACAAGAAGTGGGATACAAAAAACGCATTAATTCCTCTGTCTCGTAATGTATGTCCCAATAGCTGTCCCATTCGATCGTGTCCGTTAAAAATTAGGGGCAATTACGTATCAGGCCCTAGTAAAGTTTTAATTTAGTAACCAGGCCCTGTCAGAATAATCTTTAGTTTGAAGGACCTGTTTTCTGAAAAATTCAATGATAAAGACCCAAACTATATTTTTACTAAAATACCCTTCGTAAGGGTTCTCTGAGGGGGTATTCGACGCCATATTTATGTTACAGAGATCTGACGACTTGTTACCGTAATAACTAAACACGTTACTTTAAACTGATCACATGTTACTTCTCGATAGTAAAATATTTTTTTTAACAGATTTATATTTATTCGGCTAATCGAAACCCAGTTTTCACAGAATCGAGCACAATCGACTGCCCTATCTAGGGGTGTGCGTTATTCGGTTAACCGAACCGAACAATCGAAAAACCGAAAATTCGGTACAAAATCGAACCGAACCGAAAATTTCGGTTCGGTATTCGGTTATTAAAAAAAAATTTCGGTAATTCGGTTCGGTATAGGTTTTCGATTTTCGGTAATTCGGTACCGAATTACCGATATTTTAAAATTAAAATATATTAAATTTTATTATAATAAAAATATAACTATATTTTATTAAATTATATATTAAAAAACGAATATATTTAAATTAATATATATAATTTAATATTACTTTTTTTATAAAAACAAAAATATATTAAAAAATATATATTAATTTAAATATAATTAAAATTCTTTTTTTTTTTATTATTGAAAATTCGGTTAATTCGGTAAAAAACCGAATTAACCGAAAAAAATTCGGTAATAACCGAATACCGAACCGAGAAATTCGGTTCGGTATTCGTTTTGGAAATGGGGGAACCGAAATTTCGGTTCGGTTCGGTTCGGTTTGTACCGAACGAACACCCCTAGCCCTATCAACCAATCAATTTCGACGTGTCACGTAGGATTCATCTGATATTGTTGAAGTACGATGTAAGAATTTTGATGAATTTATATACGGTTCGAAATTCAAGAAAAAACGGGCCAAATCGAACTATATTTTCGTACCAATTGCAGCTAATCTTTGTGTATTCGAAGTACCCATCGTTTGGGCATTTTATAGGCTCTGTCAATTTTGAACAATCGTCACCTCATCACTTTTGCAACGTACGTTGTGTGAAAGTGGTCGTATGGAAGGCATCGATTTATCTGGAATAAGTGTTACTATTTTATGCATTTGTGTTACTGATTTATGTCTTCGTGTTATAAATGTACGAAGAAAATTTACTTTCCTACTCATACTATATGTTTGTCCGGTCAAGTGTTCTATTCTGATTTCATTTTGTTTATAATAATTATAGATGTGGTATTTGCTGTCCACCATATGGTACTAAAAACAAAGTTGATCATGATACAAAAGGTAACTCATAATCGATTTGGTCGTCGATTAATTGGTATATTATGACCTAATTTTGTTTTTCAAAAGTATTGTTGTGGTATTTTGTTTAACGGACCTGCTTCGATAATTTTTGGCATTGAACTGTTACTACCTGAAATTGAAGCGTTACTTGGTACATTTGAAGTGGTATATTATGTCCTTCTACTGTGTTTCAGAAGTACTAATATGGTATTTTCTCTAGCAGCACTGTTACTACATGAAATCGAAGTGTTATTTTAGTTTTTTCTGAAGTGTAATATTACGACCTACTTTAGTTTTTTTCGCAGATCTGTTTCGATATTTGTTGAGATTGAACTATTACTACATGAAATCGAAACGTTACTTGGATTATCTGAAATGTTATATTACAAGCTATTTTGTAGAAGACATGTTTCGAGATTTTTTGACATTGAACTGTTACTAAATCTAAGCGTTACTTGTTTTACCGGAACTGTTACTAGAAGTACAGAATTTGTCATTAAATAAACAGTAAATATTACTGTGTTGCCATCAAGTGGTACTTGTGAACTTGGGCAGGATATTGGTTTTGGATAAATTTTGGGCGGGATATTGGTTTTGAATGGATAAATTTTGGGCGAGATATTGGTTTGGATGGATTTGGATGAATTTACTATACTTGCTAAATTTTGGGTGGGATTTGTGGACTGATTGGGTTAATTGGGCGGGATCTATGCCACGATTGGGATTTTGGCGGGATTGCTAAATCAGTGCAAATGTGTTACTAATACCAATTTAACTGTTACCCATTTAGTTAAATATGTTACTAATAGTTGCTTATGTGTTACAATTGTCGCACCAAGGTTTAGGGTTATGTGTCTATGAAGATTAAGGTTTAAGGTTTCAGGATTTACGACATATAAAACAATATTTGTGGTTTAATTTTGAATTTTGATGGAATTCGTGCTGAAATTCATATGTGATGTTTCAATGAACAAAGTAATCGTTTATGTTTTGAATAACTATTGACCTCGAACATTCACTATCATCCACCTCAATCGAACAATGTAGCTTTTAAAGGAATTTGGTGTGATAAATGCATCAAATCATACATTTACAAGATGTTAATCTTGTAAATCTCGATCAATGTGTATTTATGAACGAAATTAATCGGTATGGTACTGGAAACCTATTATGTGGTATCATTATTTGTAAACACGTCATTCTATAGTTTCATATTGTTATTTTATAGCAAACATGTAGTATTACGTGCGGGCAATCTGGTACTGGTGACGTTAGCGAATCATCCTGTTAATATTCCTTAACAAATAACTTCGAGAATGTAACAAATACAGATTTACGACATATAAAATGATATTTGTGGTTTGATTTTGAACTTTGAATACGTTTGTGATAAAATTCGTAACGTTATGTCTCATTAAAAGAGATACTAGTATATGTTGTGAAGGAAGAGCTATATGTTTACATGATATTTTATCTCAACTTTCACATATTGATATCAACATTCGCAAAACGTGTCTTTTAAAGAAATTTTGTGATTTAGCTTCATTATGTCATCTATTTCCATGAATGTCAATCTTATACATCCGAATGAAATGAATTTATGAACGAAATTAATCGAAATAATAATGTGGCATTGATTAGCTATTTTGTGGTACTTTTAGCTACAAATGTGTTATAAGATTTGTCTGTATTGTTATTTTTTATTAGTCATGTGGTATTGTTTGCAGGCAATGTGTTATTGTACTGTTAATATCTCTGATAATCTAGAAACTCCGTTCTTAACGATGTGTTATCCAAAATGCGTGAATTGTTACTCAGAATAAAGAAAGTGTTACCAACCAACTTTTTACTGACAAACGTTCCAATATTATGTCTCATCAAAATTCTTCATTATCACATTATCAACATTAATAATCTCATTCAATTAAAATGACTCGTGATCAAACTTAGTCGAATCTACCTTATTAGTTCATTAAAGTCGAGATTCACCTGTTTTTTTAAGATCTATTCCTCTTGGCCTTTACTTGGGTATTACACATGTTATTTACGGGTAACGAGTCGTTATTAATTTCTCATTATATGTTCGTTTTGCGGATATATTTGTTATGAATATCTAGACATATGGTATTATTGTTCCACGAATTGTTACCCAGAAAGCATGAAGTGTTATTCAGTGACCATTTTAATTAGCAAACGTTTACCACTTAGATCTCATCAAAATTCTTCATTATTCCATGGTTAACATCAAAATTCGTCATTATTCCATGGAAAATTTATCATTCGTTGTGTTGATACTGCTATTATAGATGACACACATGTACTAAATATACAAATTTTAGAACTAAGTACAGGACTTTTGTTATTAAACTGAAAGAAAATGTTTCCTATTAGCTTAAAAATGTTATTTCTGTTTCGAAAATTTTTATCGCGTCATTCAGCTAGGTTCGCATTGTTATCACGTTATGATCTATTCATCTTTGCATTTACTTTGGCATTACATGTGTTATTTACGGGTGACGGGTCGTTATTATTTTCTCATTTGATGTTCGTTTTGCAGAAATATTTGTTATAAACATAAAGACATATGGTATTATTGTTCCATGAATTGTTACACATAAAGCATGGAGTGTTATTCAGTAACCATTTTAATTAGCAAACATTTACCGCTTAAATCTCATCAAAATTCTTCGTTATTCCATGATTAACATCAATAATTATTGTCGATAACTAAGGCTCATGACGAAATTGTGCCCAATTTACATTATCCGGTCATTAAAGCGAGATTTCACCGTATTAAACGAAATTTCCGAATTGTGTTTGAAGCTTTCGTGCTTTATGAACTTCGAAAATTCTCTTTGAGTATGAAGACCCATTAAAAATTGAAGCCGATACAACTTTGTGTTGTTAGTAACGTCGAGATTGGGTCGAATTTGGAACGTGAATTTCTTCTTTTCGACCGATTGAGTGTAAGGAATGTGTTATTGCAGGAAGCAGTATTATTTTTGGTTGATGTGGTACGTTTGCAACATGATTTGTTATTTACTAAAAGAAACGTGGTATTTTCTGCTATAGGGAAAACATTTATTTTCTCATAATTAACGTTCACTAATATCTGAAACTTATCAACACTTCTGATCAAATTAATGATAATTTCACCTTATATCATCACAATCGTGGAGATCTGTTCGGGTCTGATGAACGTGAAATCTCGTTTAGCTCGATGTCGCTTGTTGGGAGAGATCGATGCGAAACTGTTATTATTTTTTCGAAACTTGTTATCGCATCATTCAAGTATTTTTCGTCGATTTGGCATATGTAGGGTTAAATATGCATCATTTAGGTATTTTCCTCTGATTTATTCGTTTTATTAGTATTGGTATTATAATTGATAAAGTTGTTACTAAATATATGCGATATTGTACTCAATACAGACAATTCGTTATCCAAATGAATAGAAGTGTTTTTTTCAGCCCAAAACTGTTATAATTATTTCGACAACTGTAATCGGATCATTTAGGTATTCTGTGGTAAATTTCGCATATGTCAGGGATAATTATGTCTTTTCGCAGCATTTAGGTAGTTTTCACTGAATTTTCTGAAAAGTTGGTCCTTTATCCTAAATGAAATTCGAATGGGGCCTGAACCAAAAGTTAAAGTATTACTAGGGCCTGAACTTTAATTAACCCTAAAAATTAAGAAGTATGTCCCAATAGCTGAGTCACTGACCCGCTAAATAATTTTCGGGTGGATAATATATATAGGATAAAAAGACCAAGATACCCAATGTAATACCATTCACTAATAAAGTTCACGTACTGAAGCCGCAATAAATCATCGGCCCCTTATTATAATCAGAAAGTCAGGTATAATTCTTCTGATGGGCTGGGCCAAGAAAATTAATCCAAACTTATTATTACGAAAAAGGCTAAAATATCCTTACCCAAATATCTGATATCTTTCGATATTCATAAGAATAATTTTTTTAACTATGTATTGATGAGTTAAATGTTACTTTTATAATTTTACAAATAATCTTAGGTTTTTTTTTTCGAAACGATAATTTTATATATAAACAAATATATATAGCTAAATAGCCCAAAAAACCATATGTATACATTCGATTTTTCAAAAGGGATAAAGTATCTACCAAGAGAGGACAACTACAAGAAACTCAAAAGATTGACCCCGAACCGAAAGAAACCAAATCCAAAACTGGAACAAGAAAAACTAAAAAACTTATTACAAATCAAGTTTAAAACTCCAAAATTATGGCTATTGAACTCGAAGCCGTAATACTCTTCACTTTTTTCCTGTCTTCAACTCAATCTCTTCTTCTTCAGAGACACTCCCAAATAGGGAACAAAACTCCCCCATGGGGAGAAGGAACTCCTACAAGAGGAGACGAACACTCCCAAATTGGGGGACTCAAAACCAAACAAAGCCAAAACCGAAAACATACAAAAGAAGAAATGCAGAGGTAATGAAAACAGAAAGGGACTCCGCCAACCTCCGGAGTAAAGGAGAGAAAGCTAAGTGCAATATTTTGTCTATTGTGCGGCAGCAAGAGAGAAAAAGAGAGGGAGAGAGAGTAGGGTTTTTTGCAATTTAGATATACTATAAAAGTTAGATAGGGACCCTATTGGGATGACACGTGGCAACAATTTCCCCCTCCAACCAATCAGATTGCTCGGAATATTTTTAATTATTATTTTGTAATTTTTTTGGTCTAAACGAGATGTATTTGGCTGTTGAGTTTCTGGCAGAGCTGACGTGGCTGACTGTGGTGGTCTTGATTCCTTTCTGAGCAGTTTGTAGTTACGTACAAGGCACTGTTTAGAAATGAAAAGACATTTTATATGTTAAATATTGCACAAAAAACGAATAGTATCTATGGTTGTTCAAACGTCTTGCAAATAGAGAAGATGAACAGTTACAATTATACATTCATTATTGGTTGCTACTCCTTCAGCTTCAGACTCTTGGCCTTTCTTTGTTTAATGAACTGTTGCAGTCTATTCACTATCCAAAACAGAAAACCCCAAAAACAAAATTCATTTCTGCGAAAACACCGCCCTCTTTGATATCCCGCCGCCGTTAGTACCTCGCATTCGGGGGTGGTCGTAGGCGAGGCTGCAGGCGAGACACTTCTTTCAGAGGGAACGCTTGAGCTTGAGCTTGAGCGAATCTGGGACGAGGTCGGTGCTCCTCGACGAATCCACGGAGTCCCAGCAATACGCCTGCGAGGTGTTCGCTAAAATTCCGCACATAAAATTCTTAGTCTGCTCTTTAATGGTTTAGTTTTACTACTATACATTAAGACAAGCACAAGACGTAATTGCGTCCATGTTGTGTTGTTCCTCGCCGTTCGGTATTGTAGGTGGCGTTTATCTATTATCAACGTCTCTCTTATGCCGAAGAAAGATATAATAATCGATGGAATCCTGAGGGTTTGAGGATGTTGCGATCTCATTTCTTTGTTGTTGCTCATATGGGGAGATTTTGATTGATTTTTGAGACTTTTTTTTTCGATTGAATTTACAGACGTGGGGCAAGTAGTTTGGAGAGTTACTCGAGGGTGTTAGAAGGGTTGGCGTTTAACATTGTGACTTGGATTGAAGATATGCTTCATGTCGATCAAGCAATAAAAATTCGAGAATCATAAACCACATTTCAACTTCCTTTAATTTTTGCTCTTTATGATTACCATTGTTTTCATTGAAGTTTGGACAGAAACAGAATCAATGCAAGAAAATAGCAGATCTTCAGCAGGTTACTGTTTAGGCATGAGAGGTACGTCATGAATTATCTCAGAGCTGCTTGCAGATCTAGGCATGAGAAACCATCGACATCAGTGCTAACAAAGATGAATGTCCATCTGTATACAGGGTTCACTAGAGCTGTCACGTGCTGCGAGCTGCACATGGTATAGTATATACCATGTGTTTTATTATCAGCGCTTTCCGTACGATGTTTGCTTGAAATAAAAAAGTGCAAATGAATCGAGGCATTATCAGACATTGCAGATGATTAAAAAGGTCATCGACTTGATGGCTTATGCTAAGCTGGTGAGTGCGACAGCTTATTACATGAGATGATAAGTCGAAAAATAACTGCTCTTTTTTTTTTATCAATATGTGTTATAGTACGTATTGCATTGGCATATCGTAGTCGAGCAATCTTTCCAGTCTTGAGATACCTTTTATCCAAAGCTATTGGGATGGAGCTTATTCGACTTCAGAACGATATACTGTCGTCTACGCCTTAAGAGATCGTAACGCAAATCGATGTTTTTCACTGTTAGATTTCGTCAAATTCGCAATTATCTAACTGATGTATTGCTGATTCTCAGGTACACAAAAAGACGAGGAGTCAATGTCTTGGCCAAGTTTGATGTCCCAGGGAACGCTCGATCGTGGTATACATTCTATCCTTTTTTTTTGGTTTGTAACGGTGTTTCCTTTTTGTCGAAAAGTATGCGTCGATGGTAATTTCTCAGGGGAATATGATCTCATTCACTATGTCCATCGGCAAACTGCTGAGAGCTGCTCGACGTGAGAAGCGAGTTTACTTTCGGTTGATAGACAGAATACTTTTAGGTCTCCTTTTTTTTTTCTTTTCGTATAAACTCCTCTTTATCGCTTTACTCTCGAAGATCGCGGGTTAACTAAATAGCTTCGTTCGCCAGATTTCAGTAAGATCTTCAAGTACAAATTTGTTCACTTGGTTGGCAATTAAGTGAATTCTGGTATAGGTTTTCGTCTTTTCTTGATTTTATTTACACCTCCTTAGAAAGATAATAAACGGCGCTTATTTCTGTGATGACGATCTTAGATTGCTGGAAGACAACTCCCCACGTGAGAAATTGGTCATTTATGTCTAAATCCTTACTTTCGTCTGAAAATAATAAATACAAGTCTCATGCGATTTTACAGGCTGAAGAAGAACGACCGTTTTTTCTTTCATTAATCACGTATGCCATTCTTAGTATTATGTTTCGAGTTCTAATTTATTTTTTTTTTCCTTTTTTTCATTGGGTAGGTTTGCTACATGTTGAAGTTGTCTCATGTAACTTACGAAATTGATGACAAATTTATCGAGTTGAACAAACTATACGCGGTTACATGGATCGAACTAGACTTTACATGGAATATGTAGTCTCGCTTAATTAGAGCGACTCTTTTTCTACTATTGACTGGAATGTGTGGTTCGGTAATTCATAGCGCTCCAAGTATTAATCAGATCAGGTTCGCTAATCTCTCGATGAGCCTCTTTATGATAGTTATCTTACCAAACCTAATCTTATTTTATATTAGTTTGTCTATAATCCGATCCATGCGTCAGAATCTGAACAACGCCGATTTCAATTCATTTTTGCAAGAGCTTCGAGAGGTAAATTACGTTTGATTTCGCTTTTACTTGCACATGTGTTATACGTGACTTTGGTAGCAAATAATATAAGATATATTGTTCGTTTCATGCTTTATGGGTGCTTTTTGTGTTTCATGCCGCTTCTTTTGTTCTTTTAGTTGTACTTTTGTGCGATACTTCCTTCTTCAATCTCCGTCTTGATTGTGGAGTCGTGATTTTCCTAACATTTCGAGTGTTTTTTGTAGAACAGTTGTGCGCGCGCCTGTTTTAATGAAAACACCATAGAAAAAACAAGGTCATTCACTTTGCGTCTCTTGAAAGGGTTTAGGTATTATTATGATTATTTCGGTTTAGATAAAATTAACGGGTTTACTTCTTTCTTTCGAGCTTTGCCAAGGGGTTTGTTCATTGTTGTGTAGAATTTTCAACTTTGTTGTTTACTTAATCAATTTATTTTTTCTTTATAATGTCCTTGGTGTATCGGTTGTGAGTGATATTCTTTTCCGTTCCTGAATCGTTAGATTTCATTTGGTTTCATTTTTTTAATTTACATGTTGGGATCACAAGTTTTGGTATTCATTAATAATCTCTCTCGGCGTGGAAAAAGCCTCAAAGGAGAGCCCTCGCTTAGACAATGGCTTATCTGCAGTGAACATCGAGTCTGACGAGCTCGATTATTTGATCAAGCGATTCATCGACGACTAGTGATGGCAGCAGAGCAATCATCCGACAAGTGGGAAAGATCGAAGAGCCAAGCCAAAGAATACAATGAAGAACCCATAAAAAAGGTGAGTAGCTATGAGCTTATATATTTGCAAGAATCTTCGTAAGTAGATACTGATATACAATGTTTGTTTTTAGGAGTTTAATATCTCAACCAAGTAAGAGGGGGCCCATTGAGATTCAATCGTCGCTTAAGTACGCAAGAGAACCTTCAGATGCATCAGTGAAGAATATATATTAGTTTTAATGGTCGTCTAATTACATGTACACTTTCGTAATTTTAAGAAAACCTTCGCAGTCTTTATTTTCTTTTATATTTTTTCTTTTCATTGGAGGTTTACCCGGGAAGATGAGATGATGGTTGTCTTTTTATTGTTAGAGTTGGTTTTGACATTTATATTTTGGAAATGTTTTGATATATTAATTAAATTAATAATATTCTTACCTATGATTGTACTTCTCCCAGCTAAATTGGAAAATTTCTTATAAGTTCCTTCAGACTTGCAGTCGTGCAAATAGCAGCAGTGCAGTCTTACGTTTCTGAAATTGCTGTAAATATTTCAACATTCTTACATATCTTGAGGTACTCTGTCCTGCAGTCATGCAGTCTTACGAGATGTTCTTGCAGTCGTTCAAATGCGTAGTATGGCATATTGCAACTGTTCAACCTCAACAATCACGCGGTCCTCACAGTGTATTACGTTACAGAATATCTCAGAAATATAGTGCATTTAAGATCATGTCACATCTGTGCGACCGAAATCTGTGAAGAATATATATTAGTTTTAATGGTCGTCTAATTCCATGTACACTTTCGTAATTTTAAGAAAACCTTCGCAGTCTTTATCGTTTTTAAAATTTTTTCTTTTTATTTGAGGTTTACCAGGTAGGATGAGATGATGGTTGTCTTTTGTTGTTAGAGTTGGTTTTGACATTTATCTTTTGGAAGTATTTTGATATATTAATTAAATTAATAGTATTATTACCTATGATTGTACTTCTCCCCGCTAAAATTGGAAAATTTCTTATAAGTTCCTTCAGACCTGCAGTCGTACAAATAGCAACAGTGCAGTCTTACATTTATGAAAATGCTGTAAATACTCTAACATTCTTACATATCTTGAGGTTCTTTCGTGCGGTCTTGTAGTCATGCAGTCTTACGAGATGTTATTGCAGTCATTCACATGTGTAGTATGGCACAACTGTTCAACCTCAAAAATTTTGCATTCCTTAAGTCAAGCAGTCATACACGTCATTATTACAAAGTTGCAGTTGCACATTTGCAAATAATATTGCAAATTAGCAGTCGTGCAAGTTCACAGTCTTGCGGTCAGTGCCGGAGCCACTTGACGCCTATGTGGGCTTTTGCTACCGATTGTGGATATATACATATGACTTCCACAAATAATGTGATATATATATATATATGTGTGTGTAATTGGGGATTCAACACTTAAATACCTACATTAATAAAATTTATACAGTTCAGTCCCTAGTCAGATGAATTTTTAAACTAGGTACCTAGTTGAATTTTGTTTTACTGATAGGTACCTAACTGACGGATTTACCCCTACTGAAACTGCTTATTTACATCTTTTACCTGCTTTTCTTATTTCACGTTCGTTCCTCCATTTAAAAAAAAAACCGCACATAGTCGCACCAAATCGCGCGATTCCTTGGCAGATCGACCCGGGTGTTTTTGGCTTCAGATTCTACGTCGTCACTCCAGTCGTTCGTCGAAGTATTAGCTTCTGAAATCGATTGGTAAGTCTTTCACAGTGTTACCGTAAAGTGCGACGATTTCGTCAAAATTAGGGTTTTTTTGTGCGCGCTTTTGGAATGCGCGTGATTTGTTGGTCGATTACGCTTTTTTTGTGCGTGCATTTCGTCGTGGCTGCTTCATTTGGGATTTTTTTGGAATGGGTCGATTTTTGTTTTTTCGAATGGGGTCATTTTATTGTGGTACTATATTGTAACTGCATTTGGTTCCCTCTGTTTCGGCATTTTAGTACCCCTCGTGTGAATAAAATGGTACTACTTGGCAAAAGTGTTCGAATGGGGTCAATTTTTTTGGTACTACATTATCACTGCATTAGGTCCTCTCTGTTTAGGAAATTTGGTACCCCTTATGCGCGTAAAATGGTAATGCTTGTTGACATTGGTTTTATCGACTGTGGTCAATCTGTTTTGGTACTACATTATCCATGATTTTGGTACCCTCTGTTAGGGTAAATTGGTACCCCTTGTGTGAACAAAATAGTACTGCTTGTTAACAGTGGGTTTTTCGAAAATGGGGTTAATTTTTTTTGGTACGACATTGTCACTGAATTTGGTACCCTATGTTTTGCAAATTGGTACCCCTTTTGTGAATAAAATGGTACTACTTGTTAGTGGTTACCTTGAAATGGGGTCAATCTGTTTTGGTACTACATTATGACTGAATTTGGTACCCTCTGTGTTGGAAAACTGGTACTCCTTGTGTGAATAAAATGGTACTGCTTGTTAGCAGTGGGTTTTCCGAAAATGGTGTCAATTTTTTTGGTACTGCATTATCGATGCATTTGGTACCCTCTGTTTGGCCAAATTGGTACCCCTTGTATGAATAAAATGGTACTGCTTGTTAACAGTTTTGCTTTTTTTGCAGAAATGCCTCCGCGGAAGGGATTTGAGCTGTCATTCAGGTGCCATCCTACGCTCTTTCGATCTACCATTAGCAATTTGAAGGGTAGGATGACCCCTGATCAAAAAGAAGCTATACGAAGGTCTCCGTTTCATTTTTTTTAGATATGCCTAAGATGTCGCATTCGTTTGCTCGAATCATGGCATTGATAAAGCGTTATAGTGTAGAAGCGAACACTTTTAGGTTGGGGGAGAATACGAATGTGGTATTCTCCCCACAGGAATTTAGTGTTGTAATGGCATTGCATAACGTTGGGCAGCCCGTGGACCTAAATTCGAAGATGAAATCGAAAATCGTTGAACGGCTTTTCGATAAGAAAAATGGCAATGTAACCCGTAAAAAAATCTTAGAGTTGTTGAATGAGTTTGTCGGAAAGCTTGGGAGGGAGAACACGGATGAGTTCCTCAGGTTGTTTGTACTTTTCTTGTTTAACTCTGTATTATTCCCGATGGGGAATTCGAAAAACCCAAAGTTTGTGAATGCGTACGTCGACGATGTCGACATGATGGGGGAGTACGCATGGGGAAGGGCGGTGCACGATTTTTTGGTGGCCGAGATAAAGCAAATGGCTGCGAATTCGATGCGGAGCGACTCGTCCAGCCTAATGATGAATGGGTGCACTATTGGGCTGATGGTAATACTCCATTACGTTGTGAGTTTTCCTTTTTGATTATGCGTTTATTGATGAATATAATGCTTTGGCGTCTTTCAGATTTGGGTGTATGAGCACGTGCCCTCGTTGGCGCAGAAGCGGGAGATGTACATGTTTCCCAGAATGTTCAATTGGGAAGAGAGTAGAGTTCCGAATGACGTAGCCGCTGCGGAGGCTGAACTGGCTGCAATTGCATCTATCGTCCCAATATACCCAACAAAGAAGGAATTGAAGTTCGTGCATCCGATAAATTTGCTGCCGGAGGTATAAAATTCTCTACTTTTTTAGGTATTATTTGCTTTGTTTGTAACTGTTTAATGAATTATGTGTGGTTAAGGTTGATGTGGGAGTTGGCGGATCTCAATTAGAGTGGAATGCTCCTGTGGAGAGGTTGGAAGCCGAGTTGAGATTGAAGGACGAGGTTATAAGAGATCTACAGTCAAGTGGTGGGACGTCAAAGGTTGATACGTCCAACGAGGAGGCGAGGGTCATGGAAGAGGCTGAGGATATGCCCGAGCAGACGGTTCATAGCGACGGTGAGAAGGCCGGGGAGGACATGGTTGAGGATAGGGATGTGAATATGGGTCACAATGACCGTGAGGATATGCCCAAGGAGATGGCTCATAGCGACGGGGAGAAGGCCGAGGAGGACAAGGTTGAGGATAGGGATGGGGATCAAGCGGAGGATGAGGTTAGTGAAGAAGTAGCACAAGAGGATGATGAGGAGGATAAGGGTGCGGAGGATCAGGCCGAGGAGGATAAGGCCGCGGAGTCTCAGGCTGAGGAGAATAAGGCCTCGTCGATTGCTCGAACGGTGCGAGGCCGAAACGATCGTAAAAGACGGCGAAATTCAGCTTTTCTCACACCAGATTCAAGTCCTCAGCGGCCACAGAAGAAGGGTAAGGCAAAAAACAAAGCTGTTGTGGTTGATGTCGAGGCCGCCGAGTCTGAGCGAGAGCCTTCTGTTGCATACTGCTCCAAGTACGCGGACAGACTGGATTATGCTGCCCGGCTCGAGATCCATGCGGAGCAGCGTCAGTGCATCGACGCGTACCTTAAAGCGAAGAAGCTTAGGTACCTTTTCTTCGATGTTTCGATGGTTTTCATTTGATTACTTTTTAAATGTGCGATTAATACTTATGCAGCGACGTCGTTTGGCAAAGCGACATTGCCGCGGTCGATGCACAAGGATTCTATATGCTGCTCTTCCGAGATTTGCTTAAGTCAAATGTTATCGACGCTTTCGTGGACTGTTTGACACGGCGGTCCGCGGGGATCTCCGGGATACCAAGCGTCTTTGTATTCCCAAGTTTCGTGCAGGTCGACTACTGGACAAAGATACAGAAGGCGTCGAGAAAGAGGAAGGTGGAAGCTAATCAGCTAGAGAAGTTCGTCGAGGAGATGGCGGGGAGTAGTCGGGCATGGCTAGAGCGGCTTGATGGCCATGCGTTGACTGAATTGTCATACGTGTTGACGCCTGTGAATACAGGTAACCACTGGGGAGTGCTCGTCTACAAGGTGAGTGAGAGAAAGTTCTACGTGCGGGATCCGATGGCCTCGCATAAGATGACCTGGGCCGCTAGAGCCTTCGTAAGTTTTAACATTGGGCATATTTCGTCGATTATGTTCGGGTAAGCGTTAATGTCGTTTTTAATTTGTGCAGGCTGATTTCCTGACGAAGTATTGGTCTGCGAAGTACGATTATCAATGTAGGAAGACCGTGGATCCGGAGTACAACAGGCCGCAATTTGGCAAGTGGACTGCGGTGTGCACGCATGTTTGACCATAGAGGAGTACGTTGTCGACACCGAAGAGTTCGAGAAGTATGGCAAGGAAGTCAGCATGGATGTCTATCGTGCTACTATGGCTGCTCGCATTTTACGTGACGAGCGTAGTTGTATGTTAGATCTTTTTCAGTAATTATCTGGGATATGCTGTCAGACTCTTTGGAGACTCTTGTTTAGTTTGGTTAACTTAGTTTGAGTTGGGAATGGGACTGTCTGGAGACCTTTTGTTGCCAAGTGTGTGCTATGTTGTGTTGTTCTATGACTGTCCGTAATTTATGCAGGTTATCATATGTTATTGTATGACCGTATCTTATCCTTTACGTATAGAGTATCAGAATATCCAGGTTAACCGTACCATTAATACTATACATACCGTACCTTATATACAGCACATGAACTACCTTGTCTGTTATACACTAAGGTACCTTGTGTTTTACAGAAGGTACCTTTTCATTTACATATATAGTACCATAACCTGCATGTTGACGGTATCCAGAATTATACATATACGGTACCCATATATGAAAGTATACGGTATCATTTGTTATACGATCAAAAAATGAATACATTCCTAATCGAATCGCGTTGTCCTGCGTTATTTTCACAATGCCGAACAATAACGAAACGAGAAAAAAAAGGAAAGCCTAATGCACCGAGTTCACAGATCTAGCACTCACCAAGTTATTCAAAACATGTTGTAGATGTTCTTGCTTTTATCCTTATACTACAATGAATCTTGGTATTTTAAGATTTAATTCATCCGTGCGGGGTTTAATGCACCGAATTTGATCTGAAACGTATTGCATTCTATATATTATTGTTCTACGGTGGTCCGAGATGAAAAGGTACTTCGATCGACATCGAAAAATACTAACCCTAGTACGACGTATCATATATATATAGGACGCCGTACCTTAAATATCTTTGTAGGGGTACCTATCCTTTGGTTTAAAGAGTACCAAATCAGCCACGGACGACGTACCCAAAATTACTGATGACATGAAACATTTTAGGAAAGCCACTGACATGTCAGACGAGCTGACTTTTATTATTTTATACCTCGTATGTCAGAGTCTGACCAACTCATGACTGAAAATGTCAGAAATCTCTCAAATCATCACTGAAAAATGTCAGAAAAATGTGCAATCATTACTGAAAAAGTCAGAAAAATGTGCAATCATTACTGAAAAAGTCAGAAAATGTCTAATCCTTGTCTTCCACATGAACACTTGCTGAAATACGTCGTTTGTGACGGAATATAGTGAAGGATTAAATACCATTTGTTACTTTAATTTTAGGGTACTAAAATTGCATGTACTAGTGTACCAAAATGGCATGTCTTAGAGTACCAAAATTGCATGTCTTAGAGTACCATAATTGAATGTCGTAGGGTACCAAACTGGCATTCATCACAGTTCCAAATTAAGATGTTTGGGTGCCAAATGTGCATACAGTAGCAAAATGGTTTCTTTTAGGGTACCAAACTTGCATGTTATAGAGTACCAAAATGGCATTAATAACAGTACCAAAGTAGTTGTATATAACCGTACCAAGTGAATCAGTAGCAAAATGGTTTCTTTTAGGGTACCAAAATTGCATGTCTTAGAGTACCAAAATATCTTATCTTATCGTACCAAAACGACGTTCATAACAGTACCAAAAAGTAGTATATAACCGTACCAAACGTGCATGCCGTAGGGTACCAAACTGGCATGTCGTAGGGTATCAAACTGGCATGTCGTAGGGTACCATGGTGGCATTCATCACAGTACCAAATTAACATATATTACTTCACCAAATGTGCATACAGTAGCAAAGCGACGTCTTCTAAAGGAACCAAAATGATGAAGACTTAGGGTACCAACATTGCATGTCTTAGAGTACCAAAATTGCATGTCTTATCGTACCAAAATGACGTTCATAACAGTACCAAAAAGTAGTATATAACCGTACCCAACTGGCGTGTCGTAGGGTACCAAACTGGCATGTCGTAGGGTACCAAACTGGCATTCATCACAGTACCAAATGTGCGTACAGTAACAAAGAGTAATATATAGTCGTACCAAACTTGCATGTCATAGGGTACCAAACTGGCCTTAATTACAGTACCAGATTTACACATAATACTGTACCAAACGTGCATCAATTACAATACCAAACTGGCAGTCTTTACAGTACCAAATTTGGACAAAAACTTCTACTTACTGGCATCATTTAGACAAAAAGAATGAGCCAAGACCATACAAAACAACACCGAAAAAGGTCATGGGACAAAAGCAATGACAAAATACATGGAAAATACGGACGCTATGTCGTTACGGCTTCTGTACATGTACGGCGATTATGTCCGTATTTCCCACATATTTTGCACTTGTTGGATCTTCTATCTACCTGAGATGGAATCCTCCGTGTCTTTCGGCGACCGGGGAGAACGTGGATGTCCGGGTCGCGAATGAAATTCCCATCATCGGTTTGAGCATTCATCTCGTGAGTCGGAATAGGGTTGATGATCGACATATATGCATCTCTATACTTCTGGCATCGGAAGTACGGATCACAATAATCGTAAAAAGAATGTCTCATAGTCGCAATGCACGCTGCTGTATGCTTACAAGGGATTCTATAGACTTCCCATTCTCTGCATGAGCAGGTCCGCTGTTGGATGTCCACCGCAAATGAGCCATCTTCACCGACCACCTCAAATGCCACGTTCGAAGATTTACTCACTTTCAACGTGCGACCAGCAGAGATATTCTGAACAAGTTTCTTTTTTTGTTTTGGACATAACTCGCTAACAAGGGTCATTCCTCTCTCGCGTCGTTCGTGCATCATCGTCATGATTTTCACACGAATGGTATCAACCATTCCCTTTATAGGCAACGACCGTGCTTCTCTTACCCAAGAATTCCAACACTCTGCTTGATTGTTGTTAATAACTCCCCACCTATTCCCGTCGAATAACGCATTTGCCCAACATGTTGGATCTGATCGCTCAATAAAAGTCTGCGCAATTGGCATAGACTCGATGATGCTGGCGATGTGATTATGAAACTGAACCGAAGTAGTTGCATAAGCCGCTTTTTTGAACACGGATGACCAATGTTTCTTGTTGTGCTTCGGGTAATGTTTCATCACCTGTAAAAATTAAGAACAAATTACTTGCATCGTATTCACTAACGTAGTGAGCACATTACTAAAAAGTACCTCTTTCTTGAAGTTGTCGACCAAATGGCGCAAGCAATATGCATGACGACTTCCTGGAAATGATATAGAAACAGCTTTAATAATACTCGGATGCCGATCTGAGAAGAACGTCAGCTCCCTCAATGTCGACGGGTAATGATGAAACATGGTCCTCAACTTAGCAAAGAACCACTCCCAGTTTTCATCATTTTCGACGCTTACAACGCCAAAGGCAACCGTGAACAAATCTTCGTTTGCATCCTTTGCGACGGCCGTAACGAGCACTCCTTTAAACTTGGTCTTAATGTGAGTACCATCAACAAATATGAGCGGCCGACATCCACGAACAAAGCCTAAGAGACACGCGTGGAAGCAGATAAAGAGCCGACGAAACTTGTTGTCGTGAGGGTATACATCGTACTCAGCCACGCTACCCGGATTGGTTTCTCTAACGGCATTACAATACCACCTCAACTGATCAAACGTACCATTATCCAACCCATATATGTTACGAATAGCACTTTCTTTGCCTCTATACGCCTTATGGTACCCCACTTCAACTCCATAGTCCCTTAGGATGTCTTTAACCATGGCACCGGGACGATACGATGGCTCGTCTCGGACCCTCTCTTTCACTATGTTCCCTACCCACGGCGCGTCCGCTCGCGGATGATCACGACTCCTTAGAGTATCTTCACCACAACTGTGTTGTAGATTGGATCTCCGAATCGCAAATGAATTGTCACATTTATAACGCGAAGCATATATCCGCCACTTGCACGTCTCATCCTTGCAAACGACAATGATTTTCTTACGCTCGTTCTTTGCATATACAAAGTTTCTTCGAATCGCAATGGAGTAGTTCTTCAAATTCCGTCTAAATTCATCTGCATCCCTAAAGATTTGTCCATCTCCCCGAATGCAATGACTCCATGCATCTACTGTGTTTCTTTCAAAATCAAACTCCATGGATTCTCCGTTGTCTTCCGTACTACAAGTAATTTTATCAATCATCAATATGAAAACCCAAAATTTAAAGTTTAACAACTTAAAATAAAAACAAACCTGTTCGTTGGGTCACTTGTACCACATTCATCGGCACGTTCCACTTTCATCGGTATCATTGAAAATTTGTATCGCATAAACAACTGATACATATTGAAAACATCCGTATTTTCTTTCAATGTCGAGTACAAACTTTGGAACGGAACTTGATACTTTATTGAGTCATGCCGGGAATCGATATCCGACCACCTTCTTTGGAGGGATACGTATATATCGATAAGCGTCGTTGCTTCATTGATTAATAGTAACGAAGACTCCCTTTTATACTCACACATTGCAAATAACGTCCTGCCATCAAACGAATTTGCAGACGCCATATTTTCAGATAATATGGCAACCTGTTAAAATGGTACGATGTATAGTTTAGATTGGTACTGCATAACTGGACATTTTGGTAACGTATAGACATGCTACTTGGTACGTAATAAATACACAAAGACTACATAACAAATGTCCAATCGGACTGTGTCGCAATGTATTTAGGTACGGTAACACAACATACAATGGTACGTTATATTCATAGGAAATGGTACGTCGTAACAGTTACATAAAAGAAAATCAAAATCTCGACGGATTAGCCTCAATAACTATCAAATCCTAACATTTCACTCTTATATGGAGCTCTTGGATCGCATTGAGCTCCCGGATTTGGGATAAACCTTGAACAAATGCCCAAAATCGATTAACCTAACCCAAACCAAAAGAAAAACTTACCTGACAAAATCAGCCCCAAAAATCGAGAACCCAACGTTCAATAGGGTCTTCGATCCTTGTCCGGCACCGGCACGAGCAGACGGAGTTGGTCGGCAAGAAGAAATCGTCGACGGCGAGCTGAAGGTCGGATTTTGCAGAGAAAAAAAAAGCTGAAATGAAATTCTAAATCATTTAATAAGGGTATTTTCGTAATCTTAGGTTATTAGGTACCTAAGTGTAAAAATTTTATTGAACTGGGTATCTAGCTATAAAATTGTTCTGACAAGGTACCTAAGTGGCAGATTTTTTTCCTATTGGGTATTTAAGTGTAGATTTCCGTATGTAATTATGTGTTATATATATATTATATATATATATATATATATATATATATATATAAATCTCCATACTATTTGTGTTCATTTTTTAAAAGGTTATATAGACATCTTTAACGTATTGTTCGATGTTAGTGGTGAACCTTCAGTTGATAGGGATGAGATTTTTTGAAAAGGCATTTCAAAAAACAAAGCTTACGATACCATATATTCTTCGAGATTTTGGCATGACTGACTCGATAATTAACTTCACCATTTATAGAGACCATGAGTTCCCCCATCAGGCGAGAAGGTATTACAAAATCCTTAACGTATTTATTTTTTACAGTTATTGTTTCGTAAAATAATTTTTCATTTCTTTTATCTGTACAAACCAGCAGCGAATGTGGTGTATACATGCGGCTCTTTCTTTGATGTTTGCATATGGTGTGCATGATGTATCACCCGAGAAGATTTAGTAGTTCAAGAAATTCCACACCATATCAAGGTATGAGTTACATGGTGTATGACAGTGGAGACTTAGTTAAGGGAATAATTCTGATATTTGCATAGTTACAGATATGCAGACACCGGAACCGCCTCAGATTGTTGGCGTATGTCGTCTTGCATCGAACTATATGGCTAAAAATGGCATGGTATCTAAATAGTTGTTTTTATTTTGTTTTTACCTTACAGGCTTGCGATATTCTTGTCCCCGTGCACCATCTCCCAGCCATTGAAATAGGTGTTAATACACCGACGGATAATGTTGTTGTGGATGTTGAGTTGAATGGCGTTGACGCGAGTCCACGGGATCGAAGTACATATATTCTTGCTTGTGGTGATGGCCTTATTAAAAAACCTGATTCTGGGGACGGAATTACACTGCTGCGAAAGTATTCATCGAACCCGCAGTCTGGAAAGAGGCAAACCAGTGACGGGAATAGTGATTTTTTAGGTATGCACGGAAGAAAAATTAAAAAAGAGAAATTGTAAGGATGGATGTGCTTTAGTCGTGGTTGGTATGTGTATGGTTCATCTTGTGGTGGTGTATGATTCTCCTTTTCTTTCTTTGGTTTTGAGAGCGAATTTTATGCATGTGTGTGTATGTGTGTGTTTGTGTGTTTTGGTTATCTCTACATGTTGAATTAATTATGCACTTATCCGTTGGTTTGTAAATTGCGTGATATTTGGTTGGCAAAAGGAGTATTAATAAGCCCCAGTATCGAGTAAAGCCACGGATGAAGAGAATGAAGGCTGCCACCCATGTCATACTCGAACGATGCAAAGGCGTAATTTGCAGATTTCGACCCAACATGACTCGAAACAAACCGCCCTCGCATGTCTGGGTCATTGTGTTATCGTTGCTTGGTGGGAGTGTAGAAAAGACATCAGATCACAGCGGTATCGTATTTCACTTCGTGGGAGATGTATAGGTGAGTGTTTTTTTATGTGATTTAGCTGTCAATTGCAATTGATAGTTGTTAATTTTCATCCAAGAATTGGCGAAAGAAGGGTTTTGGAGGAAAATGCGATCCTTTAAATATGAATTACTCGCCCGATGGTGTTTAAAGCTAAGGAGGAAGAGGCCCCCCCACTTCGTATTGCTGCGGAAATCATTCATCTTTTTGAGCAGTAACCCACTGATTGATGAATCCGACGATTTGGCCAGTTTTTCTTACTCTTTTCTTTCTTTGGGTTCCCTGGATGCTTTTTATTTACTGAATTATTATGCGATTGGCGATCATTTTAGAAGGGTGATAGTGTATGTTTCGGGTGATTGTCGAGGGAAGGCGAATTCTAGGACGACTACCTCTATGGTCAGTTTCTTAGCTTGATTTTCTGTATGCTTCAGTTTTTTCTTGATTATGTCTGATCATTGAATTTGTGTTTCACCTCTTGGGAACTATCGCTGTGCTTATATGTTTTGTTTCGCTCAATGCTCAATCGGCCATGCATACGCCGTCGCCGGGAAAATCCCCTGCCGGAACTCGCCGTTCGGGTTTTGCAACAGTCCATGTTCTTTGTATGTGCATGACAGTCATACAAGTTTAATCCATCAGACATAACAATGAAATACGAATCAAACAGCAAAACATGTTTTCCAAATACACAGAAGGACAATAAACTATAAAGAAAAAATCCCAAGAATGCCTATGTTATGTTTTTCTTTATTTTTCGGACGGAACTATGTCTTTATGTTTATGAATGACAGTTTCCCATGTTCCATGGAATTTTGCGGACAATTACATTTTAGCAACACGTTTTCTAACATTCAGTTCATCGTGAGGAACCATCCACCTATTGATATGCATACAATAGTGTATGCATACTACTTTATATGCGTGATATAAACGGCGAAGATTTGTCGACTATCAACACTCCTACAATTTCATTATCAATCTTACATGAACACTCCTACAGGTTTAAAAGGCATACATCAGTCCTACAACTTTAAAAAGACATACATGCTTAAATATGCAGAATCTGACAAAATTGATATGCAATAATTTATAAGCGAACTCTCAACCTAACAAGTCTTACAATATTTGTAAAGACAAAGTACCAATTAGATTATAAATTTTTCTTTAATGTAACAGTAGAAAAAACAGTGCATATCTTCATGGGACAAGTGTATGAATGAAAAAGGAAAAATTTGTAGTCAGTCGATCAATTCAATCAAACAGATGAGCAGTGAAAGGTTGAGCATTGTTGCTCCACTAATCTGATGCATTAAAAGAATTTGAAGTCAGTTCGTCAATTCAAACATAAACAGCCTTTTAACACTAACATTAACAAATGAAGTACCTAAATTAGAGATACACCTTTCGTAAGATAGAAACTCCAGAGTAAAACAGAAACATTGAAAGAACTGTACGCCTATCGATAGGTCGTGCAATTTCTTTCTTAGTGAAAAAGTTTAGTCTTTGCGTAGACGGCACTATTTTGCGACAAACTTAATATACACATGATATGAACGGCATACATTTGTCGAATATCTATGGCCGAACAATTATTTACCCGTCTTACATTCTAAGCATTTTAACATTTTTAACAGTCAAAATAAATTTCCTAAATCTGTACAAGCACATCGCATCCATATAGTCCATTCAGCTGTAGAATAAGACACATAGATCATATAACAACATTAACATATTTCTGCATTGATGTCTTATCTGTTTACACACATTTGTGCCATACAACAATTGTTTACACAGACAGTGTACGACTCCGACACAGAAATTCTTTGCATATGGGCGAAGAATTATGTATTATTTTCTTATGTGGTGGCAATATTGGAAGAAATTTTTTTAAAGTTGTCCATAAAATAACAAAATATCGAAACAAATATGACATATTTATATTATTGATTAATTGCAACTGTCATACACCATGTTCCATGGAATTTTGCGGACAATTACATTTTAGCAAGACGTTTCTTTTCACAATTAAAAATGACGCACAAGTGTGTAAGGACATCTTAGTGTATGAACGCACAAGCCAACTGTACGAATGACTGATTGTGCGAATAACTAAAACTTGCTAAAGTTCTATTACAACCACGCCTAAAATAACATCCACAAATAGGTAAAAAAAAAAATCATCCTTGACATTTAATTGTCAACATACTGCATAAAAATTGTAATCACCACATGTTTACCAATAATAAGATTAAACAACATCAATCATGCAGCGTCACGTGCATCGCACGAGCAATACCTAGTCTAAATACTACTTAGATTATATCTTGTAAAGTGAACTAGCGCTTGGACAACTCATGTGATTAAAATCCAGAGATAAATCTATAAAAGTTAAAGCAGCATCTGTTTACGTCTCACTCAGCAATTAGGCAGATGGAAAGGAGAGATATCAAAGGATTCACACACAGTAATTATATCATATGTTAGAACTAGCAACGACAAAAAAGGGAGATTTATACAACACTAGAATGCGAAGGCTCTTGATCAGGTTTTTGTTATATAAGTTTTACAACACATAGCACAAGAAACTAAAAAGACGAGGCTTCGACGTTAGCTTTGTTTCCAGCAAGGATGAGAGAGATCTCCAAACCTCGACTGAAGGCTTGGTTAAACAGAAGGCGAGATTGGAACGTAGAGACAAATGGGAACCAAGACAGCATTGCGATGGGAGCGAATATGATTATGCCCATCCCAGCATCGTACATTCGAGCAAACTCCTTCACCGACTCCCAAAGTCCTAAATACTTTATGATACTCTTCCACGTAATTGCCAACTGCACGCACACGGCACGATACAATAAACCTCAAAAATAGACTCAGAAACCGAATATTAAGAAGAGATGCAACTGTACTGATATTTAGAATTAGCATATGTTCTGTGATATTTATGTTACTCACAGAGAGAACTAGCCAGCCAGTTGGGATGAATGCAAGGATGCTGGCAAACAAGTCTGGGATGGATAGCTCAGTAAAAGCCACGACCAAGCAAACGGCTACTATCAGGCTAATGGCCATTACTCCTTGCATGAATCGAAGCATCAGTTGGAAATTGGTCGTCTTTTTCGGCTTAAACGTGAATACCTGAAGGAAATAACAAGACCAAATGATTACCGTGACTGTTGTAACTACCCTTGATAAAATCATCGAGTCGAAGCGAAACAGATACCTTAAATATTATGCCTATTCCAGCCAGAACAACCCAAGAGAAGCCATAAATCTAGCGGACAAGAAGTATAGCACATTTTAGCAAATACGAAAATTAATAGGTGAAAAAAAATACACAGTGCCAACCCAATTGGGCTGATAAAAGGTAGTCAATAATTGAGTCGGGGCATAAAAGGTCGTTAATAGGTCCTATGCCAAAGTATAACTACAGATAATGACTTTAAATTCAGTAGGCGTTATGACTAGAATTGGAGAGTGACTATACCGCAAATGAGGTATTCTTCCCAGTCAGATGCAGTTTGTATACAATTCCATACTGAAACACTAGAAATCTCAAGCTTAAGATTGTTTCGAGTATCCGGCCTCTCAAAGTCTGGATATGCATCTGCAGATACGAAATACAACTTGTCGTGAGCCCAGTTCTGAAAGAAACTAAAACAGAATTGTACATTCAACAGATCAAAACAGCTAGCAGAGTGCCGAATGTAACTTTCAAATATCATTAATAACAAAACTTCATGCGTTAGGAATTTCAATGCGGTACTCATCACTGAATGGGGTTTGACTGGTGTGGGTTGGAATGGAAGTTCGTTTTGGGGGAAATGGGTCTTAATCTATTACGAGCTCAAATTCGCAAAAAAAAAAAAATTGCATCAGAATATTCGGAATAGAAAACAGAGCATTGTCATTTAATAATCAACTCCTTTTTATATTTTCAAATGTGGTGGTTCATGTACTATACCTGTTCTTCGTCCCACCATGACTCCAGCTGAAATCCCCTTTCACACCAACCCCACCTTTGTACATAAGCCAACCGATCCAATCATCAAAATCCTCAACCGTTCTGGTTGCAGATTACATATTCCACAGATGAAAAGGATGAGCAGTTCCGCGACAACATAGATGGTGCAGATTCAATTAAAAGAAAGGAAAACTAAAATAAATAAATAAATGAAGCAGAAAACTGAAACTATGTCTCCAGGGAGGAAGACTCACTTTTGCCACTCAAACCCAGAGGGGTTGAAGATGTAAGGTGCAAAAAGCCAAGAAATGACTAGAAACCAGCTGCTTAAGGTCAAAAGTAGAAAGGAAACAGAACCTCCTTGTGTGTAACCATATGCGATATAAACTATCAGAAGCAACGCTACTTCCATCCTGAAACAAATAATATTGATGGTTGCATTTCATGAACCTCATAAAAAATATTACACAGAACACCCAGTAAATCCAAAGTCATTGCTACTTACGCCTTAACAAAGTGACTTCTTGAGTACAGACGATAGTTTTCTGCAAACTTTATGTGACGAACAACAAAACCTCTCCCAGTTGCACGGTACTGAAAAGGCATGTCAAACACTGGATAAAGGTGCCATTCTAAATACATATTAAGCCAATCATTGGATAGCCAGACACTCGGATACCTTGGCACCTCCATGAAGAACAGTGCGACCAAAATAATGAGTTTTAGTCCCCAGAGAAAATGTAAAAAAGACCGAGCAAAGCTGAAGCTGCATAGTGATGAAGCTGAAAATGGCCTGCAAACAACATCTCAGAAGATTGAGCGACTTATAATTGAGGTCACGTAAATTATGTCATACGAATTCGAAAACGCAAATACCTGAAGCAAACCCAGTTCAAGTATAAACCCCATGATCATGGGAACTGCAGTGAAAATACCAATCTGGACAAGGAACTGGGCATTTAAAACAGCATTTATTGCAGTATTTCCCAAAAACCTTGCTTGTCTTGAAATTCCTTCGTCAAGACCAGAAAATGCCTGATTAATCCAAGTCAGAAATTGCAGAAAATTTAGTCTAGTGATGGAAACAGTTTTATCAATCAGTAAGATCAAGGATAAAGCTGGAGACTATTTTGGCACCTCCACAATTTTAACGCATGATAAAAGTAGATTGTCGACTGACAATAACTTACCAAATATACTCTTCCGTACAGAAAAATATACACCGTGAGAACAGTCATCTACCATGAAGGTGGACATAAATTAGTAAGATAAATCTTCCGATGTTTACACCAAAAAATGGTAGCAAATGAAAGACTGGGATAAATTAACTTATATACCATTGTGCAAACATAATAGCCAACAGTGGTAAAGAAGAAGGACATCATTCTGAAGAAATCAAAAAGCTGTCCAAGTCTGTATACATCCCTACTCAAAACCTGCTCCCCATTACCACCGGAAACTTTGCCTTCAAACAACGCAATCTGGTTCAACCCTACATCTCTCCCCTTCCAACCTAATAAACAGAAAAGCTATGAGTCCGAAACATTATCTTCCACATGACGGATTCAAGTCAAGTCACTCAGACCTGAATATACTCATGGTGTGTTACATTTCCCTGCCGAAGAGTAGAATTGAACCCTGCAATAAGAAGAATGTGTCGCATTATTACCCTAATTGGCTACGACATTCATGACATTACATAGATTATTCCGTGCACTTCGGACTACATGACTTCATAATCGGTATTTTAATTGGCGCAAGTACATTTGTTTATTTTCAACACGGATATCAACTATGAATGTTTACAAGGCATCTGATGAAACCAACAAGAAAAATACTTGTAAGGTAAATAATATTAAAGGAACAAGAAATACACAAAGAATGGGAAAGATATGCAGACTAAGTGATTAACTTAATGAAAACCTGGTAATTCTACATAAGGCCTCAAAAGTTCAAGGGCTTGCCTTACATTTTATATAAAAAAATATTCTTTCACAAATTTCTGCTCGAGTTCAGTGTCAAAAAAATGAACAAGGCATCTTGATCTAATAACTGGAATAGTTCGCAGAGATCAATAAAACTGCAACACTGCTGAAACCTACCTGCAAATATGTCTTCACTAATGTTAATCACCCGTGATGCTTTGCTAATGCCACCTCGAGTAACATGAAATACTCGGTCAAAAACATCTGGATGCCCATAGTGCATCCGGACTCTGAGGAAATTTTGGCAATTAGAGACAGCATTCACAAACAAGGGTCAAGGGGTACCAAATTTCATATTGGCAACTAAAGACGTCATTTTTTTGGACCCAATACTAACAATGGAATACATGATAGGAAGAAAATATATGAATAGAACAAAACAAAACCGAGAAAAGCAGCTGAGCAACAAACTTCTGAAATAATTATAAATATAACGACATCAACAAGAAGGGCTGAAAGTCTGAAATACGTACTTAAGAGGTTTAGCCAGAACACGTTGAGCCAATGTCACAAAACTGGTCTCTTGGTTGGACATAAACATCGCTAAGGATGACACACTGCATGGGTTTAACGTACAATCAACAGATACAAAATAATACAGATTTCCCAGCAGAACCAGTGGCCGGCAATTGGAGCATAGAAAATTGGAAAAGAGTGTAAGAATGGGTAACCTTCCAGTGAACACATGTTCCCTCACACCAAGGATTGTAGGAGGTCGTAATCCGTGGTTTCTGTGAAATTCTTCAAGAAGATTTCTCATCTTCATCGCCTCCTCAAGGTAATTGTCCTGTATAACATATATAACATTATTTTTTCTATAGGAGGTTGTACACTGGTTTCTGACCTAAATCAATCACTAACATATTACCTGATTCATGTCAATTGTTTGAACAGCTTCACCTCGAGTGAAAATAATGGCATGGTTCTGATTTTCAGGTTTCCCTTCACCCAGCTTAGGATCTCCAGGAAGTTTAATGGAAAATATTTCCTACAAAGACGAGAGCAAGAAGAAATACAACATTGCACGTGCAGGATATTGCAATGATATATGAGGAATAAAAGGCATGCCACAAGCTATAATAGATAGTAACAACATGAGATTTCGAACAATTAATTTCAGATTGAAAAGTAATAAAAACTAGCTTCATAAAGGCGCACATTCTTGAAAATACAAGCAATGGTAAGCAAGAGAGAAGAAACCCAGATCACATAAAACGAACATGAAACAAACATACAGATCACACTAAACACAAAAATATAAAATCAATAAACAACCAATATCATTCCGCGCTATAGAAGTAAACAAAAAATTTGAAGCAAATTTTGATAACCAACAGATCTGCTGGCGCTTACAGGCCAATAAAAATCACAGACCTTTTGTACAATGAATAATCAAACAATATAATATTATGAATACAACAAGCAGATTGTATTGCAGTCAAGACACTTGTTGAGTGACAGATATCACAATGACTCATTCACTCACCAACAATCAAAGGAGGTAAATGACAAAAAATCAAGCAACCATCAAGAGACTCCTGAAAATCTTTACCTGATCCTTCCCATGTGCGTCAGCTTTGACAAGCTTTGAATAAAACTGCTTCGAAATACTCCCATCAGTTGTCCCAGATTCTTCCACGTGTATGAAGGCGACACGAAGAGCCTCATTCCTATGTAAGAAATAGAAAAGTCCTCAATATGGGCAATTTGACTCCATTTGTGAAGGAGTAGAACAGACTCAGACGAAAGAGTAGAACTCATCTAAACCTACAACGTGTTAAAATAAGCTGTTCTCCTACTGATGAAGTAAACGATATACAAAAGAATCAAACTGACAAACTAAAACGTCTATACAAAGAAGAGCCGGTGCATGCAATAGATTCCGTAAAGTCAAGTCAGACCCACACCTTTGTAGTAACAGAGCAATATCAGTCGCCTCAGGTTTTTTTTGCTGCTTTTGTTGCCCATAGATTTGACAGGAAACTACGTAAGTGAATTTCAAATCAGCCTGAGCACGTGCTTCCCGAGACAACTCAAAACCTTGGCTTGAAAGACTGGCCTGAGAAGTATCCTCTGCATAGTAAAAGTTACTTAACTGAGAGTTCTATTATTTTATAAGCTAAAACTATTCTGGTCGCGTACGAAAAGTAACCTCCTAGAGATCGCCTCTCTAAGAAACTCTGTAGCATCATCGCTCTTCTGTAGTACATCATTCCACGGACTGCAAGAAACCCAATATGTCAAACAGTTACACACTTATTAAAAGACTAGACATTATCGTTCATCATTGAAGTCGACATGATGGATTTGACATATCGAAGAAGACATAGCAAGGGAAAATACATATTATAAGTCAAAGCAAGATGAATGGCGACCTGTCCTGGCTAATGTTTGTCCCCTGTAAGATGCCCAAAATCGCAGTTCTAATGCACTAACAGAACTTTCTTGAAGTTCAGCATCACCACTATCAACCCGGCCGATACGTTCCAAAAAATTCTCCCATTCGTCTAGAGTGGATGGCAATAACCAGATTTCAAATTAGAAACAACACGGATATGAAATTAGAAACAACACGGATTTAAAATTAGAGACAAAACGGATTTAAATCTAACATGATCTTCTACCTCATATTCTAACATGATATGGTGAATACTGCAACGGAGAAATTTAACCACCACCATTCACTCATATAATGAAAAATATCAAAAAGAGAACATACTTTCCAGCTATATCAAACAAATCAATACCTGGAAAAATTTTCTGGAGATAAAAAAGGATTGATATTCCATCTTCATTCTCAACCCGCAACTCCGAGTTGCTATAGAGCACAGTTTCACTATAGTATGGCGTGAACACACTAAACCAAAACAGAGTAGGAAATGAAGTTAGAGAGACGTCAATAGAAACACTAATGTAACTAACTCTACACAAAACTCAACAGAAATAACATTTCCAATACCAATTAACAATAAGAACAAACAACATACCAAAATGGCATCATTTCACTGACTGGTTTTGCAGGCGGCATGTTCATGAACAAAGAATTCGTAAAGAACTCCAATCTTCTTCTTGCTTCGAGATTTTTGGTATGTTTGCAGCAGAATCTTTCACAGTAAGAAGCAGGTGCAGCCTTTTCACTTGCTCCTTCTGTTAAGCAGAGTAACCATCAAAAGGCATCCTTGAAAAGAAAAAGTACAACAAGTAACTGAGGAAGTAAGCTCACAATATCAGGATCCTTTGGCCATTCTATCCTTGAAAAAAGGCGCCTTCATTTCTGGCGCGCAACAATATGTTCCAAGTATCAAGTTGTTCCCTACAGAGGAAGAAAATATTAGTAATGCAGTTTCAAAACATGCAGATTTTCTAAACTCCACAATTCCTGTGTTTACCTCAAATCATGAGAGAGCAACTCATGCGTAACAACATCATAAAAATCATACAGTGCTTTTGCTGCTCCTTTTGCAAGTTCAGGAGTAGCATCACGAATCTGAAAAGAAGATCAACATATTTAGGGGAAAAAATATGGATCTGGTGTAGGAATTTGAAAAACATTACGGAACTGCACTAGGAATTATTTTCATGTGGCACGGTTTTTCAAGGAAAAATTTTCCAATTGCTTAATCACTTATCAAACTTATAACTTACGATATGTATGAAATATATAAACTAATTTGCTAGGCCCTCTGAATGAATTTTTAGGAAAGAATATAATATAATTTTTTTATTTGTAATAGTGATAACCCAGAGCGGAAGGGTTGTCAACGGGGCGGGTTCGGGGCGGGGATCCAATCCCGTCCCCGCCACGCGAGGCAAACGGGGACGAAAATCGTCCCCGTCCCCAGTCACTATTTTAGAAAAAAAAATCAATTTATATTATTATAATATTATTAAACTATATTTTAATATTATTTATATTGTTTAAATATATTTTAATATTATTTATATTATTTAAGCTATATTTTAATCATATTTATATTATTTTAATATTTCAAAGTATATTTTAATATTGTTTATCTTATAATATGAATTATTGAATATAATATATTTATTTTTATTATCGGGGACGGGGTGGGGATATCCGCGGGGAACAATGTTACCCCGTCCCCGCCCCGCGGGGGTAGAATAGCGAGGATTCCCCGTCCTATTCGGGTGGATCCCCGCAGGGACGGGGAATCCCCGCCCCATTGACAACCTAGAGCGAATGGGAAGAGTAGTCACCAGTAGCCCAGTTAAAGCAGTGAATCTAGATTGAACCACCGATAGCTTTTTAAGAGACAGAGTAATGACAAGTGACCCTTCTGATATACTGTTGTTGATCTCACGGAATATCCGTTCCACCCTGCACAAATGAAACAAGCACAAAATATGAAATTACACCAATGAGATTAATTTCATCATTATTTTATGAAATAACGAGATTAGATAAAGGAACCAAAATACTGTACATACACATATTATATATGTGTATAATCATATGTACAAGTACACATTCTCAAAAGTTGCTCACCAAAGTCTTCCTTCCCCATCGACAAGGGAGTGCAAAATCTTTTCAATGCTAAAATAACACTCCTGCACTGCATATGCCATGTACTCATCCTTGCATATTCTACCCCAAAGATCCGCCTGAGTGTCCTTGCAGTCTGAAGCTAAATCCATGGCTAACAAAATCTACCACCGAAAAAAGGTGCAAACAGATATTGAGAAATATGCCAAGCAGATGCCGTGGAAGCATCTTGATTATGCAGTGCACAGTAAACTACTAAGTACCTTGCTGCTAAGAAGAAATAGAGGCCACTGAACCAACTTCAGACTCCCAGTGTTGCTGGGCATCGAAAGTAAATCCATCTCCCTGAAGATGTATATAAGACAAGGATCAGGAATGGGAAAACTATGTAGAATGGCAGAAAAGATTCAACAGAAATGGACACTTTTGCATGATCTCACCTGTTACTAATATAATCTTCTTCACGTAGGGCTTTAATGATCTCATTCCAAAAAGGGGAGAATATAGCTGCATAGATCTTGTTATTATCTTGGGAAGACTGGAACCGACACAGAGCCCAAAAAGTAATCAGTAGCACAAAAAGAGGATTATGCAAAAAGGAAGGATAAGTCAAAATATGTTCATGCAGACATAAACAATTTTTTTAAGCACAGAAAACTTGTCAATGGAAGAAAAACCATAATGTTTGCAGAAACAACTGACCTGTGATAATTGCCTGTCAAATGGTATCCTACATAGCACGTTTGGTTTTGATCAGAAAACAATATACACGAGCTCATATCGAAACACATCCATACTAAAAGAAAAGGTTTATTCAATTACCTTTTAATCTGCGGTGACACGAGATTCTTCACAAATGCTTCTGGAAACTCTCTCAAACGCCTGTGCACCATATCAATTGAACGAATCTGCAAATGGAATCTTAGAATTATATTGAACAAGAGTAAAACAAAGCAAACTAGCACTGCATTCATGTATTCATCAACCCGGAAAAGTATCACGTAAAAGGAAATTTCTACCTCGCCTAAGCGAGCCCTTGCTCCCATCACAGCACCATATATTGCAGACAACAAAGTATACCATATGTGAATATCCATGAGATAAATCTGCAAGTTAACATGGTCAGCTATAACATGAGATCAACTCTAAGTGATAGGCGACTGAAACAATGTACATAAACACAAACATCACAGGTAAAGGCTATAAATAAAAACGATCGGTACTGTGGCAATCGGAAACAGAGTAATTAATATAAGTAATAAAACGTAAAAGAAATAGCAAACAGCAAGGAAACTAAGAAACATAATTAAATTAAACAACAAAAAAAAATTCTTCCTTTACCAACTGGTGACAGAATGTGCGTCTCCCAACCAAGAAGAGCTTGTCTTTGTATAGTAATTTCATATCCAAACAATAAAAGAAAATAGGAGACATTTTACTGGATCACAATGCCAAGAAATTTCATTTAGATAAGAAGCATGTCACCCCAGAGCTTCTTCATGCAGTATGTAAATGATACATCTTTAGATAGATGTTAAGAAATGGGTATACTCACAGCCACAACAGGTGCCCATAGAGTAGCAATAGTCAATACGTTATTGTTATCTGCAAGTAAGATCAAATAAAAATGCATAAAAATGTGTTTCAGACTAAAAACCCAACTACTCATTGAAAGTAAAAAGAAAACACATGAATGTCAAAAGATAAATCAATGGAATTTCAAGATGTGTACAACAACTTAGTCTAAAAAGTATTCAACTACTCTACCGATGATATCTTATGATAGGGCGAATATAATATGCTAGCTTGTTACATTCCGAAGAGGATATTTGATCCGCGAATCTAAAAATGATCAATCCTCCTTAAACAAACAGCACTCAGAGGAAATTAGCATTCCTTCACCCATAAGGGTATAACTGACTGTCAGTGTTACCAGGCGAGTATAATTAATTACAGAAATTAAGTATTCAGATAGCTTTAACTTAATCGGACGTCAGTAGGTGACTGCAGAACCTCCCAACCCCGCTTGATGATACATGACCGTGACACCAATAAATCAATAAGAAGGGACAGACTAACAATGGGAACATACTCTCTGATATGAAATCATGCCATGAGTACGTAAGTCTTGGCAGATTTGTGATGATAAAGACGAAGGCGTACTCTTAATGATGCTCGAGGACACAAAATCGGGCAGCAATATGGTGTGGTATCTTGGCACCGGTGCAGCAACTATATGAGTGGGCACAAACATCTCTTTACAGATTTGAAGAAGATCGAGGATGGCCACGTAACTTTTGGAGATGCTTCAAAATAGAAGTCAAAGGCCGAGGGAAAATATGTTTCTCTCAAAATGATGGCAAACAAGGATCCGTCGAGGACGTTTATTTCGTACCAGACTTGAAGACGAATATCTTAAGCATGGACAGTTGCTCGAGAAGGGATGTTCGGTGTTCATGAAGGATCGATCGTTACAACTAAGAAACAAAGACGGGCGAATGAGCGCACAAGTCGAGATGGAAAGGAACAGAATGTTCAAACTCAACTTGAAGGCGATTCAAGAAAAATGTTTGCAAGTTGACTTGAAGGACAAAGCCCATTTATGGCACATGCGGTTCGGACATTTACATTACGGAGGACTAAGAGAGCTCTCCAAGGAAGATATGGTGCATGGGATGCCGATGGTAGAGGAAGGAAAGAAATTTTGTGAAAGCTGCATGATCGGGAAACAGTCGATAACGGCGTTTCCAAAGCAGGCAGGATATCGAGCACGCGAACCGCTCGAGCTCATACACACGGATACATGCGGGCCAATCACACCGGCCTCATTCAGTTGGAAGAGATATTTCATCAGGTTCATCGACGAACTACTCGAGAAAGAGTTGGGTCTATTTCTTGAAGGAAAAATCAAAAGCGTTGGAGACATTAAAAAATTCAAAAACGATGGTCGAAAAGGCGACTAGCTCCAATATCAAAGCACTCTGATCAGATAGAGGCGGAGAATACATGTCAAGTGCTTTCATATCATTTTGTGAGGCACATGGCATCAGGAGATTTCTCACAGCACCATATTCGCCGCAACAAAATGGTGTGGCCGAGAGAAAGAAACCGAACCATACTTGACATGGTTCGATCAATGTTGAAGACTAAAGAAATGCCAAAGGAGTTCTGGGCTGAGGCAGTACAATGTGGCGGTCTATATACAGAATCGGTGTCCACACAGCAACCTCAGGAGTCGAACACCACATGAAGCATGGAGTGGCCAGAAACCGACCGTAGCACACTTCAAAATATTTGGAAGCATGGCGTATACACATGTGCCGGACCAGAAAAGAACCAATCTCAACGACAAAAGCAAAAAGCTCATTTCATTGGTACGATGAGAAGTCGAAGGCGTACCGACTATTTGATCCAAAAAACAAAAAGGTGACGATCAGCCGAGATGTTCGTATTGATGAAGAAAGTTCGTGGGACTGGAAGCACGAAGAAAAGACTATGACGCATGAAGAATCATTTAACATTGCTCCAACATCCGCTTCGGTTTCACCCCAAGAAAATAACGAGGAGGACGAACCAAGACAACGAGGATACGAAGCATGCATGACCTGTACGAAACAACCGAACAGGTTCATCTAGTCTGCTTACTGGCCGACTCGAAACAAATTAGTTTCGAAGAAGCCGTAAGAGACAAGAGATGGAAATCGGCGATGGACGAGGAGATCAAAGCGACTGAAAGGAATGACACATGGAAGCTGGTCGAGTTGCCATACGGGCATAAACCCATAGGAGTGAAATGGGGTTTATAAGAAGAAAATGAACGCTCAAGGAAACATCGGGCGTTATAAAGCGAGATTGGTGGCAAAGGGCTATCGACAACGAGCAGGAATAGACTACGATGAAGTGTTTGCTCCCGTCACAAGAATGGAAACAATCGGGCTGCTCCTTGCCCAAGCTGCACAATTTAGTTGGCCGATCTATCAAATGGACGTGAAGTCCGCGTTTCTGAACGGTGAGCTTGAGGAGGAAGTCTATGTGGAGCAGCCGTCGGGATATTCAAAACCGGGAGAAGAAGGGAAAGTGTTGAAGTTAAAGAAAGCGCTTTACGGGCTGAAGCAAGCGCCTCGAGCTTGGAACACTCGGATCGATGGCTATTTCAAAAAGGATAATTTGAGCAATGTCCATTTGAGCACGCCTTCTACGTCAAAACGTGAAGGAGAGGAAATGATCATAGTCGCTCTTTATGTCGATGATCTCATTTTTATGAGAAATAGTGAGAAGCTCATCATTGATTTCAAGAAGGCAATGACAAAGGAGTTCGAGATGACGGACTTGGGACTGATGAAATATTTTCTTGGCCTCGAAGTCGAGCAAAGGAGCACGGGAATATTCGTGTCGCAAGAAGCGTACGCGAAGGATATATTGAAGAAAAATAAAATGGAGGAAAGTAAACCGGTTGCTACACCGATGGAGCTCGGAACAAAATTGTCCAAGTTTGAGGGAGGATCAGGAGTAAATGCAACTGAATATCGAAGTCTTGTGGAAGTCTGCGGTACTTGAAGTGCACGAGACCAGATATCGCTTACAGCGTTGGAATTGTTAGCCGCTACATGGAAGAACCGAGTCAGAAACATCTCAAAACAATCAAGAGAATTCTTCGACACATAAGAAGAACACAGTCACTCGGATTATTCTATTCAAATAACAAGTGACGGAAAACTTGTTCGATATCCGGATAGTGATTGGTGTGGAGATATTGATGATCGAAGAAGCACGGGCGGCTACGTATTTTTCTAGGAGTACAACGTTTACATGGCTATCGAAAAAGCAACCGATCGTGACTCTGTCAACTTGTGAAGCAGAATATGTTGCAGCATCGTGGTGTGTTTGTCACGCAGTCTGGCTAAGAAATTTATTGCTCAAGTTAAATTTGCAACAAGATCAGCCAACCGAAATTTGAGTAAGTCGGCAATCGAGTTGGCGAAAAATTCGGTCTATCATGAGAGAAGCAAGCATATTGATGCTCCGGTTTCATTTTATCAGAGAGCACGTAAAGAAGGCAGAAGTAAAAATGATACATGTCGCCAGTTGGATCAAGTCGCAGATGTTTTCACGAAGCCGTTGCCGACATGTACGTTTGAAAATTTGAAGAATATGCCGGGATGAAAGACCAAAAGGCATTGAGATTAATGGAGGAATTTGCGGAGTAATCTCAATGCCAAATAAAATAATAAAATAAATAACACATATCAATACATGTGTTATGATATGTGTCATGTGTGGAAGAAAATAAAAAGATAGGTAGGGCTTAGTCATGTTTAAAGAGGAGAAAACAAAAATGATGATGTGTTCTTAATTCTCTATATAATGCATATATGGGTCTTTGTAAATTAGAGTGCAACAATAAAAAATATGTTGGTGTGATTAACGTCAAATACAAATATTTCTCCTTTTTCCAGTTTCCATATACTTGAGAAAAAATAACAGCGGGTCCGTCGGAATAATAGAGATATAAGTAAATTATGGTGATTTCTATATTTTTTGATGTATGATTTGTACTTTAATAACATAAATAAATCAATATAAAGAAGTTGATTAAATTAGATATATTTTTCAACTTGAATTCTTCATTTTTATTTTTTTCCTATTTTTTATTATTATTTCTTATTCTTATTTTTCTTAATGGCGGGCTACAGGGCGGCCCGTCCCTCCGTCCCGTTTTGACATCTCTACCTATGACTATGGCTTTGGGTTTTGAATAAAATATGGTTGGGATTGGTAATTCCAGTAGAAACAATTTATTGGTTATTATTCATTAGGCTATGTTCGTTCCTTTGCTTTTCTAAGCTTATCTTCCATTGACATGCATGTACCAATTTTCTAAATCAATTAGAAAACCATGTGGCTATATTACTACATGACATGATTATTGTCATTGATAAACAGAAAAGATTTAATCTTTGTTCCTGGGATTGAAAAACCTGTATTTTATAGTTGGTGTTAGTTACGATTTGCCCAGATCATAAATTTTGGAGAAAATCAACTGTCAAGAACATCATTATAGCATACCACTTCTCAGAGTTATATAAATTGATAACAAATAAAAACCATATCTGGTAAACATAAAACCGAAAAACAGAAGAAAAATATTCCGAAACATGATATTGAAACTTTAAGAAGATCATTCGAAGCAAGCTCAAGACATCCCATGAAAACCAGCCGATTCAAGCAACGCTGCTTTGATCTGATCTGGGTCGAGTTCTTTCCTTCCCCCCCACTGCATTAAAAAAAAAAAAAAAAAAAAAAAAAAAACCCAAAGTTTGTTAAGATTATAAAAAAAAACTTTAGTCCCCCGTCCCCCCCCCTATCCAAACTCTCCCCCCCCCCCCAATCCCTAAGAATCGACATATATATATCCCTTTCTCCTCCTATCACCACTCTGCATTGCTTAGGAAAAAAACCCCTCGATTTCAATAGTTAACGGTCAAAAACTACATAATCGAGCTATCTAAGTTCCTGTCGAAGATCGAAAACAAAAAAAAAAAAAGAAAAAGAAAAGTTACCTCAGCACGAAAAACATCCAATGCGAAGCCATTGAAGCAGCTAATAACCGCCTGCTGCACATCGAGCCAAGGTTATCCATAGCCCTAAGAGTCGACAGCAGAATCCCAGGCCTACGACCACAGAACATGTGTATGTTAACTGCTCTTCCTTCCCTCAGCCTAACCTCGACCTGTTTATGTAATGACATTATCGAATTCATTAGTACATACATTCCTTCTAACATCAGAGAAGCAGTATCGAATATATGTATACTCTTGCGGGCTGTGTAGCAGTTGGGCTTGAGAGTGGGCTTGCGAAAGCACTCGGGCAGAGTTCGTCTTTGATTCGGGCAGCCGTAGGAGTCAGCGGGTAGAAGTTGTTGTTAGCGGTTGGGGTCAGCGAAGAGCTGCCCGGGCTAGACTCGAGTTCGTTGTGTAGATCGTTGATCTTCTGAAGAAGCTCCTTTAAGTAATCAATGGCGTCTCCTAGTATTGAAGCCCTGTCCATCTGAGACAAGAGATGATGAAGTTTTAGTCCCATGATTAATTAAGGTCTCATAATTGCATGGTAATTACAGTATAATCACATTATTGTTTGTCATTAATAGAAGGGATACTGTGTGACTTTTCAAACTTAGACAACTCTCTATTCATCCGTGTGGGTCCAAGTAGAGAGACGAATTTTCAGATCGTATCATAGGTTCCATGTGAGTGAAATAAATGCTATCAACATAACTTTATTACAATATGCATTGCCTCTAAAATCTAAATCTTGCAAATTGCTCATTTAATGTTCAGACGCCACAATCAAGGAGAGATCGATGATTAATCAAGCAAGGAATACGTAGCAACAACAAAGAAAAAAGGAACCTTTGAGGAACGTGAATCTGCTAAAGAACTGAAATAAAGAAGAGAAAGCATAATGCTTCCGTATAAGCTAAAACATGTCTTTTAATACACGAGAAATAACAAGCGAAGAATTTAGCATTTCTGTTCTGTTAGTACGTACCTTGCTGATCTTTGCACGACTGATCTCAACATGTAGAGCCTATCATTGAGCTTCTTTCTTCTTCTCTTTCCGCCATCAGATTTTTTGCAGGCAAACCCTTTTTCTTACCCTTTTGGTCAGCAGCAGTTACTGTGCTGTTTGTGTTGTTCGAACCGTTCTTCGCATCCTCTTCGGCTTTGCTGTTGGTATTCTCAAGGAACAAATCATCAGAATCATAGTTCAGATTAGACCCATCAATGCTTATGTCATCAAAATCATCTCCAATACTGCTGCTAGCAGCTTTCCTTTTCCTTTCACTCTCTTCAATGCTGCTGAGAACCTCGTATATCTCTTATTGCCATAAGTTGGAGACTTGAGGCTTATTGTCTGATTCAAGGAAGCTTCATGGCTGCCGCCAATGTTCAAAGATCCCAAATTTCCTACACTTGTGCTCCCAAGATTCTTTCTTAGAGCAGCCCTCTTTTGGAAGAGCGTAGGCTGTGATGATCCAACGAAGTTATTGTCGAGTGGCTTTAGGATCTTGCTGGACCTGTTGAAGAACATCGAGCTGTCAATGGTACCCGACCCGAAGTTAAAAGAACCCGACCCACCATTTCCTTGGGGCAACTGATGAAGCATATTATTACCACCACCACCACCACCACCAAAGTGAGTACTGTTTGTGCTCAAATTCAAGTGAGAATGAGCCCCAAAATCACCGAAACCGTTGTTCAAAATCCCAGTATTATTGTTAGTGTTCTTGTTCAGAGCGCTCTCTAGATAACCACTGCTCAGATCAAAGCTTCCCTGCAAAGGGTTGCTGTTACTGGAAGCATCGCCGCCGATCAGAGCCCTGTAGTAGTTCATCTGCGCCGGCGATGGATCGAAGCTCCCGTTGAACACGGCGGCGGCGGCGGATGTCGGCGAGCAAGAAGAAGACGAATCGAGTTGATTCAGCATAATAAGCTGCTGCTGATGGTGATTATGGTTGTGGTTGTGATCGGGTGCTGCTTCGGTGAAGCTCGGCGAGAATGGGAGGTTGGTTTCGCCGCCGTGCATGGCGGCGGTTTTGCCGCCGTTGTTTAGGTTGTACCACATCTCACCTTCGGCGTCGAGCATGGATTTGAAGGTCGAAATACCAGAAATTTCCATATCTTCTTTGCCTTGCGACGCTTCGACGATGTCGTTTTGAGCCCATGAAGTGTTTTGCTCGCTTTGGTCTTTTGCACCGTCCATCCAAATCATGCTATCATTTACTGACCTTGACATCGATCTTCTCAACAAATATATATATATATCTTCAAGAAAATGGTAAGCACAAGAGAGAGAGAGAGAGACAGAGAGAGAGAGACAGAGAGAGAGAGAAGCTTTCGGAGACGTTATATGGATGGAAGTGTTGCAATCTAACCACAGCTTATATGATATATATATGTATATATATTGGGACTGAGAGAAGAGAATATGTATTATTGCATATTAATATGTTTCTTTCATTAGTATGTATAATGGTAATGATTACAATAGGAGGTTCTTGGGGCTTTTTCATGGGATGTCTTCACATAGTTCGTTTGGGAAAAATCAGAAAGTACACATGATTTCGTTTGTTTGTATCTAAATTTAGGATGTAAGATAATGATGACCTTGAGTAATGTCATGATGTTGGTTGCATCACTTTACCAATGATTAATAATTTTCTTATTCTATGGTATAATAATAATAAAAAAAGATTTTGGCTTTAACGTACCGGTCTTTTTGTTTACGAATATGATTAACTACAAGAATTCGATATTTGATATGCACTTTTAGTTTTATGGAATTGTGCTCACAACAGTATGGCCTCTATTATTTACATTGCTATATATAAAAAATATCCAAAATTTTAACGTCCAAAATGTTTTCCAAGTTGGCGTGCTTTGCATGCTAATCCTCGTGATTTACTTGGTCCCAAATGCGAGGTTTATCGGGCGAAAAATATTGGTAATGATTTTCCTCATAAATATCGTGTTGAAGGGTGTGGAGGGTACATGTTAGCTTTTTAATCTCGTGAAATAAAGAAGATTGATTATATGATTAAATATAGGCATGACATAGTTACATCTCGTTTATGCCCGAAAAAATTAATGAAATATGAGTAAGTACTACTCCTTTTAAAAACAGTGCAAGTATTAATAACGTTGCAAGTATTTTAAAACATCTCGTGTGGAGTACTAACAACGTTGCAAGTATTTTAAAACAGTGCGAGTTTGATATTTATTGTACAATTATTATTGATCCACTTGGCCCACAAATCGAGAAGAAAGAAAATGAGTTAACTTTTAAGCTTACAAATATGCTCCTTGAAATGCTTGGATGGATGATGCTTTATTACAATCTTCGCTTCCTCGTGAAATATTAAATGTGCTCTTCGGACCACCTATTTAATATATATGCCTACGACATATTTATCTCATCTCGACCATACACTATAAGGAGCTACAACTCTATAATCATTTACTATAATTTATCGTTGTCACTTCAATAACATAAAATAAACAAATAATAAAATATCCTAGAAAAGCCAATGGCTTAATAAGGGCTGTTATGAAATGAAGATGAGCAATATGAATTTTATTTCACTTCGAATTGCCTCGATGCAAAATTGAACGAATATGCCTTTTTGTAGGGAAAAACATACACTGTGATATTAAATATTGTATGGTCAGCCATACCTCCTTAATGGACATCCACATGTATATATATAATATTTATAATACTCCCCTTGAATGTCCTATATACTTGAACAACTGTCTGATTATATAACTGTCTCGTTAAAAACCTCATTAGGAAAAACCTAGTAGAAAAAAAAACCTAATGAAGGGAAAAAGAGTGCAACGTATATCCCTTCATGTAACATTACTCAAGATCTTTGAGCCTTCGGAGTCTAATTAAATCTACAAGTTTTTCGAATATTCTTGGAGGTAGCGCCTTGGTGAATAGATCCGCGAGGTTGTCACTTAGATCTTGTTGTACTTCAATTTCGCCGGTCTTCTGAAGGTCGTGGGTATAGAAGAATTAGGCGATACATGTTTGGTTCTATCGCCTTTGATGTACCTTCCTTTAACTGAGCAATACATGCAACATAGCATTGTCTGCATATAAGATCGTCGGAGGTAACTTTTTTGATAATAACCCACATCTTTGTCGTATAAGCTGGATTATCGATCACAACCAAACGCATTCTCTGATAGCTTCGTGAATTGATAAAGTTTCGCATGACTAGATGAAGTGGCGGTTAAACTTTGTTTGACTGATCGCCAAGAAATACAGTTCCACCATATGTAAATAGATAGCCCGATCGAGCATTATGTGGGTCGGATAGAAAACCAACATCTGCATATCTGATTAGATCCGACCTGGACTTATTTGAATAGAACGATCCCAAATCAGTTGTTCCTTTAAGGTATCAAGTAATTCGTGTATCACTGTTCCAATGTCTACGAGTTGGTGATGAACCATATATCGCCAATAACATTACAGCGAAGGCTATATCAGGTTGCGTATGACTCGTAAGATACATTAGTGCTCCTATGGCACTAAGATATGGTACTTCAGGACCAAACAATTCTTCATCATTTTCTCGAGGTCTGAACGGGTCTTTGTTCACATCTAGAGATCGAACAATCGTCGGATTATATAATGGATGAGCTTTATCCATATAAAATCTTTTCAATACTCTTTTCGTATATGTTTTTTGACATACAAATATTCCATTATTCAAATATTCAATCTGCTGGCCGAGCAAAATTTTGTCTTTCCGAGGTCTTTCATTTTGAACTCCTTTTTCAAACAATTAACGGCCTTTGTTAACTCTTCAGAGTTTCAATTATATTGATATCATCAACATATACTGCTATATTAACAAAATCATTTCTACATCTTCTCATAAATATACAAGGGCAAATTTGATCATTTTTGTATCCCTCTTTCAATAAATATTCACTTAGGCGATTATACCACATACGCCCAGACTGCTTTAATCCATAAAGCGATTTGATCAACTTAATTGAGTACTCATCACGGGCCCCTGAATTTTCAGGTAACTGAAATCCCTCAGGAAGCTTCATATAAATGTCACTATCAAGTGAGCATATATAGGCAGTGACAACATCCATTAGATGCATATCGAGTTTTTCACGTATTGCCAGACTTATTATATAACGAAAAGTTGTTGCATCCACCACAGGAGAATATGTCTCCTCATAATCAATACTAGGTCTTTGCGAAAAACCTTGTGCAACAAGTCGGGCTTTGTATCTCATAATTTCGCTCTTTTCATTTCTCTTTCTGGAAAAAATCCATTTATATCCAACCGGCTTTATATTCTCCGGTATACAGACTACAGGTCCGAAAATGTTTCATATCTCAAGTGATGTTAATTCAGCATCGATTACATCTTTCCATTTTGGCCAATCATTTCTTTGTCTGCATTCGTTTACAGACATTGGTTCTTGATCCTTATTCTCAATAATCTCATTCATTTCATGTAGCGCTACGTTAAATGAGAATTTATTGTCAACGTTGACTTTATCTCGGTTCCATCTTATTCCATTCTTTGATCGTGATATCTTCATTATCATTATTTTCAATTTATTCAGGTACCTGGCTTTCATTTTTATCATCATTTATGCCCATCGACTCTTCTCTGGTCGATAAATCTTCGATTGGACTATTCTTATCATTTGGTCCTTTTCCTTTCCCAGGATTTTTATTTTTGGAACCTAGGGCCTACCATGCTTCAGTTGTGGTTTAGCCTCGATACTATTCAGTATTTGTTCTACAGGAATCTCAATTTTTGCAGGAGCATTAACAGTTGGAATATGTGACATTGTCACCCTTTTTGGGTCAGGAAAACTGTTTGACAATTGGTTCGCTAAACTTAGTAAATGAATGATCTTTTGAACTTCTAGTTCACATTCTTTCACAGCGATAATTCATTCCAACAATATTTCTTTCCAACTGTTTCTTTTCTCCCCCTAATGTCGGAAAATTTGTTTCATCGAAGTGACAGTTGGCAAATCTGGCCGTGAATCGATCTCCAGTTAAGGGTTCTCAATATTTTTATAACTGATGGATATTCGAATCCGACATATATTCTCAACCTCCTTTGAGGTCCAATCTTTGTGTGTTGTGGTGGTGCAATTGGAACATATACTGCACATCCGAAAATTCTTAGATGAGAAATATCTGGTTCCTGACCACAAATCATTTGTAACGGGGAGATATCATGATAACTTGTTAGCCTGATGAAGATTAGTGGTGCTGCATATAAAATAGCATGTCCCCAACAAGAATATGGAAGTTTCAACTTCATCAACAATGGCATTGCAATTTAATTGCAGGCGTTTAATCAGTGATTCTGCAAGACCATTTTATGTATGGACATGTGGCACATGATACTCTACATCGATAATAGACATACAATAATGATTAAATGCCTTGGAAGTAAATTCAGCAGCATTATCAAGACGTATTTTCTTTATCGGATAATCGGATAAATGTGCTCTTAAAATCTAATCAGCTGAGCAAGTAATCTCGCAAATGCCACGTTTCCGTAGATAATAAAATACATGGGATCATTCACTTGATGCATCAATTAATACCATGAAATATTTAAATGGTTCACATGGTGGATGTATCGGTCCACAAATATCGCCATGTATACTCTCAAAAAATGCAATAGATTCAGTCATTACTTTCATTTGTGTGGTCGAATAATTAACTCCTTTAGAGCAAGCAATACATGCTAATTCTTTAGATTGAAGAATCTTTGGGTTTCTCAATAAATGTCCGCGTGAATTTTCCAATTATTTTTCGCATTTGTACGGGAATGGCCCAACCGGTCAAGCCAAACATTAAATGTACTGTCATTGTAAACTTTTGGATAGCATATGATTCAATTGTTCTAAGATATGTGTAGTATAGTCCAGAGTCAAAAGACGGTAATATTTCTATGATTCTTTTTCATTCGAAATTATTTTTATAATATACAAATATTCAATATCTCCCTTTTGTGCAGTTTCAACATGACATCTATTATTTCGAATCGCTTTAAAGCTTAATAAAATTCTTTGAGACTTAGGGCAATATCAAACATTTCAATAATCAACCTTGTTCCTCTGAGCAGTAATATATTAGCTCTTTCGGAGCTTCAATTATGTTTGTGCTACTCGATATAGTAATCACATTGGTTTCTTTCATATCAAGATGCTCGAAATATTCTTATTTTTAAGAATTGTAAATGTCGTTGCACAGTCTGCAAGACATAATTCTTCATTGCGCATGCTCTTGTCCATCATATAAAATCCTTTATAAACATACATATGACTATCATTAATACATATTATTGAAGAACGATACATAGCAAACACAGGAAAAACATCCAAATAATAATCATAGCAAACATCACGATAACATTCAAATGGTACATACCAAAGCACACAATAATTAAGCATTTAATTTATAAAATCAAGCATGTTAAATTTCTTCATTGAGGAGCAGAAAATCGTCAGCATCGAAATTAAAACCTTCTTCATTAACACTATTAGTTGAAGCAATTGTACCCTGAACAAAGTTCCAGTTTTCTTTCCTTTGCCCATTGATTCTTGATACAACTCAACAAGGTATTGAGGCGTAGGCAAGTGCAGGATCAATGGCCCGGACCACCGCATCGATAACATTTTTCGTCATTCCCTTTTTGTTCAGTTGCTTCTTTTCATTTTTACTGTGATAAACTTTCTTTTTCTGGGAAAGATTTTGATTACCGCCACGATAATTATGATAACCACTACGGAAATATTGATAACCACCACCATGATAACTTCGGCCACGACCACAACCTTGGCCACGACGTCCACGACCGCAATGTCCACCACGACCACTTGCACGGCCATTACCTCGACTATTATCATTATTAACATTGACTGCATTCGCTTCAGGGAGTGCAGCAGTACCAGCCGGTCGGGATCCATGATTTTTCATCAACAACTCATTGTTTTGCTCAGCCAACAGCAAGCAACAAAATAAGATCTGAGTACTGTTCAAAGTTTCTCCTCGATATTGCTATTGAATGACATTTGATGGATGGAATGTAGTGAACATTTTCTCCAACATAATTGCATCGGTAATAGTTTCTCCACATAATTTCAGTGTAGAAGTAATTCTATAATAAGTAGAATTACATTCGCTTATCGATTTAAAATCTTGCAAGCGTAAATTCACCCATTCATACCTTGCACTTGGGAGAATAACAGTCTTTACGTGATTATATCGATCTTCCAAGTTTTTCCATAAGTCTTTCGGGTCTTTCACTGTTAAGTATTCAATTTTTAGACTTTCATGAATGTGGTGGCGAAGAAAAATCATTGCCTTCGCCTTGTCCTGCTCGGATGTCGCATTGGTTTGTTTGATGGTATCACCTAGACCTTTTGCTTTCAAATGAATTTCGACATCTAGTGCCCAAAATATATAATTTCGTCCTGTGATATCGAGTGCGACAAACTCAAGGCTCGCCAAATTCGTCATATTATTATAAAATACAAAAAGCATTTCATATTACATGCATAACTAATCATAATAAAAATAATATTTGAAAATATAGTCGGTATAGCCAATTATTTCGAATATATAATTAGACGTAGTTACTGGCGGGAGTTACAAATCGGCACATAATAGGCGGTATAAATTGGCACATATCAGGTGGTACAAACCACAAATGATAGGCGGTATAAATCGAACCAAGCTAGTCGGACAAACCGAACCAGCTAGTCGGATAAACCGAAGCAAGCTAGTCGGATAAAAGAAAACTTAATATGCCACCGCTGGATTCGAAATCTGGACCTCCCATCACTTAGATTTTGACGGTATTCCGCGAAACCAGTCGGACTATGGAATTTGGTTGTATATTGTATATATATTTTAAATTTGTATAATATTGATGAAATAAAATTATTATACCTTAGTTATGCCCGTAAATCTTCGGAAGAAATTAGCGTCGTCTGCGAAGATCGACGTTGTCGGTAGAGCCTCCTGCTAATAACGTGTTATCAAATGAAGATAATAAGAGGAATAGGAATTTTATTTAACTTCGACTTGCCTCGATGCAAATGAACGAACATGCCTATTTATAGGCAAAAACATACATTGCAATTTTAAATATTGTATGGTCTGCCATACCTCCTTAATGGATATCCACACGTATATATATATATATATATATATATAATATAGTAAGCAATGTTTTAAAAAGCGTATAGCGCAGTGTGTCGCGTTTTAGTTCCGGTAGCGCGTAGCGTAAATAGCGTAGCGCATTGCGTGAGTATTTCTTGTAATCTATATATAATGTAGAAAATTATATATACTATATAATAAATATAATATGGTCACTTTTTATATCATTACTGTAGTTATGAGACCAAATAATTAATATTTTCTCTAAAAATAAGGTACAAGTAATTAATTAAAATTATAATTTCAATATATATATATATATATATAATATATACACGATATCTTAAAAGTTCAAATAACCAAACAATAGAATAGGGACCCATATCATTTAAAAAATCATTACTGCTTCAATTTACTATCAGTCCAACTAAAATAAGTCTATTAAATGATTCATATCATTATCGAAAAATTGATATAAAAAAAATTTATGATATGCATGTCATTATAATCGTCATGAAATAAAGAATAAATTGGATATGCTTATGTAATTTTTATTGTATAAATTACTCAAAATAAAGATGATTAAGAATAGGTGGAAGTCTAAAAAAAGAAATAAAAATAAAAAAAAACAGTTTGCGACGGCAATGCCGTCGCTAAAGAAAAAGCAATAATAAAGTAGACGTCCTTTACGTCCTTTTTGAAAAAAAAAACAATTAAAGAACTGTTGCGACGGTCATTGCGACGGAAAAACCGTCGCTAAAATAAAAAAATTTAAAAAAAATATAACGCTAAATAAAAAATGCTTCGGAGCGTTTTGGTCGAAAAAGACGCGATCGCGCGCGTCGAGGCACGTGATGCAGCGCTTTTTAAAACACTGATAGTAAGGGCCTTAGAGCATCTCAATCCATAGCATAAAAATAAAGTTAATTTTACACAAAAATACAGTTGCTACAGTGCTTTTGCTCCAACCCATCAACTTTATTTTCAACAGTAATATTTACTCCAACTCATCACTCTATTTTCTAAACTAAAAAAAATAATATTATAGGTTCATATTAACAATTTAATGTAAGTTTTCAAATAAAATAATTAAAACTTAGAACTCTAGTTTTGTGCTGAAAATTGTGCGTACTCTAGATCTAGAGTATCTCTGCAGATCGACGCAATATTAATGTTAGATATAGAGTCCCATTGGAGCATAGACGTACTATATTTTTGTATTTTGCACAAAAATCAAGTACCCATTGAAGATGCGCTTATTTATTTATCCTCGGTATGCTGGGAGCCCAATAAGAGCCTTAAATTTCTTTTACTTTCATTTGGTAGGTAAATTTTTGGCATTTTTAATTAAATAAACAAAAAAAATAATCATTAGCAAAACAAACCGAAAACTAAAAACATTAATAAATAAGACCTTTCGTACTCCTGGAGTACAATTAGCCAAGAATACGAGTTACTACACGCTGGCGCGTGCGTCTAACGTGTAGTAACTCGTACTCCAGGAGTACGATTTAGATCTGGCTTTTAAACGCACCCTCGCCGCGATGAAGAAGATGAGACGACGACGAAGACGATCCCGACGGCGACGACGAAGACGCTGCCCCCCACGAGACCTGCTGCTCGCCGCCGCCGACGCCACTCCTCACCGGCCGCCGCTGCCTCGCCGCCTCTGCCTTCACGCAGCCGTCCCGCTAAACCCCTCACCTCCCGCCGCGACCTCCGCGCCACGCCCCGCCGTCCGCCGCCCGCGCCGCTGCCCCACCACCCGAACACGCTGCCCCGCCGCACCGCCGTGACCACCTGGCCCAGCCGCGACCCGTTACCCCTGCACGTGCCCGCTGCCCCGTCACGACCCGCCGGCCCGCCCTGCCACGCCGCCCGGCCTCCCCGCACGCTGCCCCACCGCGACGCTGCCCCCCCACTGCCCCGCCGGTGCCTGCTGCCCCGCCGCCCCGTCGCTGCCACACGCCCGCAGCCCCCACGTCGCTGCCCCGCACCCCGTCTTTCCCCCGCCCAGACGACGTCGTACGCGCGAGTAGTTTGGGTACACCGTTATGATTCGAAATTCGATTTTTGTGTTAATTCATCATATCAAATGCTTTATTGATTGTCGATTTGTTATTTTTTCAAATGTAGAATGGATTGGATGCTTGTTACGGGCCTATTGATAGTTCGATGTTGACGATGCAGTCAAATCACCGTAGTAGGGACTTATTGTTAGATGCGAGTGTGATAGATAGTACTATTAAATGTAGGTCGTTAGAAAATGTTGTGTGGGGTACTAGAGAAGCACCGAATATCTTACACGGTCGCTTATTAGGAAAGTTGAACGTTATGGGTCTATACAGCGTCTACAGCTGTTTGTCGCAGAGGGTTGACCCTAATTTGATTACAGCGTTGGTAGAGCGTTGGAGAAAGGAGACCCATACGTTTCATTTTTATGTTGGGGAAGCGACTGTTACCTTACAGGACGTAGGTATCTTGTGGGGGTTACCTATAGATGGTAGTTGTGTCTCTGGTGTGATCCATACTAGGACGATCACCCATTGGATCGACGAGTGTGAGGAGTTGCTAGGTTTTAGACCACCTGCGGATAAAATTAGGGGGTCATCGCTTTCGATGAAGTCTTTATCGAGTTGGTTGTTGGACCATCCGATAACGGATGATAGCGATGAGGAAGAGGTCGAACAATCAGCAGGTGGTGATGCGATGCTGCTATTCGGTGCCGTGATGTTCCCCGATTGCAGCGCCAACACCGTTTCACTGACTTACCTTCAGCTGTTGGAGGATATTGACGAGGTGAGCACATATAGTTGGGGCAGTGCGGTGCTGGCATTCCTATACAGAGAGCGTTGTCGGCATGCGACCGAAAAAGCTAAATATAGGCGGACCCCTACGGCTGTTGCAGGTAATTATATAGCAAACGTTATTATATTTTAATGGTATTAAACATTTACTTAGAACGGATGATTTGTTTTAGGCATGAGCATATGTGAGGATTTTGCCATTTCAGCCAGTACGGGGTGATATTCGTATCACGATGGAGCCCCATGTCGTCGAGGGATACTCTTACCGGGCCCGCCACATGCTGCGAGGTATTAGAAAAATTTCCGAAAGTTGGCAAATATTTTACATTCTTACTTTTATAATGGCGTGTAAATATTTGACAGGTGGAACTCATTCTTCAATTTTACTACGTCGACGAATTCGAACGTACGCACAATCCGCGAGTGCATTGATCGCATGCAGCCGATCAATTTGCGTGGACTCCATACAACATGGCCGACCCAGAGATTACCGCTCTTCCTCCAGCGTGCTTACCGATGGCTTGTCGATCGAGGTGTCCACTGATATTCTTCAATATCGTGGAGTTTCATTACCCCGAACGGGTGTTGCGGCAGTTCGGAATAGTCCAAGGAATTCCCATTAATCCGCCGTATCGAGATACGAATCTTCATACGTACGAGCGTCGACAGCGGTCGGGGATGGATTGGAGACAACATCACGCAGGCTGGACTGGGTTGTGGGATGAACGCTACGGGAGGGGGCTTTATATAGAAATTTTAAATCGTAGCTTGGTGATACGAATTAAGTAACTCGTAAAACGGAGGTACGATTTAGGGTAACTCGTACTCTGGAGTTACGAGTTACGGCAATTATTGGAATAATTCACGTACCTCGTAACTCCAGAGTACGAGTTATAGGAATTATTGCTCGACACTGCATGGCCATGCAAGTTGGTCAGCCCCCCCCACGTAACTCGTACTCTGAAAGTACGAGTTACTCTGTCGTATCTTCAGGGTACGAATTAGTTCGCCATGTAAGCTGCCATGTCACGGTCAGCTGGTCAATGTGGGCCCCCAAGTAACTCGTACACTGAAAGTACGAGTTAATCACTCGCATCCTCAGGATACGGGTTACTTGGCCACGTCAGGTCAAACAGTCAGCGGCCTAATTTAATCCGTACTCTCAGGATACGAGTTAAACTCGTATTCTGAGAGTACGAAAGTCTTTATTTTATTAATACTTCTGCTTTGAGGTTTTGTTAATGATTAATTTTTTTTTTCGTTATTTAATTAAAAATGCCCAAATTTTTATGCAAGCAAAGTTCAATAGTTTTCCTTACCGTTATGCCCAATCTGCCAGCCGTACAAAGAGATATTGTACCCTACTCTGTTTCCTCGTAGTTTCGTAATTCGTTGCATGAAATGAATGTGACAACATATTTTACAATCTACTTGTTCAAAGACACACACAAAAATATTATATTATAATTATCACCAACTATTGAAATTAGTGAACGCTCTTATCTTTTGCGAAAAATTGAAGTCTCTTTTCTTCGAGCCTGCACTATTGTTACAATGCTAACAACAAGAAAAAACATACATTCTTCGACACTTTCGAGAGGTCGACGAGCCAGCAACTCATATTGAACTGCCACACACTTTCCTATAAAATCGTTTGATCAAATCCTTCCTTTTCCCACTGCTCAAAGAACGAAGACATTTTCATCAAAACTTTCGATCGATCATCGCTTTTTGTCCGAAAAAAAAACATGGCTGGCCGAGGTGTGCTAACAAGCATCCTTCTTCTTAGGGTTTTCACCCTCTTAGTTCTTGCTGCTTCTGCCCTTGTTATGGGATTCAACAATCTTACCGACTTCAATGGGGCAAAAATTCACTTCACTGATCTCATAGCTTACAGGTCAAACTTTCGTATATCGTTGTCATATATCTTCTATGAAGAGTGTGTATATCTGTGCAATGAATCCTATATATATATATAGTGCAGGTATGTATTCGCAAGTGGAGTTATAGGGTTTATATACACTACGATTCAGATCCCATTTTCCATATACGAGGTAGCAAAAGGGAAGAAGTTTGTGCGCAACGGTTTCTTCGCAGAATTCGACTTTTACGGAGACAAGGTCAGATATATATTAAATGATGATAACATGTAATTGAAAAAGAATAACAATATTATATAATGAATTTATCATATAATATCGAAGGTGATGGCGATGCTATTAGCAAGTGGAGTTGGGGTAGGTTATGGAGTGACGCTCGAGTTTAAGAGGTCGTTTGGACAAGCGATGACCGCTGAAGCAAATAAGTTTCTCAACATTGGAGGATATGCTTCGACGTCTCTACTCTTAGGTGGATGCGTTTCCACGGCGCTTCTCTCCATAGCTTCTTCGACTCGTCGTTCTTCTTCTTCTTCATCCCCGGGATTCTTCAAGTAATATATTAGCTACTACCTATTGCTAATGCTATGATCTCATGTCTTATTGGATTTTTTTTTTTTCCTTTTTCCCTTTTTAATTCAATAACTATTCACGTCACGGCATTCATAATGTAATACTTGGCCCAATGCCACAATATGACTATTGCTATACATATCTATTAACGAAAGTATTGATCCTTCCTATGTGTTGTGACCCAATCAAGTCCATAATATTATGTAAGAAAAACAACATATTTGAAGTCATATATTCCCAACAAACCCTAATCATCAATGTTTTGTGCGTTTTGGTGAAAAAACATAATGGCCTGCTATAATGGGGTCAACAATTTTCCGTTCTATCAATTTGCTATCCTATCCTATTCCATATTTATTTACATCGATGTAGATACTAAATAAGTGTCTAATTAAGTTAATAATTGAGGAAGGTTGTCACGTCCTCCTTAAAATGGCGATATGAGATGGGAAACAAAGCATGGGAGTGGGGCGTGAGATCACTTTAATCCCAAAAGGAGGAGCTTCTTACAAAGAGAGTCCAAAAGTCAAAGGCTAATTACAAAAAGATCATACCACTTTGAAGTGTTCCATATACGATATGGATGCGACCTAACTAAGTTTCAAAATAGACACCGAGATGTTGACTAAAGTGTTGAACCAACACACCGGCCAACACAAGGGATCAGAACGTAGCACATCGGAATGAATAAAAACTTAGTAGTAAAAGAAATTGGCACGAGACTTAAGAAAAATGAGCAGCAAGTCCTACGACTTGCTACGCGCCTTCAGGGCAAAATACCATTACCAAGAACGGTTTACAAAAAGAAGAACTATCAAAGGTAGTAAAGCTAGCCTAGAAAAGAATCTAACGACTCTTCTAATCTTTACGTAGAGTAAAGGTAAAACTCCAGGCAAAACAGTGTAAACACTGAAACTACGGTTTAAGCTCTCTCTATATTTCTTGATTGCTCGTTTCGTCTCGAAAAGATGTAAGTCGGTTTATGATCGACTTCCATATTTATAATAGTGTTGATTTGATTTGATTTGATCTCCCATATCTTCCTTAATATTCGGCTGATCCTAGATCTTGTAATTTCGGTAGGATCTTGATTCATATCTTCTATTTTTGGTAGCCGTTTGAATCTTTCTTTCTTGTTCTCCAATTCTCCTATTTTTAGTAACTCCTCTTCCTTATTTTAAGCTCCACATATCACTGTGATCTTTGAACAATTTCAGCTCCTTTATTTTTAATTTTCTGCACCATTTAAATAACCAAAAAATTAGGTAGAATGGTTTTTGTGTATGAAAGACAAAATTTAGGTTGACCGAGTCTTAGTCAACAAAATGTCAGACTAAAGAACTCATCCGACATTGTCAACGTTGATAAAATCAGTATTAACAATCTCCACCTTTTTGTCTTTCTTCCCAAAAACCGTGCAATTAGTATTCCAAGCAAGAGCTCCCCCTGAAAGAAATACTAAAGTTAGTTTTAGAGGAAGTGAAAGAGATTTAAACGTTAAACCGATTTTCTTCTGCACCATCTACATCTGCCCTGTTTTTGGGAAGGAAGAAAATTCCAAGAATCTCCCCCTTAATACATTCCAGGATTGATGTTGGAACGGATGATGCACCAACAGTTGCTGCAACAGTTGAGCTCCTTCCTAGGGTAGATCCAAAACTTTGTGTAGCTCAATCAAATGACTCGCTGTTATGGAATAAGGGGATCCTCTCGTGGAGATTCTCCCCATGCATAATTAAATCTTCTTCGAGTTTTCATTATCGGATTTTTAATGTATTCGAAATGGGTGAGAGTGCCATAGATAGAGCATTGAAAGAATTCACGAACATATCATAAATTGCAGAGATAAGCTCAGATATCACGAGATAGAGTTGTGCAGTTGAGGAGAAATCAAGCCAAGTAAAATAATATCCTTTATAAACAAACATACAATTATCATTAATACGTATTATTGAAAACAAACAATACATAACAAACACAGGAATAGCATCCAAATCATAGCAAATTTAACGATATTATTGAAAATAAATGATACATAGCAAACACAGGAATAACATCCAAATAACAATCATAGAAAACATAATGATAACTTTCAAACGATACATACCAAAGCACACAATAACAAAGCATTTAATTTATAAAATGATAGCAGGTTAAATTTCTTCATTGAGGAGCAGAAAATCGTCGGCATCAAAATTAACACCTTCTTCACTAGAAGTTGAAGCAATTGTACCCTGAAGAAAGTTCATTTCAGTTTTCTTTCCTTTGCCCATTGATTCTTGATACAGCTCAAATTGGGGCATACGGCAAGTGCGGGACCAATGGTCCGGACCACCGCATCGATGACATTTTTCGTCATTCCCTTTTGTTCAGTTTGCTTCTTTTCATTTTTACCGTCGTAAACTTTCTTCTTCTGGAAAAGATTTTGATGACCGCCACGATAATTATGATAACCACCACGGAAATATTGATAACCACCACAATGATAACTTCGGCCACGACCACGACCTTGGCCACGTCCACGTCCACGACCACGATGTCCCCCCCAACCACGTCCACGACCATTACCTCGAATATTATCATTATTAGCATTGACTGCATTCGCTCCAAGGAGTGCAGCAGTACCAGTCGGTTGGGGTTCGTGATTTTTCATAAGCAACTCATTGTTTTGCTCAGCCAACAGTAAGCAAGAAATAAGATCTGAGTATTCTCAAATTTTCTTTCCCGATATTGTTGTTGTAGAATAACATTTGACGGATGAAATGTGGTGAACGTTTTCTCCAACATAATCGCATCGGTAATAGTTTCTCCACATAGTTTCAGTGTAGATGTAATTCTATAAACAGCAGAATTATATTCGCTTACCTATTTAAAATCCTGTGATTGTAAATTCACCCATTCATACCTTGCATTTGGGAGAATAACAGTTTTTAAGTGGTTATATCGATCTTTCAAGTTTTTCCATAAGTCTTTCGGGTCTTTCACTGTTAAGTACTCAATTTTGAGACTTTCATGAATGTGGTGGCGAAGAAAAATCATTGCCTTCGCCTTGTCGTGTTCGGATGTTTCATTGGTCGGTTTGATGGTATCACCTAGACCTTTGGCTTTCAAATGAATTTCGGCATCTAAGGCCCAAGATATATAATTTCGGCCAGTGATAGTGCAACAAACTCAAGGCTCGCCAAATTCGTCATATTACTATAAAATACAAAAGCATTTCAAAAATGATAATATAACAAAATAGTACATGCATAACTAATCTTAAAATTATATTCGAAAAATATAGTCTATATCGCTAATTATTTCGAATATGTAATTAGACGTAGTTTACTGGAGTTACAAACCGATACATAATAGGCGGTATAAACCGACACATATCAGGTGGTACAAACCATCACATGATAGGCGGTATAAATCGACCAAGCTAGTCGGACAAACCGAACCAAGCTAGTCGGATAAACTGAACCAAGCTAGTCGAATAAACCGAACCAAGCTAGTCGGAAAAAAATTAATATGCCACCGCTGCGATTCGAAATCTGGACCTCCCATCACTAGATTTTGACGGTATTCCACGAAACCAGTCGGACTATGTCATTTTGTAGTATATTGTATATATATATATATTTTATATTTGTATAATATTTTCATAAATATGAAATAAAATTATTATACCTTAATTATGCTCGTACAAATTTCGGCAGAAATTAGCGTCGTCGGCGGAGATCGGTGTCGTCGTAGAGCCTCGTGCTGATAACGTGTTATAAAATAATAATATAATAATAAAATAGCAACGTAATGAATCAAAAGAGAAATGTATAAGTTTTGGTATGTCCTAAAATGACCAATAGGAGGCCCTATTTATAGGCCAAGCTTTACAACATTCAACCAATGAAATTAATGTAAATATAACCAATAAAATAAATTTAGTATGGGCATCCATATCTATTTGTTTATAATAAAAACTAAATTTAATAAAACAAATATCGGGAATCTACAAATAAATATTCCAATAGAAAACAAAAAAGCCACTTAGGTACCTTGTCAGACATATTTTATAGCTAGGTACCCATTTGGATAAAAATTTTACAGTTAGGTACCTAATCACCTAAGATTACCAAAATACCCTTATTTCTTTTCTCTTTTCAGTTTTTTTTGTCTGCAAAATTCGCTCCATCCCCGTCGACGAATTTTCGTCTTGCAGACCCCCTCCTTCCGCTCGTTTCGGCGCCGGACAACGCTCGACGAGCCTCTTGAAAGTTGGGTTCTCGATTTTTGGTCTTGATTTTGTCAGGTAAGCTTTTCTTTTGCAAAGGGTTTGGTTAATCGATTTCTCACGCATTTTGTTCAAGGTTTAGCCCAAATCCGGGAGCTCAATGCGCTCCAAGAGCTCGATATAAGGGTGGAATGTTAGGATTTGGTAGTTATTGAGGCTAATCCATCGAGATTTCGGATTTTTTTTAGAACTGTTACGACGTACCATTTGTTATGTATGTTACGTACCATTGTTTGTTGTTTTACCGTACCTAAATATATTATGCGATACAGCCCGATTGGACATTTATGTTATGCAGTATCTATGTGTATTTATATTACGTACCAAGTAACATGTCTATATGGTACCAAAATGTCCTGTTATGCAGTACCAATCTAAACTATACACCGTACCATTTACGAAAGTTGCCATATTATCTGAAAATACGGCATCGGCAAATTCGGTTTGTGGTGGGACGTTATTTGCAATGTCTGATATAAAAGGGAGTCTTCCTTACTATTAATCATGAAGCAACGACGCTTATCGATATATACGTATCCCTCCAAAGAATGTGCTCGAATATCGATTCTCGGCATGCCAGTTTGGTACTGTAATGTATGCGAACATGGTATCCCAATATATGCCAACATGGTACCCTAATATGTGCCAATTTAGTACTGTAATATATGCAAATTTGGTACTGTAACGTATGCAAATTTGGTACCTTAATATTTGCCAATTTGTTACTGTAACATAGGTCAACATGGTACTGTAATATATGCAAATTTGGTACTGTAACATATGCAAATTTGGTATCGTAACATATGCGAACATGGTACCAAATATATGCACAGATGGTGCTGTAATATATGCCAGTTTGGTACCGTCTTATATGCGAACATGGTACCGTAATATATGCCAATTTGCTACTGTAATATATGCAAATTTCGTAACATATGCGAATATGATACCCTAATATATGCTAATTTGGTACTGTAATATATGTAAATTTGGTACCGTAATATATGCGAACATGGTACTGTAGTGTATGCAAATTTAGTACTGTATTATATGGCAGTTTGGTACCGTAATATATGCGAACATGGTACTGTAATGTATGCAAATTTGCTACTGTAATATATGCTCATTTGGTACTGTAACATATGCTAGTTTGGTATCGTAATATATACCAACATGGTACTGTAACACATGCCCCGTTTGATACCGTAAATATATGCACATGGTCCGTAATATATGCCAACATGGTACTGTAATGTGTTCAGTTTGGTACCGTAATATATGCACAAATGGTACTGTAATGTAGGCAAACAAGGTACACTAAACATGCCACGAGGGTACTGTATCGTTCCAGAAATAGGTACCGTATAAATTAAAGTAAGTTCCATTTAAGACTTGGGTAATTTCGCCAGAAATGAAGCATTTCAAAAGATGTTGATGTGCAAAAAGAAAGGGACAATTTCTGACGTTTTCTGTCATGAATGGACAGAATTATGACGTTTTTCTGTCATGAGTGGACAGCTCTTTTGACGTACGAGGTATTACATCAAATAAGACAGCTCATATGACATGTCGTTGGCTTTAGTATAATGTTTGATGTCTTATGTAATTTTGGGTACCACCACCATGTCCGAAATGGTACGCCTAAAACAAAAATATAGATACTCCAACAAAACAATGTAAGGTACGACGTCCCTTAAATATGTGGTACGGTATACTAGGGTTAGTATTTTTCGAGTTCGTACGAATTAGTTTTTCATCTGGAACCACCCTAAAACCCTAATATAGAGTATCACTTACGTTTCAGATCAAATTAGATGCATTAGGCCTTACAAGCATGAATTAAACCTTCCAACTCCAACATTCATTAGAATATAAGGATAGAAGCAAGAACATCTTACAACTTAATTTGATCTATTTGATCTTAATTGGGTGAGTCCTACATGTGCAAATTTTATTTATTTTTTAGTCATTTTATTATTGTTAGGTATTGTCAAAATCACGCAGAACAACGCGACTCGCTTAGGAATCGATTTATTTTCGATTGTGCAACACATGGTACGGTATACATGCATATTAGGGTACTTTATATGTATACATAGTGATACGGCGAAGCTGCAGATTATGATACGGTATATAGTAAATGATAAGGTACCTTAAAGTACAAGATAAGGTACCTTACTGTACAACAGACAAGGTTCATATGTTATGTTTATGGTACGATATATATACCCAGTGGTACTGTTAACTTGCATATTAAGGTACTCTGTATGTAAAAGTTCCGGTACGGTAATATCAAAGACTAGGTACTTCATATCTTCTGTGTATGATACGCCATATATTTATATAATAGTACGATCAAGCTGCATATTTTGGTACTCCGTATGTAAAAGATGTGGTACGGTAATATACAAGACAATGTTCTTCATATCTTCTGTTTTGATACGGTATATTTGTACCTAATGGTACGGTTAAGATGCATATTATGGTACTCTGCATGTAAAAGAAAAGGTACCGCAATATAAAAACCTATGGTACTGCATAATATACGAATAGATTTACAGAACTACACAACAAACGAACATCACTGAGTCATGAACAAACTCCAATCAGTCTCAAAACAGTCTCATCCCAAACTCAAAAGAAGTTAACCTACATAAACAAAGTCTCCAAACAGCCTCACAACACATTCAGGTAACTTAACCAAACAGATCAAGCATACAATTGTGCTCGTCACGTAAAATGCGAGCAGCCATAAACAGTCTCAAAACAGTCTCATCCCAAACTCAAAAGAAGTTAACCTACATAAACGAAGTCTCCAACAACCTCACAACAATTCAAGTAACTTAACCAAACAGATCAAGCATACAATTGTGCTCGTCACGTAAAATGCGAGCAGCCATAGAAGCACGATACATTATAACGCTTTATCAATGCCACTATTCGAGCAAACGAATGTGACATCTTAGGCATATCTACAAAAAATGAAACGGGGACCTTCTTATAGCTTCTTTTTTATCTGGGGTCATGCCACCCTCCAAATTGCTTATGGTAGATCAAAACAGTGCAGGATGTCACCTTGAAGACAGCTCAGATCTGTTCCGCGGAGGCATTTCTGAAAAAATCTACTGTTAAAAAGAAGTACCGTTTTATTCACACAAGGAGTACCAATTTGCCCAAACAGAGGGTACCATAAGCAGTGATAATGTTGTACCAAAACAAATTGATCCCATACGAAAAAATCAGTTAACAAGCAGTACCACTTTTATTCACACATGGGGTACCAATTTGCCAAACTGAGGATACCAAATGCAGTGATTATGTAGTACCAAAACAAATTGACCTCATTTGAAAAAACAGTTAACAAGCAGTACCAATTTATTCACACAAGAGGTACCACTTTGCCCAAACAGAGGGTACCAACTGCAGTGATAATGTAGTACTAAAACAAATTGACCACATTAGGACAAATCAAAATCAACCCATTCCAAAAACAAACCAAATTGGCAACAGTCAATCCACCCATTCGAAAATACAAGCACAAAAAACCCTAACCGAACAACAAATCGATGTCATTCCAAAAACACGCAGCCATTGTTACGAACATTAACCGAAAATGCTTAAACCCAACGAATAACGACAAAATCAAACTATATACAAGCCTATTGAGGACGGAAATACCGCAACGAAATGCGAAGACGTACGATATTACTGCGAATGACATACCCACCGATTTCAGAAGGGGAATACCACGAAGAACGAGTGGACAGACGACATTGAATCGCAACAACGAACACGGGTCGATTCTGGGTTTAAATCTGCGATTTGGGTTTGGAGAGTGAGAATTCTTTTTCTTTAGGAAGGAACGAACGTGAAGAAAAAAACAGGTAAAAGATGTAATAAATCAGTTTTAGCAGGGGTAAATCCGCCAGTTAGGTACCTATCAGTAAAATAAAATTCAACTAGGTACCTAGATTAAAATGGATCTGACAAGGGACTGATATGTATTATTTTTATTGATGTAGGTATTTAAGTGTTGAATCCTCAACAAATATTGTCGGCTCTTAAATGGTTGTCATAGCTCTCAATGTTTGTTTTTTTGTCAGAAAATTTTTAATATTGTTGATGCTTTGGCAATTCATATATACATGTGAAAAACATAAAAATTGAACAATAAATAAATGGTGACATATCAACTATACACAAGTCAATAAAGCAATTTAATAATAGAGGGAAAAGTTTAGTGGTCCAAATCTTGAAGTTCACTTTCTGGCTATATCACATTCACATACACGTATGTAATGATATTGTATTACATTATCGTGACAATAGTAAGTATGTATTTTGGTTAGGAGAGGGCATCTGCATGAAAGGAAAGACTCTGCATAACGTCCTTTGCTCTCTCACTGATTTTTATGTGGAATGTTGATGTGTGACTGTGATCTATTACATACAACAAAAAAAAATCTTATAAAACTTCTAAAAGTCTATTTGCTTGCGAGTGAGGGTTGAGTGTGACTTGTCTAGCATCAACCATTACGACTATGGCACTGAAAAATATGCAAATCTGCTCACTTTTTTTTAGGGGAATTTTGCATTCAGGCCCCGGTTAGTAAGTTTGTAAATGGTTCAATCCCTGTCAGAGATGAAATTAGTTTAAAGGACCAACTTTCGAAAATTGCATAGATAAGGATTAAAACTATGTATTGACGAAAATACCCCTCCCAACATACTGGACTAATAGTTATTTTCCGGTGACTATCTGTTATGCTTTTAGATTATATTGTTATAAACTCCAGCGAAATGTTATTTTCCATATCTTATCTGTTACTACGATGCAGAAAATTGTTATCGACAGAGTATTTATTTACGAATCTCGTTTTTACAGTGAATCGATGTTCGAAATTTCGAATGCCCATTAACCAACCAATTTCGGCGTGTAATGTAGGATGTATTGTGGTATTGACGAAGCAACATGTAAGATGTGTATGAGTTTTTTTATCTTTCTATTTAGGGTTCTAATATGCGAAAATAAGATGAAATCAAAGAAATTTTTGGCACCGATTACATCTAGTACGTACAAATTCGAAGTACCCATAGTATGGGTAGCTCGGTGCAGCTCATTATTTGCTCTTTCGTCCGACCTTCATCTTTCAATTTCGCGAAAATACGAACGACCCCAATATTTGGGTATATTTTTACTGTGTCCAAATTGTTACTCGAAGTGCCAAATCTGTTACCTGTTGCGTGAAATTTGTTACTATGTCTGTGAAATCATTATTAAACTGAAATTAATTGTTACCAATTATAGTGTTCGAATTTGCGCGAATAAGATGAAGTTGAAGCCGTTTTTGGCAACGATTACATGTAATATCTATAAATTCGAAGTACCCATAGTATGGAAAGCTCGGAGCGGTACATTGTTTGGTCGTTCGTCCGACGTTCATCTTTTAATTTCGCGAAAATACGATCGACCCCAATAATTTGGATATTTTTTTAGTGTTCAAACTGTTACTCGCAGTGTCAAATATGTTACCCGTTATGCCAAAATCGTTACTAGTTTTGTCAAGACCGTTATTAAACTTAACTTAATTGTTACCATGTGTAGTGTTCCAATTTGCGAAAATAAGATGAAATCAAAGCCGTTTTTGGCAACGATTACATCTAATACGTATCAATTCGAAGTACCCATAGTATGGAAAGCTCGATGAGGCACATTATTTGCTCGTTCGTCCGACGTTTACCTTTTAATTTCGCAAAAATACGGTCGATCCCGATAATTTGGGTATATTTTTACTGTCATCAAAGTTGTTACTCAGTATGCGAAACTCGTTACTATGTCTGCCAAACCTGTTATTTACTGTAATTAATTGTTGGGTGTATTTTTTTCGTTTTGGCCGATTTGTAAAATTCTCGGGATCTGTTACTAGTATATGCGCTTCTGTTACTATGTTGACTAAATTTGTTACTAAATTATTGGTGAAATTTTGGCCGGGAAAACCAGAATAAGTTGAATTTTGGGCGGGAGTCTAAATAAAATCGAACGTAGATTATCTGTTACCGGATATGTGTAAAACTGTTACTAGTTATAAGTTTATATGTTACCAGAATTATTATAGTTTGTGAATTAGGGTTTTTGATTAAAATCATAACCTAAACTTATATATTTTTATGTAAAACTTCGTAAATTGACATATTTTAGTGAGCATAGCGTGTTTGAAGTATAAAATTTAAAAATCATAAAGTAAACTAATTACATATTAAATTGTTATTTTGACTATGTATTCTGTTACTCGTGTTGTGTTGCTTGTTACAGACATATCAATTTCTGTTATCTTCTCCTCTTCAATTGTTGGTGATCGTTCTTAAAACTGTTATTGAATGAAATCAGAAAATAATATAGGGTTTGTGATTAAGATTAATTGAAGATGTCAATAATTTTATCGAGTCATTTATGTTAGGTCGACATCTGAATTATAATAAACATCTAATAGTTCATTTCCGCAACGTTTTGTGTAAGTAGAATCGATTTGGTGCTACTTGCTTTCCATACTATATACTCCAACTTCTTCAATTCCAACATAATCTCCACGAAAATCACAACCTAAACTAATATATTTTTATCTAAAACTTCGTAAATTGATATATTTTAGTGAATGTAGCGTGTTTGAAGTATAAAATTTTAAAATCATAAAGTAAACTAATTACATATTTAATTGATATTTTGACTATGTATTATGTTACTCGTGTTGTGTTTGCTTGTTACCGACATATCAATTTCTGTTATCTTCTCCTCTTCAAATTGTTGCTGATCACTGATAAACTGTTACTGCATGAAATCAGTAAACAACATAGGGTTTGTGATTAAGATGAATTGAAGACGTCATTAATTTTGTCGAGTCGTTTTATGTTAGGTCGACCATCTGGATTGTAATAAACATCTAATAGTTCATTTTCACAACGTTTTGTGTAAATATAATCAATTTGGTAGAAGCATGATCATCATTTCAAGAAGAGTGCTACTTGTTTTCCAACTATATACTTCACCTTCTTCAATTCCAACGGAAATCACAACCTAAACTAATATGTTTTTATCTAAAACTTCGTAATTGATATATTTTAGTGAATGTAGCGTGTTTGAAGTATAAGATTTGAAAATCATAAAGTAAACTAATTACATATTAATATGTTATTGTTATTACGTATTCTGTTACTCGTGTTGTGTTCCCTTATTACCTACATATCATTTTCTATTTTTTTCTCCTCTTTAATTGTTTCTGATTAGTGTTAAACTGTTACTGCAGGAAATTAGTAATTAACATAGGGCTTTACCAGAATCATGCATACGTTTTCGGCAACAGAAGCGAAGTTTGTTCAAAAGAAACATCCTACACATAAGTATCAGATACACATAACACCAAATTGTAACATCCTCTTTGTCGCTGCTTGTGGCCATTTTTGAACAACATCCCTAAGCACCCGTAAATTTTTTTCGGGCACATTTCTTAGGTCAATGGATTTCGAATCAGAAATAACATGAAGATAAAAGCTATACAATTAACTTGGCTAATCAAGGGAGCTTGAATCAAGGTCATTTGATTTCTAGATCGAAAGTTATACTCCAAAAGGTGCAGGTTGCCATTTTTGAGCAATGCAGAATGCATAGTGTTACCCAGAATTTATAAATTGTTACCAGATTGCATGAACTGTTACCCAGAATGCATAAATTGTTACCCGAATGCATAAATTGTTACCCAGAATGCATAAATTGTTACTTAGCTAGCGTTTTATTAGCAAAAGCTTCAATCATGGGCCGCGTCAAATTTCTTCGCGATTAACATCAATATTTTCATTGATTATTAAGACCCACGATCAATTTCACCTTATTTAGTCATTAAAGTCCAGATTTTCCCTTGTTTCAACGAGATTTTCGAACTACTTTTAATACATTATTCCAATATAAACTTCAAAAATTTTCATTGATTATTGACACCCATGGGAAATTATCATCGATTTAACCTTATTCGGTCATTAACATCGAGATTGAGCCGGCTTTTAGATCGTAAATTTTGGTCTTCGTTGAACGTGGTTTGTGCATTCATCGTTTGGAAGAGACGGATGCATAGTGTTACCCAGAATGCATAAATTGTTACCCAGAATGCATGAACTGTTTCTCAGAATGCATAAAGCGGTACCCGAAGTGCATAAATTGTTACCCAGAATGCATAAATTGTTACCCAGAATGGATAAATTGTTACTTATCGAGCATTTATTAGCAAAAGCTTCAATCATGGGTCGCGTCAAATTTCTTCGCGATTAACATCAATATTTTCATTGTTTATTAAGACACACTATCAATTTCACCTTATTCAGCATTAAAGTCAAGATTTCCCTTGTTCCAACGAGATTTTCGAACTACTTTTAATACATTATTCCAATATAAACTTCAAAAATTTTCATTGATTATTGACACCCATGAGAAATTATCATTGATTTGACCTTATTTGGTCATAAACATAGAGATTGAGCAGGCTTTAGATCGTAAATTTTGGTATCGTTGAAGATTGTTTTTGCTTCAATCGTTTGTTGAAGAAGATGGCACATGGGTGTAATTTTGGCGAATGTGAGGGATAGTAAGGTCATTTACAATGAGCTTGGTCCTTGAAACTAATATTTTCAAAAATTAGGTCCTTGGGTCTAAGCTAAACTGTTATGGGGCCTGAGCTGTTTTGGAAATTCGATAATAGGGACTGAACCCAAATTTACCCTTTTTTTATGGTAAAACAAATCTGCTCATTTTCATCACACATATATGTGCGTGCAGAGGCTGCATGCAGTAGAAAAAGAAACCTACTTTTTTTTTCAGACCCCATATAATGGTCTTTTATATGCACACACAGTACAGTGTGTTTCTGAACTTTGAACGTATCGTCGTGCAATTATTTAATTATTCAGTGGCAGGGTTCTTTAACGACATGGCAATCGATCGATTAATGGTCTTTTTCTTGCAATTTCATTTTCTCCGTATCATCAGTGAAGTGGTCCCCATACGATATGGATGTAAACACTTAATTGTAAAGTGGATGTTGGGTAAAATATCGGGGTAACACTCGACCTAAGACTCAGGCGCACAGCGGAATATTTGAATACTTAGTGACAAAAATTGATAAACACGAGATGTAATTGTGCAGCAAGTTCTTCAACTTGCTGCGTGCCTCAATGTGAAATTCCATTACAACAAAGGATGGCAAAATAACTATCCGAAGATAGTAAAAACAAGCCTAGAAAAACAACGAATCTAAACGATCCTGAAAAACCTACGAAGTACTAAGACTTCTGAAAACACAATACTAAAAGACAACTCTCGTCATATATAAAACTCGCTCAAACTCAATATATGTTTCGCTCATAGTTTTCGCTCAATATGTCACTCAAATTCACTCCATGAAAGCTCTCTCGAAAGTCGTAATTATGGCAGCTCGAAATCTCCTTATTTTATAGGCCTTGGTTCCCTCTTGAATTGGTATGAGATCCTTGATAATCTCCCATCTCCTTAAAACTAATTCTCTTTTGATCTTCAAATCTTCTATTTTTAGTAAGTGCACTCCTATTTTCGCTCCAGCTGAATCCACACGCTATCCACTCATTTTGACTCGTTCCAGCACTTAACCACGTCCTGAATATCAGTAAATAAGTTTCTAAAAAAGGTTAAACGGTTTTTGGGCATGAAAGATAAAATCGAATGTTGACCAATTCACTGACAACAATGTTGGCTGGAATGTTAGCTCGACATTGTCAATGCTGAGCTAGTCAACATTAATAATCTCCACCTTTTTATCTTTCTTCCCAGAACCCGTGCATAATTAAAAGTTTAAAAAACTCCCCCTGAAGGCAAAATCTACTCAATCACAAAACATTAAAAGATGGTTAGAGTAAACGCAAACGAATAGCGATTAAACTATTCAAAGTACTACGAAAATAGTACATGCCATAACAAGGTCTAAAAATTAACATCTGCAAACAATAAACAGTTCATACGCAGGCCGGCAAACCACATAGTCACACTAGCAGAAATAACCAGATTAGCATGCACAAAATAACAATAAAGTCAGGCATGCAAAAAGAAAAGATCTTTAGGCAAATCTGCAAAATAAAAATATTCGGCAAGTAAGCATACAAACATGTAAACATACCGGAGAAGCAAATCAGCATGCACATAGTAAAACAAATTAATCTGACATGCAAAAATAAAAATCAGAGAAGTAAATTATCATGAACACAAAAATCAATTATGCATGCAAAAATAGAAAGGATCAGATCTTCACTCTCAATGGAATATGGAGTTTCCTTCTGATGCTTTCTCGGCTGCTTCTCCTTCTTGGTCAGCTCCCCCTGAATTCTCCCCCTTTTTATCTGCATAACCTTCTCTCCCTTTTTGGGAAGAAAGAAAAGAAAACTCAGAGAACTTCTCTGTTAGCCAACTTGCAGATGTCGAGGTAAATGTGGGACTAACATTTGGGTCAACATTCTGAGACTCAGAAACAAGTTAGTTCGCCATAAAGAAATCAAAGATAATTCAGTAAATTAAGATGCAAGACAGAATGGGTAACCCTTGATTATATCAAGCACAGTCAAGAACAGAGAGTAATTTCAGCGTCAAGTTCGAATTATGTAATAGGTATATGCGAAAGTGATGAGAGCTCAAGTCGAACCTAAAAGAGAGAAATAGCCAACGGCACAAATAAAACGGTCACTCAGAATAGGGATAAATTGTGGTGTAAGTGAGTTGAGTAAACTAATCGTTGGAATAAAGAGCATTTAGATAGTTTGAGGATGTGGTCGAATTAGGTCAAAGCTGTCTAAGTAAACATGGAGATAAATATAGTATATGGAGGAATCGTCATGTGAAAATATAGGAGCAATTCAGATCATGCTTCAACCAAAAATACCAAGTCAAAAGTCATAATAGAATCGAGCGAGACTAACCATTTGAGCGTCGATGATGAGCACTTGAGACAAGTGTAACAAGCTGTTCTTCGAGAGTTCTAATATAATTCTGAGAGATATCTAAACTAGACATACGAAACTGACACATGCTGACTTAAAAACTAATGCACATAAACGAAAGCACAAAAAATATAGCATGATCAAACTGACAGTCACATATGTTGCCCCAACATAAGACTCAACATTCTACTCTGAAATTCGAGACTTTTCTGTTCAACACCCTAAACTCAATTCCCTTTCATTTTCTGCCCTACTCACCTCAGTTATAGATAGTATAATGCACAACCCTTATAAGATCCTTATCATCAAGGTTAGGATTTTTGTCGCAAAGAGTACATCGTCACCGCGAATGCCGTGTACCTAGGGAAACTTATTACCTAACCTGTATCTTGAAAAAGAATCGCGAGCAATTTTTTTTAAAAAAGAGGGTTATTTCAGGGAACGGTCAAGGTGAGTCAAATCATTTCACAGAATAACAGAGAACGTTCAATCAAACCTCAAAACAGTAACTATCAAGTTCGACATATGCTATGTTGATCCAAATGTTGGACCAACATTCAGACAGACTGATGCAAACCTATGGACTTTTTCAGGTCCGAAAACCTTTCAAAATCCAATGCTTTCGTGAAAATGTCAGCTAACTGATGTTTCGTGACTATATGCTCAATGCGAACTAATTCTTTCTCTACCATATCTCTCAAAAAATGATGTCTTATATCTATATGCTTCGTGCATGAATGCTGGATGGGATTCTTAGATATGTTGATGGCACTAAGGTTGTTACAATACATGAGAATTGACTCGCACTCTAAACCATAGTCATACACATACTATTCAACCATATTAATTGCGTACAGCAACTACCCGCAGCAACATACTCAGACTCAGCAGTAGATAAGACACACAATTAATGTTTCTTACTGTACCATGCAACTAAATTGTTACCTAAGAAGAAACAGCCGCCACTTGTGCTCTTGCGATCATCCTCGTCACCTGCCCAATCAGCATCACTGTAGCCTACAAGACTCATATTAGTATCTTTAGAGAACCATAACCCTAGGCTACACAAACCACTCACATATCGAAGTATACGTTTAACGGTATTTAAGTGAGAAATCTTAGGCTCAGACTGATATCTAGCACAAACACATACGCTATACATAATATCGGGTCTACTCGCTGAAAGATAAAGCAAACTGCCTATCATGGATCGATATAATGTTGGGTCAACATTCTGTCTAACATTGTCCTTACATACCTTTTGTGTTGAACCCATTGGAGTTTTCATTACCTTTGCCGTGTCAAGTCCGAACTTCTTGACAGTGTTCTTCGCGTATTTCTCCTGAGACATAAAAATGCCTTCACTGCTTTGCTTAATATGTAAACCTAAGAAAAACGTTAGTTCCCCAATCATGCTCATATCGAACGTGGAATTCATAGCATGGACAAATTGATCTAGCATGGATTGCGAATAGAGCCAGAGATTATATCATCTACATAAATCTGGGGAATAAGAATATCAGCACCAACTCTTTTTTATAAAGAGCGTGCGATCTGCTTCACCTTGCACGAACCCAAACTCAAGTAAAAACATCGTTAATCTATCATACCAAGCTCGAGGCGCCTGCTTCAATCCATACAAAGCTTTCTGCAGCTTAAAAACATGGTTAGGAAAATGTGGATCTTCAAATCCCTTAGGTTGTTCAACATAAATATCTTTATCAATATACCCATATAAAAATGCACCCCTTAACATCCATTTGGTGTAAGGTGATGTTAAGCCAACATGCAATAGCTAATAGCAACCTAATTGATTCTAACCTAGCCACGGGAGCGAAAGTCTCATCAAAATCTATACCTCAACTTGCGTATAACCCTGAGCTACTAAACGTGCTTTGTTCCTAATAACTCTACCAGGTTCATCAGATTTATTCTTAAAGATCCACTTCGTGCCTATGACGTTAATGTCCTTCGACCGTGGTACTAAGGTCCAAACTTGGTTTTTCTCAAACTGCAAGAGTTCCTCTTGCATCGCATTTATCCAGAAATTATCCTTGAGAGCTTCAAGGACATTCTTAGGTTCTACCTCAGAAACAAAACAATTAAAACGTACCTCAGCGTATACTGTGTTCATGCATACGTTTCTTACCATAGACTTATAATCCTTGCACGGCTTGTCTCTGGTTTTCCTACCTTCGTTCACATCTCCAATAATTAAGTCTGTGGGATGGTGTTTTTGAATCTTAGATGGAGGGTCTCTACGAACTTCACTGGGTCCAGCCTCGACGTTCAGGTTCTGGCACAGATGTTGAGTCAGGTGTTGGGTCAGCATCGTCCTCCACATTCTCCTCTGTTTCATCCACAGCTTGTATAACATCTGAAATATCAACTTGAGGAGACACTTTGCTAAGACCAGTAGCATCATCAAACACAATATTTACAGACTCCTGAACAGACTTCAAGCGCAAGTTATACACACGATAAGCACGACTATTAGGCGAGTATCCAAGAAATATGCACTTGTCACTTTTTGAATCAAACTTGGTCAAGTACTCACGATCATTCAACATATAACAATAGCACCCAAAAACATGAAAATACTTCACAGTCGGCTTTTTCCCATTCAATAATTCATACGATGTCATTTAGTGCCATGACGAAAGAAAACACGATTAGATATATGACATGTGGTATGCAAAGCTTCAGCCCAAAAAAGCTTAGAAATATTCTTAGAATGCAGCATAACACGTGCCATTTCTTGTAAGGTCCTATTCTTCCTTTCGGCCATCCCATTTTGTTGGGGCGCTTAGGAGACGAAAATTCATGCACAATACATTTCCTATCATAGAATTCATCAAACGATTGATTCTCAAATTCCTTACCATGATCAGACCTAATGCGGAATATAGAAGCACTGAAATTATTCCTAATCATAGCATAGAATTTTTTAAAGAAATCAAAAGACTCAGATTTTTCCCTAAGGAAGAATATCCATGCATATCGAGAATAATCATCCACGAGCACATAAGCATATTTCCTACCACCTATGCTATCTACTTCCATCGGACCCATTAAAATCCATGTGAATAAGCTGAAACAATGAGCAGTCTTAAAATGTTGGGCAGCATGTTGGTCAACATTATGGCTAGCATGTACTTGCTTACCCTTCAAACATGACTCACACACAACCTTACCAAACTCCTTAAGGTTTGGAATGCCTCTGATCGCGTTGTGTTTGATAAGTTGCTCCAGCGTTCGATAGTTGACATGGCCCAGTTTGTAATGCCAAAGGATGACATCGTCTTCGGCCTTCGATAGTTACACGTCCTTCGTACTATATTTGTCGCTGACTAAGTAGCAGTTGTCGCTTGATCTTTTACCTGCCATAACTTGAACACCATTCCTGTTAAAAACCTCACAACATCCCTTATTAAATCTTACCTCCAAGTCATCATCGCAAAGTTGGCTTATGCTAATCAAGTTAGCTACAAGTCCGTCGGCATGGAGTACGTTGCTTAGCTTAGGAAATCGGGCACATTCAATCTACCTCGACCAAGAATCCGTCCTTTAGCACCTCCTCCGAACGTCACAGATCCACTCTTTAAGGGCATGTACTCACAAAGATATTCTTTGGTACCCGTCATATGTTGGGAGCACCCGCTATCGAAGTACCAAGAACCTGTCACGTTAGCTCGCAAAGAGGTATACACAACATTGCACTTATGCACGGACTTCTCTACCCAAACTTTCTTAGATGATAAAACAGCATTTGAATTACCAGAATTTGAAGGTGAGCTAGCGGAGTTTTCTCCAGACATATCTTTCAAAACTGATTTCTCAATGTTGAGCGAGATATTGGATAACATTCCAGCCGACATCGATTTCTTGGCAGAAATCTCCCCCTTCAACTTCCAGCAGTATGGCTTAAAATGACCAGGTTGCATGCAATGCTTACATTTAAATTGTCTATCCTTATTGACAGCATGCTTAGGACCCTTTTTAACGACTAACATCTCACTACTTACATTCGCAACATGCTCGGCTTTCTCCTTAACAAAGACTATCTTAGGTCTATCATGTATAACAGAATCTAAAGCATTAGTAGGATGAGAATTAAATCCTAAACCTTACTTATCGAAAATACCTAAAGCCAATACCTCATCAATGGTCATTTACCCTTGTTCAACTTTGTGAAAATTTCGTTGGCCTCGTTGACATGCTTTTGAAGTATGTCAATCTCCTTGTCCGTACATGTTAGAACAGCTTCCATCTTGTTCATACCATCCACCAGGCTTTCGATCATCTTTTCATTCTTAGTATTCTCCTCGAACAGTGTCTTCAGTTCAGCCTTTAGTTCCGCATTCCTCTCCTTTTCCTTCTCATATTGTGCGGACATCATCTTGACAGCTTCATTTACTTGAACTTCTACACAAGCGTCAGTTTTTGACTCTGCATCATCAGAACTAGAATACCCATCAAAATAGTTTGAATCATCATAATCGAAAATGATATGTTTTTCAGATATTGAGTCAGATGTTGGCTCAACATCAGTTGCCGCAGTGAAGCCGATTTGATAATCTTCGTCGTTCGAGAAGGAATGAATGATCAATGATGATTGCTTAGTCTTCTTTGCACACAGTTCTTCCTCTTCATCATTAGAGAGATCGACCCAAAGTGATTTCCCACGCTTGCGAAGGGTGTTCGCGCATTCATTAGCATAATGACCCCAGGCCGTGCATGCATGGCATCTCACTGAATCCCAGTCAATCTTCTTCTTTCCGCCAATATCGCGTTTGAAGTATGGAGGAGCAGACAAAGGTTCTGCTTTGGCATTCCGGCCCTTCCTGAATGTTGGGCCAACATTCTACTCGACATTCTTCTTCTGAAGAAACTTTGTAAATTTCTTCACGGACATAGCCATATCCTCATCATTGTCAGGGTGACCTTCAGTTTGCACTTGGATGACTGACTGACTAGAGCAATGCTCCCATCTATAGTAGCAATGGTAGTAGCAATGAAATGGGCCCCACTGCAGCGGTGCATTTCATTGCTACTATAGATTGTGAGTCATTACTGCCTGAGTTATTGCAACTATAGATTTGGTTGGACTGCGACGAACCTCAAACAATAATTCATTTTGGTTTCTTGCTAGTAGATATTTGCCATCCAGCTAAGCAATTCGATAGTTTCTTTACCTTTCTATAGCTTCAAAACAAAAGTCATACCTACCCAACAAATCAAAGACAAGCTAAAAGTCTCTTGATCATCACAACAGTTAAAAGCCCTCAAAGAAAAATGCCGATGAACGAGTATAATAACGATATCGAGAAGCACCTCGAGCTCCAATGCCATGGATAGGCATCTACGTGGCATCGGCTTCACTCATCTGCACAGTGCTAATATCCGCAGATCTATTGGTAGGTCTCCGAAGAAAAAGCTATGGTTTCCGAGCAAATTATTCTCCCTAAACGCCACGTCACTAACTTTGTTGGCCGTGTCCATGAAGCTGCCCGTCGACCTAACAACTCGGATGTGGGCCGCCACCGATCGGCTAGCAAAGATAAGCAGCATGTTCTTCCTCTCAACCGCATGGGCAACTTCATCATATGCTTGGGGTCCATGGACGATAAGGAGATCCTCGTCAACGTAACTGCTTTAGGCATATTTGTCACCACAGTGTGGTCAAGTGGGCGTACAGATCATACAGATGCGCGTTTTCCTCAAGGGTCGAATTATGCTCGCCGAAGAAGTATTGGCGTCTATATCGATGCTCGTTTTGTTAGTCATGACTTTATCGACCGCCGTAATGGTTCCAAATCAAGAATACCTCGAGTCGAAGTACCGCGAGATGCTGAAATATCCTCAAACGAACACGCCCTCGAATCTACGGAGGAAGGTTTTGACTCCTCCTCCTCGTCCTCCTCCTCTCGATTCAGAAGCTGAGGTTAATGATTCAGAAATATTGTGTCATGGCCGAGACGAGTAGGCCTCAGTTTGCTATCGCACGTTCGTCCACGTGCACTGCTTCGGGGATCGTCTGCATTTTCGCGGCTGTGGTTTTGATGCAAGCCGAGGTTAGAATGATAGTTGAGTACAGGAGAATCGATGTGACGGCCTCGAAATACGGTTGGTCTGTTAAGTGGATCGTTCTCGCCCACACTATTGCGGTGTTGGTTGGTACCATTGCGCCTGCGTTTAGGTTTTTCACCGCAGTAAAGCTTAAAATCGACGAGAGGGGATATGCGAGCTTTAGGGACGAGCTGAGGGTGGAAGCGTATTGGAAACAGAGACTCGTGGATTGGAAAGAGAGTTCGTTGCTGCCTTTGCAGATTAGGGAACGCAAGTGGAAGAAGATGCTCCACGGGGCTAAGTGGCTCGTTCTTGATTTGCTCATAAGGGTACAGATCTGCGTTGTCCTCATGAGCAAAGTGATTAGTTTTGCCTCGTTATGCCTCTCAAAGCCATTGTTGATAAGCTTTCGCCTCACGACGAGGAGGAGTTCATCGTCATCGCTTGTCCATGACATCTCGCGGAACCCGAGCGTAGGGAAAATCTTACACCACGACGTTATGTACTCTTGCTCGAAGGCGAAGCTGAGCTTCCTCGAAGGTCCGAGAAAGCATCTGCGCTGAGGTGGATGAGCTCGTCGAGAAGGGTAAGAAACGGAAACCGAAGAACCTCATAAATCTCTTACATAAAATCGGAAACTTCAGAGGGCTGAGGGAAGTAAACCAGAACCAAGTCCCGAGCCTGCACTCGAAAGAGCCGCCCAACTGCTGGTCTTTGCCCTCGTGACGCTGACGAGCATCGCCGTGGCACTGCCAAACATTTCGAAAGACAAAATCTGCTCTTTACTGACGAGCATGGGCGAGGAATGTTCTACGTAAAGCTCATCGAGAAAACGCTCGACAAAAAGGGTAAGCTAGCAGGCAGTAGAAATGCAGCGGACGTGATGTGGGTTGGGGTCGAACTCTATCGCAAGTGGCAAGACAGCGACTTACACGAGGCGTCTCTCAGGGGAAAAAGCTCAGAGGAAACTCTTCGAGAACTCTGCAGTAAAGCTGAGAAAACCATCCTTGAGTTTAAGAGAGAAGAAGAAGTGAAGGACTTTGTAATGGAAACCCGCTAAATTGGCCGGTAAGCGCTGTGGCTGCTAATTCGATGTACCGTATATCTCAGAGGCTTTTAGTGGCGGGGGATTACCTGCAAAGAGATGAGAGGCTGTTCGAACAGTTGTGCAACATGATAGCGAATATATTAGGGGCTTGTCTGACAAATTTGATGCAAGTGATTATAATCAAATGCCATCACAAGGACATAAAAGTGAAGGCGAAGAGCGTACACCAAGCTGCTCTCTTGTTGGGCGAAGCTGAGGAGATTCTTGAAATTCTTCAGCAACAAAGGGCCAACTTATCGGATCCTTGCGAAACCGAGTTCATCGATAAATGGTGCAATTTGTTCAAAAAGAAATTGTAACATTTTCGTGTACACCTCGTCATCTACTATATGTCTACTGCTGGTCCTGGATGAGGAACTGACAGATAAAACTGATATCTCACTTCCACATATGTATGTATAGAAGCTGCATCGTAGATAATTTTTCTATCTTAGGAGAGGCTAGTGATGCAAAATGATTAGCTCTGGCGAATGTCAACTTCTTTGAACAAATCCAGTCACCAACAATTCAGTAGTTGAATATGAATTTACCATCCCCCACAGAAAAAAAAGAATGACTTTACCTCGATGTGAATATTCACAGTTGATACTCGAGAGCATTGTAGCCTTCAGGCGGATAATATAGCAGAAGGTAATATAAGAACCAAACACCATTCAAGGCACCCTCATACATAGACAGATCCAAAGTCAGGGAATGAATGATGATACGCATATTATAAGGTGATTTTGGTTAAAAAACCAATATAAGACATGGTACATATCATTCAACCTCAAAAACATAGCAGCACTTCCTACGGCAAAATACACTATTTTACGAGTTTTACACAAGTAAAAAAACAGCACACTCTTATATCTAAGGAAATTCCTACGTTCTTCATATCACCCTCCCTGATAAACTTTGTTTCCGTTAGAAATGTCATGTCAATTTTGCGTGAAGCTTCGCACTTGCCCTTCTTCTACTTGTTTAGCTTTTTTCTCTTCAAGTGTCTGTCTCAATACTGCCGCACTACTGCTGGACATTCTGCGATTCAGCTTCAATTTCACCTTCATTTGCTTTTTCAACAAGCTTCAAATGAAGCCAGCCTGATAAGAAACAGATATATGTCAACAGAGAAATTCTTGATGATATGATTAGATTCACAGTCCAAATGAAGTAAAAGAAAAGTCAAGCAATAATGTCAAATCACACCAGATAGATACGCAAAAGTAGACTAATGGAGGGCAGGAACTGTTAACGTAAAAGTAATGATGACAAACAAAGAACGTATAGAACTACGGCGGCTTACATAGCATTGCAACCACAATCCACTGTCATAAACGAAAAAAGGTACGAACGTTTAGTCAATCAGATGAATAACTTCTACCACAAAAAAATCCAAGAATGGCATAAGTTACTACTAAAGCACTACAAAGCACAAGATTTTTCCTACCAATGATCTTATGTTGAATACATTAGTACGCCTACATGTATAGCAAGGCAAGATTTACATAATTCAAGAAAGCAGAGGTAAAGACTTAGTGCACAGACGAAGAGTAATGCTTTTAGTTTTACCGAGAGGAAAGCATATTGCTGCTGCGAGAGCTGACCCCAACATAGCGTTCCTTAACCGCCACCGAAGTGAACCAGGCACTGTAGACATCATCATGAAACGAAGCATAAATAAGAGTTGTTAAACTACTACACAACATAGAGGGATGGATATCTGATCGTACGTTGCAATATTATTACATCATATAAATTTAGAAACATACAAACTAGACCAAGGTCGAAGCAGTAGCAGAACCCGCTCCAACCACGTTATAAACATCGTTTACGCCTCGCTTTTCTGCGAGCAGATTTTGCAATCCGTAGAAGCTAGCAGTAAACATCCCAAGGCGAATACCACCTACTATTGAACCATGAGTGACTCGAATAAATCTTTTCTCCATTGCATCTCTCATGATTCGATATTGTTCACGCTTATCTGCAGTGCTTCCAAGCTTCAACATCACCTCTGCATCTTTGCTCTGATGCAAATATACAATGACCATCAATAGAGTCCCCCACTATGAATGCACCAAACGAAAAATGATAATCTAAAGTAGATGGATGAAGCAATAATCTGCAAAAGAAATAAAATACTCACAACAGAAGCAGAAGCCTCTTTGCTACCTCCATACAACATGCCGGCAAAAAGTCCAACCACTGTTGCAGTACCCCAATTGACAGTGCCCGCAACTTTCGAAGTTCTCTGTCATAGATTTGCCATCTTCAGTTCACAATCCAATATAGATTAAAGAACAAAGAGAAATCGATCGCAATGATCATTGCATAAAACGCTAATCAGAGTAGAATATACTTAAACCAGAAAACAATCTCGCAATTTCATCAACACAGTAATAGACGAGGCATATTCCATCATCACCGAAAACGGCTTAATTTGCACTAACATTTTTAATGATTACAGCAACTACCCAACAAGTTAATTTACAAAACGCGTCGTAGGAGAATTTGTCAATGAAAAACAGATGTATATGTTTAAACAATGTTCACGTATTTACATGACCTACCGATTCTTCTTGTATTTCTTGAGCTTCCATTTTTAATGAGTTGTTTTTGTATAATTGTATGATCTTATAGATGGAAGAAGTGAAGATGTAGAGGAGGAGACGCAGAACTATCACAGAACAAAGATGTAATACCGATTTGCGAATGGGGAGAGAACGATTAACGAAGTGAGAATAATTTGCAGCTTAATTCCGGACAGAATAACAATATAGTATTATTTTTAAAATGCAATTACAAAATTAATTAACTTTTTAATAATATTACTTTTTAATTCAAACTATCATTATTGTTATTTTTAACCACAAACTTTTTAAATTGTAAACTTTCTACCTGTCATTATTGCAATTACTAACATAATTATTACCACCTCTGTCCCACTTATTTCTTCCCATCTTTCTATTTCAGGCGTCCACATAATTCTTCTCATTTCCATTTTTGGTAAAAAATTATTCTAATAATTAAACTTATTACACCATTTATATTAAAAAAAACTTCTTAATTTGCGTGCCCACTAATAAGTTTTCTCTATCGTACCTCAAAACACTATAATATTAAAATAACGTAGTTTCTTAATCCTCGTGCCCACGAATCTTTGGGAAGAATTAAATGGGACTGAGGAAGTAATACGTAAAATTTTAATCACATCCATTTTAGCCACTTAAGTTATCTGTAAAATAATATTGACTCACTTCTACGATAAGTGCATTTCCAAATCCGAAGCCAGTGAATATCTCACCTCCAAAAGTAGAGAGCATTTTGTCATATTGAACATCGCCACAAATGGCTCGTCGTTTCCGTTGTGGATCGGGACTTTGTAAAGGAGAAACTAATTCTGACCTATATGCACTTTGCATAATCTGCAAATGTTTTTACTCGTTCGAATTTTATATTAAACTAAAATATGTATTTTTTCTTAACAAATCTACTCAAGAATATGAGTGACGCTTGATTAAATTTACTTGTATAAAATGCTGTCTAAAAAGATTGCGATATAGTATGCCACCAACGGTGGAGGCCGTCTATCTATTCATTGAAACTTGTGAAAAGAGTTGCTCCAAGCTAGTCAGCCAACGCTTTCACAAAGGCTCACGTTTTTTCCGCAATCATTTATGATATGAGACATCATGATTAATACACCAAGCAAACTAATTCATTTAACAATCAAACAGAGAAGATATTGCGAGTAATTTCACTCTTATGGTTAAAATTTTAATTGAAAATAATTATGTTCGTAATTTGCAATAATGACGGTAGAAGTTTACAGTTTTAAAAAGATTTGGGATTAAATAATAATAATTATAGTTTAAGTTAAAAAGTTAACTATTTTGTAACATTATTAAAAAGTTAACTAGTTTTGTATTGTGTTTTGAAAATAACACTATTCTTGTCATTCTCTCCTTTATTCTGATGGGTGTTTTAGGGCGAACAATATTTTTAGTCCCCAATGTTTGATGAGGCTTGGGCGTTTATGGTCCTCATGTTACGAAGTGTCACTTTTAGTCCCAAATGTTACCGATTTTGTACTGTTTTGGTCCATCGATTAATTCATTGCTAATTTAGACGAAATTTATCACGTAATAGCCCATGATCTCCTTTTACTCTACGTAAAACCTCATAACATATTCCTCTTATATTTAAACGCACATGAACATCATTACACATCACATTTAGTAAATGATCGACAACCTTGAAAATGAGTTAAATGTGATACGTAATGATGCTCACGTTGCGTTTTAGTTTAAAGAAGATGATGATTCATGAGGTGTTAAGTCAAGTTGGAGGAGATCATGTGCTCTCATGTGTTAAATTCCATAAATTAGTGACTACGTTAATGCGTTATCGGAGGACCACAACGGCCCAAAATCGGTGGGACTAAAAGTGGCGCTCAAACATGGGGGACCTAAAACGCCCATGCCCCAAACATCGGGGACTAAAAATGTCGTTCTCCCGGTGTTTTACTTGATTTCCATACAAGATACAATAGCCGGTTTTTATTATTAAGGCTTAGTAAATGCAAGACACTACTCATGGCCTTCTCTACGCTTTATTAGCTTTACATCCAATCAAAATCTAGGCCCACTGAGTGAAATCTTTTGGCCATCGTTGAACGTATGTTTTAAGAACCATATTTTCCATACTTGCCTTCATTTAGTTCCTTTCAATAAATCGTCTTAAATCCAATGGTGTGTTTGGTTTATGAAAATTAGTATAGAAAGAAAATAAAAAGAAAAAGGATAAATTAGGTTTCATGATGGAAGAAGATAAGGAAAGAAAAAAAGATCTAGTTGAAGTTATTAAAGCGAAAGAAAAAGTAACTATAAAAATTTTCTCCATTTTCTTTTCCACCCTACTTTCTTCAAAACACACAACTATTGGTGCTTATGGTTGCACTCGCCGTGTCGTGGTGGTAATATCTGAGTTTGTTGGATTATAATATCCGACAATCTAGTTTTGATAAACAGAAAACTTATTATTTTGTTGCTAATATATTTAATTAAGTGTGTAGATGAGCTGGGTTCGAAAAACAGATCTCAAATATGAGCCCAGGGCAAAAAATGGTCGTTCAACTGTCGATCAATGCTGGTCAACGCGGTCAACTGTCGATCAAACCGTTCTCGATCTGGTCAGTCAGTACTGGACTGGTCGGTATCGATCTTGACTGACTAGGCGATCTCGATCTGGACTGGACTGACTGGTCAACTACTGCAAGGAAGGCCCTTACTGCAGCAGGTACAAACGACTGAAGCTGACAACATTGCGTTGACCATGTGAGAACAAAAGCTTCCAACCACTCCTTTATTTGTGTCTAACGGCTACATCAATGTTGGAAGGCAATAAATATCCAATAGAAGGGTAGGAAAACACAAGGATCCTAAAGCATACAAACATTTATTCAAAGACAGACAAGGAAGAAGAACAAGAGTAAAGAGCACAAAATCAAGAGAGTTCTTCCCAAGTGTGTGGTTACGAAGGAGAGAGAGCTGGAATGATCAAACCCACACACATCATTCACACAAAAGAGAGATGAGCTTAAGTAGAACAGTTGAGTGCGAGTCTATGCACAAAGACATAAAACTATGAGTTTGTAGTCTTTGCACATAGAGGTGTCTTTCGTAGGTCGCGGCCTACGAATCGTATAGCAATAAACTCTAGCGCTGGACTTTAAAAAGCTAACGGTAGAGAGACATTTTGGTACACTTTGATAGTGGCCGACACCGGTGGACTCTAAAAGGCCGTCGAGGTGTACTAGGAGTTTAGTTAGCGGAATATTGGTTAGGAAGTTATATTGTGTAAGTCTAGCTACAGAATGTTGCACATCGTAGTATGTAAACCGAGCCTTTTTGTGAGAGCCTTCCTTGCGGGGAAGAATGGGAGACGTAGGAGTATTTTGACTCCGAAGTTCCATAAACAAATCGAATGTCCCTTGCATCGCATTCATCCAAATCTGGCAATCATTTTTGAAGCACTTTAAGTGTTCGATAAAATGCTTCAACCAAACCAGTTTCCAACTTGCATAGTATTGAAACTTTTCAAGTGGCTTTTATACACCAATTTCAAGAGGATTAAGTTGAGTATTTTCTGCTTGGTTTAAAACTCATACTCGCTTAATTTTTCGATTTCCAAGAATAATAGTTGTTGCAACGCAAGTATTTTTTTTGAAATTTTTAAAGTGTTTATTGTAATCCCGCAATAATTTAATACGAGGTTTTAGATGTAATTAACAATAGATGATAGAATGGAAATTTTAAGAGTTGAGTTAGATGAGAATTCGAAATTTTGGGTAAGAATGTAAGTGCTGGAAGTTTCGATTTTATAGAAATAAATTCTAAATTCGAATGATTCATAAAGAAGGTACCAGAAAATGAGAAATATTCAAAGAATGAGTGAAAGGCAAAATACGGACAAGAGCTAAATATCAAGTGAGACCCCCCAATTTTCGGATGATGACTATCTTTCGGGCACCTTTATATAAATGGATAGATACTTATGTGTTGGGGTGGGCCCAATTTACCGACACCACCCCCGAGCAGCGCAACGTGGCGAAAGAAGAAGCACGTTTTGACCCGAGCGGCGTAGGGTGACGAAGTTTCAATTTTAAATTCTAAATTTGACCTAGCGCCCTCGCCTTCTCCCGAGGGCCCAAGATACCGCCATGAGCCTCAGGAGATCACGTCTAGTTCGAATTTCCTAAATTCGAATTTAATACAAATTTATTTGAATTGATAATTTGATTCCAAACAAACAAAGCGGCATTCAACATGTTTTCGACTGTTTGGCGACCGAAAAGATTTCCGATCGACACCAATTTTCCAGAATAATTCTACACTTCCCAGCATTCTCAACAGGGTCTTTTGAATCGTTCCAATGTCGATTGGTATTTTCGTAAAATCAAAATAGTGGTTTTAAATTCGAGTAAAGCGACAGTCTGCCGTCTTTCGTCAGTTTGATAACCGAAAGGATTTTCGATCGATACCAATTTTCCAGATTGATTCTACACTTCCCAATAATTGCAACGAGTTTTCTTTCGAATCATTCCGATGTTATTTGGTATTTTTCGTAATCAAATCAGTAGGTTCGAAACATACCGTCAATGTACGTGATTACACCTCGGATGGACGTCGTGGCACCTCGTTCCTCGGGCCTCCGGGATAGATCTTCACGTCGGTATGTCCTTGATCGAACCTCCGAGACTGCTCCCGATGGCTAGACGCAGTTCGGTTTCGGGCGTCAGGACTCGTCAAACGATCCCGTGGCTTGAAGTATGTGGCTTTAGAAATTTCACAACTCACCACATGTTTTTCTCTAGCTTTTATTGTTGAGTAATTTGTACCAAGTACATTTGGCTTAGAGCATGACTCATGTTTCTTTTTCTTTTGTTAAGTACCAAGTACCCCTTTTTCTCTTAGCCAAGAATTCTTACTTTTTTTTAAGCAAGTGAGGTGTCATGTTATTTCATGTATTAAAAATCCACAATCATTAGTTTATTGTTTTTCTATACCACTTGTCAAGTTCCTAAAGTGTACTCATATGCCACCACAATTGATGTGCTAGAAATTGTACACATGTCCAAGACCAAGTCAACATGCAAATATTCCATTTTGCTACCTTAGGTTTCTAAATTCCCAATTTAGTCCCTCAAAAGTATCAAAATAATTAAATCCAATTTAGTTTTATTACTATTGAGCCCCACTTAGTTAATTAATTAAGCACTTCAGACAATCTTAAGTCCTAATTCATTCTGTGACTCTCACCAAAACTTAACTAAATCGTCGAAACCTTGTATCAACTATGCAACAACCTCAAAGGATCTCATTTGTTAGGTTCTAGAGAAAAGCCCTCCGTTTTCGTTCGAGGTCATTATCATTTTTAAGCGCGACTCTCTAGGTCCGTCTCAACTGGCACTGGAGGAATCCGCAAGTCCCGGTATTCGCCTAGCCTATCCTGCGGTATCGACTAATCCCAAAGAACGAATTATGATCTAATCGAAATTCAGGCGAACCGATTATAGTGTATACATTTAAATACCATTTACGCCTTTCCCTTCCGTCACGGTTAGGTGAGAGCCATCTTAATGGCAAACTCACTAACCTAACTCTATGTTATAATCGAGAGGAACTCATTATTTAAACTCCGCTCCTATCTAATACGAGTGATTTTCTAAGCTCCGGCCGAAGGCTTTAAAATCGTCGTTCTCTCTCTACGTCATAGGACGTTAACCTATATGAATATAGGCGGTGAATCTGTTGGGAATCCCCGAGGGTCCCCAGACCCACGTTCGGAACGGCGGAATTTTTGAAAAATTTACGGGGTTTCCCGTTGTCCACGATTGCTCGTCTACAAACACAGAGAACATTTTTGACATAAAGAGATAAGGATCAGCCATGATACCTTGTTGAAATCTCTCGATGATGGCTAGCTTCGAATCCTTGAATCCCCGAGGCGTAGTGCCCCTCTCCTACGCCAAGAGCACACGAACCGGATGGCAAGGTACGCCATAATCATGCGGTAGCCCACGCCGGTTGCGCCAGGTCCTCCTTCCGCACACAATCTCAACCCTATGGTTTTACACCCCGAGTAGTGTTCCAGTAAACTCGGGTAGACAGGTCACTCCACGCCTGGCTGCCGTCATTGTGCCAAATATATATCCGGTGGTGTACACCTTGGGCTGCTCAATCCCGGGTAGACAGGTGTCGCTAACCATATCTCCCACCAGGTGCCCAATCGAGTCTAAACCTGACTGCCAAAATCGGCAACTCTACCCCATTCATCCGACCGTAAGGCGTCACCATACAAATACGGTACAACAATCTCTCACGTGCATGTCGTGAAATGCACACAGAGTCAATCACATGCAACACATATGATCGCGTGCGTGTACGTTAATATATTAAATAAAAGTTCGTGCAAGTACGTCAAGTAATACTTAAAACGAATATGTTATAACTATCACCACACGCGATAGGCAGTGTACCTATCGTTTGTAAAAGAGCTATAGCGAGTATCCGAGTATCGAACACGAGGAATAATCTTGATTACTAGTAATAACCTATCAATTCAATATCTAGCCTAACAAATGATTGAGATTTTTATATTTGAACTAAGTCACAACAACTTAAATAACACAGAAAAATGATCAAAACACAACTAAAGATTTAAGAGTAACTTTGAATAAAAGGAATGTGCTTGGGATTTCGAATCCCGCTAGATATCGTCGATGAAGTCGTAACTACCGTTACCACATGATTAATGACTATGTCACGATAATTCCTACTCTTTTCCAACTTAGCTTTCGCCCTAAATGGTAACGAGAATATATAGTAGTTTATCTAAATGAGGGTCGACTATTTGCTTTCGCCCTATAGTCGACGCCTAACGTTTACGATGGAACGAACCGTCATTTAGCTTTCGCCCTTAACGGTCTACTAAACATCACACCAACACATAGACATGCAAATGTGATTCTCAAAACAATACATAGACATATTGAATCGAATAAAAGCTGTCATAAACGATACAAAGCCATATCATGTGTTCACGAGTATTTTACGTCCAAACTAAGACGCTATCTAGCGTTCTTCTCATCCCAAACACACAAAATGATTAGCTACTCATAGTGAAGGAAGAAGCCACGAAATGTATACGAAACAAAGCATAGAAATACATAGATTCTTCCCTATTTAGCGAGCTCAAGCTTATCCCTCGTACTTTGTTCGATCCTCCGGTGTAAATGAGCTTCAAATCTTCACTTTAGCACCTAGAGATCATTTAAGATTGATCTCAAGGGTTCTTGAGTCGTCCTTGAGGTGTTTTTGGTGATTAGAAATGAGTTGTGGCGGCTTAGATCCTCTTAGGGCTTCAAATTGCGGCTTAAGTAGAAAACAGGGTGAACATGGCTTCAAACACGGCCATGTATCCTTCGGGCTTAGGGTTTAAGGCCCAACACTGTTGGTCAACACGGCCATGTGTCCGGCCGTGTTAAAGGGCCGCAAGTGTGTTTTTCTTTTCTGCTGACAAACATGGCCGTGTTAAAGGCCGTGTTGGGAGGCCGAATCTAGAGTTCTCCTTCTTCTACTAGACATGGCCATGTTGAAGGCCGTGTTGATTGAAAAATTGTAATTTCTGCTCCATGTTTACGCGGTTCGTCTAAAAAATCGCCTCATATACCTTTGACATCAAAATATGTAAAAATTAAGACTAAATGCACGAGACAACTCACATAAACCAAATATTCAACATGAAAATGATGGAGATAAACGAATGAAAATGCGTTTATCAAACCTCCCCACACTTGAGCTTTTGCTTGTCCTCAAGCAATTTAGGCTAACAAATCAAAACATGTAATACATGTCCTTTGCACATCATCGTTCAAATAGAAAAACATGAAACGGAATTAATCAAGAAATTCGAAACTTGACACAATGACTACCTCGAAACAACAGGAACTTCTTTAGCAATATTAATCAAGATCCGTACTATGCAGGAATTCACTCGAATAACTCGGGTATAGGCTAAATGTCGGTGAATTCCCTCAATTCATGCAATAGTCTAGTCCCTACTATAAACCGCAAGTGGATCATACATCTACTACTCTCGGTGATAAGGCGTGAATCAGAAGGTCTTTTTCGGGTTATAGTAGGCTCAACTGACTATAATGGAGAGTAAACTTCAATCGAAAATATCAAAGCGTCATGTCGGTGTCGTGCCACTATTCGATAGCGCGCCGCATACGTCGTGGTTAGCTCTTGCCGTCTTGGACTTTTTTTTTCTATATATTTTTTTTTTACCTATGCTAAGCCCTTCTTCTCTCTGACTTTTATTTTTTTTTTTTAGCGTGAGAGATTATCGAAGGAAGGGTTCTTAACATCTTTTCCACGTATCTAAGCTCCTCTTCTCGTGTCGCTAAGCCCCTCTTCTCTCAGTCCCTTTGCGGGTGAGAGATTATCGATGGAGGAGTTCTTAACGCCAGATTATCTAAAGGAGATATATATTTTAAACAACGGCCGGGCTACGCTTTTCGACATTGGCACTCAACCTCCACTTTTTCTATTAGTCGGGTAAGATGATATCTGAAAGTTTCGTAGGTCAGCGGCTTATATTCCCCGGGGCTTTCTCAAATAAAAGGCTCAGGCTCAAAGTGGCTAACTACGGTGATCAGACGTGGTCAGAAACTTTGGCTATGGACTTATCTCCTAATGCCTCCCTCATTTTCACGCAGTCTCACCTTAGTAATTTTCAACATGCACCACGAGAAAGTTTAAGAGAGAATTAAACTATGCACTTTACACAAGCAAAGAGGTGAGCAAAAAGCTCTTCAGCTCACAAATCTCACAAAGTGGGTCATGAATACGAATCTTTCATAGTATCACCAAACTCGTTCGTGTCGGAAGAAATCAATCATTGTGCATGTCCTAATTTTCTCACATAATTCCCTAGCATGCATTCTATTTTTAAGATAATGAACAACTAATTATGCCAACCATTAAAAGAACATGCATTTTCTCAACGGATCACGCACATTTGAAACAAAAAAAAAAATCTGTTCACGCAAAATTCCCCGCTCCCCACACTTGAGGAAAACGTTGTCCCCAACGGAAAATTATAAGCACAAAAGGAGTGGAAAATTATTGAAAAGCGTGAACTCCCCTGATTATACTAGGTGAGCATGATGACGAAGTGTGACGAGGTTGAAGCATGAATGTTAAGTCCTCCTCCCCACACTTGAAGTTGTGATTGGGTGGTTGATTCCAAGATCCAAGTAAATATGTTGCATGCGAGCTTTGCGTACTTAACGTTGTTTGCCCTGTAAGCCGACGATTTAAACAAAGCACGTTAAAACAAAGTGTCAAAAAACATATAGTAGCATAACAAAGCATTAAAGTCTTCAAAATAAAATCTAGAAATCAGGGTCCCCGAGGATGCTAGGCGTCATCCTCGGGGGACGATGGCTCATCGCCTTGATCAACCAGCTTGCAGGACTCTGCAAGCAACTTCATCGCATCTTGGACTTTCTTCAGCGCTTTCTCCTGACGATCCATCCGTTTCTGGAGTTTCCGTTCGGCCTCCTCGCGTCGGTGATGGGCAGCGGCATTCTCCTCCCGATCTGCGGCTCGCTGTTGGGCTAGTTCTCTGCGGAGGGCGGCGACACGATCATCGACGTAAGAGGTGACACCAGAAAAATCTCGACGATTAAACGTGGACGGGCCGGCAGAATCAGTATGACTACTAGCACTCTCGTCGATTGGATGCAGGAGCGGGCCTTCCATGGCAAGAGGCAACGGGATATCGGTGTATGCGCGGTAGTCTTCGTGCCATCGATAGAAATAGTTCTCCTTCTTCCACCCAGGCAGCTTTTCGATCATCTTCATCATGTGAAGTGCCGTGGCATCTAAGTGCTTCGATCCATCAAATATTGTCATTTTGGGGTCCTCGTCTGGCCAGTAACCCAATCCTTTCACCAACTTAGTGATAAACGGTCCCACCGTGATTTTTCCTTTCTCGCGTCCCTCGCATTGCTGCCGGAATCCGTGGGCCATAGCTAGTCCGAGATGGACCTTGTATCCATTGCGAATGGTGGAGGTAAAAGAGATCCCGTAATGTGACCACACCGTGTGACTCGCCTCGTGCGGTGACGGAGGTGGTGCAAAGCCGATGGATGTATCGTAGACCCGGCATCATTAGCGAGGAAGCCTTCAATTGGGTACTTTTATAATCTGCTTCGGGCTGGCCTAGAAGTTGGGGGTGTATCATCTCGCGCCAAATTTCATTCCGCACGTCCGTCCCATCGAGCTTGAACTTGTAATGATTGGTGGCATCGGGTTCGCCGTGTACGTAGCTTGGGACTTTGAGACCGAGCGCTCTACACAGATTATCAAGACTGACCACATGCTCTTTGTTGAAGGAACGGAAAAGGACGACCCTTTTGTAGTCGTGCTCATCGAATGAGAAGGTGGCGAGGAACTCCAGTGTGAGCTCTACATATGCTGGCTCGTCGATGCTGAAAAGTGCGTCCCAGCTACTCGTTGAAAGATAGTGGTCGACCTGGGTCACAATGCCGAGGCGTTGAAGGGTCTCTCGGTGGAGTCGATCGGTGCGCATGAATTTCATGCCTTTGAGCCTATCGTACCGCTGTCCACGGGCATACGTCACTAGTGAAAGTGGCCATAGAGGTTAGCAAATCCACCGTGTCCGTTGGCCCGCGTCGCCGGTTGCGTGCCGGTGGGCTAGAGGTGGTGTTGCGTGGGTGGCGGGAGGAGCTAGCACGTGTGGGGTTTCGTCGAGACATCGTACCTACAAAGTGAATGTGATTCTCGAGAAGAAAAGAAAAAAAAATTCAAATCAAAGCTAGCTCAACTAGATCAAACATCATCTTCATAATCCATACAAAGAGACAAGCTTTTCTTCATCAATTCCAAAAAAGTAGGTAACAAATCAACCCCAACCCAAGTGAGTCATTTCATCGAACACGTGCTATGCGCAAAAAATGAACATGAAGTTAACGAACAATATTGTTGAAATTAGCTAACCCATCATGTTTGCAAAGCAATATATTGCCTCCCAAACCGAAAACCCGCATGTAAACAACAACATTAACGAAAATCATGCATGCCCAAATCTCTAAATTAGGGTTAGAGACGAATTTACCTTCCTTGCTTAAATCGATGTTAATAGATGTTAGATGCTTCAACGGAGCTCGTTGCCGGAATTCTTCACCGGTCGGAGAGACGTATTTGGTGAGAATGACGAATTTTTTTTTTTTGTGTGTGTGTGGCAACGTGCGTTGAGTGAGTGTGTGTGGTGTGTGGAACTTAAAAGGAATTTTTTTTTATATATATATATAGAGAGTGAGTATCACACGGCCATGTTAAAGGCCGTGTGCAGTCGCCGTGATGTTGAATTGAGCGAACACGGCCATGTTCAGTGGCCGTGTAGGAATCATTTTTTTTAATTATATTTTATTTTATAATTTTTCTTCTTTTTTCTTTTTCTATTTCCAATTAATTCTCTTTCTATATTTTTTTTATTTTTAGAGAGAAGAACACGACCATGTGCGTAGCCGTGTACAAATCGCGGTTTTTTTATATATATATATATATATTTACTTTATTTTATTTTATATATTTATTATTTTAATTTTTTTTCTTTGTTTTTTTTTTTGTTTTTGTTTTTTATATTTATTATTATTATTATTACTATTATTATTATTTTTTTTTTGAAGTTTTTCATTTCATTCATCATTTTTTTTTAACCAAACACGGCCATGTCAGTGGCCGTGTGTGTAGGCCGTGAGGTTGTCTTGCCTCTACACGGGCAGACACGGCCATGTTTGGTGCCGTGTAAGAAGGCCGCAAGGCGGTCTAGTCCCTACCCAGATAGACACGGCCGTGTATGGCGCCGTGTAGGACTGCCTCCATGTTTCTTTCACGAACATGGCCGGAAACGGCCGTGTAGATGGCCGTGTGCAAACAATGCGTTTTCTCTCTTTTTTTTATTTTTTATTTTTATTTATTTATTTTTTTTAAAGAAGCAATTAATCTTAAGGTACACACTTAGCTTAAATAATAATGCAATTACCTGGGTTGCCTCCCAAGAAGCGCTTCTTTAACGTCGTGAGCCAGACGTACCTTTTCGTTCTACGGTAGTTTGAAATCGAGGTACATGACCTCCTTTGTGCCCGTGTCTTCTCCTCCACCGTAATAATGCTTCAGTCGTTGGCCATTAACCTTGAAAGTGCCCTGCTCAACATTTGAAATTTCGACAGTACCATATGGAAAAATGCGAGTCACCGTAAAAGGCCCAGACCAACGAGATCTTAGCTTTCCGGGAAAAAGTCTAAGATGAGAATTGAAAAGGAGGACTTGATCCCCCTCTCGAAATTCTCTATGTTGCTTGATCTTCTTATCGTGATACGCTTTTGAGCGTTCCTTATACATTTTTGCATTGTCGTATACCGACAAACGCCATTCATCAAGCTCATTGATTTGGAGCTTACGTTTTTCGCCGGCTTGCACCAAATCGAGGTTTAAAGACTTTATCGCCCAGTAGGCTTTATGTTCTAGTTCAACAGGAAGGTGACATGCCTTTCCGTAAACTAGTCGATATGGAGTAGTACCTATTGGTGTCTTATATGCAGTCCTATAAGCCCAAAGTGCGTCGTTAAGCTTATTCGCCCATTCCCGTCGATTCCCATCTATGGTTTTCTCTAGAATGCGATTCCACTCACGGTTAACTACTTCTACTTGACCACTTGCTTGTGGGTGATAAGGAGTAGAAGTGCTATGCTTAACACCATATCTTTCTAAGGTACGTGCGAATTGGATGTTGCAAAAATGAGTACCCCTATCACTAATAATGCAATTAGGTGACCCGAACCGTGAGAACAATGCTCGTAGAAATCTAACAACCACCCTAGCATCGTTCGTGGGTAAAGCTTGAGCTTCCGCCCACTTGGACACGTAGTCAACAGCCACAATAATATATTTGTTGTTGTACGAGCTAGGAAATGGACCCATAAAGTCTATGCCCCAAACATCGAACACTGCGCAAACTAAGATAAAGTTCTGAGGCATTTCATCACGTTTAGAGATGTTACCTGCTCCTTGACATTGGTCACATGTGTTGACATACATATTAGCATCCTTAAAAATTGTCGGCCAATAGAAGCCGCATTCAAGTACCTTTTGGGCGGTTCGATTAGCTGCATAATGCCCTCCATTTGGTCCGTCGTGGCAATGCTCGATAATCTTCATTGTTTCGGAGAAAGCAACGCACCTTCGGATTACTTGGTCTGCACATCTCCTGAAAAGATAAGGGTCTTCCCAAAAGTAGTACTTCAAGTCAGAAAAGAATTTCTTCTTTTGTTGACTCGTGTACTCCTTAGGTAAGATCCTCGCAACAAGGTAGTTAGCTAAATCTGCAAACCACGGGGTTTCTTCGCTTATTGTTCGTACGGAGTACAAATGCTCGTCCGGGAACGTATCAACGATTGTCCTTCTGTTGGCATCTTGTATTTCATGCTCCTCTAGTCGAGAGAGGTGGTCCGCAACAACGTTTTCTGCACCTTTCTTATCCCGAATCTCGATGTCGAACTCTTGAAGGAGTAAAATCCATCTAATGAGTCGAGGATTTGCATCCGGCTTCGCTAGCAAGTACTTAAGTGCAGAATGATTAGTAAAAACAATAACTTTCGTTAAAATAAGATATGACCTAAATTTGTCGAAGGCGAACACGACAGCTAGGAGTTCCTTTTCGGTGGTTGTGTAATTGGCTTGAGCTGCATCCAACGTCTTACTTGCATAATAGATTGGTCGAAAATGTTTATCCTTTCGCTGCCCCAATACAGCTCCCACTGCGTAGTCACTAGCATCGCACATTAGTTCAAAAGGTAGCCCCTAATCAGGAGCGGTCATAATGGGTGCGGATACAAGTCTCTCTTTAAGCAACATGAAAGCATTAATACATTCATCATTAAAATCGAACGGAGCATCTTTTTCTAATAACTTAGACATAGGTCGAGCGATTTTTGAAAAATCCTTTATGAATCTACAATAAAATCCCGCATGACCTAGAAAACTCCTAACAGCCTTTACATTCGAGGGGATTGGTAGTTTTTCTATTGTTTCGATCTTAGCTCGGTCCACTTCAATCCCTTAGAGGATATCTTGTGTCCCAAAACTATGCCCTCCCGAACCATAAAGTGACATTTTTCCCAATTAAGTGCTAAATTCGTTTCCTCACAACGTTGTAACACACTCTTAAGATTAGTTAAGCAATTATTGAAAGAGGTACCGAACACTGAGAAATCATCCATGAACACTTCCATAATGTCGCCTACCAATTCATCAAAGATAGCCATCATGCATCGCTGAAATGTGGCAGGGGCGTTGCACAGTCCAAATGGCATCCGCCGATAAGCAAATGTTCCGAACGGGCAAGTAAACGTGGTCTTCTCTTGGTCCTTCAGTGCTATAGGAATCTGCAAATAACCTGACAGGCCATCAAGAAAACAGTAAAATGCATGTCCAGATAACTTTTCAAGCATTTGATCAATAAAGGGTAAAGGGAAATGATCTTTTCTTGTGCGTCATTCAACTTCCTGTAGTCGATGCATACACGCCATCTGGTTACTGTCCTTGTCGGAATCAACTCGTTCTTTTCATTGGGGACGACCGTCATGCCTCCCTTCTTTGGAACCACCTTTGGACTAACCCATGCGCCATCTGAGATCGGGTAAATCACTCCAGCATCTAGTAGCTTAATAACTTCCTTTTTGACAACGTCCTTCATGTTCGGGTTTAACCTTCTTTGTCGTTGGGCTACAGGTTTAAAGTCGTCCTCCATGAGAATTTTGTGCGTACAAAAACTCGGGCTGATCCCCCGAATGTCTGTTATTTTCCACGCCAAGGCTTTCTTGTGCTCTCGCAGCACTTCTAATAGTTGATCTTTCTGTTCATCATCGAGGTTTGAGGATATTATCACCGGTAACTTTGAATCGCCGTCTAAAAATGCATACTCAAGATGCTCGGGCAAGGACCGGTGGCTCTTCGATCGAGCTCTTCTCCTTATCCTCCTCTTTACTTTCGTGGACAGTCGTTACGGGCTCATCAATGTCGTCGTCATACTCATCAATGGCCATCACTGTGGATATTTGCTTATCGTTTCCACCAATAACCTGCAATAAGTCCTCCAAAGAAAAGAGAACATCTTGCTCAAACACATCCACGTAATAACATTTATCATCGAGTGAGCTAGGACTTTTCATAGAGTCTGCCATATTAAAAGTTACTTTCTCACCATCCACTGTTAGAGTCAAAGTGCCATTTCTGACATCTATCATCGATTCACCGGTGGCTAAAAAGGGTCGGCCGAGGATAAGAGGAATATTTTCGTCTTCCTCCATATCCAAGATGACAAAATCAGCAGAGATAATAAACTTATCCACCTTAACTAGGACATCCTCGATAAAACCCGAGGGTATTTTAAAGATCTATCGGCCAATTGAAGGCTCATCCTAGTGGGTCTGGGCTCGCCGAGACCTAGTCTCTTAAACATGGAGTATGGCATTAAATTTATACTAGCTCCTAGATCGGCTAAAGCACAACAGCATCGCCAATAAGACAGGGAATAGTAAAACTCCCTGGATCCTTAAGCTTCTTCGGCATCTTGCTTTGTAGTATGGCTGAACATTCTCCTCTTAGGCACACAGTGGAAACATCCTCAAGCTTCCTCCGGTTGGTGAGCGAGTCCTTTAGAAACTTCGTGAAACGAGGCATCTGCATAATGGCTTCAACAAACGGTAAGTTAATATGCATTTGTTTACACATACCCATGAATTTACCGAACTGTTCCTCGTCTCGATCCTTCCTCAGTCTAGCTGGATAAGGAATCTTCGGTTGATATGGCTTTGGTCGGCTAATTTCCTTCTCATTCTCCTTTCCAACTTCCGGTCTTTCGGGCCTTTCTTCTTCATTTTTTTTAAAACCTGCTCTTCATGGCCCTCGACATTAGTCTTCTCTGGAGATTGCTTTCTTACAGTCTGCTCCCGCTCTTGTAGCTCCTTTTCGTTCCTTAAAGTGACGGCCTTGCAATGTTCCCTAGGATTCATCTCGGTATAGCTGGGAAGTGAACCTTGAGGTCGTTCAGCCAATTGCTTTGCTATTTGGCCAACTTGCAACTCCAATTTTCGTACAGACGCATCTGTATTTTGAGCTCGGAGATCAATGGATTGGAATTGTTCTTCCATCCTTGTTAATCGACTCTCATGGGCTTGAGTAGTCTTGTCGAAGTTTGAGAGGAGTCTCTCCATCATACCCTTCATATCCCTCATGTCATTTGATCATGAACCCTGAGCCGTATTCTGATAGTTATTGCTTGATCCTCCGGCTTGAAATCCCGGTGGTGGCCCTTGTTGGAAACCGGATTGCCTTTGCACTTGATGGCCTTGATTTCCGTAAGAAAGATTCGGATGTGCTCGAGGTTGGAAGCTTCTCTGTCCTTGATAATTTCCCATGTAGTCAACGTGTTCCATCGGTGGTATGGCTTGACATTCCGACGTCTCGTGGGCTGCACCACAATTACCACAATGCGGTATGTAAGGTATCTGTTGCGGTGGTGCGGCGGTCATCGGTGTCATTACAGCATTAACGGTCGGTGGTTGGGTAACTTTTGGTAGTAGCGCATTGATCATCGTCTGAAGTTGAGTTTGCGTCGTGGCAACTTGTTGTTGAAGAGCGTCAAACTTAGCATTCATCGCCGCGTCCTCACTTACTTCGAACACTCCAGGCACCCTCATTCTTGTGTTGCCTCGCATGAAGCTGTTCCTTGTATAATCTTCAATTAGGTTCCAAGCTTCTGTGGCACTGAGCTTCACAAGTCCTCCGTTGGCGGCCCCGTCTAGCATATGGGCCGTTTGATCGTTGAGTGCTTCATGGAATCGATTAACGATTGCGGCCTTTGTCATTCCATGCTGCGGACATCTCTTTAGTAAGGTTTTGTACCTCTCCCAAACTTCGTAGAGGTTCTCCGTGTCCTTTTGGTGAAAGAGTGAAATCTCAGTTTTCAACCGAAGTACCTTTGATTGCGGGAAAAAGTAGCCAAGGAAAGCTCATCGTAGCTCGTCCCAAGTAGTGATAGACCTAGGTGGTAATAGCTCCAACCACTCCTTTGCTTTGTCTTTGAGAGAAAATGGAAATAGCATAAGCTTGATGGTGTCGTTTGGAACTCCATTGATCTTGATAGTGTCCGTAATTGTTAAAAATGCCTTTATGTGTTTGTACGGATCATCTTCAGACCTTCCTTCAAATTGAGCCGTCTGAAATATCATTTGAAGCCACGAATGCTTCAACTCAAAGTTATTGTTCTCAAAAGGTGGTGTCACGATTGCCGATTCCGTACCACCAAGTGTGTCGTGCTTGAGCAAATCTTGCAGTGATTGCTTCTCGTTATTAACTTCTTGATCTGCCATCTCTTTTGGTGTCCCTGAACTATCAACCGACGTCTCGACGTGAGAAGTGCTTGCCGTGTCCTAAGAACCTTCTGTTGTGTCTTGAGAATAATCAACTAGCTGAAATGAGTTGTCGGACGAAGAACTTCCAATTACTTCCTGCCTTAGTCTTCGTCGCAACGTACGCTCGAAATCCGGAGGTGCTTCAATGAGTGGATACGATGGATGATTTCGGGTCATTCACCGTAAAAGTACACCTTGAAGACCAACGAATCTCGTTAGTTAATTAACAAATCACAACCGGGAAAACAATCGCAAATCAAAGAAATTAAAACTAGAATAAAATAACAAATAAGTGAATGGCTAAATTACCGAACTTAGGTTTTCCTAATATCAAAATTATTCCCCGACAACGACGCCAGAAACTTGATCGCGTGCGTGTACGTTAATATATTAAATAAAAGTTCGTGCAAGTACGTCAAGTAATACTTAAAACGAATATGTTATAACTATCACCACACGCGATAGGCAGTGTACCTAGCGTTTGTAAAATAGCTATAGCGAGTATCCGAGTATCGAACACGAGGAATAATCTTGATTACTAGTAATAACCTATCAATTCAATATCTAGCCTAACAAATGATTGAGATTTTTATATTTGAACTAAGTCACAACAACTTAAATAACACAGAAAAATGATCAAAACACAACTAAAGATTTAAGAGTAACTTTGAATAAAAGGAATGTGCTTGGGATTTCGAATCCCGCTAGATATCGTCGATGAAGTCGTAACTACCGTTACCACATGATTAATGACTATGTCACGATAATTCCTACTCGTTTCCAACTTAGCTTTCGCCCTAAATGGTAACGAGAATATATAGTAGTTTATCTAAATTGAGGGTCGACTATTTGCTTTCGCCCTATAGTCGACGCCTAACGTTTACGATAGAACGAACCGTCATTTAGCTTTCGCCCTTAACGGTCTACTAAACATCACAGCAACACATAGACATGCCAAATGTGATTCTCAAAACAATACATAGACATATTGAATCGAATAAAAGCTGTCATAAACGATACAAAGCCATATCATGTGTTCACGAGTATTTTACGTCCAAACTACGACGCATCTAGCGTTCTTCTCATCCCAAACACACAAAATGATTAGCTACTCATAGTGAAGGAAGAAGCCGCGAAATGTATACGAAACAAAGCAGAGAAATACATAGATTCTTCCATATTTAGCGAGCTCAAGCTTATCCCTCGTACTTTGTTCGATCGTCCGGTGTAAATGAGCTTCAAATCTTCACTTTAGCACCTAGAGATCATTTGAGATTGATCTCTAGGGTTCTTGAGTCGTCCTTGAGGTGTTTTTGGTGATTAGAAATGAGTTGTGGCGGCTTAGATCCTCTTAGGGCTTCAAATTGCGGCTTAAGTAGAAAACAGGGTGAACATGACTTCAAACACGGCCATGTAACTTCGGGCTTAGGGTTTAAGGCCCAACACTGTTGGTCAACACGGCCATGTGTCCGGCCGTGTTAAAGGGCCGCAAGTGTGTTTTCTTTTCTGCTGACAAACATGGCCTTGTTAAAGGCCGTGTTGGGAGGCCGAAGCTAGAGTTCTCCTTCCTTCTGCTAGACATGGCCATGTTGAAGGCCGTGTTGATTGAAAAATTGTAATTTCTGCTCCATGTTTACGCGGTTCATCTCAAAAATCGCCTCATATACCTGTGACATCAAAATATGTAAAAATTAAGACCCACTAGACAACTCACATAAACCAAATATTCAACATCAAAATGATGGAGATAAACGAATGAAAATGCGTTTATCAACATACACCGAATCACATACTAATACAACTAACAAACTAGGCCAAACTTTTTAAAATCCCAAATAACCTTACAATATTAAAATATGGGTTGACTCGAAAATCTTAGACAAAATATGAAAATATTCAAATTTAAAATGATATGGGCTGAAAATAATATTGAAAATAGTTTGGCCTGAAATAGGGCAAAAGCCCAAAAATTAAAACTGTTGGTCAACACACCCAAGTTCGGTCAAAGCCCAAATCTGAATCGCTTGATTCTCACTTTAAAACACTGGTCAACCCTCGAAAGTTCGGGTCAATTCCAGATTCCGCGAAGCTTTCGTCGAGTTCTGAATCACCGGATTGGACGCGCGAAGCCCGATTGAACTCGCGATCGCCCGATTGCTCTCACAGGAATCACCTCGAGAAAGTCATTCGGCCCGCGAAACTCAAAGTCGGCCCGCAACGCCTTTCACAGGAATCACCCTAGCCGGCTCGGGAAAGATTAAGCCCGCGAGATATCAAATTTTGGCCCGTGAAACCTATTTTACACATACTGGAAAAAATCCTTGGGCCCGGGACAAGATTTCGCGACCCGAAACTCCATGTGGCCGATTCTCTCCTACCTATTATACACAACGAAATACGTGGCCCGCGATTTAAAATCGTCCTATTCTACAAATCGACTAACTGTTCATACAATGTTCAATTCTTTCATATTGAAACCCTAAGTTTTCCAGAAAATCCTTGCATGATCATCACACCGAATCACATAAGAACAAAAATAAAATACAGAACCCATATATTGAGCTCAAGAAACACGTAATAACACATAGCATCACAAAAATTTCGAAAATCGTAAAATAAATACTTTTGAACTCGGATGACCTTTCATCCGAATTCTAAACATTTCTAAGACTGTAATATGGCTTAAAAGATCTGTAGGGGTCCTACCATTCCTCCTAGCTATTTTTTTTATTAATCTCCTAGGCTGAAGTTTGCTCAAACTTGCCAAAGTTTGCCTCTCCTTCGTTGTTCGACTTCCTCCTTAGCTGCACTTAAACGATATTATGGTGTTTGAGCTTTCCAACAATTCCCTGTTCTTGGCTTCTTTGTTCGTCACCTCCTTTCTTCTTTATCTCTTTGATTCTCACGTTTAGTGTTAAAAGAGGTTAAGGTTTATCATGTAAAGTGACCTAAAGGTGACAAGCTGCCAACGTGCTTTACCCCTTAACTTAAGTAACCTTATTCTTATCCAAAGTCTTTGGGCTAATATTAACTTTATACTTGGGCCATATTCAAATTGATTTGGGCCATGTTATTGTCTTTGGCCTCTCTACCCAATTTAATCATTATTTTCCTTCTTGGGCTTTCTAGTCTTCTCCGTCCATATTATTTTATTTAACCCTCGGGCCTAATAATTATTTTCGGCTCAATTCCAAAAATCAAGTTTTGTTCGAAAATCGACTCCATTATTTTCGAACACTACAAAAATAATCCCGTATTAATTTTATGGGTATACATCATCCCCCCTAAAAGAAATTGCGTCCCCGAAATTTAAGTCGTCGAAAAAAACTCGGGGTGCTTCACTCTCATTTCATCCTCTCGTTCCCAAGTGGCTTCTTCCATTGTCTGGTTCCGCCACAAGACTTTCACTAGGGAATGTTCTTATTTCGAAGTCGCTTCACCTCATAAATTAAATCTCTACCGGCCTTTCTTCATAACTTAAGTCCGCTACAACACATGAACTACGTGAGCTAATTGCTCAGTAAGCGAATCTCGTAATAGTAATAAACTCGTGTAAAATATGCTCGGAACTATATCGGCCTGTGATATGAATTCCTCGAATGATTCAATGCAACATGGTATGCTATATGCCACTCATGCTCTCGTAACTATGCAGTCGCACCCTCATAATGATTCACTCAATATGGACCCTAAGACCGAATACTACGATACCGAAGAGCTCAATCAATATCAAGGAGGCCTATAAATATCAACGCTAGCCGGTCTTTTTCACCCGCCCAGAAATATCTGCACGGTCTTTTTCACCCGCCAGGAAATAGCTATACTGTCCTTTTGACCCGTCCAGAAAATAGCTGCACGGTCTTTTTCACCCGTCCAGAAAAGACGTTGTCACGTCAGGCCAATAAGGGCGTCGTACAACCAAAAGGGGAAGGGCTCGAGTGGACCATCACGTTAAAGGCGGTCTTCTCCACTACGATTCCCTCGCATATCGTAGTATCGTCTCACACACATAATGCTCCTCAACAAGATTAGTCTCCCCAAAGCGACTATGTGAAAATCCCCACATGCTCATCACCTGTCGTCCAGAGCGACATAAATTACTCGATGTAAAAGAAACAATGCACAATATGCAAGGAATATCACACTCATATTTGAGACAGTAATTTGTGCCCAAGGACATACATCACAATTACTTGAGCTAGCCAATAGTTAAACTCAAATCATATAAGGTCATGTCTCAACAATGAATTAAAACACGCATATGGCGACTCGCGCCTGAGGTACAATTTTAATACCAAATAATTCGTACCTTCCAAATAATCAATCCCAAATAATCAAATAAATAATAGCACATATATCACGACAAAACAATTAAATCTAGGTTCATGTGTCGTAGTTGCATGGGACAGTCGCTTACATGTTGTCTCTAACCTTTTTGTTATACCGAGATTGTGAGTCGTAATTTAAACTACAAAGTAAGCCTAAGAGCATATAAGTACGCGCCTAAATGATTGTTGTAGCATTATGTGGTTCCTAAATAATAATAGCAAATGAGTCAGTTGAAAGGCACGAACCTTACATGGCCTATTAATTCTTCTATGTTGTGTGTGTATATATGTATGTGTACCAAGGATTAATTTAGTAAGAAACGTGACTTTCAGCTATCAAAAGACAATCCTTTAACTGAAATATTTTAATTATTCTGAGAATAAAGAAAATCTAATTGATAAAAAGTGCGACCAAGCCTTAAAACCCTTACTCAACGAATACCAAATAGATAAACACATGTAGTATCGTTTATATGCACTAGTATGCAATATAATCCTCACATAAGGTTTACCTAGATGATCCTTCGTGGCTTACGTGTACAGATATGAGACTGAGGTTTTTTGGTGGAGAAAATATGTTAGAAAATACACCCAAAAAATATGTTAGAAAGCAAGGCTGAACCGATTGGGGTGATGATATAAGTAATTAAGTCTGTTAATGTTTTCCTTGCCATTCACGTTAACTAACACTTATCATATTAATAGTTAACACATAATATCATTTTATAAACACTAGAGTTCCTAATGAGCTTATGACGTATAGTCACGTACCTATACTTTCATTCATAATATGTTATGCATTTTAATATTGAAACTAGGATACTAAGTGAAATATTGTACTTTGAATAAATAATTTGCATAGTTTAGTATATTGCTAATAATACTTATGAAAATCTACTCACATGAATATTGAATAATGTATTACGCATACACGTATAACTAATTACACCTAGCAATCGACACGTGTTAATAGCGGCATTTACCCGCAGACACGTATAATTAGTAGTACTTGGTAATTGACACGTGTATTATTACTTGACCCATATCACACACGAAAAACTAAAGTAACTAAGCTAGATAATTCTAATTTATTAATTAATTTATTTATTAGTTATTATTTATTAATATTTATTTATTTATTATTATTATTATTATTATTATTTTTATATAAAAATATTAACTAGACACGTGTCACTATTCGCCTCTAATGACTTCTATACTATTTCTCATACCAAAATTACTAGGAATTAAATTATTAAAATGTTGGAAGTAATACATACTAGCAAATAATTGTATTAAAGTATGCGACTCCTAAAAATGCACATAACATGAAAAGCATATAATTCAAATAATATGCATTACAAGCACACATTATATTAGCACGTAATTCGCATAAGATGAGAATGCAATGCATGATTCATATTGGCCAAACAAGGGCTAGGAATTGTCCGGGTATGACATCCTCCCCTCATAAAAATTTCGCGAAATTTCACTTACTGAATGGGCGAGGGTATTTGGTTCGCATCCTCTATTTCCCAAGTAGCCTCTTCCGTCAATTGATTCTGCCAACATACTTTGACTAACGGGATTTTCTTATTCCTAAGACGTTTCACTTCTTGGGCCAGTATTTCCACGGGTTGTTCTTCATAACTCATGTTCGGGTTTAATTCCAATGGCCGTTCCTTTTAACATGAGACGGATCTGAGATATATTTCCTTAGCATCGAGACGTGAAAAACGTTGTGAACTTGGGGTATAGATGGTAGATCAAGCTTGTAGGCGACATCCCCTATTCTCTCGATTATAGGGTAAGGGCCTATCTATCTTGGACTAAGCTTTCCCTTTTTCCCAAATCGCATGACATTGTGCCACCTTAGAAACACCTGATCTCCAACTTCAAATTCTAACGGTCTTCGCCTTCTGTCTGCGAAACTCTTTTGTCGACTTTGTGTTTGTTGAATTCGACCGCATCGCTCACCTCTTGAATCAGGGCCCAAAACTTTTCTTTCACCAACTTCATCCCGGTGAATTGGCGATCGGCATTTTCTCCCATACAATGCTTCATACGGAGTCATTCCGACACTTGCGTGGTAGCTATTGTTGTGTGAAAACTTGATCGATGGTAGGAACTTACTCCAATGCCCTTGAAAATCAAACACGCAAGCTCGTATCATATCTTATAAGGTCTGAATTGTCCACTCCGATTGCCCATCAGTTTGAGGGTGATAGGCAGTGCTATAAGTCAACCTTGTTCCAAGTGCCTTCTGTAGACTCTTTCAAAATTTAGACATAATTGAATCTCGATCAGAGACAGAAATAGGCACTCCATGTAGTCGTATGATTTCCTGAATGTAGAGTCGTGCGTATTGATCAATCGGATACGTTGAAGCAATTGAAGTGAGCAGATTTCGTAAGACGATCCACCGCAACCCATATGGCATTATGATTCTTTGTTGTCTTCGGCAGCCCAACCACAAAATCCATTGTAAGCTTCGTATTTCCATTCAAGAATGTCCAATGGCTGAAGTACTCCACTCTTTGATGTTCTGCCTTCACTTGCTGACAAGTCAAGCATCGTTCGATAAAAAGTGCAACATCCCTCTTCATGCCTGGCCACCAGTAGTATTATTTCAGGTCTATACATCTTGGTTGATCCTGGATGTACTGAATATGGTGTCGAATGAGCTTCCGTTAGGATTTCTTCTCGAAGAGTCTCCTCGTTTGGTATGTAAAGACGCCCTTTGAATCGCAGTACATCGTCCTTTGATAAATCTAAGCCAGTCTGTTGCCTTGCTTCTACCGAGTTCTTCATTTGAATTTAAAATTCATCCTGTTCTTGTCGTTGTTTGATTCTTTCAAATGGAGTCGGCTGAAGTGATAAAGCGGCCAAACTAGCTTCGATCGCCCCGTTGTATAACCTCAATGCCCATCTTGTGCAGATCACAACCCCTAAACTAGCTTCGATCGTCCTCGATCATAAAAGCGAAATAAAACCAAATCAGGTTAGGATTATATAACATCGGTCAATGAAATTCTCCTGTTTCATCTCAGAAAAATTAAAAGCATAAAGTCGAGATAATCATCAACTAATAAACGATCTAGTCGAAACACGAGGCATGGAGTAATATGTCGCTATGTCATCATAGCATGAAAGACATTTCTAGAATTATACCACGCATCAATCCACAACTCTCACAATGATCGTTCAAGTCGCTCGGGTGTTTTCGAAGGGATCTGTATAAAGACGCTCAACTCACGGCATGAAAAGATATTACTCTATGCTTGCAAATATATCACATCATAATCACATAGTAGAAGTCATGCACGAATCAAATGGTCTTTCATCGAAGGTTGTAATGGGGCTCGGGTATTGAAAGGTGCCTCATATAGGAAAGTGAACTAAAGGTATCAAACGTGTCAATCATCGAATCACTCTTCTCACCACCTATTTCGCTCTTCTAACGCCGTCTCTATTTTTCACTCGACTCATCCTTTCACCTTTTCTAGCTCTTCTCGATCGCTCTTTTATTTTTTTCGCAACTTTTTTTTTTCTTTTTTTCTTTTTTTTTTCTTTTTTTTCTTTTCAGAACTAGCCCCTCCTTTTCTTTTTTGTTTTTGTACTTTTTATCGAATGGAGAGGTTTTAGTCTGTTGCAATATTACGACGAGAGATCCATATCATAGGACGAGTTCATAACTAACATGCATCGACGATTAGCTCCTTCTCAATCAACAAGCCACTTTCACGATATCGATAAATTAACACGTTGATACGGGTCGTATAGGCTAGAGGCAACCAGGCTACATATCTGGGCTCCAAATCAACAAATAAGTCAAATAAGGCTCAAAGGGGCTCACTAAGTGGTAAATACGTAAGGTAGGGAAATATTTAGGCCAATGACTCAATCCTAGTGCCCTTTTCATTTTTCGCACATAAAAATCCACATAGTAACTATTGACATGCATAACAGAGCAAGTTCGAAAATATTCAGTCCATGCGTGTCACACGAGAATAAACATCGAGCATAATGAGTTGCTCTGAATTCATCTCTGAAGGCTCAAAAACTCACATGTATAGCTGGGTTTGTGCTTCATGATACGCAATACTCCTAAAGCAGTCAATGTAGCCAAATAATCATGCTAATATCACGACAATGCAACATGTAAGACTATCTCACTCAACTCGTCGAATCATATCACGACACGGTAAAAATTTAAAATTTTCATCATTGACAGGAGATTCCACAGATGGCGTTCAAATCGCAACTTTCATCAATTCTACCCCACTAAAAGACCGAAGCACGTCGATACCTAAACATGTGAGCATATTAAATCTAGCATGTGTCACACCCACCCCCAAACTAAATATCACATTGTCCTCAATGTGTAAAATAAAAGCGAAGAGAGAGTTGAAAGTGACACTGCCCTGAATTTTACGTCGGTCACTGTAGAGGAATTGGTTGATCGATAGTACACAAGCAACCATCGCGAACGGGCAACCCCCAAACTAGATATGAGCCTGCGAGAAGGCGTGACTAGGCGGCACCGTGAGAGCGAATTTTTATTAAAAAATGAAATAGAGAAATAGGACTAAAATATAAATAATATATATGCATCGATAGGCCTTGGGTTGCCTCCCAAGAAGCGCTGTTTTTATAGTCGTTAGCTCGACTCTCGTTTGTGTTGAAGGTCACGACTCTGCATGTTCAGTAAAAGTACAGAACACCTTGATTTCATCTTTTTGGAGAGAAGTTTGATCTCAGAATGGTACAGCTTTGCATGGTCGCAATCTTTAAACTCTCTCCATGGGCGACTTTCGGCTCCCAAATAATATCGAAATCAACGATCATATACTGCGAAATTCTTGCTTTCATGCTCACTAGTTTCTTGGTGATTCTCCAATTCCTCAAGAACTTCTGGGAGATTCGGCTCTGCTGGAACGAAATCTACAGTAGCCTCTGCGGGTTGATCGGTTTTTTCTAACTCGATCTCATCGTTAGCTTTACTTGGTTCCAACACCGGCTCTTGAGTTATTTCATAATTCAATGGAATGGCTTCTATGTGCTCTTCTGGATTTGGCTCAATGTGGCTCGAGGGTACTTCTCGTTCGCGTTCAGACACTACATTTTTTAGCTTTTTCAATTGGGCCGTCAGATTCTCCATCTTCGCTTTTACTCTAAAAACTCGTAGAAGTAGTTGTACGACTACTGTCTTCTTGTATCACTGCCATCTTCTCGAGCGCTATCTCCCAAGCGCCTTTTTCTTTTTGAGGTGGAGTAAAGTAATCATACGTGGGAGAATGTGAATAATCGCTTGTGTAAGAGTAGCAATTCTCCCCTCATCCATCATACCACGATCGTGGAGGCTTGTAACGATTGTACTTGCATTCACTAGTGAGATGTCGGCATCCGCAAAAATCGCACTCCAGTTCATCATCGCATGTCGCATATATCTCGGGAGAATATGCGAGTATCGCTGCATCCCTTATCCTACAAAACACAAACGAGAAAGATGAGAGTATCAATGTATATAATAATAAGAATAATAATATAATATTATATAACTAAAATATCTAAACTAAAATTTATAATAACTCCTAGAACTGATATACCGCTCCGGCAACTGCGCCAAAAACTTGACACGCTCAAATACTAGCAAGTGTATTAGGTCGTGCAAGTAGTATAAAACGGACGAAGCCCGAGTATCGATCCACGAAGACAGGTCGATTAATTCTAAGATATTAATTCTAATTTTAATTCAAACAAAGGAATTTAGTAGTTTTTAATGATTTGATAAATGAGATAAAAGACAAATAATAAAATAAACGCAATAAAATAGGTGAGGATAGAGCAATTAACAACGGACGTGATTAAGACACATGCTCGGCACGAAATATTCCTACGTCTTCATGCAATATCATCTATCTAATCAACATCATCAAGTCAAGGTGGAATTTCCTAATATATGTGCTACCCGTTGTTCACGTAACTAGCAACCCTACGTAAATAGAGAACCAATCAACTATATGTCTATATGACTGTAATTCCTACACGTGCATTTGATCTTCGTGAAATTCCCCGAGTTTAAGCGCTTTCGGCGCCTAACGTCTCGGAAATCACACATACGAAACCGAATTCCATCTCTGATCGGTTTTACGTAGTGGTATTCAATGCTTTGTTCTAATCGGTTTAATCACTTAGTCCGTCTCATAAACCAATCAATAATCATACGCATGAAGGTCAATCACACGTACGGATATGAAGTGCAAACAAAGAATACATAACTTAAATCATATGATTAAATAAGATAACAATAGCATTAATACGTAGTCATAATCCGGCCTCAGACGGCCTCAATCACAAAAGAAATTAGCCTAGCATATTAATATACGAATACGACAACGAATCAGAAGAAAACATTGTCGAAAACGAAATATTAAAAGGTAAGAAATTCGCCCTTTTTCGGTGCTCGAATTGTCTTGCTCTTGGCCGTTGTTCGCCTTCTTATTCTCAGCCGTCAAAGTCTGTTATTTTTATTTCAGCCGTCACCCTCTCTTCTTCGATGTATATCCTTCCTCCAAATATAAAGAAAGGGTAACCGACTTTATTCTTCAAAGTTTCCCCATCCAATTTGAATATTTGACCAATTATTTAATATTGAATATCTTTCTCCCTCAATGTCCGTGATTCTTGGCCAAAATATCAAGCTCTCCCTTGACTTAGTGTTACGTGATCTTCTATCCAAGAATAGGAAAATTCTGTCAAACTGCATATTTGCCCCAAGTACTTCTGAAAATTGCAAAAGAGACCGATGGTGCTAAATATGCCAAGTGTGTGTTCGTATGCTTCACGTGGTTGCTTGAGCTTGACTTATTATGTGTGAATTCCATGGTTTTCGCTCTTGATCTTATTGGTCCGCTTCGCGTTCATCTTTTTGATATATGTGCTCGAATATCTACAAAACACGAAATAAACGCAAAAGTAGGATATTCAAGTATATTCAAATAAACAACGATCGAAAATATGCTTTTATGGGATATAAAATTAACGTAAAATCCTAACTTATCACAGATCATCCCGTTCTGGCTTTTGAACTGATTTACGGCTTAGAGCATCTGCTACGATGTTTGCTTTTCCAGGTGATGGTTGATAGTGCAATCGTAATCCTTGACAAGTTCTAGCCATATTCTCTGCCGCATATTTAACTCCTTATGAGTGAATATGTATTTCAAGCTCTTGTGGTCTGTATAGATATCACAGTGCTCTCCATATAGGTAATGCCTCCAAATCTTCAATGCGAACACTACAGCAGCCAGTTCCAGATCATGTGTTGGATAATTCTTTTCATACTCTTTCAACCGCCTGCAATAACTTTACCATTTTGCATAAGAACACCTCCAAAACAATTCTTCGACGCATCAGTGTAAATCACGAACCCTTCATTAGTTGTGGGGATGGAGAGAATGGGTGTTGTTGTAAGTCGTTGTTTGAATTCTTGAAAGCTTTGTTCGCAATCTTCATTCCAAATTAATGGAATACTCTTCCTTGTCAACCTTGTCAGTGGAGTTGCGATTTTTTTGAGAATCCTCAATTTGCTTGACTTAAGGAGAGAGCAGAAATAAGTTGATGTAATTCTGTACTTATTTGTTGTCGAGATTGGGTTGGTGTTCCAAATAGTTCTTCTAAAGAACTGAATGAGCCGAGTAAAGAGTTGTAGATTCGGGATGGGAATATGGAAATTGAAAATTCCTTTACCTTTCATCCTAGTTGTTCTCTTTCCTCTAGGCTAGAGAATATCTTCTTTCGTTATGTATTTATTACTTAAAGCACTGGGAGAGAAAAAATAATCTTCGATAATAACCCGCTAAGCCAAGGAAACTTCGCACCTTTAAAGGAGTCGTTGGTCTGCTCCTATTAATAACACGGCTTTGCTAGGGTCTACTGATACTCCAGCTGCTGAAATAACATGTCCAAGGAATGCTACTTGATTGAGTCATAATTCACACTTCTTTTATGTTGCATATAGTCGTTTCTGCCTCAACGTTGTACCACTCGCAAGTGTTCACTATGATCATCCTTTGTTTATGAATAGATTAGGATGTCACGATAAATACAATGGCGAACTTATCGATGAATTCTTAAAATACTCGATTCATCAGGTCCATGAATGCTGCTGGCGCATTTGTAACTCCAAATGGCATTACAAGAAACTCCCAATAACTCCAAATGTCTTTTCCAGTACGAGATTCTCTCGCATATCGTAGTATCGTCTCACACACATAATGCTCCTCACAAGATCAGTCTTGCCCAAAGCGAGTATGTAAAATCCCAACAAGCTCATCACCAATTGTCCAAAGCGACATAAATGACTCGTTGTAAAAGAAACAATGCACAATATGCAAGGAATATCACACTCATATTCGAGACAGTAATTCGTGCCCAAGGACATACATCACAATTACTTGAGCTAAACAATAGTTAAACTCAAATCATATAAGTCATGTCTCAACAAATAAAAAACACGCATATGGCGACTCGCGCCCGAGGTACAATTATTAATACCAAATAATTCGTACCTCCCAAATAATCAAATAAAGAATAGCACATATATCACAACAAAACAACTAAAGCTAGGTTTATGTGTCGTAGTTGCATGGGACAGTCGCTTACCTGTCGTCTCTAACCTTTTTGTTCTACCGAGATTGTGAGTCGTAATTTCAACTACAAAGTAATCCTAAGAGCAAATAAGTACGCGCCTAAACGATCACTGTAGCATTATGCGGTTCCTAAATAATAATAACAAATGAGTCAGTTGAAAGGCACGAACCTTAGACGGCCTATTAATTCTTATATGTTGTGTCTATATATGTATGTGTACCAAGATTAATATAGTAAGAAACGTGACTGTCAGCTATCAAAAGACAATCCTTTAGCTGAAATATTTTATTTCTGAGAATAAAGAAAAATCTAATTGATAACAAGTGTGACCAAGCCTTAAAACCCTTACTCAACGAACACCAAATCGATAAATACATGTAATATCGTTTATACGCTCTTGTTTGCAATATAATTCTTACATCGTCTACGTCGGCATCACTATACATGGGCCATAGCCCCACAATCTCAAAAATCAAAACCATACGTCGCTCCACAGGTCGCATCCATGTGCAGCCCCGCCCTCAGAAGTCCGTGGAGCACCGCCGTCAGCCCGCCTCAGCCGCGACGCGCAGCGTTGGGCTCGGTACCTACAACATGTAAAACCCTGAGCTATCGCTCAGTAGGTGAATATGCAAGTATGCAGCGTGCCCTCGATCCCATCCCATACACCTCTCAATATGCACACTCGACTCTTCTTTTTCTATCTCAACCTATCACGTCTCAATGCACTTAGACACTACGTCTAATCTCACAGAATCGCTCACGCCCATCTCCCATCTCACTCACCTATCACCTATGACGGTTTACACCTCAGTATCTGAGTAGACAAGTGGCTCACCCCCGTCTCCCGTCTTAACAGTTTGCACCCCAGATATTGAGTAGACAAGTCGCTCACGCCCGTCTCCCGTCTCACTCGCCTATCCTCTAAGATGGTTTACACCTCAGATGTCCTCATGCACCCCAGTAGATGAGTCGCTCACGTCCGTCCCCCATCTCACTTACCTATCACCTATGATGGTTTACGCCTCAGTATCCGAGTAGACGAGTGGCTCACCCCCGTCTCCCGTCTCAACGGTTTGCACCTCAGATCCTAAGTAGACGAGTCGTTCATGCCCGTCTCCCGTCTCCCGTCTCACTCGTCTAACCTCTAATATGATTTACACGTCATATGTCACTCATGCACCCGAGTAGACGAGTCACTCACACACGTCTCCCGTCCAACTCATCTCTCGCCCAATACCCTAGTACTCATCCCGACTTTACCTCAAATGATACTCCGCTCATCGACGTAATAAGACATTATGTACGGTGCTCAACCTCCCCCTGACGTGATATGCATGTGCAGTGCAAATAATGTACATATGACATACAACACATATAAAACATGTAAAACATGTAATTTACCAAATCACAGTAAATTCATTACACATAAAATACAACTCCAAAACATGTACACATATATTCACATAATCACATAAGTATCATATAATAATACACACAACCGTTTACGAGTCGTAGGTGGATTTCACCTACCTGTCGTCCAAGCTAATTGTACTTAATGCCTTGCCTTGTGAAATTCCTATTGTTCAACCCTTGGATAGAAATATTATAATATCAGTGACATATTTAATTTAAATAATTACAAACTAATTTGTTTTGACTATTATTATTTGTTAACCCTTAGTCCCGATACTAGTCTAGGCTAAATTAGGGTTAAACCATCTAAGTTCTCTATATGTATCTAGGTTCGTCCGATTTTACTTATGTCATGGTTCACTTCCGTTCGATCATTACGGCTCCTAAATCGCTGGTTAAGCATTAAAGCTCACATTCACCAAATTGCCTCAAGTCGCCCGATTCCTAATGTATCATAACATATTTTCGCCCGATTGGTTGTCTTTTAAGTCGTCCGATTTGACAAGGCTTGAGCTAACTTTCGTCGTTTCATCATTTCGCCCGATTGGTTGTGCATGGAGGCAAGTTTTGCCCGATTTGTATAACTCATGGCAAGGGTTTCGCTTGGACATCTAATCGCTCGATTCCATGCACGGTATTCCTACTTTAGCCAAATGATAAGTATCGCATCCAATCGCCTGATTGCACCATGCATGGGAGTGAGTTTCGCTCGATTCCTTCTAGCTCCCAAATCGCCCGATTGGTGCAATGCCCACATGAGTTTCGCCGATTGCATGGTATTAGGGTCCTCAAATCGCCGAGTTCTTACTACCTCCCACAATCGCCTGATTGTATCATGTCCAGAACTAGTTTTGCCGAGGTCTCTAATTGATCGATTTCTTGGTCCTTTCGCCGATTCCAGTTTACAAGTACATCTTCCATTCGCCCGATTGCTCATGTGGCTTGTTACATTCGATCAAGCTGCTTTCCTCTTCATATTCTAATTTGTACCTTACTACTCTTTCCAGATGTATCATACTCAAATCAAAACTCTCATGTTAGCATGATTTATACTTGAAACCCCAAATTCAGTACTAAGATAAAAATCGTAATCCTCCTTAACAATTACTCTAAACACTTCGCCGAGGGTCCTAAACATATATACTCATCCCCATTACAATTTGTTTTATCAACTTAATGACATATACTCGTTTTATTACATACATTTGCAGGAAGCCCTTTTAAGTACGTGAGGTATCGAGTGGACGAGCTCGACGAGGAAACCCTAACGTACGCCTATACGATGATCGAAGGCGATACTTTGTCCGACAAGATTGAGAAGGTGACCTACCATGTGAAGCTCGAGCCTTCGCCGGCTGGCGGGTCCATATCTACGGTTACGAGCACTTATTACACCAAAGGGGATTTAAGTCTTAAAGAAGAGGGATGTGAAAGCTGGGAAAGAGAGGGTTCTTGGGATTTACAAGGTTGTCGAGGCTTATCTTCTTCAGACGCATATGCTTGAAAAAAAATATATCAAATCTTATATCAAAGTGTTGTGTGTTTCTCTTCTGTGTTGGTCAATGTTTCAATAATGGGTTATTTATTTTGCCTGCATGTTTGCATGATTGAATAAAGTGTGTTATAATACTTGTTGTTTTCCTTATTTTAACTCGATTTTATTATTGTTCTTATTATCATAGCAGATAATCTATTTGTGCTATTAATAGTACCATGTCTTAGAATTCAAAGATCGAACTATTACATTATCAAAAAATATTTCGGAAATTAATGAATGAAAACAATTGCTTAGCATGTCATCTTCATAAAGAACGTGAAATAATTAATAATTATCGGACCCATGATCATGAAATAAATTGACTCTGCTCCTGAATTTTCTTATGATCCCCTTCTTAATTAATTTTATAAATAACTTTAAATAATAAAACGTGTTTGAGATAAATCAAAGCTGGAGGCAAGCGACTTTGGTACCCTCTTTGAAATGTGAAGATATGTCCAATTTATGAGGGTATCCTAAAAGTAGAAGTATATCGTAATTTTAATCGAAGAGAGAAGGTTTATTATCAGTCAATATTAGTTTCACTTACCCGAGACAAAATGTCGAGACGGTGTGTGCATTTTTGAGTCACCATGACAAAGGTAAATAAAGGATTTGAGATATAACCTTTTTTCCCTCTTGATTAATGACGAATTATATGTGATGCTATCCATAGTAATACAAAATCTTATCCAAAATGAGATTTATTTCTTATTACCTAAGTAACTTAATCATCAATAGAGAAATTACAATTAATTTACATACACGAGAAAATCAAATGAGAGGAGAAAATTTATAAAATAAATGCACCATCCAAGCCGCTAAAGATAATCCAACGCCACGATGGTTGCCACGTGTCCATTCTCTCCCAAATGGTTTCCTATATAAATCTTCCCACACACATCAGTCGAAGGACGTACAGTTGCAGGTGAAAACTGAAACACGAGAGAAATCAAGTTCGACATCGCCGGCGTATGAGTTTCCCAGCCAACATTTCCGATTCAGATTACTGAACTTTACCTTCTAGCATGCATTTTCCGATGAGGATCCAACCAATCGACGATTCCCAGAATGACGTCGTGTTTCCGAAGCAGCTACCGCCGTCTGCGTCGAAGTCGAGGCTGAGGCGTCTCTTCGACCGTCCTTTCAGAAGGGAAAACGACGTCGTCGCGGCGCCGCCATCTACGGCGTCTGATCCCAGCTCGATTTACTTGGATAAGATGGTACGTAATTTCATCGAAGGCAGATATGAGAAAGCCGCTAAATCTGGGAAGAGTCGATGCAATTGCTTCCACGGAAACGGTAACAATAGTTCGGAAGAAGAGGATGAGTTTGATTCCTTATCCGACTCTGTAAAGACAAACTCGTCGTCTGCTTCCGATTCTTCTGAAATACTATAAAGGTGAATAGTTCTTCAACATTTCAAAACGATGGATTACTGATTCCTTCTTTGATGCCTTCAATCTTCCTCGATTGCAGATTATTTGTTTACTTTTTTGGTGCTTTAGAGTTTGATACCTTCTCCGAGTGTCGTCGAAAGAAATCTGCTAGCAGAGACATCGAAGATCGTCGATAAGTTTGGCAAAGCTGATAACAGGGAAGTTGCAGAAAGTCTGATATCTCTCGGTTATGACGCATCCATTTGTGTGTCTAAATGGGAGAAATCTTCATCAATTCCAGCTGGTAATAAGCTTGCTTTTCCGATTCAATCGGCAATTTCTTGTTCAGGGAAAAAAGAAAAGAAGTTTGGATTTTGACGGATTTAGAATTCGTCCGCAGGAGATTACGAGTACATCGACGTGGTAATCGACGGCGTCGACCGTCTGATCGTCGACGTTGACTTCCGATCGGAGTTTGAGGTGGCGCGGCCCACCACCTCGTACAATCAGATCGTCCAATCTCTTCCGCCCATCTTCGTCGGAAAATCCAACCGTCTCCTTCAGATCGTGACGATCGCCGCCGAAGCGGCGAGGCAGAGCTTGAGTAAGAAGGGGATGCACGTCGCTCCGTGGCAGCTGCGTACATGAAGTCGAAGTGGCTCGGTCCGTACACACGAAAGCTGGCCGTGCCACCACCGTCAAGAGTCGACGGTAATGCCTATCAGAACGGCGGCGTTGTTAAAGAGAAAGAGGGTAAGACCGGTGTGGTGACGTGGCAGCTGCCCGCGGGCAGGCGTCGGGATTTGGATAGAGCTGACGCTGCGAATGGATTGGCTTCGATGTTCAAAGAAAAGACAAAAAAGAAAGCTGTTTTGTGAATAGTGAGGTGGAAAATGAAAGTTTATATTCTTAAAGAGATTAATCATTTTAATTTTTTTTTGGCGGATAAGGAGATATCATGACGATGGCGACAAGATTAATGTAAAATGTTTGGGGATTGTTTTATAGATTTATATCATGTGGACATCTATAGAGAAACGTCCTGTTGAATAAAAAGTTACAAATCAATACCTATGTCAAAATTTTTTACAGATAAGTATCATTTTGGTGATTGTACCAATTTTCTCAGTCTTGACGTACCTTTTTATGTTGTATCGCATACCTTATCACGCGTTTATACGGTACCATATACGTTTTTATGGTACTTTAATGTGTTATATGACCGGACCATTGTCTCAAAGTATTACGTACCATGTTGATCGATGACCGCCGTAAGACTCGTATTTGGATGTGCTTTCAGTGTGTGTATCACTCGTGGATCTATTCGATCAATTTCTTGCTCAAACTGACCGAAAACAGTGAAGAAAACGCATACACTCTGAACACGGTGTTTAACATGGTTCGGCCGAACTTTGGCCTACGTCCACGGATCAACCGAGCACCTTTTCAATAAACCACCAACACAAAAGTTACAGATTGCTACACCGTCTACAACTCTCGTGTTTACACTCACCGGTGATTTCACTCTACAAGAAGATATGTGCTCGTAAAGATGGCTAGTCGAACTACTAAAACTGGTATTTATAAGTCTGAATCACACTTAACACATGTTCTGTGATTTATCAACGCCGTCCATCGTTTTTGATCCAACGCACCAGGTCGCGCCAAGTCGCCCTTGCCTTTACACGTGAACCAGCTTAAGTCACATGCGACTTTATAAGTGAATTAGCAACTTCATTCAGAGCCGTCCGATTTCAGATCTAACGGACACGATGCATCATCCGCATCAACACTTGGATTCTAATATGGGCCGTCCACAAGTTTCGCGCGCCATCCTACGATCTCCATTCAATCTCATAACTTTGAATCAGGATCTGTTTGATCTGGACGCCATCGCGCCAAACGGTCTAACGACAGCTGTAGCTCGCGATAATCACTTCAGTTATTCTTCATCTCAGCTTCAGTTCTTCACCTCAGTTCGACCGGCCGACTTCTCCGGCCTATTCCGGCGGCTCCGGCGAGTTTCCGGCTCGCAATCCTCAACAAACTCCACCTCGAGACAACAAACTTGCAATCACAATTCCTGGAATCCTCATCGCAGCCCAAACTCACCCCAAACCTTACCAGAAATCAGATTCGTCACCGTCTTCTTTTCAGCTGCAAATCATTCACCCGAGCTCTGTTTTCTCGTTCCAAAGCTCCCACTCGATTCGCAGCCCCTCTCGATTGATCATCCAGCTCCTCCAAGAGCCCCGAGCCTCGAACGAACCCTCGTCAACTCCAAGCGGGCTTGAAATTTTCCACATGAAGTCGACTTGGAATTTTGGAGCTCACCGTCTTCGTCGCATGAAGACCCTTTGCTCCTAGCGCCATGAGCCCTTTTCCCAACCCATCTCCGACTAGCCAGCACCTACATCTCGGCCTCCTTCTCTCCCGAAGCCTCAGCAACCTGCAGCACATCATCAGCTGCAGCCACAAAAAATATTCTGCTACAGCAGAATTCTATGATCCCTGTCGAACTTTCGCCTGCTGTTTCGACCCCGGCCTCCGTATCTCTTCCACCTCCGAGCTCACCCGCTCTTGTGGCCTGAGAATACTCTGCATCCGAGGTAGAATGGCCTCCACCTCAAGCTCGGGTCAATCGTAGATCGAGCTCCAACACAGCTACTCGGAGCAGTTTTTGACAGAAAACTGCTCCAACCAAGGGTCTTGCCCGCCCTCGCTCCACCTCAAGACAGGTCCCCGTGGCTTTCCTCGAGCACCATTCGAGCCACCACATTCCCAACTTCACGTAGGACTAGTTGCCTCCTCCGGACAACCCTCCGAGACACAAAAACCATACCTCTGAAACCGGCCGAAATCAGCATCTCTGTCTGTAATACACGTAAAATTTAATTACGGGATTTACGATTTAATTAGTAGTAGACCATAAATTTCGTTAGATTTATTAGAGAAAGATATTAAGATGGGTAAATAATTATGGCACACAAATTATTTTGTAATAAATGTATTATTATTTTAGTGCTTTACGTGACTTGTGTGTTATGTGAATTACATGATATATTACGGCAATATATACATGCTTATGTGATTTCGTGCTAAATGACTTATGTGTCTATGTGATATAGTCCTATGGACTTATGTGCTACTAGAATAACTAACTTGGTAGGAAAAAAATTATTAATAAATTAGTAATAAATTAGTGATAAGCAACTCAAAATCTTTGATTTTTGAAAGGAAGTTGCTCACATAATTGACATAAATCGAAATTAGGAGATCTCGAAATAAGTAAAATAGTGAGTCATCAAATGTCGAAATATTGGCATTAGTATACAACTCAATATCCTTAAAGTATACATTGTGAACTCGAAATATTGAAACCAAGGTTATAGAACTCGAGATCAAGGAACAAAAAGAGAATGTCGAATGAAGAGATAAATATCAATTACTTAATTGATAAGGATTTACGAAGTGTTGATGTCATTTATTTAGTATAACACGCAAAGAATAGTTATAACAGATAAGAGCTGAAGTCATTCATATCGAGTAGATAAACTTACAAAAAATTAGCAAAAAAAAAAAAGAGTGGAAACGAAATTAGTTGGAAACCACTATTGAAAACCGAGAAACGAGAGAAGAACGAGGCTTAAGCTAATTTGAAAGGTATGGATTGTTATTTGATTTTTAATCTATTTCACTCACTACTATGTATAGGAGATTGTTAGAATAACAGATAATACTAGGGTTTTTATAAGCTTCAAATAACGAAGGTTCTGAAAACGTTTACAGCCCTGAAACCCTAAATAATATTCCAACGGGTCTTGAAGAAAATTAAATCTGATAGAAGGTTTAGATGATTTTGTACAGAAATAGGGTTTTAATTGGAAGTTAGATTATCTAAGGAATGATGAACGATGATATAATCTCGAAATGATTGGTAGAGATGTCGAAATAATTAAGGTTGAGCTATGGAGAATTTTCCCAGATTTTGAGTCGTTTAAATGCCGAGATTTGTTGTTGAAATATGTCGAGATATTTAAAGCTGAAATGTCGAAACATGCATGTCGACATCTATCTTGTTGTAATATCGACATTTTTGCTTAATAACTTCTCGATATCTTAAGTATAATATTAATATATATATATATAGCTCGACATTGGTTGTGAGAGCTCGAAATTCCAAGTCGAAATCTTCATGTACAGCTTTGATTAATCACACGACATCTTATATGATATACCAAGAGGTATTTATCGAGATTTATTAATTTATAGTAGTACATAACTCGACATCTTATTATAAATGCATATCGACATTATATAGGGTATGGTTTAAATGTCGAGGTCTATCTTGGATAGGGAGGTCGACATTTTGTCTATAATTTCCACAAGCAACTCGACATTTTACTTGTAACATGACACCCATTTCGAAATCTGTTATACCGATATGTTGTCAACTCGACATTTTGTATGATATATGGAGAATTATCTTATAGCATATATGAAATATCGAAATCCATGTCAAGTTGTGTGTGTGTTAGTTAAAACTTGAAATTCTATGGAAATAAAACTCGAGATCTATCTTAAATAATTTTCAGTTTAGGTTAAAGTTTTAAATTTTAGTGTTTCGAAATTTATAGAAGTCGAAATTAGGGTTTTCAAATTAAGCCAATTTCAGAAAATTATAACTAGACTAACAAACCCTAATTTTATATGTTTCCATACTTAGGGTTCGAAGGTTGATTTAACCGTACGATAAGCTAAGGATACCAGGTAAGTGGAAATCGCAACTACAACACATAATTGTTATGTGCATGAAATTATGTGTTATGTGTTCTTATGATTTTATGCGATTATTTGCTTATGTGACTTCTATGTTTTCTATGTGACGTAAATTTACGTGATTTATGTGACGTAAATTATTTTATGAATATTGCACGCATGTTTATATGATTTCATGGCATAATCACGTGCACGCACGACTAGTATAAGAGTCAGGGAAAGAGAGCGTGCATGAGTATAAGATCGCTTGAAAGCGATATGTATATTTGCCGATATGGGCATTTGTGTCGACTCAATGATGAGTCTCGGCTCTTCTATGCTACCACGGCGATTCACGAAGCCGAATTACCTGATTCACGAAAGGTAGAGGGAATACCCCGTAGCGGGAGATGCAACCTGGAGGATGCGACTCGAGGGTATGAGCGGCACCGAGGGAACCTCGAGTGTTGGCGACCTCGTAGTAAGCTACCAGTGAGAAGCGCCCGCGTGTCAGACCGCATTGGGATGGAAAGGCGCCTTAGGGTTAAACGAAATTTGTGTGCCCGGGTTAGCCTCTCAATGGGACGACATTGGGATTGAAAGGCACTAGTAGCCTCTCAGTGTGTACCGCATTGGGATTGAAAGGCACCATAGGGTTACGCACAGATTGAGTACTCGGGTTTAGCCTCCCAGTGTGTGTACTGCCACTTGTACCCTTAGGGGTTTGAGCTCTATATGGTGCATAGTAAGATTGAAAGCCGAGGGCCCAAATATGTTATGGAAAGTCAAGAAGAATGTGAGAAAAGGTCAGGACGGATATGAGAAGTAGATAGCATTGGCGCGGATGCCTTCGCTATTTAGGTCACGTGCATTTCATGCATGGTTTTCACTTACTGAGCTTTATAAGCTCATTCCACGTTTTTATGTGTTGTAGGACCCCGCGATCACGGTACGTGATCATTTTCACGGCGAGGCCAACTTTTGAAGCTTCCGTGGGCTTTTGAGATGGAAGTGTGTGCATGGATGCGACCTCGTGGAGGCCCAGTAGATAGATTTGTTTTGACACGCTTGCGCATCTTCCTATGTAATTAGGACCCATTATGATTTTGTAGGAACCTTTACGATTCCTTTTTATGAAAGGAAAAATTTTATACGAAATTTCGTACGATCTATTTCATTATTAGGACATTAGTCGCGTAGACTAATTAAGAAAGTAGTGGTGGAAGGCGGGGCTGCCACAGGTGGTATCAGAGCCTAGGATATAGGTTCTGCAGACTGTCCATGTACACACACTCAAAAGCACGGAAGAGGCCTTGCCTGTAAGTTTTATGTTTTTATGAATTTCTGGTATTACATGATTTATTGATCGTAGGAATGTTAGGATAGAAGAACGATGGGTAGAACGAGAAATGGAAATAGTGCGGGTGCGGATAAAGGTAAAGAACCCGCAGCCTCTACTGATAGTCGTGATGAGACTATCCTCCAACTCGCGGAACTAGTCCGCCAACAATCTGCCCAAATCCAGCAACTGATCCAGCAACAAAACGCTGGTGGGCAATCAAATAACGGATCCCCTCCGGCCGACAGAATCGAAATGTTCGGGGAAAGATTTCGTAAACTTAACCCCCCAACCTTTGAAGATGCTGTTGACCCAACCTCGGCTGAGGATTGGCTCCGGACCCTAGAAACTATGTTCCAACATAGTCGTACCCCTGAAACCGAAAAGGCCTTGTGCGCTGGGTACCTATTAAGGGGAAGCGCCGGCCACTGGTGGGACACGATCCTAACTCTCGAAGATCCGATAACAATGACCTGGGAGCATTTCAAAGAACTCTTCCGAAATAAGTATTTTATTGCTCCCGTTCGTGCACAAAGAATGAACGAGTTCATCAATCTCCGCTAGGGAACAATGACGGTGGCAGAGTATATTAGAAAATTCGAACAACTCTCCCGATTTGCAACCCACATGGTAAGTACCGACTCGCTAAAAATCGAGCGATTTATGGAAGGCTTGAAGCCAGAACTCTATCGTGATGTCGGCATGGCTGGATTCCAAGGAGTTACGTATGCCCAAATGGCGGAACGAGCCCTGATGGCTGAACAAGCTGAAAGCCGAATTGTACGAGCCCAGGAGATTAAAAGAAAGCTCGAACAAGGATCCAAAGGGGACGGGAATAACCCGAAGAAACCGTTCGTCCCTAAGAACGTGAAACCTAATTTCCAAAACCACCCTGGACCACCTCAACAGCCTAATCCGAATCAAGGGAGACCCCAACCAAATGCACCCATATGCCCAAAATGTGCACGACGTCACCTGGGCGTCTGCTTTTCACAAAATGCTACCTGTTTTAAATGTGGCAAGACAGACCACTATTCCGTAGCCTGCCCAGAAAATGTATCTGGAAGTCAGGGAGCAAACCGGACCAAGCCGCTGACGGCCCCCGCTCGAGTATATATGCTTACGGCGGAAGAATCTGAAAACAACCCATCCGAGACGGAAGGTACCCTTCTAACCAATTAAACCTCAACATGCATGATTAGTGGACTTAGGAACCACACTTCCTTCTATATTCACCACTTATGTGGTAAGACTCGGGAATTCTTTTAGCCGACTTGGTTGATACCAGTTCGAGTGTCGACCTGAATCGTAATCGTAATAAATAGGCGTTCGAAATAGGAATTCGTACCTGAATCCCTGAAACCTAAGATCCAACAATATCCGGGGTATAATTCTATGCCCACTCTTTTGATCATCCAGACAAAATATGTTCGTTCGATATTAGAGTAGCGCAGCGGAAGTGTGATGGACGCTAATGATTTTGCGAGCTCTGCCTAAGTAAGAATTTTAGGAATTTTTCTTAGCTCTTCGAGATAATATATGGGTTCCACTAACTGGACCAGATCATGTTTACATCACCAGGATTCTATTCTTTTCGATCCTCGAAAATTTTCGAGATTTTCCTTGATAACTTCCCAGGATGAATACCCAACCAAGCCAAATCAGCTCCCTACCAATCGTTACCCTGAATTGTTCCAACCAACGGAATTTCGGAGGCGAAATTCTTTTAAGGGGGGAGGATGTAACACCCGTAAAATTTAATTACGGGATTTACGATTTAATTAGTAGTAGACCATAAATTTCATTAGATTTATTAGAGAAAGATATTAAGATGGGTAAATAATTATGGCACACAAATTATTTTGTAATAAATGTATTATTATTTTAGTGCTTTACGTGACTTGTGTGTTATGTGAATTACATGATATGCATTACGGCAATATATACATGCTTATGTGATTTCGTGCTAAATGACTTATGTGTCTATGTGATATAGTCCTATGGACTTATGTGCTACTAGAATAACTAACTTGGTAGGAAAAAAATTATTAATAAATTAGTAATAAATTAGTGATAAGCAACTCAAAATCTTTGATTTTTGAAAGGAAGTTGCTCACATAATTGACATAAATCGAAATTAGGAGATCTCGAAATAAGTAAAATAGTGAGTCATCAAATGTCGAAATATTGGCATTAGTATACAACTCAATATCCTTAAAGTATACATTGTGAACTCGAAATATTGAAACCAAGGTTATAGAACTCGAGATCAAGGAACAAAAAGAGAATGTCGAATGAAGAGATAAATATCAATTACTTAATTGATAAGGATTTACGAAGTGTTGATGTCATTTATTTAGTATAACACGCAAAGAATAGTTATAACAGATAAGAGCTGAAGTCATTCATATCGAGTAGATAAACTTACAAAAAATTAGCAAAAAAAAAAAGAGTGGAAACGAAATTAGTTGGAAACCACTATTGAAAACCAAGAAACGAGAGAAGAACGAGGCTTAAGCTAATTTGAAAGGTATGGATTGTTATTTGATTTTTAATCTATTTCACTCACTACTATGTATAGGAGATTGTTAGAATAACAGATAATACTAGGGTTTTTATAAGCTTCAAATAACGAAGGTTCTGAAAACGTTTACAGCCCTGAAACCCTAAATAATCTTCCAACGGGTCTTGAAGAAAATTAAATCTGATAGAAGGTTTAGATGATTTTGTACAGAAATAGGGTTTTAATTGGAAGTTAGATTATCTAAGGAATGATGAACGATGATATAATCTCGAAATGATTGGTAGAGATGTCGAAATAATTAAGGTTGAGCTATGGAGAATTTTCCCAGATTTTGAGTCGTTTAAATGCCGAGATTTGTTGTTGAAATATGTCGAGATATTTAAAGCTGAAATGTCGAAACATGCATGTCGACATCTATCTTGTTGTAATATCGACATTTGCTTAATAACTTCTCGATATCTTAAGTATAATATTAATACATATATATATAGCTCGACATTGGTTGTGAGAGCTCGAACTTCCAAGTCGAAATCTTCATGTACAGCTTTGATTAATCACACGACATCTTATATGATATACCAAGAGGTATTTATCGAGATTTATTAATTTATAGTAGTACATAACTCGACATCTTATTATAAATGCATATCGACATTATATAGGGTATGGTTTAAATGTCGAGGTCTATCTTGGATAGGGAGGTCGACATTTTGTCTATAATTTCCACAAGCAACTCGACATTTTACTTGTAACATGACACCCATTTCGAAATCTGTTATACCGATATGTTGTCAACTCGACATTTTGTATGATATATGGAGAATTATCTTATAGCATATATGAAATATCGAAATCCATGTCAAGTTGTGTGTGTGTTAGTTAAAACTTGAAATTCTATGGAAATAAAACTCGAGATCTATCTTAAAATAATTTTCAGTTTAGGTTAAAGTTTTAAATTTTAGTGTTTCGAAATTTATAGAAGTCGAAATTAGGGTTTTCAAATTAAGCCAATTTCAGAAAATTATAACTAGACTAACAAACCCTAATTTTATATGTTTCCATACTTAGGGTTCGAAGGTTGATTTAACCGTACGATAAGCTAAGGATACCAGGTAAGTGGAAATCGCAACTACAACACATAATTGTTATGTGCATGAAATTATGTGTTATGTGTTCTTATGATTTTATGCGATTATTTGCTTATGTGACTTCTATGTTTTCTATGTGACGTAAATTTACGTGATTTATGTGACGTAAATTATTTTATGAATATTGCACGCATGTTTATATGATTTCATGGCATAATCACGTGCACGCACGACTAGTATAAGAGTCAGGGAAAGAGAGCGTGCATGAGTATAAGATCGCTTGAAAGCGATATGTATATTTGCCGATATGGGCATTTGTGTCGACTCAATGATGAGTCTCGGCTCTTCTATGCTACCACGGCGATTCACGAAGCCGAATTACCTGATTCACGAAAGGTAGGGGGAATACCCCGTAGCGGGAGATGCAACCTGGAGGATGCGACTCGAGGGTATGAGCGGCACCGAGGGAACCTCGAGTGTTGGCGACCTCGTAGTAAGCTACCAGTGAGAAGCGCCCGCGTGTCAGACCGCATTGGGATGGAAAGGCGCCTTAGGGTTAAACGAAATTTGTGTGCCCGGGTTAGCCTCTCAATGGGACGACATTGGGATTGAAAGGCACTAGTAGCCTCTCAGTGTGTACCGCATTGGGATTGAAAGGCACCATAGGGTTACGCACAGATTGAGTACTCGGATTTAGCCTCCCAGTGTGTGTACTGCCACTTGTACCCTTAGGGGTTTGAGCTCTATATGGTGCATAGTAAGATTGAAAGCCGAGGGCCCAAATATGTTATGGAAAGTCAAGAAGAATGTGAGAAAGGTCAGGAAGGATATGAGAAGTAGATAGCATTGGCGCGGATGCCTTCGCTATTTAGGTCACGTGCATTTCATGCATGGTTTTCACTTACTGAGCTTTACAAGCTCATTCCACATTTTTATGTGTTGTAGGACCCCGCGATCACGGTACGTGATCATTTTCACGGCGAGGCCAACTTTTGAAACTTCCGTGGGCTTTTGAGATGGAAGTGTGTGCATGGATGCGACCTCGTGGAGGCCCAGTAGATAGATTTGTTTTGACACGCTTGCGCATCTTCCTATGTAATTAGGACCCATTATGATTTTGTAGGAAACTTTACGATTCCTTTTTATGAAAGGAAAAATTTTATACGAAATTTCGTACGATCTATTTCATTTTTAGGACATTAGTCGCGTAGACTAATTAAGAAAGTAGTGGTGGAAGGCGGGGCTGCCACACTGTCTCCCGGCGTTGATCCGTTCCCCCGCAGTTCTTGCGTTGCTCCGGCTGTTCTCCAGCCCTCCCGATCCACACGAGGTTCCTCCTTAGCTCTAGGTCCAACCTCGTATCACCTAGGATCTCCGCAACACCTCTCTCGAACTGCAACTGCCACGAATCTTCACCAAACCTCGACAGATTTCACCCGCGAGCTTCTCCGCGTTTTCAGCCGTGGTTTCTCCCTCCGATGCGCTTCCGGTGGCAGCTGCGACACCACCACCTGCATCAGAGCCTCCTCAAGCCTCTTCTGAACCGAAAGAGCCTTGAGCCGCAGCCTCAATAGGTCAAATCAGCAAGACCTATCGAAAATCCCAAAACCGAGTCTCCTTACGGTCACTCCCGGGAAGATAGCTCCGTCCTCCACACTCACCGCACCACTTGTTGATCGAGGATCGTCGTTAGACTCGTATTTGGATGTGCTTTCAGTGTGTGTATCACTCGTGGATCTATTCGATCAATTTCTAGCTCAAACTGACCGAAAACAGTGAAGAAAACGCACACACTCTGAACACAGTGTTTAACGTGGTTCGGCCGAACTTTGGCCTACGTCCACGGATCAACCGAGCACCTTTTCAATAAACCACCAACACGAAAGTTACAGATTGCCACAGCGTCTAACCCTCGTGTTTACACTCACCGGTGACTTTCACTCTACAAGAAGATATGTGCTCGGAAAGATGGCTAGTCGAACTACTAAAAGTGGTATTTATAAGCCTGAATCACACTTAACACATGTTCTGTGATTTATCAGCGCCGTCCATCGTTTCTAATCCAACGCACCAGATCACGCCAAGTCGCCCTTGCCTTTACACGTGAACCAGCTTAAGTCACATGCGACTTTATAAGTGAATTAGGAACTTCATTCAGAGCCGTCCGATTTCAGATCTAACGGACGCGATGCATCATCCGCATCAACACTTGAATTCTAATCTGGGCCGTCCACAAGTTTCGCGCGCCATCCTACGATCTCCATTCAATCTCATAACTTCGAATCGGATATGTTTGATCTCGCGCCAAACGATCTAACGGCAGCTGTAGCTCGTGATAATCACTTCAGGTATTCTTCATCTCAGCTTCAGTTCTTCACATCAGTTCGACCGGCCGACTTCTCCGGCCTATTCCGGCGGCTCCGGCGAGTTTTCGGCCCGCATTCCTCAACATACCACAATACGTTACTATATGGTGCCTAAATATGTTAGATGGCGTACCTGCGGCGGATCAGGTACCTCAAAAATTTATTTTAATAGATACCTACATATAAAAAGATACTGACATGATAATGAATTACAAGTTTTTACGCAAATGGATATTTATGTGTAATGCCGTATCACGGCAAAGTCTCTTGACAATCTGAAGATGGAAGCTAAGAGGCTCGCTGACTTCTGAGGACTGTATTTGGAAATTAATTTGGGTGTTGATGTCCAATTTGGGCCCAAAAACATAAGCTCAATTGTTTTATTTGCTGATTTTTGTTTTCCTTACATATTTGGAGAGGGTGGAATAATAATCGCTGGATGGGTTTTCCATCAGCTGTCAATTTATTACTGACGAGTGACGCACAAGCCACCATATGTATTATCTATCACATTTATTAACCTCAATACATGATATTTTTCAAGAGTTCTTGAATCAGCTCGGGTCATTTTCCACTCTTTGAAGCTTGATTGATTAGATACGAGGCGTTTAAAACACCAAACAAAACATATTTCGCATGGTTTTGAACTAAGGAAAGTTGTGGGCTACACACTTCACATTTGTAGGAATCAATCAAGAATAAATTTTGATAAAGGTCCCACCCACTCTATAGCATGTTACAGACTATGTGCCAAATCATGTCCAGCAATCGTAATAAAAATCTATAACTTCCGTGATATATAAGAAACGAACAAGTCAAAGTTTTCATGCCTTAAATAACGCATTTAATAATACTGAATTGATACAGCATTCTATCAAGCGGACCAATAAACAGCACCTGATCCAAAGTCAACGCAACGACTCACTGTCAACGCTTAAATAATATTTTGATTTTGAATAATGATTATTTCCCAGACTCATTTCCATGTCAAATACTCATTTCCCAGACGCATTTGTATATGGCACGGTAAGAAACTCAATATCTTAATAGTATAATTAAAAGGTGAAAAGGTGTATATTTTAATACGTCTGTATAAGGAAATGTCCAAAACGATTTTGATCGGAAGAAGTAAATGGAATCGATGGAATCATTTAAAAAAACAACAGCTTGCATTTCCCAGCCCAACAATCCCACCACCTCCACTCCAACAATGTCCATATAAGAAAAAAAATTAAATAAATCACGGCTTTAATCTCACAATTAAAAGCCTCGTCAATTAATAATAGTAGCAACCCTAGGAACTTTCACAGGAAACTCATCAATCTCATCCATCCATGGATTCTTCTCCTTGGAAGGATCGACGGTCCTCAAAGCCCTCCACACAGCGCTATTACACTTAAAACCCGAACCAAAAGCAATCTGCCATGTCCGATCTCCCTTCCTTATCCGACCCTTAGCTTCGGCGTAAGCCAATTCGTACCACAGTGAGCTGCTCGAAGTATTCCCAAACCTATACAGCGTCATCCTCGACGGCTCCATATGCCACTCGCTAAGCTCGAGGTTCTTCTCAAGCTCGTCGAGCACCGCCCGGCCGCCGGCGTGTATGCAGAAGTGCTCGAAGGCCAGCTTGAAATCTGGGATGTAGGGCTTGATCTTCATCTTCAGCACCTTTCTTGCGACTAAGGTGAGGAAGAACAGAAGCTGTTCGGACATGGGTAGGACCAACGGTCCTAGGGTTGTGATGTTTGTCTTTAGGGCTTCGCCGGCGACGGCCATTAGGTCTTTGGAAAGGGCTACGCCGATCTGCTTAGTGCTGTCTTCTTCTTGGAATACGCAGCCGTAGCTCTTGTCGTCGGAGCCCTTGTGGGTCCGTACGGTGTGGATGAGCTGGTACTTGGCTCGTCGGCGGTCGGAGGATCTGTTCGACAGCAATATGGCGGCGCCGCCCATTCGAAAGATGCAGTTTGAGACGAGCATGGATCGGTTGTTTCCGAAGTACCAGTTTAGGGTTATGTTCTCCATGCTTACCACGAGCGCGTAGGAGTTTGGTTGTACCTTTTATTACAAAGAATCGAAATCTAATTAAGCTTACATATAAATGAATGTAGGGGGAAAAAGTGGAAAGAAATAACTGTATGTAATAAAACTAACCTGCAAAAGTTTCTTGGCAAGATCAATGGAGATCAAGCCAGCACTGCAACCCATTCCGCCGAGGTTATAGCTCAAGACATTGCCCCTGAGCTTGTAATGGTTCACCACCATAGCTGAGAGCGAAGGCGTGGGATTAAAAAGGCTGCAATTCACAACTAAGATCCCAATGTCCTTAGCCTTAACGCCAGTCTTTGCGAACAAGTCATCAATGGCGCCGAACATGACCATCTCGGCTTCTTTTCGGGCCTCGGCCATGCAAGGGTTAGCTGGGACCCTCAAAAGGGCTTCTGGGAAGTAGGTGTTCTGTCCAAGGCCAGACCTTTCGAGGATCTTCTTTTGGAACTCCAAGTTCTCAGGCGTGAAAACCCCAGCTTTTTCAGACAGGTCCATGAAGAGCTCCTTACTACACATGACTTCGGGCCGGGCCTTGTAGCAGGCGAAGTCGACTAGGTAGACCTTTCTAGGCCTTGTCATGAAGTATAGAGTGCCCAAGAAGACGATTAGGGTCGAGCAGGAGACGACGGAGACGAAGTTGAACTTGAGGTGGTCGTAGAGTACGGCGAGGTCGTCGACGGTGACGGCGGAGAGGTTGACGGAGAAGATTCCGAGCAAGGGGATTAGGAGTAAGTACATGGCGTGGGAGATCAAGTAGTGGTAGCCTAGTTTTACGTACTTTAACCTAACTGATTGGAGGAAATTTGGGAGTTCTTTGTTGGCTCGTTTTTCTTGGTCGTTGGCTTCGACGGAGACCTTTCTTGATTCGGGCCGTCGGCGATTTTGGACATCATCGTCGCCCATTCTGGATAGATCTGCAAGAAAATGGGGATGAAGCTTTGTGTGTTGGTGGGTGTTTTTTCTTTTCTTTTGTACGACGAAGTGAATAGAGTGGGAAATGTGTAATGTATTTAAAGAAGCAAATGAGGTGATTCAACTGCCCCAACAAACTGAGATTGTAGCATTGAATTCTATGCCAGAGAGGAAAATACTGGTTTTTACGTGTTAGTATTCATACGTGTTAAATTTAAGATATGGGCCCACCACGCCATCGTTCCATTTTCGAGGGGAAATTTTTAATTTTTATTACCTATTGCGTCTCCTTGGTAAGAAAATACCCATACCGTCGTAGCCCATTTATTCTACCATAGAATCTCGGCTTGAATTAATATGATACCCAGTATAGAGGCCATTCTCGATTAATGTTGATTGAATAAATATAAAGGCAATTAATGGCTCGACGCAACGTCCAACTATCGTCTCCCAACTAACAATACCATTGCATTTTATCATTCACGAACTTATCTATCTATATTAAAACCCGTATTACTTATTCGAAATGTTTAGGTTTCATAATTATATTGGACGGCGAGTGGAATATTAAATATTTTGGGTAAAGATTAAATTCAATATCGAAATAGAAGGTAAAAGCAAAAGTTTATGAAGAAATATGATTGCAGCCTGCAGTTTGAATTCAATTCACGATAATCTACATATAACTATAATAATAATCGTGTAAGACACTTGAAAAAAAAATGTTTGTCATCTAATTTGTATTCATCTTCTTCCCATTGACTAGACAGTCTTGGTTCACCTATTCGGAGAAGATCGTTTAATTGGTTTAACTAAATGGTTGATACCATTATAATATATATATATATATATATATATATATATGAAACATATTAAGAAATGACATGTTGCAGCCATCATGTGGGTAACTTCATGAAAGATGGTTAGCAACGTCGGCTTATTACATATGATAATCATACAATCTTCATATGTAAATAAAATGTTGACCATGTACTCATAGTGTTACGATAATTTATAGATTACCTACCAAGACATCTATCTATCTTTACGCATGTATAATAAATAATTCAGTAGGGACGCGTAGGTGTCTTTCTTACAAAGTACTTCGTAAATTGACAACGATCAATGAGCCGCCATGAATTCGACGAAGTCTTGCAATTATGTATTAATTGATAAGATGGTTTGGACATTAAATATATAGAACGAGGCCCATTAAAGGTATGTACAAGGCCCATTAAATAGGTATTTACAAGGCCCACACAACATAGGCCTTTAATAGGAGCACGTTATGATGAATCATTATGGACACGTTGTCCTAATTAAATATGATTAGATGAAATAACTATGTTGAATTTTGCCGAATAATTGGTAAGATTATATTAGGTAAGATTAAGAAATAACTTGTAAAGCCAACATCTATTCTATCCGGTCAATTATTCTGTTTCAATTTACCAATCAGATTTCTCCTACATCTATTTAAAAGCAGCAAGACTTATTAAGTAACGTACCTTCTATATTTAGTATATTACTTGAGAGAGATGGACGGTAAAAAGCTGTCTAGTAGCGTCCAGGAGTTTAGTTAGCTGAGTATAACCAGGGAGTTATTGATAAGTTAGGATTCTACGCTATACCCCGTAAAAGCGTATTTTCAATATTTATTTATTATAATATACTCAAATGTTACCATTCACTCTTTTTGCCAGATTCGAGCAAATGGATAAAAAATGAGAATATACGAACGCGCGTGGCCTATATAGCACTATGAATCTCTTCTGCAATTCAAAAGTACTTGGGCAAAACTGCAATTAGACCAGATTTTTCTAGAATGGAAGAGCACGTAAATACCAAGTCAAGGAAGCTTTATTTTTTGTCCAAAGATCACCGCTATTGAGGGAGGATATTCAATATTAAATATATGGTCAAAAACGGATTTGGAAACTTGAAGAATAAATCGGCTGCCCTCACTACTATATATATCCATGCGATTTCTACAAGAAAATGGGGGCTTTGAGGCAGCGAATAAACGAGAAGAGCAGAGAAAAGCGGCGGCGAAGAATAAAAAGGAGCGTGACGACGCGACACCGTAACGAGGGCGAATTCTTTATCTTTTAATATTTCGTCTTCGACAATATTTTCTTCCGATTCTTTGTCGTTTTCGTATATTAATATGCTAGCTAATTTCTTTTGTGATTGGGGCCATATGAGGCCGGATTATAACTACGTATTAATGCTATTATTATCTTATTTAATCATATGATTTGAGTTATGTATTCTTTGTTTGAGCTTCATATGCGTACGTGTGATTGGCCCCATGCTTATGATTGATTGGTTTATGAGACAGACTAAGTGATTAGACCGATTAGAACAAAATATTGAATACCATTACGTAAAACCGACCAGAGATGAAATTCGGTTTCATATGTGTGGTTTAAGATAATTTAGGCGCCGGAAGCGTCTAAACTCGGGGAATTTCATAAAGTCCCTTCTTTGGCCGGAACAATAAAACGAAGGAAGAAGGATGGTCGAATATAACGAATTTAGATCATGATTGTGGAGGAATGAATAATACAATATTTACAAAGGCGAAAAAGCAAGGAACCATTTCCTTGATGTTGAGATTTGAAATAATATAAAGATGGGCCAAAATATTAGCTTGCCTTCTTGTTAGTTTTACTACCAATCAGAAGCGTAGCGTAGTGTATAGAAAAGTTTGAATGTTGAAAGGGGATTATTTTGTCCAAACTATGGCAATTTATTTTGGCGCTAAGCTCTTTCTTTAGTTTATGCTCAATTACTCTTCTTGGAATATCAGATAATATTTTAAAATCAAGACCCCACTATCTTAAAAGGATGTGGCACGTATACCTAATTTTTTTATTTTTATGGGTCGCCCACAAGACAACTAATTTGGATTAAATTAAAAGCAGCCACTATTCAAGAACCATCTTGCAAAATCTACGTAAATTAATCATTAATCAGCAGATGATGTCAAACAAATACAACTGATTATTACTGACGTAATGTCTTGGTGTCAAGAATTCTACGAAGAATTATTGTTCTCTGATAGCATAAATTATTTAAATTACTTAAATAGACAGTGTCATGCCACGTGGGTGTGGTGGGAGGCTCAACGTGGCATGGGACAATCTAGTGCATGGACAAATAAGCATATGTGTTAAGAATTGGAATTGATAATTCTTTTTCTATGTCTTCTTCTCTTTACTTATTTTGTTGGTATAGGGAAAAGAAATTAAATAAACGTGTCTCATTGTCTTTGGTCGCTATAATTCCAGTACGAGTAATGGGATAAAGTCCACTTCCAAGAAAATAAGGAACAAAAGTCGATTTTAGCATGCAATGACGGATGGTCAAATGGATTGTACTCGAATCATTTAGAATAACACGTACGAAATTCAAACTCGATTGAAATGAAACTTAATCGAATTATTATAGCAAAAATATTGATCAGGTTCATTCCAAAATAAAACTTTTACGAAATTGTGACACTGTGTGAGGATATTACTAAAGAAAAACAATGGAAATAGTAAATATTGTATTCTTGATATGCATTACTAAAATTGCAGATTTAATTTTTAAGGGATTCACTTCACATGAAGAAAATGGGAACGACAAAGAAACCCCCACAATGGAATAATAAATGGTCTACGTTTATTAACAACTATATAACCACCCCCACCACCTTCCTCGTATCACCTTCCCTCGAAACTCTCATTTCTCTGTCTTCTCTATACGGCCGGCCTGCGCTAGCCTACCTCAACCTCCATGGAGCCGCCACCGTCCACCACCAACAGCTCCGCCGGCGGACGAATCATTCTAAACAAGTACAAGCTCTCACGCCTCCTCGGCCGTGGAAACTTCGCCAAAGTCTACCTCGCCCACCACCTCAGTTCGCCGGCCAGCTCCACCCCACCAGTCGCCATTAAAGTTCTCCCCAAACCCACCGCCGCCGCCACCAAAGATTACGCCGCCTTGTCCGCGACCATCCTCGCCGAGATCTCCTCCATGCGCCGCCTACGCCACCACCCAAATATCCTCACCCTCCACGAAGTCCTCGCCACGTCGACCCACATCTACCTCGTCACTCAATACGCCCCAAACTCGAACCTCTCCACCCACCTCAAGCTCCACCCTAGGCGGCGCTTCTCGGAAGCCACCGCGATGTCTCTCTTCAGACAGCTCGTCTCCGCCGTGCGCTACGCCCACCTGAACGGCGTCGTCCACAGAGACCTCAAGCCCCAAAACCTGCTGCTAGACGCCGAGTACAACCTCAAAGTCTCAGACTTCGGACTCTCCGCTCTGTTGGACCACAATCAAACGGAGCGCGTGCTGCACACTGCCTGTGGGACGCCGGCGTACAGCGCGCCGGAGGTTATAACCAGAAAGGGGTACAACGGAGAGAAGGCAGATGCGTGGTCGTGCGGTGTGATTCTGTACGTTTTTCTGGTAGGGCGCCTGCCCTTCGACGACGGCAATTTGTCGAACATGTACCGTGCAATGAGGCGCCGCTCGGTGGAGTTCCCCGATTGGGTCTCGCGGCGGGCAAAACGGGTCATATGGAAGCTTCTCGACCCAAACCCGGAAACAAGAATGGGTCTGAACGAGCTTACAGAAGTTTCTTGGTTCAGGAAATCGTACACCGAGGATGACGTGAAATTTCTGGCGAAAGAAGATCAATTTCTCGACTGTCCCAAAGAAGGGATTCTGAGAAGAAGCGTTAGCGCCTTCGACATAATCGGCATGTCCTCGGGCTTAAACTTGTCCGCCTTCTTCGAAGGAGATGTTAGAAAAAAGGAGGCGAGGTTCACCAGTCGGGCCGGGCTTGCCGAGATCGAGGCGAGAGTCGAGAAAGTGGGGCCCGAAATGGGATTCAAAGTCGAGCGAAGAAAATGCGGTGGTTTTCCCCTTAGTTTGGCAAACGCAAAGGGAAGGGTCGTTTTAGTAGTCGAAGCGCGCGAAATCGCAGCCACCGATTTAGTTCTTGTCGAGCTGAGAGTGGCCGACGATGGAGCTGAGCTCGGCGACGCCCTCCAATGGGAGGAGCTAAAATCGGTGCTCGGCGATATCGCAATAAATGTCGCAGTTTAACGGACAGCGACTTCATCTTACCAAAAAAAAAAAAAAAATCGATGAAAGCCGTCGTTTCAAACGTTGTACAGAGATATGTATGCACTCTTTTAAGTGTAACTGAGATCTTTCATGAAAGAGTACATGGGTACATCATATCTATGCATGATCTGCTATTTGCAGTGCTTGTTGAACCATAATGCGATGTTAAGGAAGCTCTCGAAATCCGACCGAGGCCTGTTGATCTCGTGTATGTCGTCGGGAAACAGAATCACCTTAGTTTCGACGCCCTTCTCCTTCAAGGCTCGGGCGTACTGCAAGCCCCACATCGGCAGATGATTTTTTTAGCCTACGATATTAAAAAAACAGTCCGAAAACACCGAATAGAAAGCTTAGTAAGTTTCCGCTTACTTGCATTCCGTCGTAGATTGGCACGCGAACGTCCTTCCAGCCGAGGAGCATAAGGGTTGGAGTCTTTACCTATGAGCCACCAAGTAAAAGACTATTTGTTGACGATCACTTCACCTAAAAGATTAACCATGAAGGAATTCTACGGCATGTTAAGTTCATATATTTTTTTTCCCGGAAGTGCTCCTCACGTTTTTAGCTTGGACGAGAAAATGGGTGGTCGTGGAAATTCGTACCAAATACCTCTTTGGTCCCCTAGGCTCTTATACGATCAGTTCACTTGAAAAGCTATAGGCTAATCGAAACGATAGTCAGGGAACCGAACCTTAGAGACGAGGGATATCGGAGACTTTCCGTGGAGCACGGCGAGATGCTCTGCAGAGGGCGATTCCGTAAATTCTCCCGAGCTTCCGTAGGCTTCGAAGAAGCACCAGTCTGGGATATCGGTCGTGCCCACCATCAGTGCCAAGTTGCAGACGGGGTTTCGAGCCGCCGCCGCGCTGAATTTCTCCGGAACCTAAGCATTTTCCATTATCACATAAAACGCAATATCGACTCAAAAGCTTACGAACGAAAAGAACCAATTTTTAATATTTACCTGTCCGATCAAGTGAGTGGTTAGAAATCCGCCGTGGGAGATGCCGACGACGGCTATTTTAGACGGATTTGCAATTCCCTTACCGACGACGTAATCAATAGCAGTTAGCACGTCGCCGACGTCCTGCGACCCTACTTTCCCGGGGAGGGATTGCAGCGCTTCCTCGCCAAAACCTCGGGAACCTCTGCAAAGGGATTGTAAGAAATTAGCAGCTCCGTTTTCGAGGGTTTTTTCTTGCTACTAAGGCCGACCTGTAATTTACGATTAGCAAGCTATAACCGATGGAGCAGAGGAAAGCCGAGGACTTTGAGAAGGTTGACGTCGAAACGTCGTGCGGGCCTCCGTGAAGGATTACGATCATTGGATCGTCGATTTCGGGCTTCTTCGACGATGCGTATATAGCTTCGAACGCTTTTCTTGAACCTTAATGTTGTTATAGGTAGAAATATAATGTGTGTAGTCGCCTATTAAAGTGAGTGATAAGCGAACCTGGTTTAAGGTTCTCGGAGCCGCCGTCCCTAACTGGAATCTTCAAGACGTCGAACTGTAACGATGCCAGCAAAGACGAAGCCTGTAGAAAAAAAAACAGATGCAGTTTTATTGCCAAAACGAAGCTAGCGAACAAACGAATTGAATGAAAAATAGACCCTTTCGGAGCATTTGGTCCTTAAGTTAAAGGCGTTCGTCCAGTCCCATTCGGCAATATCCCGAAGACGGCGGCCGTACTTTATTTCGGGAATATCGATGGGACTGCTGCATACTTTTCGAGCGCAAAGATGAATTATGTAAATCGAAATCGTCGACGAATAATATTTCTACTATTACGGAGAAGAAGGAATCTCTTACAAGCGACAATGTTGTCTCCATCAAGTGCGAGGGCCTCCCATGAAGAGTTGGAATCTTTAGGGCTGATCCTCGTTACTTTTCCGCTGAAGGTATAATATGTTTAATTACTCAGAATATTTCGTTAGTCTTCGGACCAAATCGTAAACGCGTCTACGTTACCTTAGTATATTAACTGAAATTATCGCCTCGGCGCTACCCCAAACTGAAGTCAGAACCGTTGTGTCTCCATCGGAAAGCCACGGTTGAGTTAGTATTTTCTTACTGTAAATCCCGGGAAAGTCGTCTTCCTCGGGACACATTACGACGGGGACCTAAAAAACAAACCGACGAACACTCTGATGTAAATTTGAAGTACAAGAAGTACGAAGATAATTCAGACTTACCAAGTTGGTTATCTTCGGCGGTGAAGAGCCAAGCTTTCCGTTAGAAGGCCAAGAAATCTTATGAAGAGAATCCGTCGCCTGATGTGCGCCAGAATCGACCGAGCTCGCCGTCGATAGAAATACGAGAAACTTCCCGTCAGGGCTGAAAAAATTTACAAAATTTAACGTCCGCACATTAAATAATTAATCCGTCACAACATAACATCAGTAACAAAAGGTGACCTAAAACGAGGAAGCATTGCGCTGCTTATGGTTCGAGTGAGATTAAGCACTTCGAAAACTTCGTTCCTGAAAATACGACGTAGAAAGTTTTTACAAAATCGAAAAGCGCAAACACTTCATCGAGTCGAATATACAGAAGATACCGTCGAGCAAAAGCCCACCACCTCAAATCGGTCTCTGATTCGAACGGCGGAGATTTCATTGCATAGAGCGAACAAGGCCTGTTAGTGCAGTATTTGATGCCAAACTTCCTAACATCATTCGAAGGCCACCCAACGAAAACAAGGTACTCTTCGCCTCCGATCGGCGGGGCCCACACAACCTGGCCCACCGTTAATTGCCTTCCTAGTTTTGCAAACGGACGAACCTTTCCACTGCAACGACATTACGTGTCTGAATCTGCTGATTTTTTAAGTATCAAGAATCAAATATATACCTGGCAACGCTGATGACGAAAAGAGAGGGCTTTCTTTTCCCAGCATAAGCTTCTCCCCAATCTTCCTCCCAATCGCCTTGACCTTTCCATGCGTTAAAATCAGCATCCTTATTATTACAGCTCTCTCCTTTGCATCCATAAGGAAGAAACGTAGGCTTCGAAGGTTCTTTGGGCTCCTCCGCCACGTAAGCGATCATAGTCTCGTCTGAGTTCCACGACACTCCCTCGAACCTGATGATCACATTAACTACAGTGTTAAAAAAAAAACGGCCAAGAGAACAGTTTTTTTTTTCTTTCTCTGATGAAGTTTCGGCTAACCATCCATCAGAATAGACTGAACCGTGAATAGAATGTGGAACGTTGAACTCCTTCACTACGCCGAAATTCCCCCATATTTCGAACTTGGTCGGAGAATCTGCTTCTGAGTTTCGAATGAGGAGAAGCTTCGAGCCCGAAGGGGATGGGACGACGAGGGACACGTCGGTAATTTCTATGGGGAATGGAGAAGGTTTGAATGCTATGGAGCCATTGCTCATCCTTGGCTGAATATGAATAGACAGTATAGATTTCCTCGTTGAGTTGGATATTAAGTCAGGTTGGCTGATGAGAAACATCGCATGAGAATCATCATCTTCTGCAGATTTGTTACACGAGAATTAAACATTAGAGACAGACAATCAAACACATTCAGATTATTACCAAAACTTCGTCTTAGTAGACATACCAGTCGCAGATTTGAATGTCCAGGCTTGGTCAATAGCTGGGATGCTCGTGAATTCTTGAAGAAGCTCAGACAAAGAGGCATATTCTTCTTCTTCTTCAGCATCTGCTTCTCTGCCTGAACTGTTCCCAGCGTTAGCCATGGCTGAGATAGGAAAAGCGAAAAACCGAAAGAAACCATTAATACCTAGGTGATGAACAAAGTGAAAAAATCCTATGTAATTGAGCCTAGGAGAACGAATCCCACAAAGTGAATCACACAATTCGATAATTGAAATGAGACATGTTGGCTGAAAGGACTAAACTTTGTAAGAGACGACTCTAGTTCTTGATGAACAAGCAGAGTGATCAACTGAAGCACAAAATGTAAGAAATACTTGTCCTTTGGGGTACATCCAAATTGCCGCCAAATTATTAGTTTACTCCTTTAACATCTTTGGTATTATTTAATGAGCTAATGTTTAGTGGGGCAGGGTAAAGACCAAGTTTCATTTAGTGCTCGTTTGGTTAGTAGGTTTATGAAGGGTTTAAATCTCTGTTTTAAAAAGCGTATTGCGCAGTGTGTCGCGTTTTAGTGCTGTTAGCGAGCGTAGCGCATTGCGTGAGTATTTCGAGCAAAACATTTATAATGCAAATATATGTATATATACGTGAGTAGCCTAGAACCATAGAAGTAAAAAAGAGATGAGTGGGATTGGAGAGGCAGAGAAGAGTGAAGATCTGGCAGAGGTGATGAAGACGCCAGAGAAGAGCAAGAGTCCCCGTATTGCTACTTCTGTGAGCAAATTTGAGGTCTGATTTTGGTTCTCGATCCTAAATATTGCTCTTTTCTTGTTCTTGGTCCAGTTCTTCCGATGATTCAATGAAGGTATTTACAGATTTACCCCCTAAATTCAATTTAATTATCTTATACTCCTTAATTTGAATAATATAGTGATTTTCCCAAGCGTGGGGATTATACGAAATAGCGTAAAAAGCGTAAAAATATAGCGTATATAGCGTAAAAAGCGTAAAATATAGCGCATATAACGCATGCTTTTAAAACGCGAAATTTATTACGCTACAACGCGTTTTATGAAAATTTTGCGCTATTTACGTGACAAAGCGCGCTACAATTGCGCTTTTTAAAACACTGGTTTAAATTAGTAGGTTTATATAAAACTAATTAATGGGATATAAAATAAAATTGTATTTGGTTAGTGGGTTTAGATAAACACATCAGATGGGGGTGTTTATTTAAACCTATAAGTATGGGTTTAGAGCTGAATTATATAAACCTATGGTTTAATATAACTACGAACCAAACACTTGAATATATCATAAACTCAGGTTTAAAATATCTAAACCCATCAACCAAACGAGGGCTTAGAGTTCTGGACCTTGCCAGAAAATTTTTAGGGTTAAGGACCCGATACACTTAAGTGTTTTTCAGTACCACTTCATGGGTCAGTAGTACCACTTCATGGTGCTGCAGTACCATTTTATCGTTCTGTAGTACCACTTAATTGTTCGCATTACCACTTCATCGTTCTGCAGCACTACTTCTGTGTTCTGAGATAACACAAAACAATCTTCCGATACCATTTCATATACACTGGATAACACCAGGTCCTTTTTCGTCCAAATCGGGTCCTGAAGCCAAAAAAACTCTGACAGGGTCTATGATAAGTTCAAACAGTTTATTAGGAGTTTCTCATTAGTATAACTTACGTGTACCTTAATGTTAGTGGGTCTATTAGTTTGCAACTGTGTTGTTTACGTGTAGTTACTTTTAGCAGGTGGTTGCTTATCTCCTCTGTAATAGAAATATAGCAGAACTTGGCTGTTTAATAATAAGTAATTTTCCTTCAGATTAAAGTTACGTTCTTATACTCTACAATTTGGTATCAGAGCAAGGTTATATCAAAAGAAAAACAACAGTTTTTTCTTTAACGAGAGAATGAGTGAGGATAAGAACTTTCTGCAACCTGGTGTGCCGCGGTTCGATGGTCACTATGACCACTGGAGTATGCTGATGGAGAACCTGTTGAGGTCGAAAGGGTATTGCAGTATGATTGAACTTGGTTTTGAGATCCTTCAACATCAAGTCATCTTGTTCCTTTTGCTGTGCTTTAGACAATACCACTCCTGCCGCTGTTTCTTTTAAGCAAATAGTTGGTAGTCTAATGTACATCACTACCACCAGACCAGATATGACATTCGTGGTAAGCTTAATCAGTCGTTTCATGTCTAAGCCTACAGAGATGCATCTGCAATCAGCAAAAAGAGCTCTCAGGAATTTGAAAGGGACGACAAACTATATGGAATATTTTACAAGAAGGATACAGCCAAAAAACTCATTGCATTCAGTGATAGTGATTACGCTGGAGATGTTAATGATCGCAAAAGTACATCGGGATATGTTTTCTTGATGAGTTCTGGGGCTGTTTCATGGTCTTCAAGGAAGCAACCACTAGTCAAGTTATCTACCACTGAAGCTGAGTTTGTGGCAGCTGCTGGTTGTGCATGTCAAGCTGTGTGGATGAGAAGGATATTGGAGACATTGGGGCACAAGGAGAAAGGAAGCACCACGATCATGTGTGACAACAGCTCAGCTATTAAACTCTCCAAGAATCCAGTCATGCATGGCAGAAGCAAACATATAGATGTGCGATTCCATTTTCTGAGAGACTTGGTTAAAGATGGGGTTATTGAGATGGAGTTTTGTGCGTCAAAGGATCGGGTTGCTGATATAATGACTAAGCCTCTGAAGTTGGAAGATTTTCTGAAACTACGACAGATGCTGGGAGTATGTGAAGTGCTGGATAAACTAAAATCTTGAAGATGTTTAGTTTAAGGGAGGGAATGATAAGTTCAAACAGTTTATTAGGAGTTTCTCATTAGTATAACTTACGTGTACCTTAATGTTAGTGGGTCTATTAGTTTGCAACTGTGTTGTTTACATGTAGTTAGTTTTAGCAGGTGGTTGCTTATCTCCTCTGTAATAGCTATATAGCGGAACTTGGCTGTTTAATAATAAGTAATTTTCGTTCATATTAAAGTTATGTTCTTATACTCTACAGTCTAGAATCCTAACCGGCTGAAACTTAGTTTGCACATGTTTAGTTGGGTGTGGATGGATGTACATGAATGATTGGGAATATTGGTTGATGGAATAATCATTAGGTTGAGAACGCTACAAGTTTAAATAATCGATTTTCCTTTCAAATTGAAGTTTTTTGCATTGATTTCACGTAAACATACGTCGAGATCTCCTAAACAATTACAGCCCCTCAAATGTGGATAAGATTTTCTCGGACAAAACGTTTCAGTTCACCATCGACATTCACACATTCAGTCATTATGATAACGTTGTGATAGTAGAAGAACCAAAGAGAAATAGCTTCATAACCCTGAAAGAAAATGGCGGCTAGGCTATCAGTCTCAGTGCTAAAAACCAACTTAATCCCAAAGATTTCTTCGCAAGAGAAACACGAAGCACATCAAATAGAGAAAAGAGCCTTCGCCAACAGAGGTTCATATTCATTTTGTAAGAAAATTGGACTGAATTTGGTAAGAAATGTCCCTACGACGAGGTTGCTCGCCGGGTTATCCGAAATTGAACCCGACCTCAACGAAGACCCGAAAGATAGATGGGGCACAAATGGAATAACCGAGGTACTCCTTTCTTCCCTCTTGTTTGGGGGCTATTTTTCTTGAAAAAGATTTTGAGAAGGAGCTTCTTTTTTTTTTTTTCTTGCCGATCACATGTTTATGATTGCAGGACGAATTTAAGTACGGAAAATACGATGACCATCACACATATTTCGAAACCGATGAACCAAGTAATGCTTCTTCTTTCCATATCTATCACATTACATTTATCTTTATGCAGAGACTTGGAATATTTTCTTGAGCAAAAAACAAATCCTATCTGATTTCAGAGTCATTCTGGGGAGCCATAGCTGAAGATTATGCAGCAGTTGGGCCTCCTTCAGGATTCCAAGGTACGATTTTTTTGTTGAAGTCAAGAAATCGAAGAAGAAAACGAAAAAATAAAATCCAATCTTTTCTGTTTCTGTTTCAATCAGGGCTCATTTCATGGCTATTCCTGCCTGCAATTGCTGCTGGGATGTACTTCAAAGTGCCGGTAATAAAGCAAAAGATCATTACATTTTTCTATCAACAAAGGACCAGGGAAAATAAATAGCTAGCTGTTTTGAATGGGTGCTTTACAAATAAACAGGGAGAGTACTTGTACGGCGGCGCGGCTTTATTCACGGTGGTGTTTACGATCATAGAGATGGACAAACCCAGCGAGCCCCACAACTTCGAGCCGCAGATTTATAACATGGAGAGAGGAGCTCGAGACAAGCTGATATCGGACTACAACACTATGGACATATGGGACTTCAATGAGAAGTATGGCGATTTGTGGGACTTCACCGTTAAGAGTGAAGACATCACCAAAAGATAGATGCAAGACTTTCCTTACATTGCGTCTTCGAAAGGTTACTGTATATTGCAATTTAGGAATATGTGTGGAAAATGGGGTAGGCGTGGAAAATGGGGGATAGGCTTCGTGGAATTCTTAGGTCTCTTGCAACGTTCACCATTCTCTTCTAGTCTTTAGTCATCATGTTGTAGGAAACTGTCAAAAAAGCCACTAAATGAGGATTGACATAAATGTCTACGACCGTTCTTCTCTTCTAGTGTTTACAGACAACTTCCAATCTAAAAATTAATTCTCAAACTCAAACGCATTCTCAAACTCCAAATGCAGTAGTCTTCTCCTCCAAGCGACAGACCGATTCTCAAACTCGAAAGACCATTACTGTAATATTGTCTTCTACCTCATTTTCTAATATTACTCATTTACTTTACAAATAAAACCCATTGTTATGTTAATTCGATCAGAAAAAATAATGTCATAAAATTAATGGTAAACTCAATAATTTTTATATATAAAAACATAGAAAAAAAGTTAATAATAACAGGAGTTCTTTTATATACTTTTATTTATTTTTTATATTTTATATGGATACTTTAATAATTAAAACAAACATAGGGTATATATTGTAATTGTTAAAACATCAAACGCATCTTTTGGAATATCTCATTTCAAATGCATATATGCGTTTTAAAACAGGAGAGAGAAGACGAAAATGCATTTTGAGTTTGCGTTTGGTGTACGGTTGGAGAACTTTTAATATACATTTTGGCTATTTTGGTCTCGTTTGGAGATGCTTTAGGGAGCCGCAAAACCCAAAAAATGGAGTATAATTACTCCAACCGAACACAACAGTTAAACCCAAAATCCGATTCCAGTTTCTCTCTCATCATTCAACGCAAAGATGCGTTCCAATCTCAAAATATGCGTTTATTTTCTAAATTGCATACTATGTTGTAAGTTTTCTATTGGGCCACTTAGTATAGCTAAGTGGCTCGTTCTGATTCGCCCACGTATATAGCTACACGGCTGATTCTGGTTCGTCCACTTATATAGCTACACGGCTGATTCTGGTTCGTCCGAGTTCTGATTCGTTCATGTGTCCTGATACACGGCTCATTCTAATGCGCCCGAGCCTAAAACCTTCAACTATAAATAGGCTAGCTATAAGTCATTGTAAATCATCGAAAACATTAACTTCTTCTTATATTCAGTATATACATGTGTCGTGAGGAAAATATTTAGAGAGTTTGTGAGTCTCCTATTGTAAGAGAGATAGAGTTAGTTTTCTCCTTATGGTAGAGAGTTGTAACTCCTAAATTACCCACAGTAAAAAAATCATTACCTTGCCCGTGGTTTTTACCCCGACTTTGGGGTTTTCCATGTAAATTCCCGGTGTCTCCTTTACTTTTACTGTCCTTTTTACAACAAGTGGTATCAGAGCTTTGGGTGGGTGTCTATAAAATCTACTTACCGTATGCTCTGTGGTTGCCAATAATATTGGATCCTCCACATCAAAAAATTTGTTAGATTATTATTATTCATCCATTAAAGTTTCTGGAGGAAAAAAAAGAGGAAAAAAAAAGATAGCAGCTAAGCATGAAATTGAGAAATCAAAGGGAAAAATACTCCATGTGGAAAGTTAAGGCAATTTACTGGAAGAAAATTGTCTGGAGGGCAAGATCACGAGCACGTGGTCCAAACGTGAGCCGAAGCGGACAACTGAGAGTTGTTAGTCGATACATGTCCAATCTTGGCCAGGAACACTGAGAGTGCTGTTAAGAGGATTCTCAGATATATTAAGGGAATCTCTGATCTCGTGTTATGTTACGGATATACTAATTTTACTGTCCGTGGTTTTTGTTGACGCAGATTATGCAGGTGAACTTAGTAAAAGCAGATCCACAACCGGATATGTGTTTATTCTTGCTGGCGGTGCTGTAAGCTGGGTTTCAAAACTACAGTCGATTGTTGTGACGACAACGACGGAAGTAGAATATGTAGCAGCTACGCAAGCCAATAAAGAAGCGATATGGTTGAAGATATTGCTGGAAGAACTCGGCCACAAACATGAGAATTCTATTGTGATAGCCATAGTTCGTAGCATCTTGCAAGGAATCCAGCATATCATTCAAGAACCAAACACATCCGAGTCCAATACCACTTTGTTCGTGAACAAGTGGAAGAGGGAACAGTGGATATGCAGAAAGTTCACACTGCTGATAATCTAGCCGACTTCATGAGCAAAGCAATCAACGTGGACAAATTCATGTGGTGTTGTTCCTCGTGTGGGTTGACCGAACATATGTGAAGATTGATTGAGTCTCAATCAAATCTTCAAGTGGGATAAATGTTGTAAGTTTTCTATTGGGCCACTTAGTATAGCTAAGTGGCTCGTTCTGATTCGCTCACGTATATAGCTATACGGCTGATTCTGGTTCGTCCGAGTTCTGATTCGTCCATGTGTCCTGATACGCGGTTCATTCTAATTCGCCCGAGCATAAAACCTTCGTATAAATAGGTTAGCTATAAGTCATTGTAAATCATAGAAAACAGTAACTTCTTCTATATTCAGTATATACATGTGTTGTGAGAAAAATATTTAGAGAGTTTGTGATTCTCCAATTGTGAGAAAGATAGAGTTAGTTTTCTCCGTATGGTAGAGAGTTGTAACTCCTAAATTACTCACAGCAAAAATTTTTTTTACCTTATCCGTGGTTTTTTAGCCCGACTTTGGGGTTTTCCACGTAAATTCTCGGTGTCTCCTTTACTTTTACTGTCCTTTTTACAACATACTAGCCCCTAAATATATTTTTTTCTCTCTCTCCCTCGCTCTCGCAGAACGAAGGCGGATGAAGAGGATGAGAGCATCTCCGCCCCGCTACCTATTTCGGGGCACTGTTCACCCGCAATCCAATTTATTAATTTTTTGGCCTTTTTATTTAAGCTCTGTCTAGAACACGAGTTCAACATATTTTACAGAAGAAAATGTTGAAATGAATGGGATGAAGACGACGAAAAATGACAGATTTGGGAATTGAGAAAATATTGCAGGAAGGCAAGGAAGAAGACGTCAAGAGAGAGCCGAACAGGACTGCAGTGCATAGATGAGAGAGAGGATGTGTTGATTGGTTAATCTAAAGTGAAAATTACAAATGTAATAATTTAAGTAAAATATTTTTGTATTGTATTTAATTAGTTTGTTCTAAAATTAAAAATATTCGAAATAAAGTATTTCTAATTTTGTGTAACATTTTTTCAATAAGCCTATGTACTATAAAAATGATTAAATTAGTATCTTTTTTTCTTTTATAGTTTTGTTCAATTTTGTAATATTTACCAGAGAGATGAAAATTCACGATTTCAAGAATTCATATCCCGATACCAAAAATTAGAAATAAAGATGTTCATATTGTACAGGTATGTCCTATATGCATATCGAAATAGTTTCTGTTTCCCCGTGTTATGTAGTTGTCATGTTTTTAATAAATATTTTCAATGCTTTTTATATGTATAAATATATTGTAGTTGTCATCATTTTAATGAACACTAATCGATGCTTTTTATATGTATAAATATATTTTTATATTAATCTTATTAATTTTTTTCGATTAGATCTAAAATAATATTTTATAGTCCAATTTGTAAAGTTGTAAAATATGTGGGTAGTATTGAATTTGTAAAAATTGGTATGAAAGTGAATATTACAAAATAGTCTATTGAGTTTGAGAATGAGTTTATGGGTTGAAGAAGAATTACTGCATTTTGAGTTTGAGAATGCGTTTGAATTTAAGAAGGCGTTTATCGATTTGGAGATGGGTCTTAGTGGAATGAAACATCATGTTGTGGAAAACTGACAAAAAGACCACTAAATGAGGATTGACTTAAAAGTCCATGACCGTTCTAATCTCTCGTGTCTTTAGTGGAATTGAACATCATGTTGCAGAAATTTATTATATAACCTATTGCAATGCAAATTGCCGGTACAAAACTACAAAATCAATACAGGAAAATTCAAGTTTGACCGGTACGTATATTCAACAAAAATGGGGCCGTGGATTAAATTTAGTTTCCAGCCAACAGAAAACCTCAGCAGCATCCTTGTCTACTTAAACACCTTCAATCTTCTTACCTCACAAGACCTTTCCAAGAACGAAACCTTAGGAGGCCAACAAACAATGAAGACAACAAAATATGAAATCTCCTTTCTTACCACCACCATCGCCTTTATCTTCTTACAATCGATCAACCCTGCACAGTCCCAGCCAAGCACGATAGGCTACAACTGCACGGCCAGCGAAACGTCTGCAAATTCTTGCCAGACCTACGCCTTCTTCAGGGCAAACTCGCCGGCCTTCCTCGACTTAGCTTCCGTCGGCGATCTTTTCTCGGTCAGCCGCGTGATGATCTCCGAGCCCAGCAACATAACGTACCCAAACTCAACCCTCTTGCCAGACCAGTCACTCTTCGTCCCCATAACATGTTCCTGCAATAAAGTCAACAGCAGCATCACGATCTCCTACGCTGCGCTCAACTACACCATCAAGAGCGGCGACACCTTCTACTTGGTCTCCACGATGAAGTATCAGAACCTCACCACCTACCAATCCGTGGAGGTCGTGAACCCCACCTTCGAGCCCACGCGCCTCAACGTCGGCGACGTAATAACCTTTCCCATCTTCTGCAAGTGTCCCGACAACTCCTCGGCGCAGCAGGGCAACGGCAGAGCCAACTATCTGGTCAGCTACGTTCTCCAGCCATCTGATACTTTAGCCAGCGTTGCTTCGACGTTTGGGACGACGGTGGAAGACATAGTTCAGGTTAACGGAAACGGTGCGAAGCCTCTCGACACTCTCTTCGTCCCAGTTTCAAAGCTGCCGAACATCACGCAGCCTTCGATGCTACCTCGTATCGGTCCTATGAAGACCGAGAAAAACAGAGGGGCAGTTATAGGATTGGGGATAGGTCTAGGGATATGTGGGCTGCTGCTGATTTTGATTTCTGGTGCGTTTTTCTACAGGGAGAGGGTTGTTGGTAAGAACAGAGAAGAGGGCTACAAAGACGAGGAGAAGAAGTTCCATAAGCCAGGGCAGAGGCCTTTGAATCTGAAAGCAGAGGAGGTGAATCTAATGGCTGATGTTTCTGATTGTTTGGACAAGTATAAGGTCTTTGGGATAAGCGAACTGAGAGAAGCAACTGATGACTTCGACGACAGATGGCTGATCCAAGGCTCCGTGTACAAAGGTTGTATTAACGGCGAATGGTTTGCCATCAAGAAGATGAAGTGGAATGCCTACGAGGAACTCAAGATCTTGCAAAAGGTGAGACTTTTCTTTCTTTTTTTTTTTTTATCAAATTTCTCCCTTGTCCCTTCAGACCAAAAATGAGAAGATGGCTTGAATTTGTTTTAACATACATAGTTAGTGACCTATTTTTGCAATTATCAAAGATAGTGCCCAAAAAAAAAAACATGTGACTTAGTGACCTAAAATTATATTTTGGCCTCGGACTAATGAAAAAACAAACTGTAACGAGGAGGTTAGATCTTACAATAGTCACATCATTAATCCATCTGATGATCCATTAAAAAACTCGTTAGGTAAAGTGACCTGTCTTAATCTTCGAATTATTAAATTTCAAGGATCTCAACTTGGCCCTGGTTTTCTTGGCCGCCAATGGCTATTGGCTACAACCAGTATATGATTGGTCAGTTCACGGGTCATTACTTATGTAGGATCATCATCATTCATTACACAGATCAGAAAAAAAAGAAATGATCAAAACCTTGGACTTTTGGCCCATTTCTAGGTCAACCACGGCAACCTAGTACGGCTCGAAGGCTTCTGCATAGACTCCGAGCAAGCAAACTGCTACCTCGTCTACGAATACCTCGAAAACGGCTCCTTACACTCATGGCTCCACGGCCGGCCCTCCCAAGGCCCGAACCTAACCTGGAAAGCCCGCCTGAGGATAGCCATCGACGTGGCCAACGGGCTTCAGTACATCCACGAGCACACGAGGCCAAGGGTGGTCCACAAGGACATAAAGTCGAGCAACATACTCCTCGACCTCAACATGCGGGCCAAGATCGCCAACTTCGGGCTGGCCCGTTCGGGCTGCAACGCCATAACCATGCACATAGTCGGCACCCAGGGCTACGTCGCCCCCGAGTACCTCTCGGACGGGATAGTCTCGACGAAGATGGACGTGTTTTCGTTTGGGGTCGTCCTCCTCGAGCTGCTGACGGGCAGGGAGGCGGCTGATGATTCGGTCAGCGGGCAGTTCTTGGCGGGCAGCGCGGGCGGGATTTTGGAGGGCGGGACGACTGAGGAGGGGAAGCTCAGGAAGCTGAAGGGATTCGTCGATGGGAGTTTGGCTGGGGAGATTACGGCGGGCGGGGCTTGGGATAGCGTGATGGGCGTGGCGAGCGTTGCTTTGGCTTGCGTGAGTAGAGATCCTCAGAGGAGGCCGAGCATGGTGGAGATTGCTTACGCTCTTTGTAAGAGCGACGATCTTCTGTTCGATGTTTCTGAGGATGGGTTCTCGCCCAGGCAAGTAGTTGCCAGGTGAAAGATTTGCAGGGTATTTGTGTTTTGTTTATTACATATGTATATGTATGATAATAAGAAGCTGAGGAATAAGAGATTTCTCCTCCTTATTGTGCTGCGTCGAATAAAGAAGCTTATAATGATTATGTGTATGTTTGTACGTATGTATGTATGACTGGTTATTACAAGCGAAACATGCATTGATATTACAGAAAGCCATGTCCTTTTTCATGCTATGAAGGTATCAAGAAACAAGGAATAATGATGTAGTAGTAAATTAATCATAGAATCAAGTTTCGTGGATCTATTGTAGTGTATAGGGAAAGATGACTGATTGTCTCTTCTTCGCCGTGGGGCTAACGAATAACCGAAGAACTTGCTAAGCCTTTAGCATCAGACCCTCTGATGATTCTCAGCCTCTTACAAGTCTCCACGAACATCCTGGGAATTTTTCCAAGAATCAAACGTTAGTACCCTTTTTTTTCACATACTTCTCAAAGAATAGCAGCAACAAACTTACTCCCACGGAACGTCTCCGACGAGCATCAAGTCGCCATCTTTATCGTCGTAAGCTGGTGCATATTCAGAGCCTTTGTATCCTTCCCTCTCATAATACGCTCCTAACAAGTGAATCAATCAGCGCATGATATCAACCATCTTGACGAATATATGAATGATTTAAAAAAAAAGAATACAGACAAGAAATCGACTAAAGATATCTCCTCACTACCTATGGTGAGACTGAACATGTTTTCCAAGGCCTTGATGAGCTCTTCATACCCTTTGTAAAGCCTTAGATCGATCTTCCTCAGATAAGGGGCGCCATCCATGCTCACCTTCACATAGATCCCAGATTCACATTCTGTCTTTGCCTTTGATCCGAGGTTGTTCTTACGGTAGGATCTCAACGGCGGCCAGCCAACTATCTGAGCCCTGCAATAAGAAAGCACAGTTCTTTCCCATGTTAATTAACCATTTCTACTCACCTTCACTAACATCGAAAATCATTAATTTCACCTACTTTGGCGCTGGAGATGAATCAGAAGCACGCTTTGGTATATTATTGCAGCCCACGATAGCTTCAGGCGAGGCTCGCTTGTTCGTCTTCGACAGAGATAAAGCAGTGTCTTCTTCGTCTTCTTCTTCGTTCTTATACGAGCCAGGCACTCCCAGCCTTAGCTCAGTTTCCTTCAAGTTTAGATCAGTTTCAAGAGCCATGATTCTTTCTTACGATTTGTTCAACGAAGGAAGGAGATGTTCAGTTCAAGAATTTCCCTGCATAGGGATGCATAATGGTGCGTGTCATATATTGTGTAATGTAAGTTTCTTGGAGGTGACAAAAGCTGATTTTGTTTGCTTATGAATCTTACGGCTCTTTATATAGGATGAAAAGTACACGACTGCGTGTGTGTAATTAGGCGCATTAATTGCAATTAACTATCTAAAGCGCATGAATTTCGGACAAAGGCAAGTTAAGCTGTCTGCTAGTTTAAGGCAAGAAGGGGACAAGTGAAGGACAGGCCCAGCGTTCCATAAGAAATACATTTTTCCTTGGTTGATATGAAACGTACGGCCAAGATCGCATCTTGGGGCTTATGGGATTGAAATTGGTTCGTCCGATTTGGTGGGTTGATTAAAGGCCATACATAGCATGTGATGGGAAAAGTCCACATGGGTTTTGGGTATAAAACCATGTGGGGCTTTTGAATTTTTCGTAAAGATTGAATCTTTTTCTTTTTTGGTTAGGTAATTTGATTGTGAATTAGTGTTTTGATGGTAGGGTTTACATAGGGGCCATGTGTGAATTAGGAAAATGCGTGGTTAGAAAGAGTAATATGTGGAAAAGAGCAAGTGATTTGTTTAGGTCGTTCAAGTCTAACAATAACAAATCTAGTCCACTCATCTTAACTTTGGGCGTGTCTGATTCGTACTTGTAATGATAATTCCAATTAACCTTGAAGTTTACTTTAGTAAGTATTTTGCATTTTTACACTATGAGGGTAGAATTTAATGCAGGCTTTTTAATTAAAATAATACAAATAAATCAAAAATTAATAAAATAGGGTTACTATGCTCGAAATTAATAACTTCGAGCAAAACGCCGCTATTACATGCGGCGTCGCGGGCATTAACCGCGACGCGGGCTTTAATTGGGCTCAACCGGGCTTAGCGCTGGCCAAATTTTAAAAAAAATAAATTGGGTCGATTTTGGCCCAATAGAACGGACGTCGCTGGCATTAGCCGCGACGTCTAGGGGTGGTTCGGTACGGTATACCGTACCAAAACTGTGATACCGTATACCGTACCGAAATTTCGGTATCCAAAAAATCATACCAATATCATACCAAAATTTCGGTATACCTTAAATTTCGATACGGTATCATACCGAAATTTCGGTATGGTATCGGTATCATACTTTCTATACCATTCGCACGGAGGGTTTTACCATGCATGTCTCGTAACTCGTTAATTCGTTGCTTTGAAATTTTTAATCAATTCATACTCCTTAGGCCCCAATAAGATAGATTATTAATACCAAAATTTTCAAAATAAAAAGATTTTTTAACCTTAAATAATTTACATAGTTTAGCCAATATCATTAGTAAGCCAAAAAACTTTACTTCTCACAAAATACAACTTTATATACAGATTAATTAGAACGAAGCGGCTATATTTAAAAAATTAGTGAAGATTAACAAAAAGTAATTGCATTGCATCTTCACGCTTTCAAAATCCTGAAAAAAACACACATTAAAAAGGTAAAAATTAAACGTTACTTGAGTTACATAAGTAAAATATGGTAGGCATAATATTAGAAAGTTGTGTATAAGTTAATAATTTATGGACTAAATAAGTTTATGAAGATCCTTAATTTTTCATTTTATATTTTTTGAAATAATATAATATATGTAGGTGTGTGTATATATATATATATATATATATAATATATTAAAAATTTTAGTATTTCGATATTCGGTATAATCGGTATACCTAATTTTAAAAACTTTCATACCATTACCGTACCGAAAATTTTCGGTACGGTATCATACCTTACCAAAAACATCGGTATACCAAAATTTTTTATATTTTCGATACGATTCGATATGATAAGGACGGTCTTTCGGTATTTCGGTATTTTTCCCCAGCCCTAGCGACGCCGAGTCTAATAACAGCGACGACGGGTTTAATAAACCCGCGTCCTATTCTTCTTCCTCCCCACTTCTCCTCCGCTCGTCCCGTCGATTCCGGCCACCACCACCGGCGAACACCGCGCGACCCACAGTGGTTAGATCCTTCTTCCTCGTTATCTTCGATTAAGCTTTGTTTGGGTATGAAACTCCTAATTTGTTTAAATCTTGATTTTGATAGTTTCGTTAAATTTTGTTGAATCCGTGAGTTTAAAGTCGTGTTATGGTATTGGTATGATATGTGCTATAGATATTATGGGTTGCTTTTAGATTGATATAACACGTTAATTTTGGATAATTAATTCGATTTGAGAATTTTTCCTAATTTCGATTAAGCAAGTTCAAAAACCATCTCAAAAAATATAAGCTTTCGGTTGTAACGATGGCAAAAACAAGTGGAAAAACTTTATAATTTGCATCGAGTGCACATACAATCAACATTTTATGCTTGTACTTCGAATACAAGTGCGTACCGTCGACACATACTACTCTACAACAATGCTTGAAGCCGTCAATGCAAGGTTTGAATGCCCAAAATACATACCCGAATTTTTTTACTCCCGAGATATCTTGAAGATGCCATCACTTCACCACCGTTCCAGGATTGTAACGTCGCAACGCTTTCATGAATTTAGGAAGCTGTTGGATTGACGTTTCCCAAGTACCATAATCAATTTCTTTTGCTCTCTTGAGTCCCTGCCATGCTTGAAAGTACGGTATGTCGTAACCAAAAGTATCTTTCACGAGCTGCTGCACGTTTTTGGGTAAATACTGAGGGTCGTTCTTCACTGTTTAGATTAATATTCTCACAATTTCATTACGCGAAACATTGCGACGCGTGCTGGCCAACTCCTGCATGAAGCATGTGTGAGGTCCTCCGTATCTCCTCACCTTCCAAAAAAACTTTTCGGTTTGAAGACTGCTGGCAATTTCCAATTACAGTCGTCGCTGTGATTGCATCTTACGCTCCATGCGATTCTATTACTTTCGGTCACGTGGTACTCACGTCTAACAACCCTCAAATGGTAATCGTTAATAGCACATTTCAAATGTTCTTTGCTATTAAATGTCATACCTACGAAAAATGCGGGGTCGTCCCTACGTAAAAAATCACCACCAGTTTCGTCAACTTCTGGGGGAGCCATTTGATAAGTGGTATTAAACGGCACCGACTGGTATAATGTTGGGTTCTCTTCTGGCTCACTTGGCATTGGTTCCTCGTTATTATCATCATCGTCATCTGCGGGATCTGAAAAATCGTCTAGTGCCCCACCCTCGCCATCAGCTTCAGAGTCGCTGACGCTATCTTGGACGGCGTCATGATCGATCTCAGGCTCTGCCACCGTCGAACTAGTAGGAACGCAATGGCTACTCGAAGGTATATCTTCATGAGGGACAAACGAAATATTTTTCAATCCTTCAGTAACTGATGTAATGTCAGGAAACGAAGCCATCGGCGCGGGATTTGTGTACTCGTCAGGAGCATCTACATTGCGATCGAACTGAACGACCTCAGTTGCCTCGACAAAGACCTCAATGTAACCGAGTTCGACATCGGGATCAAAGAAGTATGCGAGGTCGGCATCACTAGACATTAGTAGGAGATTATGATACAGTCGAGAGTGTTGATAATATCCGTTCTTCACCCGAACGATTAAAAAGAAAGAAGTGCTGTCGACGGAAGTCATGTCGTACAACATACTAAGAAATTGATCAAAAGTGGTTTCACGACGAATTCGTCGATAACCGATGGATTGAATACTATAGCGAATGGTGTTTGATTCGTGTATGATTTCACCACCGTAGTAGACCACTATGTTAATTTTTCTAGACATCATATTGAAGTTGTATTAAATTTATGAATTTTATAAGCAATGAAGATCGGCTTAAATAAGCAGAACCGCCATTCACTAGATGCTACGTCGCGTCCATTGGGCGCGACGGAAGCCCATTACAGCGACATTGCGTAATGGGCGCGTAGTGGGTCGTCCTATGATGGACGCGTCAATAGCCGCGACGCCGCGCCCATTAGCCGCGTTGCTGGGCCTAATACGGGCCCAATCGCAAAAGAAGCCCGCCACATCATCATCCCGGCTAATAGCCGTGACGCCGTGGTCAATGGATGCTTTTCCCTCTATTTTATTAATTTTGAGCTAAACAACCCTATTTTATTAATTTTCGAATTAAAAAGCTTTATTTTAATTAAAAAGCTTATAATGCAATGAATTACACCGACTCAATGATAGTTGACTTGAATTTTTTTAAATATTATTAATGTAAATAAGAGAAAAATGTGCATCTGCAGTGTACAAAGAACTCCCGTGGCATGATTCGCGGCGCCGCGAGGCGGAAGTAATATTATAGGATATCTAATAAATTTACTATTTATTGATTTGATTATTTCCTCTCGCAATTTTATCGGTGATCGGGAGTATTTCTAGTATGAAATGAAGTTTGACCGAATATTGATATTATTTTTTTTCATGATTGATTGAATTTAGATTCTTGATTATTGTAGATGCTTATGTATGTCTGATCTTTGTGAAGCAGCTACTCTTTTTATATTCCTTGTTCTTCTCAATTGTCAGGTTCTCAAGTGAATTCATGGCAATTGCTATGAATCTACATATTGTATTATATTTATTGTTAGGATATGCGGAAATCCCCAATAATTATTTTGCCCGAAAAATGACGATAATAAATAATAGAGACGAAAAATAAATTTGGACAGTGACACGAGATTTACGTGGTTCGGTCAGAATGACCTACGTCCACGGGCCGGAGGGTAGAACTTCTTTATTATGTGGAGATATTACAGACACGTACACTGACGTGATATAAAAGCAGCTACAACAATATTAGGAGTAGGCTATACAAAGAATTATTCGGAGTAGACGAAGATCTGTGTGGTGTTTATATGGCCTGAGGCATTTTTCTTCTGCCTTGTACCAGGCCTATTTATAGGCGATGGATCTTCAACCTCTTCATGTGAACAAGGCAGCTCCGTTCGTGTAAATGAAGAAACTAAATGCTGCTGTATTAGACTTAAGACTTGGTCGGCATCCCACGTGAACAACAAAGCCGAAATGAAAAGCAAAGACAAAAGCATTCACGTGGCGTCCATTTTCTTCTCATTAGTGTGCTCCTCTTCTTTGAATATTCAATTATATCATGCTCACCTAACAAATCTCCACCTTGAGCTTGATTTCGAAAATTACTCCACCTTAATTAGTAACACCTTTAGTCACTATCTCTGTCTCCCTCCGTCCATAGCCCCCGCGGGCTAGTTCACCATTTCTGATGATGGTGACTGAGCAGCGCTTAACCTAAAATGGCTAGCAAGAGGAGTGCTGACTGGTTTGGCATCGTTCATGCCAAATCTCTCCAAAACCTTCTTGAGGTAACTTTCCTGGGTCAGGTATAACTTACCAACTCCTCTATCACGTCTAATCTCCATACCAAGAATCTTCTTAGCTGCTCCTAAATCCTTCATCTCAAATTCACCATTCAATAAGGCCTTCAACTGGTAAATTTCTGCAAGATTCTTAGCCGCAATGAGCATGTCATCAACATATAACAACAGATAAATGAACGAACTGTCATTTAACTTCGGAAGTAAACACAACTATCATACTTGCTCCTGGAGAAACCATGACCCAACATGAAAGAATCAAAACGTTTATACCACTGTCTTGGAGACTGCTTTAATCCGTATAAGGATTTCTTCAGTAGACAAACTTGGTCTGCCTTTCCTTCAACTATGAAGCCTTCAGGTTGCTTCATATAAATCTGTTCATCTAAATCGCCATGTAAGAACGTCGTCTTGACGTCAAGCTGTTCTAACTCCAAATCATACATGGCAACGAATGCAAGCAATACACGAATAGAGCTATGTCTAACAACAGGTGAGAATATGTCATTAAAATCAATACCTTGTACCTGACTATAGCCTTTCGCGACTAATCGTGCCTTATACCTTGCATCGTCCGAACTAGATATACCTTCTTTCTTCTTGAAGACCCACTTACATCCGACTATTTTCTTTTTCTTCGGCGGCGGCACAAGAATCCACGTTCCATTCTTGTGCAGAGACTCCATTTCTTCATTCATCGCTACCAGCCACTTATCAGAATTAACATCGCTAATTGCCTCCGAATAGGTAGAAGGTTCGCCGCCTCCACCTGTTTCTTGCGCCACTGATAAAGCGTACGAAACTAAATTTACGTACCGCTGTGGTAGTCGAATCTCTCGTCTCTCTCTATCTCTGGCTATAGAATATTCCTGCTCGGTGCTTTCATCTTCAACAGGATCTGAATCATGTTCTGGTTCATTCTGATCTGTTGAACTCGTAGCAGGATCATCTGAAGGATCTTTATTGATCTCGAGCTCCACCTCGCTGTGTACACTATCCTTCTTTTCTTGATTAGAAGAGTTAGTAGACTCTTTCGAAGGATGTAACATAGAAGACTCGTCAAAAGTAACATCTCTGCTAATTATAAATTTGGGTGACTTGGGATCAGGATTATATAGTCTATATCCTTTCACCCCTGAAGCGTAACCGAGGAAAATACACTTCTTAGCTCTAGGCTCTAACTTTCCCTCGTTTACGTGCATATAAGCTGGGCACCCAAATATTCTTAAGTTTGAGTAATCAGCAGGAGTACCTGACCATACTTCCTCAGGAGTCTTGAAATTGATCGGTGAACACGGTGAGCGGTTGACAATATAACATGCTGCGGCGATAGCTTCAGCCCAAAATCATTTGTCAACCCAGCGTTGGAGATCATACATCGAGCTCTCTCTAAAAGCGTCCGGTTCATGCGCTCAGCAACACCATTTTGTTGAGGCGTCATTCGAACAGTGTGATGTCGAGCAATTCCTTCATTTTTGCAAAACTCGTTGAACTCGCTTCCGCAAAATTCTAAGCCATTATCTGTCCGCAATCGCTTGATCTGTTTTCCTGTCTGCTTTTCAATCAAAGCTTTCCATTGTTTAAATGTTAAGAAAACATCACTTTTCTGTTTAAGAAAATAGACCCAGACTTTCCTTGAAAAATCATCAATGAAAGTCAACATGTATCTTGCACCACTTTTGGACGGAACACGAGAAGGACCCCATACATCAGAATGAATATAGTCCAAAGTACCTTTCGTTCTGTGGACAGCTGGCGAATTGAAGCTGACTCGTTTCTGCTTCCCAAAAATACAATGTTCGCAAAAGTCCATCTTACCAGTACTTTGACCGCAAAGTAGGCCCCGCTTGCTTAAAATCGTCAAGCCTTTTTCTCCCATGTGTCCAAGTCGCATATGCCATAATCGCGTGGTATCAACCTCCGGGGATGTCGAAACTGCAGCGGAACCTGTAACTGTAGTTCCCTGCAAAATATATAAATTTCCAGACCTGCAAGCTTTCATCACGACAAGGGCACCTCTGGCAATCTTTAAAACTCCACCTTCACCTGAGAACCTGCACCCTTGAGATTCAAGTGTGCCTAAAGAGACAAGATTTCTCTTCATATCTGGAACGTGTCTGACTTCGGTGAGCGTTCGGATGATTCCGTCGAACATCTTGATCCGAACTGTGCCTTTACCAACAACTTTACACGGAGCATCATTTCCCATTAAGACATATCCACCATCGAATTTTTCATAGGTGGAAAAACAATCTCTACTCCGACTTATATGGTAAGAACAACCCGAATCTAAGATCCACTCATTATCAGACCTAATAATATTTGCAGTTGCTACAAATATAGTTCTATCGCTCTCATCAGCAGCTAAACTAGCTTCGGCGGGTTTATTAAATTGCTGATTATTTTTCTCCTTATTTTTTAATTTAAAACAATCAGCTTTAATGTGTCCCTTTTTCTTGCAAAAATTACAGACTTTATTTCTGTACCTGGATTTCGACCTTTCTTTAGATCTGCTACTTTCAGCATCTCTACTTTCTGGTCTTCCCCGTGCAAACAGGCCTTCTGCCTGGCTACCACTTGTTTCTCCCGTAATATCCCTGTCTATCTGTTCTTTCGATTGTAAAGCGGATTTGACACTAGAATACGATATCGTATCTTTTCCATATATAATAGTGTCACGAAAATGCTTTAAAGACGAGGGAAGGGAACACAACAATATTATGGCCTGATCTTCGTCCGTCACTTTGACTTCTACGTTCGCCAAATCAATAATGATAGAATCGAATTTATCGAGATGCGAGAGAATAGAAGTACCTTCCGTCATTTTCATACTGTATAGCTTCTGCTTTAAATAAAGCCGATTCTCCTTAGTCTTCTTCATGTAGATCGCTTTTAATGCATCCCACATACCCATGGCCGTCGTCTCCGTGGCAACTTCTTGTAAAACCTCGTAAGAGAGATTTAATATAATAGCCGATCTGGCTTTCTTGTCCAATTCGTTAAATTGATCGTCCTTCATTTCGGTTGGTTTCTTCTTTGCGCCTTCAAGCGCCACCTCACAACCGTCTTGAATGAGTATGGCCTCCATCTTGAGACTCCACATTGCAAAGTTGACATTTCTGTCGAACTTTTCAATTGACATTTTTGTTATCGTCATGGTGGCTAAAAAAATATCGGGGTTGGCTCTGATACCAATTTGTTAGGATATGCGGAAATCCCCAATAATTATTTTGCCCGAAAAATGACGATAATAAATAATAGAGACGAAAAATAAATTTGGACAGTGACACGAGATTTACGTGGTTCGGTCAGAATGACCTACGTCCACGGGCCGGAGGGTAGAACTTCTTTATTATGTGGAGATATTACAGACACGTACACTGACGTGATATAAAAGCAGCTACAACAATATTAGGAGTAGGCTATACAAAGAATTATTCGGAGTAGACGAAGATCTGTGTGGTGTTTATATGGCCTGAGGCATTTTTCTTCTGCCTTGTACCAGGCCTATTTATAGGCGATGGATCTTCAACCTCTTCATGTGAACAAGGCAGCTCCGTTCGTGTAAAATGAAGAAACTAAATGCTGCTGTATTATACTTAAGACTTGGTCGGCATCCCACGTGAACAACAAAGCCGAAATGAAAAGCAAAGACAAAAGCATTCACGTGGCGTCCATTTTCTTCTCATTAGTGTGCTCCTCTTCTTTGAATATTCAATTATATCATGCTCACCTAACATTTATATATAATACGAAAAGAACCTAAATGCAACAAGGAATAAGAATATTAATCATAGCAGTTTGGTTCTTCTATATATAATATATCACGGGAATCTACAGTTATTTTAATTGGAAAAGCTTTTTTGTTTTACATAATGTTATAACTCAAATTACGGCTGACCCTTGTTTTGCCGATCGGTTAAAATATTTCGTGTAACGTAGTAATTACGTGCTTTGAAAAAACTACATTTGGACTATTCTACTATAGGGTTTTGATTTGATATGTCACGATATTCTTTGCCGGTTAATTGTAAGTCACATAATTGGAGTTCAATAATACGGCTCTATAGTGAATATTAAGGTTGCAAATCATCCCATATTTATTAACAAAGTTTTTCGGACAGCCTCATAATTATAACATCAAATCCCTCCATGCATATGCAAACACGATACAAGGTATTACAACATATTTCTAGGTAGATAGTTGCATATAAACATAACTTATCTAGAAATTTACATAATTCTCATGGGATTTTAATACGCTTTTATTACGTACACTACGATTTATGTGGATTAGATAGATATGCAGATATGGATATAATATAAGCAAGGAGAAGGACAAAAATATGATATGAGGACGAGAGAACTCAGGCAGTTAGTGTAAAACCCGTAAATTTAATACGGGGTTTTGATGTAATTTAGCATAGTAAAATCTTTAATCTAGAGGTTTCGAAATATTAATCTAAAATTTTGGATGAAGAATATAAATTATAGAAGTGTAAAAAAAGAAGAAAATAAATTAACTTAAATTAGTTAATGGAGTAAAATTTACAATAAACAATTCAAAAAAATAATATTATTTCAAACAAGTCCAATAAAATTTAAGTGACGGCTTATTTACTATCAAAGCCCAATAAAATAAAACCCAAAATGGGCCAATGGCCCAAAAGATTAGCAAGTAACATGGACCAAGTCTTTACACAAAAATCTAATATAGTCCATGAACATATTACACTACATAGCACAAGACCCATTAAATAAATTCTTATATATATATAAAAAAAGAAAGTGGCAACTCATCATCACGTTACACACGTTTGAAAAAAAAAAAAAAATCATCACGTTACACACCAACTAGGGACAAAAGGAATGTCTCATATCTTGATTTACACCCCACCAACAAAATTTTAATGTAAAGTACATCCACACCTTACCACTAAGGAAAATAACAAAAAAAAAAAAAAAAAAAAAAAAAAATCCCACGTTACCATTGCTTATATCACCAAACAATATTTAAATAATAGCTACACCTTACAACTAAAAAAAGGTAAGAAAAAAAGAAGGGAATCTCACGTTGCGAAACTTAGGAAATTACAAGCATTATCACCAAACTAGATCTAATAATATCTACTCTAGGAAGAAAGATTCCCCATCTCCACGTTATGAAACCAAAATAAATATATGGTTACATCACTAAAACAAATAAGAGAACACTCAAAACAAGAACGTCCAAATAGAACGAAGGGCACTTAGCAAAACGCAAGCTTGGGGAGAAGCTAAGAATTTTCTAAACATCTAAGCTTGGAGGATAGGTAGGTGGACATTTCACCTAAAATACGTAAATTTTATGTGAATTCGGTTTGGAGCTGAATAACTCACCTCAAAACGTTAATTAGTTGAGAATGTTTTATGTGTTTTTCAAAATGATGGATATTATGAAGATAAATTTGTCTCTTACATGCATTTAGAGCTTGGAAGCGAATAAAGATACATGACTTAGGAAGGAAAGATATCATTTACGAAATATGGTAGATTAATTCGGTGGGGTTTTTGTATATATTTATGTGCTATATACGAATTATATGAAGTTGTCAAGCTGCTATCATACCTAGATGTTGTATGTATTTTACGCTAATTATATGACTTTTAGGACGTTCTTGATTTTAATGTGAGTTTCAAATATGGGATAGAAAGGAAGAAAAAATAGTTTTGATATATATTATTTTCGGCCTTTTGACATTTGTGTGTCATAAGGTTTCGAACATGTGTTAGGAAGGTGAAGTTGACTTTAGGTGTTTGAGCGTGTTGGTCGTATGACGTTTTTGTTGGGTGTAAATATTTTTTGAAATTAAAGTTTGTGACTTTTGAAAGTTTTGGCAAAGAAGGTTTTCGGCTTTCTTACAAATCTTGGAGTGAAAAATGAATTTTTGGGTCAAGGATATTCAAATTTTCTGTTTGCGATGTTGTAAAACTTTGGGGAAGATATTTTCGGTATGCAATATTTTCGAAAAAGGGTTGGCGTTGTTTTCGTTACGGTCAAATTTTCGGGCATTTTTAAATAATTTTCAAGTTTTTTTAAATTTCCAGGACTTCTAATAATAAAATATTGAGTTAAATGATTTTTAATGTGCAACATATATTTAAAGAAAGAAAATGTTCGTGCCTAGACCCCGAGATATGATCGGCAGAAATGATCTGCCGGGCAGTGGCCAGATGGGTAGGTCTGGCCACACACGAACTTGACCCATGAGGTGGCCGGAAGGCAGATGGGCAGTTCGCTCGAACATGAGCATATACGCGACACTAGACGGATATAGCCTTGGCGCACATAGCTTGTGGCAAGCGCCGGCTCGATGGACTTGAGTGGGCATTCGGCGAAGGACGCGTGCAGCCGTGTTGATATGCGGGGCACAATGTGTGCACAGTAGACCAGACGTCAACACGGCTATAGCTGAGGCCGAAAGGTTGAGGGACCTTCCGAAATCGGACTACGAGAATCCAAAGAAGGGGCAAAACCATGGGCAGCGGCCGAATGGATTTCAAGGAAAGGTGGGCAAAAAGAGGAAGTACAATGGTGCTCCTAACAACAATGGGTCAAAACACGTGCCAAAGCGACCAGATAGACAAGCTGAGAAACAGCCGGTTACTGACCCAACCAAGAAGGGACGTGTTATATATGCAATGGTTCTCACAAGTGGTATCAATGTCCACAACGATCTGCTGTTAACGCTCGCAACCCAGATGAGGGGCAAAGCTGGACCGTCGGGTGAAAACGAGGATGAGCCACAGGCCAACCAGCTGCAAGTGTTTGTCACAACCCATTTTAACTTAGAATTTTTCGCGTCTAAGTCGAGGTTCGAGACCGGCAATAGCTTGGCTCAGCCCAAAGCCTTGCTACTCAGCCTTTCACTTTCTTATGCTTGCGTGCGGAAATAAGCGTCGAGGGATCATTTCGCTCACCCCAAACCCAACGTACTCGGCCTGTTAGATAAAGCTTGGCCTCGGACTTAAAGCTCTCGTGTTTGCCTCACTCGATCTCACACCAACAAGAAACGAATAAGTTAGATGACACAAGATTTACGGGAAAACTCACTCCAAACTTAGAGTGGGGGGAAAACCCGGTACGAGCTTGAAAGACTCGCACAATAAGTTGCTTGTTTACAGAACTCGCCTAGCTTATAGGAACAGTCGCACAATAATCGAAGCTACAACCTTAAGCTATCGAAAGTATCACACGTTTATACAATTTTCTCACAATATCAATTGATGAATTGCCTCCTTGGCAAAATGCTTCACAAGGCCTTTTTATAGACTTGGCCAAGCCATCCTCCCATGTGCCTTGGTGGAATCTCGCCCATGTGAGGTGTTGGCTTGGACACTTGGAATCTCGTCCATGCTTAGTGGGACAAAGGCATGTTGCCAATGATCTTGGTGGGACAAAGCACTTTCGGCCATGTGCAGGGTTAGTTCATCAACTACCCATGTGATGCCAGCCTGTTAAAGCCATCTTTGGCCCATGCGATGCCAGCATGTCACCTACCATCTTTAGCCCATGTGGTGCCAGCCTGGCTCATGCACAAGCCATGCCATGCAAGTCTGCCCGATGCCTAATGTCGCTGGCCAAGTCGGGCGCGCGCGCCAATGGCTTCCGTCAGGCTCCCACATCCGTGTGCTGGATTGTTCCGCAATCAGGCACAAGTCCGCGCGAGCGTGTTGGTCTACTGCGCACACATTGTGCCCCGCTGTCACGCCCCCAAGTAACTTAGAATTTTTTTCGCTTCTATTAACTCTTGACGCAACACGACAGCGACTCGATATGACCGAATCGAGCCGCCTAAGCCTAATGCGGAATGATCGCGTGATTGGAAATGCCCCTCTTTCTCGACTCACAAATACTGAAGCTAGGATATTGCGTAGTAGTTAACTTCGAGTCTACATCAAAGTCTCGAACAAACTCCTCACACAAGAATTACGGGAGCGCACTCCCAACCCAATTTCTATTAGTAAATCGGGGGCCCCAAAAGTTTGGGGAAGTACAAGCTAAGTGTATGAAGACACTATCATGACTCGTACAAGACTTGGCAAACGGACACACACACACTCGCACAAGAGGGCACACGAAAGCGAAGTACAACTTAAGACTTTAACTCTCTAGAACTCTCAAGCACTCACTAGCCAAAACTCCCTCTAAAGGTGCCAAGTGAATGGCCTTTTATAGAGAAGCAAAGGGGACTTGAGAGGGCAGCCGGCTGGAAGTGGCCATTGGGGCGCGCTGGCGCGCACCGCACGAGCTGGCCACTCGCGCTCGCTGGCAGCCTGGCGCGGGGCAGGGCTGGCCAGTGCTGGCTGGTTGCGTGCTTCCAAAGGCTGGCAGGGCCTTGTGCTACATGTAGGCAGAGCAGGGCTGGCAGGGCCTTGCAGAGACTCCTCAAGTCTCGGCCAACATGTGGTGTTTGCTTGCTGAGCACGGCGCGGCAGGGTTGGCCTGGCGAAAAGCTGCCGTGCGATGTGATGGCCTTGGCAGGCAGCCATCCAGGGCGCTGGCAGGGCACCACGGCCTGACAGGCTGACAAAGCTGGCCGGCCACCAAGTCCAAGGCGTCCCTTGAACTTCTCGGCCAACGGCTGAGTCTGGCGCGGCATGATGCTCTGATAGCTCTGACACGGCCACCTCCTCGTCGCTCGTGCCCGCCCTGGTGCATGGCCGCCACGCGGCCATCGTCCGGCGGCCAGCCTGGCGCACGCGGCCAGGAACAGCAGGGAACCAAGCCATGCTGACGAGGTCCGGCCGCCGTGCCACCTAGGCGGCGATGCCTTGCTGGCGGAGCTCGGCCACTCCACGGCCGACGCCGGCGGTGCTCCGGTGAAGCTCCGACGAGGCTCCGACGAGGTCCGGCGAGCTCCGGCGAGGGTCCGGCGAGCTCCGGTGAATCTCCGACGAGGGTCCAGCGAGCTCCGGCGAAGGTCCGGCGAGTCTCCGGCGAGTCTCCGGCGAGGAGCGGCGAGGTGCGACGGGACTCCGGCGAGGCTCCGGCGAAGGGCGGCGAGGCTCTGGCGAAGGGCGGGCCGCGTGCGCACTTGTCGAGAGAGAGTGCTCACCGTGCGGCCACATGCGCGCGTAGAGGGGGCGCCGCGCGCGCAGTTGCTGCCTCGTGCCGAAGTGGGGCAGCGCCAGATGCCGAGCCCGCGCGCAAGGGTATGCGCGCGGGGCCGCGCACGCATGGGGATGCTGTGCGCGCCAAGTGCCGGGGCCATAGTCGAAGACCATGGCCAGGCCTGAATAGGCCAAGCGCGCAAGCTGCCGAGGCTGCGCGCGGGACAAGGCCGCCAAGTGCCGAGTCCCAACGAGGGGCGCGCGCGGACCCAGTGCGGCCGGGATCTCCGTCCGGCCACCGTTGACCGCCGGTCAATGGTCAACGCCAGTCAATGCCTTGACAATCCTCCCCCGGTTAAGTTGTCGACGCCCTCGTCGACTTCGGGACCTGTTGTGGGGAGAGGCCGTTGTAGGCGTGGCGTGGTCCAGCTCAAGGGTTCTGCCGATGTCCCTTAGTCGAGGTGGCTGCTTGGGCAGCCGAGCTGGAACGGGCGCGTCGCAACGCGCCGAGGATGGGCTTCCAAGGCAGGGTGGACTGGGCCTCGACGCTGCCAGCGACGGGTCGGCTAGCCGGGCAGAGACGAGGCTGGGTGGCGTGGGCGCCAGCTGGAAGGTCGCGCAAGAGGCCTCGTCCTCGTAGTCGTAGGCGTAGTCCGTGATCTGGTCGGGCACTTGGTAGTGCCCGCGGATGAAGCCGGGCTGTTGTTCGTCCGCGATGAGCAGCCCACCTAAGTACGGCACGAGGTTGACCTTGGCCGACATGAGGAACTCCATGCCCAAGACGATCTCGAAGTCTTGGAGGGGCATGATGACAAACTCCTGGATGTCGAGGTAATGGCCGACTCGTAGAGTGGCCGAGGTCTTGCCCGAGACGGTTTGGCCTTGGTTCACCGACCTAACTCTCGACTCATGAGGATGAATCGGCAGTCCAAATCGCCATGCCGTGCTTATGGCCATGAAATTGTGGGAAGCCCCCGAATCCACCATAGCTATGACCCGCCTGTTACCAATATAGCACGGAACGTACATAAGTTTGTGCTTACCTCCTCGTCCTTCTTGAAGTGCCGTGAGGACGTGTAGGTGATTGGCTTGCGGCTGGTCCGAGGATGAGGGGGCATCGGCTGCGGAGCCGATCTTGGCGGGGTCGAGGTCATTGAGCAGCGGCAACGGTGTTAATCGCCGACTTCTTGGGGCATTCGAACCATCGATGCCCTTGGCCGCAAAAGTGGCAACGCACTTGGTTGCCGCCTCCATCCGCCTTCTTCTGGTTGGGCTTGGAGCCGCCTTGGCCTTGCCCTTGGCCATGGCCCAGGTCTTGCCCTTGACCCTTCTTCTTGCTCCAACGCCCCTTGCCCTTGCCTTTCCCGTTGCCTTTGCTTGGGTTGGGGTCTCCCTTAGGCTGCGCCTGTTGAGGCTCGGGTCCCGTCTTCGCGCGGGGGATGTCGCGCAATCTCTCGGCCTCGGCGATGGCCGTGTTGAGATCGAGAATATGGCGTCCGACAAGCTGGTTTTGGGCCCACGAACTGAGCCCCTTCATGAAGTCGTACAACTTGTCCGACTCCGAGTCCTTCGTGTCCATCAAGAGCATTTGGAAGCTCTTCATGTAGTCGTGGATGGGCCCCGTCTGTCGAAGGGCGCGAAGCTTGTCGCGCGAATGGTAGAGGCCGAACTGTGGGAGGAAGTTCGCGCAAAGCTCAGTCTTGAGCTCCTCCCAAGTCTCGACACGCCCTTGACCAGTTTCAAGGGCCTCCCTCTTCTTGGTTCGCCACCAGAGTTTGGCGTCGCCCACTAGGAAGCGGGTGGCGAGTAACACGCGGTCGGTCTCCGCGGTGAGGGCCGCCTCGAAGTACTCCTCGAGGTCGTTGATGTAGTTTTCGAGCTCCTTGGCATCGCGCACGCCATTATAGGTCTCGGGCTCAGGCATCTTTGGCTTTGAGCCGTGAGTTGGCTCGGTCCGGGCCACCAGATTCCGCAAGAGCCTAAGCTCGGCCTCCGTCTCGACACGGTGGCGGTGTGCGGCTTCTTGCTCCTCGCGCAAGTCTTGGACGGCAGCTTGCAGCTCTTGGAGCTGGCCCATGCCCTCGGGCATCTTGACCTTGAGTTCTTCAATCACGGCTTGGAACTCGCCAAGTCGTGCCTCCATGGCTCCTACTCGGGGCCTGAATGCGGTGTAGACTTGCACGTTTTCGACGGTGCTAGTCTCAAGTGGGTTCTCCACGGGTGTGTCGTTGGGTGCCGAGTCTTCCATTGTTTCAGTAGTGGTCAGAAGAGGTGGTGTTGGGATCTCCTTCACGAACGTAGGCTCTGATACCAATCCAATGTCACGCCCCCAAGTTACTTAGAATTTTTTTCGCTTGTATTAACTCTTGACGCAACACGGCAGCGACTCGATATGACCGAATCGAGCCGCCTAAGCCTAATGCGGAATGATCGCGTGATTGGAAATGCCCCTCTTTCTCGACTCACAAATACTGAAGCTAGGATATTGCGTAGTAGTTAACTTCGAGTCTACACCAAAGTCTCGAACAAACTCCTCACACAAGAATTACGGGAGCGCACTCCCAACCCAATTTCTATTAGTAAATCGGGGGCCCCAAAAGTTTGGGGAAGTACAAGCTAAGTGTATGAAGACACTATCGTGACTCGTACAAGACTTGGCAAACGGACACACACACACTCGCACAAGAGGGCACACGAAAGCTAAGTACAACTTAAGACTTTAACTCTCTAGAACTCTCAAGCACTCACTAGCCAAAACTCCCTCTAAAGGTGCCAAGTGAATGGCCTTTTATAGAGGAGCAAAGGGGACTTGAGAGGGCAGCCGGCTGGAAGTGGCCATTGGGGCGCGCTGGCGCGCACCGCACGAGCTGGCCACTCGCGCGCACTGGCAGCCTGGCGCGGGGCAGGGCTGGCCAGTGCTGGCTGGTTGCGTGCTTCCAAAGGCTGGCAGGGCCTTGTGCTACATGTAGGCGGAGCAGGGCTGGCAGGGCCTTGCAGAGACTCCTCAAATCTCGGCCAACATGTGGTGTTTGCTTGCTGAGCACGGCGCGGCAGGGCTGGCCTGGCGAAAAGCTGCCGTGCGATGTGATGGCCTTGGCAGGGAGCTGCTCAGCCATCCAGGGCGCTGGCAGGGCACCACGGCCTGACGGGCTGACAAAGCTGGCCGGCCACCAAGTCCAAGGCGTCCCTTGCACTTCTCGGCCAATGGCTGAGTCTGGCGCGGCATGATGCTCTGACAGCTCTGACACGGCCACCTCCTCGTCGCTCGTGCCCGCCCTGGTGCATGGCCGCCACGCGGCCATCGTCCGGCGGCCAGCCTGGCGCACGCGGCCAGGAACAGCAGGGAACCAAGCTCCGGTGAAGCTCCGGTGAGGCTCCGGCGAGCTCCGGCGAGGGTCCGGCGAGCTCCGACGAGTCTCCTGCGAAGTCCGGCGAGCTCCGGCGAGCTCCGGCGAGTCTCCGGCGAGGTGCGGCGGGACTCCGGCGAGGCTCCGGCGAAGGGCGGCGAGGTCCGGCGAGGCTCTGGCGAAGGGCGGGCCGCGTGCGCACTTGTCGAGAGAGAGTGCTCACCGTGCGGCCACATGCGCGCGTAGAGGGGGCGCCGCGCGCGCAGTTGCTGCCTCGTGCCGAAGTGGGGCAGCGCCAGATGCCGAGCCCGCGCGCAAGGGTATTCGCGCAGGGCCGCGCACGCATGGGGATGCTGTGCTGTGCCATGCGTGACCAACAGCCCATCTTCAAGCCAGTAGCGTTTCAGAAGTCCTTCTTTAACCTGATCCTTGAGTTTCATATAAATCGGATCGTTCTCACCTTCGCGTCGGATGCAGCTTGCAAAGCTGCTCGCGACTTTGCTTATGACGGCCTACATGTTGAGGTGAGGCTGGCGGCTTAGTGCATCAGCAACTTCATTCTGCCGCCCAGGCCGATGAACCCAGTCGAAATCGAACTCCCCAAGACACTCTTGCCATCGTGCTTGTTTCGGGGTAAGCTTCTATTGGGTTTTGAAGTAAGTGTTTGCCACATTGTCGGTGACAATCACAAATTTTGATCCGAGTAGATAGTGGCGCCACGTTCCGAGGCAGTGAATCACCGCGGTCATCTCTTGCTCGTGCGTGCTATAGCGCGTTTCGGCCTCTTTGAGCTTTCGGCTCTCGTAAGCGATGGGGTGTCTCCCTTGCACAAGTACACCGCCAAGTGCTTTACCAGACGCATCAATGTGGACTTCGAATGGCTGCTCAAAATCGGGCAGCTTCAGGACGGGTTCGCTGGCCAATGCAGCTTTGAGTCATTCGAAGGCTTCTTCGCAACTATGACCCCAATCCCACTTCATGTCCTTCTTTAAGAGGTCCGTCAGGGGCAAAGCAATCTTTGTATACCCCTTGATGAAGCGTCGATAGTAGTTCGCAACACCCAGGAAGGACCGCAGCTCCGTAACGGTGCTTGGTCGTGGCCATTCCATCACCGCTCGGACCTTGGCCTTATCCATCTCGATTTGGCCATTTTCGATACCAATCCAGCACACGGATGTGGGAGCCTGACGGAAGCCATTGGCGCGCGCGCCCGACTTGGCCAGCGACATTAGGCATCGGGCAGACTTGCGTGGCATGGCTTGTACATGAGCCAGGCTGGCACCACATGGGCTAAAGATGGTCGGTGACAGGCTGGCATCGCATGGGCAAAAGATGGCTTTAACAGGCTGGCATCACATGGGTAGTTGATGAACTAACCCTGCACATGGCTGAAAGTGCTTTGTCCCACCAAGAACATTGGCAACATGCCTTTGTCCCACTAAGCATGGACGAGATTCCAAGTGTCCAAGTTAACACCTCACATGGGCGAGATTCCACCAAGGCACATGGGAGGATGGCTTGGCCAAGTCTATAAAAAGGCCTTGTGAAGCATTTTGCCAAGGAGGCAATTCATCAATTGATATTGTGAGAAAATTGTATAAATGTGTGATACTTTCGATTGTTGTGCGAGTGTTCCTATAAGCTAGGCGAGTCTTGTAAACAAGCAGCTTATTGTGCGATTCTTTCAAGCTCGTACCGGGTTTTTCCCCCACTCTAAGTTTGGAGTTGGTTTTCCCGTAAATATTGTGTCATCTGACTTATTCGTTTCTTGTTGGTGTGAGATCGAGTGAGGCAAACACGAGAGCTTTAAGTCCGAGGCCAAACTTTATCTAACAGGCCGAGTACGTTGGGTTTGGAGTGAGCGAAATGATCTCTCGACGCTTATTTCCGCACGCAAGCATAAGAAAGTGAAAGGCTGGATAGCAACTTTGGGCCAAGCCAAGCTATTGCCGGTCTCGATCCTCGACTTAGACGCTAAAAATTCTAAGTTGAAATGGGTTGTGTCGCAAGTCGAATTTATTATTAGGTTTCGAACATGTATATTTATGAATTAGTGATAACTTCGATATAAAGTTATTTATTGTAGTTCATCCAAGAGCGTGTTTCGTACTGATGTAACTATCGTTTTGTGTCCAGAGGTCCAAGGTATTAAGGATTTATCGCTTACGAAATTCAGGACGACAGGTAGGTGAAATATTCACTTACGACACGTAAACAATATGTGCTTTTATGTGTTTTCATGCTTGCGTGTTTTACGTGAAATATGTGAATATTTTTATGTGATTAAATAAGTTACATATATCATGCATTTATTTGTCATGTGCACTTCATACTAGAACGAGGGAAGTTCAGACCGTGTGGGTCGGTGATGAACTGATATCGTGTGTGCCGTATTAGAACGATAACGCTTTGATAAGTGGGGTAGATGGTGGTTTTATGATAGGTGACTCGTTGAAGAGTCGATGTTAGTACTCAATATGACACCTGATGGCTGACAGGTGTGAGCGTTCTGTCAACTAGACAGATGCGAACGCTTTGTCTACCCGGACGTGAACTTCCCGAGGTACGATCGTCTTATATATTAGACGAAAGAAGCGACCTGGCATGAACTTCCAGAGTAGGCTACTGTAATTGTGATTGGCATGCGAGGTGTTGAGCCTAACCTAGGGCCCTAATTTGTGAAATGAGAGATTAGCGTGAGAAAAGAAAGAGCGTGCATTACATGTGAGATATCGAATTTGGGATTGAGTACACGATTATATCATGCATTATTTTATCTACTGGGCAAGGAGCTCAGTCTATGTGTTGTAGGTACTGACAAGCCCGACGTGGAAACATGTCAAAACTAACGCGACTGGTGGCGGTGCTCCATGGTCTTTTGAGGGCAAGGCGTACATGGATGTTACCTGTGGAGCGGTTATAGTATGTTTTGTGTGTCAATAAACTCGAATTGAGTGTGAACGTAAAACATGACGTGTGTGAATCGTGTGCGCATGTAAGCTATTTTTATTTGCTGTAGTATATTGTATTTCGCGTGGAAAAGTTTTATTAATTAGGTCTTCCGCGATTTTCGTTGCGGGAAATCCTCTAATATTTTTACTTTGAAAGTGAGGGTCGTTACAGTTGGTATCAGAGCATTAGATTTATAGGTTCTGAAGATTGTCCATGTATTGCCGCTCGAAAGCCTGGAGAACCAGCCTCGCCTGTAAGCTTTTTTAATAACTCATGTGATTATGTGTTATTAAAAGGTGTTGTATGTGTAATGATAGATCATAATCGAAAATGAGGCAAGGACGTAGAGAAAACGTGGGAGAGTCGAGCCGTAGGGGCGAAACTGAGTCCCCTGCCAGTCAGCGCGATTCCACGATAATGCGCTTAACCGAGCTGATCCTACGCCAGTCGGATCAGATAAATGAGCTGATACAACACCAGAGCTCGTTTGAGCACCACTCCTCCCCGCAACCAGAACGTGTCGAAATTATCGGGGAACGTTCTAGAAAACTGAATCCTCCAACATTCACTGATGCCACTAATCCTGCAGTGGAAGAAGACTGGTTACGTACGATCGAAGACGTGTTCATTTATAGCCGTGTGCCGGAGGAGGAGAAGGTTCTTTGTGCCATTTCCATGCTAAGGGGAAACGCTAGGTTTTGGTGGGACACAGTGAAAGTACTAGAGAACCCAGTAACGATGCCGTGGGAGCGCTTCAAGGAGCTGTTCCACAACAAGTACTTCTAAGCCATGAACAAGAACGACGGATGCTCGAATTTATGAACCGAAGCAAGGAGGGATGTCAGTTGCGGAGTATATCCGCAAGTTTGAGGAGCTATCCCGTTTTGCCCCTCACATGGTGTCCACTAATCTGTTGAAGGTGACGAGGTTCATAACGTGCCTCAAACCTGAACTTTATCGAGACTTAAGTATAACGGGAGTGCGACAGTTGGAGTTTACACAAGTAGCGGCGCGCAATGATTGCAGAGCAGGCTGAGGCACAGATTGTGGAGGCCCAGGAGGTAAAGAGAAGAAAGGAGAATCAGCAAGGAGGAGGAGGTGATCGCAAGCGCCAATTCTTTGGCAAAGGCCCTGGAAAAAATAATCAAAACAACCGACCGTGTCAACAGAACTGGCGTCCAATGAATCAAGGGCCAACAAATATTTCGAATAGGCCTCCAAATCCCGCGCCTCGATGCCAGCAATGCGGGCGCTATCACTTTGGAACCTGCTTTAGATCCGGTTCTAACTCATGCCCTCAATGTTTTTGATGTGGAAAGATTGGTCATTATGCGAGGAGCTGTCCGGAGAACCTAGCCGTGAATCTGATTAAACTGCCGGTTCGACCTCCACCGATTCCAGCCAGGGTTTTCACCCTAACGAATAAGGAAGCAGAAGCAAACCGAGCTGTGGTGACGGGTACGTTGACTATCTTCCACGTGCCTACGTCTGTTCTCATTGACTCTGGATCCACACATTCGTTTCCGCTGGCTAAGTATGTGGAAAGAGTAGGAATCTATCCTACTCAGTCTGAATGTTGTTATGTAGTGATAATACCTAACGGGGACCCAATCCGAACCAACAGGGCAATACATAAATGTCCTATAAACATCGAGGGTAGAAACTTAGAAGCCAATCTGATTGTGATCCCGATGAATGATTATGACATCATATTTGGGATGAATTGGCTTTCGAAATATGGAGCCGTAATTGAGTGTGCTAAGAAGTTAGTGAAATTCAAATTGCATGAGGAGGAGGTATTTACTTTTTCGGGTAAAACGAACCAAAGTTGTATTCCTCAAATTTCGGCTCTTAAGGCTCAACGACTTTTGAGATCGGGTTGTGAATCATTCGTAGTATGTGCGATTAAGGCGGAGGAAGCCCTTCATCCAGAATTGAAGGATGTGTCAATAGTAAAAGAGTTCACCGATGTATTTCTCGATGATTTCCCAGTGTTACCCCCTGATCGAGAAATACAGTTCACCATCGACTTAGTGCCAGGAGCGGGTCCTATTGCTAAAGCCCCTTATCGATTAGCACCAAATAAGTTAGAGGAGTTAAAAGAACAACAACTGTTACAAAAGGGATTTATTCAGCCTAATTTCTCACCTTGGGGAGCACCGATATTGTTTGTGAAAAAGAAGGACGGATCGATGAGGATGTGCATCGATTAGCGGGAGCTGAATAAAATCACAATTTAAGAACAAGTGCCCATTGCCTAGGATAGATGACATGTTCGACCAACAGCATGGTGCTAAGGTATTCTCAAAAATTGACATTCGTTCGGGGTACCACCAACTAAAAATTCGGGAATCAGACGTCCCGAAAATGGCATTTTGCACGAGGTACGGCCATTATGAATTTTTGTTATGACTTTTGGATTGACGGATGCACTGGCAGCCTTTATGGATTTGATGAATCGAGTTTTTAAGGATTTTTTGGATCGGTTTGTGTTTATCGACAATATCCTCATTTATTCTAAGTCAAAGGAAGAACATGCAAATCATCTACGAATTGTCTTAGGAACTCTACGAAAAAACAACTTTATGCCAAATTTAAGAAGTGCGAGTTCTGGCTAGAGCAAGTACGTTTCTGGGACACGTCATTTCTGGAAGTGGAATTTATCCTAGTAAGATCGAAGCGATAAGTAATTGGCCACGACCAACTAACCCCACAGAGATCCGTAGCTTCCTAGGGTTTGCTGGGTATTATCGAAAATTTATCAAGGATTTCTCCAGCATTGCTTCGACACTCACAAATTTAACTAAAGGGAACGTTCCATTCAGATGAACGGAAGCCTGTAAGTAGAGTTTCCAAGAACTTAAGAAGCGACTAACTACAGCCCCAGTCCTTAAACACCTTCGGGAACGGAGGGTTATCTGTATATAGTGATGCCTCGAAAAATGGTTTGGGATTCGTACTGATGCAGAACGGGAAGGTTATTGCATACGCCTCCCGACAATTGAAGGAATACGAGAAGAATTACCCAACTCACGATCTCGAGCTTGCAGCAGTGGTGTTCGCTTTGAAAATATGGCCGCACTACCTATACGGAGAATGGTGCGAGATCTTTACAGACTATAAGAGCCTGAAGTACTTCTTCACTCAGAAGGAGTTGAACATGAGACGAAGGCGGTGGTTAGAACTTGTGAACGACTACGACTGTGTAATTAGCTATCACCCAGGGAAAGCGAATGTAGTCGCAGACGCGTTAAGTAGGAAAGCTGTAAATGCAGAACTTCACCAGCTTGGAGTAGAAGCAGTTGCGCTGGGGTAAGTGGAGACGAAAATAGCGGTATTGACCCTCCAACCAACCCTGCTCGAAAGGATCACCTTAGCTCAGAAGGAAGACGAGCTATACATAAAGGTCAAAGACGAACAAACAATGCCAACCGACTTTGAAATCAAGGAAAATGGGAGTCTTTGATATAAAAATCGGTTGTATGTACCTGACAACCAAGAACGTTGACGAACAATAATGACAGAGGCACATGCAACCCAGTACTCGATACATCTAGGCGCCACGAAGATGTACCAAGACCTGAAAATAAATTATTGGTGGCCTGGGATGAAGAAAGACATTGCAGAGTTTATAAGTCAATGTCTAACGCGCCAACTCATAAAGGCCGAGCACTAAAGACCAGCAGGAATGTTGCAACCCCTGCAAATTACCGAATGGAAATTGGATCATATCACCATGCATTTTGTCGTTGGTTTGTCGAAAACCGTGAAAGGTCACGACGCTCTGGGTTATAGTTGATAGGTTGACCAAGTCAGCCAACTTCCTACCCATAATTTCGACATTTTCCTTAGAGCGTTATGCGGAATTGTACATGCAGGAGATAGTTTGACTTCATGGGATTCCGAAATCGATCGTTTCGGATTGAGACTCGAGATTCCTGTCAAACTTCTGGAGAAGTTTGCAAAAGGCAATGGAAACCGAGTTATCATTTAGTACCGCATACCATCCCTAGACTGATGGGCAGTCAGAGAGAACAATCCAAACCTTGGAGGATATGCTACGTGCGTGGTGTTAGATTTCAAGGAAACTGGAGCAAATACTTAGCCGAATTTTCCTACAACAACAGCTACCACGCTACGATAGGAATGGCCCCGTACGTGCCATTATATGGACGGAAATGTAGATCCCCAGTTCATTGGGTGAGGTTGGCTGATCGACACGCGGTATATTGATATTAAGTGCGGGTGTGACAAGTGATAATTAAAACGACTACGAATTTACTATCACCAACGTGCGATAGGCAGTGAACCTATCGTTTGTATTGTAGTAAAGTGAGTAAACGAATATCGAACACGAGGAATAAATTTGATTACTAGTATTAACCTATCGACTCGATATCTAGCCTATATAAAATGACGGGATTTGTTTTTGCTACGAACTAATTTTTCAAAGCAACCGAATGGAATAGAAGAATAATGAAACACAACTAGAAATGATACGAGTGAGTTAAGATGACAAATATGTCTTCGGAATTCGAATCCCGAAAGGTATTGTCGGCTAAAGCTACGGAATATCGCTCCTACATGAATATCGACTAAATCGCAGTAATTTTCCTACCCACTCACGGATTTGTTGTCGCCCTAAACGTTCGTGGGGATCTAATATTAGCGATTACCAGACGGCGATGATCGAGTATTTGCTTTCGCCCTATACTCGAATCCTAACGTATACGAACGGCCTAATAATTATTTAGCTGTCGCCCTAAACGATGTACCACACATTCATATCAACACATAGACATGTTGAGACAAAGAAGCAACATCATAGAATGATAAATAGTCGAATACACATGTTCACGATTATCCTACGCCTTAACTATGACATAACCCAACGTTCATCTACTCCCAAACACATAAAATGATTAGCTACTCATATTAGACAAAACAACAACGAGATTCAAAAGAAACAAGGATAGAGAACTCATAAATCTTCCCTAATAAGTGAGGAGGGCGGTTGCGAGGCGGAGCGCTCGTTCCTCGATCAAAATGGCATAATTACGTTGCTGGATCGTCTCTTAAGCGTCTCCGAATGAAGGAGCAGCTTCTAGGGCTCTTCTTCCTCTTCTTTTCTCTTAGGTTTCGGCTCTCCAAGGTTAGGGTTGAGTTCTGAGAAGAACTCCCCTTTTATGCTTCAAATTTGGGCCTTAAACCTGACATTTGGCACGTTCACGGCCACTTAACGGGCCTTCACGGCCGTGAAAGATGCAATTAGGCAGACTTTTCGCCTTTCTTAAACCCTTCACGGCCTTTTGCATAAGGAGTCACGGCCGTGACGCGCGGCTTAAACCCTAAAACTTGACTTTCTGGCGCCAGTCACGGCCTCTAGCTACGACCTTCACGGCCGTGAAGTAGTGGAACTTTCTTCGTTGAACTTTCTACCTCTGTTCACGGCCTCTTACATGCTTTGTCACGGCCGTGACGAGGGACAGTGTTGCTTAGCTTCGTTTCTGCCGGATGTCACGGCCAATTGCATGTCTCTCACGGCCGTGACACATAAGGTCTTTTCTTTCTTAAGCCTTTGTCCATGTTCACGGCTTCGTACATGAGGGTTCACGGCCGTTTCTGCACCTTCAACTCTCTGTCAACGTTCACGCCCTCTCGCATGAGTTGTCACGGCCGTGAACGTTTCCTGGCAGCTTCATTCTTTGTCCTTTTTGCGTTGCTTTTGCCTCATTTTCGTTCCTCTTCGCCCAATAACCGTTCGAAGGTCCTATAATATTTAAATGAGTGTAAATAGAGCCAAGAAATGTAGGGAATGACCAAAAATACTCTATTATAACCCAATAAATACAGCAATAAACGTATTAAAATACGTTTGTCATTGACGAAAGAACCTTATTGGGTCCCGAGATGATACGAGAAGTGACTGAGGCAATAGATAAAATTCGAAACAATGCGGACGGCTCAGAGTCGTCAGAAAGTTATGCAGATCATAGACGAAGGTCACTAGAGTTTGCAATAGACGATTGGGTATTCCTAAAAGTATCCCCTATGAAATGCGTGAAACGTTTTGGGAAGAAGGGCAAACTAAGCCCTAGATTTATTGGTCCTTTCAGAATACTCAAACGTGTTGGTGAAGTCGCATACCAGCTAGAACTACCGGCGACACTCGCACAAGTTCACGATGTTTTTCATGTATCGGCATTAAGGAAGTATATTGCTGATCTGAGCCATGTATTGAAGAATGAAGTTCCCTACCAACAATTAAAGCCAGACTTAACTTATGAAGAACAGCCGATAGATATTTTAATAAGAGAGGTGAAACAACTTCGGAATAAAGATATTACATTTAGTCAAGGTGTTGTGGCTAAACCAATCCATTGAAGAGGTTACGTGGGAAAGAGAAGATGAAATGAGAAGCCGTTATCCTGATTTATTCCAAATGGCGTAATTTCGGGGACGAAATTCTTTTAAGGGGAGAGTAACCGTAAAGTTTAATACAGAGTAAATCTTTAATTTAGAGGTTTCGAAATATTAATCTAAAATTTTGAATGAAAAATATAAAGTATAGAAGTGTAAAAAAAAATGAAAATAAATTAAATTAGTTAATGGAGTAAAATTTACAATAAAAAAAATTCAAAAAATATTATTTCAAACAAGTCCAATAAAATTTAAGTGTAAACGGCTTATTTACTACCAAAACCCAAACAAAATAAAATTTCAAAATGGGCCAATGGCCCAAACGATTAGCAAGTAACATGGACCAAGTCTTTATGCAAAATTTAATATAGTACATGAACATATTACACTAGCACAAGACCCATTAAATAAAATCCTATATATATACAAAAAAAAAGTGGCAACTCATCATCACGTGAAAGGCTGGATAGCAACTTTGGGCCAAGCCAAGCTATTGCCGGTCTCGATCCTCGACTTAGACGCTAAAACTTCTAAGTTAAAATGGGTTGTGTCGCAAGTCGAATTTATTATTAGGTTTCGAACATGTATATTTATGAATTAGTGATAACTTCGATATAAAGTTATTTATTGTAGTTCATCCAAGAGCGTGTTTCGTACTGATGTAACTATCGTTTTGTGTCCAGAGGTCCAAGGTATTAAGGATTTATCGCTACGAAATTCAGGACGACAGGTAGGTGAATTCACCTACGACACGTAAACAATGTGTTGTTTTGATGCTTGCGTGTTTTACGTGAAATATGTGAATATTTTTATGTGATTTAAATAAATTACATATATCATGCATTTATTTGTCATGTGCACTTCATACTAGAACGAGGGAAGTTCAGACCGTGTGGGTCGGTGATGAACTGATATCGTGTGTACCGTATTGGAGACGGTAACGCTGTGATAAGTGGGGTAGATGGTGGTTTTGTGATAGGTGACTCGTTGAAGAGTCGAGGTTAGTACTCAATGACACCTGACGGCTGACAGGTGCGAGCGTTCTGTCAACTAGATAGATGCGAACGCTTTGTCTACCCGGACGTGAACTTCCCGAGGTACGATCGTCTTATATATTATATGGAAGAAGCGACCATGGCGTGAACTTCCACAGTAGGCTACCGTTATTGTGATTGGCATGCAAGGTGTCGAGTCTAACCTATGGCCGTAATTTGTGAAATCGGAGTTTAACGTGAGAAAAGAAAGAGCGTGCATTACATGTGAGATATCGGGTTTGGGATTGAGTACACGATTACATCATGCATTATTTCATCTACTGGGCAAGGAGCTCAGTTTATGTGTTGTAGGTACTGACGAGCACGACGTGGAAACATGTCAAAACTAACGCGGCTGGTGGCGGTGCTCCACGGTCTTTGAGGGCAAGGCGGTATATGAATGTGACCTGTGAAGCGGTTTTAGTATGTTGTGTGTCAATAAACTCGAATTGAGTGTGAATGTAAAATATGACGTGTGTGAACCGTGTCGCATGTAAGATATTTTTATTCCGCTGTAGTATATTGTATTTCGCGTGGACAATTTTTATTAGTTAGGTCTTCCCCAATTTTCGTTGCGGGAAATCCGCTAACATTTTTACTTTGAAAGTGAGGGTCGTTACAGTTAGTCAATTTTCTGCAGTCATAACATTAAATGCGTGGGTATTCGCTACTCCAACCCTTACATATTAATTGGATATACGAGGTTACATATCTTGCATGACCATATAAAATTAAGAACCATGTCAATATAAGATGGTCCATTGTTCATATAAATCTTGAAGTTCCATGAATTCCAATTACAGTCACCCCAGATTGTAGTAGTTCTTATAATTATGTGACAAATCATATTAATTAGCTCGTTAAGGCACACAATAGTTTGAACTGAGAGGATGACTAGTTTAAACTACAGCATTTCTTGTCTCAAAATCATATATAATCTTAGAAAGACAATCTACAAGTCAAGAAACTGGTCCAAGAAAATCACCTTCGATGCTTACGAGAGCCCTAAACTCTTCCTCAGTCGCGTCGTACTCGACAGCAATAACCATGAAACGCAGAACAGCGCCCAACTCTATTTTCTTCTCCGACTTCTCATTCACGAATATAGTTTCATCAGCCACGAATCGAAAGCCGCCCATCTTCCTATTGGATAAGTATATTTTTTCGATCGAGCAAAACCTCAAGAAAGCACCGTGCTTCTGAACTTTGTGAACGACCCCTTCCAACACTTCTCCGGGCAAAATCTTGAAGGTCAAGCAGCTGAAGTCCACTCGAAATAAAAGTTCACCGCTTCTCTGTCTGATGATTCCTTGTCCTATGCGGTCTATCGTCGTTACGGATAGGAGAAAGCCAAGTTCTTTCGTTGCCTTTTTGGCGGCGAAGATGTCCAAGAGTTTCGCCAAGATTGATCTTTGGAGGGTTGAGCCTTTGGAATCCATGTTCTCGGGATGGATTATTACGTCCCACGATAGCTGTGCTTTGAGGAACATTTTGTTCTATCTTTTGAGATCACAACAGGCTTGTAATGACAGCTGAGGAAAGATGCAAAAAGGTCTCAGTAAATTGAAAAAAAGAAAAAAATCCAATCTTAAGAATTTCTGGGCAACCCAACTCCAAGCGACAACAAAGAATTAATTCAAGCACAAATACGAACGCAAACGACGCAATTAATTCGTTAACAGAGGTGGAGTAGTTGCAATTCCAAAAAAAAAAAACAAAATAGAACATGATCGTCGTACCAGTAAACTTTCGACGAGCTTCACAATCGACTGTGAAAGGTTTTTCCCCTGCCTATTTCCCAAATTCGTCAGGCGGCGGACGAAGGCCGACAGGCGATGGTACGGCCAATGGCTTCGATTCTCTGATTCGGAGAAGAGCAGAGAAAGAGAGTGAAGCGTGGAAAGGTTGAAGGAAGGGCGAATAAAGCTTGGGGTTTTGGGCTGATCAATTGGGCTTATAAAGGATAAATGGGCTTAAAGTATAACCGATCGGCCCATTATTTCGACCCATTAACCCATGGAGCAAACTCCAAGGATCTATCTTCTTAAAACATACTCCCCTGTTATGAAAAGAAAGTCGTTTCAGAATTTTTCACGCATATTAAGACATGAGTTCAAATGCCTTTTATACCCTCATTAATTATAGGACATTGAACCTTGTGTTGTTATTTAACATGGGGGCAATTTTGGAAATTTACACATATATATTTTTTGAAAATACCAAAACGACTTAATACCAAATTCAGTTAGGTCCCCATCCCCGTCCCCACGTCGACAGGGAATCCCATCCCCGTCCCCGCGAACTAAACGGGGAAAAAATCGTCCCCATCCCCATCCCCGTCGGGTCCCCGCCCCCGCGGGGATTCCCGCCCCACGAATTTTTCTAAAAAAATTATATTTTCATTATAATATAAATTGAATACATTATTTATATTATATATTAAATTTTATTTATATTATAATATTAAAAAAATTTGTAAATAAATATATTTTTTAAACTATAATAATATAAACTATGTCTAAAAAATATTATTTAGTCATTAATTTAAGCTAAATATTTATTTAAATAATATTAATGGCGGGGAACGGGGCGGGGACTATGATCCCCGTCCCCACCTACGGGGACAAAAATTCCCCATCCCCGCCCCGCGGGGATTAAAATTCGGGGATTCCCCGCCCCGTTCGGGGCGGATCCCCGCGGGGACGGGGAATCCCCGCCCCATTGACAAGCCTACTTTTGAGAACACAAAAAGATACCTAGAACGACTTTCTTTTTCGAACACAGAGAGAGTATTTTTCAACTTTATAGGCAAGAGCATACATTAGACGAAAGCTAAAAAGTGGCAAGAGGAGAAAATCCTGCATACGACCAAGAAATTACACGACGAAGAGACAACGAATGCTAAACTTTCCTACGAAACGGGCCCAAGATAATCGCCCTCCAAGCTAACGATCACTCGAAAATCATTCTCGGCCTCGACGTACCTCTCTCCGATGACCAAAACCCTCAGCTCGACACCCTTCTCGATCTTCGAAGACTTTGTGTTCATAAAGTAGGGCGTTTCCCCGTCCACGTACTGATAGTCGTCCATCTTCTGACGGGACAGGAACAGGTTTGCGGGCCCACACATCACGAAGACGCCGTGCTTCAGCACCTTGTGGACGGACCCTTGTAAGATTTCTCCCTGGAGAATCTTGTAGGTTATGCAGTTGAAGTCCACCGGGAACAAGACGTCGCCCGAAGAATGCCTCACTTTGCCCTCGCCGATGTGCGAAACTGTGGTGACCGCAAAGTAGTAGCCGAGTTCTTTGGTGGCTTTCTTGGCTGCAAAGTCCGCCATGAGGCGAGTGATGATCGCCTTCTGAAGCATCAGCGCTTTCGTGTCGAGGGATTGTGCTGGGATTACCACGTTCCATGAGAGCTTCGATTTGATGTACATTTTTTTTTTTGCTATCTGTTGGAAAGAGAAATAGATCAGCTATATGCGATCAAGAAAACAAGATCAACGCAATGGGAGAAGTTTTGCTTCATAAAAAATCTTCTGTAACTATAAAACAAGGACTAGAGGGAACATTCCCACACAAGGAAGATCAAGTATTAAAGAATCAAATAGAAGGTTAGAACAGACTAGTGCACTCGGTATGGACAAACTCAGTGATGAGTATGAGAGGTTTTGAAGGGAAGACATGGCTGTTTAAAGGTATAACAGTTTGATTGATAGTCATTGGAATCTAGACATTATCATCGGCCTCTTTATCTCAATCTCCATGAGAACTGTTAGTGAGCTGTCTTAAATGATCTCATAACTCTCTTGACCTTAAATCATTCTAAACCTGACCAGAAAACAGAAAAAAAAAAATGACCGACTGCTATTTCTTTCCTTTCTCTTCAGTAGTTCAGTTGGACCAAAATCCACTTGTTGCAGAACAAAAATGCAAACACGAAAAGGGATAGCTTTCACCAAATCAACCGTTCAACATATTTGCTATACCAGATTTATGGAGGATAAAAGTCGGGAATAGGCACAACAAACAGAGAGCGAAGAGGAAAAAGGAAGATCTTTCTGACTCTACAAGCGACCGAGCGAGACAACTATAAAGGCACAAACTTAGGTCAAACGCTCATCGTGGATACAAAAAATTACCCCCTTTGCAGAAAGCGAGTGCTCTCAAAAACAGATGGGAGTTGCATCTAATCAAGAAAATACTAAAGACCCAGCTCCCAAATTGACCGAAACTGAGGAAATTATCCAACCCAAAGCATGCATTTGCAGTACTCAATACGAATCGAATTGATAAAGTAAGGGAAGAAATCAGTACCAGTTGCTACCGTCGTAGGTTTTTGAAGCGTAATAACCCTTGCAGAATGACGGTAGTATAGAATATTTCTTCATATTTACACTGATATTTATATTTCTGAATAATTGAAAAAAAATTATAGTAAAAAAACAACAGTGAGATGCACACTAACTGGACTGCATCATCTTGCATTAACAGCCTGCATTTGTCTGATAGACGACATAGTATCGGAATACCAAGAGAAGTTCAATTGTAAGAAACAGTTACAAACTATAAATATGTTTTTTATATATAGTAACATGGACAAACATGTAACTAAAAGAAAAAAATATTTCCTAGTCAAGTTGCTTTGTCCAATCGAAGGGCTTCCAATCACGAGCAAAATCGGCGACGGCTTTCTTCTGCGCCTCCACAGATTCGTTTCTCCTCCTTCGGTGCATATCTTCGGCTGGCATTTGCAATATACCCCTTATGACATTAAGGCCGAAACTGCTCTTGAATTCTTTCTCGTCGTCAATCACGTGAACAAAACCCTTATTCAGACCGAACTCTACGTGGAAATAAGGGAAGTTCTTCGGTATCGAACCTCGAAGACCCTTTTCGCTCGTGTCGATGAGCTTCTTAGCGTTATGTTGGCTCCATTCGTCTTCAGCTTCATCTATTGCCTGAAATGCGAGTTATTTGTAAGAATAGTTGAAAGAATGCTTCCTTGACAAGCTGAGAGATTACTCTAACCACTTCTATACCAAAACAAGAAGGTAAAAGAGGTTTGTGGGCAAGAAACTAATGGTGGAAGAGATTATGAGGCAACCTTCTTAAAGTAAACAGGGGCCTGTTTGGCGACGTCTCGAGGCAAAGGGACGCATTCAACCATACAGTGGCGCCTCTGCCTAGCCAAGTCCATCACTGTCTCGAAGAAGACTACATCCTTTTCCTGCTTTGCAAACATCATTATCAGGCATTTCTTGAAGTTCCTTATTTCATCCCATACGTTGTCATCAACCATTCTCGTCGAAGGTTCATGCTGTACAGCGTAAATAGATCAGATATAGATTAGAAACAATAAATAGTGATTTCATGAAAAGCTCCGTAAGATTTGGTAGTAGGTTCACCTGCAGGGTCAGAATGCCACAATGGCCAGGCACAAGAGGCTGCTGACGAGGTAGTGCCAAATAGGTGAAGTTTGCTATGGCGATGACAAGATGCTTAGGTCTTGTAGAACTCTCGAAGCAAAAATGGCAGCGCTCTTGCTGAGTCAAAAAGCGATTCGCCGTATTCGTTAAACCACCAGTCGATTTATTATCAGTGTTTCCTCCTTTCTTTCGGTTCTTCTTCCTTGGACCTTCGTCGTAATCATATTCTTCATCCGCCTGATTAGACGTACTGTACTGATGGTTGTGCATGATTCTTTTAGCCAGTTGATGGTCGGAGTCCTCCTCTTTCTTCTTTAGCCTTTCAGAATGATCATGGATGATATACCTGGATATAGTGGTAAACGGTAGGCAAATGGTTAAAGATAATATGAAAAGAAAAAGGGGGGCCAAAAAGAGGTATATGTTATACAGTACAATGCAAAATTACCTGCTTGTGGACCCATCGGGATGCCCTTTACTTCCTTCATTTCTAATATCCTGCCTTGCTCTGATTTTCTCAGCTTCTTTCTGATTAGCAAAAAAAATTGATGCAGGTCAGATCACGGGAAAACAGATAACAGGAAAAAAAACCCATCAGTAGCATAAATCTCTGACAAAGAATAATTTTATTCTTACTCGTCAACAACTGAAAAAAGCAGCTTTGAAGCATCCACACAATATTTTGATAAAATTGATCACCGTAATTGCACAACAAGCAAAATTTCAAAATTCAAGATGATAAGCAAATCATTAATAATGTAAAAATCAGCTTGTATTAGAAATAAAGACTGATGAAAAAAGGGAGGAAACTAGAGCATTCAGAAAGTTTCTACCATCAATTTTTCTGCCTCCTCGTGCTTTCCTTTCATCTTTAGTTGCAGGGCTTTAGCAGCCAATTGATTGGCGCTCATGCTTGGCTTCACCATTCCCTCATCGTCTTTCATTTTTCTGTCTTGTGCTCTCAGTTCAGTCTTTTTAGGTGAAACATTACTGGGACTTGTCGAATTATCCTTATTTTGATCTTTAAACTGATCCATGAAACTTCCATCGTTGGAGAACTTATTTAAATCCGACAACGCATCAGAGACAAGAGCCGCATCCTCAGTCGGTAGATTTTTACCACGCTGTTTTCCCCAAGATAAGGAATTATCAACTTTGGGCACTCTCATTTTAGGATGGCGTCGCAGATCATCCGTTCTGCCTTTTGGACCAAAACTCTACGATAAACGAAATAAGTTCACCAGTTAGGATCTCTTTCCTAGCTATAGCAGAAAGTCATAAGTTGAACAATGTAACAACAGAATATTACAAAACTAAAAATTCTATTAAGAAGTCAATAGACTCATACCCCTCTCTGTCATTTAGAGCAGAAAATAAATACTAGAGAGTACGTATCTTATTCAGTTATAGAAGGGTAGGAATGGATCAGAATTTTCAGAAAAAATCGTCAAAATATTAATGGAGCAATGAAGTCAAAACAAGTGGGTCGCTAGTTGTTACCTTCTCAGAACTATCATTTTTATCATTTACATCTTTAATAATCCCTTTCCTCCTGTTATTTATCGCTTGAAGATGTGCACGTGCAGGTGCAACATCAGAAGAAGCGACAGAAGCTGCCAAATGACCCATAGAACCCCAACGCTCTCCAACCACCTATAAAAGGAATTGCATCAGATATCCATCCAAATATAAGGGTGGAATAAATGTAAAAAAAAAAAAAGGTCATGCTCTACACCTCCTTAAGTGTCCTCCCCTCACGAGCTGCTTGTTCTTTGGCCCTTTTCATTGCCTTAAGTCTCCAACTAGCACCCCCATCACCGACAACTGCAGCAGATAGAAGTTGTGCATCTCCAGCCTTCATTCTATTTGATTCTTCTGGATAGCCGCTTCCATCATTCTTCAAGTAAGGATTAAGTTCCCGGGGATTATCCTTCTTTACCTTGTGATCGAAAAGAACTGTTTTAGAAATATGCTAGAAACGGAAATGAAAATCGCAAAATGATGAAATTGAAAAGGAGTGATTGAATTATGAACTTCGACGAGGGTAGATACACATGTATAAAGTTCACTAACAGAACCTGCATTCTGCAATAAAAAAAAAATAATAACGCAGGCAATAGCACTAAGAACATAAAAATAACTAATTCCACAACGAAAAGCATACAGCAGAGCGTACAGCTCGGATACCTACCTCTTCTGCTGGGACTACCTCTGGCTTCATATCGGAAGATTGGCTGCCAGGAGTTTTCTCTGCGTTGTCTCTTGGCAGAAGCATCCACTCAAGTCCCATTTCTTTCCTCACAATATCAACATGGTCTTGTGACTGAGATCCTTTACCCACATCTGTATCTGTATCTTCTGATGAATATTCTGTTCTTTGTCTTGTTGTCTTTTTCTCTGAATGACTTCTATGTCGACCTTCAGAGCTATCATCATGTGTTTTCTTGGATTTTACTAGGTGTTTTCGTTTCTTCCTATCACGCCCTGATTCACTGGAACTACTACTTATTTCTGAAACAGAAGACATATCCTCATCCGACGCATACCACTTTTTCTTCTTCCTCGATCCACTTTTTATTTTATCAAGTTCGTCATCAGAACTGTGGTACCGCGAACTCTTGCTTCGCTTCCCATCCCTTTCCTTCCTGTGTTTGGACTTTCTTCTCTCCTTTACAGAACCTTTTTCCTCATTTCTTTCCTAAAGCACAATCGCCAAGAGTTGTTTTAAAAGACAAAAAAGAGGAGGGAGAAAAAAAAGGCAAAATTCGTCCAACAAATAAATATTTTTCATCAAACGATCGACTGGTACTGGGAACACTATTAGCATCCCAACTCAAATGCAGCAGATACAAATTTTAATGTTGAATTAAACTACGACTTACTTCATCAATCTGATCCCGAGGTATGAACTTCAATCCTGAGAGCATAATTCTTCCTCTTATACCCAAAGCGGACTCACAGCAGTAGCTTAAAATCTACCGAACGCATTCAGAACAGAAATTCAACATAACACTGTCAACGTCCGCAAAATCAGACAAAGATAGAGATACTAACCCAAAATCGAGAATTGAGAGGGTTCGCGTCGAACGGTACGTGGAGTTTGAGCTATCCGGCGATGGCTAGCGTGGTCGGTCGACGGTCAGGGGAGGAGGGTTTTCCAATTTAGGGCTCCGATGTAATGGGTTTTGTACTTGTGTTTGTGTACGTCACGTCCGATCGCCATTCGCCGATGCCTAATTCGGAGAATTTTAAAAAAGAGGAACGATTCTATTTCGTTTTAAAAAACAGAGGAACGTGTTCTCAAATGACTGAAATACCCTTACTAAAAAACTGGTTAAGGAGGCTAATCCGACTCATTAAGCGAAAAAAGTATGCGAGTTTTATTCGAGTTTGAGTACGCTCGAATAGACGACTCGAATAAATTATTCGAGTGAGAAAAATTATTCGACTATATTCGAGTTAAAACCAAAACTCGAATGACGTACTCTAATAATAAATCGAAGAGATAAGGTGACTCGAATAATGTGCAGAAATTTTAAACGAATAAGCCACATTATTCGAGTATCTTATCGAGTTTCCTTTTCGAGTCGAAACTCGAATACGGAACTCGGATAAGTTACTCGAATAAGCTGCATTTTAAAAAGCTCGGAAAGAAAATTAGACAGCAGTCACTCGAAATCCCTAAATCTCTCGCGCACTCTTTCGAAACCAAATCGCATACTCGAAAAATCGTACACAAACCCACGCATAACCATCAATGGCGAAACGAAAAGCGAGTTCATCGGAGCCTTCCGCGCCTGTGCGTAACCGGGTGGATGAGCAAATCGACGCCGGTAGAGCCACGGTGAGTTTTGGTCGCATTTTGGGTTTTTGTCAAATCGAATTGGTTGAACGCATTTATTGGTTAGATCTTTCGTTTGTAGCGTTAAATCGATCGATTTTGATGTTAAATCGTTGCGTAAACGTCGTAATCGGTCGGATTTTTTGGCAAAATCGTTTTCATCGGCTATTCGAGTAATTATTCGAGTTGTTAGGGTTCGAATATCTGCTTGGCGTATTCGAGTGATGATTTACTCGAATAGTTGACTCGAATAACAGAGAATTTTTTGTGTTTTTGCGTTTTCAGGTCTATCTTCCGACGAAGTTGCCGGCGGACATGTTCTACCATGCCACCCTCACTCTGAACTCGCATTACATGTCGGTATGCGAACGCATCCGTGCGCTTTTGAACGAGGAGGAAATGGAGGAGATGGTGAGACGGACCCAGTTCGGGAACTTGATAAAGGTGGCCTGAAACCACTACAACTCGAACATGATCCTGTGGTTTTTGATGAGCCGGCAGGTGGAGTACATGCCGGAGTCGAAGGAGTTCTGGATGGTCGTTCGTGGGCGGCCATTAAGATTTTCATTGGTCGAGTATTGCCTACTCACGGGCCTCGACTGCGGCGCAAACGAGCCGGAGATACCGTCATCGAACGAGTTTGCGACGAGGCATTGGCCTGGTATTAATTCTATTTTTTTATCTTTTTGATTCGTTTTTTTACTTCGATTTCAAAAACTAACGTTTGTTTTATGGCTCGCAGGCAAGCCCGTTATATATTATATCGATTTGGAGGATAGAGTCACGGAAATGATCCGTGACGCCGGTGGAGCCTCAGGCGTGAATCCCGAGAAATTGAAGATCGCGGCCCTTTATTTTGCCGTCGGGGTGCTAGGGGAGCGGAGGGTAAAGAAGGACTTGAAGGTCAAGGACGAGTGGCTCCGTCTGGTGGAGGACTTCGACCGCTTCAACGAATATCCTTGGGGAATGATATCATTCGAGGAGGTCATTTATGGTCTGAACAAAGACCTCTTGGGGAAGCACATGGAGATGACATCGAAGGGAAAAACATCAACAACCCTCGATATCAGCGGCTTCGTAATGCCGCTTCAGGTAATTAGTTTTGTATTATTATTTAAGACATATTATACTTATTTTAACTTACTTTTACTCTCTTTTATCAGGTTCTGGCGTACGAGTGCTGGCCGACCGTCGGGCAAGAATTCGCCGTGAGAAGAGCCGGCGAAGGGCTCCCGTTACCCCGTATGTGCCATTGGAAGACCACATTTTACGGCAAGAGCTCTGCTCCGGGATGGCAAGCGGTCGAGCGTGCATTCGGTGCCGTGGCGATGGATGTAAGTATATTTATTTATTTATAATATGGATTTATTTAGATTGCGTTTTCTAAATTGTACAAATACACAGGACGTGCGGTGTTGCCTTACACCGACCGATGCTGAAGCCGATTCAAGGCACTTCCGCACGGTCGCCGGCTTTTATGGCAGCCGGGATGATGCCGTAGCCCAGAGGATAGTGGAGCATCTTCTTAATGGGCTGCCGGTCTACTGCACCGACCATCGGCTTGCTCCGTCTCCTCCTCGGCCATCTCCTCCTCGGCCGTCTCCTCCTCCGAGGCCGTCTCCTCCGAGGTCTTCTCCTCCGAGGCCGTCTCCTCCTCCTTCCGGCTCAATAATTGCCCATTTCGATAGGAGAATGGACAGGCTGGAAGGCGATGTACGGGATATGCGGGCGGAGATTAGGGAGCTGCGCTCGATCGTGCTCTAAGGTATGTCTTACTTAATGTTTATTTTATAAGATTATATTGATATTACGTAAATCTAACGTAATATACTTATTTTGTAGCCCTTGAGAGCCTGACGCGCTCGATGGTCTGGGATGTTACGAGGAGCTACGATCAGGACATGCCGCCTCCTTCGCTTTCTCATTCGGCGCCGAGAGGGAGTCGGGACATGCCGCCGCGGTCGCCTCCTCCTTCGCCTCCTCATTCGCAGAACGTGACGGAGAGTCGGGAGCAGAGGGGCGAGGATGTAGAGATGGACGAGATGGATGTAGATATGATGGAGGCCGCGGCCGTGGCGGCAGAGAGGGCCGCGGCGGAAGCGGCGGCAGCGGCAGCGGCGGCGGCGGACAGGACCGCGGCGGAGAAGGCGGCGACGGAGAGGGCGGCGGCGGAGAGGGCCGCAGCGGAGAGGGCGGCGGCGGAGACGGCGGCGGCGGAGAGGGCGGCGGCGGAGACGGCCGCGACGGAGAGGGCGGCGGCGGAGAGGGCGGAGGCGGATAGGGCCGCGGCGGAGGCGGCGGAGGCGGCGGCGGCGGCGGAGAGGGCCGCGGCGGAGAAGGCGGCGAGGGCGGAGAGGGCCGCCGCGGCGTCGAAGGCAAAGAAGGCGGCGTGGGCGGAGGCGCAGAGGGCCGCCCCGGCGTCGAAGGCAAAGAAGGCGGCGGAAGCGGAGACGCAGAAGGCCGCGGCGGAGAGGCGGCCACGGACGGAACGTGCGAAGAAGAAGTCGAGGTTGCTGTCGAGTCCGTATACGCCGACGCCCGATTCGACCCCTCGCGTTGCAATACAACGCCAAGCGGACATAGAGCAGATCATCGGCGAGAGGGTGAAGAGTTGGGATGCCGTCGCGGCGGAGGTGGCAAGAATGGGCGCAAAGGAGGAGCGGCAAGGAATGCTCCAAGCGTACGACAAGAAATTCTTTGCCGACCTGTCCACAGCGAAAGTGTGGCTTTCGGATGGGGTATGTGTGTTTTTTGCTAAATATGTTCTAATTATTTCGTTTAATAACATTATATGCTATTATTGCAGCACATCAACGAGGCATTCTGCGGGTTCACGGCGATGCAAGAAAACTGCGTGCATGCGGAGCGAATCGCGTACGTGAACACCAACTTCGCACATGCAGTCAAGATGGAGTCCGCCAAACCGCGACCGTGGAACGTGTCCTCGTTCGAGCTATTCGCCACGGGAGAGTTCAATGCGATATACGGCGGCAAGCCGTCACTTCACTGGAGCCAAGCGGATGTGGCCGTCATCCCATTGGCATTTAACGCGCATTGGGTGCTCCTCGTCGCTCGGTTCAAGGAGAGGAACATCCTCGTTTTGGATTCCGACTGCAAAAGCGATTCAAACTTGAGGTTCATGAAGCCGTTCCTCGATCCTTTGGCCGAAGTGATACCGCTGATGCTTCGACACGTAGGCGTGGAGCAAGATTCCGTGGAGAAGTTTGCTTGGGTGCGGTGCCCCAATTTCCCTCAACACCTCAGGTAATTTTCTTATTTTCTCACTTTCTTATTTTCTTATTTTCTTAAACCTGAAATTGTTCTATTTCTCGAACAGCGGAGAGTGCGGTATGTACATGCTTAGGGCCGCGATGTCTCTGTTGATCGGTAACAGAGATGATCTCTACGCTTTGGACGATTCTAAAGTTTTGTCGTTTAGAAAGTTTTTGACGATATGTATTTAGTTTAACAATTGGGATATTGTATGAACCGTTTTAGATATATTTGTATAGATTTTTTGATTTGGAATTGTTCTGTGTTATGGTTGGTTGAGTTGCTGTTGAGGTTGTTCAGAGTGTTCAAGGTTCAGTGTTGTTTTTTTTCAAAATTCACTGTTATTCGAGTAAAAGAGCTCGTTCGAATAATGATAATTTAATCGAGTAACGTATTCGAGCCTAATCCGAGTACCTCACTCGAATAAGCCTCACTGGATCAGTTGATTTTACCGGACTTCACTGTTTTTCGAGTCAAAGAGCTTGTTCGAATAACGAGAATTAAACGAGTAAGCCATTCGAGCATAATCCGAGTATATTACAGCACTCGAATAAACTTCACTGGATAAGTTGTTTCCGTCGAGCTTCACTGTTATCCGAGTTAAAGAGTTTGTTAGAATAATGTTACGTTTATCGAGTTCCGTATTCGAGTTTATTCGAGTACAATACACAACTCGAATAATTTAAAAATCGAAAATATTGTTTTTATATCATGAGCATGAAATGTTAAATAACATTTCATGTTAAATATCATTTCATGTTAAATAACATTTCCTGTCTAAGTAATAATATATTATAGAGATTCTTGAAAAAAAAAAGAAAATAAAGTTGATATTTCTATACATGTTATAAATATTGTTGATGGGAATGTATATAGTAAAGTCCTATCTACCAATGTATTTCATTGTATGTCATGCAACGACTTTTATTAAACATTGTTAATCTTCATAAAGCGACTTATTAACATCATGAAGGCCCTAAAACATCGAAATATTGATATTTATACATCTATGTATCGAGATAATTAAAATTCAAAAATTCTGAAAAGAACACTCGAATTGCAAGATATTATTCGAGTTCGGTATTCGATTTTTTTGTAAGTTATTCGAGTTATCCGGGTACTCGAATATGTTCAGGTTTCCATTTTCGAATTTTTATCGTTATGTTATTCGAGTTTAATATTCTAATGGTATTCGAGTTGCGAAGTTTACTCGAATAACAGTGAAAAAAGCTACAATCAAGCCAAACTTACAATATCCATCAATCTCATACAACCTCATACATCAAACTCATACAACCTCATACATCAAACTCATACAACCTCATACATCAAACTCATACAAACTCATACATCAAGATTTACTTAATGTCTACGACCAAACTCACCGACGGACGGAAACCTCTTTTCTTTTCTCCGACCACGCCTTGCTACGAACGGAGGCGGCAGCACCAATTGATCCGAGGTATCCCACTCGGCTTGATCCGGAACCGGCGAAACTCGTCCATGATAAGCAGACTGCCACGTTAGGACAGAATAATATTCCGAACACAACGGGTAGAAACTCATGTTCGCTCGTAGACTAGCCGCGATTGCATGTGGACAAGGAATCCTGTCGATGTCGAATTGGCGGCACGTACAAGTCTTCGACCGCAAGTTAACAATGGCACGACCCCCCGGAGATCGGACATCGTACTCATGCGGAGCGATTTCATGTACTTCATACCCTTGACTTAGCTCATACTGTTAGGAATCGGTGCACATAATCACGTATTACACGCAGCGAAAATTAAAGTTTTTATATCAATATATTAAACCGATTCCACCAAGATCCATGCGAATTAAACTTAACTCGTTGATAGCGATCATACCTGATATTACCTTGAGATGTGTACGTATCCAAATACCAAACGTATGGTATCTCTATCGGTATCCACCAAGAACACGATCAAAGAAATCGTCCTTTCACCAGCTAGGAGCTACTCGAACAACGTAGATTGATTGCACTGAGAACTGAAAACTCCTTTTTAGTCTCATGTGATGGTTATGTCCATTTTTCGAAAGATTCCTAGGGCAGTATTTGAAGGCCACGGCTGCCAACTTTATTGGCAATTAAGTCAATCATAATCGTTTCCTTTATTACACTAATAAAGGATCAATGTATTATTATATTCCATAATTACATTAATTACACAATCATGGCGTGATTTCATCTTATGATTATCTCCTTATCAATACAATATGTAGATCTTATCCAAATATTGTATAATATTCTGTTATATTTTCTAAATATAATAGCCGATATCCTCCCAATCTTTCATCTATAAAAGAACGTTGATAAATATATCAAATATATATTTATCGTGAACTCATATCATATATGTTATTTCAACCTTGTTTATTTTCGTATTATATGATAAACGAATAAATTATCGCATAATTTATTTATCGCCATATTTACATCTCATGTAGTACATACAAAATTATTCTCTTTGATCTATTCTTTTCGGTGTGACCCAGTAGGATCCATGTCAAATTGGCAATAGAATTAGAACCCGTTCTAAATCTATAAATCATAATAGCACCTAGCAAATGTATTAAGATTACCCAAGTGACATAGATAATAAGTATCTCAAATACGAACCATCATCCTTAAGCAACAATTGCCCGTGTCAATTCCTTGTCGCATAATATCCTAAATAAGTTCAAGGTAGGAATGTGTCATCCTCGCAACTTATTTATTTCTTGATTCCAAAAGTTTATCGTAAATATGATTAGTCTTAATCACATTGCATGCATTACGATATCACCTTTATCAAGGGGCCCGCAGATATTATCACTCAAAAAATATGAGGGACAAAATATTCTTGATGAACATAATCCACTGCACTAGTCACGCTTGTCGTAACACCACCCATATCGTTACCATTTACGGCTAACGTTGAGCGATACTAACAGGCTCGCATTTCTAGTGTTGAAAAATGAACATCTCATATTATAGAATTCAAGACACGTATGAAACATTAATGACACAAACACAATCCATAGTATGTTTCATTTCGGGTCTATCCGATACATAATCTCCATTATATATCTGTATGATTAAATTGATAACTCTTTATCAAATAGTTTGTAGAACATAACTATCATTTAATCCACACATTAATCTTAGACATGATAACTAGTGTTCCATGCTAAATATCAAGATTAAGGATAATTTAGAGTAAATATTATCTATTCCAATATGGAATTCTACAATCTAAGTCATCGACTTAAATGATCCATAGATAATTAATTTACTCAAGGAACAAAATGATATAAATCATTCAATTCGTGAAAATAAAGAAAACGCAACAATATAATGTTGGCTTCTTGATCACAATACTAACAATCTCCCACTTGATCTAAAGCCAAACCAAACATCTCTATGCATGTAGCAATAAACAAGGGTCCTCAGAATAATCGTATAATTCAAAGCCAATTTCCATCGTATCTAATACCCATAGATTCACTATGAGAAGTGTGCTTGGCTTGAGGTAAAGGTTTTGTCAGTGGGTCGGCTGTGTTGCCGGCGGAATCAACTCTGCAAACCTTCACATCACCTCTATCAACGATTTCTCGTATTAAGTGATAACGACGCAGAACATGCTTGGATCTTTGGTGTGACCTAGGCTCTTTCGCTTGAGCAATAGCTCCATTGTTGTCACAATACAACTCAAGTGGGCCATCAATACTAGGAACTACACCAAGCTCAGTTACGAACTTTCTTATCCAACATCCCTCTTTAGCCGCTTCAGAAGCAGCTATGTATTCTGCCTCAGTAGTGAAATCTGCTGTTGTTTCCTGTTTGGAACTCTTCCAACTAACAGCACCTCCATTGAGCAGAAATACATATCCTGATTGCGATCTCATATCATCATGGTCGGTTTGAAAACTAGCATCAGTGTAACCTTTTACAACGAGCTCAGGTTCACCACCATAAACAAGGAACATATCCTTAGTCCTTTTCAGGTACTTGAGGATATTTTTAACTGCACGCCAATGTGCTATGCCCGGAGTGGCCTGATATCTACTTGTCACACTAAGCGCGTATGACACGTCAGGGCGAGTGCATATCATGGCGTACATGATAGATCCAATTGCCGAAGCATATGGAACCCTACTCATCTCATTCAGCTCATCAGGTGTTCTGGGACACTGATTCTTGATTAAATGTACCATGTGACATAGGTATGAAACCTTTCTTGCAATCTTGCATAGAAAATCGCTTCAACACCTTTTCAATATATGCACTTTGACTCAATCCTATGAGTCTCTTCGATCTATCTCTATAGATCTTGATGCCCAAAATATAAGCAGCTTCGCCCAAATCCTTCATCGAGAACACTTTCATTAATGAGGATTTGACGAACTCCAGTGATGGAATATCATTACCTATAAGAAGTATGTCATCTACATACAGTACTAGAAAAACTATTGCGCTCCCACTAGTTCTCTTGTATACACAAGGTTCCTCTTCGCATTTGATAAAATCAAACATTTTGATCTCTTTATCGAAGCGTTTGTTCCAACTTCGTGATGCTTGCTTCAACCCATAAATGGATTTCTGAAGCTTGCATACCTTCCTAGCATTCAATGGATCTACAAAACCTTCTGGTTGTGTCATGTACACATCTTCCTCTAAATCACCATTTAGAAATGCAGTCTTAACATCCATTTGCCATATTTCATAGTCGTGAAATGCGGCAATTGCTAGAAGGATCCGAATCGACTTAAACATAACTACTGGTGAGAAAGTTTCGTCATAGTCAACTCCTTGAACTTGTTTGAAACCTTTCGCTACCAGTCGTGCCTTGTATGTAGTCAGATTACCGTCCATGTCTGTCTTCCTTTTGAAAACCCATTTGTTTTCAATGGCTTTTACACCATCAGGAAGATCGACTAAGTTCCAAACTTGATTGTCGTACATGGACTGCATCTCGGATTTCATGGCTCCTAGCCACTCATCAAAGTCAGGTCTGTCTAATGCTTCTTTATAAGTCATTGGGTCCTCGGTATCTAATACCAATATCTCATGGAGTCCCAAAAACCTCGCAGGTATTCGGACTATCCGTGTTGACCTACGTAAAGGTTGTTCCTCCGGCTGAACCTCCTCCACAACAATTTGTGGTTGTTCAACTTCGACTGATGTCGAATCAGCTTGAGGCAATACTTGAGCCTCTTCCGCAACTTGTTGCGAAATTGGCTCTTCTTGACTCGCGCTGGTGGAAGCTATCATGGGTTGGGAGATACGATAACCCATAACCGTATCATCTTGTAGTGTCCCTTGAATTTCTTCAACTCTAACGCTACTATCGTTCCCTTTTCGTGTGAGAAACTCTTTCTCCAAGAAAACGCCATGTCGAGCAACAAACACTTTGTTCTCGGACTTATGATAGAAATAATATCCTTTGGTTTCTTTAGGATATCCTACGAAGAAGCACTTATCCGATCTAGGGCCAAGTTTATCAACCATCAACCTTTTGACGTAAACCTCGCAACCCCAAATTTTCATAAAAGTCATATTTGGTACCTTACCAAACCATATCTCATATGGTGTCTTTTCTACAGACTTAGAAGGAACTCGGTTCAGTGTGAATGCAGCAGTTTCAAGCGCATAACCCCAAAAGGAAAGAGAAAGTTCGGTTTGACTCATCATAGATCGAACCATGTCTAACAAGGTTCTGTTCCGCCTTTCAGAAACACCATTCCATTGTGGCGTTCCAGGAGGAGTCAACTGTGAAACAATTCCACATTCTTTAAGATAAGCACCAAACTCTATGCTCAAATATTCACCTCCACGGTCTGACCGTAAGGCTTTTATTTTCTTATTGAGCTGGTTCTCAACTCCATTCTTGAATTCTTTGAACTTTTCAATTGATTCAGATTTGTGTCTCATCAAGTAGACATAACCGTATCTACTGAAATCATCAGTAAATGTAATGAATTATTGATAACCTCCCCGAGCATTAGTCGTCATCGGACCACATACATCACTATGTATTAGTTCTAGTAGGTCATTTACCCTTTCGCCTCTCTTGGTGAAAGGCGCTTTAACCATCTTCCCGAGTAAACAAGATTCACATGTCTCAATTGATTCTAAATCAAATTGACCAAGAAGTCCCACTTCTTGTAATTTCTTAATGCGTCTCTCATTTATATGACCTAGGCGACAATGCCACATGAGAGTCATACTCTCACGAGAAGTCTTGGATCTTTTGTTATTGATATTCAAAACTTGTTTTTCCATCTCAAGCAAATATAGACCATTCTTCTCATAAGAACATCCATAAAATAAGTTATTTTTATAAAATGAAAAGCAACCATTCTTAATGGTGAAATAAAATTCATCCATGTCCAAACATGAAATAGAAATAATATTTCTAGAGATAGATGGAACATAATGAACATTTTTCAGTTCTAAAACAAGTCCACTTGGCAAAGACACATCTATGCATCCAATAGCAACAGCTGCAACACTTGCACCATTCCCGACACGTAGTTGTACTTCGCCTTTTCTTAGCATCCTCTTATTCTTTAGTGCCTGCATATTCGAACAAATATGAGCGCACGATCCGGTATCAAATACCCATTCAGAATCAGAAGTAGCAATGTTAACTTCAATAACAAATATACCTGAAACAGTTGGAACCTTTCCATTTTTCAAGTCATCAAGATACTTGGGACAATTTCTCTTCCAGTGCCCAATGCCTTTACAATAAAAGCACTCAGCAGTAGCAGCAACCTTGACCTTGGGAGCGCTCGAAGCGACAACCTTAGCCTTATTTTTACCAACATTTGGTTTGCCTTTTATTTGGCGCTTGAATTTGTCTTTCTTAATCTTTTTCCCACCTGCATGAATTGCGAGCACATGAGAAACTCCTTTCTTCATGTCAAGTTCAGCAGTTTTCAGCATCCCATAGATCTCATCCAAGCTCTTGTCCATTCCATGCATATGATAGTTCATGATGAACGATGAATAGCTGGGAGGAAGAGAGTTGAAGATAATGTCTGTGGCCAACTCTTTGCCCACAGGAGCTTCAAGTTTTTCCAACTGTTGCACATAACTCAACATCTTGAGCATGTGATCACCAACAGAGTTACCCTCAGACATCTTACATGCCAGCAGAGCTCTAGTCACATTATACCTCTCAGCACGTGCATGCTCTTGAAACATTTTCTTGAGCTGCTCCATGATGTCGTACGACGTGCTCAACTCGAATCGCTTCTGCAATTCGGGTGCTATCGTCGCCACAATCAGACATTGTACATCGATCTCATCGGAACAATGTCGGTCGTACTCATCGACTTCTTCAACACTTGAATCAGCATTGGGATCTTTGGGAATGGGCGCATTAATTACATATTCCTTGCGCTCTTGCCTAAGAACGATTCTTTAGGATATCCTACGAAGAAGCACTTATCCGATCTAGGGCCAAGTTTATCAACCATCAACCTTTTGACGTAAACCTCGCAACCCCAAATTTTCATAAAAGTCATATTTGGTACCTTACCAAACCATATCTCATATGGTGTCTTTTCTACAGACTTAGAAGGAACTCGGTTCAGTGTGAATGCAGCAGTTTCAAGCGCATAACCCCAAAAGGAAAGAGAAAGTTCGGTTTGACTCATCATAGATCGAACCATGTCTAACAAGGTTCTGTTCCGCCTTTCAGAAACACCATTCCATTGTGGCGTTCCAGGAGGAGTCAACTGTGAAACAATTCCACATTCTTTAAGATAAGCACCAAACTCTATGCTCAAATATTCACCTCCACGGTCTGACCGTAAGGCTTTTATTTTCTTATTGAGCTGGTTCTCAACTCCATTCTTGAATTCTTTGAACTTTTCAATTGATTCAGATTTGTGTCTCATCAAGTAGACATAACCGTATCTACTGAAATCATCAGTAAATGTAATGAATTATTGATAACCTCCCCGAGCATTAGTCGTCATCGGACCACATACATCACTATGTATTAGTCCTAGTAGGTCATTTACCCTTTCGCCTCTCTTGGTGAAAGGCGCTTTAACCATCTTCCCGAGTAAACAAGATTCACATGTCTCAATTGATTCTAAATCAAATTGACCAAGAAGTCCCACTTCTTGTAATTTCTTAATGCGTCTCTCATTTATATGACCTAGGCGACAATGCCACATGAGAGTCATACTCTCACGAGAAGTCTTGGATCTTTTGTTATTGATATTCAAAACTTGTTTTTCCATCTCAAGCAAATATAGACCATTCTTCTCATAAGAACATCCATAAAATAAGTTATTTTTATAAAATGAAAAGCAACCATTCTTAATGGTGAAATAAAATTCATCCATGTCCAAACATGAAATAGAAATAATATTTCTAGAGATAGATGGAACATAATGAACATTTTTCAGTTCTAAAACAAGTCCACTTGGCAAAGACACATCTATGCATCCAATAGCAACAGCTGCAACACTTGCACCATTCCCGACACGTAGTTGTACTTCGCCTTTTCTTAACATCCTCTTATTCTTTAGTGCCTGCATATTCGAACAAATATGAGCGCACGATCCGGTATCAAATACCCATTCAGAATCAGAAGTAGCAATGTTAACTTCAATAACAAATATACCTGAAACAGTTGGAACCTTTCCATTTTTCAAGTCATCAAGATACTTGGGACAATTTCTCTTCCAGTGCCCAATGCCTTTACAATAAAAGCACTCAGCAGTAGCAGCAACCTTGACCTTGGGAGCGCTCGAAGCGACAACCTTAGCCTTATTTTTACCAACATTTGGTTTGCCTTTTATTTGGCGCTTGAATTTGTCTTTCTTAATCTTTTTCCCACCTGCATGAATTGCGAGCACATGAGAAACTCCTTTCTTCATGTCAAGTTCAGCAGTTTTCAGCATCCCATAGATCTCATCCAAGCTCTTGTCCATTCCATGCATATGATAGTTCATGATGAACGATGAATAGCTGGGAGGAAGAGAGTTGAAGATAATGTCTGTGGCCAACTCTTTGCCCACAGGAGCTTCAAGTTTTTCCAACTGTTGCACATAACTCAACATCTTGAGCATGTGATCACCAACAGAGTTACCTCAGACATCTTACATGCCAGCAGAGCTCTAGTCACATTATACCTCTCAGCACGTGCATGCTCTTGAAACATTTTCTTGAGCTGCTCCATGATGTCGTACGACGTGCTCAACTCGAATCGCTTCTGCAATTCGGGTGCTATCGTCGCCACAATCAGACATTGTACATCGATCTCATCGGAACAATGTCGGTCGTACTCATCGACTTCTTCAACACTTGAATCAGCATTGGAATCTTTGGGAATGGGCGCATTAATTACATATTCCTTGCGCTCTTGCCTAAGAGCGATTCTTTAGGATATCCTACGAAGAAGCACTTATCCGATCTAGGGCCAAGTTTATCAACCATCAACCTTTTGACGTAAACCTCGCAACCCAAATTTTCATAAAAGTCATATTGGTACCTTACCAAACCATATCTCATATGGTGTCTTTTCTACAGACTTAGAAGGAACTCGGTTCAGTGTGAATGCAGCAGTTTCAAGCGCATAACCCCAAAAGGAAAGAGAAAGTTCGGTTTGACTCATCATAGATCGAACCATGTCTAACAAGGTTCTGTTCCGCCTTTCAGAAACACCATTCCATTGTGGCGTTCCAGGAGGAGTCAACTGTGAAACAATTCCACATTCTTTAAGATAAGCACCAAACTCTATGCTCAAATATTCACCTCCACGGTCTGACCGTAAGGCTTTTATTTTCTTATTGAGCTGGTTCTCAACTCCATTCTTGAATTCTTTGAACTTTTCAATTGATTCAGATTTGTGTCTCATCAAGTAGACATAACCGTATCTACTGAAATCATCAGTAAATGTAATGAATTATTGATAACCTCCCCGAGCATTAGTCGTCATCGGACCACATACATCACTATGTATTAGTCCTAGTAGGTCATTTACCCTTTCGCCTCTCTTGGTGAAAGGCGCTTTAACCATCTTCCCGAGTAAACAAGATTCACATGTCTCAATTGATTCTAAATCAAATTGACCAAGAAGTCCCACTTCTTGTAATTTCTTAATGCGTCTCTCATTTATATGACCTAGGCGACAATGCCACATGAGAGTCATACTCTCACGAGAAGTCTTGGATCTTTTGTTATTGATATTCAAAACTTGTTTTTCCATCTCAAGCAAATATAGACCATTCTTCTCATAAGAACATCCATAAAATAAGTTATTTTTATAAAATGAAAAGCAACCATTCTTAATGGTGAAATAAAATTCATCCATGTCCAAACATGAAATAGAAATAATATTTCTAGAGATAGATGGAACATAATGAACATTTTTCAGTTCTAAAACAAGTCCACTTGGCAAAGACACATCTATGCATCCAATAGCAACAGCTGCAACACTTGCACCATTCCCGACACGTAGTTGTACTTCGCCTTTTCTTAGCATCCTCTTATTCTTTAGTGCCTGCATATTCGAACAAATATGAGCGCACGATCCGGTATCAAATACCCATTCAGAATCAGAAGTAGCAATGTTAACTTCAATAACAAATATACCTGAAACAGTTGGAACCTTTCCATTTTTCAAGTCATCAAGATACTTGGGACAATTTCTCTTCCAGTGCCCAATGCCTTTACAATAAAAGCACTCAGCAGTAGCAGCAACCTTGACCTTGGGAGCGCTCGAAGCGACAACCTTAGCCTTATTTTTACCAACATTTGGTTTGCCTTTTATTTGGCGCTTGAATTTGTCTTTCTTAATCTTTTTCCCACCTGCATGAATTGCGAGCACATGAGAAACTCCTTTCTTCATGTCAAGTTCAGCAGTTTTCAGCATCCCATAGATCTCATCCAAGCTCTTGTCCATTCCATGCATATGATAGTTCATGATGAACGATGAATAGCTGGGAGGAAGAGAGTTGAAGATAATGTCTGTGGCCAACTCTTTGCCCACAGGAGCTTCAAGTTTTTCCAACTGTTGCACATAACTCAACATCTTGAGCATGTGATCACCAACAGAGTTACTCTCAGACATCTTACATGCCAGCAGAGCTCTAGTCACATTATACCTCTCAGCACGTGCATGCTCTTGAAACATTTCTTGAGCTGCTCCATGATGTCGTACGACGTGCTCAACTCGAATCGCTTCTGCAATTCGGGTGCTATCGTCGCCACAATCAGACATTGTACATCGATCTCATCGGAACAATGTCGGTCGTACTCATCGACTTCTTCAACACTTGAATCAGCATTGGGATCTTTGGGAATGGGCGCATTAATTACATATTCCTTGCGCTCTTGCCTAAGAACGATTCTTAGGTTACGGTACCAATCAATAAAATTGGTCCCATTAGAGCTCAATTTGTCCTTGTCCAAAAGCGAACGCAATGCTTGTGCTGCCATTATCTACGTCACAGAGGAAAAAAGGTTTCAGTTATTTTCACGTAAATGTTTTATTCACATAATAAAACTCCCACTACAATTTAATGCCCCATAGTAGTAGGTCCAAGATCCATATTTTCACTAAGAATAAGCCAGCGTCGGCATGAAACTTTATCTTAGTTATTTTAGGTAAGCAAAACATTGCTAATCAAATCATATTTGACTCTTGGTTTTGTTGACATCGTATACCAACAAAACTTCTCCCCAAGACCCAAAACGGTTTTGGTCTCTTGATAAGCGAACTCATTCTATTTGATACGGCATGTCGGACATACCCCACGACTCTTAAAGATTAAATATGGTGCCTACTGAGTAGGTCCCACCAATATTCTTTCAAAATTCGGCGCGGATAGAATAGCAAGGGAGTAGACTTAATTTTAAAAGGGACTCAAAATCGTCAATCATATTAACAAATATTTAAATCATTTCCTAATTTAAATATGATGCGATATTATTCAAATAATAATACTCTAACACATTAAAGATGCAAATTATCTAATAATCTAGCATATGCACATGAGCTCATCTCAACTCACGATCGATCATATTGCTGTTCTTTCCGAATCATATCCAATATGATGATAATACATATACATGTATATATAGGCAAATACTCAGTGCAAAAATCATGTAATACACGATGCAAGCATTCGGTATAAGCATATGAAATTACAAGCTGCCCATATGATTGCACAGATGCATATAATATTCTGAATATTATTATAATGATTAATACTTATGAACATCACATCATGTACACTCCACATCATAAGCGCCCTATACATATTGGCCATGTGATTGCAATTATATATGTACACACACTTGCACCTTTTTCTCATATGAAAACATCACATCAGCTTTCATCATCATATTAATTATAATAATTAAAACATGCTTGTTGCGACACAATCATGATAGAAACAGCAATGAAAACTAAATAGTTATCCCATCACATGAGATCACGTTGAACCATTCACATGACATACCTATATTCTAGATCGAAAATATCAAGGCAGTATCGATCATCACATGATGTTACACTGGTGGCATATGATTGCATTTATAGACACATATACAGGTATATTATGAATATAAGCTCTTTTGAACAACACGTTGAACAGGCAATCAAATCGAATCATGTGAATAAAATAATGAATTAAAATATTCTTATGCCATAACAGTTAAGCAACGCAAGAAGGCTCTGATACCACTGTTAGGAATCGGTGCACATAATCACGTATTACACGCAGCGAAAATTAAAGTTTTTATATCAATATATTAAACCGATTCCACCAAGATCAATGCGAATTAAACTTAACTCGTTGATAGCGATCATACCTGATATTACCTTGAGATGTGTACGTATCCAAATACCAAACGTATGGTATCTCTATCGGTATCCACCAAGAACACGATCAAAGAAATCGTCCTTTCACCAGCTAGGAGCTACTCGAACAACGTAGATTGATTGCACTGAGAACTGAAAACTCCTTTTTAGTCTCATGTGATGGTTATGTCCATTTTTCGAAAGATTCCTAGGGCAGTATTTGAAGGCCACGGCTGCCAACTTTATTGGCAATTAAGTCAATCATAATCGTTTCCTTTATTACACTAATAAAGGATCAATGTATTATTATATTCCATAATTACATTAATTACACAATCATGGCGTGATTTCATCTTATGATTATCTCCTTATCAATACAATATGTAGATCTTATCCAAATATTGTATAATATTCTGTTATATTTTCTAAATATAATAGCCGATATCCTCCCAATCTTTCATCTATAAAAGAACGTTGATAAATATATCAAATATATATTTATCGTGAACTCATATCATATATGTTATTTCAACCTTGTTTATTTTCGTATTATATGATAAACGAATAAATTATCGCATAATTTATTTATCGCTAGGGGTGTTCATCGGTCGGTTCGGTTCGGTTTTTTCAAATTTCGGTTCGGTTTTTTCGGTTTTCGGTTTTACGTATGCTTAATCCGATATCCGAACCGTTTTAATTTGGTTCAGTTCGGTTTTTTATAATTCGGTTCAGTTTTTTTTCGGTTCGGTTTTTCGGTTAGGAATTTAATATCAACAAAAAAAAATATTATGAACTGAAAATACATAAAACAATTTATGGTTATTAAAAACAAAGAAGATTTATGGAACGTGACATATGGCAAAATAATTCAAAGCTCCAAAAAAAAAACATGAAAATGGAACAAATTCTAACCAAAATATAAAAACATTCATATGAAGATACTATAAATTACTTGGGAGAAAAATAGTTTTTGATTGGTGAGGAAAACATTCACTTAAAAATGGAAAAAAATATTCCAATGAAATTATATTTAATGTGTTGTTTACGTTATGAGAGAACAACAAATGATTTTTATTATTTTTTCTATTTTTAATGTAGTATGATAATTTTTGTTCGGTTTTTTCGGTTTTTCGGTTTTACGTATGCTTAATCCGATATCTGAACCATTTTAATTTGGTTCGGTTCGGTTTTTTACAATTCGGTTCGGTTTTTTTCGGTTCCGGTCTTTTCGGTTCGGTTCTTTACGGTTCGGTCGGTTTTTTCGGTTTTTCGGTTAATTTGAACACCCCTATTTATCGCCATATTTACATCTCATGTAGTACATACAAAATTATTCTCTTTGATCTATTCTTTTCGGTGTGACCCAGTAGGATCCATGTCACATTGGCAATAGAATTAGAACCCGTTCTAAATCTATAAATCATAATTAGCACCTAGCAAATGTATTAAGATTACCCAAGTGACATAGATAATAAGTATCTCAAATACGAACCATCATCCTTAAGCAACAATTGCCCGTGTCAATTCCTTGTCGCATAATATCCTAAATAAGTTCAAGGTAGGAATGTGTCATCCTCGCAACTTATTTATTTCTTGATTCCAAAAGTTTATCGTAAATATGATTACTCTTAATCACATTGCATGCATTACGATATCACCTTTATCAAGGGGCCCGCAGATATTATCACTCAAAAAATATGAGGGACAAAATATTCTTGATGAACATAATCCACTGCACTAGTCACGCTTGTCGTAACACCACCCGTATCGTTACCATTTACGGCTAACGTTGAGCGATACTAACAGGCTCGCATTTCTAGTGTTGAAAAATGAACATCTCATATTATAGAATTCAAGACACGTATGAAACATTAATGACACAAACACAATCCATAGTATGTTTCATTTCGGGTCTATCCGATACATAATCTCCATTATATATCTGTATGATTAAATTGATAACTCTTTATCAAATAGTTTGTAAAACATAACTATCATTTAATCCACACATTAATCTTAGACATGATAACTAGTGTTCCATGCTAAATATCAAGATTAAGGATAATTTAGAGTAAATATTATTTATTCCAATATGGAATTCTACAATCTAAGTCATCGACTTAAATGATCCATAGATAATTAATTTACTCAAGGAACAAAATGATATAAATCATTCAATTCGTGAAAATAAAGAAAACGCAACAATATAATGTTGGCTTCTTGATCACAATACTAACACATACCTCTCACGGAGCTTCATTTCCACCGTCGGGGTAAACCGCGTGGTTGCTTGTCCAGATTGATGTCTGTATCTAGCAAACCAATCCGCCATCGGCCTCTGTATCGATTCCAGAAGCGCAATGATCGGTAGCTTTCTTTCTTCGCGGAGTCTTGCATTAATCGATTCCACCCCGTTCGTAGTCATGATGTTATAGCGAGACGTCGGAGAATAGGTTCGACTCCATCGTTCATTACTATCAGTCTGTTGCAAATACGCGGATGCGGTGGGAAACCTATTCTCAAAATCACCATATTGTGAATCAAAGTCGCGTTGCTTGTATATTTTAGCAATGTGTATGAACGTCTCCGTCGCACCCTGCTTCTTACACCTGCCTTTCATATTTTGTGACAGGTGCCAAATACAATGACCGTGGTGCGCACGACTGTAGACGGCTGCAACGGCGGCTTTGATAGAAGGAGATCTGTCGGACACGATGACAAGATCGTCCTCGTTGGGCACGACTTGCAAGAGCTCGTTCAAGAACCACGACCAAGCTTCTATGCACTCGTTATTGTCGATTATGCCCCAAGCTAAAGGAAACTGATGGCGGTCGCCATCCTCCGCTGATGCAATGAGCAACGTACCGCCATACTTTCCTTTCAACTAAGTATCGTCTATGCAAACAACCTTCCTCTTGTGACGGTATCCCGCAATACAAGCACCAAGGGATAGGAAGGCGTGCTTAAATCTCCGCTCGTCGTCCAGATATACACTTGCTATGGTTCCCGGATTCACTCTTCTCAGCGTCGACAGGTACGACGGCAACAGCTTGTAACTCTCATCGGGGTCACCCTTCATTGCTTTTTGTGCTAAAATGCCTCCTTTCCATGCTTTGAAGTACGAAACTTCGATCCCATGATTTCTCATCATTGTTTGAATGAGTTTAGGGGCCGGTGTACTTGTTGAACCCTGAAAAGATTCAAGCAGCATATCACTCACGGAGGTTGACGATGCTTGAGTGAGTCTTGCGTTCCGATTTGCAAGGTCGCACGTATGTGTGTTGCAATACGTACGAATCGAGAATACGGATGTATCCTTAATCTTCGCCGTCCATATCCTCCAAGTACATCCATCCTCTTTGCATTTCACGCCATAGTACGATCGGGAAGATTTTATAATCTTGACCTCGAAGCATGCCTCTATAGCAACTCTTTGGATCCTATTCTTGACGGCCTTCTTATCCTCGAATTCATCACCGACCTTCATGGTGGAACCGTCGGTAAAAGAATACCGATCGCTAGGAATAGTTGCATTTTCCTCTTCTTCCTCCTCCTCCTCATCATTCCCGTCCGCATTTCTTCGTTTACGCCATCAAAATTGACGTGCAGGTTCTGCCGTGATGCAACATTCTCATCACAGTCGTTCGCCTCATTGTGACCTTCACCCCCATAATTCACATCTTCGCATCCGCCAAAGTCGATGATACGGTCAAAGTAATCATCGATGTAACCACCTCCATCGCTACGAATCTCAATTGGAACGGGACCAACTTCATCATTCGCGAGAGTTTGACGGTGGAGGGTCGTAGGGAGTCAATCTCCACACGGAGAATCGGTCTATCCATTGGACCCCCTAAGTATATATAACCCTTCAACTCTCGATCATTCTTTATATACAACGGAGCACACCCTTCCATACCTCTCATAGATGGCTGATAACTTAGCTTTAACTCCGGCCTCCCGCTTACACCAATAGTCTCGTATATTTCGTTCCGCAGATCGTCCAGCAAACAACAATCGACATCGAACCCAATGGGCTTCATATTTGTTCCCATCCTTGGAACAAATGTCCATTTATTATCATTCTCAATTATCCATTCTCCATCGTAATCAATCATGATGCTGGTCGGCATAACCTGTATATGAAACAAATCATTGTTAATAAAATTTACTTGCAATAACATTATTCGAATAATTGCAGAATTCGAATAACAAAAATTAATCGAGTATATAATTCGAGTAGTAAAAGAACTCGAATAAGGACTTCGAGTATTAAGATTTTGAAGACACTCGATAAGTTGTTATCGAAGAAATAAAGGAATAAATCAACTTTTTTGAAACGAGTTATTCGAATAAATAAAATATTCGGAAACAATAATTATTCGAGTAAGGCATTCGAGTATTATTCGAGTTTACGCTTAAGTCGAATAATGTTTCAAGTATTATGATATAGAATAATTTATTCGAGTGACTTTTACGAGTCTAAATAAACTCGAATAACATACTCGAATAACCGCAAAACGAAAATTTTCTGCAAATTCGCACAGATCTAAGTTTAAAATGCTACCCATAACTATCCAAACCTTCGAAAATCTAATACCCGATGCTCGAAATGTAAATGTCATCAACATGAACGGAAATTACAATGTCCCGATAATGTATACTAAAAACCGGCGTTAACTTGAACGAAACTTACTGTATATGCGTTCAAGAACGAAATTGGGAGTCTTCGAGCTTGGGGGTTTCGATTCGTCGGATGCTTCAGCTCGTTTTTCCGTCAAAATCTCGGTTGGTTTGCTTGGGGTGCGTTAATGGTGGGTGCGTTATTTTATATATATAGTTCTTTTTTTTAATTATTTAGGTATTAAGGGTTTAGTTAATTAAGGTAATTAGAACGGTTTCTCTTTTTTAAATTGATTTGAGTTGGTTCCTCTTTTTTTAAAAGAAATCAAAAGTAATCATCTTTTTTAAAATAGCCCAGTTCAAGTTTCCCAATATAGATAATCATTAATTAAAATAAAAATAAAACAAAAAAACAAAGTTAACGATTTAAAAGCCCAAAGATAGACATGGGTCTGAACCCATCAAAAGGTTCATTGGTCCATTAATAAAGGGCTGTCAGCCCAACTCTGATCAACATTATGTTGCATACGTCATAAATAAACAAAGACGATGGAAAATTTAGTATAAGGTCAATATCTTTATTTTAAAACATCAGTATGTATGTACTACTAGCTTATTTGAAGTACCTTTTACTAGTGTTTACTTATGGGGCACTTTACTTATGTTACAGCAGCGTTTCTGAAGTAATTGACTTGTTTTTAAATCCCAAGTTTTATTTATATTTTGGGTTTGTATTGGTAATAACCAACCCTAATAGGACATTTATTTATTACATTTTGACCTAAACGGCTCTCAACATATTGAGAGAAAGAAGCCCTTTTCATGAGATAATGACGCACTAAAATATATATATATATATATATATATATATAAAATATGTATAGGCGTTAGAAAATATAAAGAATTTACATTTCTTTCACCCTTCGCTCCATTTCAGCTGCTGCGCTTCCCTTTTTCATGTTCTTCATCTCAGCTCTCAGTTTCTTGAATTAAAGATTCATTTCTTCATTTCCTATCAAGGTATGCTCACTCAGTGTCCTTACGATCTGAATTAAGTGTTCTTTAATTTATGACTTGCTCTTCCACTCCACGGGATTTCTTTGTACTACTTTCGTTGTCTGAATTGGGCTGTTCTTGGATGTTCGGCTTACGTTACATGCGATTTCTCGAATGACGTCTGCATTTTAAGTGCTAAATCAATCTGTTTATTCTGTTTTATTGATTTAACTGATAGAACCTCAAGACTTTTCTTGCAGGTTTTTAGCTTCAATAGTGAATGTTCTTTCCTTTATTGCATTAAATCACTTCTTGGTCAATCTGGGCATCTATGTATCAGGGCTTAATGCAGTTCTGTATGTTTTATAGGATGGACTGAACTGATTTCTAATTCTCTATCAAAGTTTTCCTAATTAACAATAAAAAAAATGATTTTTTTTCCTAATGCGGTGGTGGCCGAAGAAAATGATCAGTGCTGGGTCAGGAATAAACCTCGAAGGGTCATCGAGTGGTTCTCAGTACAGATCTAGCGAATCGATAGCTGAATGGAGATCATCAGAGCAAGTGGAGAATGGGACTCCATCAACTTCATCTCCCTATTGGGACAGTGATGAAGAAGATGAAGCAGGTGTGTTTTCTTCGTTTCCTTGAACAGATGTTTATTTATTTTGAATAGTGATCAAAAGTTGCTTCTTAGCTTCAAGCATCAATCACTATTACTTTGTGTTCTATGTTCAAAGTGCCGCTCCGCTTTATGACTGCCTTCATATCAATGCTTGCAGGACCGAAACCATCTGAGTTGTACGGAAAGTACACTTGGAAGATTGAAAAGTTCGCAGAAATAAGTAAAAGAGAACTTAAAAGCGATGCCTTCGACATTGGGGGCTATAAGTGGTATTATATTCCATCGAAATTGTTTCTGATGTGTATACTGGCTTTGATTTGATCCACAGAACACCTTAAATTCGTTTTTTAATGCATTCTCTGTTGTATGATTTTGAATCTGCCGTCGGTATATAATCGAATATATTTGTGTGTGTGTGTGTGTTGATAGGCACATCTTGATTTACCCACAAGGTTGCGATGTCTGCAACCACTTGTCATTGTTTCTATGCGTTGCAAATCATGACAAGCTTTTACCTGGTAAGATATAGAAATGTCCAGTGGCAAAAAGTTGAAAAGAAAAGCTATTTTTTTTTTTTTGGAGTTATAATTGTGCTTTCTTATAATAGGGTGGAGTCATTTTGCACAATTCACAATTGCCGTTGTGAATAAGGAACCGAAGAAGTCGAAGTACTCAGGTAGGCATCGTTCTTTCCTTCTCATGCATGTAGTTGAAATTTTCCAATTTCTCTTTCCTCCAAAACGTTTACCCAATGGCATATTTCTTTTATAACATTCATGCAGATACGTTGCATCGGTTCTGTAAGAAGGAACACGACTGGGGGTGGAAGAAGTTTATAGATATATCAAAGTTATTGGATGGATTTGTTGATGAAGATACTTTGATAATCAAAGCTCAAGTGCAAGTCTTGAGGTACCACATGTTTTCGATATACTCTATGAAAATACTCTCTTTTTAACACCATGACATTTGTTTGCTTAAAGGGCACGAGCAGACAGACCATTTCGGTGTCTTGACATACGATATAGGAGGGAACTTCTGCGCGTATACGTGGGAAATGTTCTGCAAATCTTCCGTCCTTTTCTGGACGAAAAACGAGGCAAAATGGTGAAGCTGATTGAAGACAAAGCGAGATGGTCCAGGTATTTATTTACGCTTGTCGTCCCTTTACATTAATCTAGTCGATTCATTCATTTCTTATGAATTCTCAGTAACCGTGTATACATTTTTTCAGTTTTCGATCTTTCTGGCAAACTATGGATCAAAATTCCAAGGATTCTCTGTCCAGAGAGAAAGCAGAGGTGGTACTTACAGTGGTTGTGAAGCAATTTTTCTTGGAGAAAGAGGTTTCTTCGACCCTCGTGATGGAATTGTTATATAGCGGTCTGAGAGCACTCAAAGCCCACGCCAAGGAGAAAAAGGACAATAGAAGGCATGTCGAGGGTGAAGATTTTCTGTGCCCTATGATTCTCATGGAGGACGATACCTTTGTTTTGAGCGATGACGTTCTGCCACTAATTGAGATGGCTGCTATGGAAGCCTCGCCGGTCAAGGATAAAAAGGGCCCGCAAAGGACCAAAAAGGACGGAAAGGGTCCACAAAACCGAACTAAAGTCTGTTTTATAGGAAAAAAAAATGATGTTTTCTTTTTTAATCGAAATGACTTGTTTCCGTTCTCCTTCTCTTAGGCTGTAGACGTTGTGAAGAACTTGAGCAAAGATACCATTGAGCAAGATGAGAGGCGACTCACTGAATTGGGTCGTCAGACCATTGAGATTTTCGTTCTAGCCCATATTTTCAGGTAATTTTATCGCTGCCAATGGTCTTGTTTCTGTGACTTGGAGGAGCTTAGTAGATGTTATTGTTCTGAACTAACAACACAAATACGAAGGGAAGCTGATGCTGTGCATACTTTGAGTTAACGTGTCTGCTTTTTTTTTTTTCCCCGCAACAGTAAAATTGAAATCACACACCAAGAGATCATTGCGCTGAGGAAACAAGAAGAGCTCATTCAAGAGGAAGCCGCTTGGCTTGCTGAAAACCAGCAGAAAGTAAAGCGTGAGAAGGAAAAGAGATTAAAAAAGAAGCAGGTTTTTTCATCATTAACATATACCTTATTACAGGATAAGCATAACTCACTCGTTTATCATCGTAATTTATGTTTTCTTTTTACGACAAGCAGAGACGAAAGGATCGGAAAGCCAAGGACAAGGCAAAGGACGATAAATCTAGGGAGAGTATATCTGGTGAAGAACTTTTAGTGTCCGAGTCAGAAATTGCTGTTGAGAAATCTGATGGTGTGGAAAATATATCTGGTGCCAATGAATCTTCAGTTGGTACAAATGACGCCGACGCTGAAATAGCTCAGCTCGATAGCTCATCTGACTCGTTTTCTGAGGTTGTGAGGAGAAAGCCTCAAAATGGAAAAAACCGAAAATCTGCTATCGGGTTAGTGTTTTACCTACACTTCTCAGTTCTTTTTCTGTATGCTATCAATTTTTGGATGGCATAAACAGCTCGCATCTGTCTTCGCTACACAGTGGAAAGAACCACCAAAGAAATAATGAAGTTTGTGACTCGTCTGATTGGTGTACTGTTGGGAAAAGACGAGCTTTTAAAGCTGTTGCATCTCTTTCAAATGTCCCCTTTTCCCAGCATACGGTCGTCGAGAACGCGGTGCTTCTTTGTTTTCAGACATCGATATTTCTTGCTACGTACGATTGCTATGAATACAGTCGAACTTTTACTCTGTTTTTTGCAGGAAGAAGAATCTGCACCATCATCTTCCATTACTTCCCCTCCAAAATCAAGATCTGCAAACGAAATTCCTTCCATTAAAACATCATCCAAAGACAGTCTCAAACAAGCCAACTCTGGCCAAGATTCTGCTGATAAGCCACCATTGCAGCCGTTTGTTGCTACTAAGCCTGATAAGCCCTCAACTTCTGCTGTGCCGCCATTTATACCAAGGCCCTCGAGCGCCCCCATAGCTAGTGGACCTTCCATGGCCCAACCGAGCTACGCGCCTCAGTCTTACAGTAGTGCAGTTTTCGGTGGCCCGAGCACTCAGAGACAGCCCATCACTTCCTTGGCCAATGGCTCGCTTTCTTATGCCCAAGCAACTTCTCTCGTCGGCTCGCCCATGGTGCTTCCACACGGTTCAGACATGCCTAGTTTCTCCTTTGGAATGGAGAGCGGGCCCGCCTTATGGGGCGGGGCGATACAAAGGGGAAATAATCATCATCATCATTCGAGGAACTTATCTGCAGATTATGCTTCGACGCTTGCGTTCAGTGGAATGCATAATACCATGAGATCTCAGCCTAATATCCCGTTATTCGAATTCTCGGCTGGCCCGTCTACTAACAGTCGAGGCCATGTTCTGACTGAAGATTTTCCCCACATACATATTATTAACGAGCTCCTCGACGACGAACATGGAATAGGAAGTTTATCCATGTCAGACTTGGGGAGGGGCGCTCGAAGTTTTGTCAGTTTCCATGGAGAAAGCGGGCCGGGCCCATTGTCTGGCCCAGACGGGCTTCAGCATGGCTATGGTGGTTCTATGGGAGGCTATGATATGATTCCTCCATTTCAATCGCCGATGAATGGGCCGAACTCATCGGGCTATCAGGCAAACGACTGGCAAGAACGGGCTAATTCGTTTCGACATTCGTAAAATGGGCCTTAAAGTCTACCTTAGGGCGGGTTTTTCCCTCTGAGTGGCGCTGAATGATAAGTCATGATTTTACACAAATATTATAACCCATAAAGGCGCGTTATCGTTTGTTATTTTATTGAAACCGCATCGAATATTTTATGCCTAAGAATATATATTTTATTTGCAGATACGAGAGAAAATATACTAAAACAGTGGAAGTTCGGACATGGAAAGAGTCGAGAAAAATAGTATATTCTCGTGTACGAAGTTTATTTGCTAGGCTTGACGATTTTCACATATAGACAAGGAGACAGAGAAACATGCAAAGGAAATTCTTGCACATCTCTTGCACGGTTGAAAGCAGATGGTTCTAATAATTCTAAAGCTTTTATGAGTCATACGAGACAAAGTCCTACAATAAGGCACAAAAGAGGGAATTCTTGCAACTAAATTACAGCTAATGGGGACAGCTTTTCCATCTTTTACTCCTCGATGTCTAAAGCTGATAAGGATGGGTGTGCACCAGAAAAAGGATGAAATAGGATTAGTCCAAACTCCTATTATATATATACTTCGATGGAGAGGAGGAACGGGGGAGCAGAAACATATTAAGCATACACCTTATTTTATCACCTCACCAACCAAGCTGCTCTCGTTGCTTTCTTCTCCCATGCACATCTCTCAAAGGAAGCAGCCACCCCACATCCTACACACTTAAATTCCTCACTGACGCAGTAATCCGAGGCAGCTCCCAAGCCACGTATCAGTCCGCAGCCCAGACGAAGAGCTCTCTCACGCAACGGAGATCCCGACGGAACTAGGCGTGATCCGTTCGTCGTGACAACATTCGTACATCGTCTTACGCTAAAACAGGAATGTTCACCTCTATTTTTATATGTTTTTCGTTTATTAATATGTGTGTTTAAGTTTATTTGTGGTTAAGGCCATAGGCCGGATTATGATTTCGTATTAATGGTACTCGTATTTTGTTTAATCGTATGAGCTAAGTTACGTGCTCTATATTTGAGGTTAATGCTTGCGTATGCCTGATCAACATATGTTTGATTCTTGATTGGTTTATGAGACTGAAAAAGTAATTAGACCGGTTAGAACAATAAATATAGTGCACCACGACGTAAAACCGACCAGAGATGGAATTCGGTTTCGTCCGTGTGGTTTCCGAGATCTTAGGCGCCGAAAGCGTTTAAGCTCGGGGAAATTCATAAAGTCGAATGCGTGTGGGGTAACTACAGTCATATAGGAATATAGTTGATTGGTTCACTTTCGCATAGGGTTGCTAGTTACGTGAATAACGGGTAGCACGTACGTTAGGAATTTCTACCTTAACTAGATTCATATTGGTTAAATATATACGATTGCATGCAGACGTAGAATTAATCTGTGCCGAATATGTGCTTTAACCACGCTTGTAGTTAATTGATAAAAACCGTTATCTTTATTTGCGCTTTTTTAAAACCGTCTTAAACAAATCTAAAAAATATATATATAAACATATATAAATATATATAAAAAAAAAATCGCTTCATTTTAAATTACATTTCGGATTAATATCTTAGAACTAATCGAGCTGTCCTCGTGGATCGATATTCGGATTTACGTCCGTTTTATACTACTTGCACGACCTAGTATACTTGCTAGTATTCGAGCGTGTCAAGTTTTTGGCGCCGTTGCCGGGGACAGCGGTATCATTAATTTTAAGTTTAATTCGGAGTTTAATTTATTATTATATTTTTATAAATCTTTATTCGTATTATTATTGCATTTATTTTTTTTCTCTCGTAGTAGAAGCGTTATTAATATTATTTTCATTATAATATCATTATTTTATTTTTGTTGTAGAATTATTATTCTTATTATTTTCTTACGTCACTACTATATATATATATATATATATCTCTAAAAAAAATATTATTATTATCATTATTATTATTATTATTATTGCAGTAGAAGTATTATTTTTTTTCTTCTTTTATATAAATATTAGTATTATTGTTTTTTAGAATATTATTAGCATTACTATTATTATAATCATCACTTAGAGATATATATATATATATATATTACATTAGTATTTATTAATATTATTTTTTTCTTTTCTTAAGTCATCACATTATTATTATTATCATTATTATTATTACTACTACTATTATTATTATTATTTTTACGGCATTTATTTACGTTGATTTGAAAACCTTTGCAGAAATATTATTCGGTGCATGACACGAAGCTCAAATAAGGAACCACTGCTATTTGACGAGGAAATAGAAGCGACGTGCCGACGTAACAACCGAAATCGTAGACGGAAGATGGAGGATCAGGAACAAGAACACCACGAGCAACACGATCGCGAGATGGTTGCTCAACGACCCAGTCTGCTAAGTAGAGCACTTCCAGGCTATTTTGATGATAACGATCCAATCCTCATTCCCGAAGGACCACACAACCAATTCGAGATAAAACCGGTTACTATACAAATGGTGACCGGCGCAGTACAATTCCACGGGCTGACAAATGAGGATGCAAATTCACATCTTTTGAAATTTTCTCAGATTTGCAAAACTATTAAGTACCATGGCGTTTCCAAAGAAGTGATACGACTAACGTTTTTTCCATTCTCTTTGACAGGAAAGGCATCAGAATGGTTCTCATCCTTGCCACACGCTTCTATTACCAGTTGGGAAGAATTGACGGAATGTTTTCTGGGAAAGTACTACCCATTGTCAAGAACTAGCGAGATTCGAAGCCAACTTGTCAACTTTAAGCAAGAGGGTGGCGAAACTCTAAGCGATGCTTGGGCTAGATACAAGAGTCTCCTAAGACAGTGCCCAAACCACAGCATACCCTTGAGCGTTCAAATGCAATCGTTCTTTCTGGGGCTTAGTACACAAAATAAGCGGATCGTCGATGGAGGGTGCGCACGGAATTTTATGGAGTTAGCCGACCAATACGCACTCCAAGCCATAAAACGGATTGCAGGCTACCCCGCGAGATACACGGAGCAAGATTTGGACCGACGTAATGCCGGCGTGCATGAGCTAAGTGGATCCATGGAGGCACAAGTAGAGGCCATCTACCGAATGTTGGACTCAATGAAAGGAAAAGAGCCCGAGACAGTTCATCACATCCAAAACAGATCAAGGAACACATACTCTAACACATACAAACCCAGCTGGAGAGATCATCCAAATCTTTCTTATGGTAACTCAAATTACTTAAAGCCATCAAATTCTCAAAATCATCAAGAACAGGTACCATTTCAAAAACATCAAGGGCAACATTATGCCATTCCGTCGAAACAAAAAGCAACTTGGGAGGAAGCATTGGAGAAAGTAGCTGAACTACAAGCATCGCAAACCAATTTGCATGCCGACTTGAGTCGTCGAACAGATGATCGATTTCAGAAGTTGGAAGTTAAAGTAGACACAAATTTCCAGGATATAAACGCATCAATACAGAATCTGGTGAAAACAGTAGGACAACTTGCAAACACGGTGTCTGAACGCAAACAAGGCACACTTCCGAGTGACACCGAGAAGAATCCAAGAGAGTATGCAAAAGCCATCAAGCTAAGAAATGGGAAGACACTCGAGTCAATTCCAGAGACTAAGAAGGCTAACGAAGAAATCCAAACAGATGACGATAAGAACACATCCACAATCACTGACAATGATGTCTCCGACCAAACCAAAATTAATTCGTCATCCGAAAAGAAGGCCGAGCCGCTACCACCGATAAAGATTCGACCACCATTCTCAGCCGCACTACGAAAGGGAAACCTGATAAGCAATTTGAGCGTTTTATAAATATTTTAAGAAACTTGAGATAAATATTCCTTTTGTTGAAGCCCTTTTGCAGATTCCGAAGTACGCAAAGTTCATGAAGGAGCTATTATCGAATCGGAACAAGTTAGAAGAACATGGTACGATAGCCCTCAATGAAGAATGTTCGGCCGTACTACAAAGGAAGCTGCCACCAAAAATCAAAGATAGGGGAAGTTTCTCTATCCCTTGCTCGATAGGCTCGCTTTCATTTACTAATGTTTTATGCAATTTAGGTGCAAGCATTAACTTGTTACCTTTTTCTCTTCTTAAGAAGCTAGGTGTCGGCGAACCGAAGTCTACATCCACGATACTACAGCTAGCGGATAGGTCCATCACATACCCACGAGGAATCATAGAGGATGTGCTAGTAAAGGTGGGAGAACACTACTTCCCAACTGATTTTGTAGTATTAGACATGGAGGAGGATACGGATATGCCATTGATACTTGGGAGACTGAACGACACGTGGTGTGTGAATGAAAAGTGCGACAAGTAATAATTAAAATGAATACCAAATTACTGTCACCGACGTGCGATAGGCAGTGGACCTATCGTTTGTAGTGTAGTAAAGCGAGTAAACGAGTATCGAACACGAGGAATAAATCAAGTACTAGTAATAACATATCGACTCGATATTTAGCCTAAATAAAATATGCCGGTTGTGTTGCGGACTATCCTAACAGATTACTCCTAAATCAACGAGAGACTAAAAGAATACGCCTAAACTGGTGAAAACTTTCAGATAATAGAGATGTGCTCGGGATTCGAATCCCGCTAGGTAGTCTCGGTTAAGACAGTGAATTCTCGCTCCTACGTGATTCTGACTAGATCGCAGTAATTTCCTACCCGCTCACGAGTTGCTGTCGCCCTAAACGCTCGCGGGAATCTAAGGTTCAGTAATTACTAAAGGCGAGGATCGAGTATTTGCTTTCGCCCTATACCCGAATCCTATCTTCTATGAACGGCCTAAATATTTCTTAGCTGTCGCCCTAAACGTTTATCCACACGATCACTTCAACACATAGACATATTAAAGCGACGAATCATATTCATAGAACGATAAATAGTCAAAAACACGAAGTCACGATGATATACGTCTTAACTACGAAATATCCTAGCGTTCATCTAATCCCAAACACAAACGGGATTTAGCTACGCATAATTGACGGGAAAACAACGAAAGAAATAAGAAACGAAGAAGAAGAATTCATCATCTTGAATACTGATGATCTGGGATGGTGGCACAGATGAATCTTCGTTCTGCGTTTAATTTGGTGTGATTGCGTCGTTGACCCGTCTCTCGCGCTTCTCCAATGAAATTCTGCGTGTCTGGCGTCTGTAATTCGTCTCTTATGAGTTAGGGTTGATATCTGGAGAGAATCCCTCTTTCTGAGTCGAATTTGGGCTTTTATACGAAATTTCGCACGGGTCACGGCCTGGGACATGGGCCGTCACGGCCGTGACCATCACCGACTCTACGCGAGAATATCGAAACCATGCGTCACGGCCAAGTGCATCAATGGTCACGGCCGTGACCATCATCAGTGGGCTTCTCTGCCATCGGTCACGGGTAATTGCATGCGCTGTCACGGCCGTGACCAGGGGCAGTGATCAACCATCGCTTTCTGTCGGGCGTCACGGCTTGGAGCACTGGACGTCACGGCAGTGACGCTTGGCAGTGTCTTTAAGCTTGCGCTCTGTCACGGGTCACGGTCAGATGCTCTAGGTGTCACGGCCGTGACCTATAGCAGTTTTCGTCCTTTTTGCTCCGTTTTGCTCCGTTTTCGCTCCTTTTCGCCCGAAACTCGTCCTAAGCTCCTATAAATATCAAAATAAGTGTAAATATGTTGAATAAATGCACAAAGTGATTGCTAAAACTATGTTATACCCCAATAAAGTACTACGATAAACGCACTAAAATGCGTTTATCAAACCTCCCCACACTTAAGCATTTGCTTGTCCTCAAGTAAATTAGGAATTAGATAAGGCATAAATCAGGATAACGGCATGATCGTTCGCAATTTATTATCAAAGCTAGAAGGCACGAAAAGAATCAAGCAAACAATCATGGACGTTACACTAATGACTTGCAATTGTCGACCTAAACTTCCTTCGCACTGCTAATCGAGACGCATACTCTCACAAGGATTCGCTCAAGTCGGTCAGTGTATAGGCTAAATTTATGGTGAATCACTCAAATTCGTGCGCTAGTCCAACCCCTACCAAAGGCTTGCAGGCTAATCGAATTTCTACTACTAAAAGTGGCAAGCATAAATCTGAGGGTCTTTTCGGGAGAACATGGATCGAATAGTCATGCAATGGTACGCATATATAATGAGCATGTAATCAAGAAGATTTCAGAGAACATAGCATGATCGAACTGAAAATCACACGTTCCAGCACATGATTCAACATTCTCGCCCCGAAATCCTAGACTTTTCTGCCCGACCCCTGTCAACTCAGTTCCCTTTCATTTTCTGCCCTTTCCCTTTAATTACGCTCTAGTGCACTACCTTTATTCCCTCAAGACATCAAGGTTCGGCTTTTGTCGCAAAGAATACATCGTCACAGCGAATGCCGTGTACCTAGGGATACTTATTACCGAAACCTATATCTTGCCAAAAGGTTTATGGGCATGCTTATGAAAAAGGGATCAGGTCATTTCAGAAAACGGTCAATCAGGGGCGAGTCATTTCACAAATAACAGAGAAGAAAACCGAACCATACACTGAAACAGTAATTCTCAAGTTCGACTTCTACTCTATTCTAATGAATTCGGGTTCATATAATTTCTGGAGGCTTATATGAGTCAGGGGCATTTCATATCATATGAGGTACGCAACGAATAGGCTTAGGCTCAAAGGGGCTAACTATTGGGCTAGTCATGGTGGGAAGTTTTGGCTCTGGACTTAGTTCCTAATGCCCTCATCATTTCTAAACTAACACACCAAAAACAGTTTCAACACGCATTAGACAGACAAGTTCTAGAGAGATATAGACTAGGCACGTCACACAGAAAAAATGAGCATAAGCTCGTCAGGCTCAAACTCTCACAATGAAATGGGGATGTGTGTACGAAACTCTCAAAACAATGCTATATCTAATCAGGCGAACATGATTAAGTCAGTCATGCATATCCTAATTGCTCACAAAGATTCATAATAATGCAGACTAACTCGAAATAAACGCAAAAACTCGTGCCAGAGTTCAAGAATTCATGCCTTTCTAATGAAAATTTTAGCTCAGAGACACGTCATAAAAATGTAAAAATTTTGACGTAAGTTTTCAAACTAGAATCCCCTCCCCACACTTAAACCTGACGTTGTCCTCAACGTAAAAATAAAAGGAGGAGAAAAAGAGTTTAAAAAGAGCGTGACTCCCCTGACGAATAAAGACGTGTTCGTGAGGTACTCGTTTTCGCGCGTGACGGTCGTGTTGTTATCCGTTAGGCGTTTGTAGGCCGTTATGCGTTTCCATGCGCTGGCTAGAGAGATCAATAGACATAAAATAGAGTAGTCATAGATTAACTATAAACATAGTTATAAGCGTTAAGAGGTAGAAATAACGTAAAACACACGCGACTACTCGACCAAATGAAATGTCCAAAGAAAGTTAAAAGAAAAATCCCTAAGGTGCTGATGGTGGCGGCGGGTGGCGAGCGTTGCCTCGGGCGAAGGAGGTCTATCGATCGCCTGGACAGCTCGAGCGCCTGGTCCATGGCTCGCTGGGCCTCGTTGTAGCGGTCCAGCTCCTCCCTGTACTGGCGGTGGGCTTCCTCGTTCCTTCGCTCGTACTCGTCCTGTCGGCGCCGAGTCTCTAGCACATCCTGGCGCAGCGCTTCGAGATCCGCTGCCGACGCGTAGGTAGCTACGCCGGATGACTCGCCGTGGTGGTAGCCGGAGGAGTAGGAGGGCCCTGTAGCTGTCGTGTCTGTCTCCATTGGGGTGGGGGCCCTGGAGGTAGAGCTGGTCGTCGGGGATGGGTACGTGGTCCGTCTGGCCATGGTACATCCCGTGCCAGATGTACACCTTGTTGGCGCGAGTCCAGGTAGGCGCCTTCACCAGCATCTTCATCCTCACCAGCGCCTCCTCGTTCAGTGGGTGACGCCCTCCGACTATCTCCATTTCGAGCGCATTCGCTGGCCAGTAGCGTAAGCCCTTGATCACCTTGGTGATGAGTGGGCCGACGACGATCTTGCCGTGGCGTCGTGCTTCCGCCTGAGCAGTGAAAGCATGGGCCACCGTCATTCCTAAATTTATCCGTTCGCCTCGGTGCAGATGGGTCAGGATGTACAGATCGCGGAGGGTGACTGCTCCGTGTGAGTCACCCCTTGGTGTAAGCGAGGTCGTCAGGAGGCGGTGGATATAGCGCAGGCCGGGGCTCTTCAACGCGGATGCCTTCGACGTCTTCGCGTTGTATGCCGGCTCGCCAGGTCGAGCGATTTCCTCCCAGCACCCCCGTTGTCCTTCCGGTGTATCGAAGAATGTCGCGAAGGTCTGGTGTGGGGGTTCTGGGACTCCAAGTGCATGGCATAAATTGTCGGCCCGTACTATGTGCTCTTCGTTGAACGCGCGGAAATGGATTGTGCGGTCGCCGTATTCATCGAATGAGAATGTGGCAAGGAACTCCAGGGTGAGTTCCTTGTACGCCGGTTCGTCGATCGCCAGGAAAGTGTTCCAACCACTGGTCGATAGGTAATGGGCGACCTGCTGATCGATGTGGTGCTTTGCCAGCGTCTCGTGGTCTATCTGGTCCATGGCTATGAACTCCATTGCTTTCAGCTTGTTGTAGCGGGCTATCTGAGCTTCGTCTGTGAACTGACCCATGGCTTCGAGCATAGTCGGCGGGGGCCCGCGTCGACTTGAGCGAGAGGACGAGGCCACTGCGGATGCATGCGAGCCTGGGACACGGCTTTTACCCATAGTACCTGAAAGAAAAGATGTGAGTTCAACGAGAATACCGCAATTAAATTCAAAGCAGTCCGACTCGACCAAAATAACGGCGACGTAGTAGCTCGCATATGCAAACACATGAAAGGCTCAAATTGGCATTTTATCGAACATGTGGCGTGCAACGGAATATAGGCATAGCAAGTTCAAAATTTTAGCAACCAACGTACCCAGATAGACAAATTAAGCATTCCCCAGACGTATATTATCATAAAAGAATACCAAAAGCACCAAATTATACCTAAATTCGAAAATCCCCAAATTAGAAATTTAGGGTTCATCGTAAAATCCTCAAAATTGAACCACGAAGTCATGTAATTAAGCACACCCAAAGCGTTCATAGCATATATCTATCAATAAAGGGCAATAGAAACAACAATTAAACCCCAATTCGAAAAAGCCCTAATTTGAAAATTAGGGTTCGTCACAAAATTCGAAATTCGCAACCAATCTCAACGAATTAAGCGCACCCATAGTAATTGTATCATGTAATAAGCAAATAGGAGCATGTCAACACCAAAGATTAATAATTTCGACGAGAATTGCAGAAATAGAATGAAATAGAGCAAAAATTCTCATACCTTGGATTTTTAACGAAATTGAAGGGGGAATTTGGGTTTTTTGGGTGTCGCCGGAGGTGGGAGGACGGCGGCGGTCGGCGGCGGTTGTGTTTTGGGTGGCGGAGTTTTGGGTGGTGTGGGTAAGGAGGCGAGAGAGAGAGAAGAGAGGGAGAGAAATGGAGAAGAAAAGGGGAAAATCGGATTTTTATCACTTAAAATCGACTAGGTCACGGCCGTGACCTATATAGGTCTTGGCCGTGACCATGAGCAGCGGCCTCCTCTGCCGCTAGTCACGGCCGTGACATTAATGTCACGAGCCGTGACAAAAGCGGGCGATTTAATTATTATTTTTTTTTAAACAGGCCGTCACGGCCGTGACGCCCTATGGCTTTGGCCGTGACGATGGGCAGTAGATGTGGCTGGGCTGTGTCACGGCCGTGACTGCTTAAGCGTCCGGCCGTGACTGCTTAAGCGTCCGGCCGTGACGTGAGGCAGTGAGTGCCTCGCCCGTACGTCACGGCCGTGACTGCTTAAGCAGTTGGCCGTGACCCTAATTTTTTTTTATAAGGCTATACCTAAGAAATAAATAAAAATAAAAATACCTGGGTTGCCTCCCAAGAAGCGCTTAATTTACCGTCTTTAGCCGGACGTTTCGTTGTTCGCTCAAGTTTGGAAGTCCAGGTACAGTACTTCCTTCTCGGTCCCGTCTTCCTCGCTTGCGATGTAATGCTTCAACCTATGGCCGTTCACCTTAAAAGTACCCTGCTCCATTCCTGAAATCTCAACAGTACCGTAAGGGAAAACACGGGTAACAGTGAACGGTCCTGACCAGCGTGATCTAAGCTTGCCGGGAAAGAGCCTAAGTCGAGAGTTAAAAAGAAGGACTTGATCCCCTTCCTGAAACTCTCGCCTTCGCCTAATTTTCTTATCGTGATAGGCCTTAGAACGTTCCTTGTACATGCGAGCATTATCGTAGGCCGATAAACGCCACTCGTCTAACTCGTTGATTTGGAGTTGCCGCTTTCCGCCGGCGTTCCCCAAATCGAGATCTAAGGACTTGATGGCCCAATATGCCTTATGCTCTATTTCTACGGGAAGATGGCATGCTTTTCCATAAACTAATCTATATGGTGTAGTGCCTATAGGAGTCTTATATGCAGTCCTATATGCCCAAAGTGCATCATTTAACTTATTTGCCCACTCCCTACGGTTTCCCTCTATAGTTTTCTCTAGAATACGTTTCAACTCGCGATTCACTACCTCGACTTGACCACTAGCTTGGGGATGGTACGGGGTGGATAGGCTATGCTTAACACCATAACGTTCTAACGTGCGTGCAAACTGGGTGTTACAAAAGTGAGTGCCTCTATCACTAATGATGCATCTAGTTGCCCCAAAACGTGAAAACAATGCTCGCAAAAATCTAACGACTACCATAGCATCATTCGTGGGTAAGGCTTGCGCCTCGGCCCACTTAGAAAGATAATCGACCGCAACTAGGATGTACTTATTATTGTATGAGCTAGGAAATGGACCCATGAAATCAATACCCCATACATCGAAAATTTCACAAACTAAGATGAAGTTCTGGGGCATTTCGTCGCGTTTGGAGAGATTACCTGCGCGCTGACACTGATCACAAGTGTCAACGTACCTTTGAGCGTCCTTGAAGATTGTGGGCCAATAGAATCCGCTCTCCAACACCTTCTGAGCGGTACGATTTGCTGCATAATGCCCTCCGGTCGGTCCATTGTGGCAATGTCTAAGGATCTGCGTCGATTCCGGGGCAGCCACGCATCGCCGTATTACCTGGTCTGCACATCGCCTGAAAAGATACGGGTCTTCCCAAAAGTAGTACCTCAAATCAGAAAAGAATTTCTTCTTTTGCTGACTCGTGTATTCCTTTGGTAGGACCCTCGCAACAAGGTAGTTAGCGTAATCTGCAAACCAAGGGGTGTCGTCACTTACTACGTGTATCGCGTAGAGGCGCTCGTCTGGGAACCGATCGTGTATCGCCCTCTCGTTCTTATTGTATATCTCGGACTCCTCTAGTCGGGAAAGGTGATCTGCCGCTAGGTTCTCCGCACCCTTCTTGTCGCGGATCTCTATATCGAACTCTTGCAGTAGCAGGATCCACCGAATTAGTCTTGGCTTGGCGTCGGGCTTTGCTAACAAGTACTTGAGAGCAGAGTGGTCAGTAAAAACAATAACTTTAGACAGGATTAAATATGACCTTAACTTGTCGAAAGCAAACACGACGGCCAACAGCTCCTTCTCGGTGGTCGTGTAATTGGCCTGGGCTGCGTCTAACGTCTTACTCGCGTAATAGATTGGCCTGAAGTGGTTGTCCTTACGCTGCCCTAGCACGGCCCCAACTGCATAGTCACTAGCATCGCACATTAGTTCAAAGGGCAGCCCCCAGTCGGGGGCAACCATAATAGGTGCTGCAATAAGTCTTTCCTTAAGTAGATTGAAAGCATGTAGGCATTCGTCATTAAAATCAAATGGGGCATCTTTCTCTAACAACCTAGACATTGGAAGTGCGATTTTAGAAAAGTCTTTGATAAATCTACGATAAAATCCCGCATGTCCTAGAAAACTTCTAATTGACTTCACGTTCGAGGGGACAGGCAATTTTTCTATCGTCTCTAACTTAGCTCGGTCCACTTCGATTCCTTTAGAGGAAATCTTATGACCGAGAACTATACCCTCTCGAACCATGAAATGGCACTTTTTCCAATTAAGTGCCAGATTTGTTTCCTCGCATCGTGCGAGCACGAGCTTTAGATTCGATAAACATGCATCAAACGAGTAACCGAAAACAGAGAAGTCGTCCATAAATACCTCCATTACCTCACCTACCAGTTCGTCGAATATGGCCATCATGCATCGCTGGAAGGTGGCTGGGGCGTTGCATAATCCGAACGGCATCCTACGGTACGCAAATGTCCCGAACGGACACGTAAACGTGGTCTGCTCCTGGTCCTCGGGTGCTATGGGGATCTGTAGATAACCTGACAAACCATCCAGGAAACAATAAAATGAATGACCGGCTAATTTTTCTAACATCTGATCAATAAAAGGAAGGGGAAAGTGATCTTTTCTCGTCGCATCATTCAACTTCCTGTAGTCTATACAGACACGCCATCCAGTCACCGTCCTTGTCGGAATCAGCTCGTTCTTGTCGTTGGTGACGACTGTCATGCCTCCTTTCTTTGGGACTACTTGGACCGGGCTGACCCATGCGCTGTCTGAGATGGGATAGATCATCCCCGCGTCTAGCAGCTTGATCACCTCCTTCTTGACAACGTCCTTCATGTTGGGATTGAGGCGCCTTTGACGTTGAGCGACCGGCTTGAAGTCATCCTCCATGAGGATCTTGTGTGTGCAGTAGCTTGGATTGATACCCCTTATGTCATATATCTTCCACGCCAGGGCCTTCTTGTGCGTCTTCAACACGTCTAAAAGCTGACCCTTCTGCCCATCGTCGAGTCTTGAGGAGATTATGACCGGCAACCCTCCATTGTTGCTCAGAAACACGTATTCGAGGTGGTCGGGCAGCGGCTTCAATTCTAGGACCGGCGGTTCCTCAACCGAGCTCTTCTCCTTGTCCTCTTCGCTGCTCTCGTCGATGGCTACAATAGGCTCGTCGACTTCCTCCCCACACTCGTCGATTGCCATAAGCGTGTGTATGTCGTGATCGCCGACCTGTGACAGACCTTGCACGGAAAAGAGAAAGTCATGCTCAAATACGTCTAAGAAATAACATTTATCGTCCTGCTCGCTACTCTTTTTCATTGAGTCGGCCATATCAAAGGTAACCTTTTCCCCATCTACCGTCAAGGTTAACGTCCCATTCCTAACGTCTATCATGGTTTCCCCTGTGGCTAAGAAAGGTCTACCTAATATTAAGGGGACATTTTCATCTTCTTCCATATCTAAGATAACGAAATCTGCGGGAATCACGAACTTATCGACCTTAACTAGGACATCCTCGATAACACCTCGAGGGTACTTTAACGATCTATCAGCTAGTTGGAGGCTCATCCTAGTGGGTCGTGGTTCACCTAGACCTAAACGCTTAAACATAGAATACGGCATGAGATTAATACTAGCGCCTAAGTCAGCTAACGCACGCTCGATTACTAAATCTCCTATAAGACAGGGAATAGTAAAACTCCCTGGATCCTTCAGCTTCTTAGGAATCTTGCTCTGGAGAATCGCCGAACATTCCCCTCGCATGCAGACGGTGGAGACGTGTTCGAGCTTCCTTCTGTTCGTCAGCAAATCCTTCAAGAACTTGGCGAAGCTGGGCATCTGCGTAATGGCTTCAACAAAAGGTAAGTTAATATGCAATTCCTTACACATGCCCATAAATTTACCAAACTGTGCTTCGTTCTTGTCCTTTTTTAGTCGAGCCGGGTACGGGATCTTCGGTTGGTAAGGCTTCACCGGTGGTCGCTGGATCTCCGTCACCTTTTCCTTCTCGGGCTCGACTTTCTCCTTCTCAGCTTCGGCCTTCTCGACATTGTCGCCTCCGATTTCCTCCACATCGGGCTCGTCGTGGCTCTCAAGGCTGGCACTCTCCTTTGCCTTCTTCTTGGCGGGCACTTCTTGCAATTCCCGCCCATTCCTTAGCGTCACCGCCTTGCAGTACTCCTTAGGATTCGGCTCGGTGTAGCTTGGGAGCGATCCCTGGGTACGCCCGGCCAACTGCTTCTCCATCTGGCCCATCTGCTGCTCCAGCTTTTTGAGCGAGGCGTCTGTGTTCTGAGCACGCAAGTCGTTCGCCTCCATGTACTCCTCCATCTTTGTCATACGGCTCTCGTGGGCTGCGGTGGTGCTACTGAAATTCGTGAGGAGTGTCTTCATCATGTCCTTCATCTCCCTCATGTCGTCGGATCCTCCCGCGGGCGCGTTCTGGTATTGTCGTGGTGGCCCGTTCTGGAATCCGGAAGGTCTGGGCTGAAATCCTGGTGGTCCTTGGCTCTGATGGTTCTGATTCCCGTACGCCAGGTTTGGATGTGCCCGGGGCTGGAAACTTCGCTGGCCACCTTGATAATTGCCCATGTAATCAACATGCTCATGCGGCTGGCCAAGCTGGCATTCTGAGGTCTCGTGGGCTGCCCCGCAAATTCCGCACAAGGGCACATAAGGGGTGTGCTGTGTCGGTGTGGTAGTGGCCACGGCGTTCACGGGCTGAGTCTGCCCGGACTTGGGAAGCAATGCACCAATCACCGTCTGCAACTGAGAGTTCGTCGAGGCGAGTTGTTGCTGGAGCGCCTCGATCTTAGCATTAGTGGCCGTCTCCTCGCTCACTCCAAATACGCCTGTCGTCTTCATCCTGGTATTTCCCCTCATGAAACTGTTCCTCGAATAGTCCTCGATTAAATTTCATGCATCGGTGGCATTAAGTTTCACGAGTCCTCCTCATGCGGCTCCGTCTAACATATGAACAGTCTGATCGTTGAGCCCCTCATGGAATCAGTTGATCTGGGCTGCCTTCGACATCCCGTGCTGCGGGCACCTTTTCAATAGCGCCTTATATCGCTCCCACACCTCGTAGAGATTTTCAGACTCCTTCTGATGGAATAAAGAGATTTCTGTCTTCAATCGTAGTACCTTCGAAAGTGGGAAGTAATGGCCGATAAACGCGGCTCGCAGCTCCTCCCAGGTGGTGATCGAGCGGGGTGGCAACATCTCAAGCCAATCCTTGGCTCTGAACTTCAAAGAGAACGGGAACAACATGAGCTTAATCGCGTCGCCCGGAACACCATTGATTTTGATGGTGTCGGTGACCGTCAGAAATGCCTTCAGATGGGAGTAAGGATCGTCATCGGGGTTGCCCTCGAACTGGGCCATCTGGAAAATCATCTGAAGCCAAGAGTGCTTCAGTTCAAAGTTGTTGTTCTCGATCGGCGGAATGACGATCGCCGACTCCGTACCGCCTAGCGCGGCATTCTTGAGGAGGTCCTGAAGTGATGGTTCCTCCTCGGGAATGTTATGGACGGGCACTCGGTGGTCCGCCATGTCTACTTCTGTGTAGGAACTATCTACGGCTGCCTGTACACGTGAATTCTGAATGGATTCCTGCGAACTATCCTCTGAATAGCTAACTAAGTGGTCCTGAGAGCTAGTGGATGCTCCTTCGGTATCGTACTTAAGCTTCCTTCGCAACATTCGTTCGAAATCCGGGACGGCTTCAACGATGGGGCCCGATGGATGGCTTCGGGTCATTCACCGCTGAATCGTACCTTCAATGAGTGAGAAATAAAGATTAGCAAAAAGTAAACAAATACGACGAATAAAAATACGAAATCATAACGACGCAGGAAAACAACTAATGCAAATAACACAAATAACGCAAACAGTAAAAGCAAAGAAAACGTCGAAATCACAGTGGCTAAAGTACCGAACTACGGTGTTCCTAATATCAATTTATTCCCCGGCAACGGCGCCAAAAACTTGATCGACACGTGGTGTGTGAATGAAAAGTGCGACAAGTAATAATTAAAACGAATACCAAATTACTATCACCGACGTGCGATAGGCAGTGGACCTATCGTTTGTAGTGTAGTAAAGCGAGTAAACGAGTATCGAACACGAGAAATAAATCAAGTACTAGTAATAACCTATCGACTCAATATTTAGCCTAAATAAAATATGCCGGTGGTGTTGCGGACTATCCTAACAGATTACTCCTAAATCAACGAGAGACTAAAAGAATACGCCTAAACTGGTGAAAACTTTCAGATAATAGAGATGTGCTCGGGATTCGAATCCCGCTAGGTACTCTCGGTTAAGACAGTGAATTCTCGCTCCTACGTGATTCTGACTAGATCGCAGTATTTCCTACCCGCTCACGAGTTGCTGTCGCCCTAAACGCTCGCGGGAATCTAAGGTTCAGTAATTACTAAAGGCGAGGATCGAGTATTTGCTTTCGCCCTATACCCGAATCCTATCTTCTATGAACGGCCTAAATGTTTCTTAGCTGTCGCCCTAAACGTTTATCCACACGATCACTTCAACACATAGACATATTAAAGCGACGAATCATATTCATAGAACGATAAATAGTCAAAAACACGAAGTCACGATGATATACGTCTTAACTACGAAATATCCTAGCGTTCATCTAATCCCAAACACAAACGGGATTTAGCTACGCATAATTGACGGGAAAACAACGAAAGAAATAAGAAACGAAGAAGAAGAATTCATGATCTTGAATACTGATGATCTGGGATGGTGGCACAGATGAATCTTCGTTCTGCGTTTAATTTGGTGTGATTGCGTCGTTGACCCGTCTCTCGCGCTTCTCCAATGAAATTCTGCGTGTCTGGCGTCTGTAATTCGTCTCTTATGAGTTAGGGTTGATATCTGGAGAGAATCCTCTTTCTGAGTCGAATTTGGGCTTTTATACGAAATTTCGCACGGGTCACGGCCTGGGACATGGGCCGTCACGGCCGTGACCATCACCGACTCTACGCGAGAATATCGAAACCATGCGTCACGGCCAAGTGCATCAATGGTCACGGCCGTGACCATCATCAGTGGGCTTCTCTGCCATCGGTCACGGGTAATTGCATGCGCTGTCACGGCCGTGACCAGGGGCAGTGATCAACCATCGCTTTCTGTCGGGCGTCACGGCTTGGAGCACTGGACGTCACGGCCGTGACGCTTGGCAGTGTCTTTAAGCTTGCGCTCTGTCACGGGTCACGGTCAGATGCTCTAGGTGTCACGGCCGTGACCTATAGCAGTTTTCGTCCTTTTTGCTCCGTTTTGCTCCGTTTTCACTCCTTTTCGCCCGAAACTCGTCCTAAGCTCCTATAATATCAAAATAAGTGTAAATATGTTGAATAAATGCACAAAGTGATTGCTAAAACTATGTTATACCCAATAAAGTACTACGATAAACGCACTAAAATGCGTTTATCAGAGACCATTTTTAAACACGGCAAGAGCTTTAATCGACGTCGGTAATGGTAAACTTATTCTACAAGTAGGGGACGAGAAGGTAGAGTTTGACGTTTACAAGGCAATGAAACACCCTACGGATGATCATTCATGTTCCTTTATTGATAGTATTGACTTATATGCTTTTGAGTATTTCAAAGTTTTTAGGAACAAGGATGAGTTAGAAGCATGTCTAACCGGAGAATCTGTCGATAATCGAGAAGATATAGAGTATGTCATGGCAAGCCTAGACGCGAATACTCCTCACCGAAAGACAGTTAGACCAAGAATGGAGCCAATCAATCGACCTTTAGGGCAACAACCACGACCATCAATCGAAGAACCTCCGAATTTGGATTTAAAACCCTTACCTGATCATCTTAAGTATGTTTTTCTTGGCACCTCTGATACTTTACCAGTGATTATTTCTTCCTCACTAACAGGTCTCATGGAAGAAAAACTTTTAAGAGTGCTAAGAGAGCATAAGCGAGCGTTCGCATGGAAGGTGGCCGATATAAAAGGAATAAGCCCGACAATCTGCATGCACAAGATATTAATGGAGGATTCATATAAATCAGTCGTACAACCGCAAAGGCGTCTGAATCCAACTATGCAAGAAGTGGTGAAAAAGGAGGTAATCAAGCTTTTGGACGCAGGTATTATTTATCCAATTTCTGATAGTGCATGGGTTAGTCCAACACAAGTCGTTCCTAAAAAAGGTGGTATGACCGTTATTAAGAATGCTTCAAATGAATTGATTCCAACTAGGACTGTTATGGGATGGCGTGTTTGCATAGACTATAGGAAGTTAATGATGCCACTCGTAAAGATCATTTTCCTCTCCCTTTTATTGATCAAATGTTAGAAAGGCTAGCTGAACATGAATTTTATTGCTTCCTAGATGGCTATTCTGGTTATAATCAGATTTCTGTTGCGCCCGAGGATCAAGAAAAAACTACTTTTACTTGTCCTTACGGTACTTTTGCTTATAGACGCATGCCATTTGGATTATGTAATGCCCCAGCTACATTTCAGAGATGCATGCTAGCTATTTCATGATGTTGTAGAAAAGTTTATGAAAATTTTCATGGATGATTTTTCTGTATTTGGTTCTTCATTTGACGTATGCCTCGATAACCTAGCTTTTGTGCTTAAACGATGTGAAGAGACTAACCTTGTATTGAATTGGGAAAAGTGTCATTTTATGGTACAAGAAGGAATAGTTCTCGGACATAAGGTATCGCACAAGGGAATCGAGGTAGATCGGGCCAAGATAGACGCAATCGAGCAGTTACCACCACCCACTTCGGTAAAGGCAGTTCGTAGTTTCTTGGGACATGCAGGATTCTATCGACGTTTCATTAAGGACTTCTCAAAAATAGCTAAGCCGTTATCTAATTTGCTTGTTAAAGATGTTGTTTTTAACTTTACTGATGAGTGCTTGCAGGCTTTTCAAACATTAAAGGAGAAACTCACCACCACCCCCGTAATTGTCGCACCGGATTGGACTTTACCATTTATATTGATGTGCGATGCAAGCGATGGTGCAGTCGGCGCTGTTTTGGGACAACGCAAGGGTAAGATATTTCAGACCATCTACTACGCCAGCAAAACCCTAGACGATACACAAAGAAACTATGCTACCACCGAGAAGGAATTACTAGCTGTGGTATTTGCTGTTGATAAATTTCATTCTTACCTTGTGTTGAATAAGGTAATCGTGTACACTGATCATGCTGCACTTAGGCACTTATTCGCTAAGAAAGATGCAAAGCCTAGGTTGATTCGTTGGATTTTACTTCAAGAATTTGACTTAGAGATACGTGATAAGAAAGGTGTCGAAAATGTGATAGCTGATCATCTATCTAGGTTAGACACTTCACATAAGCGGGATAATGAAATACCAATTGACGAGTGTTTTCCTGATGAACAATTGTATGCATTACTTGATACGTCTTTACCTTGGTATGCGGATTTTGCGAATTATGCTGCTACAGGTGATATTCCAATAGGTTTGTCTTTTCATCAGAAAAAGAAATTTCTTTCTGATGCAAAACATTATCTGTGGGACGATCCATTTTTGTACAAAATCTGCTCAGATCAGGTAATCCGATGATGCATTCCCGCCGAAGAGGTAAATTCTGTCCTAACTCATTGTCATTCTGGTTTGACTGGTGGACATCACGGCCCAACTAGAACTGCATTTAAAGTACTTCAATTTGGTTTATTCTGGCCCACTTTATTTAAAGATACTCATGCTTATGTGGCTTCTTGTGATCGTTGTCAACGTACTGGTGCAATTTCTAGAAAACATGAGATGCCTTTGAATATTATGTTAGAAGTTGAGCTCTTTGATGTTTGGGGTATTGACTTTATGGGACCATTTCCTACTTCATGCTCTAATAAATATATTCTTGTCGCAGTAGATTATGTGTCTAAGTGGGTCGAGGCTGAAGCATGTAGGACTAATGATGCACGCGTTGTTATTCGCTTTCTTAAGAAAAATGTATTTACTCGTTTTGGTACACCACGTGCAATAATTAGTGATGGGGGTACGCATTTTTGCAACAAATTGATAATTTATTGTCAAAATATGGTGTCAAACATAAAGTGTCTACCCCGTATCATCCTCAGACCAGTGGACAGGTAGAGGTTTCCAATAGGGAACTAAAACAGATCTTAGAAAAGACAGTAAGTGCCTCTAGGAAGGATTGGTCTTTAAAGTTAGATGATGCATTATGGGCATATCGCACTGCTTTTAAAACCCCTATAGGAACCACGCCTTTTAGACTAGTATTTGGGAAAGCGTGTCATTTACCTGTCGAGTTAGAACATCGTGCATATTGGGTTGTTAAAAAACTTAATTTTGAGTATTCTGAGGCAGGTAAAAACAGGTTACTCCAGCTGAATGAGATGGAAGAATTTCGTCAAAATGCATACGAGAACTCAAAACTGTACAAAGAGCGAACACAGAAATGGCATGATAAGCGAATTGTACAAAGAGAGTTCAAAATAGGAGATCGAGTTCTGCTATTTAACTCACGTTTACGATTATTTCCAGGAAAACTGAAGAGTAAGTGGTGTGGACCTATTTAGTAGAGAAAGTGTTCCCATCAGGAGCCGTAAAGATCCGCATTAACGAAAATGACTCGCAAACAGTCAATGGACAACGCCTAAAATTATACGACGACCGGGACTCTGGAGAAACAACCCTGGTATATCTTGTGGAACCCGTTATTGATAACACTACTGCTTTGAGTCGTTTTATGTCTTTCAGGAACATCTTGTCTGGAGACAATACCAGCAAGCTGAAGGACCTCCAAGATACCAAAGCAAGTCCAAATACCGATCTACCTTGATCGGATCAAGAGTCGAGCTAACGACTATAAAAACAGCGCTTCTTGGGAGGCAACCCAAGTATTATCTATGTATTACTATTTTATTTCGTATTGGAGTCTCATATTTATTGCATCGTAATTTATTAAGTATGTTTGCTTTAGAATTATTTCCAAAAAAAATAAAAAATAAAAAAATCGTATCACGGTGCCGTCTAGTTGTTTCCTCGCAGGCTCATAGTCAGTCTGGGGGTGGTTTGTTCACAGAGCTAGCTCGTGATATGAAGGAACAAAGTCTTCTCACGACTCGCTTCACATCGATCAACACATTATTCAGGGCTGTGTCACTTAAACTCTCTCTTTGCTTTAAATTTCTACACATTGGGGACAATGTGATAATTAGTTTGGGGGTGGGGTGACACATGCTATATTTTATATGATATCGATCTCTTCGATTTAATAGTTGGTTTAACTGATCGAGGTTATGATTTGAACGTCACTTGTGAAATCTCCTTTCGATGATGAAAATTTTTATAATTTGTCTGGGATCTAGATAGGATTTAGCTAATTGTGTGTGAAAGTTATGCATGTTACGTGTTTTGATATTAGCATTATTATCTAGCCACATTGATTGCTTCAGAAAAATAGTACGTATCATGCGACACAAACCCAGAAAATATCGTGAGTTTTGAGCCGGAAAAAAAAATTAGAGCAACACAATACTTGCTCGATGCATTTTTCATGAGTGTCACGCATGGTCTGAATATTTTCGAACTTGCTTTATTATGCATGTCAATATCACTGTGGATATTTGTGTATGAAAATGATAAAGGCATTTAGGATGAGTCATTAGCCTAAATATCTGCGAACCCAACATTTCTATCAATTAGTGAGCCCCTTTGAGCCTTATTAGCCTTATTTGTTGATTTGGAGCCATGATATTTAGCCACATTATCCCTTTATTTTATCCTTCATCATCGAACCACCACTGTCAGCATGTTAGCTTACTAGTCGCTTCAGAGTATTGAGTCTATTAGTTTAGAGGAAAGAAGATTACAGCATGTTATATCAGGTTGTGGTAGTATATTTTATTGAAAAAAAAAGAAAAAGAAAAGAAAAAAAAAAGTAAAGAAAAAAAAAAGAGAAAAAATATATATATTAGAGAAAAATATTATGAAAAAAAAGGGTAATAATAGATTTTTAGAATTATTTTCTTGAGTTCTTCGTTATAGTTTTGAGTGTGTTCATGGTAGTATGAGTTTTCGTTTTTTTTTTTAGTCGTATTTTATTGCTAAAAAGTATAGACGAGGAAAGCGATTTAGTGAGTAACATGCTCGACTTTATTAGCCCACTTATCCCATATATCACACCTTTATTACCATGAGCCCCATTACAACCATTTTTAAAGACCTTTTGATTCGTACATGAGATTCACTATGTAAATATGATGTGATATATGTGCAAGCTTAGAGTAATATCGTTCTATGTTGTGAGTTGAGCGCTTTTATACGGATCCCATTAAACACTTCGAGCGACCTGAGCGATCCATGTGAGAGTTGTCACTTGATACGTGCTAGGATCTGGAAATGTTTTTGTGCTACGATATGATTGTGAACTATCATTTCATGTCTCTTGCTTAGCTAGATCATTCATTAGTTGATGGCGATCTCGATCGACTGTACCTTTCATTTTCTGAGAATAAACATGAGAATTCATTTAGTGACGTCGTAAAATCCTAACTTGATTTAGTTTATTCCGCTTTTATGATCGAGGATGATCAAAGTTATTTTGGGGGTTGTTGATAAGTCATGATTTTACACAAATATTATAACCCATAAAGGCGCGTTATCGTTTGTTATTTTATTGAAACCACATCGAATATTTTATGCCTAAGAATATATATTTTATTTGCAGATACGAGAGAAAATATACTAAAACAGTGGAAGTTCGGACATGGAAAGAGCCGAGAAAAATAGTATATTCTCGTGTACGAAGTTTATTTGCTAGGCTTGACGATTTTCACATATAGACAAGGAGACAGAGAAACATGCAAAGGAAATTCTTGCACATCTCTTGCACGGTTCAAAGCAGATGGTTCTAATAATTCTAAAGCTTTTATGAGTCATACGAGACAAAGTCCTACAATAAGGCACAAAAGAGGGAATTCTTGCAACTAAATTACAGCTAATGGGGACAGCTTTTCCATCTTTTACTCCTCGATGTCTAAAGCTGATAAGGATGGGTGTGCACCAGACAAAGGATGAAAAAGGATTAGTCCAAACTCCTATTATATAGATACTTCGATGGAGAGGAGGAACGGGGGAGCAGAAACATATTAAGCATACACCTTATTTTATCACCTCACCAACCAAGCTGCTCTCGTTGCTTTCTTCTCCCATGCACATCTCTCAAAGGAAGCAGCCACCCCACATCCTACACACTTAAATTCCTCACTGACGCAGTAATCCGAGGCAGCTCCCAAGCCACGTATCAGTCCGCAGCCCAGACGAAGAGCTCTCTCACGCAACGGAGATCCCGACGGAACTAGGCGTGATCCGTTCGTCGTGACAACATTCGTACATCGTCTTACGCTAAAACAGGAATGTTCGCCTCTATTTTTATATGTTTTTCGTTTATTAATATGTGTGTTTAAGTTTATTTGTGGTTAAGGCCATATTAGGCCGGATTATGATTTCGTATTAATGGTACTCGTATTTTGTTTAATCGTATGAGCTAAGTTACGTGCTCTATATTTGAGGTTAATGCTTGCGTATGCCTGATCAACATATGTTTGATTCTTGATTGGTTTATGAGACTGAAAAAGTAATTAGACCGGTTAGAACAATAAATATAGTGCACCACGACGTAAAACCGACCAGAGATGGAATTCGGTTTCGTCCGTGTGGTTTCCGAGATCTTAGGCGCCGAAAGCGTTTAAGCTCGGGGAAATTCATAAAGCCGAATGCGTGTGGGGTAACTACAGTCATATAGGAATATAGTTGATTGGTTCACTTTCGCATAGGGTTGCTAGTTACGTGAATAACGGGTAGCACGTACGTTAGGAATTTCTACCTTAACTAGATTCATATTGGTTAAATATATACGATTGCATGCAGACGTAGAATTAATCTGTGCCGAATATGTGCTTTAACCACGCTTGTAGTTAATTGATAAAAACCGTTATCTTTATTTGCGCTTTTCTTAAAACCGTCTTAAACAAATCTAAACAATATATATATAAACATATATAAATATATATTTATATAAAAAAAAAATCGCTTCATTTTTAATTACATTTCGGATTAATATCTTAGAACTAATCGAGCTGTCCTCGTGGATCGATATTCGGATTTACGTCCGTTTTATACTACTTGCACGACCTAGTATACTTGCTAGTATTCGAGCGTGTCACTGAATGTCTAACAGGGAAGAATTATTAGAATCATTTTCTGTCTGCCATTCGAACTTTAGCGTTTCCCCACCTCTTATGAGAAAACTAACTAGGAAAAATTATACGGTGGTTTCTTTTTGGGGGGTTTTTTAAAATATTGAGAAATATGTGCGCAGGAGTCAACCTTATTACATGATCGTATGTTTTTCTAATATTTGTAGTGTGCATCACGTAAAGAACTCATCAGTTGAAAACATGGCAACAACTCCTTTCCTATGTTAGAATTCAAACCACGACTCTTTCAACAAATTGACTCTCTTTTTAGTTTTTTATCCAATCTGCAGTGGTCAAAACCTGGGAACTAACATAAGATCCAAGAAACTTCCAAGCTTTCCTGTAATCCTATAAATATATATGTCCAAAGCTATATCACGATCACTTTTATCATTGTCTTTTGCTACGAATCGAACGAAAGGAAAAGAAAATAATGAGGAATATAAATAGTAGAGTTGGCGTACTAGTTGCAATAATGTTTCTTGTTCTATGCTTTATTCAGCCTATCAGAAGCAGCAGGTTATTACCACTTGATGAGGATCATCATAGAGAGGAGCACAACATATTAAAGGAGAAGGGCTTTTTCGTACATTTGCTCCAAAGGGGCCCCGTCCCACCTTCCGGGCCTTCGCCGTGCACTAATATTCCCGGCGGCAGTAATGGCGGTGGTTGTCCGAACAAGGAAATTAACTTTGCTATCGGTGCTTCACCGTGAAATTAATATAGGGCTTCAATCAAAAGCGATCGATCATTTATTTATTTATTTAGTTTCTGTTATGGGAGCCAATCTCATAGTTGTATAGTAAATATTGTTTAATTCGCTGCTTTGGTTATTTCGTTTTAATTAGTTACTATTATGCTCGTTTATAGTGGAAAGTGTACCGATTGTGCATGGCTATAAATTATATCTAATTGTAAGTACCATCTCATATTTTTTGAAGAAAAAAGATCCGTGCACTCAACCTTGAATATATTAGGCAGATTTACGCATATGACGATTTGTTAGTCAAATTCCGTGCATGGTTTTGTATCGTTGAAGAATTGTATTAACTATACTATTATTTCAAAAGTCAAAGGTATGCACTTATTCATTCGTATAAGTCAAAGGTATGCACTTATTCATTCGTATATATATCTATATATACATATATGTACAAAGTCAAAGTACGAAATAAAATGCTTTGATAGGATCTTGAAACAATTTAATTATGCATTAGGTTGACAATATATATGAACGTTCTTACTTTATTTTATATCTATATAATACGCATATTGATCAACATATATATAGAAACAATGAATAATACAGTTTATAATATTACGTGCTTTTACAACTGATATTATATACATCAACATTACAAAATAGACAAATTTATAGCCAATTCCATGCACTATTTCAACTAATTTTTCACACTAATAAATATGTGGACATCCACATATTATGATTCATAACACTCCCCCTTGGATGTCCAATAAAGAATATGCCTCATTAAAACCTTATTAGGAAAACGTGAGAAAAACCATAGTGAAGGGAAAAAGAGTGCAACGCTATTTACTCTCCCTGATGAGAATGCCCTTTAAGATCTCTAAGTTTTCGGACTCCAATTGAATATACCAAAATTTCAAAAAATTCTTGGAGGAAGTGCCTTGGTAAATAAATCAGCAAAATTTTCACTTGATCGAACTTGTTGTACATCAATATCACCGTTTTTCTGAAGTTCATGCGTAAGGAAAAAATTTGGTGATATGTGTTTTGTTCCATCACCTTTAATGTAACCTTCTTTTAATTGAGCTATGCATGTTGTATTATCTTCAAATAATGTTGTAGAAGGTAATTTCTCAATAGAAATCTACAAGTGTCTTTGAATGTGTTGAATAATAGATCTTAACCAAACACATTCTCGACTAGCCTCATGAATCGCTAATATTTCAGCATGATTTGAAGAAGTAGCAATTAAGATTTGTTTAACCGATCGCCATGAAATAGCTGTACCTCCATGTGTAAATAAACCTGTTTGCGATCGTCCGTTATGCGGATCAGATAGAAATCCCGCATCTGCATAGCGAACTAAACTTGATTGTGGATCATTCGAATAAAATAATCCTGCATCCGTAGTTCCTTGAAGATAACGAAATATTTATTTGATCCCATTTCAATGTTGTCTAGTTGGTGAAGAACTATGTCTTGCTAATAAATACACTGCAAATGCTATATCGGGTCTAGTATGACTTGTAAAATACATTAACGCTCCAATAGCACTAAGATATGGAACTTCAGCACCAAGTATTTCTTCATTATCATCGCTGGTCTGAACGGATCTTTATTCACATCAAGAGATCGTACGATCATTGGAGTAGTTAATGGATGTGCTTTGTCCATATAAAATCTTTTCAAGATCTTCTTTGTATAAGTCTCTTGATGGACAAATAGTCCATTGTTTAAATATTCAATTTGTAGTCCGAGACAAAATTTCGTTCTTCTGAAATCTTTCATTTTGAATTCTCGTTTTAAATATGTAATAGCTTTAGTTAACTCTTGAGGAGTTCCTATTATATTTAAATCATCAACATAAACGGCAGTGATGACAAATTCATTTCCACTTCTTCTCATGAATTTACAAGGGCATGCTTGATCATTTTTATACCCCTCTTTTAGTAAATAATCACTTAAACGATTATACCACATACGCCCTGATTGTTTTAAACCGTAGAGCGATTTATTCAACTTCATTGAGTACTCATTTCGAGATCCTGAATTTTTAGGCAAACGGAATCCCTCAGGGAGTTTCATGTATATGTCACTATCGAGTGTTCCATACAAGTACACAGTGACAACATCCATAAGATGCATATCGAGCCATTCACGTACTACCAGACTAATTAGATAAGGAAAAGTTGTTGCATCCACCACAGGAGAATAAGTCTCTTCGTAATCAATGCCGGGTCTTTGTGAAAAATCTTGTGCAACAAGACGCTTTGTATCTCACAATTTCACCGTATCATATTTCTTTCTAATGAAAACCCGTTTATATCCAACCGGATTTACATTTTCTTGAATACGGACGACTAGTCCGAATACTTTTCGTTTCTCAAGTGATTTTAATTCTATCTCGATTGCATCTTTCCATTTTGGTCAATCACTTTATCGACATTCATTTATAGATTTTGGTTCATGATCCTCATTTTCATTAATCGCATGTAGCGCTACGTTAAATGAGAAAACATCATCAACGTTGACTTCGTCTCGGTTCCATCTTATTCCATTATGGGCATAATTCATCAAGATCTCTTCATTTTCAGTATTTTCACAATTTTCAGGAACCTGATCAGATTTATTTATGCCCATGGACTCTCTTAGAGGTGTCCTCGACTTGACCATCTATTGCTCTTTTTCTTTTACGAGGATTCTTGTCTTTGGATCCCGAGGGCCTACCACGTTTCAACTGTGGTTTCGGCTCAATTTTATTATTAGTATTATCAATAGAAGTATCATATTCTAACATGAGCATTAATAGCTGGTATATGCGATTTAGTCACCTTTTTCTGGTCAGTAAAACTGTCTGGCAATTGATTTGCTAAATTTTGTAAATGAATTATCTTTTGAACTTCAAGTTCACATTCTTTTGTACGAGGATCAAAATGAGCCAATGATAATTCATTCCAACTAATCTCTTTAATCAACTGTTTATTTTCTTTATCTCCCCATAATGTTGGAAATTTTGATTCATCAAAATGATAGTCGGCAAATCGAGCCGTAAATAAATCTCCTGTCAATGGTTCTAAATATTTTATTATTGACTTATATTCAAATCCAACGTATATTTCCAATCTTCTTTTAGTGCGTTGTGGTGGAGCAATTGGAATATATACTGCACATCCAAAAATTCCTCAGATGGGAAATATCTGGTTCCTGACCGAAAACCATTTGTAATGGGGAAACATTATGATAACTTGTGGGTCAAATGCGAATAAGTGATGCTGCATGCAAAATAGCATATTCCCAACATGATAAGGGAAGCCTCGACTTCAATAGTAATGGTCTTGCTATTAATTGTAATCTTTTTATTAATGATTCTGCAAATCCATTTTGAGTATGCACATGTCCTACGGGATATTCAACATCAATCCCAATAGACATACAATATTCATTAAATGCTTTAGTGGTGAATTCACCAACATTGTCAAGACGTATTTTCTTAATTGAATAATCAGGAAAGTGTGCTCGTAATCGAATTAACTGAGCAAGCAGTCTAGCAAACGCAACATTACGTGTTGATAATAATTATATATGTGACCATTTAGTTGATGCATCAATTAAAACCAACATTACGTTTTGATAATAATGATATATGTGACCATTTAGTTGATGCATCAATTAAAACCATGAAGTATCTAAATGGAACACATGATGGATGAATTGGTCCACAAATATCGCCTTGAATACGTTCTAAAAACGTAATAGATTCATTTTTCAAGTAAAGAGTGTCACGCCCCCAAATCCCTTAGAATTTTTTTTTACTCCAAGGATTCTTGACGCAACCCGGCAGCGATTTGATATGACCGAACCAAGCCGCCTAAGCCTTGTGCGGAACTTACCGTGTGAGAGTGGAAGTTGCCTCTCTTACTCGACTCACGAAATTGAAGCTAATGATATATCTTTGTTAACCTCGAGTTCACACCAAAGAGCTCGACCAAACTTAGACACAAAAGATTTACGGGAGAGAACTCGCAATCCAATTCTATTAATAATCGGGGGGCAAACAGCGGGAAAGTACAAGCTAAGTGCTAGGACACTATCGTGACTTGTACTAGACTCGACAAACACACACACGCACAATGCTAAGTCGCTCGAAAGGCACAAGGACTTGCTAAGACCACTTAAAACTCTCGAACTCTCTCAAATAAGCCAAGGAGAGGCCTATTTATAGAGGATCCAAAATGCCTTCAAGTGGAGCAGTCGGCCAGACTTGGCCAATTGGCGCGTTGAAGCGCGCCGAGCGGGTTGGCCAGTCGTGGCCGCTGGCAGCCTGACGCGGGTTGGGCTGGCCTTGGCTGGTCAGGGCTGAATGTGCTTTTTGTAGGCTGAGCAGGGCTAGCTGAGCCTGATGGTGTGATTGCTTGGTTGGCACGGCAAGGCAGGGCTGACGAGCCAAAGGCTGGCGCGCGATGATGGCTTGACTTGCCTGGCCAAGGCTGCCAAAGCTGCAGCACAGACGAGATGGCCTGGAGCAAGGCATCTCTGGAGCTTCTCGGCCACTGCTGTGTGCTGGAGTGGCATGATGGTCTGGCCGGCCAAGGCTGCCAAAGCTGGCCGGCGGCTGGCCCAAGGCGTTCCTTGAGCATCTCGGCCAGTGAGGCTGCCTGGCTCTAAATGATGGCCAGGCGGGGCTAACACTCTAACTCGGCCAACCCGGCGTTGCCTTGGTCTGGCCCGCTGCAGGGGCGCCATGCGACCATTGTCCGGCGGCCCAGCATGGTGCACGCGGCCAGGGTCAGCGGCATACCGCGCCAAGCTGTCCAGGTTCGGCCTCCATCTCGGCCTGCGCCAGCGAGTCCGGTCGGACGTCGAGGGCTTCTCGAAGTGCCGTGAGGAGTTGAAGCTGATTGGCTTGTCGCCAGTCGGACGTCGATGGCTTGTTGGCGGCGGAGCCAAGCTTCGCGACGTCAATGTCGTTGAGCAAGGCGGTGACGGTGTCGACGGCCGATTTCTTTGGACACTCGAACCACCTGTGTCCTTGGCAGCAAAAGTGACACCGTGCCTGGCCTGGGCCTCCGTTTGGCTTCTTCTGGCCCTGCTTGGCGCCGCCTTGGCCTTGGCCTTGGTTCTTCCTCTTGCCGCACCACTTTTCCTTGCCCTTACCCTTGCCATTGCCCTTGGCTGGCTTGAAGTCGCCTTTGGGCTACGCCCTGTGGTGGCTCGGGTACCATCTTGGGGCGAGGAATGTCGCGTAGATGCTCGGCCTCAGCTATGGCCGTGTTGAGGTCGGGGATGTGGCGTCCGGCGAGTTGGTTCTGGGCCCAAGTGCTGAGCCTCTTCATGAAGTTGTAGAGCTTGTCTGACTCCGAGATATCCTTCGTGTCCATCAGGAGGAGCTGGAAACTCTTCACATACTCATGGATGGATCCGGTCTGCGGAAAGGCGCGAAGCTTGTCGCGGGAATGGTAGATGCCGAATTGTGGGAGGAAGTTGGCGCGGGGTTCGGCTTTGAGCTCTTCCCACGTCTCAATGCGGTCTTGGCCCGTCTCTAGGGCCTCCCTCTTCTTTGTTCGCCACCACAACTTGGCGTCCCTGACGAGGAATCGGGTGGCGATGAGGACGCGGTCGGTCTTCGCGGTGAGGGCCGTCTCGAAGTACTCTTCGAGGTCATTGAGGTAGTTCTCGAGATCCTTGGGCATCGTGGGCGCCGTTTTAGGTCTCTGACTCAGGCAGCTTCGGCCTGGAGCTAGTCGTGGCTTTGCCTCTATCCACTAGGTTCCGCAAGAGCCGTAGCTCGGCCTCCGTCTCAAGGCGGTGGCGGTGTGCGGCATCGCGTTTTTCGCGCAAGGCCTGGATGGCAGCTTGCATGCCTTGGAGCTAGCTCATGCCCTTGGGCATCTTCTCCTTGAGCTCGTCGATTACGTCTTGGAATTCTCCAAGTCGCATCTCCATGGCGGTGACTCGTGGTCGTAGTGCGGTGTATACCTACGTCGGCGGGATGGTCTCCGGGACGTTAACCTCTGGTGGGTTGTCTTCAGGTGGGGTGCTTTGTGCCGATATGTCCTCCATAGTTTCAATTGTAGTCGAAAGAGTTGGTGTGAGATCTTCCTCACGAACGTAGTCTCTGATACCAAAAGCATGTCACGCCCCCAAATCCCTTAGAATTTTTTTGACTCCAAGGATTCTTGACGCAACACGGCAGCGACTTGATATGACCGAACCAAGCCGCCTAAGCCTTGTGCGGAACTAACCGTAGTGGAAGTTGCCTGTTAACCTCGAGTTCACACCAAATAGCTCGACCAAACTTAGACACAAAATTTACGGGAAAGAACTCCCAACTGAATTCTATTAATAATCGGGGGCCCCAAACAACGGGGAAGTACAAGCTAAGTGCTAGGACACTATCGTGACTTGACAAACACACACAAGCACAATGCTAAGTCGCTCGAAAGCTAAGGCAAAAGGACTTGCTAAGACCACTTAAAACTCTCTAAGAACTCTCTCAAATAAGCCAAGGAGAGGCCTATTTATAGAGAATCCAAAATGCCTTCAAGTGGAGCAGCCGGCCAGACTTGGCCAATTGGCGCGCTGACGCACACTGCGCGGGCTGGCCAGTCGTGGGCGCTGGCAGCCTGACGCGGGCTGGGCTGGCCTTGGCTGGTCAGGGCTGAATGTGCTTTTTGTTAGCTGAGCAGGGCTAGCTGAGCCTGATGGTGTGCTTGCTTGGTTGGCATGGCAAGGCAGCGCTGACGAGCCAACGGTTGGCGCACGATGATGGCCTGGCGGGCTGCCTGGCCAAGGCTGCCAAAGCTGCCATGCTGACGAGATGGCCTGGAGCAAGGCATCTCTGGAGCTTCTCGTCCTGCTGTGTGCTGGAGTGGCATGATGGTTTGGCCGGCCAAGGCTGCCAAAGCTGGCCGTCGGCTGGCCCAAGGCGTCCCTTGAGCATCTCGGCCAGTGAGGCTGTCTGGCTCTGAATGATGGCCTGGCGGGGCTGACACTCTGACTCGGCCAACTCGGCACTGCCCTCTGGCCTGGTGCAGGGGCGCCATGCAGCCATTGTTCGGCGGCCCAGCCTGGCGTATGCGACCAGGTCAGCGGCGCACCGTGCCAAGCTGTCCAGGTTCGGCCTCCATCTCGGCCTACGTCGCCGTGTCCGACGACCGACGCCGCCCGGACCGCACTTCCCAACGAACCTCCGGCGAGTCTCCGGCGTTGCTCCGGTGAGCCTCCGACGAGCTCCGGCAAACTCCAGCGAGGTTCCGGCGAACTCCGGCGAGGTTCCGACGATTCTCCGGCGAAGCTAGGTGGATAGAGTTGTCCACGGCCGTGTTGGAGAAAGGCCGCGCGCGTGGCAACGCGCGCTGAGGGCAAGCACCGTGCGCAGGGCTGCACGTTTTGGGTCCGCGCACTCTCACACGGTCAGCGCAGGTCCGCGCGCTTGCGCTGCGGGGCCGCGCACTCTCACACGGTCAGTTCCGCACAAGCCTTAGGCGGCTTGGTTCGGTCATATCATGTAGCTGCCGTGTTGCGTCAATAATCCCTGGAGTCGAAAAAATTCTAAGGATTTGGGGGCGTGAGCCGTGCCGGTCCTGTTCCGAAACCTCTGCTCCCTATGCCAGTAAGGATGTTTGGTGGCGGTGATGGTCTAACGATTAATTTTCCTTTCGAGACAGCATCACATGATAACTCATTGGATTGAATAATCTCTTATTTTTTAAAGTGTGTCCACATGAGTTCTCAATTATTCTTCGCATCATAGTTGAACCGGGATGGCCTAACCGGACATCCCACACCACAAATAAATCATTGTTTATAAAATACGACTCAATCGTATTAATATACGCATAGTATAAACCAGATAATGCTGATAATTTTTCTATAACACATTTCTTACTTAAAATCACGTTTGTGATCTGAAGGTATTCATTATCACCTTTTTTGTAGTCTCAATATGATATCCGTTTTTACGGATATCTTTAAAACTCAGTAAGTTACTATAAGACTTCGAAGAATACAATGCGTTTTCAATATGCAATTTTCTTCCTCCGGATAATAAGATACTAGCTCTTCCAGAGCCTTCAATCAATTTTGTAATTCCCGAAATAGTATTAACATTTACTTCTTGAGTAATCAATCAGATGAAATGTTTCTTATCTGTGAGTATTGTATGAGTTGTTTCGCTGTCCACAAGACATATATCTCCACGGTGATCATTCCTCAAGAAAATAATAAAACACATTAATTATGAATAAAATGCATGATAATACAGCACATATACGTACATAAAATTCATGATAATACAGCACACATACACACATAGAATTCATGATAATACATCACACGTACATAAAATATCAATACGATACACAATAATAAGTCTTTTATTCATTATGATCGGCGAGAAATTCTACGGATAAATTTTTCGGAGTAACTACCCGACGTCCCCATTGTTCATCTCGAACCTCTTCGTGATGTGCTACAAGTTCGTGGAGTATCGCAATAGTCCATACTTGGATGCTTTCATCCAAAACATGGAGTTAAAGTTCATGAAGTATTGGAAAACCATCCCAATAGTCCACATTTTGCCTGCCTTACTCGACCCTAGTTGCTGTGTTGATACTTTTGATATTTTTTTCGATTATTATGCTTAGTTTCTTGGAAAGAAAGTGGACGACCAAAAGGCGTCAATTCACGATTCTCTCCAAGAACTTTTTTCTGTTTATGTAGCTGAGCAGGGACACAGTGTGGAGCAACCCGTACCGGTGAGCGAAGCCGGTTCATCGGCAGGAGGCGGCGGCGCAATGGGACTACTACGAAGATTGATGACACAAAAGACGAAGACCAAAACGCGTGCATCGGGGTCGAACACGAATGAGATCCAGCCTACCTGAGCCACAACTGCCAAACTCTTGAAGACTTCTACGTTTTGGCCTGGTGGAAGTCGAACGCGACTCTCTATCCGACCCTATCCGCCGTCGCTCGAGACGTTTAGCCGTGCAAGCGTCTAGTGTCGCCTCCGGGCGAATTATCGACGACCGACGCGTGAGCCTCAGCCCGGCTTCCCTCGCAATGCTAACCTTCTTAAAGGTGGTATTTGGCCGAATCGAAGAATCGACGGGAGAACGCCATCGACGAGTTCCGTTCTTCCAGTTCGGACGAAGACGACGAGGCCTCTAACATAGTTTTAGTTAATAGTCAAGTCGAATAAATTGTATTTTTTTATTTCGAATATTTTTTTTTCCTTTTTTGTAAGTTTTAGGTATTTTTTTTCTTTCTTTTATGTTTTTATTTGTGTTTTTTAGGTAGTTTTCAATTTTTTTGTAATTTTCTTATCTTTTTTTTTTGTTTTTTTGGAATATAATTTTTGGATATTTTCTAAAGATTTCTTCAAAGTAAAAGAAATAAAAATAATAAAAATGTTAAATGGGCCGGTTTCGATTTTGGAATGGAACCGACCCAATAAAGGGCCGGGGTTTCTATGGTTCTGGGCCGGTCTCGAGAAAATGGTCCCCGAACCGGAACCGGTATCACTGCGGAACCGTTGGAACGGAACCGGTAGAACCGGCCCGGGACCGGCCCAAAGCCCAGGTCTATCCACGACCTCGATTATTATATCTGCCACGACCGCGAAAGCTATTGCCTCGTTCACTTTGATAAGTGTTCATATTGACTTCAGGAATGGGAGCAGAGCCCGTTGGTCGTAAGTGATGGTTCTTCAATAATAACTCATTATTTTGTTCAGCAACGAGGAGACATGAAATTAATTTTGAATATTTCTTGAAACTCTTTTCACGATATTGTTGTTGTAACAACATTCGCTGCATGGAACATGGTGAAGGTTTTCTCCATCATACTTGCTTCTGTAACTTCCTTTCCACACAATCTTAATTGAGAAGTAATTCTGAACATAGCAGAATTATAATTACTTACAGATTTATAATCTTTGAACCGTAAGTTTGTCCATTCATATTGGATATTTGGAGGAGCACAGTCCTCCCTCTGATGGTCGTACCTTTCTTTTAGATTAGTCAACAAAATACATGGATCTTTTACAGTGAGATATTCCACCTTTAAACTTTCATGAAGGTGGTGACGGAGAAATATCATGGCATTGGCCTTGCTTGGCTTGATGCCGTATTCAGCTTGTATAGTAGTTCCCAGGCCTTTCGGTTCAAGGTGGATTTCGGCATCCAAAATCCATGACAAATAGTTCTTGCCCGTGATATCCAGAGTAACAATATCAAGCTTTTGAAGATTCGACATTTTACTATCACAGAATATAACAATTGGTTAAGAAAAATAGTTCTAAGCATAAATAATATTAACGTTGTTGTGATAAAAATAAAAAGTTAAAGTTGAATAAAATGACATAATTAAAAAGTCAACGGCCCAGTTAGGATTCGAAATATGGTGCTCACGCCACAAGTTTGTGGGGGTTATCGCGAGAGCTAGTGGACTTTTTGTGTTGTAAGATATGAAAAAATGTATATATTATACCGTGGCGTGATGACGTCGACGAAATTGAAATGGTCGGAACCCGTGCTCGGAGTGATGACGTCGGCAAACCTCGGTTGGTTAAAGCTTCGTGTTGATAACGTGTTATAATTTATTTATTTTATATCTATATAATACGCATATTGATCAATATATATATAGAAACAATGAATAATATAGTTTAATATTACATGCTTTTACAACTGATATACATCAACGTTACAAAATAGACCAATTTATAGCCAATTCCATGCACTATTTCAACTAATTTTTCACACTTATAAATATGTGGACATCCACATAATAAATCTTATTATTTATAACACTTACAACGTATATAGAGCAAGGCATAATTAATTTCATGCATTGCAAATTGCAATCTTGAACGACTTTAAAATTGTAGCCCATAAATGGATCGGTGCGGATAACGCAACGGGTCCGCAAATGGGTTCGGGCTTCATATTAACGAACTCTAAAGTCTAAACGGGCTTTCGTATAAAGTATTATTTTATTGATATTTAAAAAAAATATAATCTACCAAAATAGCCGTCTGCGAGTGCATAATATTTGAAATATTCTTAGTAGCACATAGTCATAGTTTAATGAGTAAATTAAGTAAGCCGTCTGTTGAACGTTGATTCGCATATTAGGACGGTTTGAAGTATTAAATATGGCTTCGTGTGCCTGTAATTATTACAGTATATAAAATATGGATATATTAGGTTTATGAATTAATATGTGCGTGCGTGTGTTTGCTTGGCGTGTTTGGAGGACCAAGAACATTATTAACATATTAAATGCTACACAAGGCCTCATACTTAATATTTTTTTACCAGTCTAGCAAAGTTTCTGATCCAATGGTCAATTTCGAAATATCAAAACTTGATATTACAAGGAAAATATTCATTGAACTATTGTGCGCCCGTCTCTATCATTAGTTTTCGTGAATTCGGTTTCAAATAGACCGATTCTTCCATAGCACAGCTATATAATAATGATGATCCTGCAAAAAGGTACTTTTCATAAATAAATTTGTCTTCAAATAACATAGTATAACATGTAATATATTATTACTAAACCAATGACTTCAGCTATTACACACTACACATTATCAACCCTATAATGATACACAATAAAGCCGGCCTCGTAATGTAAAAAAATAAACACAAAAAAATCTCACGAAAAACCTATATAAATTACGGCGAGCAGACAAGACAAAGGTCAGCCCTAACGCGCCATGTTCTTCCTCCTCAAGCACACACACCCAAGCTTTTCTTCTAGTAATAATCTCCACCACTTAACAAGAACAAGAAAACCGTAACAATAGTTGAAACAATAAAAGAAAAAAAAAAAAAAAGAAGAATCAACTATTAGATACGCAGCAATGGATTCCTTCGGCAATCGTATCAATATAAGCTCTTCAAGCCCAGAAAACATCGATAATCACCACCGCGAAGAAGAAGAAGAGCATTCAATGGAAGAAGAGGAAGACGATGACATCTCTGGCGTGGGTCGATCCTACGAATGCAATTTCTGCAAGAGAGGTTTCACTAACGCTCAAGCTTTAGGTGGGCACATGAACATACACAGAAAAGACAAGGCGAATAAGGCGTCCAATAGTAAGCACAAGAATTATCGTCAAGAACAGCCCTCGATTTCTGATGTTAGGAGCTCTGGCGGTGAGATTTATTTCCCTCGTCAGATTATTCCACCTCCGATCGTTCTCCGCCGTCATGACGAGGAGAAGAACTCGAATTCTTACATGCCTATGGGGGGACAAGAGGAAAAATACAACATGTCACAATCAAAAAACCCTACTTTTTCAGGCGAGGATTTCCACCCTGATTTGAGGGTTGGGTCAAAGCCGTATGGTGAGGATTCGAAGGAAAATGAGATTGATTTGGAGCTCCGTTTAGGCCATGATCCATAGATGAAAAGGACGTATATATTATTGTATATACACTCAGAGTTTGATGGTGTAAAGGTGAGTCCTTTTGGCTTCCTTTAATATGTTCATTTGTGCATATGGAAAAAAATAGATATTCTACTTATATTTATATCTGAGCTAGTACATATAATTATGTTTGCAAAATCGACGATATTAATTGCTTAACAGAAGATTCACCGACGCAAGATCATCCTTATGGAGTAAAAAGAAGGGTATATTACTAGTCAGACTCTATTATGATATTTTCAGCATGTTTCAGGCCCCATACGAATTTTATAGAGAGAGAAGGACCTAAGTTTGGTTAAATTTAGAGAACATGACCTCATTTTTGCACAAAGACCAATTTACCCATGACAGATGAAAGAATTACTTCATTTTGCCATCATCTTTCTCCAACCGACGGAAGCTAAAAACTGAATCTGAAATCTTGATATATTTTGATTGTTTTGAGTGAATATTGTTTTTGCAGCCTCAATCTTTGACGGGTATTACTAATGAAGATAAATTATTGATGTATCCAATAAATTATGCTTAAAAATCTTCGAAAATTTTGTTTAAAAACAAATGAAATTTCGACAGAGAAAACAAGCTGAAATCCATGAAAATGTCAACGTTTGTGACAGAATAAAGTTTTTTCATCCTCAATTTTGGATGGGTCTTACTAATCAAGACGGATTTTGTAAGTATTGCAGATTGAAATGCATGCGAATAACTAGCTTGCCAGGTAACAAAAACTACTGAGTAACATTTTATGTAACCTGGGTAACACTTTCTGCATTCTGGGTAACATTTCATGCATTCTGGGTAACAATTTATGCAATCTGGGTACCCATGTGCCATCGTCTCTTCCAAACGATGAATGCACAAACCATGTTCAACGAATATCAAAATTTATGATCTAAAGCCGGCTCAATCTCAACGTTAATGACCGAAAGGTTAAATCGAAGATAATGTATTAAAAGTAATTCGAAAATCTCGTTGAAACAAGGGAAAATCTGGACTTTAATGCTGAATAAGGTGAAGTTGATCATGGTCTTAATAATCAATGAAAATATTGGTGTTGATCGCGAAGAAATTTGATGCAGTCCATGATTGAAGCTTTTGCTAATAAAACGCTCGCTAAGTAACAATTTCTGCATTACGGGTGACAATTTATGCACCCTAGATAACAGTTTATGCATCCTGGGTAACAATTTATGCAATTTGGGTAACAGTTCATGCATTCTGGGTAACAATTTAAGCAATCTGGGTACCCACGTGCCATCGTCTCTTCCAAACGATGATTGCACAAACCATGTTCAACGAATATCAAAATTTACGATCTAAAGCCGGCTCAATCTCGACATTAATGACCGAATAAGGTTAAATCGAAGATAATTTCTCATGGGTGTCAATAATCAATGAAATTTTTTGAAATTTATATTGGAATAATGTATTAAAAGTAATTCGAAAATTAGGATCTTACAATTTGGTGCTATGTGTATCTGATATTTATGTGTAGCATGTTTCTTTTGAACAAACTTCGCTTCAGTTGCTAAAAATGTATGCATGATTCTGGTAAAATCTTCTGTTGTTTACTGATTTCTTACAGTAACAGTTTAACAGAATTCAGCAACAATTGCAGGTGAGAAAAAACAGAAATCGATATGTAGGCAACAAGGAAGTACAATACGAGTAACAGAATTCTAAGTCACAATAACAATTTAATATGTAATTAGTTTAGTTTATGATTTTCAAATTTTATATTGTAACACGCTACATTCAGTAAAATATACGAGATTATGAAGTTTCAGATAAAATATATTAGTTTAGGTTATGATTTCGTGGAGATTATGTTGGAATTAAAGAAGTTGAAGTACATAGTATGGAAAACAAGTAGCACTATTCTTGAAAGGATGATCATGCTTCTACGAAATTGATTCAACTTACTCAAGACGTTGCAGATGTGAACTATTAGTTGTTTATTACAATTCAGATGGTCGACCTAACATAAATGATTCAACAAAATTAATGTCATCTTCAATTAATCTTAAACGTAAACCCTATGTTTTTTACTGATTTCCACAGTAACAATTTAACTGTGTTTAGTAACAATTTGTTTGGATAAAGTAACAGAAATTGACAGTCGGGTAACAATGTTACACAACACGAGTAACATATTACCTACTCGAAATAACAATTTAATATGTGCTTAGTTTACTTTATTATTTTCAAATTTTATGTTGCAAACACGCTACATTCACTAAAATATATGAATTAGAGAAGTTTTAAACTAAAATATATTAGTTTAGGTTGTGATTTTCGTGGAGGTTATGTTGGAGTTGAAGAAGTTGGAGTATATAGTATGAAAAACAAGTATCATTCTTCTTCAAAGGATGGTAATGCTTCTACAAAACTGATTCTACTTAATCAAAACATGTGCATATGAACTATTAATTGTTTATTACAATCCAAGTGGTCGACCTATCATAAATGATTCAACAAAATTAATGACATCTTCAATCAATCTTAAATGTAAACCATATATCGTTTACTGATTTTCTGTAGTAACAGTTTAACAATGGTTAGTAACAAATCAAGAGGAGAAAAGAACAGAAATGTATAATTAGGTAACAATGTCCTACTGTATTAGTAACAGAAAACATATACACAGTAACAATTTCATATGTAACAAGTTTAGGTTATGATTTTCCAAATTTATATTGTAAACACGCTACATTCACTAAAATATATGAATTTGAGAAGTTTTAAACTAAAATATATTATTTTAGGTTGTGATTTTCGTGGATGTTATGTTGGAGTTGAAGAAGTTGGAGTATATAATATGGAAAACAAGTACCACTCTTCTTCTAAAGATGATAATGCTTCTACGAAATTGATTCTACTTACTCAAAACTTGTGGATATGAACTATTATTGTTTATTACAGTGCAGATGGTCGACCTAACATAAATGAGTCAACAAAATTAATGACATCTTCAATTAATTTTAAACGTAAACCATATGCCGTTTACTGATTTCCTGCAGTAACCGTTTAACAATGATCAGTAACACATCAAGACGAGGAAAGAACAGAAATGTATATTACGGTAACAAGGTGATACAATACGAGTAACAGAATACATAATCACAATAACAATGTCATATGTAACTAGTTTAGGTTATAATTTCCAATTTTATACTGCAAACACGCTACATTCACTAAAATATATCAATTTACGAAGTTTAGATAAAAATATATTAGTTTAGGTTATGATTTTAATCACAAACTATAATAATTCTGGTAACATATAAACATATAACTAGTAACAATTTTACACATATTGGGTAACAGATAATCTATGCTTGATAAAATTTAGACTCCCGCCCAAATTCATCTCATTCTTGTTTCCCGCCCGAAGTTTTACCGAGAATTTAGTAACAAATTTAGGCAATATAGTTACAGCAACGCATATATTAGTAACAGATCTTGAGAATTTTACAAATCGGCCAAAACAAAAAAAAAAAATACACCCAACTTTACAAGGTAACAATTAATTACAGTTAAATAACGGGTTTGGCAGACATAGTAACGAATTTCGTAGACTGGGTAACAGCTTTGATGACAGTAAGAAAAATACCCAAATTATTGGGGTCGATCGCATTTTCGTGAAATTAAAAGATGAACGTCAGACGAACGACCAAACAATGTGCCGCTCCGAGCTTCCCATTCTATGGGTACTTCGAATTTATACATATTAGATGTAATCGTTACCAAAAACGGCTTTGTTCATCTTATTTTCGCAAATTAGAACACTACACATGGTAACAATTAAGTTTAGTTTAATAACGGTCTTGACAGACCTAGTAACGATTTTGGCATAAAAGGTAACAGATTTGGCACTTCGAGTAACAATTGGACACAGTGAAAATATACCCAAATTATCGGGGTCGTTCTTATTTTCGCGAAATTGAAAGATGAAGGACAAACGAAAGAGCAAATAACGAGCCGCACCGAGGTGCCCATACTATGGGTACTTCGAATTTGTACGTACTAGATGTAATCGATGCCAAATATTTCTTTGATTTCATCTTATTTTCGCATATTAGAACCCTAAATAGCAAGATAAAAACTCGTACACATCTTACATCTTGCTTCGTCAATACCACAACACATCCTACATTACACGCCGAAAGTGGTTGGTTAGTGAGCATTCGAAATTTCGAACCTCGATTCACTGTAAAAACGAGATTCGTAAAATAAATACTCAGTCGATAACAATTTTCTTCACCAAAGTAACAGATAAAGTATGAAAAATAACATTTCGCTGGACTTTTATAACAATATAACAAAAGCATAACAGAAAGTCGACGAAAAATAACTATTAGTTCGGTATGTAAGGATGGGTATTTTCGTCAATACATATTTTTCGTCCTTATCTGTGCCATTTTCAAAAAAGTTGGTCCTGTAAACTATTGTGGACTCTGACAGGGACTGAACCCTTTACGAAACTTCTGACAGGGGCCTGACTACAAATTTCCCCTAAAAAGAATCAAGTTAGTAACAGAGCCATAGCCTACGTTTAGTTAAGAAAGAGAAGAGAAAAACTGAAATCGAGAAAAGACTAATGAATATTTTATTGACTGACGGCTTAAGACTATTACAAGCGATGAGCAATACATCGTAGCAGAATCAATCACAATCAATCATAATAATAAGCACTAAATAGAGATATATCTTTTCCTTATTGACCAGACTACCATATGTAAGAGAATATATTACTATTTGAGATCCTTGATACCATCCATAACATTTCACTAAATCTTCTGATTGATATCGCCTTATTTCTCCATAATTAGTGGATTGACCTAATCCCCCTTATCACTCCATAATTTGTGGGATTCGCCTTATTACTCCTAGGTCATCCACTTGATATTATATTGTCAATACCCTCCCGCAAACTGAGCCGAGGTTGAAGGCACAGTTTGGCGCTAAACGAAGTCAGTGTAGCTTTCGAGATCGATTTGGTGAAGAGGTCGGCAATTTGATCCGTCGAAGGAATATGTTTAGTAACAAGTAGCCCAGTAGCAACACGTTCACGTACAAAATGGTAGTCCAGTTCGATATGTTTACTGCGTGCATGAAAGAGTGGATTGACTGTCATGTATAAAGCACTGATATTGTCACAATATATCGTTGGTGGCGGTTGAACGGGGATGCGAAGATCATTGAGAATGTAGGTAAGCCAGGTAAGCTCGGCTGCTGTATTAGCCATAGCACGGTATTCTGCTTCGGTACTGGAGCGCGAGATAGTATGTTGCTTCTTAGCACACCAAGAAATAATATTGGAGCCGAGAAATGTGCAACTAGCCAGTAGTCGAGCGTCGTGTGTGGGACATCCAGCCCAATCAGCATCAGAGAAAGCTGACAATGTGAGAGTAGTTGTAGAAGTGAGATGTAAACCAGTGGAGATCGTGCCCTTTAGGTAGCGAAGGATCCGATGGACGAGTTTCATGTGAGCGATCGTCGGTGCATGCATAAACTGAGAGACATAGTTAACACAGTAAGACAAATTTGACGCGTGAGAGTCAAATACTGAAGTGCTCCCACGATCCCACGATAATGGTTGGGATCTTCGAGAGGAGGCGCATCAGTCGAGGATTGTAACTTGACGTCGAGCGGAGTTGGCATGGGTTTGCAGTCTAACATGTTGGATCGCTCCAGGATGGTAAGCGCATAGTGTGATTGAGAAAGATGCAACCCATTAGATGTGGAAGATATCTCAACTCCTAGAAAGTGATGAACTGGTCCAAGGTCCTTCATCGAGAATTCATAGCTTAATGTTTTAATAAAAGAAGTGACAATATCATTAGAAGATCCTGTAAGAAGCATATCGTCAATGTATAACAATAAGACAAGAACACCTTTACTAGAGTGACATATAAAAAGAGAAGGGTCAGTGAGGCTACAAAAGAAGCCACATGAAAGCAAAAATTTACTAAGCCTATCGAACCAAGCACGAGGTGCCTGTTTAAGTCCATATAAAGCACGTTCAAGTTTGCAAACATAATTTGGAAAGTGAGAATCAGACATACCTGGCGGTTGTTCCATGTAAATAGCTTCATTGATATAGCCATGTAAAATGCATTTTTAACATCTAATTGTCGGATTGGCCAGTGTTTGACAAGAGCAACAGTTAAAACTAGGCGAATTGTACCTGGACGGATGACAGGTGAAAAAGTTTCTGTATAATCAAGCCCATTAATTTGATGGTAACCTTTCGCCACTAGGCGAGCTTTGAGGCGATCCAGTGTACCATCAGGTCGCAGCTTAGTCTTAAAGACCCATTTTGATCCAATCACATGCATGTCGGATGTTCGTGGAACAAGTCTCCATGTTTTATACTGATGAAGGGCTGTAAGTTCGTCAAGCATCGCAGCTTTCCATCCCGGATGTGATAGCACTGATTTAACTATCTTGGGTTTCACGAGGTACGCTGCTAGAAACAACAATGTTCAATGCATATTTAGGGTTTGGTTTAAGAATACCATGATGACAGCGGGTCGTCATATGATGCTGTTGATGTGGAGGGCTGGGGTGCGGCTCAGACAGTATAGTTGTGGAATCAGTTACATGCATATTTGAAGGAGTTGTGAGATCAGGTGCTAAGGACTCGCCAGATTCAGGTGTGGCTTCATCAATAATATCGTCAGAGGATGGCGTTGGGTCACCTTGTGAAACATCTGTGACAATCACTGGGAGCGGGATATTAGAGTTAGGATGTGAGATATTATCCTGCGAGGTCATACCTAATTCAGAACTAACATGAGAAGTTAGCCATGAGTCAAACAAATTATGAACGTGGGAGTTCGTAGGAGAATTTTTATTATATTTGAAAGGAAAATCATTTTCATCAAAGGCAACATGTCGAGAAATAATAAACTTGCGACTAGAGAGATGAAAACACTTGTATCCTTTATGTTTTTCGTTGTATCATGCAAAAACACACAAAACAGATTTAGGATCAAACTTATTATTTTTCGTGTCCCATGTGTATGGAAAACATTTGCAACCGAATACTCGAAGAGAACTATAGTCAGGATGAGTTCCATGCAATTTGAAATACGATGTTTCAGACATAAGAGACGATGAAGGAAGACGATTAATAAGAAAAACAGCTGTTGAAAAGGCTTCTACCCATAAAGATAGTGGAACATGACTGTAAAATAACATCGTCATACCTAGTTCTCGTATAATACGATGTCATCGTTCAACCATACCTGTTTGTTCTGGTGTATAGGGGCATGAGATTTGATAAACAATTCCTGTGGTAAGAAAGTGAGATGATAATTGAGAATTAACAAATTTACCCCCGCCATCTGAGTGAAGACCTTGATTTTCTTATTAAATTGTCGCTCAACGTATTTTTCAAACATTAAATAAGCAGTAAAAAAGTCAGATTTATTTTTTAAAGGAATAATCCAAGTATACTTTGAAAAATCATCGACTAGACATGCATAATAACGAAATTTTCCAATAGATAAAACAGGAGCGGGACCCCAAAGATCACAATGTATTTTATTAAAAATATCAGAAGTTGAGTGCTCAGATGAACTAAATGGTAGTTTGCTTAACTTTCCTAATTGACAACTATCACACAAATGATTTCTTTTCGAAGACCCTACGACATCGATAAGACCTTTATTCTTTAATAAATGAACAGCAGATGATTGCGGATGACCCAAACGTTGATGCCAGATGTCTGATGTGCCAGATTTGAAACGATAAGAAAAATGTGCTTCTGGCTCATTAGACAGGACGTATAAATTACCCTTGCATGTCCCTGTTATGAGTGGTTGACCTGTGCTCCGTGACTTTACACAAAAATTAGTGTTAGAGAATTCGCAATTAACAGAGAACTCAGATGTAAGTTGACTTATGGAAAGCAAATTTTTCTTAAGATCTGGAACAAAAAGAACATTATCAAGCGGTAAAGTTTTATCTTTTTGCTTAATTAAGGAATTACCAATACATGTTATGGGTAACGAGGATCCATCACCAATAACGATCGAGTCACATCCGTTATATTTATGGATATTCTTTAACATATTTATGGATATCTGGTTCTCTGGTCATATGATTAGAAGCGCCGGTATCTGATGTCCATTCTGTATCAATTACGGAGTTGTCGAGTGTGAGCGCCGCTAGTGCCTGTGGGATTTCCTTATTCTGATTTTCTTTCTTCAGTAACCACCAACAGATTTTTGCAACATGACCTGGCTTATCGCAATATTGACAATGCATCACGGTATAGTTCTCTCTCTGCAGTAGTCATTCGACGTTGTCCAGGTGGAGGCGGCTTGCGTTGTGTATTGGGATATCCTTGGGGTTGGCTACGAGACTGTTGTGCTTGGAAACCACGGCCCACAGAATTGAACCGGTTAGTTGGATTTTTTGGCTTGAAATTTGTCGTCTGTTGATGTCCGTAGAAGGCTAGATGCGGTGTGAGCGTTGTGAGCGAAGTATCATGTTGATTTGAGAACCAGCTTCGGCGTTGATCTAGGCTCTGCAACTGTGAAACAACTTCAGCATACGTCGGTCGTGGGGGTTTCAACATTGTTGTTGTGAAGGTTTCATATTGAGGTCCAAGGCTTGTTAGAAGACAAAATACTTTTTCTTGATCTGGGATTGGCTTTCCGATTGCGGCAAGATTGTCCATATCCCTTTGAAGGTCCGTATGTGTTCCGCAACAGATTTGCTTTCATCTTTGCGCAAATAGGTTAATTGTTGTCGTAATGTGAATTCTCGCTCTTGAGAGTCTTGCGCGTCGGCTTCTTCGTGTGCAGTCCAGACTGCAATTAATGTGTCTAACCCTATGACAAGTCCAAGGGCCTCTTCGAACAGAGTTCCAATAATCCAGCCATGAAGGAGACGATCAGACTTTTGCCATGCAATGAATTCTTTTGTTGGAGTTGGTGTTGTTTCTTTGTTGATGAGTTTGTTTCTGAGCTTGAGGCTTGTGGATTTTGTGTAGTGAATTTGGATGGAATTGGGTTGTCTTTTTCGAGGTGATGAACTAGGTCTTGACTTTCTGCCAAGCCTAATACTTGTTCTCTCCACAATGGATAGTTGGTTGGGGTGAGTTTTAGCGTAACGAAGTTACCAACGTTCAGAGATAGAGAAGCCATGGTGAAGAGGCTCTGATACCAAGAGAAAAACTGAAATCGAGAAAAGACTAATGAATATTTTATTGACTGATGGCTTAAGACTATTACAAGCGATGAGCATATATAGAGTACATCGTAGCAGAATCAATCACAATCAATCATAATAATGAGCACTAAATAGAGAGATATCTTTTCCTTATTGACTAGACTACCGTATGTAAGAGAATATATTACTATTTGCGATCCTTGATACCATCCATAACCTTTGACTAAATCTTCTGATTGATATCGCCTTATTTCTCCATAATTAGTGGATTGACCTAATCTCCCTTATCACTCCATAATTTGTGGGATTCGCCTTATCACTCCTAGGTCATCCACTTGATATTATATTGCCAATAAGAGAGAGATAATTTTACGGTAAGATTATTATCTCGTCAACTGTCCAAAATGTATGTTGTTCAGTTTCCGACGTGATAATAATTCTATCTCATGTATTGTTTGCAAATTACTAAAATGACCATACCCATCAAAACCTAGTTTACAAAAATAATTATTCTTATAAATATCGGAAAATGTTAAAAATGGATATCATTTTGATCATCATAATACAAGGAATAAATTAGTGTTTTATTTAGTTTTATCATATAAATCGTGTGAAATAACAAGGATTTTGTAATTTGGTAGAGTGAGGGTGTTTTAGTCATTTTGGTTGGGCCGGATAAATAAACTTGGTCTAGCCTATGGGTGAGCAAAAATATTCGAAAACCGGATTCCTATCCGGTATCCGGTTTTCAAAACCCGAAAAAGCGGATATCCGGTTTTAAAAACCGGATCGGATATCCGATCCGATTTATTTTAAAATAAATCGGATCGGTTACGGATAGTAGTTTGTCTAAAATCCGGTATCCGATTTTATATAACAAAAAAATAAAAAAATAGCCCAAAAATAAAAATGAAGGTCCAAAAAGGAAAAAATCCTCGAAATAGAATACCTAAATTTATATTATTATTTTGCAAAATAATTTGCTAGAGATTGAAATAAAAAAATAACATAAACACGTCGAGATGTAGGTTAAAAAATTAATGTGAATTTGTGGTATTGTGTTTATTCTTTATTATGTAATTTTGAATCATTCACGTATTGTGTGACTTACTATGTGTAGAAATTCTTATATGAAAAAATATATTATTTTATGTTGATATGAAACTGAAAAAAAAAAGATTCAAGAAAATAACAAAAAATATAAGAAAAATAAACTTAAAAACCGGATGCGGATATTCGGTTAAAATATCCGAATAAAGCGGATATTCGATTTTCGAAATCCGTTTAAAATCGGACCGGATACGGATATCAATTTTCGATATCCGAAAATCCGGATATTCGAATTACGGATATCCGAAAATCCGGATATCCGGTTTTGCTTAACCCAAGGACTCTAGCCCAATGTTTTATTTATCTTGGATACTACATATTATTTCAACGGGCCTTTAGTTTGTAGCGGGCCTCCAAGAAGATATCCATTGGTAATTGAATAGAATTTGATTGGATAAATGCATTGTTATCCGGCCTTATCAAACAAACTAAACGCAGCCATAAAATATTACTCCCTCCGTCCCAATAGTTTCCATACAATTTACTATATCGGGCGTCCCGCTATCTTTTGTACATTTCCTATTTTAGCAAAAAGCTATAAAAAAAACAATCAATATAATAATATTAAATACTTGTAGACGTGTCAATACACTTTTTTACCTTTTAATTGTACTATATTATTAGATATTTAGTTTCTTAAAAACCGTGCTATACCCCATATGTCCAAAAGCAATGGGACAGAGGGAGTATGCTATAACAATAATATATCCCAATACCCTTGTCGGTCCATCTCACAATCTCAATCATCTTTATCGTACATTGAACGCTTATTAAGTACCAATCTCCATTTTTCTTGACACATGAATATTGTTTTTAAAAAAAAATTATTGCTTCATGCATCAAGAGAAGTGAATTAATTATGTAGGGGATCTGAACTTTGACTTTTTTTCATAGGATTGGCTGTTTGTTTGTTTTAATACTTATAAGCGCCAATGAAAGAATGAACAGGTCATCGTCGTAATATATGTGTAGGGATAATGATTACCCTATCTAGGGTTGATGACAACATTGTCAAGGTTTTTTAATTAAATAAACCTAAAAAAAACAGCCATTAATAAAATAAACCAAAACTGGAAATCATTAATAAAATAGCAAAGTTCGCCATCCCAGATGACGGGTTAAGTAACTCATCGTCCAGGAAGACGAGTTACTGTCTAGGTGGCCCGCTGACCCGACGTGGCTGGTCAAGTTGACTCGTGCACAGTGTAATCAAGCAACTCGTCGGCTGGGAAGACGAAATACCAGTAACTCGTCATCCCATATGACGAGTTACGTTAGTGGGAAATAATTCCCGACCAACCTGCATGCGCATGCAGCGTGTTGGAAATAATTAGAGTAACTCGTCATCCCAGATGACGAGTATCCTCGCAATACCAATTTTTCCGAGTTTATATCGTTGTTGTTCGAAGTTACAGGTGCTGATAGTAGTCGTTGTTCGTTCGTTGTCTACGGGAAAAATGAATACTTTCAACATTCCCGCCACTTTCATCAGCTACTCCAAATCTCCAACGACAACGACTTACAATTTTTTATACATCCCGATTCGGAGAACGATTGTCTTGAAGTTTTTGTTGAGGCGGTTGAAATTCAAACTTTGATTTGAACGAAGAGCCTCATCGCAATATTGAGGAGCGATGCGAGTTTCCTGCGTTTGAAGTTGGTTCTTCCAGTTATACATGTCCGGATTTTCCCGACATTGTCTCAGTTACGGCAGGGTTCAGCAATGTTTCTCTGGATATGCCGACGCTTGGTGTTCCATTCGATATGCTTTGCCACATCTCGTCTGTTAGTCTTCGTCGTCTTCGTCGTCTCGTCTGTTCGTCTTCGTCGTGGGTTTTAAAAACCAGATCTAACGCGTCATCTCAGATGACGAGTTAGTACCTAACTCGTATTTTGGGGTGACGAGTTACGCCACATCATTGCTTTGCCAGCGGGGATAAGTAACCCGTCATCCTTTTCCAGCGGGGATAAGTAGCTCGTCATCCTGGAAGACGAGTTACGTAACTCGTACTCCCAGGGTACGAAATACCCTATTTTATTAATGCTTTTCGTTTCTTGTTTGTTTTGTTAATGTTTAATTTTTTTTGTTTTATTTAATAAAAAATACCACATTGTCAATGCGATATGTATATTATATATATATATATATTCCTTAAAATGTTTTTACTTATTTCATTCATCCATACTTATGAATTATATTAACACATCCGTACATATATGTCATATGAATTTATATATAGTATTTACCAGTACACATCAAACCTTGGTATTTGTATCTTTGTTTTTCATCGACCCTTGTATTTGTATCTTTGTTTTTCATATGATTAAATACCGTTGTTGTATTTCTTGTATTTCAGCATTTAAGTTTGATAATCATTATAGATCCCGTTTGGTTGGGAGGATAGGTTTAGATGGTATTAGTTTTAGTTGGGTTTATATAATGGAGAGTATGAGTATTTTGGGGTGTTTGGTTGACGAGTTTAAATAATAATGTTAGGTATGTTTAATAGATGGATTCAGATGGCATTATATTTAATTAAGTTAAATCACGAATTTACCCTTATTTTGATTGGCTATGTAGGATGAGATATATATATATATATATATATATATAGAGAGAGAGAGAGAGAGAGAGATGGAGTCGTGACAGCGAGAGATGGAGTCGTGAGAGATACATATGAAGTTGTGTGTGTGAGAGAGAGAGAATGGAGTCGTGAGAGAGAGAGATATATGTGGAGTCGTGAGAGGGAGAGTGAGATATATGGAGTAGTAGTATGTGTGTGTGTGTGTGTGTGAGAGAGAGAGAGGGGAGATGATAGTTAATTTTGTAAAACAAAAGAAGATAAAAGAAAAGAAATATGAAGGATAAATTTGTGTAAGAAGGGTGGATTAGATAATGCCAGGTGAGGAGAATCCTTTAAGTAATGCTTTATTAGAGGTATTAAGGGATATTAGCCAATTCTCTCCTTTAAATAAACCCCCCAACCAAACAATACTTTAATAAACTCTAACCCTCCTAATGTTCTTAATAATGGGAGAGAAATATTTAATGGGAGAGAAATCCAAGTTAACTTTCCATGTTCTTAATGTTTTAATTTATCCTCAATATATCTTGGTTATTACTTAGTGTAAAACGGTGACTTTGTTTTGTGTTAGATATCCATGATTGTTGTGACGCGAAAAATTTAAGGGTTCTATTACGTTTTAATTAATTAATGTATTTTAAGTTTTCCATGTCTAGGAGGCAATGTTTAATTATTCTTTTCATTGTTACATATTTTTGACATCTATGTATGGGAATGTCATTTTGAAAAGATGTTTAATAATCCCTCTCTCTTAAAAATTAATACATAATTAGATGCATTGAGGATAAGTGTCAATTTATCTTTTATAGCAAGTTAACCATGCCAATCATTGTAAGAAAAAATGACAGTACTTCATTTCTATGCTTATGTTATGTGAAGATATGAAGGCATAGTTATCATTTTAAATTTTTTGATTGTCATTGAATACATAAAAGAGGTTGAACAATTAATTTATTTTTATTTATTTTATAGTTAATGAAATCACGTTAGTTTTCCTCCCATTTATTGCTCATAATTTTTTACCTCATCGTGTAATTTGAGTTAGTTTCTTATACTTGAAATATAATGCTTTTTCCTTCTGTTCCAAAATAACGTCGTTTTAGATATTTGTTTTTAATACAAATCATTTTTTTCAAGAAAAATAGTTTGAACTTTTACAACATTACCCCTCATCTTAAATAGAAATAACTAGATTAAATAGAATAAAATAGTGAAGGTATAATAGAGATTTTGTTTTATTTCGTAATACGTGTACAATTACCTTAAATGACATGTATTTAGGAAGGAATGGAGTAGTTATCATGAAAATTGTGTCAAACTAAAGTAAAGTTGCATCGGATTTTTATGCACAAAACTAAAATATAGTGGATGCACTTCCGCAACGTGAAATTTTTGGTGTCAAATAATTAAATAAAAATTGATAAAAAAAAATTAATACGTTATGGATAATATATGGGCATTATCGCCGCGCCTTGTGCCTGGTCTAAAATACCTAGTATATTTATATATAAGATCACGAAAATGTAAACTCTTATCCGTAATGACTACTTTTATAACAACTCATAGACCGAATAGACATCTTAGGTCTAGTGGTAGAATAGTACCTTGCCACGGTACAGACTTGGGTTCGATTCCTGGGTGGTGTATTAGTTTTTTCATTTCCCCTCTCTTTTTTTAGTAATTTTCAGTTCCATAACATATAACACATGGCAAAGATTCACAACAATGGCAAATCCATACAAAGTTTCAGAAACTATGGCATTTTCAGTTCCATAATGTTGATGTTGAGCGTTCAACTGAAACAATGTTGGGTAACATTCTAGTCAACATTTGTTGGCCGAGGATGTTCCCTTTCCTAGTTTTATCTTTCATGCCCAAAACCTATTTTAATTATGACGTGGCATTTTTCTAGTATTGTGCAGGTTATGGATAAAAGCTAGGACGGTTCAAACCGTGTGGAAAGAGTGTGGATAAGCTAGAGCAAAAATAGGAGTGGAGCATACTAAAAATAGGAAGCTTGGAGCTCAAGTGAAGACCGAGCAATCCAAGCTGACCAAGTCTAGTTCCAACGATCACTAACCGTCCAAATACACTTAGTGGACGTTAGTGGACGTTGTGGGAAGTTGCCAAGTCCTTTGGACAAGCCTTTTACGAGTGAAGACCTATATAAGTCGAAGACTTAATCATTTGAATAGAGGACGAACACGAGCGAAAATCAGAGCAGTTTGAGCGAGAGTTATTTTCTTGAAAGAGTTTTCTTTTTAGTCTAGTGGTTGCTGAATTCTTTGTTGATTCGTAGGTTTTGGCTAGACTAGTTTTTGACTATCTTTTTCGATAGTTTTTGTAATCCATCTTTCTAGTGGATCTTTACCCTTTGGGTCTCGCAGCAAGTTATTTGACTTGCTGCACAAAACATCGTGTGTGTTCGTTTCGGTTTTATCACTAAGTTTCTAGCATTTCCGCTGTGCTTTATAAGTGAGTTCGAGTGTTGACCCAACATCACGTCCAACATCAGTTTATCACTTAGCATTTTTAATCCATTGTGTAAGGGACCGCCTTCAAAGTGGTATCAGAGCCAACGCTTGACGTCACTAAGCGCTTAAAATCCTCTACAATGGATATTACCAGTTCCAACAACATCGGCAAAGTCCCTGTTCTTGATGGCACCAACTATGCGTATTGGAAGGTCCGAGTTCGTCAGTGTATCAAGTCAATCGACGTGCGATCATGGGAAGCAGTACTTCACGGGTATACCCCACCAAGGACAGAACCTGATGCAGATGGCGAGGTTGTCGACAAACCAGTCGAACTATGGACGGCAGCCGAGCGAAGCCTAGCTGAATTTAATGACAAGGCTCTCAACGCCATTTTCTCCACGGTGGATATCTTCATGTTTAAGATAATCCAGAACTGTACAACTGCCAAAAATGCGTGGGATTTGCTCGAGAGGTACTGTGAAGGTGATACAACGGTGCGAGAAACCAAACTACGCCTCCTCTTAAGCCAATTCGAGAATATCAGAATGAAGGAAGATGAGGATATTACGACGTACTTTGGGAAGCTACTGACCATCTCCAGCGAGTGTGCCAGCCTAGGAGATCCTCTGTCAAACAAGGTATTAAATTCAAAAGCAATTCGTACACTAACCGAAAAATTAATATGAAGGTGTCAGCGATCGAGGAGTCTCATAATCTAGCTACCATGGACTTCAACGTGTTGATGAACATTTTGAAAAATTATGAAACCAATCTTGAAGTCCAAAAGAGGGCCTCTCGTGGAAAGAGTCTCGCACTTGTCACCCAGCCATCAGATGGATTGATCGAGGTCGACCCCAGAAACGCAGAAGACATGGCCATGGTGGTAAAGAAATTCGCCAAGTTTTTCAAGAAGAAGAATGTTGTGCAAAATGCTGGCCCAACATTCAGAAAAGGACAGAATGCCAAGGCCGAATCATCTTCTGCCCCTCCGTTCCCTAAACGGAAACCTTTTGGGAGGCAAGATGGAAAGCCAAAGAAGAATATCAACTATGAGGCAGTTCGGTGTTTTGAATGCCAAGGTTGGGGCCATTTTGCCAACGAATGTGCCAACACCATTCGCAAACGTGGAGGTAAAGTCATGTGGATCGATCTGTCAGACGAGGAAGAGGAAGATGAAGAGGAAGAGCCTAAGCAATCATCTGTGATCATCCAGTCATTTTCTGACGACGAAGAAGATGAAGATAATCAAATCGGCCTTACTGCGGTAACTGATGTTGAGCCAACATCTGACTCAACATCTATAAAACATATCATTTTTGATTATGATGATTCAAACTGTCTTGATGGTCTTTTGAGTTGTGATGATACAGAAACAGAGGCAGAGTGTGGTGAAGAAGCTGTTAAGCAGTTGACATCACAATATGAAGTAGAAAAGACGATCAACTCACAACTCCGTGCCGCGGTGAAATTACTGTCCGAGGAAAATGAGAAAAACGAGAAGGTCATTGAAGGTCTAATGGATGGCATGAACAAGTTGGAAGCCGCTTTGACACGAAAGGACAGGGAAATAGACGCACTTCAAAAGCGACTCAATGAGGCCGACAAAACTTTTGCTAAATGGAATAGGAGCAAAACCAGCCATGAAGAGGTACTATCTATTGGTATTACAGATAAACAAGGTCTAGGCTATAACCATAAATCTGCTCATGATAGTACTAAACCCTTGACCTATGAGAAGTCTAAGATTGTATTTGTTAAAGCTCAATCCGTAAATGACGAAGTTACGAATCCTAAGGAGAGTCCCGAGCATGTTACCCCTAAAACTCATGAAAAATCCTTTGTATGTGAACACTGTAAGAAATCAGGTCACTTAAAATCACACTGCTGGAAATTGAAGAGAGAGATTTCTGCCAAGAAATCGATGTCAGCTGAGATGTTGCCCAACATGTCGGTCAACATTGAGAAATCAGTGTTGAAGGATGTGGTTGGAGAGAAATCAGCCGGCGCTTCTTCGAATTCTAGTAAACAGAATGTGGCTAAATCTTCTAAGAAAGCTTGGATTAGGAAATCAGGGGATAAGAGTCTTGTTGTGTATACCTCTTTGCGAGCTAACGTTACAGGTTCATGGTACTTCGATTGCGGGTGTTCCCGACATGTGACGGGTACCAAAGAGTATCTCAGTGATTACACGCCTTTAAGGAGTGGATCTGTGACTTTCGGAGGTGGTTCCAAAGGCCGAATTCTCGGCCGAGGCAGACTCAATGTCCCTGACTTTCCCAAGCTTAGTAACGTACTCCATGTAGAAGGACTTGTCGCGAATCTGATCAGCATAAGTCAGCTGTGCGACGATGACCTGGAGGTAAGATTTAATAAGGAGTGTTGTGAAGTGTTTAACCGAAATTCTGTTTTAGTGATGGCAGGAAAGAGATCTAGCGACAATTGTTACCTAGTTGGTGACAAAACTGGTGAGAAAGACGTGTGCCAGCTTTCAAAGGCCGAGGATGATGTTGTTCTTTGGCATTACAAATTGGGCCACGTTAACTACAGAACATTGGAGCAACTTATCAAACATGACGCAATCAGAGGCATTCCTAAGCTTAAGGAGTTTGGTAAGGTTGTATGTGAGTCGTGTTTGAAGGGTAAGCAAACACATGTTAGTCACAATGTTGACCAACAAGCTGCCCAACATTTTAAAACTGCTCACTGTTTTCAGTTGATTCACATGGATTTGATGGGTCCTATGGAAGTTGATAGCATAGGGGGTAGAAAGTATGCTTATGTGCTCGTGGATGATTTCTCTAGATATGCATGGATTTTCTTTCTTAGGGAAAAATCAGAGTCGGTCGATTTTTTCAAAAAGTTCTGTGCTATGATCCGAAACAATTTCAGTGCTACTATTTTTCGCATTAGGTCTGATCATGGTAGAGAGTTTGAGAATCAATTTTTTGATGAATTCTGTGATAAGAAAGGAATTGTGCATGAGTATTCGTCTCCTAAGACACCCCAACAAAATGGGGTTGCCGAAAGGAAGAATAGGACTTTGCAAGAAATGGCTAGGGTTATGCTATTATCTAAGAATGTGTCTAAACGTTTTTGGGCTGAAGCCTTGCATACAGCATGTCACATTTCGAATCGTGTATTTTTTAGGCATGGTACAAAGAAAACCCCGTATGAATTGTTAAATGGTAAGAAGCCTACGGTTAAATATTTTCATGTCTTTGGATGCTTTTGTTACATGCTTAATGACCGTGAATATTTGACTAAGTTTGATTCGAAGAGTGATAAATGCATATTTCTAGGATACTCGTCTAACAGTCGTGCCTATCGTGTTTACAACTTGCGTTTGAAATCTGTTCAAGAATCAGTGAACGTCGTATTTGATGATGCTACTGATCTTAGCAACATGCCTCCTCAAGTTGACATTGCAGATGTTATACAAGCAAGAAACGAATCAGAGGAGTCTGCGGATGATAATGTTGAGCCAACATTGGACTCAACATCTGTACCAGAACAGAACGATGAAGCTGGTCCTAGCGAAGTGCGACGTGATCCGCCAGCTAAGATTTAGAAAACCATCCCACTGATCTAATAATTGGAGACATGAATGAAGGAAGGAAGACAAGAGACAAACCACGAAAGGATTACAAGTCTATGGTAAGAAATGCGTGTATGAATTCACTATACGCCGAGGTACGTTTTAACTGCTTTGTTTCTGAGATAGAACCCAAGAATGTCCTTGAAGCTCTCAAGGATAATTGTTGGATAAATGCGATGCAAGAGGAACTCTTGCAGTTCGAGAAAAACCAAGTTTGGACATTAGTGCCACGGCCGAAAGACATTAATGTCATAGGCACTAAGTGGATATTTAAGAATAAATCTGATGAACTTGGTAGGGTTGTTAGAAATAAGGCACGTTTAGTAGCTCAGGGTTACACGCAAGTTGAAGGAATAGATTTTGATGTGACGTTTGCTCCCGTTGCTAGGCTAGAATCTATTAGACTTTTGTTAGCTATTGCATGTTGGCTTAACATTACATTACATCAAATGGATGTTAAGGGTGCTTTCTTGAATGGGTATATTGATAAGGAAATCTATGTCGAACAACCTAAAGGGTTCGAAGATCCCCATTATCCTAACCATGTTTTTAAGTTGCAGAAAGCATTGTACGGGTTGAAACAAGCGCCTCGAGCGTGGTATGCAAGGTTAGCAACATTTTTGCTTGAGTTCGGTTTCACTCGAGGTGAGGCGGATCGTACTCTTTTTGTTAAGAGGGTCGGATCCGATATTTTGATTGCTCAAGTATATGTTGATGACATTGTTTTTGGTTCAAGCTCACAATTGTTATTAGATCAGTTTGTGCAGGCTATGAACACTACATTTGAGATGTCAATGATAGGCGAATTGACCTATTTTCTAGGTTTACAGATTAAGCAAAGTAGCGACGGGATCTTTATGTCCCAAGAAAAATATGCCAAAAACACAGTCAAGAAGTTCGGATTGGACACGGCTAAGGTAATGAAAACGCCCATGGGTTCCTCGCAGAAGGTAAGTAAAGACAGTGTTGGGCAGAATGTTGACCCAACATTGTACCGTTCTATGATAGGCAGTTTATTATACTTATCTGCGAGTAGACCTGATATCATGTATAGTGTTTGCGTATGTGCTAGATATCAATCTGAACCTAAGGTTTCGCATCTTAATGCTGTTAAGAGAATACTTCGTTATGTGAGTGGATCGTGTAGCCTTGGATTATGGTTTTCCAAAGATACTAATTTGAGTCTTGTAGGCTATAGCGATGCTGACTGGGCAGGTGACGAGGATGACCGCAAGAGTACAAGTGGTGGCTGTTTCTTCCTAGGTAATAACTTGGTTGCATGGTATAGTAAGAAACAAAACTGTGTGTCTTTATCTACTGCTGAGTCCGAATATGTTGCGGCGGGTAGTTGTTGCACGCAATTATTGTGGTTAAATAGTATGTTATGTGACTATGGGTTAGAGTGCGAATCTGTGCTTATGTATTGTGATAACCTTAGTGCCATTAACATCTCTAGGAACCCCATCCAACATTCTCGAACAAAGCATATAGATATTAGGCATCATTTTCTGAGAGATATGGTAGAAAAGGAGTTAGTTCGCATCGAGCATATAGACACTAAGAATCAGTTAGCAGACATTTTTACGAAAGCATTGGATTCTGAAAGGTTCTCGGACCTTAAGAAATCCATAGGTTTGCACATGTTAGTTTAGATGTTGGTCCAACATTTGGATCAACATAGCATATGTCGATTTTGATAGTTGCTGCCTTAATATTTGGTTTAATATTCTATTCTGTTTTCCTGTGAAATGACTTGATTCTTCTTGATTGGTCCCTAAATAAACCCGATCCCTCTTTTATAGGCTCTTGGTAATACGTCCCTAGGTACACGGCATTCGCTGTGACGATGTACTCTTTGCGACTAAAAACCAATCCTTTTTATTGTGTTGAGCATGCTTATAAACTCTCTGCTAGATATAGGCTCTCGGTAATAGAATTCCTTAGGTACACGGCATTCGCGGTGACGATGTATACTATGCGACAAAAAGCCGATCCTTGAGGCAAGGGAGTATAAGGGCAGTGCATAATTTCGGTTGGATATTTGAGGTGAAAGGGTAGGAATAAAGGGAACTGATTTTGAGAAGGATTAAGCAGATAAGTCTAGGATTACGGAATTAGAATGTTGAGTCAAATGTTGGGGCAACATGTGATTGTCAGTTCGATATTGCTACTTTCTGTGCTTTCGTGTTTTATTCGTGTCTGTCTTTAGTACTGTTTTTGTTAGTCTTGTGTGTCTAGTTTTGTTATCTCTCAGAATTGCATTAGAAACTCTCGAAGAATGGCTCTTTACACTTGTCTCTATGTGTTCATCAACGTCGCTCAATCGGTTAGTATTTCTTGATTCTACCTTGACTTTTGATTTAGTGGTCTTTTTGGTAGAAACATGGTCTAAAATACTCCTATTTACTCGCATGACTTAGTCTCTAACGTGCTCCTATGTGTTCGATTAATTGGATTTGGTTTATACTATTTTTAGATTCATTTTTTGAAAAATCATGACTTAGTCTAGTCTTATCCAATTTGTGCAGTTTTCTCCTCTTATGCTCAACGGTTATTTTTGTCCATTAACTCCATGATTAGCTTAAAAATAACTGCAGTAACCGTTGTGACTAGCTCGAGTTTTAAGTGGTAGTTTATATGATTATTTTTAACTTGTCACTTCATCCCACTTGCCTCACTTCGATTTCTCTCTCTCTCTGAAACTGCCTTCGTGATCCTGAGTTCATTAGGGTTTCCAGTTTTCGATCTTGATTCATTTTTCGTTGTTGAAATCATGTCGAATTCACCTCCTCTACCGAATGTTGACCCAACATTCGACCCTAACCCAGTGTTTCCAGTTCCTCTGCAAGTTATACCAGGTCCTATGGAGATCGTGGTCTACACGGGCCCTTTTCAGCCGCACCGGCCAGTCGAACCACCATCTCAAGCCGCCGAAGGACAAGCGCCACCACCAGAAGTAACACAGCCAGTGTCTGCAGCCCCTCCGACGGTGAACCCTAGCCAAGAAAGAGCAGAAACGATGCCAAGTCAAGACGATGACGAGGAAGTGCCACTGGGAACTCGTCTCCGATCACTCAAGAAACGGTGTCGGGACAGGGCTGAGGATGCTTTGCCGACAACGTCTGGTGCAAACCCAGCTCCTACAGACCCAATTTTGGCCGAGCCACCAGTGGATGAACCAATTCAGACGCAGGAGACCCCTGTTTTCGAAGACCCATTTTTTCCGGCCACTGTTGCTCCCAGGCAGATTCCGCCGCCGCTTTTCACGTTTGCAGATGTGCCGCTCGGTACGACATCTTCCCAGCCACGGCCAGTACAGACAAGCCTGGTGGGAGGTGCAATTAATGTTCCTGCATCGTCGTCTGGCCCTCCTCCACCATCTCAAGCAGCAACGACGGCTTTTACTGGTGTCTCAAGTTCAATTCCGGAGACTGCAACTGCTCACAAGTCGAAGAAGTCTCGGCCAGGTAGCTCTAAGAAGAAGGGATCAAAGTCCCAGGCCAAGACTCCAGCTCCTGTGCAGAAGAAGCGTCGAAGTGGTCGCATTCGCCGAGCACTAAACCCCACCTCGAATAAAGACGATCCCATCGCTCTTTCCAGTGGCTCAGACTCAATCGACACGATCGTCGACTCCACCACCTACGACAGCTTCGACTCAGAAATGTCAGATGAGGACTTCAAACCCTCAGGGGGAGAGACGCCATCCTCTGACTCAGAGTCCTTCACAGCCTCAGATCACTCAGATAGCATCGATGTTGTCGGGGCGGACCTTGCTGAGACCCTAGAATCTTTAAGAAAAAGGATGGAGAAGCGTGCAGGCAAACGCCCTCTGGAAAGTGTTGATCAACCAGCGAAGAGGGCGAGGACTGAAAGTGCACCTCAACCAGCTGCAAGCCACCGAGATGTCTCCCCTGTTCCAGTCACTGAAGAAAATGTTGGGTCTGATGTTGACCCAACATTAGAGGATTCTGATTGGGAGAGTCCATTGCCCAACCGCAAGTTCTACCGCCCAGCCAACGAGGAACTGTGGGAATCCCTGAGTCAGAGACTCTTTAGGGTGGAACGTGTCGTGGACGAAGTGAGCTTCAGGAAGTACGGCGTGATGGAATTCCTGGAGTCTCGACATCTCGGGCACATGGTGACGAGTTTTGGGACGTACTGTGAAAATGTCGTCCGAGAGGTATATGCTAATCTCTTCTTTAATGTGGCTGAGGTTAAATCTAGGAAATATGGGAAAGTTTTTCTAAGGGGGAGGTTGTATGACATGTCGGCTAGTGCTATAAACAGGTTTCTTCATACTCCCGATGTAGAATTTCAGTATGAATATGATAATGATGCCGTGGTTAGGTTCATTACTGGGGGTAGAGTGTCTAAGTGGGAAGGAAATTGTGCGGGTAGCTCTCTTACATCTTTGTATTCAGTCTTGTTTAAGATTGGTGTGTGTAGTTGGTTGCCTACATCGAATGAAGTTAGGGTGACAGAAGGGATAGCTCATGTGCTATACGCACTTGGTCAAAATCTGCCAATGAATTGGGGAAAGTTGATCCTCGATCACATGTCGAATCAAGCTGAAAAGGTGGGAAAGGGAATTCTTCCTTATCCCTCGATCATCTACGGAGTTCTCTTACAAGGCGGATTTCAGCCAACTCGGAAAGACTCGGTGACCACCCTTCGCAGTCCTTACCCAGTTCAGCCTAGCCATTTGTCCGGCTCTGGCAGAGTAGTAGACCTGCCCTGGCGCAGCCCCGCACAACTAGAGCACGATGTTGACCACAGTGTTGGGTCAACATCTTTGGCAGAACAGGCCCTTAGAGCTCTTGACGAGTCCATCGCAGCTTTGGTGACTCAAAGGGATGCCTTAAGGAGGTTCATTTCTTCCCAAAAAGGGGGAGATAGGGCAGAAGCAGTGAGCGCTGAGCCGAGAGCTGAAGATCGAGCAGGGCCAAGTGAAGTAGGGCAAGGTACTGGCGCAGACCAAGCAGGGGGAGATCAGAATAGTGAGAAAGAGCATGAAGGGCAAGGAGAAGGAGCTGAAGCGGAGACTTAGTTTTTTGTGCTTCAGATATTTGTGCATGCGCATTTTGCTTATGTTTGCATGCTTATCTCTTATTTTTCCTTTGTGCGATTTATATTTGGACCATATCTATTTTTGTTTTGCAGATTTATGTTCAGGACCTCTAAGACATGTACTAATTTTCTAGTACTTTGAATAGTTTTTCTTACTATTCGGTTTTTCGTCTAACTCTAACCATTTTGTTTTTGTGGTTGAGTTGATGTTGTCTTTAGGGGGAGTTTCACGATGACTGACTTCTGCTTTGGTTTTGGGAAGAAAGATAAAAAGGGGGAGATTGTTGATGTTGAGCGTTCAACTGAAACAATGTTGGGTAACATTCTAGTCAACATTTGTTGGCCGAGGATGTTCCCTTTCCTAGTTTTATCTTTCATGCCCAAAACCTATTTTAATTATGACGTGGCATTTTTCTAGTATTGTGCAGGTTATGGATAAAAGCTAGGACGGTTCAAACCGTGTGGAAAGAGTGTGGATAAGCTAGAGCAAAAATAGAAGTGGAGCATACTAAAAATAGGAAGCTTGGAGCTCAAGTGAAGACCGAGCAATCCAAGCTGACCAAGTCTAGTTCCAACGATCACTAACCGTCCAAATACACTTAGTGGACGTTAGTGGACGTTGTGGGAAGTTGCCAAGTCCTTTGGACAAGCCTTTTACGAGTGAAGACCTATATAAGTCGAAGACTTAATCATTTGAATAGAGGACGAACACGAGCGAAAATCAGAGCAGTTTGAGCGAGAGTTATTTTCTTGAAAGAGTTTTCTTTTTAGTCTAGTGGTTGCTGAATTCTTTGTTGATTCGTAGGTTTTGGCTAGACTAGTTTTTGACTATCTTTTTCGATAGTTTTTGTAATCCATCTTTCTAGTGGATCTTTACCCTTTGGGTCTCGCAGCAAGTTATTTGACTTGCTGCACAAAACATCGTGTGTGTTCGTTTCGGTTTTATCACTAAGTTTCTAGCATTTCCGCTGTGCTTTATAAGTGAGTTCGAGTGTTGACCCAACATCACGTCCAACATCAGTTTATCACTTAGCATTTTTAATCCATTGTGTAAGGGACCGCCTTCACATAACATAACACATGGCAAAGATTCACAACAATTGCAAATCCATACAAAGTTTCAGAAACTATGGCAAATCCATCGTGTAATAATTAACTTACGCAACACATTCTCGATTACGGCCCCGACAAACCATCGTAACTTCGAAGACCCTTTTACGGCGTGTCGAAACCTTAATAAAGAACTGACGTCGTTTTTAAACACAAACAGGTCTTAAACCTAAATAAGGTAAAAAAGAACACACATTTCCAACTAAGAAGACCTCAAGGACGAAATCGCCTCCTCGTAATCGAAGCTGCTCTCACAGTCCAAAAGCGCATTCTGCTGCTGCTCATACCTGCAGATATAGTTCAGCCCGACGAGCACCTCACAGATAACCGCCTCCGTCCTTTCCCTGTCAGCAAAGTACAGCGTCTCAATCAAAAGAACATTAGTCGTCGTCCTCTTCGAAGCCATCCGACTATTACTACTCTGCTCCAAGCTGTTCCTCTCGCCCTGCCACCTCATCGTATTGTGGGCCATACGCCCGAGCCACTCGACCGCCCGGTCAGCCTTCTCCCTCCAATCGTGGGCCAAATGGGCGTCGTATATTGACACTTCCTTGGCGTATGGCTTCAGTTTTCTCTTCAGCGTTTCCCTGATGCTGTCCGTGAGCATATGGTAGAGTTCGTCCCTAGCCTCGTAGCCTACGAGGTGAGGGTAGGATAGTAATTTCTCCAGGACGATGATGATGTTGGCGTAGTGTAGGGCTAGGGCTGAGCCGCCGAGGGTTGTTGGAGGTGCGTAGGAGAGTAGATGGCTCTTGGGCCCGAAGATGGGGCTATTGACCGAACTGCCCTTTGGCTCGCGTGTGATTGCCCGAATGAAGTTGCTGCGCGAAATGGTTGAAAAGCCCGAAACTTGGCTGCTTTGGTCGTCGTAAGAAGAATGATCGTCTTCGTCGTCTGCGTTCGAGGCAGAGCTGCTTAGGGTAAGGCATTCTGCGAATAGTCTAGCGGGATTGTTGCTGCATGCAAATTTGCAATCCTGGGGACTAAAGGAGCCTTCTTTGTCCTTCTGTGATCCTAATTTAGGTCTGAAGCTCGAACTTCTGCTTTCGAATCCCTCTTTATTACCACCGTTCTTGGCTGAAATAGACTTTCTCAAGGTTAAGCGATGCGAATTTCCACGAAATTGAGAACTCGAAGTTTTTTCATCTCCAAAAGCGATGCATATCCTGGCGTATATCGTGCAGACAGTTCTTGCTAAGAGTTCAGCAGACTTATCATATGTCTGATTCCACAGAGAAATGTCTTGCAAGTGCTTTACGTCTTGTTTCTGCCAAAGCAGTTTCTGCTCGAAAGCTTTCCTAGTCTCCTCCATCTGGTTTTGCCTGAACTTCTTTGCAGCAGATTCCAACTCATTAGCAACCTCCATTTCTGCATATAAAGCAGCCGTGGCGTTCGCATACCTCTCCATCTTCCTCACCATGCTCTCCATATCCTTCACAAGAAAACTCAGTTCCTTAATATCGATCGCCCCAGAAACTATGTCGGCGTAGACGTGTTTGAACCCTTGCAATGCAGGGATTGTTGACTTTTGCCCCAACCTGGACACAACACAAGCAACCCTGTTCAAATCGTCCAGTTTTTCGATGAGGGCAAGCTCTAGAAGGTGGTGCTCATCGTCGATAGATGCAAGGGCTTTGATCCCCTCAGAATTTAGGATCTCTTTCTTCAGTTTGAGGATCTCGGCGTCGGTCAGGGATTTGTGGAGATGGACAACCTTGGACATGACATTGGCGACTTCAAAGGCAAGTATTCCTAAAGTCTGCTTCTTTTCTTGGACTAACAAGCCTTGCTTTTTACCAGACGATGATTTTGCTGAATTCTCGAGATACAGCGCATGCTTTAAATTGCTACTCACCTGATTACCCATTTTTAACAGCCAAGGCTCAGCCACCATTTCTGCTCTTTTCCTCGCCGGCAAAGCCTGAAAAAAACTGGAAATTATGCTTCAGATCAGACCACCTTCATTGTGGAATATCGTCAAACACTTGGAGCTGCTGAGGTTTGTGTCCGCAGCCCAATAGTGTCAGCTTGTTAGCTGAAATGGAACAGCGAATATGTATAAAAAGGCATCATTTCTTAGCCAAGAACAGTCTAAACAACAGTCCCAGAAACCAAAAAAATGCGCATGACTCTCCGAAAATCAAGTGCAGGGCATTGAGTAGGCGTGAAAGCAGAGTTCAGCTTATCATGCGAAAGCCGAAAGGGGTGTGAAACAGCAATCGATTGTAGAGAAACACGCCTAAGGTGGGACTGTGGGAGAAAAGAAAAGGGGGAAAGAAATCAGTGGATTTTCTGAATATATCTGCTCCTATGAAATGAGGGGAGATTATGTAGTAATGATTGTTCCGCCAAAAGGGCAGGTTCGAAGATGGGCCTCCCTCAACATTCAAGTCTGCAACTTTTTTCAATCTGTTATGAAAAAGAAGAATATCTGCAACGTTATATTTCTTATTCGAAATTTAATGATTCTTCGATTTATGGAATTAGCGAAAAAAATACTATTTTGAGATTTCTTTGATTGTGAGCTAAGTACAGGTCAAAACACAAGGAGAAACGCCGGGGAACAACAAAGTTAAGATCAGGCTGAGATTGTAGGTGTGTGCATTAATGAACACATGGATATTTCATGAGGAAAAAAAAAAGGAATTTGAAAGACGAGCAACACAATAAATAGATTGAAATAATTTATATATATATATATATATATAACTACGCGTCAAGAAATAATAATATTCAAATAATCAACACACCACGCATGAGTTAGGAGGAGGAAAGAAATAAAGGGCTATTATCCTTCTCAAGTTGGCCTTGGTATCAACATTGCAGAAAACATTGTGAGTTTGGAGGGGGTTTCTTAATCGAATTTTATCAAATAATTTGTGAGAAAACATTGTGAAATAATCTGATTTTATTACGAATGTTGGGGTTGGTGAGTTTGGTATTAAAAAGACAATAATATGCCTGAAACAATCGTATGAACTGATCCCAAGACAAGTAGTAAAATGACAAATGGGAGTTAGTATTTGCTGCAGAACCACACCATCACATATGATATATTAGGTGTAGGGTTTATATTTTACTATAGATAGTTTAATTAACTTGAGTTTGTTAAAGAGCTGGTGAAAGGAATTGCAAGTTTTTTAAGTAAAATATGGAGAAAACATAGCTAACTAACGTTGGCCTTCCGTTCTTAATGTTGACCGTTCAATGCTAACTTAAATATTTGAATTGATTGGGTCAAGTTGAGCAGGAATTGTTCAGTTAATTCGTGCTTGCTATATTTAGTATCTATGATTAAGACATGCATGCTTAGTTATTGTTAGTAAGAAATCTTCTTGGTCCCATACCAGCTTTAACTTTAGGCAAGGTTGTTTCTTCAAGAAGGGTTAGTTAAAGAAACTTTATGAGAATATCATATGTTATATTTTATATAATGATCATCAACATTAATGCCTTCGATATATAGTCTATATGAAGAAGTCTAGCTGGTATCTTTTGTTTCTTTGGACTCGCTTTGTGTGTGTTCATAAGGCATTAACTATTGATCGATCACTGTTGTCAAAACTCGAATGTGCATACATGTAATGTAAATAGCTACACTTACAAATTGATCTATATTTCATTGCAATTATTACCATTTGATCCAAAAACTTTAGGACCTATATCACCACTTTTAGCATCCTTATTTACGCATAACTCTCACCATTTACCACATGTTGCACTTTCTGTCAGCAAAGTGTAAAACAGAATAAAGCTCACATTTTTTTTTCTAAATCAACAAAAAGGAAGCATTGAAAAACAAAACGTTAATTATTAGAATCATAATTGATAATTCTAATTATTATCTACAAAGTTTAGCAAAAGGATGGTAGCAACGTTCTTTAAGGAGTTTCCTTTATTGAAGTAGTAATCCTCACACGATCACACCCTTCTTTGTTAGATAATTGTAAGAATTTAAAAGATAAAGTAAAAAGAGAAAAGATGAAAGCACAAAGGAAAAAGAAAAAGGAAAAAATATATTGGAGAAGGTAAGCAAACATTCATGGTGGAAAAGGTTCCAGACGAATAAAATAGAAAAAAATAATTAAAATGTCTACATATTGGGCTTTCTAATGTTTATTGGGTCCAACAAACAAAATCCCAGCATAAAAAATGAGGCCCAAAACAAAAAATAAAATAAAATAAAAAATATCTGCTGCGTTCCGTTTCATCCATTGAAATCACAACTCGCTGTAGTACAGTTACAGACAAAGGGCCTGAACGGCGTCGTTTCGCGGTCAAACGTCGCCGTTAAGTGCTGCCACTTTTTGAAGACGGCCGATTTAAATTCCGAATTCGACTCTTCAGAGCGGCTCTTGATCTCGGCCGTCGGATCGTTCTTCGGCGACTGAATCAACGGCGACAGTAGCGGTATCGCCGCCTTCCATTCTTTCACGCCTCGGCTAACCACCACCAGCGCTATCATCCGCAATCGGCTCGGCTCTCGACGCGGCCCGGTGGCTGAGCTCGTATTTATGACGTCATCCATGCGTACTATATATTATTTGAAGAAAACAATTAGTCTGAGGAAATTGTAGAACTTTCGGCGAGCAATTGAAGGTTTTGAGATTGTATTAATATATAGAGATCGGCGCCTGTGTGTACGCGCGTCGATGATAACTAATACTGGTCTTAGTCAAAGGTTGCCGATAGAGTAAGTAAATCCGACTCCTGGCCGAGGCTTTTAATTAAGGGGCATTTACGTTTGGCGCTCCATTTAAGTTTCAATTAGAGTTCAAATTACTGTCACATAATTCATAGTTTTAAAGACTCGGTTTTTTCAGAAATACTTCACTAGTACCACTTCATGGGTTTGTGGGACCACTTCATGGGTCTGTGGTAACACTTCGTGGGTCTGTAGTAACACTTTATTGGTCTGTGGTAACACATGAGTTCTGAAATTTAAATTGGGTTTTTATCTATAAATGAAACTTAAATTGAGTCATTATCTATAATGAAACTTACATGTGTCCTTATCTTTAATTGAAAATATTAATTGGAGTTCCGACTCATAATTTGCACTTTAATTAAACATACATTACTATTTGATTTTAAAATTTCTCCGTCCTAGTGATCAGAAAGATGTTATACTGTCACGTAGAGCTCTTTTCTCTATCAAGAAAATAAGAAAGAACATTTCACTAAAAAATTGTAGAAAGGGACGACAGAGATTTAACTATTATATACATGCTCGAATATTCCAAGGTTTAACGACACTCCATAATAATAGGTCAAATTGAGGACTTGCCACATTAGACAAACATGCATTGCATGTAGATAGATAGAATCAAACTAGGTCGTCGTTCGTCGTCGTCGTTGTTCTAAGGAGTTTGACTAGCTATTAGGTTCTGTACAGTAAAATCCTCAACTTCGACTAAATCTTCAAAAATCTAATTCCCCAAACCTACTCTTGTAAGTAAAGATCGAGTTTTTACGACAAATAATAACATCGCCGAGAAGTGGGAATTATGTCCTAGCCGTTTTGGTTTGGGGTTGATGAACCCCATTAGCCCATGTCTTGCCGACAGCGTGAGCTATTGTATGTATCTCGAATTTTCAAATACATTTTTGTCCTTTTAAGAATTGCCATGCCACGTCATAGCCGACAGATTGTGGTTGGTTAGCTGTATCGTACGTGTCCCTTTGCTATGAAAACAAGTATGTATATTTATTTGCATTCCGATACTGCGAAAAGTTCTACAATGGTACGTGTGTAGTTTAGAAAGCCCATCAATATACAAAAACAGTGTAACTAGGCCCATGTCATGAAACCATATATCGTATCGTAGTAGCCAAATCAAAATTTCTACGCAAAAAAATAGATATATATATATATATATATATAGAGAGAGAGAGAGAGAGAAAATAGAAGAGGTTCCCCACCTAAATACGCGAGGAGCAGTGTAGTAGTCCACCAGTCAGTCCTTTGTTGTTCTTCCCCAGTCCTCTAATTTGTTTTTTGTTTCTGCAAAATAAATGGCGTTCATCTCTTTCTTGGGTAGACTGCTCTTTGTGTCCGTCTTCATTCTGTCCGCCTACCAAGAGTAAGTTTTTATATATATATTTTTTTATTTCCCTCTTACTTAGATCTGCTCTGATCAGTTATATCTATATCGTCATGGGTCTGCTTTGTTTTTTCATGCGCAATGTGTAATTTACTTCAGTGAGCTGAAACGATAAGCTTTCTGTTCGATTTTGAGACCCTTTAATGTTCTGCGTGACTGAGGAATATGAGAATGCCATTTCTAGATTTGTAGGGCGTGTTTGGCTGATTCTTGGGAAAGGCTGATAAAATTAAAAATTGGATCTTGGCAGCTTAATATTGTTTCGCTTCGAAACCTCTCGTTTTAGGTTATCGTTTTCGGGGGGGATTCTAGATTGAACTGATAAAGAGAAGTTTCCTCAGTTCTGATTTGTACATTCCATCAGTGCTTATCGATTCATATGATTATAGGCTGTTAGCGTTCTTACCAATACCAAGTTAGTTACTACGGTTGTAATGATCTAAGCTTCGTTTGGTTGGGGAGATCTAACTGCAGTTCGTTGTTGATCTCTTTTCTTGAAACTATCTTGATTGTTCTTACGACGAGACAAACAGGTACAGTGAATTTGGAGTCGACGGTGGATCAGCTGCAAAGCGACTGAATCCCAAGTTTAATGTTTTCTCGAACCATTTCATGGCCCAAACTGGGCTTCAAATACCATCTGTAGAGGTAAGGACTGTTCTTCCTCTCTACTCTTAAACAGTATGAAAGATCCTCAATCTTCACCAACTTCAGCGTTTATATTGCTCTGTTTGAATGAATACTCTCAGATTAAACACTTGGTAATGGCTACTATGGTCATGAAAGGCCTCGGAAGCATCTTCTTTATTTTCGGCAACACTTTGGGTGCATTAATCTTAGTAAGTTCTTACGATATCTGTTCGCTAGCTAGACAAAGACCATTCACTGAGTTTATCATCGTAACATGACAGATCTTACACCAAGCGATTGTCACGCCGATATTGTTCGATTTCTACAACTACGACGCTGGCAAGAAAGAGTTCGCTAGCCTCTTTGCCAAGTTCTCGCAGGTGCTCGTTTTTTTTCCTTTTTTGGGCAGAAAGATAACTTCTTTCCATTAGTTTCGAGATTTTTGAGTCACTTCTTTATTAAATTACGTTGCTTCAGTTCCATTTGTTCATAATCATTGATATATTTTTCTTTTGGCAGAACTTGGCTTTGCTTGGAGCTCTGCTCTTCTTCGTCGGCATGAAGAATTCAATTCCGAGGAGATCGTCGAGGAGGAAAATGCCTAAAGCGAAAACCAACTAAGAAAACTTTGGATATTCGGTTTAATTTGCTCTGTTATGTCTCGCGGGAATCAGTTTTTGGATCCCTTTAGAGAAGAACCTTCGATTTTCTTTTTATGTTTATACGTTATAATCACTAGTACACCCGACGTGTGCTTAAAATATTATTATATGAAATTATTTTAAATTTTAAAATCGTAATTTCTAAGATGAAATATAAATTTTAAATATAAAAAAAAAATTAGTTTGAGAGGCATAAGTACAGTATATAAAAAAATTAGGAGCGATAGAAAAATTACTTAATTAATTATATTATAAATGAGAAATTAAATTACGACAAATTTAACAGACCAAATTGGGGTAGTTTTTATCCACCTCTCAGCAATTATATAATGGTATAGATAATTTATGTGAAGTAATATTTTTTTTTGAAAAATAAAAACTATGATCAACTTATGATAGACCCATTCGTGATAATTTAGTGCCGTGTCCCAGAATTATTTTATGTAGAAGTTTCCAAAATTGGTTAATATATAAAAGCCAAGATAAGATAGGATATATATATCTATATATATATAATATATATATGTATATAAGAGAAGAAAAAAAAAAAAAGCAAAGCCACGGCCCAATCTGATTGTGCACTTGTATATTGCACATCGCTGTTATTCAAATATTCATTCTCTACGTAACCTTCGGTATCATCATTTTGGAATTTTTTATATTTTGTTCTTTACATAACAATTATGTGGTTTCCAAGCATTATTAGTGACATAAACTGAAGACCATTCTTCTTCATCCAGAAAAAAAAAAAAAAAGGACTTCAATTTTTAATTGGAGGAAAAAAAAACTTGATTTTCCGTAGCTTGTCGTTTAGATCATAAATGAAATCAAGTGGATAACATGTGTGGTTATTATGTCCGAAATTGGCCATTTTCATTACCACATACACGTATGAATCGTATCTTAGTTTTCCATTAACGTACGTACGTGAGAGTTCCATTGTTCTTCTGTTACTATATAAACATGGTCTCGCCCTCGCCTAGCTATGCCCCTTCACATATTAGTGTAAGAATTACATTAAATACTAAATATATTGCAATGAAGTTATTTTTTAGAAGTTCGATCGCCTTTGTAGTCTCGATATTATGGAGAATGTTTTGTTTCTTCCTCGGAGTTGCGGCAAAGCCATTGAAGAGGACGTGGGGTGAGCTTCAACTGCTCATCATCGAGCACGAAATGGATGGAATCAATCCCAATTATGTTATTACCGATCGAATCTATCAATCGTATAAAAATTTCTGATATCGATGGTAAGCGTTGTAATATTTGTAAAAACACACATAAATAGATACTGTTGACCTTTTCTATCAGAAAGGCTTTTTAAAATCTTGTATTTAGGATTATATGTATGGAATGATATGGGTTTTCTACGTTGTTTATCTGTTTTACTTCTTTTCTTCTTTCGCATGATGGAAATATAGTATAGTTTCTTCAAGAGCCTTTGTTGAACCAAGAAAGATATTATATATTATCCAATAGTCCATCTTCATGCGAATTCCAAGTAAAACTGAAAGATACAGTTGTTACCGTTTTTCCAGCGATTCCATGTTATTTTTGGAGTGAGAAATGGATATGAATTAGATTCTTATTCTTACATGAATCCTTCGAACCAACAATAACTCGATAAGCATGAGTGTTGTTTTTTTTTTAATTCGCTACGAATAAGCTTAACTGTTACTAAGGTGTTGCTCAAAGCCTGGGAACACGTCGCTATGAATCATATCAGCAAGAAAAGAAAAGCTCGGAAAAAAAATGCAAGAGAATAACTTTATTAGGTGACTACTTATAGAATCAGAACAAACAAAATAACATGGGTCGAGCATATTCAGACATTTTTATACAAGAAATGAAACAGAACTCAGATAAGAGAACCAACCATTCCCAAATGGCCATTGCATGGAAAAAATAGATCCTTGTACTAATATATCTCTACTCAAGTTGCGGGACTTTGCATAGGGCATACGATCCAATTAGAACAAGATGCCATAGAATCGATCAGTCGTCATATATTCTACTTTCATGATAAAAGGGCAGCAGCAGTTCAACGAGTTCAGTAAAAAAGGGGAAAAAAATATATGCGTAAAGATGAGGGTTAATGAAGCTTTGCACATTTACCTTCGTTTCAAACCTCACATTCTCATGGTTCTATCGCAGATCGCATTTACTTTCTTGTATATCATCACAGAAGCTTCTTTCAACCACGGCATGAACGCTTTCGTCTACGTCACTTATCGACATATCGCAGCTGGCCTCGCAGTATTACCCTTTGCATATTTCATGGAAAGGTAAGAAATCAAAACATTTGTAGCTAATACGATTATTGTAGATCAAAAATCTTGATCATTCAGACACCTATAAATTTGCAGAAAAGTTCGACCTAAGCTAACATGGGCACTGTTTCTAGAGATTTTCCTTCTCTCCCTTCTCGGGTAAAGTAATAAAAGACATGAATAATAGTTCTGTTCTTGTAAGTTTAACCGTAAACGGAACATTTTTTGCAGGGTGAGTTTAACCTTAAACATGTTCTTCGCAAGCTTGAAGTACACATCTCCAACTCTCGTAGCATGCATGGTTAACACTATAGCTTCCTTGACGTTTATCCTAGCCGTTACACTAAGGTACGTACTTATGCCAAGAAAAGAGACTCAAAAATCTAAGGCGTTTCGTTTCAAAAAGATTTATGCAAGAAATGAAAATGGCAGAATCGAGGTTGTAAACATACGAAAACCTCGAGGGATTACGAAAGTATTAGGAACCTGCGTCTCCTTAATTGGTGTAATGCTTATGACACTGTACAAAGGACCATCTCTGAAGAACATGGACCATGGGCTCGTGAGCATGAAGGGCGGCGGCTCATCGAATGTCCACGAAAATTGGCTGAAGGGCTCACTTCTTACCATTGCCAGCTGCATTACATGGTCCTTATGGTACATCATGCAGGTCTATAATCAGACATAATCTTACCTAGACATGAACAAGCATTCAAAAAACGATAGAAATTAGGCAATCATATAATATTGCAGGCGTATACTCTGAAAAGATATCCAGCTCAGCTATCACTTACCACGTGGATGAACTTCGTCGGGGCAGCACAATCAGCAGTTTTCACCGCCTTCGTACGACACGATAAAGCTGCGTGGACAATAGGCCTCGACGTTGACCTCTGGTCGGTCTTGTATGGCGTAAGTTTCAAACAAACTGAATTTAGTAAGTGTCGTAGCAATACAGGGAAAAAAATAAGCTTTTACAGCACATCTTACCTTGTAATGAAAAACAGGGAGTAGTAATCTCTGGCGTAGTAACCTTTGTCGTGCTGGGGTGCACAGAAGCAAAGGGGCCGGTATTCGTGACTATGTTCAATCCTCTTTCGACGGTGCTAGTGGCGATCTTATCGTATATCATTCTCGGGGAGAAATTATTTGTCGGGAGGTAAACTGCTGCTGTAAACATATACATAAGCGCTTACCCCTTTCTTTTTTCGCTCACATCGAAGCAACTTATGTGTTATGATTATGACAATTGCAGCATACTAGGTGGCGCTGTAGTAATTGTGGGACTGTACTTACTCTTATGGGGAAAAGAACACGACGAAGCTTCACGGATGATTCGGGAAGATGTTGAAGAGCCAAAGTCAGAGGTTTTATTAACTTCAGATGGACATAACATGAAAGGAAATCCTTAATCAATCTGCATTGTGAAGCATACCATAGAAGAACGAACCGCAGCATTTTGATCTGCCGTAACTTGCAATAATAGAAGAAATTTGACATGGGACTTGCAAAAGGGAACAATTTAACTTGAAAATATTTTTTCTTCTACATTTTATCGTTATGCCAAAAATCATGCAATGATTCAAGATCATGGATTAGCTAGCAATTAATTCAAGATCCAAAAAGCTTAGGATTCATATTTACGGGCATGTCATACTTGTTGGGAATGGTGGTGGGCCCCGCGGTGGTCAGTGGGCCCCGCAGCGGAACAGGTCCCGATTTGGCTCGGTACGACGATTGGGAGAAGTGGGACCCACGAGGTAAATTTGGTGGGACCCGCACAGTAACTACCACGGTAAAAATAAAATTACCGTAAGGTAAGAAAGAACACCAGAACTTTAACGTGGAAAACCCTCTGTTAACGAAGAGGGAAAAACCACGGCCGAGTCGGCAAAATCTTCACTATAGTAAAAATTACAACCCTCGAATTTTTACTATCTCACTTTTACCACTCGTGTTTACCTCACACCTCTCTGTGGATGTGGAACCCTATCAGTTTCTACCTGAACTGATAACCTTACAATTCACTCGAACTACTTCTCTCTATATATAGTAAAACTCGCATGAGCTTGTGATGATAATAACTGAAGAATCCTCAGCCTATTTATAGATGTCTTCAGCTCTTCTGAACCGCTCAAAACGGGTGGCCAGGAATGCGCCGCGTCGCCCTTCAATATCAGCCGTTCATTAAATTACTATGTATATAAAATAATATTATAATATAATATTAATAATATTATTTCATTATATTTTTTTTTTTGTTTTCTTGTGGCGGCGTCCTCTTTGGATGGCTGGATCAACAATTCTCCCCCTCCAGCCTCATTCATTTTTTCAGGGAAGATTTCCTACCGCTTCAGCGATAGCCCATGCCGGCTTGCCCGGCGCAGAACTCTGTCTTCTCCTTGGGAATAACCTTCGTCAGAATGTCTGCAACATTCTTGTCCGTGTGGATCTTCTGCAGCTTGAACGCTTTTTCCTCAATAGCCAGTCTGAGCCAATGATAACGAACGTCGATGTGTTTCGTCCTCGAGTGATACATAGTATTCTTGCTCAAGTCCAAAGCACTTTGACTATCGCAAAATATTATGTATTCCTCCTGCTGAATTCCCAACTCCTGAATGAATCTCTTCAACCAGAGCATCTCCTTGCCAGCTTCCGTTGCTGCAACATACTCCGCTTCAGTAGTTGATAAAGAAACACATTTTTGTAACCTCGACTGCATGAGATAGCTCCCCCTGAGAACATAAATATGTATCCCGACGTTGACTTTCTGCTGTCGAATCACCGGCATATCAGCATCCGTATAGCCTGTAAGAAAATATTTACCAATTCCAAATGTTAGGCATAATTTGGAAGTTCCTCCCAGGTACCTCATGATCCACTTCACTGCTTCCCAATGTGACTTCCCGGGATTCGATAGAAATCGACTCACAACGCCAACTGCGTGAGCGATATCTGGCCTCGTACACACCATGGCATACATTAAACTTCCGATCGCCAATGAATATGGAACATCTGGGACATCTTCTCCATCTTCGTTTGTTGATGGACCGGATTTCTTTCGCAACTGAAAGTGCGCGGCAAGTGGCGTGCTAACTGGCTTAGCATCCTTCATATTGAACCTCTCTAGAACTCGTTCAATATAGCGTTCCTGGGATAACCACAATTTCCCAGCTTTTCGATCTCGGGTAATCTCCATTCCGAGAATCCGTTTTGCCGAACCCAAATCCTTCATGTCAAACGTCTTTGACAAATCTTTCTTCAACATGCTAATCATCTCTGCATCTTGTCCGACAATTAGCATATCATCAACATACAATATAAAGCACACACTTGTAACCTGAATCACGCTGCCACCCCTCGCAATGGCCCAACAGCCGTTTGCCTAATCAAACACGCTTCTCTCAATGATCTGACACTGACCCGCGTGGCCGCGAAACTTTACGGCTTACGCCATGGTAGTCAAAGGCTTGTTCCGAACCCAACTTCAAGCTACAATAGAAAATGAAAACAATACGCACTACATGAAATTAGGTAAGAATTTGATCCTACGTAACCAATGGCGGTAAAGAAGAAGAATTGCAAATGAATGGAACGGAAGACTACAAAATAAAAGAATCAAGCACCTGCTACCAATCTGATAGATTCGGTCTGTGATTTCTTCACAGCTTGTCCAAGACGCGACGCTTTTCCCCAAGACCATCGATTTCTTCACAACTTGTCCGGTGTTTTCCAACTTGCACGGATTGTTCCCTGTCCGTCGATTGATTCCATTTCCTCCTAAATCATCTCCAAAAAAGAAAATTAAATAATCTTAGAAAAAGCATCGTATCAGATCATAAGAAGAAAGAATCGTTTCCCAGAAGCATCTCTCCCTTCTCATACGAAGGCAAAGCTTTAGCAATTGATTATTCATACAAATCATATATGAATTTAAAATAAAGAAATTAGGAAAGCATCATGATATATAGGATTATAACATCTTCACGACTCTACACAAAACAAACGACAATGACAAATTTTTTTCCAGATTGATTAAGATTAACAATACACAGAAAACAACGGTAATAAACCTTCAACAACCCAAGTAGTTGTAATTGCTACGTTAATACTTACATTAGTGGCATAACATCTTCATAGTTTCCATCCCCAAGAGAACTCAGCCATTACGGGTGCAAGCTATTTTTTTCTGGGGAACTCTTCATATGTTTCCAAAGGAAGTGCAAGCTCGCCTTACATCAAAAAAATAAAAACAACAAAAAGATAAAAAGAAATCGGAAACTACTATATGATGACATGCATGTGAGAGTTCAACTTCATGAAAGCATCATAAATCTGCTTTGCTGCTATGTTTCTCTCATGTATGGCAGCATTAGCAATTCCTATTCAAAGTTAATCTCAAAATCAAATTAAATCAAGAAGAAAGAAAGAAAAAAAAAAGAAACTGATCAGAAAACCCACCCTTTGTAGGACCCAACCTTGCCTTACTCAAATCAGACTATAATATGTGAACAGAAGGCACCTTTGGAATTTTCTGAAACGGACCACAGCTGATTCGCCACTTTGTCCTGAAAGGGACTCAAAAATAAAAGAAAACATCAGTACTTTCAACAGTATTAGCAGTTACAACACAAAATCATTCGTCAATTTGAAAACAACGGTAATAAACCTTCAACAACCCCAAGTAGTTGTAATTGCTACGTTAATACTTACATTAGTGGCATAACATCAATCCATACCCATTGGCTTTAGTTGATGTTGAATTCCTAGAAGAACACGTGCGGACCATTAGATCTCTTCCTCGAACTGATCGACCCGATGAAAACAATTAGATGCCGAACTTTTGTGCTGTTATTTTCTCCATCCTGTGTATCAATTTACCTTTCCGTTGTTCCCCTCTATTGCAGCACAATGTTGAATCCGTTCAAAAAGAGAGGAAATCGCATATCATTTGGATGAATTTAGACAGTTATTGCTCTTTTTCCTTCGAACGTGGGTTGAATTTAATTTTTTTTTTTATTTAAGAACGTAAAATATTAAGAGAGACGTGGCGCTTGTAGTAAAGGTAAAATAATTTACATTGTAGGACACGTGGCGCATATATATATATAGGATAGGATTTGCCGTTTCCCAGCGCCAAAAGACATGAAACAATAGAGAGAGAAAATATCCGAGCAAACGTTGCTTAAAGTTACACCACGTAGTTAGAAGAGAAGAGAAGAGAGCCAAAAAAAAATTCCATGTGGGTGGAGACAATGTATGCGCTTTTCATATATGATTGAAAAAGAAATATTTCGAGTACAAAGAAAGACAAATGAGCCAAGCATTCTAAAATCATTTGAATTCGTCCGAAATAATAATAGTCAATATTGCCAGATCCACAAGAGGTTTTATTGGGCTTCTGCTAACACAATAAGATGATTCTAGGAGGCCCACTTAGTTATTAAAAGGAGAAGTTGCAAAGGATATTGGTATAATTTTTCCCTCAAGTTTGGTAAACTATCATTGACTTATTGAGAATCTATTTAATCTTACCTAAGATATAAACTTTTGTATGATTAAGTTGTACCACCAACTGCCAAAAGAAGTTATGAGGAAATTATATAATTACAAGATTCAATCATATGATGCAAGAATTCAAATTTACAAAGAGGGAAATCATTAAAGGAGTAAAAAGTTGTTATTGCAATGATGACTCCTAGTAAATACAAAGAAATAATAATAATAATAATAATAATAATAATAATAATAATAATAATAATAATAATAATAATAATAATATACGTGGTCCATCATATCCTAGCTTTTCAATTTCTCATCACCTAATCAACCACCACAATACAAGAGCATTATAAATTTTGATCATGTTTATTTAAATTGTCATGGACTTCATGCAACAAATCTTCAATTTATTTTTCCAGAACCCATTTGGCTAAATATTACTAGTAGTAGAATTTCCGGCATATTTAAGACAAATTAATCGTAAAACTTAGATTTGTCCCGCACACAATATCCAATTTATTAATTGTGATCCCAGAATGAAGAAATCTCTATAATCGAAATTCCTAAATTTGCACAAGAAAATCATAAAGAAAATCTTTCCCATTCACGTCTCCACTCTGACTATCCTTCACTATGCTGTAAACTAAACGTGAAAGAAAGAAAAAAAAAAAAATCAGAGCAAGTAAAGTACATTAGAAGATCATACAGTAACTCTACTAGGGTTCTGATTCAAGTGGTTGAACTGCACTTCTTGACCAAGATCTCCCTTGTCCGAAGGAAAACATCGACGATCTCCTCATTCTATTACCGTTACCGTTATTACTGCTGCTGCTACAACCGTCGCCTACGACCTCACTCACCGTTTTATCCAATTTCTGCCTCATAATAACATCTTCAACAGCTCGATAAAGCTGAGAATCGGCCGCAGAATCCATGGAAAAAGATCTCCTTATTATTACAGGTTTCTGCTGAATCATCGTATCCTCCCCCCTATTTACATCGATAAACTCATCGCCCATACTCGGAAAACGGCTCAGATTCTTCGCCCTCTTCCCCGAAATCCCAGGTTTTGATTTTTCCGTCGAAGGGCTGATTGTAATAAACTCGCCGGATCTCGACGCCGGCGACGAACCACCTACCTCAATCACCACATAGTCTTCGTCGGTCCTAGCCGAAGAAGGGTTCGAACAGTTCCGAGCATCGCCTAGGGAATAGTTCGCCGAGACGCTGGTACGACACAAGGGGCAGTTGGCATTGGTCTGAAGCCAAACGTCTATGCAATCGATGTGGAAAAAGTGTCGGCAGTTGGGAATCAGTCTAAGCCTCTCTTCTTCTTGAAATTCGGTCAAGCAAACGGCGCATTCCATAGATTTCTGCTGCTGGGATATACAGCCGAGCTCGGCGGCGCTGTATTCTTTCTTGAACTTGAGGGTTGGGATTGACCTTATAGCTGCTTCGTCGAGCCCCAGCCTCTCTAACGCCGCCGCCGGAGAGTAAACCGCCGGTGGGTTTTCTTCCCGGCGTGCTCCAGAGGCGGAGAATCGCCGCAGAAGGTCGATTCTGTGCCAGTTCAGACAGCATTTGATCACGAAAACGTAGTAGCTGACCAGCAAGAAAGCCGTGGCTAATATTCCGATGACTGCTACTGCCGTGATTGGGAAGCTTGTGTGAGATTGGGCATGAGAGTGTGCGGTGAAAAGAGGGCTTTCGATTGGTGATAGAGCCTTAGATTCGTGTACGGAGAATCGGAGATCCATGAGATTGAATTGATTGCAGAAGAAATAACACATTGACGTTGAAAAGAAACCTTTTTTAAAAAATGGAGATTTTAAGAAGGAATTGGGTAGGAAGAGGAGAGCTTTAGGTGGAAGTGAATAATGCTTCGTGCTTAATAAGAAAATGGAAATTTTTTGTTTTTATTTTAGTTCATTGTGGTATGTCATGTTGAGAAAACGTCGGAAAACATAAAGAAGGTTTCTTGTGGTTGTATTATTTTATTTCATGTATCGTATTAGAAAAGCTTGGATGTTGGCGGATCTATGTTTTTACTTATGTTTAATTTGACAACTAAATCATAATATATGTTCGTGTGTGAATGTGAGGCACGAGTATTTGACAAATTACGATAAAGTCCATCGTGTAGTTCCTGTCCTGTCACTAGGGGTGGGTGTTCGGGTTCGGGTTCGGGTTCGGGTATTCGAGGTTTACCCGAATCCGATCGGGTAGGGTAGTTCGGGTCGGGTAATTCGGATATTTGTCGGGTATCGGATATTAATGGGATCGGGTATCGGGTAGTAATTTACTACGCGATCGAGTTATTCGGTACCCGACATTGAAAAATAAAATATCTTAGTTCTTATACATAAATATTAAAAAATATAATTACATATCTAAACATCAATATCTACGTGAGTGGTGTTAAAGTTTTAAATAATATTTCGATTAATTAACGTGATATTTTATTATCAATGCATAAATCATTGTAAAAATTTAAAATATATTATCAACATTTTATAATAGATATGTATTATATTTATTGAAAATAAAGCATCCAAATATTCTAAGTGATATTAATATATAACATGGATATTTTGATATGTTTATTGCATTATCATATTTTTAGTAATATCTTTTCAATTCAAAATCGAATATCTGACCCGATGTATACCCGACAAGCGGGTACTCCCCGTAGATAAGTGCTCCGTAATCCCGCCGAGTCCCTGGAACATTCCCTCCTCGGGATGAGGTAGATGCCTCCCAGCCGGGGGGCGGATCGAATCGGAATCCTTTTAATTGGACTTAGCAAACTCTTGATAAGAACTCGGGTCGAGTTCGGGTTGTGGTGATAAATATTATTTGCAGTTTGATTCATTCAATGACAGCCCCTTGATTTGATCAAACATTCCACTACGATGTTCATTTTTATTCAATGAGAGGAGATGTATTCAAACTGTTTAAAGACGACAGTCAATGTTATGGCCATTTCCATTACACTTCTAATGTATCTGATGCTCTCCGTATCCATGACAGACGCATATGGCCTATTAACTATATTTTTTAAATATACCACTTTTTAATTAAATAGCAGCCAAGAACACTGGTCGCGATTGTTCTAATTTAATGGAGGGCCCGGCCCGACTTAGAAAAGTCATTCCATCCGTGTCACATACACACACATATATATTAGAATATATATATATATTATAGAATATAGTCTATATTTATTTCATAATATTTGAAACTATAGAAAAGGACCGACACCTTCGAGCTCTATTTGTTGACTGCAATCCCAGGAAAGACAAAGATGCCCGCATATAAAATGGTGGAAAATTTAGTCAACTTTGTTAAGCAATGTGGTCATAAAGTCAACGTGCTGTTCAAATCGATTAAGATGCTACGATTTGTTTACTGAATTGCTATTCACCGCCCCCTTTTTCCTAGTCACCGCCCCCTAAAGGACTGAAAAAAGACTATTTTGCCCTTTCTAATTTAAATTTCTTTTAAAGTTATTTTCCTTACAACTAATCTGATATCGCAATCAGACATCCAAATCAGATTCAAACATAACAAAAAATTAAAACATTTCAATGAATCGTATATTTTCGAAATTGAAAGGTCAAAAGAAAGTGTCTACTGGCACTGATGGTAAGCAAAGAGGTGACCGAAATAATCCAAATAAATAAATAAAAAAAATAAAAAAAAAATAAAAAAAAAAAATTGTGACCGAAATCGAATTTCGGCTACCCAAAGAGGTGACCGAACAACAATTTCGGTCACCTCTTGGGACGACCGAAATTTCATTTCGGTCAGCCCAAGAGGTGACCGAAATTGTTGTTCGGTCACCCCTTACGACGACCGAAACTATTGTTCGGTTACCTTAGACGTAACCGAAATCGTTTTTCGGTCGCCTCTTTGGGTAGCCGAAATTCGATTTCGGTCACAATTTTTTTTTTAATTTTTTTTTAATTTTTATTTATTTATTTATTTGGATTATTTATTGGTATTATTTATTTGTATTATTTATTTGGATTATTTATTTGTATATTTTATTTATATTATTTATTTGTATTATTTATTTGGATTATTTATTTGTATTATTTATTTGTATATTTTATTTATATTATTTATTTGTATTATTTATTTGGATTATTTATTTGTATTATTTATTTGTATTATTTATTGGTATTATTTATTTGGATTATGTATTTGTATTATATATTTGGATTATTTATTGGTATTATTTTTTTGTATTATTTATTGGTATTATTTATTTGGATTATTTATTTGTATTATTTATTTGTATATTTTGTTTATATTATTTATTTGGATTATTATTTGTATTATTTATTGGTATTATTTATTTGGATTATCTATATGTATATTTTATTTATATTATTTATTTGGATTATTTATTTGTATTATTTATTGGTATTATTTATTTGTATTATTTATTTGGATTCAGTCCCTATTCACTCCCAATTAATTAAAGAGTTAATTATGATTCAGTCGCTATTCAAGTTTAAAAATCGAGTTCAGCCCCTGTCAGAAAAAACAATTAGTTTTAAGGACCCGATTTTTCATACCACTTCATCGGTCTGCGATACCACTTCTTTGTTTGTAGTTTTAATCAATGAGCTTTGGACAACCTTTCGAGCAGTGAAAGTACGGGATCGTAGTATAAGTCGTACGAGGAGAAACTAACTTCCTCAAATGTTACTCCCAATAATAGTTATCATAAAGCTCTTAATTACAATTAGATTATTTAATTAGATTATTTAATTAGATTGTTTAATTGGTCATTTCGTCGACTAAGATGTAACACGTGAGCTTATTTAGTAGGATTATTTAATTGGATTATTTTGTATTATTTAATTCGATTATTTAACTAGATTATTTAACTAGATTATTTGATTGGATTATTTTGTATTATTTAATTCGATTATTTAACTAGATTATTTGATTGGATTATTTTGTATTATTTAATTAGATTATTTAATTGGATTATTTAATTAGATTATTTAATTGGATTATTTTGTATTATTTAATTCGATTATTTAATTGGGTTATTTTTTCGTTATATATTTTATATATGTCATAATTGTTAATAAAAAGCTATGTAGTCCAATGGATAAGTACTTTCTTTATCAAGTAGAGGTCAGGGGTCAATCCCTAAATACTCCTATATATGTTGAATTTTTATAAATTACAATAAAAAATAAAAAAAAACGAAAAATTGAAAAAATCGGGTCTGGTGGGCCGAACTGGATTTTCGGTCGGGCCTTGTGCGGGCCGAACTGGAATTTCGGTCGGGCCTTGTGCGGGCCGAACTAGAGTTTCGGTCTGGCCTTGTGCGGGCCGAACAACAATTTCGGTCGGGCCTTGTGCGGGCCGAACAACAATTTCGGTCGGGCCTTGTGCGGGCCGAACAACATTTTCGGCCCGCACAAGGCCCGACCGAAATTCCAATTCGGCCCGCACAAGGCCCCGGTCGAAAATTTCGTTCGAATTTCCTTATCGATCGGTCGTTCGAATTTCCTTTAGGGGGCGGTGACTAGTAAAAAGGGGGCGGTAAATAGTAACTCCCTTTGTTTATGAGCCACAAACCAGAATTAATATCCGATCCGAGACATGTATACAGTTCTTACCTCTCGTATTATATATTACACATACGAAAACAATTACGTAAATTAATGTCTGTATGATGGACCATAACGAAATTATATTTATGATTCCGTATGTGTCATTTTACGTAGATCATCTTTCAAAGTCTCCATTTCATAAATTCGATATGAATGTCGATCCCATGTAATACAAGATCAAGAGTAGTTTAATTAAGGGCAAATTTTATGTCACGCCCCTTATAGTTTAAATTAAGTGTTTCTGTCAGTGTGATAATTAGTTTAAAGGACCCAATTTTTCTTTAGGAAAAATGGACCAAAACTATGTTTTGACGAAAATACCCTTAATAAAGGGTTTTATGAAACGGTATTTTACGTCAGTTTTCTGTTACACAGTTATAATATATTGTTATTTTAGAAAAGTTAAGTGTTGTTTTGCAATGTTATTATGTTACTTCACGGTTGGTGAAATGTTATCGACATAATTTTATTTTCTTTTTTGGATGATCGAAGTCCTTTTTTTTTCACTCAAACGAGCACCAAAATTTCGAATATCCCTTCAACTAACCAATTTTGATGTGTCATGTAGGATTTATTCAAATATTGTCGAATTAAGATCTAAGCTTTGTAAGGAAATTTTGTTTAAAAACCGTGTAGCAATATCAAGAGACGTTACTTCATTACTAATATCTGATATCTATATCTAATAAAGCGGTATACAATGACTTTGTTTTGTTTTTCATAAGTATTGATGTGTATTTTGCGTAGCAGATCTGTTTCAATAATTTTTGGCATCGAACTGTTTTTATTACGTAAAATCGAAGCGTTACTAATATTATGAAGTGTTATTAAAAGTACAGGAAATGTTACTACATAAACAGTAAAAGTTACTCTGTTTCCATCACGTGGTATTACAGTGACAAAACTATTTTGCTTACAAATGTGTTACCCAAAGCCCTTAAACCCGAAACCCTAAATCCTAAAACCCTAAACCAACCCTAAATCATAAACCCTATTCTTCTTTGTCTTTACTTGGGTATTACATGTGTTATTTACTGGTGACGACTCGTTATTATTTTCTCATTATATGTTCGCTTTGCGGAAATATTTGTTATAAACTTCAAGACATGTGGTATTATTGTTCCATGAACTGTTACCCAGAAAGCATGAATTGTTATCGAGTAACCATTTTAATGTGTTACTGCAAACCCTAAACCCTAAATCATAAATCCTAAACCCTAAAATCCTAAACCCTAAATACTAAACCCTAAACCCTAAATCATAAACCCTAAACCATGAACCCTATTCCTCTTTCTCTTTACTTGGGTATTACATGTATTATTTACTGGTGACGACTCGTTATTATTTTCTCATATATGTTCGTTTTGCGGAAATATTTGTTATAAACTTCAAGACATGTGGTATTATTGTTCCATGAACTGTTACCAATAAAGCATGAAGTGTCATCCAGTAACCATTTTAATTAGCAAAAGTTTACTGCTTAGATCTCATCAAAATTCTTCATTATTTCCATGATTAACATCAACAATTAACGTCGATAACTAAGGCCCATGATGAAATTATGTCGAATTTACATTATCCAGTCGTTAAAGTCGAGATTTCACCGTATTAAACTGGATTTCCGAATTGTGTTTGAAGCATTCGTGCTTTATAAACTTCGAAATTTTCTTTGATTAGGAAGACCCATGAAAATCGAAGCCGATACAAATTTGTGCTTTTAGTAACGTCAGGATTGGGCCGGATTTGGAACCTGAATTTTTCTTTCGACCGCTTGACTCAAGCAGGAAGCGGCTTGAGTGTAAGAAATGTGTTATTGCAGGAAGGGGTTTGTTTTTGAATGACGTGTTACTTCTGCGACCTCATTTGTTATTAAATATACACCATATAGTACTAAATAGAAGACTGTTTGTTATCCAAATGAAAGGAACTGTTTTTTCAGCGTAAAGCTGTTATAATCATTTGAAAACTTGTTATCGGACCATTTAGGTATCCAGACGTAAATTTTGGCATATGTCAGGGTTAAATATGTCTTTTCGCATCATTTTAGGTCCTGAACTCTGAACTTTTCGAAAGGAGTCCTTAATACTAAAGCCCACTTTAATGGGACCTGAACCCAAAATAAGCATGTTAATGGGGCCTGCAATTGAATTAAGCCTTTAATTAGTTAATTATGAAAACATGCAAGTCAGGATAACGTGGTCATAATTGGACCATGATAACTTGTGGTGATAATAAAAATATTGATTCCGTGCCCTATTGTCAACTTAAATATATAATCTCATTTAGTATTTACCGTAGCTAAAACTGCACTAGCTTAATTATCATTGAAGTGAACATTAATACCCAGTACTATAATCATCGACTTGCTGTCCTCCAAATCAAATTTGATTTTGCCAACAAAAAAAACAACTATTTATACACTGCACCCTTTTAATTTTCTACCGGCGATTACAAATATTCATATTTAATTGCCAATCTTGTGTGACACAAAGTATGTTAACCATCTAGAAGAATAAGTGAAATCCCCAAAAAAAAGTGGAGGACGAAGAAGCATATTTTTCCATAGCCATCACCTTGACCAAGCCCAGATACATCGTACATCATCATAACATTTTAGTTGACACATAATAAACCAATATTATTACCAATATTACCAACCAAAAGATCGTCCACGTGGACTAATCTCACCCCTTGTTCCAACACTATATATAATAAACGCAACACATATCAATTATCTGTACTATAACATACACCACATAATAATTAACACCGCACACTTGAATAAATAATTAAGAAAAAAGAAATCACTTATATATTCGAAACCATGGATAGTAGTCGTCGTCGAGAGGGTAAAGAAAGGGGAGAAAAGGGAGAAGTCAAATACCGAGGCGTTCGTAGGCGTCCATGGGGAAAATACGCAGCCGAGATTCGTGATTCGAACAAAAATGGAGCTAGGGTTTGGTTGGGAACTTTTGACACTGCTGAAGAAGCTGCGAGGGCTTATGACAAGGCAGCATATGATACGAGGGGAAAGTTTGCTATCCTTAATTTCCCCGAAGAGTATGGTCTGCCAAATTCCTCGTCTCATTTTGCTTCTGCTCCCTCTGGGTCGGGCTCGGGCTCGGGCTCAGGCGGGCGAGAAGTTTTCGAGTTCGAGTGCTTGGATGATAATGTGTTGGAAGAGCTTCTTGATGATAGTATCGAAGATAAAAAGGGTAAGGAGAAGAAGTGATCAAAATAATAACATAGTTAGATTATAATCTTAATATATATTATTTATTTATATATATTACATGCATGGCTTGCCTCTTAAATAAAACACGATGCCCATGATGACTATAGATGGCATAATATATGAGGTTGGTGTATTATTTGAAATGGATGGATTTTCTTTTTCTTTTTCTTTTCTTCTTTTTTTTTTTTTTTTGTATTGACGAGAATGGGCGATGGTTCAGTCTCTTGTTATCTGAGAAACAATGGAAGATGTTATTGTTGAATTGATTAAGAATTTCACACTATATATCTGAATTGTCTTGATAAAAGTTCTTGAACAACATATATATCAATATCATTGCATGCATATTGGTATTGCTCATCGACAAAGTTGATACTCAAGTAGTTCAGTGATTCTGATCACAAAGTTATTATTGCATATATATGTAAAGTAGTTAGAAAAGGATACATTAATAATTCATTTATACCGTTTTGTTATACGTTGAGACATAGTATACCTTAGAATTTATTGTCACAATGAATTCTTTCCTAGGTTGTCACCAAAATTAGAGATTATCCATATCCAACTTTTTTGTATATACGAATATGATTAGACGCATGAAAACGAAAATTTAAAAGAAGGAAGATAGTCGGGGCTTGTTCCTCCTACTTTCCTTCTTGCCTCGTTTTGTTATATTTTTCTTCCTTCTAATATATATATTATATATCTAATAGATATATATATATGTATACACACACACACACACATTTTGTAATTAAAATTAGCTAATCGGACGATTCTTCTTTGTGTTGTGATCAACATTTTTCTTGCAAGAAAACATGAGGGGATTGCTTGCCAAAATCGAGGCGTTAGTAGGCCGAATATTGGGCTTTCATGATAACAAATGAAGTTTATGAATCTTTCGAGAAATGATGGTTCGATTTGATGTACTTAAAATATTTTCAATAAAACAACACACCACATAATCAAGAGCAGTGATCAGCAAATGCAATTAGGGCTTGGCCATTAAAGAAATAAGGGACAATTTCTTTTCAGTCCCTAGCATTGTTTTAAAAAGCGTGAGATAGCGCGCTATCGCGTATTTTCAGGACAAAACGCGTCAACGCTTACTAAAATTGCGTTTTTCCCTAAATGCTTACGCTATTTTACGCGCTTTTACGTGTTTTTACGCTTTTTGGCTATTCTTGAAAATGCTCGCGCTATTTGGGTATTGATCACAATCAACTGTCGTAAATTTCTTCATAATAATGTACTCCATGTTAAGACAAGTTTTGGAATAGCGATGTGTAATATGATTAAAGTACAATTAAAAATATTAACCAATTTATATCCACAAGTCTTTCCATTATCCACAGGAAGTTAATAATGCAAAAAAAAATATTGGTTATTTTATCCTTTACAGTAATTTCACATATATTTATATTAATATCCACAGGAAATTGATGTAAATTCACCGAAAAGTAAATTTGTATTAGTCAATGATGCTAAATGTTGAAGTTGAATACACAAATATATTCAATCGAGTTTAGACGCTTTCGACGCCTAAAGTCTTGGAAATCATACGAACGAAACCAATTCCATCTCTGGTCGGTTTTACGTCCTGGTGTTCGACACTTTAATTCTAACCGGTCTAATCACCTCTCGGTCTCACAAACCAATCAACAAAATAAGCATATGACGATCAATCATACGCAGGCATTAAGATCAGCGTAGAACACATAACTTATCACATACGAGTAAATTAAGCTCGATAACATTAATATGGGTTCATAATCCGGCCTAATAAGGCCTTAACCAAGACTTAAACACATATATTAATTAATGACAACACCGAAAGTTCAACCAAACACATAAATAATACACAGTAAAAGGAAAGATAGAATAAAATGCTCCTCACAGTACTTTCGTTGAACGAGTAGTGGGCGACGAGAAGGAAGGTGCTCAGTGGTCAAGTCTTGCCCGTATATGTGAGCTCGGGAGGTGTCGGCTTGAGAGTTGTATGGTTGAGGTGTGAGCTTCGAATGATTGAGAGGTGTCAGCTTAGTTTGGGTTAGCGTGACATGAGCTTGCAGCAGCTAGCTTCGTGGGTTGGTGATGTGCGTGGGTGAACTCACGATGAGCTTCCTGCTTTTCTTTTCAATGGCCTCAGTTCCCACTTTTATGTGCAGCTTCTTACTTCTAGAAATGAAATGGGTTTTGGATAGTGTCTCAGCCTTGTAAGCGTGTGTGTGGCTCTGTGTAAGTCCCCCATCCAAATTGTACGAGAGTTGCTCCTTTATAGACGATGGTAGCGACTAAAGCCTTCAACCATCATTTTCGAAGAAACACAGAGCCGACTTGATATCACGAGTATATCTTCCAAATCTTGTTCTTTCAGCTTCTATGTTGACATGCACAGCCATAGTATACATTCCGCTGGCTTTTTAATTTTTCTTTTTCTCTTTGAGCCGTGCGTGATGTGTCTGTGTGATGAGTATATCTATCTGTGTTGGCTGCTCAAGCGTTGTAATACGTGTGTTGTTTTTGTTGTTTTTGGGCTTGTATCATGGGCCGAAATTTAGCTTACGGGCTTGAATTGGTTGTGTTGTTATTTGGGCTCATGAATTTCTCAAATTCCTTCAAATCCGAACCTTCCCGATTTTAATCACTTTGTGCCATTTCCTATAAAACGATATGAAAGTACAATATAATAGGATATTTTTGGACATTTAGACAAATAACTATGGAATTATGCAATTTTTCGGGCCTAAGATGTTCGTAAAATCGTAACTTATCAACAACCCCCAAACTAGCTTCGATTGTCCTCGATCATAAAAGCGGATAAAACTAAATCGAGTTGGGATTTTACAACGTCACTAAATGAATTCTCATGTTTATTCTCAGAAAAGCAAAAGCACAATCAGTCGAAATCGTTATCAACTAATGAATGATCCAGCTAAACACGAGATATGAAATGATAGTTCGCAATCATATCATAGCACAAAAATATTTCCAGGCTCAATGCACAACTTAGAAGTGTTTAATGCGATCGCCCAATTCGCTCGAAGTGTTTAATGCGATCTGTATAAAAGCGCTCAATTCACAACTTAGAAAGATATTATTCTAAGCTTGCAAATATATCACATCATATTCATATAGTATATATCGTGAACGAATCAAAAGGTCTTTATCAAGGTTGTAATGGGGCTCAGGGTAATAAAGGTGTGACATACGGGATAAGTGGCTAATATAGTCAAGCATGTTAGTCACTAAATCGCTTCTCTGTTTATACTCTCAAGCAACAAAATACGACATCAAATAATGGAAACTCGTACTACTATAAAAATGCATTAAAACTATTAGTAAGAACTCTAGAAAATAATTTTGAAAATCTACTTTAGCCCTCTTTTTTTTTATCGATATATTTTTTTCTTTTAATTTTTTTCTCAGTTTTTTTTTTTCATTTTTTTTGATCACTCTCTTTTTTTTCTTCTTTTTTTTTCAAATAAATAAAATATACTACCACAACCAGATATAACACACCGTAATCGTCTTTTCTCTAATTTAATAGGTTCAATATTCTAACCCGATATAACATGCTGACAATGGTTCGAAGATGAAGGATAAAATAACATGATAAGCGGCTAAATATCGTGGCTCCAAATCAAAGAAAATAAGGATAATAAGGCTCAAATGGGCTTACTAATTGATAATTATGTCGGGTATGGAGATATTTAGGCCAGTGGCCCATCCTAATTGCCTTTATCATTTTCGTACACAAAAATCCATAGTGATATTGACATGCATAACAAAGCAAGTTCAAAAATATTCAGACCATGCGTGACACTCATGAAAAACACATCGAGCAATATTGTGTTGCTCTAATTTTTTTTTTATCGGCTCAAAACCTCACTATTTACTGGGTTTGTGTCGCATGATATGTACTAGTTTCTGAAGCAATCAATGTGGTTAGATAATCATGTTAATATAAAAAACACGTAACATGTAAGACTTTCACACACAATTAGCTGAATCATATTTCGACACAAGCAAAAAAATTTTAAAAATTGTCACCATCGAAAGGAGATTTCACAAGTGACGTTCAAATTATAACCTAGATTAGTTAAACCAACTATTAAATCGAAGAGATCGATATCATATAAAATCTAGCATGTGTCACCCCACCCCAAACTAATTATCACATTGTCCCCAATGTGTAGAATTTAAAGTAAAGAAAGAGTTTAAGTGACACTGCCCTGAATAATGCATAGATCAATGTGGGCGAGTTGTGAGAGGACTTCAGTTCCTTCAGGATAGAGCTACATCTACGGACGAACCACCCCCAAACTAACTATGAGCCTGCGAGGAAACATAACTAGATGACACTGTGATACGAATATTTTGTGAAATAAATTCAAATGCAAGACACACTTATAAGATGTGATAATTGATATAGACTCCAATACAAAATAAAAATAGAAATGCATAGATAGTACTTGGTTGCCTCCCAAGAAGCGCTGTTTTTTTGTAGTCGTTAACTCGACTAGCCATCAGACTGATCAAGGAGGGTCATTGTCTCGGGTTTTGCCGTTGTTCTAGAGGTCCTTCAGATCGCTGGTATTCTCTCCAGGCGACATGGACCTGGAAGACACAGAATAACGAGAAGCACTTGCATTAGTAACATTAGGTTCAACCAGATTAATCGATGTAGTTTCCTCTACTTCTCGATCATCGTACAACTTGAGGCGTTGAGCATTGACCGTAGATAATTCTTTTCCATCTTTTAGGATTTGTACGGCTCCAGAAGGAAACACTTCCGCTTCTTCATAGGGTCCACTCCACTTACTCTTTAATTTTCCTGGGAATAAACGTAGTCGCGAGTTGAAGAGTAGGACTCGATTACCGATTTTGAACTCTCTCTGTATTATTCTCTTGTCATGCCATTTTTTCGTCCGCTCCTTGTAGAGTTTCGCATTTCGTACGCTTCCTGACGAAATTCTTCCATCTCATTTAGTTGTAGCAGCCTATTTTTGTCTACTTCAGAATACTCAAAATCAAGTTTTTTAACAGCCCAATATGCACGATGTTCTAACTCGACATGTAAATGACACGCTTTCCCAAATACTAGTCTAAAAGGCGAGGTTCCTATAGGGGTTTTAAAAGCAGGATATGCCCATAATGCATCATCTAACTTTAAAGACAAATTCTTCCTAGAGGCATTTACTGTATTTATAAGATCTGTTTAAGTTCCCTATTGGAGTTTTCTACCTGTCCACTGATTGGGAATGGTATGGGGTAGACACCTTATGCTTGACTCCCTATTTTGATAATAAATGGCAAATAATTTGTTACAAAAATGAGTGCCACCATCACTAATTATTGCACGAGGTCTACCAAAGCGAGTAAAGATATGTTTTTTCAGAAATCAAATGACTACACGTGCATCATTAGTCTACATGCTTAGGCCTCTACCCACTTAGATACATAATCAACTGCAACCAGTATGTACTTATTAGAGCATGAAGTAGGAAAAGACCCCATAAAATCTATACCCCAAACATCAAAGAGCTCAACTTCTAACATGCAATTCAAAGGCATTTCATGTTTTCTAAAAATATTACCCGTACGTTGACAACGATCACATGAAGCCACAAATGTATGAGCATCTTTAAATAAAGTAGGCCAGAATAAACCTGATTGTAGCACTTTAAATGCAGTTATCGTCGGACCGGGTGTCCACCCGTCAAACCAGAATGACAATGACATATGACAGAATTTACCTATTCGGCGGGAATACATCGCCCGATTACTTGGTCAGAGCAAATCTTGTACAAAAATGGATCATCCCACAGGTAATGCTTTGCATCAGAAGGAAATTTCTTCTTCTGATGAAAAGTCAAGCCCGTTGGAATATCACCTGTAGCAGCATAATTCGCAAATTCCGCATACCAAGGCAACGATGTATTAAGAAAAGCATATATTGTTCGTCAGGAAAGCATTCATCAATCGGTACGTTCTTATCAAGCTCATGTGAATTGTCTAGCCTAGATAACTGATCAGCTATCACATCCTCGACACCTTTCTTATCACGAATTTCTAAGTCATACTCTTAAGTAGTAAAATCTAACGAATCAGCCTGGGCTTAGCATCTTTCTTAGCAAATGCAACATGATCAGTATATACGATTACTTTATTTTACACAAGATAAGAATGAAATTTGTCTACCGCAAATACCACAGCTAATAGCTCTTTCTCGGTGGTAGCATAATTTCTATGTGCGTCGTCGAGAGTCTTACTAGCGTAATATACAGTCTGGAATATCTTATATTTGCGTTGTCCCTACTGCACCAATTGCACCGTCAGTAGCGTCGCACATCAGTATAAACGGAAGCGTCCAATCTGACGCGACTATCACCGGGGCGAATAGAAATGGTCCGGTATTTGAGCTATGTGTCATACACCAAGTAGAATTCTGCCAAAGATGGAAAAATTAACGTAAATAAGTGCCGTGAAAGAAAAAAATAATAGTAATAAATACTAAAAAAATATATATCTAAAGGATGATTATAATAATAGTAATTCTAATAATATACTACAGAGCAGCAATATTTATGTAGAAAAAATAGTACTTCTACTGCAAAAAAAATAATAATAAAAATAAAATAAAGTAATAACAATAATAATTTTTAGGGTTTATATATATATATATATATATATATATATATATATATATACAACTAAATCCCCATTTCCTAATTTTCTATCAACTAACTCCTTATAAATTTATCAGCAAACTCCCTATTTCAAAACAATTATACACATCACTATCCATTTGACAAAAATCACAACTTTGCCCCTCCTTTATTATTTTCTTAAATATTTTTCTTCTTCAAAACATCAATTGAAATCACATACGATCGATGCCTTCCAATTTCAGATTTCATTTCTCAAATCCTCTTTCAATCTTCAGCTCTTGCCCGCACCGGAAAAGCTCCGAGTTTACCCAATCCGCCATGGGTTTCTCGGTCCAGGTAAGTAGATGTAAGATTTAATTTTTTTCATCGTGGGATACCCGACGAGTTTCTTGAACTCGAGCGAACGGAATTGAGCTGAAGCGAACGAAGTTCTAGACACTCTGATAAAGTGTACTGTGAACGTTTATGGTAGATGCATTGACCTAAATTGGATGTCGAGTTGTGGGTGTCATCGCGTTTTGGGTATCACCGTGTTTTGGGTGTCGAGCTATAAAGAGCTGAATCCTCATTCGTTATTATAGTGTTAGCATATTGTGAGTGTCGAGGGAGGTTAGTATTCCGTTAAAATTTGACTGATTTGTTGGTTAAAGCAATTTGTTATATGCAGTACCAAAGTATGCTGATTTACAGTACCCCCGTTTCTTATATGAGGTTCATTGAAGCTTTCTAGCAGTACCATATGGTAGAAGTACCATATGGTAACCGTTTGTTGTCCTAATTTTAACATGTCCTATTGTAAACTATGTTGTGGGGCATAGAGGCGGGGTGCCACTAGGCTTCAAAGGCAAAGTAAGCTGTTATTCGTGATCTTCATCGCTTAGAGGATGACACGTTTGACCAAATATGGTGGTATTGTTGCCTATAGGTTATGACACTTTCTTTTGCGATATGTTGCCGATAGGTTATTTCTTGGATTATGATGTTAGTGGATGAATGATATTAAAACTGTCGGTAGATGAATGATATTAATGCTATGATGTCGTGTTATTGTTGATGATCCAATAAAGTTGTTTTGTATTGTCAATTGTGTTTGTTAATGACTTATGATCATATTAATGCTGAAAGTTATTTTTTGTTCCAGCTTCTTACCATGGTACTACAAGTAACCTACGTATGGTACTACACTAGCATACGATATGGTACCACGAACATATATATATATTGGTACTACAAATATATGTATATCGGTACTACAAATTTGGATAGTAATTCATTAGTTAAAAACGTGGTACGGAAAAGATACTACAAGTAACCTACTTATGGTACAAACTAGCTTATAATATGGTACCACAAACATCTATATTTGGTACTACAAATATACGTATATTGGTACTACAAATTAGGATAAGAATTTCGTTAGTTAAAAAAACTTGGCACGGAAAAGATACTACAAGTAACCAAGGCATGGTACTACACTAGCATAATGGTACCACGAACAATACATATTGGTATTATAAATATATGTATATTCGTACTACAAATTTGGATAGGAATTTTTCGACGCTGTCCGAATTATTTTTGGCCCTTGACTATGTTACCATAGTTAGAAATACTATAATGATTATTTGGTATCAATCTTGGTGGGTTAGTATTTAGAATTAGGGACTGTTGCGTTGAAATCCCAACTTTCCTTCTACTTATTATGATACTAGTAAGAACATCTTACGACATAGTCAAGATTTTTATCGATTGAAAGTTAGTGTTCATAATTTTATGTTACCGTGTGTTTAATTTTATTATGTGCCGTAATTTAGAAGTTCTCATGCCTTATTTGCACAATAATCTAAGCATTTTCGATAATTAAAAACGTGGTACGGAAAAGTAACTACAAGTAACCTACTCATGGTACTATACAAGCATACGATATGGTACCACAAACATCTATATTTTGGTACTACAAATATATGTATATTGGTACTACAATTTGGGTAAGAATTCCATTAGTTAAAAACGTGGTACGGAAAAGATACTACAAGTAACCTACTCATGGTACAAACTAGCTTATAATATAGTACCACAAATATCTATATATTGGTACTACAAATATATGTATATTAGTACTACAAATTAGGATAGGAATTTCGTTTATTAAAAATGTGGTACGGAAAAGATACTACAAGTAACCTATGAATGGTACTACACTAGCATACGATATGGTACGACGAACGTATATATATCGGTAGTACAAATATATGTATATTGATACTACAAATTTGGGTAGGAATATTTCGACGCCGTCCGTATTATTTTTGGCCCTTGACTATGTTACCATAGTTATAAATACTATAGTGATTATTCGGTATCAATATTGGTGGGTTAGTGTTTAGAATTTGGGATTGTTGCGTCGAAATCCCAACTTTCCTTCCACTTATTATGATACTAGTAAGAACATCTTACGACATAGTCAAGTTTTTTATCGATTGAAAGTTAGTGTTCATAATTTTATGTTACCGTGTGTTTAATGTTATTATGTGCCGTAATTTGAAAGTTCTCATGTCTTAGTTGCACAATAATCTACGCATTTTCGATAATTAAAAACGTGGTACGGAAAATGTACTACAACAAACCTACTCATGGTACTACACTAGCTTCTGATATGGTATCACAAACATCTATATATTGGTACTACAATGATATGTATATTGGTGCTACAATTTGGGTAGGAATTTCATTAGTTAAAAACGTGGTACGAAAAAGAAACCACAAGTAACCTACTCATGGTACAAACTAGCTTACAATATGGTACCACAAACATCTATATATTGGTAATACAAATATATGTATATTGGTACTACAAATTAGGATAGGAATTTCGTTATTAAAAACGTGGTACGGAAAAGATACTACAAATAACATATGCATGGTACTACACTAGCATAGCATACGATATGGTACGACGAACATATATATATATATATATATATTGATAGTACAAATATATGTATATTGATACTACAATTTTGGGTAGGAATTTTTCGACGCCGTCCGAATTGTTTTTGGTCCTTGACTATGTTACCATAGTTTTAAATACTATAGTGATTATTTGGTATCAATATTGGTGGGTTAGTGTTTAGAATTATGGATTGTTACGTTGAAACCCCAACTTTCCTTCTACTTATTATGATACTAGTAAGAACATCTTACGACATAGTCAAGTTTTTTATCGATTGAAAGTTAGTGTTAATAATTTTATGTTACCGTGTGCTTAATGTTATTATGTGCCGTAATTGAAAGTTCTCATTAGAGGTGTTCAGACGGTTTGAAAAACCGTAACCGAACCGTCGGTCAACGGTTCGGTTAACCGTGGTCAACGGTTACGGTTCAAACCGTAACCGAACCGTAAATTATGAAGGTTCGGTTACGGTTCTTCCTTTTCCTAACCGTAAACCGGCGGTTATAACCGGCGGTTAATCGTCTTTTAAATAATAATTAAATATATATATCATAACAATGATAATTTATTCACCATATTTAATTTTTATTTTGCCAAATATCATAAAATTAACTTTAGAAAACGTAGACGAATATTGAGTGATAAATATGATATTTAGAACTAAATGCCTACGACGAATGTCCGTCAAATATTTTCTAATCGAAGAATGAATGTTAATCATAATATTGTTTAATATTTAAGGTGTAATTTATTTTTTCTAATGTTGAAGGTTATTATATAAATTCTAACTTGGAATGGAAATTTCTTTTTTACATTTTATATAAAAATATCAAAGTTTTTTACTATATATTATAAAAGAAAGAAAATTCTAAAAAAGAACTAGAAAAAAAACCGTAAACTGGCGGTTCAAAACCGTAACCGTAATCGGCTTGGCCGGTTCAAAATCGTAACTGTAACCGTGATTACCACGGTTCGGTTACGGTTAGACTTTTTTATTAACCGTAAACCGGCGGTTCATAACCGTGAACCGTAACGGTAACCGTATGAACACGTCTAGTTCTCATGCCTTAGTTGCAGAATAATCTACGCATTTTCGATAATTAAAAACGTGGTACGGAAAAGGTACTACAACAAACCTACTCATGGTACTACACTAGCTTCTGATATGTTATCACAAACATCTATATATTGGTATTACAATTATATGTATATTGGTACTACAATTTGGGTAGGAATTTCATTAGTTAAAAACGTGGTACGGAAAAGATACTACAAGTAACCTACTCATGGTACAAACTAGCTTATAATATGGTACCACAAACATCTATATATTGGTAATAAAAATATATGTATATTGGTACTACAAATTAGGATAGGAATTTGGTTATTAAAAATGTGGTACGGAAAAGATACTACAAATAACCTATGCATGGTACTACACTAGCATACGATATGGTACGACGAACATATATATATTGGTAGTACAAATATATGTATTTTGATACTACAAGTTTGGGTAGGAATTTTTCGACGCCGTCCGAGTTATTTTTGGTCCTTGACTATGCTACCATAGTTTTAAATACTATAGTGATTATTTGGTATCAATATTGGTGGGTTAGTGTTTAGAATTATGGATTGTTACGTTGAAACCCCAACTTTCCTTCTACTTATTATGATACTAGTAAGAACATCTTACGACATAGTCAAGTTTTTTATCGATTGAAAGTTAGTGTTCATAATTTTATGTTATCGTGTGTTTAATTTTATTATGTGCCGTAATTTAGAAGTTCTCATGCCTTATTTGCACAATAATCTACGCATTTTCGATAATTCAAAACGTGGTACGGAAAAGATACTACAAGAAACCTACGCATGGTATTACACTAGCTTATGATATGGTATCACAAACATCTATATATTGGTATTACAATTATATGTATATTGGTACTACAAATTAGGATAGGAATTTCGTTTATTAAAAATGTGGTACGGAAAAGATACTACAAGTAACCTACGCATGGTACTACAATAGCTTATAATATGGTACCTCAAACATCTATATTGGGTACTATAAAAATACGTATATTGGTACTACAAATTATGATAGGAATTTCGTTAGTTAAAAACGTGATACGGATAAGATACTACAAGTAACCTAGGCATGGTGCTACACTAGCATACTATATGGTACCACGGACATATATATATTGGTACAACAAATATATGTATATTGGTACTACAAATTTGGCTAGGAATTTTTCGACGCCGTCTGAATTATTTTTGGTCCTTGACTACGTTACCATAGTTATATGTACTATGATCATTTGGTATCAATATTTGGTTTAACATTTAGAATTAAGGATTATTACATTGAAACGCCAACTTTCTTTCTACTTACATGATACTATTATCAACATCTTACTTCATAGTCAATATATTCGATTTATTGGATGTTATTGTTTATGTTTTATGTTACCATGTGTTTAATTTTTATTATGTACTGTATTTTGAAGCTCTCAGGTCTTATTTTCACAAGGATCAACGTGTTTTCAATAATTAAAAACGTTGTACGAAAAAGATACTACAAGTAGCCTACGCAGGGTACTGCACTAGCATACGTTATGGTACTATGAACGACTATATATTGGTACTACAAATATCTATATACTGGTACTACAACGGTCTGATGCTACAAAGAGTTCAACGCATTATATAACAAGGTTTGTATTACAAAGAACAAGAGTGAAGTACACCAATCCTTAACCATATGACTACTTGAAAATTATCACAGTAATTACTATGACAATGACTACAAAGATGTACTTTTGCACTTCTCCATTGGTTTCGAGCACCCAATTCTTTTCGCCAAGTCGCCACATATATCTATTAGGTCGCCAATATGCTCTGTGTTGAGAGATCTTTTTGATTGCACATCTTTACTATCAGACATATCATCTCCAATGTGACTATCTACTGGATTCAACCAACTAAAAAAATCACAATTTCCATTTCTGCAATTACAGAATAATTTACCTTTTGTGGATTTCATAGCACCGACAACTCGAATCGCAGCCACCTGACCACATTTACACGTCTGATTTTTGTATCTTAAGTCCTTGATAGTATTTTTTGAATTAGAAGACATGCTGCCAAATTAAATACATAACATCACTTAATAAAAAACACAACCGATGATGAAAATGCACAACAAATAGGTGAAGACATGCGCTAAAACTTTCGCCACACAAGCTAAAGCTTCAATGCACCCAGAAGCAGACAGGGGGTGTGAAAAATTTAGCCTAGATAATATACACAGAACAGACACAAATGATAAAAATTGAAACTAATAGTACCCAGAAGCAACCAAGTCTCGTACCAAAACAGTCACAAATCAATACCTTTGGTTTCATCGAAAGCGTGATAGAAGCTAAAAAAAACCTAATCTGAAAGATATCAAAATCACACATCGAAAAACGAAAAATAAAACCCCCATTTTAAGCTTTAAACCCCAAATTCGAGCGTTAATCAAAGTAATAAACATAGCCCGGCATGGAATCCTTAAAGAAATGCCAAAATCGTAGCTTTTCGTTCCTTATTACGTGTTCAACCAGAGGCGGACCCACGTAGGGGCTCGGGGGTGCCATTGACCCCCCGGCCGTGGTCCTGTTAAATACAATATATGCATTTAAATTTTTGAAAATCGTCTCTAGTCTGGTGGTTCTTGGACTTACAGTGAAGTCATCACATGTTAATGTCATGGGTTCGAATCTTCTGGTGATTTTTTGTTTCATTTTTATATTATTACATGGCCGTAGGCTGGGTTGTGGGTTGGGCTTGACCCCCCAGTCATACCAGGCTGGGTCCGCCCCTGTGTTCAACAATGGTGGAAGCTTGCTCGTGGATGCTTACTCGTTCTCTCCCGTTGAATAGAAGCGTTGAAAGTAGAAGTTTGCATGTTCCTTCATCTCTCTCTCGTTCTCTGTAATGCTTGAAAGCTACGATGAAAGAAGTGGGTATTGAATTCAATGGTTATTTTGTAATATTTATGTTTTGCAAATGTATAATTATCCATTAGGTAGGTATTCGAGTTAAATGTTCGAAATGAGGAGTTTAGTAAATATATTGTGTGGGGGGAGTTAGTTGATTGAGAGCTTGGGGCATGGGGATTTATGTGTAGATTTGCCTATATAAAGTAGTAGTGACGTAAAGAAAATAATAATAATAATAATAAAGATAAAATATATTTTTTATATAATTTTTATTTTTAAACTGTTTTTTTTTTAGAAAATACTAACAAAAATAATAGAACTAAAATTCAGAATATATTTAAAATTAATACTACCGCTATCCCCGGCAACGGCGCCAAAAACTTGACACACTCGAATAGTAGCAAGTATACTAGGTCGTGCAAGTAGTAAAAAAACGGACGTAAGTCCGAGTATCGATCCACGAGGATAACTCGATTAATTCTAAATTACGATTCTAACATAGATAAATAATTATAAATTTTTTTTTGAATTAAAAATACAGATAAGCAGCTATAAAACAATTACGATTATCTCGAATAGTAGCAAGTATACTAGGTCGTGCAAGTAGTAAAAAAACGGACGTAAGTCCGAGTATCGATCCACGAGGACAACTCGATTAATTCTAAATTACGATTCTAACATAGATAAATAATTATAAATTTTTTTTGAATTAAAAATACAGATTATCAAATTATGCTAGAGTGAACCAAACAATTATATCCCTATATGACTGTAGTTACCCGCACGCATTCGGTTTTATAAATTTCTCCGAGTTTAGATGCTTTCGACGCCTAAAGTCTCGAAAACCACACGAACGAAACCGATTCCATCTCTGGTCAGTTTTACGTCGTGGTGTTCGACACTTTAATTCTAACCGGTCTAATCACCTCTCGGTCTCACAAACCAATCAACAAAACAAGCATATGGCGATCAATCATACGAAGGCATTAAGATCAGCGTAGAACACATGACTTATCACATACGATTAAATAAAGCTCAATAACATTAATACGGGTTCATAATCCGGCCTAATAAGGCCTTAACCACAAAGAGATGTAAACACGTATATTAATTATCGACAACACCGAATGTTCAACCAAACACATAAATAAAACACAGTAAAAGGAAAGATGGAGTAAAACGCTCCTCACAGTACTTTCGTCGAACGGGTAGTGGGCGACTGAGAAGGAAGGTGCTCGGTCGTCAAGTCTTGCCCGTATATGTGAGCTCGGGAGGTGTCGGCTTGAGAGCTGTATGGTTGAGGTGGGAGCTTCGAATGATTGAGAGGTGTCAGCTTAGTTTGGGTTAGCATGACGTGAGCTTGCAGCAGCTAGCTTCGTGGGTAGGTAATGTGCGTGGGTGAACTCACGATGAGCTGCATGCTTTTCTTTTTAATGGCCTCAGCTCCCACTTTTATGTGAAGCTTCTTACTTCTAGAAATGAAATGGGTTTTGGATAGTGTCTCGGCCTTGTAAGCGTGTGTGTGGCTCTGTGTAAGTCCCCCCTCCAAATTGTACGAGAGCTGCTCCTTTATAGACGATGGTAGCGACTAAAGCCTTCAACCATCATTTTCGAAGAAACACAGAGCCGACTTGATATCACGAGTATATCTTCCAAATCTCGTTCTTTCAGCTTCTATGTTGACATCACGCAGCCATAGTATACATTCCGCTGGTTATTTTTTTCTTTTTCTCCTTGAGCCGTGTGTGATGTGTCTGTGTGATGGGTGTATGTTCAAGGTCACTTTCATCAAGTTTGGCGTGGTCGATCGGCTGCTTTTCTTCCCAAGTTGTCTGTATTTTGTATCTATCTGTGTTGGGCTGCTCAAGGGCTGTAATACGTGGGCTGTTTTTGTTGTTTTTGGGCTTGTATCATGGGCCGAAATTTAGCTTACGAGCCTGAATTAGTTGGGTTGTTATTTGGGGTCATGGATTTCTCAAATTCCTTCATGTCCGAACCTTCCCGATTTTAATCACTTTGCGCCATTTCTTATAAAAAAAATATGAAAGTACAATACAATAGGATATTTTCGGGGCAAAACGAACTGAGTTCGGAAACTGACGGATCGAGATGGTGTGTTACATTCTAGTCAACGAGCAATGGAGCATATCGTGACGGAATACTTTATGAACATCTTCACGACGTGTAACCCTATTGAGGCTGATATATATGCGGCTCGTTTTATCACACCTCGTGTCACCCAAGCAATGAGGGATTCGCTTATTCGACCTTACACGGCTGAGGAGGTAAAAGTTGCACTTGACTCGATGTCCCCGTTTAAATCCCCGGGCCCGCATGGCTTCCCGCCTTTCTTCTTCCAAAAATATTGGGGCATCGTAGGTAATGAGACTACCCGGACCATCCTACAGTTTCTTAACGATGGTATGTCACTGCCTTCTTTACATGCATCGAATGTGGTTCTTATACCAAAGTGCCGTCATCATGACAACTTAACCCAGTTTCGACCGATTAGTCTTTGTAATGTTGTATATAGAATAGCATCTAAGTGCATAACTAATCGGCTTAAGCCCTTCATGGATTCCCTAGTCTCGCCCACCCAATCCACATTCATTCCACGTCGCCTTATTACAGATAATGTGCTTATCGCCTTTGAAATTAACCATGCTCTTAAGAACCGATGGACAGGGAACAATGGCTGCGCTTCTATCAAGCTGGACATGAGTAAAGCTTACGATCGCGTCGAGTGGACGTTTCTGAGAAGGGTATTGAGTAAGTTGGGCTTTCCAGAGGCCTTTATTCGTTTAATTATGTTGTGTGTGTCCTCCACTAATTCATTTTTACTAAACGGAAATTGCTTCGGAAAACTAACTCCCACAAGAGGACTTCGCCAAGGCGACCCCCTTTCCCCGTACCTCTTCCTCTTTTGTGTAGAGGCTTTTACAGGATTACTACAAGAGGCAGAAAGCTCTAGGGAGATTGAGGGTATTAGGATTCGAAAAGGAGCGCCGTCGATATCGCACCTTCTCTTCGCTGATGATACCATCATCTTCTGCCATGCTTCGGACCGTGCGGCGCTAAGAATCAAACATATACTTACTATCTACGAACGAGCTTCGGAGCAGAAGATCAACCTTGAGAAATCCTCGATGGTTTTCTCGGGGAATGTTGAGCAGCCAACACGCGACCTCTTTTGTAGCGAGCTAGGGATTCACGAGCAGCAAAGCCGAGAAATGTATCTAGGCCTTCCTTCTATGGTGGGAGTAACATGAAAGAGGTCCTTGCATATATCAGGGATCGTGTTTGGCGACTGGTGAGTGGTTGGTCTGAGAAGCTTCTTTCACAAGCAGGACGAGGCGTGCTCATTAAGGCTATTCTCCAAGCAATTCCTGTGTACGCTGAGTTGTTTTATTCTACCCAGTTTGATCGTACATGGTGTTGAGAGGATGATGGCTCGCTTCTGGCGGTCGGGCTCGAAAGGAAGGGGTGTTCACTGGCTAACATGGAAGCGTCTGTGTTGATCAAAGAAGGAAGGAGGACTAGGCTTTCGAAGCCTTGAATCTTTTAATCTTGCTATGCTAGCAAAACAAGCATGCAGTTTCATTAATACCCGATGCTTTAGTAAGTCACGTCCTTAAAGCTAGATATTTTCCTAACGCTGACATCATGACAGCTCCTCTTGGACACTGCCCTTCATTGACATGGCGTAGTATCCTCCGTGCACGGGATGCCATCGCACAAGGGATACGTTGGCAAGTGGAATGTGGGGAGGGGATCAATATAAGGCGCGACCCATGGATTCCCCGAGCAGAGAGTTTTAAACCGGTCTTGACACCAGCCCATGAAGACGTTATATCCATGGTTTCTGGCCTTCGAGAGCCCATGTTGGGTCGGTGGAATACACATCTGATCCGCTCTTCCTTCCTCCCATTTGATGCGGAACGAATTCTTTCTATCCCTTTAGGTGTGTGTACCCAACCGGATCGGCTCGTGTGGCACCATTCAAAGGATGGAAATTTCTTGGTGAAGAGCGCGTACTATCTAGCTGAAAAATAGAATTCCCGACATTTAGCCTCTTCGTCGACGCCCTTGTTGTGGCACATGATATGGAGCCCGAGCTGCACTCCTAGTGTCCGACTGTTCCTATGGAGATTATGCAACAAAGTCCTACCGACGACGGAGAATCTTTTTAAACGAAGATGCCTCACACATTCTAACTGTAGCCGATGTGGGGCGCCCCAGAAAATACGGAAGATGTCTTTATAACGTGCCCCATGGTGAAGAGGCTTTGGAAAAAAATGAAGATTCCATATGACGTCATACGCTTGGACCGGGAGGTGCTGAGGCTTGGATTCGAGGGATGCGGGAAAGACTAAATAACGTAGACTTTGATTTATTCATCACTCTCTGCTGGGTCATACGGCGCATGTGGAATAAGTGGTTTGCCGAAGGAACTTGTATGTCCGATGATCGTGCAATAGCTGAAGCGGAGGCGATGATCAATCCTTCGCATCAAGATAATAACCCGAGCCAAGAAGGTCTTTCACAGCTGCTCGGGGTGGACCAAACCAGATCCAGATCTTACAAAGATCAACATGGATGGTGCCATACATAAATCAAGAGGAACATCATCAATTGGCCTCATAGCGAGAGACCCGTTTGGCAAGTGTATCGGCTGGCGTACTAGAGAACTGTGCGGACATTATTCACCGGAGGTTGTCGAGGCCATGCAATTTGAGAAGCTCTCCTGTACACAAGCTTTAGAGGGTGGCCACGTATCGAAATAGAGAGTGATTGCAACTGTTATTACCAATCTCCGACAGGAATCAACGGAATCATCTGAGACCGGTTGCATCCTTTATCACTGTCTTCTTTTGTCTCGATCATTTGCATGTCTCCGCTATAGTCATGTACGTAGAAGATCTAATGTGGTCGCTCATTTTCTAGCCAAAAATCTTGGATATGACGGATAAGGCTCTTCTCCGCCTACACAAGAATTGACAAACTTATTGCTCGCTGATATTCAATAAAAAATGACCTCATTTATTAAAAAAAAAGGATATTTACGGATATTTAGACAAATAACTATGGAATTAGGCAATTTTTTGGGCCTAAGATGTTCGTAAAATACTAACTTATCACCTACACATCAGTTTCTGTTTTTTTCCTCCTCTTTAATTGTTTCTGATCATTGTTAAACTGTTACTGTCGGAAATCAGTAAAAAACATAGGGTTTGCGTTTAAGATTAATTGAAGATGTCATTAATTTTGTTGAATCTGGATTGTAATAAAAAGCTAATAGCTCATATCCGCAACGTTTTGAGCAACTAGAATCAATTTCGTAGATGCATGATCATCCTTTCAAGAAGAGTGCTACTTGTTTTCCATACTATATACTTCAACTTCTTCAATTCCAACATAATCTCCACGAGAATCACAACCTAAACTAATATATTTTTATCTAAAACTTCGTAAATTCATATATTTTAGTGAATGTAGCGTGTTTGCAATATAAAATTTGAAAATCATAAAGTAAACTAATTACATATTAAATTGTTATTTTGACTATGTATTCTGTTACTCGTGTTGTGTTTCCTTGTTACCACGTATCAGTTTCTGATTTTTTTCTCCTCTTCAATCGTTTCTGATCAGTGTTAAACCATTACTGCAGGAAATAAACAACATAGGGTTTACGTTTAAGATTAATTGAAGATGTCATTAATTTTGTTGAATTTATTTATGTTAGGTCGACCATCTGGATTGTAATAAACAACTAATAGTTCATATCCGCAACGTTTTGAGTAAGTAGAATCAATTTTGTAGAAGCATGATCATCCTTTCAAGAAAATTGCTACTTGTTTTCCATACTATATACTTCAACTTCTTTAATTCCAACATAATCTCCACGAAAATCATAACCTAAACTAATATATTTTATCTAAAATTTCGTAAATTCTTATATTTTAGTGAATGTAGCGTGTTTACAATATAAAATTTGAAAATTATAAATTACACTAATTAAATATTAAATTGTTATTGTGACTATGAATTTTGTTACTCTTATTGTACTTCCTTGTTGCCTACATATCAATTTCTGTTTCTTTTCTCCGCTTCAATTGTTGTTGAACTCTGTTAAACTATTACCGCAGGAAATCAGTAAACAACAGAAGATTTTACCAGAATCATGCATACATTTTCAGGAGATTTTTGTTAGGATAACTTTTGTGTGAAATAAAGAAAAGGATTCTAGGTTTTTTAATTTTAAAAAAAAGGGATTGGGTGTTGAAAAAAAATCGAAGGTTTGATTATCATTTCGATCCGCTCGACTAAAATTTCATGTCGAAATGAGTTGTTAATTGATGTGTTCGTGATTATTAAACATATTAACCCCAAATCTGAATGAATTTTCGTGTTTCTGAGCCTGAAATCGACGTTTTCGAACAGAAAATGGTTTATTCGATTTTTTATTCGAATTATTCGACCTCGGATTGAGTTTCTCGAATAACATTCGGGTAGAAAAATAGCATTTATTCGGGTAAAAAATTGAATAGAAAATTCGAATTATTATTTTTTGTTTCGAATTTTTCTACTCAAATTAATTATTCGAATTATTCGAATTCTTTTACTCAAAAAAGACCAGCTTAAGTTGGGGTATTTTGGTAACTTTCTGTCCACTCCCTTTTGGTTACCCAGAATGCATAAAGCGTTACCCAGAATGCATAAAGTGTTTTCCAGAATGCATAAATTATTACCCATAATGCAAAAAGTCTTACTTAGAGAGTGTTTTATTAGCAAAATATTCAATCATGGGCCACGCCAAATTTCTTCGCGATTAACGTCAATATTTTCATTGATTATTAAGACCCACGATCAATTTCACCTTATTCAGCATTAAAGTCCAGACCCCTTGTTTCAACGATATTTTCGAATTACTTTTATTACATTATTCAAATATAAACTTAAAAAAATTTCATTGATTATTGACACCCATGAGAAATTATCATCGATTTAACCTTATTCGGTCATTAACGTCGAGATTGAGCCGGTTTTAGATCGTAAATTTTGGTCTTCGTTGAAAGTTGTTTTTGCTTCAATCGTTTTGAGAGAAGATGGCACATGGGTGTAATTTTGCCAAATATGAAGGATAGAAAGGTCATTACAATGAGTTGGGTCCTTCAAACTAATATTTTCAGTAATTAGGTCATTGGGCCTAAATGGAACTATTAAAGGGCCTGAACTATATGAAAAAATAGCTAATAGGGCCTGAACCCAAATTTATCCAAGAAATAATTAAAAATAGAGAGAAAGCAAGAAAACGAAATATAAAAACAAAACATATATTTAGATTTGGGACCAGTAAAATAATGACGTAAGCAATCGACTAAGTACTCTGTATCAAATAGCATTATTCATTCTGTCTACTAGCTATGGCCTAACTATATGCCACGCTATATTTATACTGGGATAATTGACATACACTAAATGACACGTCACTTATATTATTCATTGTTGTAATTAATTAATCTTTGGTTATCATTATCCGCCGGCGCGGTATATTTCACAAATAAAATTAAATTTGTAACACGTTTCTATGGAAGCATCGGAGGCTTCTTTCATTACAATGAAATATAATTACATGTAGTTAATACAATGAAATATAATTACATGTAGTTCCTTTAATCTGGCATGCAAGACAGTTTTAGGTTCATGAACTTGATTCATATTAGATATTAAACAACCTTTCAATTAATAAATTAGTTTATTAATTAATTTGTGTCTTACTTATTGGAGCCTTGAGGAGACGCCCATGCGCGAATTTCATTACAACAAATTTATTCCTAGAGGTTTTAGGAAAAAGACCTTATTGTCTCTTGCAAGGTTTGACAGATACATTCTATTATTATTATTATTGTTTTTAATATCATTGGTGGGTATTATTATGTGCAAACGTTTTTCTTAGGCCCTTCGGATTTCAATTCGGTTTCCATTCAAATAGTTCGCATTCACATCAATTTGTGTTTTTGTATTATTTATTCCTTCAAGGGGATCTGTATTTGGAAACAGAGCAAAAAAGCAAATTATTTTTTTAATATTTCTTTCTATGGAGTGCGACGACATCAACGAACATAAGAGGAAGCTCACAAATTGATTTTAAAATAGTGACGGTTTGATAAATGACCACTCGTATCGGATCATCATTAGCTTGATCTGCAAATTGGGAGTAGAATAATGTATAAATTCGTATATACTTTATTCGATTTGCTAACTGAGGTAATCATAATGTAACAGAACAGGTTCGACCCGATCATTCATTCTACAAAATTTTCACAATATTAAGTTAGTGATATAATTCTTGCACTTAGCATTAATAACAAAAAATCTTCTAAATAAAGCGATGCGAATGCAATTAGTTCATTGCGCCGCATATATAGGGAATTGAATAATGTAAATTAATTAAATATAATATGATGATATGGCGTCTTATCTCTCTCTCCTTGACTTTTTGCAGAGGAAGTCGTTGTCCGTGCCGTTGTAACTAGTTCGATCCTCGAAGCTGCTTAAGACTTAATAACCTCAATATATATGTATATATATTATACTTAGGTTTATCTTTAAGAAATATTGGCATCCCAAATACTCAACTAAAAGTGAATGCGTATGAGAAGAGAACTTGCTTGATTTGCTAGGATACATTTTCAACATCGACATGATTGAATGTAATTATGCGGACACACCTTCCTTTGAATTAGCTAAATAAGTTATTATTGCTATCTCTTAGTACGAAATTAGTCATTCGATCAATATACGTTATGGCTTCGAGGAAAATAACGAAATATTGTAAATGACTTGTCTTGTAATATGAACAGTGCCCATATTTTCTCTGATAGTGGGAATAATATATGTCTGCTTTTATGTAGTTTCTTGACGCACGACTCCTAGTTAGAAGATACGAGGCAGATTTATACGTATTACTATTCAATTTTTGGCAAACCTTATCTTCTAAAATTTAGTCAACAAGGAATTGTTAAGCTCTCTAACCATCGGTTAGAGTAAGAAAAGATCATATGAGTAATTGCCATAATCTTTCTGTTTTTTATTACAATTATATAGCATTAGCAAGAAGAACCTTAATGCCGAATCTCAAGACAAGTGTTGAGGCTAAATGCCTCTCCATACAAGTGAATAATTTAGTAAGCACGGTGATGCGGGACGAGATGAGAGTTTGTTCGATTTCGCTTGAACGTGCGGGAAAACAATAGAACTTATAAACGATAATTTTATATATATGGTAGAATGTCTTTTATCATCCAGCGATACTCCTATAAATACTAATAATATAATCAAATCAAATCCTAACAATATTAACTAGATACTAGGACTTTAAATATAGACCTAAAATATCTCAAAATAATGAAGATCCATCCAAATTACTTTGAATCCGCATCATTTCCTTCCACTTGCGTACAACTCGCCTCAGAGTTGTTATCAGGATGAAATAATGTAAGATCAGCAATGTTGAAGGTCTTTGAAATTCTCGGTAAGTCAAGAACATAAGCGTTCGCATTGATCTTGGAAGTTATGCGAAATGGACCAATTCTGCGTGGGTCGAGCTTGTGTTGGGAGCCTCCGCGTTCCTTCCGCAAGTGAACCATTACCAAATCATCAACGTGAAACTCGGCTGGACGTCAATGACGATCGGCCTTTGCCTTGTAAGAAGCAGTCTTATCAACTAGGCGTTGGCGAACTTCTGTAATAATATCCGAATGATCCTGGGCTAATGAATCGGCGGCAAGTCTCCTTTGAGCTCCCGTAGGCAATTGGATAAGGTCTACTGAAGTTGCTGGTTCGCAGCGATAGACAACTGAAAATGGAGATTTCTCGGTAGCACTATGTTGAGCACTATTATAAGCGAACTCAGCCTGTGCCAAGGCATAGTCCAATTGGCGTTGCTTATCAACACAAAGGCATCTTAATAAATTTCCAAGAGTACGATTGACCACTTCAGTTTGGCCATCAGTTTGTGGGTGTGCCGAGCTACTGAACTTTAACTGAGTGCCAAACCGCTTCCACAACGTACTCCAAAAAACCCCAAGAAACTTCGAGTCACGATGTAATCGTCTGTGGAACGTCATGCAAACGCACTACCTCCTGAAAGAACATACGAGCAACATGTGGCGTGTCGGTAGTATGCCGACAAGGGATAAAATGCGCCATCTTCGAGAAACGATCCACCACAACGAAGATGGAATCAAAACCTCGCTGAGTACGAGGTAAACCCAAAATAAAATCCATGGACAAGTCAATCCAAGGTTTCTCTGGTATAGGTAGCGGCATGTATAACCCCGTATTTTGTCCTTGACCTTTCTGAGTTTGACATATAGAACATTTTTGAACAATTTTAGCTGCATCTTGCTTCAATTGTGGCCAGTAGTAGCGCTCCTCTAAGCGGTTAATGGTCTTGTCACGACCTAGATGTTCGTTCAAGCTGCCTGCATGTAACTCACGAACAAGCTTTTCCCGCAAAGAAGACCGAGGAATGCAAAGGCGATCCCCTTTGAATAGATATCCATCTTGCACAACATAACCATTGGGCGGTGTACCTTGTAAATGCATGCTCAATGCTTCGCCGAAATCAGGATCACCAACGTACGACTCAGGTAAAAAGTCAAAACCAATAACTTTCTGACGCATCGTCACCAATAATGCAGCCCTGTGACTTAATGCATCTGCTACATGATTCGTGGCACCGGATTTATACTTCAAGACGTAGTTAAATTGAGCAAAAAATGCAGCCCAACGAACATGTACTTTGTTTTTCAAGTCCCGTTGAGACTTGAAATGAACAAGAGACTAATGATCCGAGTACAAAACAAACCCTTAGGTAACAAATAATGCTCCCAAGTCTTCAAACATCTTAGAACGACGTACAACTCTTGTTCGTAAGTGCTCCAAGCTTGTCTAGATTCACTTAATTTTTCACTAAAAAAAGCAATAGGACGTTTCGCTTGCGAAAGAACCCCTCCAATACCAGTCCCGCAGGCATCGCATTCCACCTCAAATACGTGCTCAAAATCAGGAAGAGCTAATGTCAGCACAGTGGTTAATTTCTTCTTAATTACTTCGAAAGATCGGACTGCTTCATGAGACCATTCAAATGAGCGAGACTTCTTTAGAACATCAGTAATGGGTGCCATAATAGAACTGTCGTATAAACCTTCGATAGAAAGTAGCCAAGCCGTGGAAACTTCGAACCTCTGTCACCGTCGTAGGTGTCGGCCACTCAACTATAGTTCGAATCTTAGCCTGATCGAAATGCACTCCTTGCTGGCTAATTACAAATCCGAGGAACAAAACTCGATCCACCATAAATGAACAGTTCTTCATGTTTTAATGTATAACTCATTCTTTTGAAGAACAATGAAAACCTCTTCCAAGTGTTATAGATGCTCCTCCATACTCCGACTATATATCAGAATGTCGTCAAAATAAACGACTACGAAGCGGCCAAGAAATGGTTTGAGTACTTGATTCATCAATCGCATGAATGCACTGGGTGCATTTGAGAGCCCGAAAGGCATCACAAGCCATTCATACAAACCCTCCTTTGTCTTGAAAGCAGTCTTCCACTCGTCGCCGAACCGTATTCGAATCCGATGGTAGCCGCTGGTCAAATCAATCTTTGAATACACCTTAGATCCCGACAGTTGATCACGCATGTCATCTAACCGCGGTATAGCAAAGCGGCACTGAACTGTAATACGGTTAATGGCACACGAGTCAATGGACATACGCCACTCACCGTTCTTCTTGGAAACTAGTAATGCCAGTACTGAACACGGACTCATACTCTCCCGCACATGTCCTATGCGAAGCAATTCGTCAATCTTTCCTTGTAAGATCCGCGCTTCCTCCGAATTTAGCCAATAATGTGCCAAAGAAGGTAACTTAGCTCCTGGAACAAGATCAATGTGATGTTGTATATCCCTCATTGATGGTAAATGATCAAGCTGAGCGGCAATGTTTGGATATCGAGTCAGCATGTATGCAACCTGGTCTGGGATGCCGGTAGAATCAAAATCCGGTTGCGACGCTAATGCAAATATTGTTCCTTCCTCTCGGACGTCATGCCGAAACTCGTCTGCTGAGGTAGACAGGGTAAGGAGTATTTGCCCTTCCACTTTAGAAAGTGACGTAATCCCCGACGTGGGTAAAATCTTGATTTTCTTGTTCTTCCAAGTGAAACTATAAGAGTTTTCACGACCTCTGAAGATGACGTCTAAATCATAATGCCATGGCCGCCCTAATAATAGTTGGCTGACGTCCATCTCCACAATGTCACACATGACCGAATCATTGTATGTTCTCCTGATTGTCAACTGCACATTACAGACTCTACTGATTCGAATCTTAGGGCCCTTCTGTATCCACCCGATTTGATAGGGATGTGGGTGTGGCTCTGTAGGCAACTGAAACTCCTGAACTAGCCTCGAAGACATGAGGTTCTCACAACTGCAACTGTCAATGATCACAGAGCATATTTGTCCTGCTACCCTACATTGAGATTGAAAGATGCGGCGCCGTTGATTATGATCTTCCTGCTTAGGTGTGCAAAGGATCTGTCGACAAACTGATACTAGTTCTTCAGTTTCTTCACCACGTATCTCATGATATTCATCGAAGCTCTTCACCACTTTCATCCTCGTCAATCAAGTGAACAGGTCTCTCTTTTCGACACTCATGTGAACGGTGACCTGGCTGACCACACTTGAAGCATTTACCTGTTGTGGGATAGGCATAGGGGTTGGCGGTAGGAAAGTGGGTTGTCCGAGCCTGGGATGTGCCTCGTGGTGGTTCCCCACGACCCCGTGGTGGGTGTATAGGTAGTCGCACCTTGGACTGCGGAATCTAATGATGTCGAGTGAGGAGTAACATTAGGGGCAGCTCCACGTGTGGTATTTGGCTATGGACGATTTGCGTCCCACTGCCGCCTATGGTATGTCAGTGGTGTTTCATCCGCATTCAGATCTTCCACTCGAAGGGCCATCCCTCGTACGTCTGCTAGGGTTCGAATTGTTGTGCTCCTAGGCCTTTACGAATATCGAGTCTCAACCCCTCTTTATATCGAGCTACTTGATGATGTTCGTCCTCGCGAACTTGACAACGAGCCATGAGTCTTAGGAATTCCTCTGTGTAAGCTGTGACAGTTCTGTCGCCTTGATGGCAGTGTAATAGTCGTGTGTATAAAGCTTGTTTGTAGTCTCGGGGTAGGAATCGTTGTTCAAGAAGTTCTTTCATAAGCGCCCAATCAGTAACCGGAGGACGGCGACGTCGGAAGTAGTCATCCATCAAATCTTCCCACCAGGCTGAAGCTCCTCCCTTAAGCTTATAGGCGACCATATTGACCTTGTTTTCGTCTTCAACTTACATGATTGAAAAGAACCTTTCCACCTCATGGAGCCAGTCAAGAAATCCCTCCGTATTCATGTTTCCATCGAAGTTTGGTAGGTCGCATTTCATCCTATAAGTATCACGATTGTTCGAGGGTCTGAAAGGTGGGCGATACTGACGCTCATGAAACTCAGCGGTGTGTGGAGGATAATTTAAATCATCGTGTTGGTGTAGCGGAATCTGGTAAGGCTGGGTTGTCGGTAGTCTCCGGTTTCTAGAATATATTGATCCGGAGTTACTTGTGGTATCTCTAAGGTCGAGCTGGTGATGATAGCGTTGATCTCCTCGAGCGCTAGCATTGGCCGCAGCTTCAATGGCAGCGATAGCTACCGCAAAGGGCGGGGGTAACGGCGGACGATGGACGTTGACTCGGGAATCGCCGCCGATAGTGTTCTGATTTTCTGGAGCAACGTACGCGTTTTGATCAGCGGGTATTGTCTTCGGCGGTGGAACGGCAGATTTCTGTGCTAAGGTTAATTGAGTTATTGCGGTTATGAGTTGATCCATCTTCTCTTCGATTCTATCGAAACGGGAGTCGGGAGCAGATGATCGCTCTTCGATTTCTCTCATCCTTTCTGACATCGGAGCTCGAACGCGGCTCTGATACCAACTCATGCGTGACGAGATGAGAGTTTGTTCGATTTCGCTCGAACGTGCGGGAAAACGGTAGAACTTATAAAAAATAATTTTATATATATGGTAGAATGTCCTTTATCATCCAGCGATACTCCTATAAATACTAATAATATAATCAAATCAAATCCTAACAATATTAACTAGAACTTTAAATATAGACCTAAAATATCTCAAAATAATGAAGATCCATTCAAATTACTCTGAATCCGCATCACACGGTATAAGATGCTGACAATCGATTAAATGGCTCTAAAACCCAATGTTCTTTCAATCAACCCACCGTAAAAAAATGAATACAAAATCAATTTTTATAAGATCTATTCTCATTCTACCTTAAAGAAGCTTCGGTAATAACGTGGCCGCCATAAAAACTATATTTGACCCACGTGTGACTCCCCACCCTTTCTTTACTCACAGTTGCTCTGAATTTGTTACTTTTAATCATACTCAAACATAACAACAAACCAAGAAACATCCTCCCTTGTCCCAAGTCCCCTCCTTTTTTTTAGGGTAAATTATCATTCAGGCCCCAAAAGTGATTAAAAATAGTTTCTAGGACCTTTAAGAAAAAAATTTTAGTTTAAAGGACCAACTTTTCGTAAAATTTAAAGATAAGGACCAACTGTTATAAAGTGTGAATTAATTGTTATCGGATGATCATTTTCTGTTATTTCATAACAATGAACTGTTATTGTGGGAACAATGAATTGTTACTGCAGACCAATAAATTGTTACTGAATAATCGGGTCCTTAAAACTAATTTTTTTTCTGACAGGGCCTGAACAAAAATTTCAAACCCTGACAGGGGACTGAACGAAAATTTCCCCTTTTTTTTACCTCATCATCATTTCTTTATATCCACTTTCACAGTCCCTTTTCTCTTAATTTAATAATCTTTTGTTGTACCTTTACTTAAATCGCCAGTATATATATAGAGACAACCTCTGCCTGTGCCTCGACATACCATCACTAATACTCTGCCCCTCAAATATCATTACACACACAAAGAAAGCAATAGCTATGGATTTACAATATTCATCTTTTCTCCAATCTATGAACTACGAACTTCTCTCTCCAGATAATAACTTCTCATTCAGTTCAGGGGAATTCGATTGTTCTTACATCTCAAACCAAAGCAGCGCTGATGAGATGATCTTCAGAAAAGACTACTACGAACTCCCCTTCAACGAAAACGACTCCCAAGAAATGATACTGTGCGAATTATTGGATCATCAGCAAGCTCCTTACTTTGAGAAATCGCCGGACAGTGAAGAGGTTAACTCCTCGTCGCCGCCGCCTGCTGCAAGGACGTCCGCCGCCGCCGCCGTTAAATCCTCCTACCGCGGCGTACGGACGCGGCCTTGGGGCAAGTTCGCCGCCGAGATCCGAGACTCCACGAGGAACGGAATTAGGGTTTGGCTGGGGACGTTCAACACAGCCGAGGAGGCTGCTATGGCCTACGACCAGGCGGCGTTTGCCATGAGGGGTCAGGCGGCGGTGCTGAATTTTCCGGCGGAGAGGGTCAAGGAATCTCTTGGGGAAGTGATGACGTGCTGCAATGTGGAGGGGGACGACGGTCGGAAAATCTCTCCAGTCATGGCGTTGAAGAGGAAGCACTCCATGAGGCGGCGGCGCTGCGGTAAAAGCGGCGGCGGAGTCGGCGCCGTCGCCGGCGGAGGTGGGAAGAAGAGGAAGGTGAAGGCTGAGAAAGATGATGATGTGGTGATCTTTGAGGACTTGGGTGTTGAATACTTGGAAGAGCTTTTGAGTATGTAACGGCGCCACAAGGCTTGTGAATTTCGTGTTCGAATTTAGTTTTTTCTTTTCTTCTTATTTAAAAATCCTCAAACAAAGATTTTTTTTTTTCCTTGTACATGGTTATTTTTATTCTTAGGTATTTAGTGTGGATTTTGTATTGTACAAACCGTTTTTCATGGATAAGCCTATATATATCTTGTTTCTCTTTGGTTTCCATCTCTTCCATGGAAATTTTATCATAAAAATTCATATATTATAAAAGAAGATGATAATGTAGCCTAAGATACTACTCCCTCCTTCCCGCTAACTTTATCACATTTTTCCATTGCTGGCGTCCCACTAACTTTATCACATTTTTCCATTTCGGGCGTCCCACTAACTTTATCACATTCTTTTTTGGGTAAAAAACTATCACAAACAATCAATATAATAATTTTAAATATTCTTAAAAGACGTGTTAAAATATACAATTTTCTACATTTTCATTGTACTATATTGTTATAATAATAGAACCTTAATATACGTGCCCACCAAGAAATGTGATAAAAATCATGGGACGGGGGAGTATATCTTTGATGATTAAATAATGGATTATTTATGTACATTAAATAATTTTGGTTAGCGTAATACTAGAACGTCAAAACGCAAGAGAAGACTGACACGAGACTATACCTACCACAATGGCATAAAATGGTAAGATTCAACATCTTCGTACATCCTTTAATTAATATATTGTTATGTTCTTACCCTTCGATATGATTAGATATTGCCATTAAACAACAATTTGGGCAATTATTGGTCAATAAATTAATTTCTTTTCTTGGGTTATCGAGATTATTGCTTTATACAATACAGGTCGAAAGACTAACTGACACAAGTAGGGATTTTTTTTACTACTTACGAATATATTATAGATATAAACTATTTAAAAATAGAAACAAGAGTCCACTGGCTGGGCCGACGCATAACTCCATTTACGAAGTATATACTAATACTAATGAAAGCTGTTGATCGTATATTACTAATACAATCAACTTCTTACATACATCACCACCACCTAATTCCACTTCGCGCAGATATGATATGCTCTGTACCTATACAAGTAATGTATCGTTTTTCATGAGCACACCTTGTCCCAAGACCCAATAATAATACCGTATTTCGATTGACAATAATATATGAATTGAAAGATCTTTTGTTATTTATGCCATTGAATATTTGCAAATTGACGTCCTTTTTATTTCATCTGCAATAAAATGCAGATATCTTTCTCTTATTACATGGCGTGGGAAACTGTAGTTTGGATAGTATTAGTGATTCAATAACTGTGTCCTTTTTCTTAGAAGGTGGAAGGAAGCTTCCCATATTCTAGATGGTTTGAATCAAGAAGACATTAGTTACAGAAATATCAGTTCCAATATATTTCTATCCTCTTTCAATCCATATTAATTGATTTACATAAATAAGCAGTCAAAAATATGTAACTGTATTTTTTATATTTTACATGAAAAAAACATGATTCAACATTGGAACACAAGTTAGATGAGAAAAATGAAATAAGCATGTGCTCAAACTGTGAGAAACAAAATGGATGAATTGATATTTAGTCAGTTCGTGACCAAATGCAGAAATCACTGTCCAAATGAAGCAAAAAAGGTCTCATTTTTCCATAAACCATGAAGGAAAAAAACATAGGAATAGAATGAAAATTCAGGAGATGAGAAACCACGGTACCAGCCATGAACGCTTATAACACTAAATGGGTATCATTTCAGGTTATGCATATAAAATTGGAAAACAAAGTCAGTTTTGAAGATGAGTTATGCCATGTTTACAATAAGACGACTAGTAATCGAACACATCGAAATTGACGGAGGTCGATCGATGCAGGAGAGTTCTCCTAGCGGAGAACTTAATGACTTTTCATCAGCGCAAATCCCACATCGATTAGTGAAAGAAATGCAAACCACTTTATAAGGCGTTACTTGCCGAGGACTAGACGGGTAGCTGGTTCGGACGCGTGCCACGTCACCACGTCAGAAAAATCTGAAAAGGAATAAATACAGAAAACTCCAAAAAAATACGACCGAATCAGCTGCCCCCCACCCAAAAAAAAAAAAATAAAATATAAAGTTTTTTTTAATAATTATAGACCTAATCCAGCAATACAGAAGATTTGTGATCAATCTTTTGTCTAATTTAACAGAAAAAGAAAAAGAAAGGGTTGCAGATCGCACCGAGAGAAATTAATCAGATTCATCTCGAGCCAAATGAGAATAGCCATTAAGATTTGAGTATAGCAATGAAATGATCTCAGATGATTAATTGAGAACAAGACGCATAGGTTCATAAACATAGGAGCAAACATGAACTGCATTGAATTTACAAGCACATCCGAGTCTTGACTCATAATTAAATTGGTTCAAACAAGGATTTACATGCTTGGTATTCAGAAATAAGTTATATACTGACAAACAAGGATGTGCGCAACAAAATGAATGAAACCAACAAGGTCTTGTAAGAAATAAATCAACTAAATACGTTCTAAGCATGCACTTATCATACAATTACAGCAGTTTAGAACATGGAATTTATGCGGAAGAGTGATATAGGATTACCTCCAGCCATTGATGAGAAGAACCGTTACGTTGAAAGGAACAGAGGTGTTTTCCAAGTCTATCTTACTGCTATTATTGATGGGATTTCTGCGTACGTAAGAAGACTAGGGGACCTCTATATGTATAATAAAGCTGAAGGAAGTTTCTCCATCAGAAACTGCTATGGCAGTTACCCACAAGTGGGATATGGAAACTGCCCACTACATACGTGACACTAAATAAATAAAATAAATAATATTAAGTTAATATATTGGACCATAAAATCCAATATTCTCCCACTGGTCCAATACGCATTGAGAAATATAATATACGAGTCAAAGCGATCGGCTCTTATCTATCAAAAGCCTTTCTTCCGTGTACCACAATATATTATATCTCTCCCTTAATCATGACACGCTTTCTTAATGAATAAACCATATGTTTATTCGAGGTCCTCTAAATGTGATACTAATAATGAAAAAAAAAACTTAATGTATACAACTGAAAGAAGAAAATATCACAACTTTGATAAAAGTTTCAATATACATCCAAAGTAGGACTAATTCCCATGTTTTCAACATGACCCTTGAATCTTGATGGCGCCAAACCTTTAGTCAAGGGATCCGCCAACATTAAGTCAGTGCCTATGTGCTCGATCGAAACTTGACCTTCTTTAACACGATCTCTAACTGCCAAGAATTTGATGTCGATATACGTTTTTCGACTTCTTTTGTTGTTTTTGGCTAAATGCACTGCTGCAGTGTTGTCGCAGAAGAGCTTCAGTGGTCTTGATATAGAATCCATGACTCTTAGACCAGTAACGAAACTTCTTATCCATATCCCGTCAATTGTAGTCTCGTAGAGGGCTATGAACTCCGCCTCTGTAGTGGACGTGGCAATCATTGATTGTTTAGCGCTTTTCCAAGATACAGCTCCGCCAGCTAACATAAATATGTAACCTGATGTGGATTTCCGTGTGTCAGTGCAGCCTGCGAGGTCTGCATCGGAATATCCAACTACTTCTAGTGTTTGAGCTGGTTTATATATGAGCATGTGGTTCTTGGTCCCTTGAAGATAGCGCATTACTTTCTTCGCAGCTCGCCAGTGTTCCATTCCAGGGTTACTTTGGTACCTACCCAACATCCCTACGGCAAAAGCTATGTCTGGCCTAGTGCAGACCTGAAGGTACATTAAGCTACCGACTGCAGACGCATATGGGATGTTGCGCATTTGCTCATTTTCGAGTTCATTTTGAGGGCATTGATCCAAATGGAGTTTGTCTCCTTTCAATATAGGTGCTATACTTGGTGAACAATTTTTCATCCTGAACCTCTCTAGAATTTTGTTAATATATGCTTCTTGAGATAAACCTAGTAGACCTTGATGTCTATCTCTATGAATTTTTATCCCAATGACATAGGAGGCTTCTCCCATATCCTTCATATCAAAATTCTTCGAGAGAAATTGTTTCACGTCATGTAACATACTCAAATCCTTAGTGGCAAGTAGAATATCGTCAACATATAATATTAAGAAACATATTTTGCTCCCACTGATCTTATGGTATATACAATTATCCATTATATTTTCCTCAAATCCAAATGAAGAAATAACTTCGTGGAACTTAAGGTACCATTGGCGGGAGGCTTGTTTCAAGCCGTAGATTGACCTCTTCAACTTGCAAACCAAATGTTCACGATCCTTTGAAAGGAATCCTTCAGGTTGTTTCATATAAACCTCTTCTTCTAGATGCCCATTTAAGAAGGCCGTCTTCACGTCCATCTGATGGAGTTCCATATTAAAATGTGCAACTAAAGCCAAGATAATACGAAGTGAGTCTTTCTTTGATACAGGAGAAAATGTTTCCCTATAATCAACCCCTTCTACCTGAGTGAATCCTTTAGCCACAAGTCGGGCCTTGTATCGCTCAATATTACCCGATGAGTCTATCTTAGTTTTAAAGACCCACTTGCAACCTATAGCTTTATGGTCGCTTGGTAACTCAACAAGTTCCCATACATCGTTATCCTTCATAGAATTCATCTCATCTTTCATGGCATTCATCCATAAGTCACACTTTTCAGAACTCATTGCTTGTGAAAACGTTTCGGGATCATTTTCGGCTCCTTCATTGCAACCGGTTTATTGTAAATACACAACATAATCGTTCGAAATGGCTGATCTTTTTGCTCTACTAGACCTTCTTAATGCTGTTTCGACATTCTCCTGATGAGAACTCGGTACAACTTCATGTTGCGGAAATTCAGGCAGATCCTGAGCAACAGTGTCTACGTGAGCATCAACCTCTTGTTGTGGAGTCTCTATATCTGTGTTCACAGTAGACGGTTCTACAGATATGTCGTTTTGTTGTCCTGAGCTAGAAGGTTCTCCCACTGTATAGCCTAAATCAGGTACGACTCGGCTGGGAAACGACAAATCAGGTAAAACTGCCACTGTATACTGTGAATCTAATGAAGTAGTCTCCGTTGGAATCTCGATCTCACGATTCTTAGGGTCTAAAATAGAATCGCTCCCACAGATCAATCCTTCCTCCAGAAACTTGGCGTTTCTTGACTCCACAAATTTAGTGCTATGAAAAGGACAATAAAATCGATAGCCTTTGGACCGTTCACAGTAACCGACGAAATAGCCACTGATGGTCCTAGGGTCGAGCTTCTTCTCATGTGGGTTATAAATCCTGACTTCAGCTGGGCATCCCCAAATGCGTACGTGTTTTAAACTCGGTTTCCAACCTTTCCATAACTCAAATGGCGTCTTTGAGACAGCCTTGGTTGGAACCCGATTCAATATGTACACTGCCGTCTTAAGAGCTTCAGGCCACAATGAAGATGAAAGCTTAGAACCCGCTATCATGCTTCTAACCATGTCCTGCAAGGTTCTATTCCTTCTTTCAGCCACACCGTTCTGATTTGGTGATCCTGGTGTAGTGTATTGGGCAACAATCCCTTGTTCCTGTAGGAACCTTGCAAATGGACCTTTAGCTTGTCCACTTTCTGTGTATTTACCGTAATATTCACCACCCCGATCCGAACGAACTATTTTGATTTGTTTTCCACATTGTTTCTCTACTTCTGCCTTGAATATTTTGAAGACATCTAAAGCTTCACTTTTGTGATTGAGCAGATAGAGATACATGAATCGCGAATAGTCGTCGATAAATGTGATAAAATATCGTTGATCTTGACTGTCAAAATCCGGACTGCAAATGTCTGTATGTATTATTTCCAATATGCTTGAGCTCCTTTTAGCTGGGCCTTTATTTGAGATATTGGTTTGCTTACCCTTTATACAACCAATACAGGTATCGAAATCTGTAAAATCCAGAGCATCAAGTACTCCTTCAGAAACTAACTTCTTTACCCTATTAATGGAGATATGTCCCAATCTCCGATGCCACAACTTAGAAGATTTTGTTATTTACTTTATTGTGTTCAATATTACAGCAGACGTTTTCACTTAAATTAAGTTGATAAAGACCGTTATACATAACACCATTTCCAACAATTTCAGAATTGCGATAAACATCGATTCTGCCACAATCTGAAAAATAAAAGGAATAACCAAAAGGTGCAAGTCTAGAAAGCGAAACTAAATTTCTAGAAAAACCAGGAACATAAAAGGTCTTTTCTAACTTCATAACATGTCCACTACTTAACGTAATAAAAGCATCGCCAACTGCACGAACGATTGACGTCAACTTGTTTCCTGAAAAGACGACTTCTTCACTTCTGTTCGGCTTCCTTAGGTTGACCATACCCTGCATCACATTCGAAATGTGAGTTGTACTACCACAATCAACCCACCATGTATTGTGTGCAACTTCAGTCATATTGGATTCATAACATACTAGAGAAAAAATACCTTTCTTCTCCATCCACTGCTTGAACTTTAGGCATTCCTTCTTTACGTGCCCTTTCTTCTTACAGAAAAAACAACTAGGTTCTTTCTTAATCTTCGCAGTAGGAGCAAGCGGTGCTTTCCCTTTACCTTTATAATCTTTCTTCTTCTTTCCGTGCATTGCCATATATGCTGTTTCAGCATTCCCTTTCTCCATCAGCAGTCTCTCCTCCTTTTGCACACACATGGTCATAAATTCATTAATAGACCACTTTTCTTTATGTGTGTTATAAGAGATTTTGAAAGGATCATACTGTGCGGGAAGTGAATTCAGAATGAAGTGCACAAGAAAAGAATCAGAAAAATCAACTTTCAACTCATTGAGCTGAGCCGCAATGTCTCTCATAGTCATGATGTATTCCCGAACCCCTCTAACACCCTTAAACTTCATGGATGTGAACTTCATGATGAGGGTACTGGCTAAGGCTTTGTCAGAAGACTCAAATTGTTCATCAATAGCCTTCATGAGCTCTTTCACCTTGTCATGCTTATCGATAGAACCACGGATGCTTGGCGATACTTTAAACTTAATGTATGCCACGCCAACCCGATTCGACTTCTCCCAAGAATTGTATTCTACAATCTCAAAAGGGGAACTAGCAGAAGTCAATGCAGGTGGTTCATCCTTCCTTATAGCATAATCAAGGTCATGCCATGCCAAGTACAAAAGCACTTTTTCTTTCCAAACTTTATAGTTATCTCCCCTTAACTCGGGAGCCTCAAAAGATGTAGGTACAATAACAGGAACTGCAAACCACGTCATAAAAAATAAAATAAAATAAAATGTGAGACTACAATGATAAAATGCTTTATACAATTATAAAACATATAACATTTGAATCTATAGACATGATGCTGCCTGTGGGCTAAGTATCAATTCAATAAGATTCAAAGACTAAAATTGATAACACTGTTAAACTCCAAATATCCGATGCCTGTGGGCCAATCAGAAAATCTAACATGTAATCCTAATCAAATTAACAAAAATAATAAAACTCCTGTGGGATAGAATTACCATTCAGTCAATTTGATCACAATTAATATTCGTAAACTATATGTGATCATAAACTTAATATATAATATTTTATAAAGAGGACTGCTGTGGCAATATCCTCAAAGAAATATTATATTGATCACCGAATATTAATATTAAATCCGACATACAAATATATTCTTACCAAGTTCATGCATATTTTCATAGTTAAAATAAAATTCAGAATATTCATACACGCATGCCTACAGTATGCAGATTTAAACATGAACACACGTTGCCTCCAGTATGCAAAAAATAATCATTATTTAGAATGCAAAACTATAAACATGAAAACACTGTTGACAAATACACGCAAGTGTAAGAAATAAATAAGGCAAAAGTGTCTGACGTCTGACCTACAACAATGATGCATACACTTACATGTATTGGGCTGAGAATTGGCCCACTAACACAACAAACCCTAATTGAGACTTTACTGCAGAGAAATTTCGCACAGTGGTGCTACAATGGCGCAGTCACCATCACAGACCAGCACCCAACGGTACTGTTCACGCAACCACGAGGTCACTCGGCCATGACAGTGACCAGAGACACACGCAACGTTGCTGTCCTAGTTAACACAGCGAATTTCTCTAACAATACTGAAGCATGATATCAAGGCTGAAGGCATAAAATGCTCTGATACCAAATATGTAAGAAATAAATCAACTAAATACGTTCTAAGCATGCACTTATCATACAATTACAGCAGTTTAGAACATGGAATTTATGCGGAAGAGTGATATAGGATTACCTCCAGCCATTGATGAGAAGAACCGTTACGTTGAAAGGAACAGAGGTGTTTTCCAAGTCTATCTTACTGCTATTATTGATGGGATTTCTGCGTACGTAAGAAGACTAGGGGACCTCTATATGTATAATAAAGCTGAAGGAAGTTTCTCCATCAGAAACTGCTATGGCAGTTACCCACAAGTGGGATATGGAAACTGCCCACTACATACGTGACACTAAATAAATAAAATAAATAATATTAAGTTAATATATTGGACCATAAAATCCAATAGGTCTCACATTGCCATATAAATAAAAAGTAAGGAAATATAGAGAAATTCATGGAAGAGACCACAATAATAGTCATGAAATTAGACATTACATGGTTCCATCTCAGGTTATGCAGATAGAATTGAAAAACAATGTCTCAATTTTCAAAGATGATGGCACGACAATGTGAATGCTGTGTTTAGATGAAGATATCAGAGTTCATCGAAATGGTATTGCATTGCATCACATTAACTCGTATCAAAGTTGGAAATAGAAGATTCTTCGGGTGAAGAATTGAAGGACTTGTCCCACATCGGTTAACGAAAGAAATTCCAACCAATATATAAGGCATAGTTTCCCAAGGATAGGACGGGTAGCTGGTGAGGACGCCTGCCACATCTGAAAAATCCGAAACAGAATTAAAACCAAAAAAAACAAAAAAATATGCTACCAAATCAGCTACCCTCAATGTAAAATATATATAAAAAAAGAAGGTTTTTTACATCTGAAATTAATCATACCACTTATCCAGCACTATAGAAGGTTCATGATCAAATTTTGGGTACTAAAGAGAGGTTTGCGAACCATGCAATGCGGAAATGATAAATGGAAAGCTATCAGATGGTTAATGGCCACATACTACGTATGGAAGAACACAAATTGAATGAAAAACGTGAGTGAGCACAGCATCAACCATGAAGCTGAACATTAAATCGTTCCATTTCAGGTTATGCAGATAGAACTGCAGAGCAAAGTCTCAATCTTCACTCAGCTGCGTTTGGTTTCCCTGAAAATTCCAAATAAGCCCAGTAATATAAATAATATGTCATTATATTGTGTTTGGTTGTTTGTTTTGCAGCACGTTTTAATTTAAAGCCCGAATATTAGACTGATGGCCCGTTATAAGTAAACTAGGGAACGATGTTTAGATATGTTATCATGGGCCTCTATCGCTGTGTTTGCTTTATAGCTGGGCTAGTAGAATCACTGGCGGAGCCAGCGTTGGGCCAGTGGGGTCCATGGACCCCACTGGAAAAAAAAAATTTATTACTAATTTAGGTATAGAAAAATAATTATAGGACTAAAATTGAAAAAAATATATACTATTGGGACCCCAGTGAAAATTTTTAAAACTACTGGGTATGGGGTCCAATTAACATGGACCCCACTAATTTGAAACCCTGGCTCCGCCACTGAGTAGAATGGTCTAAGCCCGTCTAGTAAGTGGCGGGCCAATTTATCTCAAAATAGGGTAAATATAATATTAGGTATTTATGTTGGATAAATAATAAGGGAGCTCGTTAACATAGTGCGGGCTTTTTATTTTTTCTTGGGCTTCAGTAGTAACAGCAAACATGAGATAAGATGTTATTAATAATATTACAACCCATTTTCTGAGCTTTTCTATTAAAGCAAACACAGCCTATATAAATAACTTAAAAATTTAATCTTGGGCCCTTATATGGAGATTATAACCAGCCACTGATGACGACACATACAAAAAGAGTTTATCGAACTCATGTACATCTCATCAACTCATATCGGAAATTGATGGAGTTGGATTAAGAGATTCGTCTAGTGGAGAACTTAACTATTTTTCATTCCCCGTAAATTGAAAGAAATGCCAACCAATTGATAGATGTCTACCAAGTCCAAAATTCCGAACGAGAAAAAACCAAAAGCCCAAGAAATAAACACCAAATCAGCTGCCCCAATGTGAAAAAAAAAAAAAAAAATCATCTGTGGAATTAAGATTTCTCGATTCACTCAGAAGATTCATCAATTCTCATCAGCCTTTTTCTCAACTTTCACAAGGAAAAGAAAAAGTTCATCTGAAGTTATTATCTCCTATCCTACCAAAATGCGAGCATTCACTAGAAAATTCGAATATAGCAACAAAATATCTAAGATGACAACCGATTCCCGGCTATTTTAACAAAGGGGAGTCATTGTAATTCATTTTTAAAAAAAGGGGACTCAATACAAGTCAATTCAATAAAAGGGATTGGACTTAATTAACTAACCATTAACAATTAACTTAAATTAGTCATTAAATATATCTTTTTTAATATAAAATAAAAACGAACGAAGCAACAGAAATCGAGCCAAAACAACGAGCAAATACCGAATCATCCAACCGATAAGATCCGGACCACCCAAGATCGAAGATCGCGTTCCGATCTTCAACACATTACAGTAAGTGGCATTTCAACATTTGCAATTTCTTTAAACTCGGGCATTGCGAGGATTAAGTTCATTTTAACCACATTATACATTTCGCGTATCGGGAATTTGATTTAGTGGGTAGTTGTGGTTAGCATCTTTACGGTCAATCTGTGTGAATTTGAAGGAAAATGCCGATTTTCTGATTATTCGAATATATTATTCGAGTTTTTTATGCTCGAAAGTGTTGTTCAAATAACTATTTTTCTAACATATTCGAAACCATAATTTATTGAATATGCTACCCGAGTTTTTATTTGTTCGAAAAGATTGTTCGAATAAGCTTTTTTCAACTTATTGGAGTGGCTCGATGTACGCCCTAGATTATTTATTCGAATAAACTTTTCGAGTGTTTTTTTACTCGGATGCGTTACTCGAATAATTTTTCCGTTCCGAATATTTATTTTATTCGAATATTTCATTTGATTTTAAATTCATTTGATTCTCCGTCAAACTCGTGCGGACGATGAAGTTAGTCCTCTTCCAGTTGAGGTTCGTAGCGGCGGAGGCGGTTACAACTAGAGATGGCAATGGAGCGCCGGACCCGCCCCGAAATAGCCGGGTTTTACCCGATAATCCGGGTCTCGGGGCGGGTCCCGGGTCTCAAAAGAAGAAACCCGGCCGGGTCAGGGGCGGGTCCCTGGTCTGGCAAACTCCGCCCCGAGACCCGGCCCGAAACCCGCCCCGGAGATATATATTATACTTCAATTCGTAATTACGTATTATATTGAATTATTGCTAATATTATGAATAGAAAATTTGTTGGTCTTTATGGTAGAGGTTTGGTATTATAGACGTAAGGTCGCGGGTTCGAGTCTCAAGCACTACATTTATCCATTTTATCTTTATAAAAAGAAAAGAAAAAAAATAAAAAAATCAATATAACGGGTACGGCGGGTTGGACCCGCCCCGCTCTGGTCTGACCTGGGGCGGGGCGGGTCTAGACCCGAAGCGGGGCGGTCTCGGGTCCGGCAAAACCCGCCCCATACCTGCCCCATTGCCATGCCTACTTACAACGATGATTATTTTGATCGTATCATCGACTTCGGGGGTGAGGGTCACGATGTGAATTATGGGGGTGAGGGTCTCGATGAAGCGAACGTGCACGCCAACTTTGATGAGAATGTTGTACACGGCAGAACGTGCACATCAATTTTAATGGCGTAAGCGAAGAAAATGCACAAGAGGATGAGGAGGACAATGGGGAGGAAAATGCGATTATTCTTAGTGATCGGTATTCTTTTACGGATGGTTCCACCATGAGAGTCGGTGATGAATTTGAGGATTAGAGGGCTTCCAAGAAGAGGATCCAAAGAGTTGCCGTATATGCATCCTTCGAGCTCCGGAGCGTAAAATCCAGTCGGTCTATGCTGTGAAATGCAAAGAGGATGTACTTGGAGGATATGGATGGCAAGGATTAAGGATACTCCGTATTTTTGATTCGTGCGACCTTGCCAATCGGAACGCGAGACTTACCCAAGCATCATCGTCCTCCGTGAGCGATATGCTGCTTGAATCTTTTCAGGGCTCTACAAGTACGTCGGCGCCTAAACTAATTCGAACAATGATGAGAAATCGTGGGATCGAAGTTTCATACTTCAAAGCATGGAAATGGGGCATTTTAGCCCAAAATGCAATGAAAGGTGACCCCGACGAGAGTTAAACAAGTTGTTGCCATCATACTTGTCAACATTGAAAAGGTTGAATCCGGGTACCATAGTAGGTCTATATCTAGACGATGAGAAGAGATTTAAACATGTATTCATATCCCTTGGTGCTTGTATTGCGGGATACCGTGTAATACCCGTAAATTTTTAATACGGGATTTTGTTGTAACTAATTATGTTATTTTGTGAATTAGAATTTTGTGGGCTTAAGTTGTGAAAAAAAAAATAATAATAATAGAGGTACTTAAAATATTAGGACTATAGATAGAATAATAATATAGGGCTTATGTTAATGGGCTATGATTAATACATAAGTTTCGACCCAACTTTTCAAAAGAAAAAGTTTTAGCAAATTTATAACATTACTTAAGCTATAAGGAAATTTCGTTATGTCAAATCCTACACAAATATCGATATTTGTAATACTTATCCCAATACATAGTTTATATCAATATACCCCTAAGAAAACCCTTATGTGAGGAAAGGTGAAACACGAAAGGAGAAGCAGTTAAGAAATCGAATTTCAACAAGTCTAAGACACTTGATAATTTAAGGTATACTACGGTCTTTGAACTAAATATGTATATTTAATTTCGTCTTCAATGTATATGTATCTATAATTACGTGATTACATGAAATTTATAACAAGGTTCGAAGCTTACTATGCTAGGAAACTTACAAACTTGATTTATAACCATGAGGATTAAGTGGGGAGTTATGAGTTTGATTTTATGTCTGATACATGTAATATACCCCAAGAGGAATCGAAGTTTTAAGGTGTATTAGTTTCTGGGATTAGTGTAATTTTGGAAGAGGATTTTAATGGTAAGGTTTTAGGGTTTTCTGGAAAATCACGGTTTTTAGATAAATTTGAGATGAAGTATAAAAGATGTCGAGCTGCATAATTGATAGAAGTCGAGCTGCATAGTTGATAGAAGTCGAGATGCATATACATGTCGACATATGAAAATTATAGGAAGATATCGATATGCATCATAAAAAGTCGATAGGTATAATGGCTAAAGATTTCGACATTTATAAATAATCTCGACATTTTGGTAGGAATAACTCGACATTTGTGGTTCGACATTTTGAGTAAGAGTAGGTCTCGACATTTCATAACCTATAGTAAGGTCTCGAGTTGTTATGTCTCGACATTTGACCATAGTTTCGACTTCTTTCAAGAAATGCTATTTCGACATTATTAAAGTTATCGACATTAGAAAGGTTTCGACATTTTGTATAAGATATCGACATTTCACCAATCTCGATAAACTTTATTATAAAGATCTCGATATTTCTATTTCATGGTGATCTCGACATTATGTGAAGAATTCGACATCTTTTATAGGTCTCGACATGATTCAACAATCTCGACATTTTGTTAGGGGCTCGACATTTTTAAGGATTTCGACATCTATATAGTATAGACATTACTTAAGAATATCGATATAGAAGGTCTCGACATTTATAGGGATAAGATGTCGACATTTGTGAGATTTCGACATTGTGTTTTAATTAATAAATTTTCGGTATTTTAGGGTTTTGTTATATTTTAGGGTTTTCAATATTTTAAGATTTATTTATTTTTAAGAATTTCATTATTTTTAGGTTTTCATAAATTTTAGGGTTTTCGAGAATTAGCACATATACTAATAATATTTATTTATTTAGAGGTTCGACATTTACGGATTCCACCAGATCTATTGACTGACAATAGCGGGAGGGCAGGTAGGTGGATTATCCATCTACGATACGTAAACACAAATGTGAATTTATGTGTTTCCATGAGACTTTGTGATTTAAGTGACTTATGTGATTTACGTGTTTTACGTATGTTTTATGTGACATCACGTTTCATGTGTATCACGTATATGCATGACATCGCACGACATGGTGAGGGATAATGACCACATTAGTGGTGACACCTTAAGACTTAAGGTGTCGATTGAGCGGGGTAGTGTGTGCCGATTTTGGCAGTCAGACTCGTAGCAGAGTTGAGGTTGGACTCGCTGGGCACCTGACGGGAGACAGACGTGAGCGATCTGTCTACTCGGGCGTGAGCGACCCGAGGTGCAAACCGTCTGACGAGTTGTGTAGCGGAAGGGGCGACCTGATAGGAGGACGTTGACGTGATCGATCAGCGCACTATCGGCGTGGGCACCGCTAGTCTGTCGTTAGCGACCAGACGATATATTTTATTTTATTGCGCGCGAGGTGCCGAGTCCATCCTAGGGCCCTGATATTGAGATACGATAGAAATGTGAGGACGAGCGTGCATTATATCATGTTGCGAGAATTGGGAATTGGGAATGAGTGCACGCTGCATTGCATTTTATTCACCTACTGGGCAATTCGCTCAGTGTTTACGTGTTGTAGGTACCGAGTCTGACGCTGACACGCGTCAAGACTGAGGCGGCTGGTGGCGGTGCTCCACGGACTTTTGAGGGCGGTGCGGTACATGGATGAAGACCTGTGGAGCGGCAATAGGGTTTTTGATCTTTTGACATTTTGGGGCTTCGGCCCATTGTACAGATACTATTATGTAAAATAATATTTTGTTGTATTATAATATCTTTTAGGAAAAAGTTTTAATTAGACGGGCCTTCCGCGGCTTACGTTGCGGAAATCCGCCAAAAATTCTAATTAGAAAAGTAGGGTCGCCACATACCGTCATATGTGGAAGGTCGTTTGCATCGACGGCACTTGGTTGAAAGGAAAGTATAACGGTACGTTACTCGTTGCATCGGCAGAGGATGGCGACACCCTTCAGTTTCCTCTAGCGTGGGGCAAGAGAAAAACTGAAATCGAGAAAAGACTAATGAATATTTTATTGATTGATGACTTAAAACTATTACAAGCGATGAGCATATATATAGAGTACATCGTAGCAGAATCAATCACAATCAATCATAATAATGAGCACTAAATAGAGAGATATTTTTTCCTTATTGACCAGACTACCATATGTAAGAGAATATATTACTATTTGGGATCCTTGATACCATCCATAACCTTTGACTAAATCTTCTGATTGATATCGCCTTATTTCTCCATAATTAGTGGATTGACCTAATCCCCCTTATCACTCCATAATTTGTGGGATTCGCCTTATTACTCCTAGGTCATCCACTTGATATTATATTGCCAATACCCTCCCGCAAACTGAGCCGAGGTTGAAGGCACAGTTTGGCGCGAAACGAAGCCAGTGTAGCTTTCGAGACCGATTTGGTGAAGAGGTCGGCAATTTGATCCGTCGAAGGAATATGTTTAGTAACAAGTAGCCCAATAGCAACACGTTCACGTACAAAATGGTAGTCCAGTTCGATATGTTTACTGCGTGCATGAAAGACTGGATTGACTGTCATGTACAAAGCACTGATATTGTCACAGCAGATCGTTGGTGGCGGTTGAACGGGGATGCGAAGATCACTGAGAATATAGGTAAGCCAGGTAAGCTCGGCTGCTGTATTAGCCATAGCACGATATTCTGCTTCGGTACTGGAGCGCGAGATAGTATGTTGCTTCTTAGCACACCAAGAAATAATATTGGAGCCGAGAAATGTGCAATAGCCAGTAGTCGAGCGTCGTGTCGTGGGACATCCTGCCCAATCAGCATCAGAGAAAGCTGACAATGTGAGAGTAGTTGTAGAAGTGAGATGTAAACCAGTGGAGATCGTGCCCTTTAGGTAGCGAAGGATCCGATGGACGAGTTTCATGTGAGCGATCGTCGGTGCATGCATAAACTGAGAGACATAGTTAACACAGTAAGACAAATCCGGACGCGTGAGAGTCAAATACTGAAGTGCTCCCACGATCCCACGATAATGGCTGGGATCTTCGAGAGGAGGCGCATCGGTCGAGGGTTGTAACTTGACGTCGAGCGGAGTTGGCATGGGTTTGCAGTCTAACATGTTGGACCGCTCCAGGATGGTAAGCGCATAGTGTGATTGAGAAAGATGCAACCCATTAGACGTGGAAGATATCTCAACTCCTAGAAAATGATGAACTGGTCCAAGGTCCTTCATCGAGAATTCATAGCTTAATGTTTTAATAAAAGAAGTGACAATATCATTAGAAGATCCTGTAAGAAGCATATCGTCAACGTATAATAATAAGACAAGAACACCTTTACTAGAGTGACAGATAAAAAGGGAAGGGTCAGCGAGGCTACAAAAGAAGCCACATGAAAGCAAAAATTTACTAAGCCTATCGAACCAAGCACGAGGTGCCTGTTTAAGTCCATATAAAGCACGTTCAAGTTTGCAAACATAATTTGGAAAGTGAGAATCAGACATACCTGGCGGTTGTTCCATGTAAATAGCTTCATTGATATAGCCATGTAAAAACGCATTTTTGACATCTAATTGTCGGATTGGCCAGTGTTTGACAAGAGCAACAGTTAAAACTAGGCGAATTGTACCTGGACGGATGACAGGTGAAAACGTTTCTGTATAATCAAGCCCATTAATTTGATGGTAACCTTTCGCCACTAGGCGAGCTTTGAGGCAATCCAGTGTACCATCAGGTCGCAGCTTAGTCTTAAAGACCCATTTTGATCCAATCACATGCATGTCGGATGTTCGTGGAACAAGTCGCCATGTTTTATTTTGATGAAGGGCTGTAAGTTCGTCAAGCATCGCAGCTTTCCATCCCGGATGTGATAATGCTGATTTAACTGTCTTGGGTTCACGAGGTACGCTGCTAGAAACAAAAACGTTCAATGCATATTTAGGATTTGGTTTAAAAATACCATGATGAGAGCGGGTCCTCATATGATGCTGTTGATGTGGAGGGCTGGGGTGCGGCTCAGACAATATAGTTGTGGAATCGGTCACATGCATATCTGAAGGAGTTGTTAGATCAGGTGCTAAGGACTCGCCAGATTCAGGTGTGGCTTCATCAATAATATCGTCGGAGGATGGCGTTGGGTCACCTTGTGAAACATCTGTGACAATCACTGGGAGCGGGATATTAGAGTTAGGATGTGAGATATTATCCTGCGAGGTCATACCTGATTCAGAACTAACATGAGAGGTTAGCCATGAGTCAAACAAATTATGAACGTGGGAGTTCGTAGGAGACTTTTTATGATATTTGAAAGGAAATTCATTTTCATCAAAGGCAACATGTCGAGAAATAATAAACTTGCGACTAGAGAGATGAAAACACTTATATCCTTTATGTTTTTCGCTGTATCCTGCAAAAACACATAAAACAGATTTAGGATCAAACTTATTATTTTTCGTGTCCCATGTGTATGGAAAACATTTGCAACCGAATACTCGAAGAGAACTATAGTCAGGATGAGTTCCATGCAATTTGAAATATGGTGTTTCAGACATAAGAGACGATGAAGGAAGACGATTAATAAGAAAAACAGCTGTTGAAAAGGCTTCTACCCATAAAGACAGTGGAACATGACTGTGAAATAACATCGTCATACCTAGTTCTCGTATAATACGATGTCGTCGTTCAACCATACCTGTTTGTTCTGGTGTATAGGGGCATGAGATTTGATGAACAATTCCTGTGGTAAGAAAGTGAGATGATAATTGAGAATTAACAAATTCACCCCCGCCATCTGAGTGGAAGACCTTGATTTTCTTATTAAATTGTCGCTCAACGTATTTTTCAAACATTAAATAAGCAGTAAAAAAATCAGATTTATTTTTTAAAGGAATAATCCAAGTATACTTTGAAAAATCATCGACTAGACATGCATAATAACGAAATTTTCCAATAGATAAAACAGGAGCGGAACCCCAAAGATCACAATGTATTTTATTAAAAATATCAGAAGTTGAATGCTCAGATGAACTAAATGGTAATTTGCTTAACTTTCCTAATTGACAACTATCACACAAATTATTTCTTTTCGAAGACCCTACGACATCGATAAGACCTTTATTCTTTAATAAATGAACAGCAGATGATTGCGGATGACCCAAACGTTGATGCCAGATGTCTGATGTGCCAGATTTGAAACGATAAGAAAAATGTGCTTCTGGCTCATTAGACAGGACGTATAAATTACCCTTGCGTGTCCCTGTTATGAGTGGTTGACCTGTGCTCCGTGACTTTACACAAAAATTAATGTTAGAGAATTCGAATTAACAGGGAACTCAGATGTAAGTTGACTGATGGAAAGGAAATTTTTCTTAAGATCTGGAACAAAAAGAACATTATCAAGCGGTAAAGTTTTATCTCTTTGCTTAATTAAGGAATTACCAATACCTGTTATGGGTAACGAGGATCCATCACCAATAACGATCGAGTCACATCCGTTATATTTATGGATATTCTTTAACATACCTGGTTCTCCGGTCATATGATTAGAAGCGCCGGTATCTGATGTCCATTCTGTATCAATTACGGAGTTGTCGAGTGTGAGCGCCGCTAGTGCCTGTGGGATTTCCTTATTCTGATTTTCTTTCTTCAGTAACCACCAACAGATTTTTGCAACGTGACCTGGCTTATCGCAATATTGACAAATTACATCACGGTATAGTTCTCTCTCTGCAGTAGTCATTCGACGTTGTCCAGGTGGAGGCGGCTTGCGTTGTGTGTTGGGATATCCTTGGGGTTGGCTACGAGACTGCTGTGCTTGGAAACCACGGCCCACAGAATTGAACTGGTTAGTTGGATTTTTTGGCTTGAAGTTGGTCGTCTGTTGATGTCCGTAGAAGGCTAGATGCGGTGTGAGCGTTGTGAGCGAAGTATCATGTTGATTTGAGAACCAGCTTCGGCGTTGATCTAGGCTCTGCAACTGTGAAACAACTTCAGCATACGTCGGTCGTGGGGGTTTCAGCATTGTTGTTGTGAAGGTTTCATATTGAGGTCCAAGGCTTGTTAGAAGACAAAATACTTTTTCTTGATCTGGGATTGGCTTTCCGATTGCGGCAAGATTGTCGCATAACCCTTTGAAGGTCCGTATGTGCTCCGCAACAGATTTGCTTTCATCTTTGCGCAAATAGGTTAATTGTTGTCGTAGTGTGAATTCTCGCTCTTGAGAGTCTTGCGCGTAGGCTTCTTTGAGTGCAGTCCAGACTGCAATTGATGTGTCTAACCCTATGACAAGTCCAAGGGCCTCTTCGAACAGAGTTCCAATAATCCAGCCACGAAGGAGACGATCAGACTTTTGCCATGCAATGAATTCTTTTGTTGGAGTTGGTGTTGTTTCTGTGTTGATGGGTGTTGTTTCTGAGCTTGAGGCTTGTGGATTTTGTGTAGTGAATTTGGATGGAACTGGGTTGTCTTTTTCGAGGTGATGAACTAGGTCTTGACTTTCTGCCAAGCCTAATACTTGTTCTCTCCACAATGGATAGTTGGTTGGGGTGAGTTTTAGCGTGACGAAGTTACCAACGTTTAGAGATAGGGAAGCCATGGTGAAGAGGCTCTGATACCAAGAGAAAAACTGAAATCGAGAAAAGACTAATGAATATTTTATTGATTGATGACTTAAAACTATTACAAGCGATGAGCATATATATAGAGTACATCGTAGCAGCATCAATCACAATCAATCATAATAATGAGCACTAAATAGAGAGATATTTTTTCCTTATTGACCAGACTACCATATGTAAGAGAATATATTACTATTTGGGATCCTTGATACCATCCATAACCTTTGACTAAATCTTCTGATTGATATCGCCTTATTTCTCCATAATTAGTGGATTGACCTAATCCCCCTTATCACTCCATAATTTGTGGGATTCGCCTTATTACTCCTAGGTCATCCACTTGATATTATATTGCCAATAGGGCATAATTGACGATGTAGAGTCGATAGAATCTTGGACGTGGTTTTTGAATGAGCTCTTGGCAGTCGTACCCAATGAGGAAGATCTTGTTATCGTCTCCGACAGAGCTGCTTCAATCAAAGTCTACGTTGCAAATGTCTACAACCGTGCACACCACGGTCATTGTATTTGGCATTTATCTCAAAACATGAAAGGCCGTTGTAAGAAGCAGGGAGCGACTGAGATGTTCATGCGGATTGCTAAACTGGACAAGCAATGTGACTTTGATTCACAGTATGATTTTGAGAAAAGGTTTCCCGCGGCACATGCGTATTTGGAAGTAAATGCTTCTAAGGAACGATGGAGTCGAGCGTATTCTCCGATAACTCGTTATAACATCATGACTACGAATGGAGTCAAATCGATCAATGCAAGACTCCGTGAAGAAGAAAGTTACCGATCATTGCGCTTCTGGATTCGATACAGAGGGTGACGATTGATTGGTTTGCTAGATACGGACAAAAATCCATACAGGCAACCACACAGGTTACCCCGACGGTGGAGACAATAATCCGTGAAAGGTATACGCTAAGTCAAGGGTACGAAGTTGGTGAAATTGCTCCGCAAGAGTATGTGTCCGTTCTTCAGGGAGTCGTGCCGTCGTTAATCTGCAGTCGAAGACTTGTATGTGCCGCCAATTCGATATCGACAGGATTCCGTATCCACATGCAATCGCAGCGAGTCTACAAGCGAACAAGTCTTTCTATCCGTTGTGTTCGGATTATTACTCTGTGCTAACGTGGCAGTTCGCTTATTTTGGACGAGTTTCTCCGGTTCCGGATCAAGTCGAATGGGATACCGTGGAGGAATTGGTGTTGCCTCGGTTCGTAGGAAGGCGTGGGAGGAGAAAAGAAAGTAGGTTGCCCTTCGTCGGTGAGTTTGGTCGCAGACGTTAATTATATTGTAATTTATTCGAGTGATACAATGTTGCTATGGCTATTACGAGATGATATATTGTTTTTGGATGATATGTTGATTTAGAATGAAATGTCGATTTGTGAGTTCAGTGTTATTTTCGATGAAATATTGTAAAAGTTTCTATTATTCGAGTATAGCAAGTTACTCGAATACAAATATGTTATCCGGGTAACCCTATCGAACCTTTTTCGATTAGGCAAGAAACTCGAATAACTGAATTTTGTTATCTTCGATAATAAACACAATTCGAGTATCGTTGTCGATCCTATTCGAACTTCCACACATCATTCGTAAAGGAAATTATTCGAGTATAGTTGGAAATCGATAACGTTCGGAAACCATACTCGAATAGGTTATTTTAGTCGACCTTTTTCGGGTAAAGTTGGAATTATGTTTATTTCAATATCTAGGTGTAGAACTATCAATATTTCGATGTTTTAGAGACTTTACAAAGTTAATAGTTCGCTTGATAGACAAATAGTAGCGATGATGTTTGATAATTAATAATCATTGAATGAGTTATGATGGAATGACAAACAGTAGAGATGATGCTTGATAATAAACGAGTATAATTCGACTTTTGTAGAAATGATGTCATATCTTAATTTGATATAATTTACTCACATGAATCTGAAACACTAATAATACTAAGATTAGCAAGAACATTACATGATAATAGTAATAATATTTAGATTTTTAAGAACAGTTTTCGAATGATGTGCGGAAGTTCGAATAGGATCGACAACGATACTCGAATTATGTTTATTATCGAAGATCACAAAATTCACTTATTCAAGTTTTTTGGCTAATCGAAAAAGGTTCGATTGGGTTACTCGAATAAAGTATTTGTATTCAAGTAACTTACTATACTCGAATAACAGAAAACTTTACAATATTTCATCCCAAATAACTGAACTCACAGATCAACATTTCCTCCCAAAATCAACAAGTCATTCCAAATGAAAATTAAAAAAATAAGACAAATGAAAATTACCTGATCTTCCCCTAAGGGAACGTGCCGCACTGTGTATAGTAAATTTAGCAAGATTGTCATTTACACGTACGTGTTGAAGCATCAGCAGTATCAACTCGCAGAGGGGTTCGACGTATGGCTTTATGTACCTCATGTCCACGTCACTTCCCCGGTCGCAGTCCAAAATTTCGGTTCTCTCCTTGAACCGAGCGATCAGGAGCACCTAGTGACTATTGTACCCCAATGGTATGACGACAACCTCCGCTTGGCTCCAGTGGAGTGACGGCTTGTTCGGGAAATTGTATTCTCCCGAAGCGTGTAGTTCGAACGACGACATATCCCACGGGCAAGGTTTGGTGGATGCTAACATAACCAATTGTGCAAAATTGGTACTCATGAAGGCCACTCTCTCCACAGGAAGCCCAAAGCGGTCTTGCATCGACATAAAACCGTGGAATACCTCGTTGGCGGCTGCAATAATAGCATAATATGTTATTAAGCGAAATAATTAGTTAAGTATAACATATTGAGCAAAAAGAACATACCGCTTCCAAGAGTCAAGCTCTTTGAGCAGACAGGTCTTTGAAGAAATTCTTGTCATAAGACTGTAGGATGCCTGCCCGTTCATCAGTTGGGCTCATTCTTTCCAACTCCACCCTTACTGCCTCTCAATTTTTCACCCTCGAGTCAATGAGATGCTCTAAGTTGTTGAGGTGGGGTTTTGTAACAGGAGGGGTCGACTCCGGCAACGGCATATACGGACTTGTCAGGACCTTTGCCTTCTTCTTCTCGCGATCAGGCTGATCCCGTTTTGTAACGGGCACGGCGGTTCGGGTTCTTACCCGTTTGAACCATTTCGGCCCGGCCACGTTCTCCGTCGTGGTCGAAGAGGCATCGTTCTCCGTCCCCGTCGTCTCAGCCACATTCCCCGTCGTCTCCGGCCGAGCCACGATCCCCGTCGTCTCGGCCACATTCCCCGTCGTCTCCGGCCACTCTCCCCGTCGTCTCGGCCACATTCCCCGTCGTCTCGGCCACATTCCGCTTCAGCCCGGCCTCGTTCCCGGTCCTCCCGGTCTCGGCCACCTGGTGGCCCTCATTCCCCGTTGCATTCCCCAAGACCCCCTCGGTCCTCCCCGTCTCCGGTACATTCGTCGTCTCGGGTTCGTTCGGCATCCTCCCAAACATTGGCGTGTCGAACTGCGGCGAAGGAGGAGGCATGTCCCGATCATAGGACCTTGCAATATCCCGTATCATTGTCGGCCTCAGGGTCTCGAGGACTACAAAATGGGAGTATTACGTAATAGCAATATAATTTTATAAAATAAACATTAAGTAAGACATACCTTCGAGCACGATCGGACGTAGCCCCCTAATCTCCATCCGCATATCCCTAACCTCGGCTTCCAGCCTGTCCATTCTTCTATCGATATGGGCGAATATTGAGCTAGAAGAAGCAGGAGGAGGAGAGACCCGCGGAGGAGAAGACGGCGGAGGAGAAGACCCTGAAGGAGGAGACCGCCGAAGAGGAGATGGAGCGAGTCGATGGTCAGCGCAGTAGACCGTCATCCGATTTAGAAGATGCTCCACTATCCTCTGGGATACGGCATCATCCCTGCTGCTAGAAAAGCCGGCGATCGTGCGGCCGTGTTCCGATTCCAGTTCAGCATCGGATGGTGTAAGCCAACACTGCACCGTCTGTATATTTGTACAAGTTAAAAAACTCAATCAAATTAGGGATATCTCTAAAAATCTATATTATAAATATTATATATACTTACAATGATATCTGCATCATTGAAGACATGCTCCACCAATTCATAATTTGGAGCAGAATTCTTGGCGAAGAATTTTGTCTTCCAATGGCACATGCGGGATAACGGGAGGTTTTCATTGCTTTTCCTCCTTGCAAAATCCCCGAGCCTCGGCCAACATTCGTGCGCAAGAACCTGATAAAGAGAGTTAAGTTAAAAAATGTAATATAACTTAAATAAAATAAATTTAGTTAACTGAAGCGGTTGGACGAAGCCGATATCGAAGGTCGTCTGGTGCTTTCCCTTGGAAGTCATCATCCGACGCTTCTCCACTAGGTCTTTGTTCAAACCATAGAGAACCTCGACGAACGCTATCGTTCCCCAAGGATATTTGTTGAAGCTGTCGAATCCTCCACCAGACGGAGCCACTCGCTCTTCACATTCAGGTCCCTTTTTACTCTACGCGGCCCTAGTACCGCGACGGCAAAATACAGGGCCGCGATCTTCAACTACTCGATGTTTACGCCCGTGCCGCCATCGGCGGTAGCATCGCGCATCATATCGTTGATCGTCGTCTCCAGATCGTCCAAATATATAACCTCTTGCCAACGAGCCATAATACAGGTGTTAGTTTTTCAAATTGAAGTAAAAAGCTTCAAATGATAAAAAATAGGAAAATCATACCAGGCCAATGCCTCGTTACAAACTCGTTCGATGACGGTATCACTTGATCATCGGCAGCGTGACAGTGCATGCCGGTGATTAAGCAATACTCGACCAACGAAAATCGTAACGGTCGCTCGCGAACGACCATCCACAGCTCCAAAGAGTCAGGCATATGCTCCACCTGTCGGCTCATCAGATACCATAGAAGCATGTTGGAGTTGTAGTGGTCTCGGGCCGCCTTTCTCAGGTTCCCGAACTGGGTCCTCACGACCATTTCCGCCAATTCCCTTTCGTTCAGAAGCGTACGAATGCGCTTGCAAGCTGTCATGTACGGCGAGTTAAGCGTAAGGGTGGCGTGGTAGTATTTATCCGCCGGCAACTTCGTCGGAAACCTGAAAAAATTGCAAAAACAACCAATGTTACATGAAAAAACCACTGTTATTCGAGTATATATTCGAGTATCGCACACTTGTAAAAAGAATCAGCTACTCGATAACAGAACTCGAATAAAAAAACTCGAATAAGCGCAATTCAAAAGTTTGTACAAAGCTTCACCTATAGACCCGTTCCATGTGAAATCGACGTTTACCCGTCATTGATTTCACATGAAAATAGGTTGATTAAACTAAATGAACCCATAATACAGAAAACCCAATAAGATTAACTCCCGTCACTGTGTCCGTCGACAACCTCATCGACGCGGTCCCTTCGAAGCTTAGCCGGCGTAGCTCCTTTTGATTTCGTCATTGTATTCGGTGTCAGATTTGTGGAAGGATTCGATTGATTAATTCGAGTAGGATAAAATCGAAGAGAAGGAAAGAATTAGGGTTGATGTGTCTGTGTTTTTATTCTGACCGTTCTACTTATTTATCGATTCAACCTTATTCGAGTTTTGTATTCGAGTTTTGTCATCGAGTCGTTTACTCGGATTGTTATTTATATCGGCCAGTATGTACTATTCGAGTGTTTTAAAACATTCAAGTCGTATAACTTATTCGAGTTTTGTATTCGATTGTATGTAGTACCCGAATATCTCATTAGGTTGGTTAAACCGTTCTTAAACATTTTATAGTAAGTGTATTCTAGTGATTTTCCCACTCCCTTTCGTTTAATTCTTTAGGTTTCGGTCGCATTTCTCAAAATTCCCAACCGATTCCCGTATTAGATGAGTAAAAATCCTATTGGAACGATCGGAGAATGAGGAAATAAATTATCAGCATAATCAAACAGCATATCATATGTACAGCTAAGGGAAACGTATTCCTGCATTTATATATCTTATACGAAAACAACAGCTGAACAAAATTCATAAAAATGGAATCAAACTAATCAAGCAAGAGTCATCCCCGATAAATTTCTACTTCCACATCTACACTATGAAAATTCATTTGGCTCACAACGCCCAACCAATTTCATTCCTTAAATACCTGCAGAATATAAAGATAGAGATGACAATGACGAATTTGAGAGCTAAGACTAAGATAAGACAATGAGAAGCTCAGCTCGCCATGGAAGAAATCCGAGACACCGTTCATTGGCGCTAATCACCACTGGGCACGTTGAGTAAGCATGTCAAACGACTTCTCGCTATTGCAGTACCACACCCAGCAAAATACAGTAATTACAAAACTAATGCCACATCGAGATTCGAGGGTCAGACTTGTTAATTTATAATATATGAAGGACTATTTTCAAATGTGCTTACAGTGTAGTTATGAAACTAAATAATCAATATTTTTTTAACTAATAAATTTATGTTTTCAAATTATTAAATATTTTTTTATCGAATATTAATATAAAATTTATGTGAAATTATTTAAAAGATTAAATAACTAATATTTTTTTGCACTATTGATTTTCTGTGGGTAATGGAAAGAATTGCGGATATAAATTTGTTAATATTGTCACTTGTACTTTAACTATATTACACAATTCATCGATGTATTACTATTCCAAAATTAGTCTTAACATGACCACATAATTATGAATAAATTTACAAATTACACAGTTGATTTTAATCAATACCCAAATAGCGCGAGTATTTTCAAAAATAGCGCAAAAAGCGTAAAAAAGCGTAATAAAGCGTAAAAACGCGTAAGAAAAGCGTAAAATAGCGAGAGCTTTTAGGGAAAAACGCGATTTTTAGTACGCGTTGACGCGTTTTGTCCCGAAAATACGCGATAGCGCGCTACATAGCGCGCTATCTCACGCTATTTAAAACAATGGCTTACACTATGCTCTATTGTTAATAAGGTAAATCGCATGTGTTACGCACTTTTATTTTGTTTTATAGGTATTCCCCTTCAACATCTCCGTAATACTCTCACTCCAACTAGGATCGGTCTGAATCGAATTCAAATCCTCTTCATAAGATAGACAACCACGGCTTTTCAGCGGGACTAGACTAATCCACATGATCTATGTGAGGTCTCTAGTGAAAATCGAACACTTGATTTGAATCTCAATTAGGTTGGATATATAATTATTTTACTTCCAATAGATAATAATCCTCATAATAATGTTACCAGGGAGAGCCATATACTTAGAACATTTTTAACGGATTTTCATTGCCATGCATGCATACATGTCCTTAAAAGTCACTTGGAACTAAATCTCATTTCATAAGCTTCCGTGGAGGAGGAGGAAAAGGTGGTGACTTTTTTCGCCAGAACGGTGGTTTCCACCACGGCTTATGCGGCTTGGCTCCGGGCGATGGCGGAGGCTTCTTCCTCCACGGCCAGCAACACGATGACTTCGGAGGTGATGGTGGTTTGGGCTTGTAGGGCCCGCCGGGCGGTGGAGACTTTCTCCGCCAAGGCCATCCGAGGAGTTGTTGCCCTAATAGATCTGCACCGAGGGTTGGGGCGGGCGTGCCCTCGTTTTCGACGAGGGTACTATCGGCGTGAGATGATGAGATCGATGAGAATACGAACAATATTAGTAACAGTGTGGCGAAATCCTTAGTTTTGTTCCTTATCATGGCTTTGATTTGGAGTAATTTGTGGTTTGGAGGGTATGGGATTGGTTGTTGTTTTATTAGTGGCTTGGTGAGCTTGTGCAGTTAATGAAATTTGCCTTGTGCTAGGGAATTTTTTAGATGTTATGAGATTTTTTTTGGGATGAAGGTTGCATTTAATGTTTTTGTATTGAATTCACGCATCATAATCTAGTTTTCTTGTAAAGTTGAATTTGGGCCGGTTTGGAGATTATTGTAGAAGATTTGATAATTAGGCCTTTGGGACACTATGCTTTAATGGATTTGGTCAAATATGATCTGTTGTAGAATGTGATGTAAATGGGCCTTTGTACATCAATTGCAATATCCAAATCATTCATCGAATTTAATCAGTAGTTATGCCAATTGCCAATGAAATAATTATGTTTATCATCAATTCATCATTTCATTGCAAAATCCAGGTCAGTCATTCAGTAAATCTTCCCATCAATTATTACAAGCAAGGGAATCTTGTGTTTATTATTACGAATCCAAATCATTAGTTCAATCCTCCATATTTCGTTTCAGGTAAGGAAATCTTGTGCTTATTATTACAAAATCCAAAATCCTTGGGCAAATTTCCTCATAATATATTGCACTTTCTTCAGGGAAGACCCCATCAACTCCCCTATAAATAGCATCACCTATTCACAGTTCATTTCACACCATCACAAAAAAAATACATTAGTTAAGAAGAACACAAATCGCAAGTCATGTCTACTAAGCACTTGCTAGTCATTTTACTCGTGGGATTTGCCCTGGCTATCCCATCAATGGCTGCTAGGCATGGCCTTCAATACGAAAAAGAAGAAGACGTAGACGAGTCATTGAAGCTTAAGTTCAATCCCTTTCCCAAGCGTAAGCCCAGGCATGGGCCTGCACCATCTCCGAGCCTCAAGTGGAGCTTGGAAGATGAAGACGTCGAAGAGCCTTTGAGGCTCTTGCCCTTGCCCAAGGTTAAGCCCGGTCATGGGCCCGCACCATCGCCGAGCCACAAGTCGAGTTTTGATGATGAAGATGTGGACGAGTCCTTGAAGAAGCATAAGTTCAATCCCTTTCCCAAGCGTAAGCCCAGGCATGGGCCCGCACCGTCCCCGAGCCGCCAATGGAACTTTAATCTTTTTTAGATCTGAGATGTAATGAATTTGTTATCGAATAAAACTAAGCAGAACATTGATTTTTTCCCTACAAGTTAGCTGAAGGTGGTCACTGTCTATTCTTCCATTGAATTCAAGTTTGTTTATGTAATAACAAACAAACACAAGGCAGAAGTGTTTTCTGCAGAAACGGAGAAGCCACGAACAGTCTCCCAGAGAAGATAACAGAGAATTCGAAGAGAAAATGATTATAGCGATTAATATGTTGGGCTGTCTCTTAACAAGCATGTATTATACATTGCACAGAGGTACACAATCCAAACTGATCTGAATTATTGGATATCCACAGATCAGTTATCGAACTAATTGATGTAAGATACAAGCAACATACGTCGAGCGATTTGGTTATTATTTGATTCACTTTTAAGTGTCTTGGTTGCCTTGGTCATTGGATCTTGATGCCATGTGCTCGGATTTCTGCCCAAGATTAGTACATAGAGCAAAGTTATCGTATAGTGTTCATTAGCAAACATTTAATATGGCCACAGGGAAATTCAAAAAATATGATAGCACATCAAGGCACGAACTTTGATTTGATATCGTAAAGTTGAAATTTGTGGGGGAACTGTTTCTAGGAAGTTCCCAGACATAGAAACAAAAATCAGTAAGAACAAAGCCAAAGCCTTTTCTCTTGTCTAGATGGGGAACTGACCTGCTCGGAATAAGGCAGATACTTCCCATCAAATGTGATAAGCACACGATCCTTTCCATCGATGCCTTTCACTTTGTCAACAGAGCAGTAGAAGTCGATAGCAGACATTCTAAACATTTGGATCAGCCATTCAGCAGAAGAAAAAACATATTAAGCAACATGTAAGATCGTAACTGCTAGATATAAAACATGGAAAGACAGCAATACACAACAAGTCACTATGACTAAAAGAACTAACAACTCACATGCCATCACCGAAATCCTCGTTTATGATTTCCTTGATGCTCTCCCCAAAATGCATAACTGCTTCATTTAACCTGTAAGTGACAGAAAGGAACTATTACTATCAGTCAAGAACGAACCATGACAAAAGCATAGTTCTGATCAACCAAAAAACAGAAAATTTAAGCGCATGATGCTATAAAAAAAAGAGTCAACTAGGTGGAATAGAAGATTCAAACAGCAAAAAACGATACTTCTAACAGATAAAACCTGAAGTTTCTTATTTTTCTATCAAATTTACTATAGTTAATTAATTAACCAGAGTACATGAACGGCATACAAAAATTTCGAATAGTGCAATTAATTGTTCGTTTAATTCTACCTATCTCACAATTCCAATAACATGGTTTATTAAGAATTAACAGAAAGAGAATTGAAGAGACCTATAAACGGTGGGATCTTGAATCAAATTGGGCTCGTAAGAGCGCAGCGGCGGTTGCATCATCTCATCCAAGAGCTCGTCGCTCAGTCCGGGCAGAGCTGCCCGGAGAAGAGGGGCGGTGGCTGGCTTGAGCTGCGCTTGGCGTCTGAGAAGCTGAGCCACGTAGACATTGGTCAGGCCGGTCTCTTCAGCAATCTTACCGTAGCTCTTCCCCGACCTACGCTTCAACGCTTGTAGCTCCGCCGTGATTCTAGCTTTTTTCGAGCTGCTGCTTTCCATTGCGATTGCTGATTGGTTTTCAGTTCAGAATCTTTCGTCGTCTTCTCCTTTTCCCTTATCTGCTATAATACAGGGGGCTTTTTTGTTTTACCTTTCAACAACCGTGAGAAACGATAATTTTCTATTTAAACCCCTTAACTTACCAAGTCCATTACATTTTAATTGACTTGGGAGCTATCAGGACTGAATGTAAACAAAAGATAAACATTTGGGTTAAATAATGTCATTTCAAGATCCTGGGCTGGGCGCCGTTTCTCCTCCTCTTTTTCTCTCTCAGAGAAGACAAAACTCTCACATCACATAAGCGTAAAAGCTCATTAAATCTCAGAGCCATGAAATATCAACAGTTGTTCGGTAGCTAACACCGTATACGGTATACGAAGGAACCACGTCATCACGTTGTTGCGTGTCGAGTGTGAAGGCCCGAAGCGCCACGCGAATCGTCATTGACGTTTTAGCTTATCATTTGCATGCTTGCCACGCATATGATCGGCGTACCTAATTTCGCACTGCTTTCTTTGTTGTGCGTATTAAAGCCGATATTCGATTGAGTTTCTTAACAACCTATAGATCACCTGCAAATTAAGCTAAGCGGCGGAAGAGGAGATTATGGCAAACGAGAGTAAAGTAGCGATTAACGAGGCGATGTCATCTGAGGCACCGCTAGCTCCGGTGACGATGGAGCGGCCGGTACGGAACGATTTGGAGAAAACGATTCCCAAGCCATGTGAGTTTTCTTGCAAAATTTTATTTTATTTCGTCGATTTTCGGTTCCTCTGACCAGTTTGGGGGATTAAAGAAGGAGGGTTTGTTCATTCAAAGTTAGCTGACGCCTATAAATGTTTAATTTTCTACCCCGCATGTGTTGGGATCTATCAAAGTTCAGCTAGCAACAGTTTTAGCTGAGTGGATTGTTTGCAGTTGATTGATATTGATGGGCTTATTATGTGATTTAATTGCTATTGAGCTAATTGGCCTCTTCGATCATGTTATTAGCAAGTAATCGAGATACTTGCTCATCTGATCAATACACTATTAGCCAATAATAAAATCTCAAATTGAGAGACACTTTCCTCATTGTGCCATTGTTGGTTTTATGTTCTACTTCAGTTGATTTCATGGTTTCCTTGTTCCATACAGTTTACTGTTTGGTATTTCAAGTTCCTGAGTGTGCATGCTTCTGCTATCATACCCAAACGTGAAACAGAAAAAAGCCCTTGATAGAAATGCTTATGCGTATGTTGACGAGTTTAGGGATCATCTGAATAGGCATTTAGTGTTGGTTATCGCTTGGTGTGCTCTGAAAATTGTTTGCTTTGCTAAGGGGCATAAAAGCTAGTCATGGATTATCTTGTAACTGTTAATCAAGTAACTAATGTTAATATTGTGGATATGGAAACATCAGATGTGTTTCGAGGATTGGTTGCGCCTGACGTGGATCACCCGAATGGAACACCAGGGCACATGCATAACAATATGAGTGTGCTGCAGCAGCACTGTGCTTTCTTCGATCAAAATGGCGATGGTATCATCTACCCTTGGGAGACTTATGCCGGTAAAACTTATCAAAATGGGTATCCCAATTTCATCTGGTAACTTTTATCTAAGCTTTCACCTACGCATTATGCAGGATTTCGCCAGATTGGGTTCAACATCATAGTGTCTCTTGCCGCTGCCTTCTTTATCAACTTTGGGCTGAGCTACCCCACCCTCCCCGTAAGTTCATGAGTTTCTTCTGATTTATGCGTTTTTTAATTCTCATCCTTCCCTGCTTGGACTGGTAATTTGAACTACTTTTTTTAGTAAAATAATCATTGTTGTGCAGCATTTATATTGTCAGTGATGCATAAAGTTGGAATGATTCCATGTTATGGGTTTGTTTTAGATTGCACTCTTATAAGTTAACTGCTGATGATCGCTGAGCTGATTTACTTTTTGATTCGATCATATTCAACCGCTGCTGCTACGTTTATTTTGCCGTGACAGGGCTGGATTCCTAATCCCCTTCTTCCCATTTACCTTGACAACATTCACAAGGCCAAGCATGGTAGTGATTCTAGAACCTATGATACCGAAGGAAGGTAGACACATTTATATACAAGATCATTCATCATATTAGATGACATTCACACGGATTGACTAAAGAGCAAAAACTTAATGTTCAGGTACTCTCCTGTAAATTTTGAGAATATCTTCAGCAAATATGGAGAAACATTTCCGGACAAGCTCACTCTGAAGGAGCTGTGGAGAATGACCGAAGGAAACAGAGAGGCATTTGACTTCTTCGGTTGGTGCGTGTCGTAGAAACCGGAGCTAGCAATTTCAAGAGTTACTTTTCCAAATATAGTGTTAACCATCTGTAGTTAATTTCCCTTTCAGGATTGCGAATAAAGGCGAGTGGGCCGCTCTCTATCTTCTAGCTCGAGACCAGGACGGTTTTCTTTCAAAAGAAGCCATCAGACGATGTTACGACGGTAGTTTGTTCGAGTACTGTGCAAAGCTGCGAAACCCAGCTGTGGGGAAAGCCGAATAAGCTTATTATGCCGCTACCATCTCTGCTGTATCTCTGTCTGAAGAATCTATGTTCTGGTAATAAAAGTTAGTAGCAGAATCTTAATATGCACTGTGTGTCACTTATTACGTTAGTTAATATATCTCAGCTGAGCCTCTAGCAATAAAAGAAGTTTCCTAAATCAAATGCAAAGTGAGAAGACTGATGAAGAATGCAACGTAGGAGCCCAAAGGTGGGCATCCATTCATGCTCTGTAGCATCTTTTCTTACACATGTTGGCCAAGAATGGAATCAGATAATGTCTCTGTACAGTTTGGACCGAGCAATAGCGGGACTACAAGAATGAACAATCGCAGTGGCGATAGCAAAAGACTGGAGACTTGATATATTCGATCTGAAACGGACGTAGTACAAATCCTCTTGGATCTTCACCATTTTCCATGCAGGACAATCCCGCTTCGATCCCTGCAAAAGCCATCAAACTGAGTCATCCCATCACAAAGCTTCTTACGGTAAATAATCCGAGCTGGCCATCAAAAAGTCGAACCTGTATATGGAGATTGACCGACTTGCATTGACCGAAATCATCAGAGTTCGACCTTTTGCTGAGAACAGTCAATGGGCAAGCAATATCCCAACCTCCGCAATCACACTCGCCACCAGAAACCCATCTTTCTGTAAGGCTCGAAGACGTTCTTGGCCCACCGTGGATGCCGTTAGGTATTAAGACATTCATACTTGTCGAGCATTCATCGTTCTTACGTCTGACTTCTAAGCTCTCAGCTAGCCTCAGCTTTTCAAGAAACTTCAATCCCCATCCACCGAAATCAGCAGCCTTTCTGTTCCCAAAGGTACGTTTTATTACAATCGCAGCCAATTCAATACTCTGTGCACTGTGTTTTTCTTCACTAGCAGTCGACCCGTCGAATTTCGATGAAGGAATTCGTTGGTAATGGATCTGAGGTTTGAATCGGTGATCTGAGGTTTGAATCTCCTCCATTTCCTCTATCATCTGTTCGTCGCTGGTAATAGATAGAACCGACTTAGTTTCCTCTGACGATTCCATGTTGTCCCAACCTATCGTAATAGAAGTGGACACTTCCATTTTGCCTACGATGACATCGTTTCTTTTGCTCGAACGAAAAGTGTAAACGCAATCCGTAGCAGAAGAAGCTTCTTCCTTCGATTGATCTGCTACCATGATCTCCCTTTTATCGTCGACGGTGAACATGTGCTGAGGCAGCCCATTCTTCCACTTACATTGAAGTAAACCGATCTTTGTATCATTTGAATCGAAATTCATGGAGCCAAATCGTTGAACAATCGGGCTTTTTACGAGCTCTGTTTCTGCACCTTTCGAAATATTATTGAGATCGTCTGGCAAAGCGTCGACTTTGGAGGTGAATTTCCAGGCTGCCGCTTTGAAAGCGTAGGAGCGAATCAATTCGAAGCATCGAAGGGAACGCTTTTCTTCGAAGGGCGTAATTTGCTTCGTTATATTGCTGCGAAAACTATGAACTCTTGGGGCTAATAAATCCCAGCTGCTCGAGTTTTCGCTCGCCTTTCTGAAGTTAGATATCTGAGTTTGATCGCCTTCTAAGTTGTTCGTCTGCATTTTCGGTGTTAATCCTTCGCCTTTTGCCTCTTCGTGACAATCTTTCTTCATTTCCACGGATGCAAAGTCGCGTCTTCTTTCTCAGTGATCGATGATGAACGAAGAACACGTTAGCTTTTTTATATGGCCATTCATATGACAGCTTATTGAAAGTAGAGAACAAATAAAGGTCAAAGATTTACCGACCCTTTTCCCAGTTCGATGATCGGCTGAAAATCTTGCAAGAAAATCACAACAAAGCTTCTTTTTTTTCTTTTCAAGAAAATATGTGATTGTTGTGATTCTGAGAGAATCAAAATAGAGAAATATAACTGAATAGTCGGTTGACACATGTCGTAAGCCACGTTTGAGATGGATGGCTAATTACCTTACAAATATTGTATTTTCATATGAAGACTATGAGAATGTCTGTTAGTGATATATTTGACTGTTTCAAAGTTAAACCGCTTGAATTAATATTTGATGATGAGCTGTTACGCATATGGCCACTAGGCTACAAAAGGCAAGCACATAAGAACATGCACGAAAAAACGAATAATCATCCATTAAGAAACGAAAGATATTATGAGAAGACTATAGTGGACCTTGTATGAGATGTCATTGTGGTGTTTAAAAAGAGGTTGTAGATAATATTTATGTTATTTTTTTTAAGTCAATCCACTTCACCTAATACACATCTATTTAAAATTTCCCCACCTCCCGCATCTAGTTTGAAATGTTGTAGCCAAATACAAGTTGATTATAATATTCCACTCACCTAATTCGAAATATATTACTTTGCGATCTACAGAAAAAAAGGAACTAACAGAGATTAGAAATTGCGTATTTTCTTTTTTTTTTTTGCATGGCATGTGATGTGATACCAAAATCGTTTGTCATCTAAGACTGCAAAGCATATGTTCGATCTTTCAACTAAAGATGTCCAATAAGAAAAAAAAGGGACCTTTTATTCCATGAATCTGATCGGGTAAGGGCGACATATGTAAATATGGATATGCCATAGAACTTGCTGAGTTCAAACTTTAAATTTTTCTAACACAATTTCGAATATTGTAAATATAAAATTTGCAATGTGAAATAGGAAGCTCTAGTGATCATTTTCTTCGTAGGGCCAACAACCCGGAAAACACTAAAGAACTAACTCCATTTCTAAGCTGGTGATTGACAATAAGTCAAAGTTTTGAAAGAAAAAAAAATATTTTGGAAATTAATCTTATATATATTAAGCGTACTACTGTTCCATACATAGAGTCGATTGAAAAAAGAGGAAGAATAACATAATGAATTATTCGCAATGGACTCCCTCCCTAGTATACTAAAGTTATTTTTTTGTACGATGTGTATATCTTTTAGTGTAATAAACCAAAAAACCCGTTATTTCAATCTCTTGTTTCCTTTTTCCTTTCCTCTTTTGGGGGCTTCTCCTCCACCATTTATGCAGCGCCAAGAAAACGTTGTTGTTCCAAGCAAACTCAATTCATAGTTTCTCAAATCCGAGGTTGATTGGGTAGAGTGTATTTCAATTCATAAGGAGTTCACATCACTTAAATGGGAAAAAAGGTCCAATCCATACATAGTTTCATCATCTTCTTTCACAGCCACCTGCAATATAGAAGATCTTTGCTTGTCACTGATTCATGAAAGAGATGTCTTAAATGCAAATAAATGCAATTAAATTTTGGTTCGTATTATTTACTTTTCCGCACTGAAGATTCGGGATAACGGAGCTAGAGAACATTTTAACATCTTCGCCTAGCTCTTTATCATCGTGACTTATTCGAGTAAGTTCTCCTAGGAGTTCATCGTTCTTGGTGGCAAACCTCCCTCTAACCCTAGGCCTGCTGTCTGCAAGGGTTTTCCGACATGCGTACTGTATTAATACGAAAGATTTAGAATAATAAAGAGAGATGTAATGAATTGATATCGATTCCGAACTCCGAAAACTGAAAAAATATGTACATACCTTGATCTTCTTGCTAAAATTCCTTTCGTTTCTTTTCTTCCTATACCTATCGACCTTTCTTCTTCTTTCTTCTACAGAGAGTTTATTCCCAGCAGCCTTAAAGCTCGGGTCTTCCAAGCTCGTAATCTCCAAAGATAGAGGAGTCGTTTGGCCCTCGTTGTTTAGTGCCTACATATCGATAGAATTAATTTAAGATAAAACTGAAATTAAGACGATTTCGCTAGTCTAATGACCTCAATATCGAAATATAGGATTAATACTATGTATAAAGACATGTCTAAGATAATCTTATCCAGGTACCTGATGAAGCACACTCCTTTCTCCCCGAAAATCCAAATCTTGATTTGAAATTATATCGTTGCTAAACACCAAACCACCTCCGTCGAAAATCCCAGAACCTTCCGAAGAGTATTGTCCCATCATCGGAATGTAAGGGGCGATGATAGGGTTTGTAACTGAAGAGCTGCTCAAACTAATGTAAGAAGGCGGTGAAATAATAGAACTCAAGGGACACGAAATCTCATCTAATAAGCCCGTCGAAATTATATTAGGACCCAATGAGAAGTGCTCGTCGTTTCTTAGCGAATCCATGTTGTAGATTTCTTGATTGGATTGACCTTCCAAAGCAGAGAAAGGCGACGATGATGTCATAAAATCGACGATGCAGAACTGTCTTCTTGCATCTGATCCTTTGGATCGTCGAAGATTTGGTCCATGGGTCGACCCGTTTTACCGTTAGGTGATTGATCGTTATGATCGTCTAAGATGTGTTGCATAGGATAATAAGGAGATATCAGCTCTTCGATTTGCCCCTGATCATCCTTCAAGGTAAGAAATGAGACGAGAGAGGTGAGTCGAGATTCGATATACATAGTTATTGCATGGTTAGATTGTAATAACAAATATACGTATAAACTTATTGAATGGTTATTTTTCTTGATTGCCCAGAAAAATATGAAGAGAGTTTGGCGTAATAAATAAGGAGGAGAGGACAATGGTGTGTTTATCGAAAATTAGGGTTGAAGATGACCATGATGTCCATTTAGAGACAACGTAAAGAACATTTGATAGTATAGTATTTTTCTAGGGAATTAAGTTCCTTCTTTTCTTCGGTCAAATTGGAATTGTGAGTATGGGGAAACTTGTGAATGAAGCTTGAAAGAGATAGGTCATATTCCTCCATTTATGATTTTGAAATGCAAAACGAACTAGATATGTTCCCTATTTGCTTGTTGAGAGGGTTTGGTATTAGTATCATGATAAAGACAAGACGTGTATGAGAGCAACGTATGCATGCATGCATGAACGACATTTAATGCCAATAATGCAGGTATTTATCCATTCTTCCTTCACTACGTACACTATCAAAGAAAAAAAAATAGTTATTGGGTATAAAAAAACTTGCAATGGAAAGGTGCGTTGGAGAAGGATTCGTGTTTTCCACCATTATTCTTGTGCCTCTAAAAGAACGAAGAAAACAACGTCGACGCAAAACGAATTAAGAAGATGAACTCGACTTTAATAAAGTAACTATAAATTTTTTAAAAAAAAGTAATAAGTTATCGTGGTGTTTTCGGGTGTTTTAGGACCTCCGATATAGAAACACTTTTTTGTTGATGAAACGATCGAATTTATATCGATGATGATAGCTTTGACCGTATTAGGAGGCCAAGAAAGAGTAGGCGTAAGTTAAGAATGGGCAAACTATGTATAGCATGCAAGTTCGTCTAGATTCACATACATACTATGATAAAAAGCTTCTTTCATAAATATAAAAAACACAAAGACCAAAAAAAAGCTCATGGTATTAATAGACCGCTATATCCGTCCGACCATTGATTTAATTCTATTTTCTTGCAAAGTTAGTTAAGATTGAAAGTTATATATATCTTAATCCGTATCCTTCGCTCAAACTCATTGAACAAACCTTGGAAGGATTCATAGAAGCGTCTACTCATTCTCCCATCTCTTACCTATTATTGCTCCATATATTCTCACAACCCAAAATACTTAGAAATTTTTCGCGTTCTAAGATCTCGGGAGTAACACGGCGACGACGTGGTATGGCCTTACCACGCCACGCCGCTAAGCCTAGTGCGGAATGATCGTGGGTGACGAAAGGGGTGTTTGATTTGTTAATTTGAACTAAGAAAAGCAAAATAGAACGGGGAAGATGATGGAAGATAGCAGAATGAAGAAGACGATAGAAACATAATGTTGAATGTATTCTTGTTAATCACTCTTCTTTGTTACATCAATGAGTCTCGATATATACACATAAGCAATGAAAAACCAACAAATAACAGAAGAAAACTAATTAACTTATACAAAGGAGTGCCAGCTGTGCGTCCACGTGTCACGTTGGGGCTTCTTCTATTTCTACACCCCTCCCCAAGTTGGTGATTGATGATAATCCTGCAATCCCAACTTGGCAGTGAGAAAATGAAACTGTGGGGCTGCAAGCGATTTCGTAAAAATGTCTGCCAATTGCCGAGAAGATGACACATGATGAAGCTTAAGAAAACCGGCTTTGTACAAATCCCTGACAATATGACAATCAAGTTCAATATGTTTTGTTCGTTCATGGAATACCGGGTTTTCCGTGATGTGGATAGCAGCTTGATTGTCGCACCAGAGAGGAATCAACAAAGAAACTGTAACATGAAGATCTTGCAAGAGATAGAGGTAAGCCATTTGAGCTCGCACACGGTAGAAGCAAGGCTACGATATTCTGCTTCGGCCGATGATCGAGAAACGGTGGTCTGTTTCTTTGTTTTACAACTGATGAGTGAGTCACCAAGATGCAATATCCTGTAAGTGACATGCGAGAGACATGACATGAGGCCCAATCAGCATCGCTGTATGCCTTGAGGTAGATCATTGTTGGCAGGATAGAATAACCAAAGAGAAGGATAGGCCTTGAGATATCGAAGGACCATGATCATTGCTGACCAATGTCCTGCTCGAGGTTCGTGAGTGAACTGACTTAGTTGCTGGACAGCGTAAGTGATGTCTGGCCTTGTGAAGCCAAGATATAACAGTTGTCCAACAATTGTACGTTATCGTGAATGGTTGTCCAAAATAGGACCACAATCTGCATCTCTAGGAAAAAAATGTTGTCGAGGTAATGGAGTGGTAAGAGGCTTAACAGCAGTGAGACCTGTATGTTGAAGAAGATCAAGAATATACTTCCTTTGGTTTAAGTAGATACCAGCTTTAGTCTGAATCAGCTCAATGCCAAGGAAGAAATGTGCAGTGCCCAAATCCTTTATAGTAAAAGCAGTATCAAGGAATTCTTTTACCCGAGAAATCTCTGCTAGAGAGGAACCAGTGACAAGAATGTCATCTACGTAAACCAATAATGCCAGGAAAATCTGCTCTTTCTTCAGTATAAACAAACAATGGTCATGCGGTGATTGAAGAAAACCAAATTCTTGCATTTTTGAAACATTCCATTGCCGTGAAGCCTGTTTAAGGCCATATAAGGAGCATTTTAACTTGCATACTTGGTGTGGTTGGACCACATAGCCTGGTGGAGGCTTCATGTAAACATCTTCGTTAAGAAATCCATGAAGAAAAGCATTGTTTATATCAAGTTGCTCCAAGGGCCAAGAATAAGCTGCTGCAAGAGCTATGACCAATCGAACTGCGACAGGCTTAGCAACAGGGGAAAAACTATCAAAGTAATCAACCCCTTCTACTTGATTATACCCCTTAGTAACGAGCCTTGCTTTTTATTTTTCAACCGTGCCATCGGCATTGCATTTTACCTTGAAACCCATTTGTAACCAATGGTTTTCTTCCCCTCAGGTAAAACAGTGATATCCCATGTCTCATTTTTTTTTCTAGTTCCCTTATTTCATCGTTCATAGCAACAATCCACTCAGGGCTGCCCTTAGCCTGCTCATAGGACTGTGGTTCTTGGATATGTTGCAGATTAGCCAGAAAACATATGTAATCATGGGAGAATAAATGATTTCTATAGAAAGGATATGTATAAGGTGTGTAACAGGAAGAATGTACCAGATGACACCATTAGTGAGATGCTTCACAAGCTTGCACACTGTTAGAAACATAGTCCTTCATCCAAGCCGGAACCTCTAGCTCTAGTACTGCGTCTGAGGGGATTATTTAAGGGTTCAGGGTGAGGCTGGTTCTGGATATGAGTGAGGGTATTATCGTCGATTGAAGGATTTTGAATGGAAGGCATTTCTGTTGGTTGATCAAGGGTTTCAAGTGATAAATCCTCTGCTCGTCTAGGTAAGGTCATATGGTTTTGAGAATATTCACAAGTTTCATAGGCTAAACAAGGGTTTGAAAGGGAAACGTCTCTTCATGGAATATGACATCTCTTGAGATAAGAATAGAATGTGATGAAAGATCCAAGACTTTATAACCTTTTTGCCCTTGCGGATAGCCTATGAAAATCCTCTTCTTTGCTCGGGATGCGAGTTTATCTTTGTGGGGAGTAGTATTTGTGGCAACAACCGAAAACTTTGAGGTGACTCATGTCTGGAGGTTTGTTATGTAAAATCTGGTAGGGGCTGTGCCATTTTAGTATAGGAGAAGGTAGCCTATTTATTAGATAGGTAGAAACAAGAATAGCGTCGCCCCAAAATTTCTTTGGGAGGTTGGACTGAAACATCAAAGCTCTGGTTATTTGAAGAAGGTGTTTATGTTTTCACTCTACTACACCATTCTGTTGAGGGGTGTATGGACACGTTTTTTGGTGAACGATTCCTAATTCCACGAAGAGATTTGGACAACTAAGGCTTAAAAATTCACTTGCATTATCAGTTCTCACTTGTTGGACAATCGGACAAATTTGGCACTCGTGAGAAATTTTTTTTTTCAGGTTTAAGGAAGGGTAAATGACTCATAACAATATATGAAGGATAGCCAAGACGGCTATGCCAAGTTACATGATCAACTCGAATTATTTCAGGACAAGAAAAAAACTGAGAATTTGGTCTAGCAGTACCTAGAGCTGAAAGGCACTTAATCCTGCTTAGGTTGAAAGATTCTTCATCCAGTATGTATAGCTTGTTAACAACTCTCCCAACAGCAATTATGGTTTTAGTCGCTTGGTCCTGTAGAACACAATAATTGGCAGAAAAAAGGTGTCAAGACCACTGGTTTGGGCAAGTTTATTGACTGAGATTAGGTTGGCCATTGTCCGGCGGGCCAGCCTGGCGCACGCGGCCAGGAACAGCGGCGCACCACACCGAGCTGCCAAGGCTCGGCTGCCACCTCGGCCTGCGCCTTCGTGTCCAGCGGCCGACCGCCGCCCAAATTTCCCGGCGAACCTCCGACGAGTCTCCGGCGAGAATCTGGCGAGCTCCGGCGAGGTTCTGGTGAGGCTATGATGGTGCTCCGGCAATTCTCCGACAAACTCCGGCGACGCTCCGGCAGGCTGAGCTGTCCACGGCCGTGTTGGAGTAAGGCCGCGCACGAGGTGCTGCGCGCTGAAGTTGCATGCCGTGCTGAGGCCGCGCGCAGGGTCGGGCAGGTGCCCCCGCGCGCGCGCAGAAGGGCCGCACGCACTGTTGCTGCTCGTATGGTGCCATGCACGTGCTGAGGTGCCGCCGCGCTGAGGGTGTCGTGCGAGGTGTTGCGTACGCACGCTGGGCTGCCGAGATGCCGAGAGCGTGCGAGGGGGCCAGCATCTCCTTTGCTGGCCGGGCCTTTGCGAGCCACGTCGACCTTTCAGCTGGAGGGTCGAGCAAGAGGCCTAGTAGTCGTAGTCCGTTGGCTCGTCCGCCACGTAGTGATGGCTTTGGATGAACCTGGGCTGGAACTCGTCCGTGATGAGCAATCCACCAAAGGTACGACATCAGTTGAACCTTGGCCGTCATCAAGAATTCCATGCTCAAGACTATTTCGAAGTCATGGAGGGGCATGGTGACGAACTCCTGGATGTCGAGGCAGTGGCCAACTCGAAGACTGGCCAAGGTCTTGCCCGAGTCTGGAGTTGGTTGACCATCTTGACCTCCGATTAGTAGGGACGAATCGACAATCCAAGGTTTCACGCCGTGCTAATGGCCATGAAGTTATGAGTGGCCCCCGAGTCCACCATGGCCATGACCTGCCGATTGCCAATATAGCAAGGAACATACATTAGTTTGTTCTTACCTTCTCGGCCTTCTCGAAGGGCCGTGAGAAGTTGGAGCTGATTGGCTTGTGGCGGGTCGGACGTCGAGGGCTTGTCGACGGCCGAGCCAAGCTTGGCGAGGTATAGGTCGTTGAGCAGGGCGGCTACGGTGTTGATGGCCGACTTCTTGGGACACTCGAACCACCAGTGTCCTTGACCGCAAAAGTGACACCGCGCTTGGCCTTGCCCACCTTCCGGCTTCTTCTGGGCCTGCTTGGCGCCGCCTTGGCCTTGGCCGTGGTCGTGGTTCGTCTTCTTGCCGCGCCACTTCTCCTTGCCCTTCCCCTTGCCACTGCCCTTGGCTGGCTTGAAGTCGCCTCTGGGCTGTGCCGTTTGTGGCTCGGGCCCCATCTTAGGGCGAGGAAGGTCGCATAGACGTTCGGCCTCTATGGACGTGTTGAGGTTCGGAATGTGGCGTCCGACGAGTTGGTTTTGGGCCCACGTGCTGCGTCCCTTCATGAAGTCGTACAGCTTGTCCGACTCTGAGATGTCCTTCGTGTCCATCAAGAGGAGCTGGAAAGCTCTTCACATACTCGTGGATGGACCCGGTTTGACGAAGGGCGCGAAGTTTGTCGTAGGAGTGATAGATGCCGAATTGTGGGAGGAAATTGGCGCGGAGCTCGTCCCACATTTCGATCCGGCCTTGGTCCGTCTCGAGGGCCTCCCTCTTTTTTGTTTGCCACCAAAGCTTAGCGTTGCCGATTAAAAATCGGGTGGCAATGAGGACCCGATCTTGTTCCACGATAAGGGCCCCCTCGAAGTACTCCTCGAGGCCGTTGATGAAGTTTTTGAGATCCCTGGCATCACGCGTGCCGTTGTAGGTCTCGGGCTCCGGCAGTTTCGGCCTAGAGCTTGGGGTAGCTTCACCTCTGGCAACTATGCTCCTTAGGAGTCGCAGTTCGGCCTCCGTCTCAAGACGGTGGCAGTGGGCAGCGTCGACGTCTTCTCACAAGGCCTGAATGGCGGCTTACATGCCTAGGAGTTGGCTCATGTCCTCGGGCATCTTCTCTTTGAGCTCGTCTATCACGGTTTGGAACTCCCCAAGTCGTGTCTCCATGGCGCTGACTCTCAGTCGGAGTGCGGTGTACACCTGAACGTTCTCGCCGGTGTTGGTTTCCGCGAGATTGATCGCGGGTTGGTCATTCTCGGGTGGAGTAGTGTGTGCCGATATGTCTTCCATAGCTTCGATCGTAGTCGGAAAAGTTGGTGTAGGATTCGTCCTTTCTTATAACGTAGGCTCTCATACCAATCAATGTCACAACCCCAAAACACTTAGAAATTTTTCGCGTTCTACAATCTTAGGAGTAACACGGCGACAACGTGGTATGACCTTACCACGCCGCTAAGCCTAGTGTAGAATGATCATGGGTGAAGAAAGGGGGAACTCTTTTACTCGACTCACGGGATAGAAGCTAGTGTTTGTGTCTTTGTTAACTTCGAATTTACACCAATAAACTAGAACAAACGCTTCACACAAAGAATTACGGGAGCGCACTCCCAACCCAATCTTACTGGTAATCGAGGGCCCCAAAGGTTTGGGGAGGTACAAGCTAAGTGTTACAACACTATCGTGACTTGTACAAGACTCGGCAACACACACGCACACGCTCGCACTATTTAGATGCACACAAGTGAGCTTGCTAGCACAACGACACTTGAACACCACTAAGACTCCAATGCCCAAAATGAGCTAAGTGAGACCTTATTTATAGAAGAGCACTAAGGGTCTTCAAAGGTCTTGCTTGTGGTTGGCGTCAGCCGGCCAAGCTGGCCAATCAGCGCCCTGGTTGAGCCGCGCACGCTGGCCAGTCGCTGGCAGCCTGACGCGGGCTGGGCTGGGGAGGGCTGGCTAGGCTGGGCAGGGACTCTTCCAAGTCTCGGCCAAATGTGGGGCTTGCTTGGCTGGCACGACGGGGCAGGGCTGACGAGCCAAAGGCTGGCGCGCGATGATGGCCTGGCGGGGCTGCCTGGCCTAGGCTGGCACGCTGCCTTGCTGAAGTGCCGATGGGACTCTCATCGACTGTTGTGCGCTGGAGTGGCATGATGGCCTAGATGGCCATGGCTACTAAGGCTGGCCAAAGCTGGCCGGCGGCTAGCCCAAGGCGTCTCTTGAGCACTCCAGCCAATGAGGCTGTCTGGCGCTAAATGATGGCCTGGCGGAGCTGACATTGTGACACGGCCAATTCGGCACTGCCTTGGTCTGGCCCGGTGGTTAGGCGCCATGCGGCCATTGTCCGGCGGGCCAGTCTGGCGCACGTAGCCAGGAACAGTGGCGCACCGCGCCGAGCTGTCAAGGCTCGGCCGCCACTTCGGCCTATGCTGTCGTGTCCGGCGGCCGACCAAGCCCGAACCGCATTTCCCGGCGAACCTCCGGTGAGGTTCCGGCGAGGCTCCGACGGTGCTCCGACAATGCTCTGGCGAAGCTCCGGAGGTGCTCCGGCGGGCTGAGATGTCCACGGCTGTGTTGGAGTAGGGCCGCGCGCGAGGTGCCGTGCGTTGAAGTCGCATCCCGTGTTGGGTCCGCGCGCAGGGTCGGGCAGGTGCTCGCGCTGCTGGGCGCGGGCGCGCGCGCGCTGTTGCTGCCCGTCTGAGGGTGCCGTGCGGGGTGTTGTGTACGCACACTGGGCTGCCGAGATGCCGAGACCATGCGAGGGGGCGTGCCAGATGGCGCGCGACTGGCCTTCCAGGTGGCGCCGGCCCGGTGCGGCCGGAACTTGACGTCCGGCCGGGTCAACGGTGAATGCCGTTCAACTCTTTGACAATATACACAACATTCAGACAAGATGTAATAACAAGATTTATTGCAGGAGAACGGATAGATCTAATCAATTATTCAACGCTCGTATATCATGGAGACAGCTCCGTAATGAATCGTTATCTGCTCGTAATATTTATCTTAAATTAGCTAATGAGGTGTCCCCTTCGATTCCAAATGGTGTATAAGCAGGGGCGGATCTATAGTAGGGCCCGAGGGGGCCACGGCCCCCCCGAAAATTTTTGAAATTTTTACTACAGTATGTACATTATATATCAGAACAAGGTTATATAGAGTTTGATATCAAAGATATAGTTAAAATTCTTGTAGTGTGGTGGTGACAGAGACACCTTCTACTTTAATGATCCGTATTCGAATCCTCTTTCATTCTTTTTTTCTTCTATTTTTTTGAAGTTTATATCTGTACCTATTTTGTCTTAGGGTGTTATTCCCCTTTAATTTTTTTCTACTTAGCGTTTTTTATTCTTTAGTTTCTTTTCGAATTCTTTTTCTTTTTAGTCTTAGCAGCGCATTCTTAGTTAAAGAGCTTTTAATTCTTGTTAGTTTTTTGTTTCCTTTAAGTTCTTAGATATTTTTATTTTTTTAACCAAATTATACAAATAATTCATTATAAATATATATTAGTTTTTATGTAATATATATTTTATTGTCTTTTCACCTTTTCTATTTCCATTTATATTGTTATGATGCACTCACAATAAAAAAACCTAGTTAAAAAAATATTTCCCAAATTTAATTATGGACCTTATTATATTATTATAGTTAAAATTACTTGCCGAATAAAAAACATGGTATTAAATAAAAAGGCTATATTGCAGATGATATGATAAGAACTTGCGTTATTTTCTCCTTTATTTTCTTTGTAGCATATTATTATTATAAGTCTAAATTAATAATATGCTACACAATATTTATATCATCACATGTTATCATTACTCGTGCTTTGTCAAGGTTATAACCGATTTTTCGTTTATTGGCATTTTGTGTGTTAATTTGTTCAAAATTTAATATTTTTTAGTGGAAAGTTTCCTTTCATTTGATAACTCTTTCCAAAGAAAGATAGAAATAAAAATTGAGCATCAAAATCAAAGTTGAACTCATCGTCAACGCCATTTGCGGCCCCTCCGGTCAAAAGATTCTGGATCCGCCCCTGTGTATAAGTTTCCAACTTTTATTCTTGGAATGGATGATAGAGTACACTTGTTAGAACAACATCCATCCCAAGATGAATATTCGACACCTTGGGAATTGGGATCGAAGGTGATACTTCGCTAGCTAATGAAGATAAAAATCAAAAATCCATTTCACATTGCAATTTTCTATATTATATGGTGATAACTTTCACTTGTACTGTGATTCTTTTTCCCCGAGGCTTGTATTCCTATTATTTAATTTTATGTATGTACGTGTATCTATATGTCGATCGAGAAAAGGTGAGAAGACAAGAAAGAAAAGATGAAAATGAAAGAAAGTAAGGAAATACCATTTACGTTACAGTTTACGCCACTTTCTTTAAGAAAGAAATCGATAGTGATGGTTCTTTTCGGAGTCCATGCGTAGGGTACTTACCATGAGGACTTTTTTGTCGTGCTACTTGGCTCTTAGTCATTGGTCCTGGTAAAAAAATTATAAAATAAATAAAAAGATTTGAAGAAAAGATAAATAAAAGAAATGTCACTTGGAGCAGAGCAAGCACAACATAAGTTTAAAATTCGACTATTAGTCTCAATAAATTATGTTTCTTTTCGTTAAAGTTGAGACACGTCACCCCTATTAAGATCTAAGGAAATCTTGCTCTATGTAATAAGCCGACAATTTAGCATGAGCGCAGTATAGGGAAGGGTTGATAAATTATTTAAATAGTGACAATAAAAATATTAAGCATAGGTTATACATATATAGCCATGACTATATATTTAAGCATCGCGGTAAATCTTTTGCAATGATTCCTCTATCCTATCTTGTCTCTCATCCTCCTTTTATGGCCTGCTTAATTATGTTTATTTTATTTCATATGCAAAAGTGATTCTTGTCTCTACTACTAATAAGTTTTTTAAACCCCACAACCAATAAACTAAAAGAAAACAAATTATGAAAGGACGAATAATCATATATAAACAATAAAAGAAATTAAAAATGAGAACTTTTAGTAGGGGCATGTGGGGTCAAAAAGCGCACAGAAAAAAGAATCTGTTTTCTTCATAAAATAGTTTGCGCACTCAAAGCAGACAAAATGACCCCAACATAATGACTATCTCCACTCAATGCGCATCGTATTAGTATTATCTCTTCTCCTTTGCTTTGAGTTCATCATTATCATCTACACTCTCTGTCACACACTCATTTATCACCTTTTCATAGTATTTTCGTTTCATAAACCAGCCTATAGTTCGCAGTTTATGTTAGTTAGCAGAGCATATATGGAGAAGACACAAGTTCTTGGATCATGCGAGCACGGTAATAACGAAAATGCCAAAGAGATGATTACAGAAGGTGAAGATGAGCTCGAATTGGGCTTGGGACTGAGTCTTGGTTGTTGTGTGAATAAGGGAAACGGTAAGAATTTGAAGTCTTATGGAAGGATATTGACCGCTAATGATCTTATTAATGGATTCTCGTCTGGTAATAAGAGGGAAAGATCTGCTACTACTGATCATGATGATCATGGATCTTCTTCTTCTGCTGCTATCAGGTTTTGAATGGTTCAATTTATCTGCTGTATTTCCATTCCATCGTTTGTTTTCCACGCACACACACATGCACGCTAAACATCTTTTTTTTTTCTTGAAATTATTTGTCTTTTCTTGGAAGCAGCCAAGTTGTAGGGTGGCCACCAATAAGATCATACAGAATGAGCACAATGTTCAGCCAAGCAAAGACTTTATGCAATGAAGAGAAAGAATTTGAAAAGGGAGATGGAGCCGAAGGAGATGAACAGATTTCGTACAAGAAAATGAACCATGGGAACGAATTAAAAATCGACGTCAAAGAATCATTCGTGAAGGTGAACATGGATGGCTTGGCCATCGGTCGAAAGGTGGATTTGAGTGCTCAGAAAAGTTACGAAACTCTTGCAAAGACGTTGGAGGATATGTTCTTCACTACTCATCGTATGTTTTCCATTCTTCAACGCGTCGTCACAGTCTAATAACAGACATGAAGAAAACCATATATGTTTGTTCAATATGTAAACAGATAGCGGAAAGGAATTAATAGCAACGCATGCTTCTTCTACGAAGCTTTTGGACTCATCATCTGAGTTTGTGCTGACTTACGAGGATAGAGAAGGAGATTGGATGTTACTGGGAGATGTTCCATGGAGGTCATTATAACGTTTCACATTTTTAGCCGTGTTTCTCTAATTTTTTTGGTCAAATCGTTTCAATCTTTCGTCAATTTTTTCTTATGCCATGTAATAATGCGCAGTATGTTTCTTAACACGGTGAGACGGCTCAGAATAATGCGAACGTCTGAGGCGAATAATGGGCTTGGTATGGTATAATCTTCCCCATTTCCTACACATTATAGATTTTCTTGATTCTTTTTTAGTTTAAACATGCTTCTTATTACTAACCAATGAGTTCGTTTTCGACAGGCCCCAAGGCGCAAGAAAGGAATGAGAAACATAGGTCCAAAACTATGTAGATTCGCGGCTCCAGCCAACACGTCCTTTTTTTTTTCTTTCCTTTTTTGGGCTTATGATATGTCAGTTTTTCTTGGATTTGCACCACCTTCTTTAATCCGACATAGGTTTCATTAATTCATATTATTATATATCGTATCGTGGTCTTACTCTTACGGTGTTACCTTGACATCTTCTTACATATATCTTGTCGAAAATCTGATCTGCCCATGTTTTGGTTCAAGAAAACCATATATACATCTTATGTCACTTTTGGAAAGTTAAAGAACAGCGGTACGTTACGCTTCGAGTTTCGTACTACTGCAATTTTTCTTTTTCTTTTCCGTCCTTATACATATTCCACTCTTCATGGTCTTACTTATTTATATATTAAATTAGAGGATAATTTCTTCAAGAAATTAAGGTTTCGGCCATCGAATTATTGTAAACCTCGAGTAGATTCATGTAAATACTACTGTAATTGATCAAAACAGAAAATAAATGAGAGTGCTGCAACTTGAATTGAGGTGGTTGGACAAGAGATCAGTTTTCGATAACACGGTTGATGATTATCAAGCGGTGTTCCTCGCAAGTCGTTCGTCAAAAACAAACAATAAATATAGAAAACGAAATGTTGCTATAAAGTCATTTATCGACGAGTCGTTGTTCTTGTCCTTTTGCAATAATAGAATTGAGTGAGTAAACGTTGTGTATCGAATTGAACATAGGGTTTAATTATTTCTGATCAAAACTACTATATGTAAGTAGCAAGAGGCTGCTCCACGTTGAGAATTATTGAACAATTAGCAAGTGACATGAGATGCATGCATTGTTACCTTAAAATAGTCATAATCAGTTGAATGGAATCATTAATTGATACAAGCTGTTGGTCATCAACTTCATCATCGAATTTATTACACAATGTGCTTCTCTACTAGCATGTTGCTGAAGATATATTTTACAGAATCATATGAAGGTCGTGGCGTCGTCCTTTACTTAACTCGAATATAGTTGTTAAATTATACTTGGATACACAGAAAATAAATGAGATTGCTGCAACTATTATTCACTTGAGTTGGACAAAAGATAATCGAGATAATAAAAAACAACTTTGATCATTCAGACGTGTGAGTTGTAATATAAATATAATCGATTCAGAAGCCAATATAACTGAGAGAGGTTTGTGTGAAGCTTGATTTGAGTGGTTGGGGACGACATAAATAATTTGGGTCCGACGAAGACGGTGGGAAAAGAAATGTTGTTGGCCAACTTGGTAGATTTAATTTTATTTATTTTCCTCATTGACCATATCCGAAAAGTCTTGGAACCCATTGATCATAATAATTGTAATTCTTACACGCATTAATATTTCGTTTGTTATTATCAAATCTTACGTAAAATTTAATTTTGTTTTCATCACAAAAAATAAAATAAAATTGACCATGGGTAATAAACATCATTAAGTCTTTTTAAATTTGGTTACTTCTAGATAATTGTAGTTTTTTCCGCAAAGACGTTTATTGTCCAATCTTCTTAACAATAACCTTCTTGTATTATTGTGTTGGACTGGACCACACAATTACAGGCCGTTGACCAAAGGTAAAATCCCAGTCTTCCCCAATGATTTGCTTACACTGTTGTAAAACCCTACTAAGAATTTTATATATATTTGTTTATCTCAATTGCCAGCCGTTCTATATGTGCAGTGTAAGAAACAATCCCACAAAAACCATAAAGATAAAAACAACAAAGAGCTTAGAGAAATGGCTAGTACCGAGCAAAGAATGGTAACTAAATTACTCAGCTATTTTCCATAAATCATTTCATATATACATATATGTATCTTTTTTTCCTTTTGCTGCTGCTTATTCCTCAGAGAGAGCTAGCTGAACTGAGCAAGATCGCCCACGCCCAATACCGAGCAGCGCCTGAAAACATCAGATCGTTAGCAACCGAATTCTTCAACGAGATGGACAAAGACGGAGATGGCAAAATAGATTTAGATGAGTTCATGTCTTCCGCGACAACGAAAAGCGAGGGCTATACCTCTAAATTCTTTGAACTGATGGACAGAGATGGCAGTGGCACCCTTGAGTTCGACGAGGTTGTGACGCTTTACTACCTAATTAAAAGCGGAAGGCCATTTTGCGACATGTGTCGCCTATTTATCCCTGGTACGTTTTTCTCGTGCCTGGAGTGCTATAAAAACCCTAAAGAAGGAACAAGCTCGTATTACTTGTGCCGCGACTGCTACTTTTCTGGGAAGTCTACGCACTCTCACGAAGGTGGTGGTCAAGCTCAGTTCTATGATAACTATTTGTTGGAAGCTATGAGATATGAGGTAAAATTACATTACAACATCAGTAATTATTTTGATGGAGGACTAGGAAATGCAGCGAATAAAGTAGCCATGATCATTCGATAATAACAACTTGGCTGCGCTGCAATATCTTGTTGTTTGTCATATACATTATTACATGGATGCATGTTTACAGCAATGCATTATTGATACATGTAAAAAAAAAAACATTGTTTATCACAGCAAACGACGACGAGCACACAGGCGCAAGCTAGGGCGATGTACACCCCGAGCCAAACGACTAGCAGCTCAAACGCAATCGTCCCAGCCTCTAATACTAATCGTGTCGTGAGTATTATATATATATATATATATATATATATATATATATATATACGCACGCACTTTATGTATGCTGTGCTGCTGCCTAGCTTTGTATATGCATCATTATATAATGATGTCTGAAAACGAACATGGATGTTTCAGGTAAGAGCGGTAGCCCGTGAATTAATCAGCGGGGCGCTCTCTACAGCTATTAGTTCAGCATGTTCAATCCTGTGATATTGCCGTCTTCAGTGGTAATAACACGAGCGTCAGCAATCCTACGAACTGTCAATGGCGTTATAATATGTAAGTCAGTGTGGTTTGAATCGTGCTTCGCTATCGTTCTTGTTCTTTGTACGTAGTAACATCAACGAGTGAACGTTGTATGGATGAATGTAAATGTATTATGTAAGCACTAGTACAGAAATGCTCATGGGCGACGCATGTTAGGGATCATGGGCGACGGTTTGTAGGCGTCGCCCAGAGCAACGTCGCCCATGCGCTCAATTTTGGGCGACGGACAAACAAGCGTTGCTGAAGAGGATCATGGGCGACGGTTGGTAAAGCTGTATGCGTCGCCCATAACTATCATGGGCGACGGTTGCTACGCACGAAACCGTCGCCCATGTTCTTATTTATTTATTTTTTTTTTTCGCTGTTCATCATGGGCGTGTTGCTTCACCAGAAACCGTCGCCTCTGCTAATATTTTTTTTTTGTTTTTCCTTTTTTTTTTATGCCCAACAATGCAACCCAAAATCAATTCCAAAATTAACAATGCAACCCAAAATAGCACCAACATTCATTAAATTACTAATAATCGTAATTAAAATCAACATCTACATCATAGTCCAACAAATTCTCGTAACATAAAAACAAACATAACGTAATAGTCGTCTAACCTACATCAAAGATTACATATAAAATGCTCCGCCCACAATTCACGTACTTCATTGAGCTTTTCGTCGTCGTAAGAGAAGTGCTCTAGTATCTATAAAACAGGATAATGTTAAAACATACTAAATAAACATATTAAACTTGAAACTTAAAGAAGCTGATGGTTTTAAAGTTCAATACCGTTGGCAAGTTTGATGTATCATCTCCGCCGATACGATTCCAGATAATATCGTACATGTATCTCATGACGTAAAATCCACATAACTCGCTCTCGGCTGGTTGTCGTGGGCACTAATTTAGAAAGGTTTTCATGTGATTCAATATCGAATAATGGTAATAATTTAACACAAATAACACTGAAAATTCATATGTCAAATGCGAACCTTGCATCTCTTCCAAGAAACCTTCGATTTCCTATTCCGATTTTGGACTGCACCCGTCAACGACGCCGTGAGAATTGCCCTGAAACTCGAAATTAGATAAATAAATTAATGTTTTGATATAGAGTTACTAATATATGAACTTTATTGTATAAAAAAACTTACGCAGCTATTCGAGGACGAGCTCTTATCTTCCTTACACCGACGTTCAATGGGAGCGAATCGAACACATATACAGTGTTTGAGGGAAAATCGATGATCAATAGAATCCAATGGTCACTAAAAACAAACGAAACAAAATGATTATTTATAACATAAGCTATAAATCAGAAAAATACCTTATTTTCTTACCACACACAAAAAGGAGCAAACAAGTAAGTGCCGGCCACATGCGCATCTTTGATAATAGCAGCCAGAAAATCAACTTCACTAAAATGGGCTTGGTATGGTATAATCTTCCCCATTTCCTACACATTATAGATTTTCTTGATTCTTTTTTAGTTTAAACATGCTTCTTATTACTAACCAATGAGTTCGTTTTCGACAGGCCCCAAGGCGCAAGAAAGGAATGAGAAACATAGGTCCAAAACTATGTAGATTCGCGGCTCCAGCCAACACGTCCTTTTTTTTTTTCTTTCCTTTTTTGGGCTTATGATATCTCAGTTTTTCTTGGATTTGCACCACCTTCTTTAATCCGACATTGGTTTCATTAATTCATATTATTATATATCGTATCGTGGTCTTACTCTTACGGTGTTACCTTGACATCTTCTTACATATATCTTGTCGAAAATCTGATCTGCCCATGTTTTGGTTCAAGGTTGGGGGGCTGCTGAAAAATCTCGCATACGATCCCGAGGGCCACTTCCACGACTGATCAGGCCATTACAAGCTGCTTCCTGAGCCTTCCCAACCAAACGGTCGCAGCTGCCATCAGTTCATGCATCATCTGTCAAGTTCACACCACACTTGTAGGCAGATCTGCGTGAATTGGAGCGAGCAAGGGAGTTGTTCGTGTTGACAAGTTGATTTCAGCGGTTGGACTGTGAAGCGAAGGCGAGGAGCTGCGGCAGTTTGAGCTGTGAGCGGGTGCACGGGACTGACCAAGGGCAAATCTGAGCCGAGTACGGGCCGGGCTGCAGCTGAGACCGACTGACGGACGTAGCGGGCTGATTTGTGGGCTGATACGGCTGTGACGGGCTGCGGGCGTAGGAGGAGCAGCGAACGGAAGTCCGAGAGAGAGCAAGGAAAAGGTTGAAGTGGTTCGCCCACTAGCTGCTCGACAAAATTCCTCAACGGAGGATTAACCCCGAAGGCGTAATTCAGGGAAGAAACTATATTTTTCTCTTTGTCATTTACGTTCTCCGTCGTGTTAATACTTCATATGAGTAGCTAATTTCGTAGTATTTGAGATAAAGATGAACCCTAGCGATATCGTACGTGTTTAAAAAGTATTATTGATTTGGCTATTATTACGACTCGGTTACGAATTACGATATTATTTTGATTATGTCTATGTGGTCGAAATAATTGACGGGAAATCGTACGCTACGCTCGAGAGAGGGGCGACGATTAGACCACTCGTAAACGAGCGGAATAAACTCATCGCTAGAGATAGGTTGAACTACCCCGCCGGATTAGAGTCAAATCTAATAGCGGGATTCATCGTTATTTATTGCGGTCTGCGATTAAATAAGTTAGGGAAGCTTGCCCAGCTATAAGACGTAGATTAGTTGTTACGAGTCGAAGCGAGTAAGCGCAGTTTCGCCCAATCGTAGAAACTCGTATACATACCGTAGGAATCCTCACGGTCTAATAATTAGCTAAAATATATAGCAAGTTTGTCGTTCGATTGAGCTAGGGGGATTCGAAGTCTCAAATACTTTGCTTTCATCGTCTCAACCCCGTAGTCGTTATTTTATAATATTTTTATTTTTGTGTTTATCGCTTATTTAGTTTATCGTTATTTATATTTTTATCAAACCAAAAATATTTACTAGAATATTTAAACGACGGTTTTCTAAAGTATATAGTTCCTTTGGGTTCGATACTCGAATACTTGCCATTTCTATGCTATTTTCGATAGGTACACTTGCCTGTTGAGCGTAGATAGTTTGTCGATATTCGTTTTATTTTTATTACTCGATCCGCTCGATCAAGTTTTTATTTGTTAGGTGAGCCTGATTCTTTGACCATTCAAAGGAGAAAACAAAAGGCTAAGTGAAGCTTCATGTGGGAAACAAAGAAACAAAGGAAGAAAAAGCTATGTTAGGCACCGATTTAATATTCAACGAGGACAGCTGCAAATTTATTTCTTATGTCCACATAGAAATTCATGCCATTCCCTCGCCTATAAATAGGCATAAAACGATGCAGTAGCTCTACTCCAATTAGGTTCGTTCCTCGAAATCCAGATTCAGAAAGGAGAAAACACCACAGCCATACAGATCTTCTCCTCTCCTCTGATTATTTTCTGTAGCCTACTCTAATATTGTTGTAGTGCTTTTGTATCACGTCAGTGTACGTGTTTGTAATCTCTCCACATAATAAAGAAGTTCTACCCTCCGGCCCGTGGACGTAGGTCATTATGACCGAACCACGTAAATCTCGTGTCACTGTCCAAATTTATTTTTCGTCTCGTTTATTTATTATCGTCATTTTTCGGGCAAATAATTATCGGGGATTTTCCGAATATCCTAACAAATTGGTATCAGAGCCAACCCCGATTTATTTTTTAGCCACCATGACGATAACAAAAATGTCAATTGAAAAGTTCGACAGAAATGTCAACTTTGCAATGTGGAGTCTCAAGATGGAGGCCATACTCATTCAAGACGGTTGCGAGGTGGCGCTAGAAGGCGCAAAGAAGAAACCGACCGAAATGAAGGACGATCAATTTAGTGAATTGGACAAGAAAGCCAGATCGGCTATTATCTTAAATCTCTCTTACGAGGTTTTACAAGAAGTTGCCACGGAGACGACGGCCATGGGTATGTGGGATGCGTTAAAAGCTATCTACATGAAGAAGACTAAGGAGAATCGGCTTTATTTAAAGCAGATGCTTTACAGTATGAAAATGATGGAAGGTACTTCTATTATTTCGCATCTCGATAAATTTGATTCTATCATTATTGATTTGGCGAACGTAGAAGTCAAAGTGACGGACGAAGATCAGGCCATAATATTGTTGTGTTCCCTTCCCTCATCTTTAAAACATTTTCGTGACACGATTATATACGGAAAAGACACGATATCATATTCTAGTGTCAAATCCGCTTTACAATCGAAAGAACAGATAGACAGGGATATTACGGGAGAAACAAGTGGTAGCCAGGCAGAAGGCCTGTTTGCACGGGGAAGACCAGAACGTAGAGACGCTGAAAATAGCAGATCTAAAGAAAGGTCAAAATCCAGGTACAGAAATAAAGTCTGTAATTTTTGCAAGAAAAAGGGACTCATTAAAGCTGATTGTTTTAAATTAAAAAATAAGGAGAAAAATAATCAGCAAAATAATAAACCCGCCGAAGCTAGTTTAGCTACTGATGAGAGCGATGGAACTATTTTTGTAGCAACTGCAAATGTTGTTAGGTCTGATAATGAGTGGATCTTAGATTCGGGTTGTTCTTACCACATAAGTCGGAGTCGGGATTGTTTTTCCACATATGAAAATTTTGATGGTGGATATGTCTTAATGGGAAATGATGCTCCGTGTAAAGTTGTTGGTAAAGGCACAGTTAGGATCAAGATGTTCGACGGAATCATCCGAACGCTCACAGAAGTCAGACATGTTCCAGATATGAAGAGAAATCTTATCTCTTTAGGCACACTTGAATCTCAAGGGTGCAGGTTCTCAGGTGAAGGTGGAGTTTTGAAAATTGCCAGAGGTGCCCTCGTCGTAATGAAAGCTTGCAGGTCTGGAAATTTATATGTTTTGCAGGGAACTACAATTACAGGTTCCGCTGCAGTTTCGACATCCCCGGAGGTTGATACCACGAAATTATGGCATATGCGACTTGGACACATGGGAGAAAAAGGCTTAACGATTTTAAGCAAGCGGGGCCTACTTTGCGGTCAAAGTACTGGTAAGATGGACTTTTGCGAACACTGTATTTTTGGGAAGCAGAAACGAGTCAGCTTCAATTCGCCAGCAGTCCACAGGACGAAAGGTACTTTGGACTATATTCATTCTGATGTATGGGGTCCTTCTCGTGTTCCGTCCAAAGGTGGTGCAAGATATATGTTGACTTTCATTGATGATTTTTCAAGGAAAGTCTGGGTCTATTTTCTTAAGCAGAAAAGTGATGTTTTCCTAACATTTAAACAATGGAAAGCTTTGATTGAAAAGCAGACAGGAAAACAGATCAAGCGGTTGCGGACAGATAATGGCTTAGAATTTTGCGGAAGCGAGTTCAACGAGTTTTGCAAGAATGAAGGAATTGCTCGACATCACACTGTTCGAATGACGCCTCAACAAAATGGTGTTGCCGAGCGCATGAACCGGACACTTTTAGAGAGAGCTCGATGTATGATCTCCAACGCTGGTTTGACAAATGATTTTTGGGCTGAAGCTATCGCTGCAGCATGTTATATTGTCAACCGTTCACAGTGTTCACCGATCAATTTTAAGACCCCTGAGGAAGTATGGTCAGGTACTCCTGCTGATTACTCAAACTTAAGAATATTTGGGTGCCCAGCTTATATGCACGTAAACGAGGGAAAATTAGAGCCTAGAGCTAAGAAATGTATTTTCCTTGGTTACGCTTCAGGGGTGAAAGGATATAGACTATATAATCCTGATCCCAAGTCACCCAAATTTATAATTAGCAGAGATGTTACGTTTGACGAGTCTCTATGTTACATCCTTCAAAAGAGTCTACTAATCTTTCTAATCAAGAAAAGGAGGATAGTGTACACAGTGAGGTGGAGCTCGAGATCAACAAAGATCCTTCAGATGATCCTGCTACGAGTTCAACAGATCAGAATGAACCAGAACCTGATTCAGATCCTGTTGAAGATGAAAGCACCGAGCAGGAATATTCTATAGCCAGAGATAGGGAGAGACGAGAGATTCGACTACCACAGCGGTACGTAAATTTAGTTTCGTACGCTTTATCAGTGGCGCAAGAAACAGGTGGAGGCGGCGAACCTTCTACCTATCCGGAGGCAATAAGCGATGATAATTCTGATAAGTGGCTGGTAGCAATGAATGAAGAAATTGAGTCTCTGCACAAGAACGGTACGTGGATTCTTGTTCCTCCGCCGAAGAAAAAGAAAATAGTCGGATGTAAGTGGGTCTTCAAAAGAAAGAAGGTTTATCTGGTACGGACGATGCAAGGTATAAGGCACGATTAGTCGCGAAAGGCTATAGTCATGTACAAGGTGCTGATTTTAATGACGTATTCTCACCTGTTGTTAGACATAGATCTATTCGTGTATTACTTGCATTCGTTGCCATGTATGATTTGGAGTTAGAACAGCTTGACGTCAAGACGGCGTTCTTACATGGTGATTTAGATGAACAGATTTATATGAAGCAACCTGAAGGCTTCATAGTTGAAGGCAAGGAAGACCAAGTTTGCCTGTTGAAGAAATCCTTATACGGATTAAAGCAGTCTCCAAGACAGTGGTATAAACGTTTTGATTCTTTCATGTTGGGTCATGGTTTCTCCAGGAGCAAGTATGATAGTCGTGTTTACTTCCGGAAGTTAAATGACAGTTCGTTCATTTATCTATTGTTATATGTTGATGACATGCTCATTGCGGCTAAGAATCTTGCAGAAATTCATCAGTTGAAGGCCTTATTGAATGGTGAATTTGAAATGAAGGATTTAGGAGCAGCTAAGAAGATTCTTGGTATGGAGATTAGACGTGATAGAGGAGCTGGTAAGTTGCACCTGACCCAGGAAAGTTACCTCAAGAAGGTTTTAGAGAGATTTGGCATGAGCGATGCCAAACCAGTCAGCACTCCTCTTGCTAGCCATTTTAGGCTAAGCGCTGCTCAGTCACCATCATCAGATGAGGAAGAAGCGTACATGGCACGAGTTCCTTACTCTAGTGCAGTCGGCAGTATTATGTATGCAATGGTATGTACACGTCCTGATATTTCACAGGCTGTTAGTGTTGTTAGCAGATATATGGCTAATCCAGGAAAATAACACTGGCAAGCAGTGAAGTGGATTCTCAGATACTTGAAGGGTACTCTAAGCTTTTGTTTGGAGTTTGGCAGAAACAGTGATACTCTCGTTGGCTTCGTCTATTCAGACTACGCAGGTGATCTCGATAAACGACGATCTCTTACTGGTTATGTATTTTGTATTGGAGGTTGTGCGGTTAGCTGGAAATCTACTCTACAGCATGTAGTGGCGCTATCTACTACTGAAGCAGAATACATGGCGATTACTGACGCGATCAAGGAAGCATTATGGTTGACAGGGTTATTCAGCGAATTAACCCAGAATCAGGGAGTCATTACTATTTTCTGTGATAGTCAAAGTGCGATTCATTTGACTAAGGATCAGATGTATCACGAAAGGACTAAACATTTGATGTTAAGTATCATTTTATTCGTGATATCATTGCAGATAAGAAGGTGTTTATCAAGAAGATCAACACAAAGGATAATCCTGCGGATTTGTTTACGAAAGCTCTTCCAGTTTCCAAGTTCAAGCATTGCTTGGACTTGATTGGTGTTTTACAGTTGGTGAAGTAGCCCGTTGGGCTAAGGTCGGAGGGAGATAAAGATGTTATTAATTAAGGTGGAGTGATTTCTGGAATCAAGCTCAAGGTGGAGATTTGTTAGGTGAGCCTGATTCTTTGACCATTCAAAGGAGAAAACAAAAGGCTAAGTGAAGCTTCATGTGGGAAACAAAGAAACAAAGGAAGAAAAAGCTATATTAGGCACCGATTTAATATTCAACGAGGACAGCTGCAAATTTATTTCTTATGTCCACATAGAAATTCATGCCATTCCCTCGCCTATAAATAGGCATAATACGATGCAGTAGCTCTACTCCAATTAGGTTCGTTCCTCGAAATCCAGATTCAGAAAGGAGAAAACACCACAGCCATACAGATCTTCTCCTCTCCTCTGATTATTTTCTGTAGCCTACTCTAATATTGTTGTAGTGCTTTTGTATCACGTCAGTGTACGTGTTTGTAATCTCTCCACATAATAAAGAAGTTCTACCCTCCGGCCCGTGGACGTAGGTCATTATGACCGAACCACGTAAATCTCGTGTCACTGTCCAAATTTATTTTTCGTCTCGTTTATTTATTATCGTCATTTTTCGGGCAAATAATTATCGGGGATTTTCCGAATATCCTAACAAAAACCATATATACATCTTATGTCACTTTTGGAAAGTTAAAGAACAGCGGTACGTTACGCTTCGAGTTTCGTACTACTGCAATTTTTCTTTTTCTTTTCCGTCCTTATACATATTCCACTCTTCATGGTCTTACTTATTTATATATTAAATTAGAGGATAATTTCTTCAAGAAATTAAGGTTTCGGCCATCGAATTATTGTAAACCTCGAGTAGATTCATGTAAATACTACTGTAATTGATCAAAACAGAAAATAAATGAGAGTGCTGCAACTTGAATTGAGGTGGTTGGACAAGAGATCAGTTTTCGATAACACGGTTGATGATTATCAAGCGGTGTTCCTCGCAAGTCGTTCGTCAAAAACAAACAATAAATATAGAAAACGAAATGTTGCTATAAAGTCATTTATCGACGAGTCGTTGTTCTTGTCCTTTTGCAATAATAGAATTGAGTGAGTAAACGTTGTGTATCGAATTGAACATAGGGTTTAATTATTTCTGATCAAAACTACTATATGTAAGTAGCAAGAGGCTGCTCCACGTTGAGAATTATTGAACAATTAGCAAGTGACATGAGATGCATGCATTGTTACCTTAAAATAGTCATAATCAGTTGAATGGAATCATTAATTGATACAAGCTGTTGGTCATCAACTTCATCATCGAATTTATTACACAATGTGCTTCTCTACTAGCATGTTGCTGAAGATATATTTTACAGAATCATATGAAGGTCGTGGCGTCGTCCTTTACTTAACTCGAATATAGTTGTTAAATTATACTTGGATACACAGAAAATAAATGAGATTGCTGCAACTATTATTCACTTGAGTTGGACAAAAGATAATCGAGATAATAAAAAACAACTTTGATCATTCAGACGTGTGAGTTGTAATATAAATATAATCGATTCAGAAGCCAATATAACTGAGAGAGGTTTGTGTGAAGCTTGATTTGAGTGGTTGGGGACGACATAAATAATTTGGGTCCGACGAAGACGGTGGGAAAAGAAATGTTGTTGGCCAACTTGGTAGATTTAATTTTATTTATTTTCCTCATTGACCATATCCGAAAAGTCTTGGAACCCATTGATCATAATAATTGTAATTCTTACACGCATTAATATTTCGTTTGTTATTATCAAATCTTACGTAAAATTTAATTTTGTTTTCATCACAAAAAATAAAATAAAATTGACCATGGGTAATAAACATCATTAAGTCTTTTTAAATTTGGTTACTTCTAGATAATTGTAGTTTTTTCCGCAAAGACGTTTATTGTCCAATCTTCTTAACAATAACCTTCTTGTATTATTGTGTTGGACTGGACCACACAATTACAGGCCGTTGACCAAAGGTAAAATCCCAGTCTTCCCCAATGATTTGCTTACACTGTTGTAAAACCCTACTAAGAATTTTATATAGATTTGTTTATCTCAATTGCCAGCCGTTCTATATGTGCAGTGTAAGAAACAATCCCACAAAAACCATAAAGATAAAAACAACAAAGAGCTTAGAGAAATGGCTAGTACCGAGCAAAGAATGGTAACTAAATTACTCAGCTATTTTCCATAAATCATTTCATATATACATATATGTATCTTTTTTTCCTTTTGCTGCTGCTTATTCCTCAGAGAAAGCTAGCTGAACTGAGCAAGATCGCCCACGCCCAATACCGAGCAGCGCCTGAAAACATCAGATCGTTAGCAACCGAATTCTTCAACGAGATGGACAAAGACGGAGATGGCAAAATAGATTTAGATGAGTTCATGTCTTCCGCGACAACGAAAAGCGAGGGCTATACCTCTAAATTCTTTGAACTGATGGACAGAGATGGCAGTGGCACCCTTGAGTTCGACGAGGTTGTGACGCTTTACTACCTAATTAAAAGCGGAAGGCCATTTTGCGACATGTGTCGCCTATTTATCCCTGGTACGTTTTTCTCGTGCCTGGAGTGCTATAAAAACCCTAAAGAAGGAACAAGCTCGTATTACTTGTGCCGCGACTGCTACTTTTCTGGGAAGTCTACGCACTCTCACGAAGGTGGTGGTCAAGCTCAGTTCTATGATAACTATTTGTTGGAAGCTATGAGATATGAGGTAAAATTACATTACAACATCAGTAATTATTTTGATGGAGGACTAGGAAATGCAGCGAATAAAGTAGCCATGATCATTCGATAATAACAACTTGGCTGCGCTGCAATATCTTGTTGTTTGTCATATACATTATTACATGGATGCATGTTTACAGCAATGCATTATTGATACATGTAAAAAAAAAAACATTGTTTATCACAGCAAACGACGACGAGCACACAGGCGCAAGCTAGGGCGATGTACACCCCGAGCCAAACGACTAGCAGCTCAAACGCAATCGTCCCAGCCTCTAATACTAATCGTGTCGTGAGTATTATATATATATATATATATATATATATATATATATATATATATATATATATATACGCACGCACTTTATGTATGCTGTGCTGCTGCCTAGCTTTGTATATGCATCATTATATAATGATGTCTGAAAACGAACATGGATGTTTCAGGTAAGAGCGGTAGCCCGTGAATTAATCAGCGCGGCGCTCTCTACAGCTATTAGTTCAACATGTTCAATCCTGTGATATTGCCGTCTTCAGTGGTAATAACACGAGCGTCAGCAATCCTACGAACTGTCAATGGCGTTATAATATGTAAGTCAGTGTGGTTTGAATCGTGCTTCGCTATCGTTCTTGTTCTTTGTACGTAGTAACATCAACGAGTGAACGTTGTATGGATGAATGTAAATGTATTATGTAAGCACTAGTACAGAAATGCTCATGGGCGACGCATGTTAGGGATCATGGGCGACGGTTTGTAGGCGTCGCCCAGAGCAACGTCGCCCATGCGCTCAATTTTGGGCGACGGACAAACAAGCGTTGCTGAAGAGGATCATGGGCGACGGTTGGTAAAGCTGTATGCGTCGCCCATAACTATCATGGGCGACGGTTGCTACGCACGAAACCGTCGCCCATGTTCTTATTTATTTATTTTTTTTTTTCGCTGTTCATCATGGGCGACGGTTGCTTCACCAGAAACCGTCGCCTCCGCTAATATTTTTTTTTTGTTTTTCCTTTTTTTTTTTATGCCCAACAATGCAACCCAAAATCAATTCCAAAATTAACAATGCAACCCAAAATAGCACCAACATTCATTAAATTACTAATAATCGTAATTAAAATCAACATCTACATCATAGTCCAACAAATTCTCGTAACATAAAAACAAACATAACGTAATAGTCGTCTAACCTACATCAAAGATTGCATATAAAATGCTCCGCCCACAATTCACGTACTTCATTGAGCTTTTCGTCGTCGTAAGAGAAGTGCTCTAGTATCTATAAAACAGGATAATGTTAAAACATACTAAATAAACATATTAAACTTGAAACTTAAAGAAGCTGATGGTTTTAAAGTTCAATACCGTTGGCAAGTTTGATGTATCATCTCCGCCGATACGATTCCAGATAATATCGTACATGTATCTCATGACGTAAAATCCACATAACTCGCTCTCGGCTGGTTGTCGTGGGCACTAATTTAGAAAGGTTTTCATGTGATTCAATATCGAATAATGGTAATAATTTAACACAAATAACACTGAAAATTCATATGTCAAATGCGAACCTTGCATCTCTTCCAAGAAACCTTCGATTTCCTATTCCGATTTTGGACTGCACCCGTCAACGACGCCGTGAGAATTGCCCTGAAACTCGAAATTAGATAAATAAATTAATGTTTTGATATAGAGTTACTAATATATGAACTTTATTGTATAAAAAAACTTACGCAGCTATTCGAGGACGAGCTCTTATCTTCCTTACACCGACGTTCAATGGGAGCGAATCGAACACATATACAGTGTTTGAGGAAAATCGATGATCAATAGAATCCAATGGTCACTAAAAACAAACGAAACAAAATGATTATTTATAACATAAGCTATAAATCAGAAAAATACCTTATTTTCTTACCACACACAAAAAGGAGCAAACAAGTAAGTGCCGGCCACATGCGCATCTTTGATAATAGCAGCCAGGAAATCAACTTCACTATTTGGTGCATCCCCATGTTCCATAGCTGCCAATCGATTCGGGTGGCAACACTTGAAATTCTCGGACTCCTTACTAAGATATCTGAGATAATGATTACTCAATAAAATGTATAAAAGCGAAAATCAAAACTTATAACGACTTATTGTTTCAACGAAATACTAAATAATACCTCAAAAAAAGTTGAATAACTGAAGAATCCACACTCACGAACTTGAACAGATCGACGAAGTCATTGTTGTCAAGATACACTTTGTGGTCTTCGTTATCTGGATTGTAGTAGACATCTGTCATACAGAACGAGAGGGAAGCTGACATTCGTCGATCGTCGCGTGACGCAAGGTAATCGAACAACTGGCGACACTGCGGTCCCAAACTACGCACGACCATCTGATCGAGGCGTGCGATATCGTTATCTTCATGAATGGACACACCTGGCGCTTTCGCTGGCGACTTTCCTTTCGCTGGCGACTTTCCTTTTGCTGGCGATTTCCCTTTCTGTGGCGACTTTATTCCCTTTCTGGCGCTTTCGCTGGCGACTTTCCTTTGCTCATTCGGCCACGAAAGTAGTCCTTAGTTCTATTATTAGCTTGGAGGATTGATTCAGATATTTCCTTGTCTTCGGGGTGCATGTGCATCAGCGGATCCTCGCTAACCCATTCGGGTCGCCGACCTATATACCCCGCCGTGCCGAGATGGTGCGGGTATAAGCTGTGAGATATACTTTGCTTAGCTTTCTGACTAATCTCCTGCAATATTAAAAAAAAAATAGGTGTGAACATATATAGATATAATATATTATTTTATATATGGAAAATTAGAGGACCTTCTTATATCACCTGAAATTCTGCGGCTTCCCTATGGTCCCTCCACTCCTGCAGTGCTTCCTGACTGAGGTGCTCGTATTCATTAGCCAACTCAGGCCCTTTCTTCTTCTCCTTGACAGCATATTTGTGCTTCCAATTCTTGCGAAGCTCACCAGCGTTTTTGAGGACCTTCTTCTTTATAGCTGAATTATCAGGCAAGTTCCAGGTCCGCTGATAAAATACTTTGGTATTAGTATCAATTATACGACAGATAATGAAGATATAAAATAATCATTTAAAATTACCTGAACATCTGCCCAAAGTACCTCCTTGAGCCCTTCGTCGATATGGCGCCAATTGGTCACGTAGTCGGTAATCTGTGACCTTGTCACGTGACCAATGTAGTTGCTAAATTTCACCCTTGAATCATTGTCAGGGCCTATGCACGTACCAGCGTCGTCGAACTGCAAGATGCACATCCGATGCAGCACTCAATTTCTTACGTAGATTCTTCATGCTGTAAGGGCCTCTCTTGCGCCTATTCGTCCCGCTTGATTCGGTACCAGGCGAAGAAGTTGTGGGGGGATCCGAAGACATTGTACCTGAAATTATAACAAAAAGGATTAATTTAGCAAAAAAAAGACATACACTGTAGATAAATAGAAAATGAGTACAAAATGTTTTAATAATACTTACAAATTTTGAATTTATCAACAATACATTCCCTCGTCGTGATTTGAAACTATATATCTACGAAAATTTGTATCATCTTCCGCAATAGGGACGTGTTCCACACCGGTAGGAAATGGGAATGTCTCATCGCTTCTGTCATAGTCCTCTTCATCATCCACATCATCGATGCCAACAACACTTCTCTTTCCTTGAAGAACAATATGCCATCCACTATTAGCAGGATTTCAACGTAGAATATTTGTTTTTCTTGCACTGCGAGGATGAAAGGATCGTCCACATAACCCACTTTCTGTAAGTCCACTAGTGTTAATCCTAACTCTGGATCTTTCCGAACGCCTTGTCTGTTATCAGCCCACTGACAACGTAGTAAAACAAATTTTACGTTGTTCTTGTAGACGAGTTCCCATATTTCTTCGATAAACCCATAGTATGAACTTGCATTACTCGTAACTTGAGCATCCTTTCCACGAGATACTTCTCTCGAAAACGCAACTAATGTGACCCCACTGTTCTGCGATGCACTCCTATCATCTCGCCTTTTCGTATAAAACGTGTACCCATTGATGTCATAACCTTCATAAGTCGCAACAGTCCATTCGGGTCCCCATGCCAGCCATTTTATCATCTCACTGCAATCCGATCCGGTATCTGCATAAAGTGTCCTCGTTCTGAACCAGCTAAGAATAGTCTATTATGCTCATTTATGTACCAGAGCTCCGATTTTTTTGGATTTTCGCGCCGTAATGTAGCCATATGCTCCTCCATAAACGGGTGCACTTCAGGAATATGACGCAACACGAGGAAATGAGCACTTTCCCATAGTTCTCTCGATACTGTCTTGTACTGCGGTTTCGTCAATGACTTCCCTCCTAGTCGTCCATCGTGGCGAGAGGTAGGTATCCCAACCGCTTGAACATTTGCCAAGTACGAAGAGCAAAACTCAACGCATTCCTCTGTAGTGTATCCTTCAACTATACTACCTTCCGGACGATATCGATTTCTAACATATCCCTTAAGGATCTTCATATATCGTTCAAATGGATACATATATCTCATGTGAACAGGGCCACATATCTTGATTTCTCGAACTAGATGTACGACTAAATGTACCATTATGTCGAAAAAAGACGGAGGAAAGAACATCTCGAAGCGGCACAATGTTATTACGACATCCGCTTGTAGCTCGTCTAGCACCTCGGGATCAAGAACTTTATTGCATATTGCATTGAAAAAGAAACACAATTTTGAAATGCAGTGACGAACGTGCTTCGGCATTATACTACGGATTGCAATTGGCAGTAGATGCTGCATCAATGCATGACAGTCATGAGACTTGTAACCCACCAGCTTCAGGTCTTTCATCGAGACATATCTCCTTATGTTACTGGCATAACCGGATGGGACTTTAATACCTTTTAGACACTGGCAAAAACTTAACTTCTCAGCCCTGCTAAGTGTGAAGCAGGCCGAGGGAAGAAAAGTCCTCTTTCCCTTTTCAATCGGTGCTAGCTCAGGGCCTCATTCGAAGTTCGACCATGTCAAGCCTGGCTTTTAGTCCATCTTTTGTTTTACCAGGCATATTTAGAAGGGTTCCTACAATGCTATCACACACGTTTTTCTCAACGTGCATCACATCGATGCAGTGTCTGACGTCGAGATTCTCCCAATAAGGTAGCTCCCAAAATATTGATCTTTTCTTCCAGACATTGCCGTCTTTCGATGTTTTGCACTTCTTACCAAATTGAGTATTGATGTGTGCGACGATATCACTCGATTCCATGCCTGTCAACGGTATTGTAGATCTTGAAGTCTCGCTTTCCCCGTTAAACAGTGGTAGAAGCTTCTTCTTCGTTCTATATTCGTGGCTACGTGGCAGGAATTTTCGATGGCCCATGTAGGTGTGTTTCCTACAGTTGTTCAACCACTGACTGTCCGTATTATCCCCACAAATTGGACAAGCTTTCTTGCCTTTTACACTATAGCCAGACAGATTCCCATAAGCCGGGAAATCATTTATAGTACAGAATACCATGGTGCGTAGCGTAAACCGTGATCTGACTGATGCATCGTACACTTCAACTCCTTTGTACCAGAGTGCTTTCAGATCGTCGATCAACGGAGCCAAGTAGACATCAATGTCATTTCCAGGTTGTTTTGGACCGGAGATTAAACACGATAACATGATGAATTTTCTTTTCATCGTAAGCCACGGAGGGAGGTTATAGATACAAAGCAGCACAAGCCAAGTACTGTGACGGCTGCTTAAATCGCAAAAAGGATTTATCCCATCAGTGCAAAGCCCCAGTCGGAGATTTCGTGCCTCGCCTCCAAATTCAGAATACATCGAATCAATGTTCCTCCATTGCGGAGAATCCGCCGGATGTCTCAATTTTCCATCCTTTTTTCTTTCCTCATCATGCCATCTAAACATCTTAGCATCGTCGGCATTTGAGAACATACGTTTTAGTCTCGGAACTATTGGTAAGTACCACAAAACTTTAGCGGGGGGGCCACCGACTTCGTCCGTTCTTTTATAACGCCAGGTGTCGCATGTCGGGCACTTATCAGCCGACTCGTAATCACCCCTATAAAGTATGCAGTCGTTCGGACAAGCGTGTATTCTTTCGTACTGTAAATTCAATGGGCACAATAAGTTCTTTGCCTCGTAGGTCGACGTTGGAAGCTCATTGCCATCTGGAAGCATATCCGCAAATATTTCTATAAGTGTTGAGAAACACTTGTCTGAAATACCAAATTTAGCCTTAACGTTCAGCAACTTGAAGACAGCAGACAACTTTGTGTACTTTGAGCACGCAGTGTACAAAGGAATATTGTTGTCCCTAACAAGGCTGTCAAATATGGGAGGACGTTCTTCAAAATCCTCTTGGACATCACGCAGCATTTCCTCGATACGATCATTATCGTCGTCCACAGAATCTTCAGCTACGACATTGTCCTCCACATCTAGTGGCACTCTTGTACTAGTTCCGACACTCGCTGAACTAGCTACATCTATGATGGCTTCACCATGCCAGATCCAATTCGTATACCCAGATTTAAAACCAGCTATTAGCAAATGTTCCTTCACAACATCACTATTCCACCAGTTCATGTTATTGCAATTACGACACGGGCACGAAATTTTCGATTGCCTTTTTTTCCTACGATTCTGTTCTGCACATCTCATAAATTCGTCAACACCCTTCGCATACTCAGTCGTTGTTCGCTTACTATACATCCAACCCCGTACAAATAAAAATTTACGAGTAATTCACATAAAAGCAAGTACAATCGATCGAGAGGCTTTGATAGGGTCCTTATCGCTCCAACCTAACCCATCTTAAACATTCACTGTCGCTTGTAAATGTGTCTTTGAGTGTCGATGTTGACAAAAATTCGGCAGCATTTCCCCACATTTCTCCAAGTAGACGAAAAAATATGAAAAGGATATATATCCAATCCATATGTCTACCCGGAGAACATTTAAGGGAATTTTTAATCAACATCGACACTCAAACACACATTTACATCCTAAAGCGACAGTGAACGTTTAAGAACGGTCCCAAACGGGGACCATTCAAAGTTTTCTCCTAATGAAAAAACCTTGAACGAGTATCTAAGCTTCAATTGAAACTTAAATTCACAAAGACGAAGGAATAAAAATCAAATACGAACTTACGTATTGCTGTCCAAAGCAATAATATCACCAAACTTCGCCTAATCGACAAGATAGCCCAAATCCTCCAAAATTTGGCACAAAACCTATGCTTCGCAACATATAAACTCAATATCAGACTCAAACTTATGCACGTAATATTCTCTATTTTGAAATAGAGAAATATGAAAAATTCAATTTTCGACGAATTCAACCAAATATCCCAAATTGTCCAAACTTCACCCAAAACAAGGGACTTACCGTGTTTCGTAGCCCGGAATCGTCGCAAAAAAGTCAACGTCTCCGGAAAAATTCGCCGAGAGAATAGAGGTCGCGGCCAATTTTCGACCAAAAATTCCAACTAGTCCAAATTTCACCCAAAAAACCTAATTTCGACAAAATCAAGCTAATATCAACCTTAAATCAACTATAACACAAGAATAAGCTATGAAATCACAAAAATCAAGCTCTAAAATGCGAAAATTCGAAACCTAATATTTCGAAAAAAACCCCAAATTCGAGCCATTCAAGCCGTATATCATGAAATAGAAAGAGGGGAATTGAATAGTGGAGTTCTTACCGTGTTCTAAACGCTCGGATAGGCCGAAAATGGTTTGATTCCGCCGGAAAATCGCCAAAGCCGTGGTGGGGGTCGTGTTTTTCGTCTTGGCTCTGAAATAGTAAGTGAGGAAGAGGAGTGTTTAAAGACGGGTCATGGGCGACGGTTGTCACCTATTTTTCCCGTAACCGTCGCCCATGATATAAGAAAAAAATAATTTTTTTTTTAAAACATGGACGGCGCATGTGTCTAAACAGCCGTCGCCTATGGTACGTAAAAAAAAAAAATTTAAAAGAATTGAAAATCATAGGCGACGCACGTGTCGTTATAACCGTCGCCCACAAGTTTTTCATATCATAGGCGACGCGTTGTGGGAGATAACCGTCGCCTATGATCATCGATACTTAAAAAAAATAACCAAAATACCACCGCGTCCATTATGGGCGACGAGTTTCCCGAACCCGTCGCCCATTGTGCCGTAGCCTATTCATCATTCTCTACTAGTGAAGTCATCAATGGTATTATCGTTCTTGTTTCTTGTAAATAATAGCTTCGTATGGATGAATGTAACGTAAGTCATAAGTGTGGTTTGAATCGAGTTATTCTTTGGTTCTTTGTGAAACAATAGCAGCGAGTATTTATTGATGAATGAATGTACGAAAGCCTTATCCGCAGAAGTAGTCCTCCCTTGGATTGGGATGTAACCCTAATATATGAAAATGTTTTCAACAGTTTATAAATGGTATCCTTTTCACAAATGGAAACCCAAGCAGGAGGCTGATACAAAGAAGAGATTATAATAGAAATTTTTGGTAGTTGGATGAAAATAAAGGGCATTTTTCTGTAGGTAGGCGCAAACAACCAAGAACCTAACTTCACAATGTTTACTTTTCAGAACGAAGCCTTTTTGTCCGTTTTTGTACGTAACCATCTCCCACCAAAGTCATGTTCGAAAATAAATGCTAGGTTTCCTAGGTGGATTAACGCCTCTAATTTTGAAGAGATGTATGGATGAATTATTCGTTCGTACTGTATGACATTCAATCACGAATCGATTCACTCTTTCATCGAGTAAATCATTAAAGTGCTTGGGGCGAAAAACTTTGATCTTAAAATTATTTGGGACAAAATTAGCGATATTTATTACAGGTTGCTTCATAAAAGGGGGTTAAACTTTTGGGACATTCATCAAGAAAATGATTCAGTTTCGATTCAAGTAAATTACTGAATCGACTCTAGACACACTTTGATCTTGCAAAATGAGACCATCGGGACTTTTTATGGGACATTCTATCGTGATATTCAGTTCTTCAACAAAGCCATCAAATCTTAAAACATGGGCATCTTTCGGACATCCTATCATGAGAAGATTCGTGTTTTTTTCATCAAGCAAACCGTCAAATGAATCTTCTCGTGTTATTTTCTGTTTGTTTTTTCGCGTGCTTATCTCATACACGAACGATACGCTTGACGAGCAAAAGACAATTTAAACGTCGTCATATACGAACCCATAATAATTAAAGGCCAAGCAAGCAAGCAAGCAACACCACAATGTAATGCAGATCGAAATGCCAGCAACAGTTGATATAATGTCTTTACATCTGCATGCAGTGAATATTTATTGGTTATCATTCAAAACCCTAATAATAATCAATCAAGCCAAAAGCCAGAAATTCCTTTGGCTTTTACTGCTTAGTACATATCCCGCATTTTGGCCCTTCTTCTGCAACGCGACGCACGTGCCTTCGCTGTTTCTGATCAAATTCTCCACCGTATCGATTCCTTTCAATGACACCCCTCTCTTAGACCTGCACACCATTATTACAACAACGATCGAAATTATATATATCATCAAGAATTTACGACGTCTTTTCGACGCAATAAGCAAAAGCTAACCCTAATATGGCACTAGAAAGACTCCTCCTGTGCCCGACGACGATAAGGTTGATCTTAAGAACCTTGCTGTGTTTGAGGATCACCGAGGCCTTATCCTTCCCTTCTTCGTTCCTTGCCTTTTCGACCACCACCTTAACCCTAGGCTCAGAACTCACGCACAATTGCCTTATGGTCTCGAGAAACTCCACCTCAGCATCGCCACCTCCCTTATTATTGTCCAAGTTTATCAAGGAAGACGAAGTGTAGACAACCCCTATTATGACCATTATTCGCCGTCCCGAGGAAGAAGACTTCTTCAAAAACCTCGAATGAAGGGATTCTTCCACGCGCTGTTGTTATTTTCGACGTGGAAGAGGATTAATTGGTCGTTCTCAACGATTGTGTGGGCCAGGGCGTACTCTAAAGTGCCCGCGGATTCTCGGGTGGGGTCCACCACCACCATCACATTGCGAGGCGCCGAGCTTTTGACGCCTGCTTCCATTTTTTAATGACCATCGATGGCTGATGCGAGAAAATCTGCGTTTTTGAGAGAGGTGACGCCCACATGGTCTGACGGCTGAAGAAAAGCTTGTACGGTCTGAAACAAGCTCCGCAGCAGTGGTACAAGAAACTTGATTATTTCGTGGTGCATCAGGGGTTCAAGAGAACATTGTCATGTGCTTACGTCCGGAGATACTCTAACGCTAAATTTATCGTTCTTCTCATGTATGTTGATGATATGCTAATTGTCGGACAAGATGCAGGGATGGTTAGCATGTTGAAGAAAGATTTGTCAAAGACGTTTGACATGAAGGATTTGGGTTCGGCAAAACGGATTCTCGGAATGGAGATTACCCGAGATCAGAAAGCTGGGAAATTGTGGTTATCCCAAGAGCGCTATAGTGAACGAGTTCTAGAGATGTTCAATATGAAGGATGCTAAGCCAGTTAGCACGCCACTTGCCGCGCACTTTAAGTTGCGAAAGAAATCCAGCAACAAATGAAGACGGAGAAGATGTCCCAGATGTTCCATATTCATCAGCGGTCGGGACTTTGATCGACATGGTGTGTACGAGGCCAGATATCGCTCACGCAGTTGGCTTTGTGAGTCGATTTCTATCGATTCTCGGGAAGTCACATTGGAAAGTAGTGAAGTGGATCTTGAGGTACCTGAGAGGAACTTCCAAATTATGCCTAACATCTGAAAATGGTAAATGTTTTCTTACAGGCTATATGGATGCCTATATGGTCGGTGATCTCGACAACAGAAAGTCGACGTCGAGATACATATTTACATTCTCAGGGGAGCTATCTCATAGCAGTCGAGATTACAAAAATGTGTTCCTTTATCAACTACTGAAGCGGAGTATGTTGCAGCAACGGAAGCTGGCAAGGAGATGCTCTGGTTGAAGAGATTTCTTCAGGAGTTGGGCATTCAGCAGGAGAGTACATAATATTTCGCGACAGTCAAAGTACATTGGACTTGAGCAAAAATACTATGTATCATTCGAGGACGAAACATATCGACGTTCGTTATCATTGGCTCAGACTGGCTATTAAGGAAAAAGCGTTCAAGCTGGAGAAGATCCACACGGACAAGAATGTTGCGGACATTCTGACAAAGGTTATTCATAAGGAGAAGACAGAGTTCTGCGCCAGACATGCTGACATGGGCTATCGCTGAAACGGTAGGAAATCTTCCCCGCAAATAATGAATGAGGCTGGAGGGGGAGAATTGTTGGTTTCCAGCCTTACAAGAGCCCACCGACCAAACCATCTTAGCCATGAAAAAATAATAATAATATTATAGTATTTTATTATAATATTATTATATTTATAATAAATTAATGAAAGGTCTGAATTGAAGGATGACGCGGCGGATACTTTGCCATCGATTTCAAGCGTGCAGAAGAGCTGAAGACATCACAAGCTATCAGAGCACAAACTCTCGCAGTACGATGCTGGTTCGGGGACGAACCGGGCGGAAGCTGGTGGGCATGTGACGCCTGGGGCCGATGATGGCCGGTGCCAGAGAGGTGCAAGGACATGGAGCGGCTCCTAACAGTCGTCTAGGCGAAGGGGTACATGAACGAACCGATCTGACACCCGAATGAGAGGGGATCCTGACTGACAATGTATGGGCATGTCAGGCTAGGAATCGTATATGAGAATTGATAGTACTACTTATATCACTAACGTCGACCTACCTTTTGAGGAGTCCATCTATAGAAACTCCAAAGTTAAGCGTGCTTGACTTGGAGCAATCTAGGGATGGGTGACCCCCTGGGAAGTTTCTCAGGGTACGTGTGAGCGAGTGCACGAAGCGCGCTGAAAGGTTAAATAGTGATACGGTGGGGCCAGACTATCAGTCGGAGTGTGGTGGGCCCAACCCCAATAGTCCTGGTACGAACCGATGCTACAGTGACACCCGGTATGGGACAAGATGTTACACAAGCTCAGTCGAGTTTTACTATATAGAGAGAAGTAGTTCGAGTGATTGTGAGGTTACCAGTTAAGGTAGAAACTGATAGGGTTCCACATCCACAGAGAGGTGTGAGGTAAACACGAGTGGTAAAAGTGAGATAGTAAAAATTCGAGGTTGTAATTTTTACTATAGTGAAGATTTTGCCGACTCGATCGTGGTTTTTTCCTCTTTGTTAACAGAGGATTTTCCACGTTAAAGTTTGGTGTTCTTTCTTATCGTACGTTAATTTTATTTTTACAGTGGAAGTTACTGTGCGGATCCCACCAAATTTACCCCGTGGGTCCCACTTCTCCCGATCGTCGTACCGAGCCAAATCGGGACCTGTTCCACTGCGGGACCCACTGACCACCGCGGGGCCCACCACCCTTCTCAACATGAACAACCGAACTTGTCGTCACCTTTCACCTCAGCACTGGAAATTCAATTTTTGTCTTTGGGCGAAGTTTCTCATTTTCGATTATCTTACGTAAAAGTTTTGTACATGTATATCACTCATTCCTACCAAGCCATATGCCATATCCTCTTTAATGCCTAAGTTCGAATAATATTTGGCAAAGGAGCCAAAAATGTAATATCTTTCTTTGACTTATATTGCATCGCCTCAATTGCCACTTCTTCAGCTTCTCTGCTCTTGTTCTTAGGCATGAAGAAACTCCTTTTGTTTTTTTCAATGAGAGAATTCAATTTTTTCTTACGATCGAAGATTCCCATACACTCAATTAATTATGGAGTTATATCACACCCTCTGATCAGTGAAAATGTTCATATATACCAAATTCACCATGACCTAGAGTTGGAATTCAATTAGAAAATCTCATCTGCCCATATTTGGTTCAAGAAAACATTATATACAATGGTAGATTACGCTTTGAGTATCGTATCATTACAGTTATGATTTTCTTTTCCATAATCCTTATACCATGAGCCCGTTTGCTTTCTCAGATTAGGCTAAATAATATTATTAATAGTATGTATTATAGTGTTTGGATTGTTTTGTTCAGCCCGTTTTTAAAATGATCAAACAGAAAATAGAGTGCTACAATACAACTTGAATATTTGAGGTGGTTGCAACTTGCAAGACAAGAGATAAGTTTTCGATGAACACGGTTTGATGATTATCAAGTGGTGTTCCTCGCAAGTTGTTCGTCAACAAACAACAAATATAGAATCGTAAGATTCGTTTTTTAATATTTAGCCTAGTATTTTGTCTTTGCAAAAGTCGTAGGACTTTATAGTTTTGGTAGAATCGTAAGATTCGTTTTTTTAGGCTTGGTTTTACTATCATAAATAGTTTCGTTTTTGTAATCCATTTTTAATAGTGGAATTTTGCCCGAAGACACACAACAAGTTTTATAACTTGCTGCATTATTTAACTCTCGTGCGTGTTGTCTTTCAACTACTAAGTTTTTATTATTTCCGATGTGCGTTCCGTGTTAGGTTCAGTGTTACCTCAACATTAGTTCCAACATTTAGGTCACCATTACAACTTAGTACACATCCATATCGAGACCACTTCAGAGTGGTCGTTCTTTGTCCTTAATGTCGTACTAGCATGAGTGAGTAAACGTTGTGTCGTGCATCGATGAACATATAGTTTATTTTTTCTGATCAAAACTACTATATACCAAGAGGCTGCTAAGCATCCTTCATTGACCATATGTAAACATCCCAAATAGCACTGTCAAAACGGGCCTGGGCCCGTGGGCCGGCCCGCCAAAATGGCGGGGCGGGCTCTGAAATTTTAGGCCCGCTTGGAGGCGGGACTGGGCGGGCAAGCCCGCGCGGGCCGCGGGCTTTGGCGGGGCGTGGCGGGCCACAGGTAGCCCGCCCAAAAATAAAAAAAAGTATAATTATATTATATAATAGATTTACTAATAAATTATATTGATTTTTATGTTTTTGAATTATGATTTATACTTTAATAACATAAAAAAATTGATAGTAAAGAAGTTGATTAAATTAGATATATATTTCAATTTGAAATCTTCATTTTTATATATTTTTTTCCAATTCTTTATTATTTTTTCTACCAGTAGGCGGGCTTGCCCAGCTCTCCCCCCGCTGGCCTGTTTTGACGGTACTAATCCCAAAGTCTTCCAAATTTTGTCACATTATTGCAGTTTCTCCGGAAAAGACACAAACAGACGCACGTAACTTCCCATATACCATCATCCATTGACCATAGGTAAAAACGTCCCAAAGTCTTTTAAATTTTGTCACTACTTAATAATTGTAGATTTTTCCACAAAGACACACACAAGTAGACCTGGGCTTTGGACCGGTCCAACCCAGAACCGGCCCAAAACCGGCCCGTTTACCCGGCCCAAAACCGGAACCGGTTGGCCCGGTTCTGGAACCGGTGACCGGCCCAGTTAAAATGAACTGGGCCAGTTCGCGGGCCGTGGAACCGCGGATTACCGGTTCCGGTTACCGGTTCCTGTTCCGCGGTTCCGGTTCCGGTTCCGAACCTGCCCGGGCCATTCTATTTTTTTTTTATTCTTTAAAACTTTAAAAATTACATTTTTAACCCCAAACCAAAAATCTATAAATACCACCTCATTTTAATCATTTTAACTCACAATTACATCCAAATCTCTTCCAATCTCTCTCAAAAAACTCTCAAAAAATCATCCTCATATTAATATTTAATATTATTAACAATAATAATTATTTTATTTACACTACTACACACACTCACTTATTATTATACACCAATATAATTATTATTTCGATATTTTAAAAGTACTAATGGCGTCGTCATCGAGAAATCCTAACCCGAACCCGAGCGACGATGTTTTTATGATTTTAGGACACGCCGATACGTTTAGGGGGAATGCCGACACCGACACCGACGAGGAGACCGATGTACCGGAACCGATGGCGGCGACCAACGAGGGACCGAGCCAAGCTTCTACGGCGACTACAAGAAGGAAGCAACAACCGCGTGGTCGGCGGTCTAAGATATGGAATTTTTTTGATTTAGAAATGGATAAAAATAATCCCTCTGTAGGTACCGCATATTGCAAAATGTGCCGCCATCCCTACACAATTAAGACCGGACCGAATCAAGGTGGGACGGGCTCGTTGAAAAAACACCTCCAGAGGGCGCATAACTTCGGGGAGGATCTAGAGCCGGTAGGAACCAAACCCCGACAACAACAAATAAACGTAGGTACGGGTAGGAATTTTGTTATTACTAGGGAAATTTCTAAGAAAGCCTTAGTTAAATTCGTAGTAATGTGTGAAGAACCCTTTTGCATTGCGGAAAGTGAAGGGTTTATCGAATCTACGAGTACGATACAACCCGAATTCCATAACGTGACCCGTAAAACCCTTAGGAAATATGTCTTAGAAACTTTTAAGGAATATGAGTCTAGCTTAATTAGTCATTTAGCCAACATTACGTGTATGATTAGTTTGACTACCGATATTTAGACTAATATTACGTCGCAATCTTATTTAGTCGTCACCGCCCATTGGATAGATGAAACATGGACTATGCAAAAACGTATTCTTTCCCTAGATCCCCTAGATTCGCAACATAACGCCACTACGATATCGAACTATGTGTTGAATGTCATTAATAAATATTGTATTCAAGATAAAATTATGTCTATCACCTTAGATAATGCTAGCGCGAACAACGTAGCGATAGGGATCCTTCGTAGGCATCTTAAGTTACCCTTAGACGGCAAATTATTACATGCTAGGTGCGCTTGCCATATTATTAACTTGTGTGTGCAATGTGCTTTTGACGAAATTTTGGGAGATATTGTAGAAAAGTTTAAGGTAATAGGTAAGTTACTTCGGGAACGCCGCTACGGAACGTCGTGGAAGCAAACCGTCCTTGCCGCCGGCCTCACGTACAAGAAGTTTCCGTTGCCAGTCCCGACTAGGTGGAACTCGTTGTACCACCTCCTCAGCACCTTCATGCGCTACAAGGACTTGTTGACGCCTTTTTGGAACGAGGTCGCAGTCGGCAACACCTCCAGGTATGAATTACGACAACTTGATTGGGATATTGTAGGTTTGGTCGTGTCCATACTTGAAGTGTTCGCCGAGGCTACGGAGAAATTTTTCGGAGTTCACTACCCGACGTCCCCATTATTCGTCCCGAACCTCATCGCGATGTGCTACAAGTTCGTGGAGTATCGCAACAGTCCATACTTGGGTGGTTTCATCCAAAACATGGAGCAGAAGTTCAGGAAGTATTGGGAAACAATCCCAATAGTCCACGGTTTGTCTGCCTTACTCGACCCTAGTTGCGGTGTTGATACTTTCGATATTTTTTTCGATTATTATGCTCAGTTTCTTGGAAAGAAAGTGGACGATCAAAAGGCGTCAATTCACACTTCTCTCCAAGAACTTTTTTCTGTTTACGCAGCTGAGCAGGGACACAGTGTGGAGCAACCAGTACCAGCGAGCGAAGCCGGTTCGTCGGAAGGAGGCGGCGGCGCAATGGGACTACTACGAAGATTGAAGGCACAAAAGACGAAGACCAAAACACGTGCGTCGGGGTCGAACACGAACGAGATCCAACTATACCTGAGCCACAACTTTCAGACTCCTGAAGACTTCGACGTTTTGGCCTGGTGGAAGTCGAGCGCGACTCTCTATCCGACCTTATCCGCCGTCGCTCGAGACGTTTTAGCCGTGCAAGCGTCTAGTGTCGCCTCCGAGTCCGCCTTCTCTACATCCGGACGAATAATCGGCGACCGACGTGCGAGCCTTAGCCCGGTTTCCCTCGCAATGCTAACCTTATTGAAGGATTGGTATTTGGCCGAATCGAAGAACCGACGGGAGAACGCCATCGACGAGTTCCGTTCTTCTAGTTCGGACGAAGACGAAGAGGCCTCAAACATCGTCTTAGTTAATAGTCAAGTCGAATAAATTGTATTTTCTTATTTCGAATATTGTTTCCTTTTTTTTTAAGTTTAGTTTAGGTATTCTTTTTCTTTCTTTTATGTTTTTATTTGTATTTTTTAGGTAGTTTTTTTATTTTTTTGTACTTTTCTTATCTTTTTTTTTGTTTTTTTTTTAATAAAATTTTTGGATATTTTCTAAAGAATTTTTTCAAAGTAAAAAAAAAAATAAATAAATGGAACTGGAACCGGCCCAATAAAGGCCCGGGGGTTCTAGGTATGGTTCTGGGCCGATCCGGGAAAATGGTCCCGGGACCGGAACCGGAACCGGGACCGGTACCACGGCGGAACCGGTGGAACCGGAACCGCCGGAACCGGCCCGGAACCGGCGCAATTCGGCCCAAAGCCCAGGCCTACACACAAGTATAAGATATTGTTTATTTTTCCAATCTTATTCATAGAACTGGACCACACAATTACAGGCCGTTGACCATAGGTAAAATCCGAAGTCTTCCCAAATTGATTTGCTTACACTGCTGTAAAAACAGAAGTCTGAACCTAAAAAGTTGATTAAAACCCTACTAAGAATTCATGTATAAATATATCTGAAGTGGTCCTCGTACGATATGGATGTAAAACACTAAGTGGTAAACTAGATGTTGGATAAAATGTTGAGGTAACACTCGATCTAACACTCAAGCGCACAACGGAAATTGTGATTACTTAGAGACGAAAACTGATAAACACGAGATGTAAATTTTGTGCAGCAAGTCAAACAATTTGCTGCGTGCCTCAAGGCGAAATTCCACTATAGAAATGGATGGAAAAACAACTATCAAAAGATAGTACAGCCTAGAAAAACTAAGAATCTAACGATTCTGCAAACCTACAAAGTCCTAAGACTTTTGCAAAAGAAACACTAGGCTAAAAAGACAACTCTCGAGATATAATAATCGCTCAAACTTCGCTCATTTTCATAGTAAGCTTTTGGGAAAGTGAAGTCGTCTTTATATAGTCTTCGACTTGGAACAGACTTCATGGGAGACTTGGGCAACGTCTACTACCTCTTCAAAATCCATTAAGATGAATATGATCGTTGGTAGGTAGTTTGAATCACTCCAAATGACTTAGTCTTTGCTTGAGATCCAATCTTTCTATATTTAGTAAGTTCCTTTCCAAATTTAGCTCCTAGCTACTCCACGCTTATTCCACACGGTTTGATCCATTCCAAAGCTTATCTAAGTCCTGCACATTACTAATAATAGCCATATAACCAAATTAATAGGGTTTTGGGCATGAAAGATAAAACTAGAGATGGACAGCCAAAGATGTTGACTAGCATGTTGTCCCAACATGATTGTCAACATTGAGGTCTCAACACTAACAATATCATCAATTGCAGCCCTCTTATATACGCATTGTAAGAACAAAACAATCCCACGAAAAACATCGCAACAAAAAAGAAGCGAAAAATGGATGTGCTAAGAAAAATTGCTACTGCCTACTATGAGAAAGCGGATACGGAAGAAAGGAAAAAGGTGATAGACTTCTTCAAAAAGCTAGACTCGAACTGCGATCGAGAAGTAAGTTTAGAGGAGTACAAAGGTGGTGGTGTTGTAGATTCTTGGTTATCAACTGACAGAATATTCTGACAACTCGACGCAAACGCAGATGGAAAACTAGAATTCTCTGACGTGGTAGTCCTCTACTACATGCTAAACAAAATTTCCCCTCACAACTGCGACGTTTGTGGGGAATTGCTCGTAGCATTCTTCTTTACTTGTGCATCTTGCTTCGGAGAAAGCAAGACATACGATCTTTGTGTTGATTGCTACCAAAAAGTAGGAGATTGCCAACCCCACGAGCATCCTTTGAGTGATTTCACCGACCATCATGCTATGTTTTCATCGTTCAACAGACGAAAAACGGTATAAAACCTAATTTTATTACTCAGTTATTTTTTCAATAAATCATTTGATACATGCATATATGCTTATTCCTCAGAGAGAGTTAGGGGAACTGAGGAAGATCGCCCACGCCCAATACCGAGCAGCGCCTGAAAATATCAGATCATTAGCAACCGAATTCTTCAATAAGATGGACAAAGACAGAGATGGCAAAATAGATTTAGAAGAGTTCTTGCGTTTCATGAAAAGAGAGGGCTATTCAGACAAGAGCAGCTCCCAATTCTTTAAAATGCTGGACAGAGATGACAGTGGCACGCTCACGTTCGACGAGGTTGTAACGCTTTACTACATGACTCTAAGCGGAAGGCCATTTTGCAGCATGTGTCTCCTCTTTATCCCTGGTATGTTTTTCGCGTGCTTGGAGTGCTATAACAACCGTAAAGAAGCAACAAGCTCGTATTACAGCTTGTGCCGCGACTGCTATTTTTCGGGCAAGTGTAAGCACTCTCACAAAGGCGGTCGGCAAGCGCAGTTCTTTGACAACTACTTGATGCTGGAACATGCCAGATATGAGGTGATGATTGATATATTTTTACAACTTGGCTGCACTGCATTATCTTTGTTTGTTCACATATATAATATGCATTGCGTTCATGTTTAGAGGCAATGGATTATTATTGATAAGTGCTTAAAAAACATTATTTTTATTGCAGCAGCAAACGACGACGACGACCACACAGGCGCAAACCACCCCAAGCCAAACGTTTAGCAGCTCAAACGCAATCGCCCCAGCATCTAATACTAATCGAGATCGAGTCGTGAGTATTGTATATATATACACACACACACACTTTATGTATGCTGGTGCCTAATTTACATATACGTCATTATATAATGTGTCCAAACATGGATTGTTTCAGGGAAAAGTGTTCCTCGTTCAGGTAGCCAGCGGGATAGTCAGCGGATCGATCGCTCCAGCTATTGCTTCATCATGTTCGATTCTGTGATATTGCCGTTGTTGGTGGTAATAATACGAGTCAGTGATCCTATGAATTGTCGATTTTGGTTATAATATATGAGTCAGTGTGTGTGGTTTGAACCGTGCTTTGGCTATCGTTCTTGTTTTTCTTGTAATAATAGCTGCGAGTAAACGTCGTGTGGGATTAATGTAATGTAAGTCAATCAAGTGGTTTGAATCGAGTTATTATCGTGTTCTTGTTCTTCGTAAAATAACAGCACCGAGTAATAAACGATATATGGATGAATGAATGTACGTATGAAAGGATTATCCGCATAACTATATTCCTCCTCCCTTGAGATTGGATGTAACTCTAATCTATGAAAATGTTTTCAACAATTTATAAATGGCATTTCTTCGCAAATCGAAACCCCAAGCAGGAGACTATTATACAACAAGGAGAGTTTATATAGAAATTTTTGGTAGTTGATGATGAAAATAAAGGGCATCTTTTTTTTTTCTTTTTCTGTAGGTAGGCAGGCGCAAACAACCAAGAACTAAATTCACAACGTTTACCTTTCGAAGTGAAGCTTTTTGTCCGTTTTAGTACGTACCCGCCATTGACTCCCAAAGTCTTTCTGATTTTGGAGACGAGTAATAACTCCCAGAAAACTAACCAAGTCTTATTCATTTTTGTATTTTGTCCACATCAAAAAGTCTAATCACTATCATGTTGAAATAAATGCTAGGTTTCCGAGATATGGATCAATTGCCCTTCTAATTTTGAAGAAAAGATTGGATAGTTTCGAAACTAGACGAGGCTTTATAAATAGAGAAATGAGCGGTTGTTTGTATGGTTGAGGCGATTAGATGACTCGTGGTGCAGATGAGTATAAGAACTGAACTAATTACGTACAAGAGAATTGGATTTTTTTTGCACTCTGTTATACTTACGCTACGCACGTACAATGAAGAGAATATAAACTTGCCAACTCCTTTATCTATTTTTCTTTCTCTTACTTTCATTCACTTACCGATGCATTCATATACTTAGATATAAATCACACGTACTAAGGTCATCTCCAACCATTCCTCTATATATAGGGTTGAAATAGTACAATTCCTCCAGATTTACAGTTTAAACAGTGTCATCAAACTCCAATCATTTCCTCTATATTTCCCTCTATATATATTATTTCTTATTTCTTAATTAAGTAGATTGTTGATATAAGAAAAATATATAACAAATATAAATTCTCAAATAAAAAATTTAAGAATACAAAAAGTTTAAGATATGAAATTTAAATACCTAAATCAAAGATAAATAAATTAGATTATTTATGAGACAAAAATATTTTAATAGTAACTTCACGTATAAAGTAAGATTAGTTTATTTTAAAGTTGAATAAATTTATCATATATTTTTAAACAATGCTCTCTTTCTTTAGAAATTTTATTAAAGTTTTTTTATTTAATTATGGTAATTAACAATAAAGTTTATTTTTTCATTTAGTAATATTAAATTTAACAATTACATATAGGTGAAAATGGTTTAGTTTTCTAATTTAAATATATAATACTAAATTTTTTTAATAAATAATAAGGAAAAAACTAACTACTAAATAAATAAATAAGGAGAAAATAATCCAGCAATGTTATGCAGGGATATAATTTAAAATTTTAGTTAAGATCAGGGGTATAATTGTATTTTCTTCCCCCAATTTCCAATCCTTCCATCGTCTTCTTCGTTGAGCTGCCATAGACTAAAATACAAAACTCATTATACTCCCCACGTTCGCAGTCAAAGGGATCACTTAAAAATAAGATACAATAATATGAATCTAGAGTAAACAAAATAAAAAAGAAAAGGAAAAATATTTAGCGTGTGAACAGTGCCCCGCCACCCATTGCGGGGCCCTGTTGCTTCCTCCATTAATAGCATGGGATTTACAGTGCCGTTGGAGGTTGTTCAGCGCCATATATGAAGTTTAACGCTAAATATAGAGGGCCATTGGAGATGCTCTCTCAACGCCCCCTTAAATCAAGCGGTGGAGGCCATGAATAAAGTTGGAAGAGCTCCCATCACACTCTAAAAGCCACTCTAAACATGGAGGAGTGAATAGTATCCCGCTATTTGAAGCGGGATCTGTTCACCCTCTATCCTTTTTTTTTTTTTTTTTTCATTTTCTTCATAATTTAGTTAATTTAGGGTTTTTATCATTTCCTATGTTAATGTCGATGGTGAAGATGAAGATGATGGGAAGAGAGAGAAATCGATGAGAAAGACGATGAAGACGTGGCATGGTAAAAAAACTGAAATTGAATAATTTTAACTTTAAATATGAAACAATTAATTAATGAAATATTTTACTTTTTACGTTATAAAAAAAATAATAACTATAAAGAACTTCAAAATTTTTCTGAAAACAGATAACACAAAAAATGTAAATATATTTGAATAAGAATAAAATAATTAAAGCATGGATCTTTTTTCAATAGAATATACTTAAATAAATTTGGATAATATATTTTAACGGTTACAAGTTAATGTGTGTTATAAAAAATTATACGATTATTTTATTTAAGTACAACAAAATGATCTTCGATAAATAATCAGAATAGTTTTTCAATTGAATGTATTAAAATCTAGATTATAATGATTATGATATACATTAGTATGGAATAATAAAAATATTTTGTATAGAGTAAAATATAGAGGAGATGGTTGGGTTTAATGATACTGTTCAAACTTTATTCATGGTGAAATTGTACTGTAGCAATTGGATATATAGAGGATGGTTGGAGATGGCCTAAGATGAGATTATCTAACATTATCAGGTCGATTGTATTCTCGTCGCGCTCTTGACCGTCTTCCTTCGCAGCCGACGGATCCTCTTTGCTCGCAGCAGCCGCCTTCCTCTTATTTCAGCCCAAAAGCTTGGCAGTCCGATAATATCCCCCCTTTGATGTGAGCAATTGATGATAATATAGGCTGAGCTTTAACCAACGCATTCTCTATGACAATAATAATAATAATGCAGCACAAGTTCTCTTAGTTGTCTTAACGCGTGCGTAGTTTCTCGACTTCTATTCTCTTTGCTCCGATATCTACCAAATATGAAATATAAGCACTAGGGTAGGATATCCAAGTATATTCGAATGAATAGTGATGGAAAACACGGTTTTAAATGGTATATAAATAACATAAACTCATAACTTATCAACAATCCCCAAACTAGCTTCGATCGTCCCCGATCATAAAAGCGGATAAAATCAAATCAAGTTAGGATTATAGACATCTGTCAATAAAATTCTCCCATTTCATATCAGAAAACGTGAAAGAATAGAAGGTCTGAGGTAATCATCAACTAACGAATGATCTAGTGAAAACACGAAGCATGAGGTAATATGTCGCAATTTTATCATGGCATAAAAGACGTTTTCAGAATCACACTACGCATCAATCCACAACTCTCACAAGCGCCGCTCAAGCCGCTCGAAGTATTTATTTTTTCTAACGAATCTGTATAAAGGCGCTCAATTCACGACATGAAAAGATATTACTCTAGGCTTGCAAATATGTCACATCATAGTCACATAGTGGAAATCATGCACGAATCGAAGGGTCTTTCATCAAGGGTTGTAATGGGGCTCGGGTTTTGAAAGGTGCATCATATAGGAAAGTGAGCTAAAAGCATCAAATGTGTCAAATCATCGAATCGCTCTTCTCACCAATTATTTCGCTCTTGTAACGCCGAGCCTATTTTTCACTCGACTCGTCCTTTTTACTTTTCTAGCTCTTCTCGCTCGCTTTTTTTTTTTCGCTTTGGTTTTTTTAGCGTTCTTTTTTTTTTTCGCTTTTTCTTTCTTTCTTTTTTTTTTTGCGCTTTTTTTCTTGAACAATCCCCTCCCTTGTTTTACAACTTGACGCACAATTTTAACTCTCGTGTGTGTCGTCTTTCAACTACTAAGTTTTTATTATTTCTGCTGTGTGTTCGGTGTTAAGTTCAGTGTTGCCTCAACATTAGTTCCAACATTTAGGTAACCAGTTTTACAACTTAGTACACATCCATATCGGACCACTTCAGTGTCATCGTTCTTTGTCCTTAATGTCATACTAGCATGAGTGAGTAACGTTGTGTCGTGTATTGTCTGGTCACGTGTGAGGAGTAAAAAGAGTCTCACATCGAAAGTTACCAAGGAATTAAAATGATTTATGAGCTTGATGAGCCACTCCTCTTAATACCAATTGGTTTTAAGAAGGAACCTCATCAATCTTATACCGGGCACCCCTTCTCGTGGTGGCGCATGTGCGTGGGCCTCGATAACGGATAAAAATTGCCGAAGGCCGGCCCGAATTTCTACATCGTATCAGAGCGGGAAGATCCGACTCAATTAAAAAAATATGGCGAGTTCAAAAAAGAATGGCGTTCCCGTCCGATTAAAAGAATTGGGTTCACACGTGAGGGGGGAGTGTTGAGCTGGTCACGTGTGAGGACTAAAAAGAGTCCCACATCGAAAGTTACCAAGGAATTAAAATGATTTATAAGCTTGATGGGCCACTCCTCTTAATACCAATTGGTTTTAAGAAGGAACCTCATCAAGCTTATAACGGGCACCCCTTCTCCGGGTGGCGCACGTGCGTGGGCCATTGATAACGGATAAAAATCGCCAGAGGTCGGCCCGAATTTCTACATGTATCGATGAACATAAAGTTTATTTTTGTCTGATCAAAACTACTATATACCAAGAGGCTGCTAAGCATCCTTCATTGACCATATGTAAATATCCCAAAGTCTTCCAAATTTTGACACATTATTGGACACAGACACACGTGACTTCCCATATACCATCATCCATTGACCATAGCTAAAAACGTCCCAAAGTCTGTTAAATTTTGTCACTACTAAATAATTGTAGATTTTTCCACAAAGAGACACACGAGTATAAGGTATTGTTTATTTTTCCAATCTTATTCATGGAACTGGACCACACAATTACAGGCCGTTGACCATAGGTAAAATCCAAAGTCTTCCCAATTGATTTGCTTACACTGCTGTAAAAACAGAAGTCTGAACCTAAAAAGTTGATTGAAATCCCGTTGGAAATAAATTATATAAAATTAGGGATCCGCAGGTCCTGGGTACGAATCCTCAGGTCCTGGGTACGAATCCTCACGACCACCCATTTATGAGAGTTACACCTCTAAGGCTAGATAATAAAGAAATCAGCCTTAACGTGAGGGGGCGTGTTGGAAATAAATTATATAAAATTAAAAGTGATGCACTTTATTCAAGATTAACCTTTTAGGAAAAGTTCACTTAACAAACCCTACTAAGAATTCATGTATAAATACATCATCAATTGCAGGCTCTTATATACGCAGTGTAAGAACAAAACAATCCGACGAAAAACATCGCAACAAAAAAGAAGAAGCGAAAAATGGACGGGCTAAGAAAAATTGCTACTGCCTACTATGAGAAAGCGGATACCGAAGAAAGATAAAAGGTGATAGACTTCTTCAAAAAGCTAGACTCGAACTGTGATCGAGAAATAAGTTTAGAGGAGTACAAAGGTGGTGGTGTTGTAGATTCTGGGTTATCAACTGACAGAATATTCGGACTACTCGACGCAAACTCAGACGGAAAACTAGAATTCTCTGACGTGGTAGTCCTCTACTACATGCTAAACAAAATTTCCCCTCACAACTGCGACGTTTGTGGGGAATTGCTCGTAGCATTCTTCTTTACTTGTGCATCTTGCTTCGGAGAAAGCAACACATACGATCTTTGTGTTGATTGCTACCAAAAAGTAGGAGATTGCCAACCCCACGAGCATCCTTTGAGTGATTTCACCGACCATCATGCTATGTTTTCATCGTTCAACAGACAAAAAACGGTATAAAACCTAATTTTATTACTCAGTTATTTTTTCAATAAATCATTTGATACATGCATATATGCTTATTCCTCAGAGAGAGTTAGGGGAACTGAGGAAGATCGCCAACGCCCAATACCGAGCAGCGCCTGAAAATATCAGATCATTAGCAACCGAATTCTTCCATAAGATGGACAAAGACAGAGATGGCAAAATAGATTTAGAAGAGTTCTTGCGTTTCATGAAAAGAGAGGGATATTCAGACAAGAGCAGCTCCCAATTCTTTAAAATGATGGACAGAGATGGCAGTGGCACGCTTGAGTTCGACGAGGTTGTAACGCTCTACTACATCATTAAAAGCGGAAGGCCATTTTGCGACATGTGTGGCAACTTCATTTCTGGTATGTTTTTCGGGTGCTCGGAGTGCTATAATAACCCTAATAAAGAAGGAACAAGCTCGTATTACTTGTGCCGCGACTGCTATTTTTCGGGCAAGTGTAAGCACTCTCACAAAGGCGGTCGGCAAACGCAGTTCTTTGACAACTACTTGATGCTGGAATTTGCCAGATATGAGGTGATGATTGATATATTTATTACAACTTGGCTGCGGTGCAATATCTTTGTTTGTTCACATATATAATATGCATTGCATTCATGTTTAGAGGCAATGGATTATTATTGATAAGTGCTAAAAAAACATTATTTTTATTGCAGCAGCAAACGACGACGACGAGCACACAGGCGCAAACCACCCCAAGCCAAACGTTTAGCAGCTCAAACGCAATCGCCCCAGCATCTAATACTAATCGAGATCGAGTCGTGAGTATTGTATATATATACACACACACACACTTTATGTATGCTGGTGCCTAATTTACATATACGTCATTATATAATGTGTCCAAACATGGATTGTTTCAGGGAAAAGTGTTCCTCGTTCAGGTAGCCAGCGGGATAGTCAGCGGATCGATCGCTCCAGCTATTGCTTCATCATGTTCGATTCTGTGATATTGCCGTTGTTGGTGGTAATAATACGAGTCAGTGATCCTATGAATTGTCGATTTTGGTTATAATATATGAGTCAGTGTGTGTGGTTTGAACCGTGCTTTCGCTATCGTTCTTGTTTTTCTTGTAATAATAGCAGCGAGTAAGCGTCTTGTGGGATTAATGTAATGTAAGTCAATCAAGTGGTTTGTTTGAATCGAGTTATTATCGTTCTTGTTCTTCGTAAAATAACAGCACCGAGTAATAAACGATATATGGATGAATGAATGTACGTATGAAAGGATTATCCGCATAACTATTCCTCCTCCCTTGACTCTTGAGATTGGATGTAACTCTAATCTATGAAAATGTTTTCAACAGTTTATAAATAGCATTTCTTCGCAAATCGAAACCCCAAGCAGGAGACTATTATACAACAAGGAGAGTTTATATAGAAATTTTTGGTAGTTGATGATGAAAATATAAAGGGCATTTTTTTTTTTTCTGTAGGTAGGCAGGCGCAAACAACCAAGAACTAAATTCACAACGTTTACCTTTCGAAGTGAAGCTTTTTGTCCGTTTTAGTACGTACCCGCCATTCAAGAGAATTGGATTTTTGTTGCAGTCTGTTATACTTACGCACGTACAATGAAGAGAATATAAACTTGCCAACTTTTTTATTTTTCTTCACTTACTTTCATTCACTTACTGATGCATGCATATTTATAAATATAGAGAGGACAAACAAGCATTGGACCCCACGTTGAGATTATCCAACATTAGCATCATATGTGATTCACGAAGGGTCGAACTTTTGGGACATTCGATCATGAATCGATTCTATATATGATCGAGTAAGACTATGGCCTCGAGCCCTTTCTCCTACTGTGGAGCCCCTTCCGATGAAGACGAGGGCCTCATCGTTTGACAAAGAAAGTGTAGACTAATGTAGCTTTGGATTAATAGCCTTTTTTATATTGTGTTCTATAATTTTTTGGTCCAAGTTCGTGATTTATTTCGTTTTCTGTTGGCTTTTGTCCCTTTGAGGTGTTGTGCTACTGTGTGCGCCTTTGTTCTCTACCGGATATTGATGTCGTCGGAGAGACCCATTGAACTATTTAGCCCTGTATTTTTGTTGATTAATAAAAGCTATCGTTCTGGGAAAAAAATCAGTAAACCCTCTTGGGGCGACGTACTTTGATCTTAAAAGTAGGGGGCAACAACTTTGCAATTTTTATATCACAGCTGCTTCATAAAGGGGATAAATTTTTGGGACATTCCATGAGTATGATTCAGTTTTGATCAAGCAAATTACAGAATCGTCTCTACACGCTTTGATCTTGAAACATGGGACCATCGCCAAAGACTTTCTGGGACATCATCCTATGGGGGAGAATTACGTAAATAGTGTTATTTTGATAATCTAATTACAAAATCAGTTGAGTTTTTAAAACTATTACAAAACTAATAAACTCTTTAATTTTAACTACTATTCTCTTCATTATTCACGACAAAACTTTTGAAAATTACAATATTTTCACGGTTATTAGTTTAAGTTAGTAACATAATTACAGATAATTATACAATTCACCACAATTCATTTTTTAACGACAAAAAATTAAACATGTATAGAATAAATTTCGACGTGAATACAAGTCCCTTTCAACTGAACTATATTATTGTTAGTATAATAAATATAAATTTTCTTTAATATTTGAAAAGCAGTATTAACGCATAAATAAATTAAAAATAAAAAAAAATCATAATCATCAAAATATTCAAGTAATCGTAATTTAACAAAGATTAATTTTCTGGAAAGATTTGACAACTATCAACATTACCCTTGAACTCTTCTTGCGTATCTTTCGATCTATTTTATCTAAATATCATATTGTTCCATTACGTCCAATTTTTGTCTTTTACATAAATAAAGATTGTGTACCAAATGAAAAAGAGGCTTCCATCACGATGGTTTAATGAAACTTCAAAATGGTAAGAATATGTTGTCTCAATTATTTCAACATTACCCGAAGGTACGTTTTATTACAGTCGCAGCCAATTCAATACTCTGTGCACTGTGTTTTTCTTCGTTAGCAGTCGACCCGTCAAATTTCGATGAAGGCATTTGTTGGTAATAGATCCGAGGTTTGAATCGGTGATCTGAGGTTTGAATCTCCTCCATTTCCCCTATCATCTCTTCGTCGCTGGTAATAGATAGAACTGACTTGGTTTCCTCTGACGGTTCCATGTCGTCCCAACCTATCGTAGTAGAAGTGGACACTTCCATTTTGCCTATGATGATATCGTTTCTTTTGCTCGAACGAAAAGTGTAAACGTAATCCATAGAAGAAGAAGCTTCTTCCTTCGGTAGATCTGCTATCATTTTCAACTTGCTCCTCAAAGCTATCTTCCAGGAAGATAACATCTCCAGTGATAATCACTTTGTGGTCAGTGAGATCCCACAAGCGATACCCCTTTACTCCATCAGTGTACCCCAAGAATAGGCATTTCTTGGACTTTGGATCCAACTTTGTCGTTTCTTGGTTGTGGTACATCGCGTACGTTGAACTATGGAGGTCTGAATAATCTGCAGGTGCACCAGTCCACATAAGAACTTCAAAGTTAAGCGTGTTTGACTTGGGGCAATCTTGGGATGGGTGACCCCCTGGAAAATAGCTCAGGGTGCGGGCAGTGCGAAGCACGCCGGAATGTTAAATGGTGACACAGTGGGCCAGACTATCAGTCGGAGTGCGGTCGGCCCAATCCCACAGGTCCCGGTAGGGACGGATGCTACAAGTGGGTCCCGGTATGGGACGGGATGTTACATGTGCCGCCGTGAGATGACCAGTCCTGGGAGCTGCGATGTATTGGCTCAACTTGGGGACTGTGAAGGTGATGTTTGGCCTGGTGAAAGTCAGGTACAACAGCCTGCCAATCAACCTTCTGTACTAGAATGGCTCTGGGAGCAACTCTCCATCTTCTGTTGATATTTTACTGCTGGGATTCATGGGTGTTGATAGGGGTTTGGATCCCAGGTAGCCAGTATCTTCTAAGAGCTGAGTGGTGTACTGTTTTGGGAGATGCAATGCTACCTCAATACCAAGGAAGAACCTCAGGTCCCCAAGGTCTTTTATTTTGAAGCAGTCCTTGAGGAAGTCTTTTGCCTTTTGAATCTCTTCGAGTGAGGGACCTGCAATGATAATATCATCTACATACACAAGTAAAATGAACAGGTTATCACCTTTACCCTTAACAAACAGCGTGTGATCTTATTGGGTCTGGGAGAATCCAATCTTTTCCACTGCCTCGGTGAACCTTTTATTCCATTCTCTGGAAGATTGTTTCAGCCCATGGATTGATTTCTGGAGCCCATCAAAGACGTAAAAGAGAATTTAAAAAGGGAAATGCGATTTAAATAAAAACGCGCAAGTCTGCTAAGTCTGCACTGTTCTATTCATTTGTTAACTTCAGTCTGTGAGAGTCCAGCCTTTGAGCTCAATATATTCAAGTAACTAGGGTAAATGATTCAAAAAGAAAATAAATGAGTGCTACAATACAACTTGATAATTGAGATGGTTGCGACTTGCAAGACAAGAGATAAGTTTTCGATGAACACGGTTTGATGATTATTGACACGCTCAAATACTAGCAAGTGTACTAGGTCGTGCAAGTAGTAAAACGGACGAAGTACGAGTATCGATCCACGAAGACAGCTCGACTAATTCTAAGAAAATATTCCTAATTCTAATTTAGACTAACGGAAATTTTATAGTTTTGATAATCTGATAAAAGAGATAAAAGACGCAAATAATAAAATAAACTCAAATAAAATATATGAGGATAGAACAGTTGACGACGACGTGATTAAGACACATGCTCGGCACGAACTATTCCTACGTCTTCATGCAATCTAACTTATCTAATCAATATGAATCAAGTCAAGGTGGAATTTCCTAATATATGTGCTACTCGTTATTCACGTAACTAGCAACCCTACATGAATAGTAAACCAATCAACTATATGACTGTAGTTCATACACGTGAATTTATAATCTTCGTGAAATTCCCCGAGTTTAGGCGCTTCGTAGCCTAAGGTCTCGGAAACCACACATACGAAATCGAATTTCATCTCTAATCGGTTTTACGTAGTGATGTTCGATATTTTGATCTAACATTACTAATCACCTTTTCGGTCTCATGTACTAGGTCAAGAATCGTGTGCGTGGTGGCTGATCACACACGCGTCATTAAACTCAAATAACGAACATATAACTTAAATCATATGTTAAATAAAATAATAATAGCATTAATACGTAGTCATAATTCGGCCTCACACGGCCTCAATCACAAAAGAAATTAGCCTAGCATATTAATATACGAAAACGACAATGAATCGAAAGAAAACATTTTCGAAAACGAAATATCAAATGATAAAGAATCCGCCCTTGTTACGGTGTTCGTGTCGTCTCGCTCTGGACCGTCGATTGTATTCTCGTCGCGCTCTTGGCCGTCTTCCTTCGCAGCCGACGGCTCCTCGCAGCCGCCGTCTTCCTTTTATTTCAGCCGTCCAAAAGCCCTCAATCTTCGTATCCTTCGCTGCCTTTTATAGGTTTAATTTAAATAACCGACTTCAATCTTCAATGCGCCGATTCTAAGCATCGCGGGCCTAAGTATTATCTGAATTTGAATAAGTGCGATTTCTTCTTAGCATCGTCATCGAGGCATGTGTATTTGTAATTGCAAAGCTAGTTTCTTTTCTCCTTGGCCATCACGTGCTTGTTTGTGTCTTGTAATCATGATGCTTTCCACTAATGATGCTAATGATTGCATTCCACTCAAGCTCTTATGCATGCAATCGAGCGCTTGATGTCATGTGGTGTGTTCGAGTTATCCTATATAAGTCGATCATAATTTCTTCTGCTTCCTTTAACGTAGAATCTTTCCGTTTTGTTCAATTTTGCTCTGTCAAACAAGAAATATAAATATAAACGTAGGATATATTTTCGAATGAATAATGGTCGAAAACAAGCTTTTACGGGGTATAAATATAACGTAAAATCCTAACTTATCGATCATCCAATTGGTGTCACTCGCAAGTTGTTCGTCAAAAACAAACAATAAATATAGAAAACGAAATGTTGCTGTAAAGTCACTTATCGAGTCGCCGTTCTTATCCTTAATGTAATAATAGTATCTTTTCTATTTTATTATTGCTCAGGGCCTGATATAAATTGTCACTTTTCAATCTAATTTGGTCTGTTTTTTCTACAAATAATAATAAAATAAAAAGTAAAAACTGTCAACAACCCACGTTCACTAAAAATATCGTACTAAGAAGATGACGACTATGTTGACAGACAAATACAGTATTTTAACAAACGATCTATACTGTGAATTTCTTGCAGTTGAACTGATAAAAGCACAAAAAAGAAAGAACCAATGGTAATAAGATCGAATCCACAGAGTAAAAGTAACTGACAATATAAAAAAATATTAAATATATTTATTAGACCAATTTTCGTTTCAGGTTAATGTTATCTATTAATATTATCTTCCGTTATATATCTATTTTTTTTTTCACACCCGTAGAGTGTGCATGTTTTACTAGTGATTAAGTAAACGTTGTGCCGTGTATCGATGAACATATGGTTTATTTATTTCTGATCGAAACTACTATATACCAAGAGGCTGCTCCATTTTGAGAATTATTAAGTAATATATACACATATATAGATAATCATAAACATCATTCATTGACTATATGTAAACATCCCAAAGTCTTCCAAAGTCGCATTGTTTCCAAAGGGGAGGCCCAACATGTAACTTATCGTATACGATCATCCATTGACCATAGGTAAACGTCTCAAAGTCTTCTGAATTTTGTCACCACTAAATAATTGTAGATATTTCCACAAAGAAAGATATTCTTTATTCTATTTATAGAACTGGACCACACAATTAATTACAGGCCGTTGACCATAGGTAAACGCCAGTCTTCCCAATTGATTGCTTACAGTGCTGTTATAAACAGACAGAAATCTGAACCTAAAAAATTTATTAAAACCCTACTAATAATTCATGTATATATATATATAGATATAGATATATCATCAGCTGAAAACAAAACAATCCCACAAAAAACATAGCAACAGAAAAGAAGCGATAAATGGATGGGCTAAGAAAATTGGCTAGTGCCTACTATGAGAAGGCGGATACGGAAGAAAGAACAAAGGTCATAGACTTCTTCAAAATACTAGACTCGAACTGCGATCGAGAAATAAGTTTAGAGGAGTACAAAGGTGGTGGTGTTGTACATTCTTGGTTATCAACTGACAGGATATTCGGACAACTCGACGCAAACTCAGACGGAAAACTAGAATTCTCTGACGTGGTAGTCCTCTACTACATGCTAAACAAGTTTAACCTTCACAAGTGTAACGTTTGTAGGGAATTGCTCGTCGGTTCCTTCTTTACATGCGCAACTTGCTTCGGAGTTGGAAACAACTCATACGATCTTTGTATTGATTGCTACCTAAAAGTGGGAGATTCCCAACCAATTGAGCATCCTTTGAGTGATTTCACCGATCAACATGCTATGTTTACATCGTTCCACAGACGAACCACGGTATAACGAATCACTCATGAGTTATTTTGGATAAATCATCTCATATATGTGTATATAATATATATATATATATATATATATATATATATATATTTTTCCTTTTGCTGATGCTGCTTCTTCCTCAGAGAGAGTTAGGGGAACTGAGCAAGATCGCCCACGCCCAATACCAAGCAGCGCCTAAAAGTATCAGAATATTAGCAACCGAATTCTTCAATAGGATGGACAACGACGGAGATGGCAAAATAGATTTACAAGAGTTCTTGTGTTTCATGAAAAGAGAGGGCTATTCAGACAAGAGCAGCTCCCAATTCTTCAAAATGCTGGACAGAGATGACAGTGGCACGCTTACGTTCGACGAGGTTGTAACGCTTTACTACATGATTATAAGCGGAAGGCATGTGTCTCTTCTTTATCCCTGGTATGTTTTTCGCGTGCTTGGAGTGCTATAACAACCGTAAAGAAGCAACAAGCTCGTATTACTGCTTGTGCCGCGACTGCTATTTTTCGGGAAAGTGTAAGCACTCTCACGAAGGCGGTCAACAAGCTCAGTTCTTGGACAACTACTCTATGCTGGAATTTACCAGATTGGTGATGGTTGATATATTATTTATTACAACTTGGCTGCACTGCAATATCTTTGTTTGTACACATTGAATATGCATTGCGTTCAATGTTTACAGGCAATGGATTGTTATTGATAAGTTCTCGAAAATCATTGTTTTTATTGCAGCAGCCAGTGACCGACGACGAGCACACAGGCGCAAGCTAGGGCGAAGGGCACCACCCCAAGACAAAGGACTAGCTCAAACCCAATCGTGAGTATTATATGTGTGTGTGTGTGTGTGTGTGTCTACTTTATGTATGCTGCTTCCTTCACTTTATATATAAACGTATTGTAATGTCTGAGAACAAACACGGATGTTTCAGGCAAAAGCGGTAGCCCATGAATTAATCAGCGAGGCGCTCGATACAGCTATTAACGCAGCTACTAGCGCAGGATGTTCGATCATGTGATATTGTGTCGTCCTTGGTGGTAATAAATACGAGTCAGTGATCCTTGAACTGTCGATGGTTAATATATGAGTCAGCGTGCGTGGTTTGAATCGTGCTTTGGCTATCGTTCTTGTTTTTCTTGTAGTAATAGCAGAGAGTAAACGTCGTATGGGATGAATGTAATGTAAGTCAATCAAGTGGTTTGAATCGAGTTATTATCGTTCTTGTTCTTCGTAAAATAATAGCAGCGAGTAATAAACGATTTATGGATGAATGAATGTATGTATGAAAGGATTATCCGCATAACTAGTCCTACTCCCTTGGATTTTGGATGTAAATCTAATCTATGAGAATGTTCTCAACAGTTTATAAATGGCATTTCTTCACGATCGAAACCCCAAGCAGGAGATTATTATACAACAAGGAGAATTATAAAGAAATTTTTGGTAGTTTTTTTTTTTCCAAACGATAGCTTGCATTAACAACAAAGATACAGTGCTAAATAGCCCGACGGGTCTCACCGGTACATCGACAACCGGGAGAACAAAAGGCTCACACAGGAGCACCAAACAATCCGACAAGGGGAACAAACACTCTCATACGGGGAGAAAAGGGTCCATAAGGGACAAAAAACCGACAGAAAACAGAACACCATAATCTACGACCAAGAACTAAAGAACCTATAACAGAAAAAGCGATTAGGCTAAATCTACGATACTCTCTGGCCTTCGACGTATGGATTTTGTCTTCGTCGGACTGATGGCTCCACTAGGGAGAAAAGGCTCCCGATCCGAGCGTCGGGAGAGACGATGTCCCACAGCGGGGAGACTCGAGGCTGTGGCGAGGCCGGGCGTCGGGGGCAAGCGAGGGCGGGCGACGGCGGGCATCGGGTGGCGGGCGAGGGCTGGGCGGCGGCCCTTGACGAGCCGAGCGTCGGGGTGGGCGCGGCCGTGCGAAGGCGGAGGTTGGCCGAGGCGGAGACGGCGGCGAGCTGTAATACCCGTAAAATCTAATTACGGAATTTACGATATAATTAGAAATGGAGGATACCTAATTAGAGATGTATGATTTGAATGATGATTATTAAGACTTAGAAAATTTTGGCAAACACTTATACGCAACCTGGACTAGTGTTAACCAATAAATATGCATACATATTATATGATTTACGTGACTGCATGAGTCATGTTTTGTGACTTTTATATGCCTAAATGAATTCATGTTATATGCTAACATGACATGTATGAATTGAAAAGTAGTGTTGGGACTTAGGAAAAATAGTTAATACTTATGTAGGTAGGGATCGAATTAACATAAGAGAAATTCGAATTTTAATAACCTTAATAGGAATAGGATTAAGGCTATAGTTAAATTGGACTAAATATGAAATGGGCTAGGCTTACACATAAAAGCCCAAGTGTTTGAAGATAACTATTGAGTTCTTAGTATTGAAGAAAATAACGTCATTAGGGTCCCATCAAATAAGCTTTTCAATGATTAATGTTTATCAAGAATTCATTCATAATATCATATTATTAAGGGACAATTACGTTTCAGGCCCTAGAAAAGTTTAAACTTAGTGATCAGACCCTGTCAGTAATTTCTTTAGTTTAAAGGATCTGTTTTTTGAAAAATTTAAAGGTAAAGACCCAAACTATGCTTTGACTAAAATACCCTTAAGAAATCGTTCAGTAAAGTGGTATTCGACGCCAGTTGTATGTTACAGATATATGACGCGTTGTTATTGTAAAACTTATAAGTGTTACTTTCAACTAATAATGTGTTATTTATCGATAGTAAAATGTTTTTAATAGATTTATAGTAAAGTGGTATTCGACGCCAGTTGTATGTTACAGATATATGACGCGTTGTTATTGTAAAACTTATAAGTGTTACTTTAAACTGATAATGTGTTATTTATCGATAGTAAAATGTTTTTAACAGATTTATATTTAGTTCTCCGGATAATCGAAATCCATTTTTCACAATGAATCGAGCACAATCGACTGCCCCATCAACCAATCAATTTCGACGTGTCACGTATGTTTTTTTCTAGTATTGATGAAGAATGATGTAAGAATTGTAATGAATTTTTATATGGGTTCAAATTTGAGAAAAATGTGGCCAAATCGAACTAGATTTTGGCAACAATTGCAGCTAATCTGTGCGTATTCGAGATACCCATAGTTTGGGCGTTTCATAGGCTCTGTGAATTTTGAAACAATCGTTATCTCATCACTTCTAAACTTACGCTGTGTGAAAGCAAGTCGTATCGCAGCCATTGATTCATCGGGAGCACATGTTACTATTTCATACATTATTGTCACTACGATTTGTCTTAATGTTACAAAACTCTACAAAAACGTTATTTATTTCTCACATATTATATTTTTATCTCATTAAATGGTATTGTACGACTTTATTTTGTTTCTCGGAAGTATATATTTGGTATTTTTTGTCCAACATATGGGTTCATGAACAAAGTGGGTCATGATACGAGGGGTAACTCATAATCGACTTCTTCGTCGATTAATTGGTATATTATGACCTAATTTTGATTTTCGTAAGCATTGATGGTGTATTATCTGAAATGTTATATTAAGAACTAAGTTCTTTTAGAAGGCATGTTTCGATATTTTTTGACATTGAAACTGTTACTACATAAAACCAAAGCGTTACTTGTTGTTATCGGAACTGTTACTAAAAGTACAGGATTTGTCACTAAATAAACAATAAATATTATTGTATTGCCATGAAGTGGTACTATACTTGCTAAATTTTGGGCGGGATTTGTAGATTGATTGGGTTAATTGGGCGGGATATTGGTTTTGAGTGGATTTGGATGGATTTACTGTAATTGCTAAATTTTGGGCGGAATTTGTGGATTGGTTGGGTTAATTGGGCGGGATTTATGCAACGATTGGAATTTTAGCGGGATTGCTAAATCAGTGCAAATGTGTTACTAATAAATATTTAACTATTATCCATTTAGTTAAATATGTTACTAAAAGTTGCTTATGTGTTACCAATTGCTGTAGTTGTCGCACCAAGGTTTAGGGTTATGTGTTTATGGAGATTAAGGTTTAATGGTTTAGGGTTACCCTTAAGGTTTCAAGATTTACAACATATAAACTGATATTTGTGGTTTAATTTTGAATTTTGATGGCATTCGTGCTAAAATTCATATGTGATGTTTCAATGAACAAAGTAATAGTTTATGTTTTGAATAACTATTGACCTCGAACATTCACTATCATCCACCCCAATCAAACAACGTAGCTTTTATAGGAATTTGGTGTGATAAATGCATCAAATCATACATTTACAAGATGTTAATCTTGTAAATCTCGAACAATGTGCTTTTATGAACGAAATTAATCGGATTAGTAATGTGGTACTGGAAACCTGTTATGTGGTATCATTATGTGTAAACACGTTATTCGATAGGTTCGCATTTTTATTTTATAGCAAACATGTAGTATTACGTGCGGGCAATCTGGTACTAGTGACGTTAACGAATCATCCTGTTAATATTCCTTAACAAATAACTTCGAAAATGTATCAAATACAGATTTACGACATATAAAATGATATTTGTGGTTTAATTTTGAACTTTGAACACGTTTGTGATGGAATTCATAACGATTATGTCTCATTAAATGAGATACTAGTATGTTGTGAAGGAAGGGATATATGTTTGTATGATTTTTTATCTCAACTTTTCACATATTGATACCAACTTTCGCAAAACGTGTCTTTTAGTGAAATTTTGTGATTTAGCTTCATCATATCATCTATTTTCATGAATGTCAATCTTATACATCCGAACGAAATGAATTTATGAACGAAATTAATCGAAATAGTAATGTGGCATTGATTAGCTATATTGTGGTACTTATAGCTACAAATGTGTTATATGGTTGGTCTATATTGTTATTTTTTATCAGATATGTGGTATTATTTGCAGGCAATGTGTTATTGTACTGTTAATATCTCTGACATTCTAGAAACACCTAGAATGTTCTTAACGATGTGTTACCCAAATTGCGTGAATTGTTACTCAGAATAAAGAAAATGTTACCAACCAACTTTTTATTGGCAAACGTGTTATTTACGGGTAACGAGTCGTTATTAATTTCTCATTATATGTTACGTTTTGTGGATATATTTGTTATGAATATCTAGACATATGGTATTATTGTTCCACGAATTGTTACCCAAAAAGCATGAAGTGTTATTCAGTGACCATTTTAATAAGCAAACGTTTACCACTTAGATCTCATCAAAATTCTTCATTATTCTATGATTAACATCAATAATTGTCGTCGATAACTAGGGCCCATGATAAAATTGTGTCGACTTTACATTATTTGGTCATTAAAGTCGAGATTTCACCATATTAAACGTATGTTTGGAGCATTCGTGCTTTATGAATCTCGAAAATTCTCTTTGATTATGAAGACCCATGAAAAATCGAAGTCAATACAATGTTTGTTGTTAGTAACGTCGAGATTGGGTCGAATTTGAAACATGAATTTTTCAGCTTATTGAACGTATGTTTTTTTCAGCTTAAAACAATTATTTTGGGGGCACTAAATTGTTATTTTTCGTTGCTTTGGCAAGGGTTAAATGTCTTATCGCAACTGGAAAATTTGTCATTCGTTGTGTTGGTTCTGTTATTATAGATGACACACATGTACTAAATATACAAATTTTAGAACTAAGTACAAGACTTTTGTTGTTAAACTGAAAGAAAATGTTTCCTATTAGCTTAAAAGTGTTATTTTTGTTTCGAAACTTGTTATCGCATCATTCAGCTAGGTTCGCATTGTTATCACGTTATGATCTATTCATCTTTGCATTTACTTGGGTATTACATGTGTTATTTACGGGTGACGGGTCGTTATTATTTTCTCCTTATATGTTCGTTTTGCAGAAATATTTGTTATAAGCATCAAGATATATGGTATTATTTTTTCAAGAATTGTTACCCAGAATGCATGGAGTGTAACCATTTTAATTAGCAAACGTCCTCTTAGATCTCATCAAAATTCTTCGTTATTCCATGATTAACATCAATAATTATTATCGATAACTAAGGCTCATGATGAAATTGTGTCGAATTTACATTATCCGGTCATTAAAGTCGAGATTTCACCGTATTAAACGAAATGTGTTTGAAGCTTTCGTGCTTTATGAACTTCAAAAATTCTCTTCGAGTATGAAGACCCATTAAAAATTGAAGCCAATACAATTTTGTGCTGTTAGTAACGTCGAGATTGGATCGAATTTCGAACGTGAATTTCTTCTTTCGACCGATTGAGTGTAAGGAATGTGTTATTGCAGGAAGCGGTATTATTTTTGAATGATGTGTTACTTTTGCAACATCATTTGTTATTTACTAAACGAAACGTGGTATTTTCTGCTATACGGGCAATATTTATTTCTCACAATTAACGTCACTAATATCCGAAACTTATCAACACTTATGATCAAATTAACGATAGTTTCACCTTATATCATCACAATCGTGGAGATCTATTCGGGTCTGAACGTGAAATCTCGTTTCGATCGATGCGTCGCTTGTTGAGAGAGATCGATGCGAAACTGTTATTATTTTTTCGAAACTTGTTATCGTATTATTCAAGTATTTTTCGTTGATTTGGCATATGTAGCGTTAAATATGTCTTATCACATCATTTATGTATTTTTCTCTAATTTATTCGTTTTATTGGTATTGGTATTATAATTGATAAAGTTGTTACTAAATATATGCGATATTGTACTCAATACAGACAATTTGTTATCCAAATGAATGGAAGTGTTTCATTTCAGCCTAAAACTGTTATAATTACTTCGACAACTGTAATCGGATCATTTGGGTATTCTGTGGTAAATTTCGCATATGTCAGGGATAATTATGTCTTTTCGCAGTCTTTAGGTAGTTTCCACTGAATTTTCCAAAAAGTAGGTCCTTTATCCTAAATAAAACTCAAATAGGGCCTGAACACAAAGTTAAACATCTTAGTAGGGCCTGATCTTTAATTAACCCTATTATTAAATCTTCAGAACACTTTGAACACTAAAACAATAATCCCTCATAAGGAAACTGAGCAATCAAATGTCGAGTTGTTGATTACCAACAATCTCGAATTTCTTAGGTCCGATATATTTAAAACTCGAGATCAAGTAGGAAAATAGAAACATTTAAATTTCCGGACTCAATTTCTTAATTACAAAGAAAGAAAGGTACATAATTGAAGATAAGAACTAAAAGACATCGATGTCATTTATTCAGTTGAACACGTCAAGTGGGATATAAGAAATGAAATACTTCATTTCCTTAATACAAACCCTCGAAAACCAACAGAGATATTAATAAAACGACGGAGAGAAGTCGAACAGAGATATCACCAAGCTGGGAATAGGTAAACTTGTCTTACGATAACTCCATGTTTTTACCTTTATATTAATAGGTTCTAGGAATTATTAAGCTTAAAAAGAAAAAGAAAACGAAAATTAGATATGATTAGGGTTTGTATAAATCGGTTCTTGAAAATTAATGAATAGCTTTAAGGTTCATATGATATTCATACCCTTCTTGAAGATATGCTCCCGATTGAAAGGTTAGATGCCAAGCAATAAAATTCTCAGTTGATAGGTTTCGAACTCTGTTAGTTGTGAAGGAATAATTTCGAAGTCATTATAAAGGATTAAAAATATCGAATTCTATGTGGCATTGAAATCTAGGCATGTAATATGTCGAGATTTATTCAAGCAATAAACATCAAGATCTTTAGTATAATATCGAGATGTTATGTCGAGATTTAAGTCATTAAGTAAATCAAAATCTTGTCAGGATATTGAGATCTAAGTAGTATCGACATCTTACATAACTCGAGATCCATATCGACATTATATTATAAATCTCGAAGTCCATCCTGAAAATTTATATCGACATTGTGTTATAATTTTGATATGTAACCTCGACATTTTAATTGTAAATCCAACACACATCTCGAAATCTATACAATCTTGGTATTATTAAACCTCGAAGTTTATATGTATTGTTTAGTCAATTTCGAATTCATGTAAATACTACTACGAGATTTTAGATTTATGATATCGAGGTCTATTTTAATCCATGTCGAGACATATTTTAATTTATGCCGAGATTTATATTGAAAAGCATGTCCATGTTTATTTGTGTCGAGATCTTTGTTATAATGTCGACATATATATATATATATATATATATATATAAGCCCGAGATCTTTATAATAAGCATATATCTCGACATCTTATTAATCTCGACACACCTTTCGAAGTCTATGGTTATTGATTAATCAATATCGAACTTTATATGTCGAGATCTATTTAACCCATGCAGAGATCTATTTCAAAACCCATAAAAGTCGAAACTAGGGTTTCTAAATTAAGCCATTTTAAGTAACACGGTAATTAGACTAACAAACCCTAATTTGATATATTTCTATACTTAGGGTTCGAAGATTAGCAATTTACAGTACGCTATAAATAGCTAAGGAGTACCAGGTAAGTGGACATCTCAACTACAACATATAAATTATATGTGCATGAATTACATGGTTATGTGCTTGAATGACATGATTATATGCTTCTATGACTTTACGTGAATTCTTATATGATTTATTTATTTACATGAATTAATTATTACCTGAAGTGGCATGACAAGCACTTCGGCACGAGCATACACGAAGTTACAAGACACGAGCATAAGTCACGTATGATTGCTTAAACACGATAAAAGTTTGCATTTAATGGCTCTTCTATGCTACCATGGTGATTTTATGTCACCGATTACAAGGCATGACATGACATGTCTCCAGGCAAGGGCATGTGTGGCGGAAAGTTGCGACCTGGAAGATGCACCCTGAGGAAACAAACGGCACCAAGGATATAATTGGTGTCAGCAACCTCAGAGTGAATTTACCAGTGTGAGCATCCGTGGGATCGATAAACTTCATTGGGATTGGAAAGGCGCCCTAGGGTTAGCCTCTCAGTGGAAGCATCGTCCATATTTATATATATTTACCCCTAGTGGGTTTGAGCTCCATAATGGTGCATAGCAAGATAAGCCAATGGCCCTACAAGACAAGACACGAAGTAAAGACAAGACAAGACACGAACTAAAGATAAGACAAGACATGAACTACAAGATAAGACAAGACATGAATTTCATGACGTGAATACAAGACATGAATTTCAAGACACGAATTACAGGATACGATTAGGAAGCATTGGCGCGGATGCCTTTGCGTTTTAGGACACGTGCATTGTATGGTTTCCGCTTACTGAGCTTTATAAGCTCATTCCACGTTTTATGTGTTGTAGGTACGATAGAGTCGGACGTTGAGAAACGTCACGACTAAGGCGGGCTGACGGCGGTACTCCAGGGTCTTTTGAGGGCAAGGCTGTACATGGATGACGACCTGTGGAGCGATGTTAGGGTGTTTTGATATGATATATATATTTCGGGGTTTCGGCTTTTGTATAATTACGACGATGTGGGCTACGTATTTTCGTAACATATCATATTTTAGGAAGAAGTTTATTAGACGGGTCTCCCGCGACTTACGTTGCGAAAATCCGCCGCTAAATATGATTAGAAAGTGAGGGTCGCCTCACGAGCGGAGGTGGAGCGGAGCTCAGCGGCGGCGGGCGGCAAAGGAGGAAGCAATTTTTTTTTACAAAGAAAGGCGGCTGTTAATGGAGGTGGGGGAGGAGGTAAGGCAGAAGGGGTGGGTGTTTGTTGGAGGGGTGGGGGGTGGGTGTTTGTTGGAGCGGTGGTGGATGGGTGGGTGGCGGCTTGGGGGTGAAGGAAGAAGAGGGGTTAGGGTTTTGTTTTTTTAGAGAGAAGAGTTAGTTTTTTTTTTTTGGGAGATTTCAATTCAGGCCCCATCGTATGTTTTTTATTGAGTTCAGGCCCTAAACATATAAAAACATTGTTTTAAGGACCCATTCTTCATAAAATTCAAAATAAATGACATAAAACTATGATTTGACGAAAATGCCCTTATATGTGTTATATAAAGGTTTATTTTCTTTTGGTATTCATTTTAGACGATGTGGTACGAAAAAGGAGTAAAATGTTATAATTACCATTGAATCGTTAACAAAACTGGTACTAGAAAGGAGTAAAGTGGTATAATTACCATATGAATTGTTATCAACTGATACGGGATATTAATTATTCTCATGTGGTATTTATTTCAAATGATTCGGTATCAGAAAGGCGTAAAGCGGTATAATTACCATATGAATTGTTAATCAGGTACGAGATATTACTTATTCTCATGTGGTATTTATTTCAAATGTTCGGTACCAGAAAGGCGTAAAGTGGTATAATTACCATATGATTGTTAATCAACTGGTACGAGATATTACTTATTCTCATGTGGTATTTATTTCAAAATGATTCCAGAAAGGCATAACGTGGTATAATTACCATATGAATTGTTACTTAGCTGGTACGAGATATTACTTATTCTTATGTGGCATTTATTTCAAATGATTCGGTACTAGAAAGGCATAAAGTGGTATAATTACCGTATGAATTGTTACTCAGCTGGTACGAGATACTACTTATTCTCATGTGGTATTTATTTCAAATGTTTCGTTACCAAAAAGGCATAAAGTGGTATAATTACCATATGAATTGTTACCAAAAAACTGGTAGGAGATATTACGTATTCTCATTTGGTATAAGTTTTAGAAGATGTGGTACTAGAGTGGAGTAAAGTGGTCCATTTGGTATTTAATATTAGTAGATGCGGTACTAAAAAGGAGTAAAGCGGTATAATTATCATAAAAAAACGTTACCCAAATTGAAATAATAAAATATACCAAAATAATGTGGTACCAAGTTGCGATGAAGTGGTACTGAATAAACAAGTCCGTGTTATGGACGCAAAAGCTGAATAAACATGGGTAAAAAGGTCTTTTTGCAAGATTTGGGGCCCGAACTCTAATAAAACATTAAATTGGGTCCTTCTCTTTAGTCCAAACATTAATGAGGCCTGATTTCTAACCAAACTTGCTAGGGCCTGATATTTAAATAGCCCTTTTTTTTTAGTTAGATGATGAAAATAAAAGGCATTTTTTTTTTCTGTAGGCAGGCGCAAACAACCAAGAATAAATTCAGTGTTATACTTTAATGACGCTTTTTGTCCGTTTTAGTACGTACCCACCATTGACTCCCCAAGTCTTCCTGATTTTGGACATGAGCAATAACTCTCCGAAAACTGAAGTCTTTGTCTTGTTGGTTTAGAGTAATTGGGCCAATTGGGCCAAATATGGGTAATAAACCCAATTAATAAAGTTAGCGGACGTCGAAACGAGAAACCGTTGAAAGATTACGAATCTACGTTTCACGGGAAATCTAACGAATATTGACACGCTCAAAACTGAGCTCGAGTGAATGAGAAATTAATTTTTCGAAGTTGGCCAAATAACCATTAAAATGGTTGAAAGTGTATTAACGAGGGAATTAAGTGTCCCACATTGGTTAGACACTAAGAAAATCTTCACTATAAATATAGAAACCCATGTTGGTTTATTCAAAAGGACTTACCATGTGTATGGGCTTAAGTGGGTTTAAGTGTGCTTGAGAAATTTATGTAAGTTTTGGCCCAAGTAATAGCCCAGTGCGAGGCCAGCCCAAGCCCGTGGCCGAGGCCGGACCGTGCCATGTGCAATGGGCGTTTGTGGGCGCACTTTGCACTTGAGGAGCTTAAATTTTTCCTCCGATGAGCGGCGATGGCGACAATGATGTCACTGGTGACATGCCGCATGAGTGCGAGGAGCGTTGAGGAGCTTAAATTTTTCCTCCGGTGAGCGGCGACGGTGATGTCACTGGTGACATGGCAGTTGAGGTGAAGATGAGGTGGCGCTACGTAAGTGCTGATTGGGCAGCCCAGATGAGTTGGCATGATCCATTGGATCAATGGGCCGCAGAGACTGTTGGACTGATTTGGCCCAAACCAAGGGTCTGGACCGTGGGGTCCTGTCGGTGGATCGGGTCGGGTATGTCGATGGGTCTCGGGCTGTCGGTGGTCTAATAGGTCGGGCCGTCGGTGGGTCAAATCGGGCATGTCAGTGGTCCTGCTAATTGACCGACAATCCAGAAGTTGCGAAATATCTCATTCAGACTCCTGAAAAATGACAGAAGCAGTCCAGCAAGTTTCTTGAATTTGCGATTAAGCCCTGCGAGATGAAGTCTATAAATAGACCCCATACGAGTCGGAAAAATTCAGTCACTCCAACCCACGAAATTTGCATATTTCACTCCCAAACTGCCATATTTCCCGAAACAAGAAAAACTCAGTTTCGAGTACGATTCGCTGGAAAACTTGAATCGTTGTGCTGCGATTACGAGCCCGAAGTCGTTGTATCTTGGGGACGATCGCTGCTAACCAAAAGCACTGAATATCGGGGCAATTTTGTCTTACTGACAGTGTGTCTAACACACGCCTCGACCTTCCATTCTACGACGTTTACAGTAATGGATTATCTCGACATACTCATGCTCGAATTTTTTATGATGTGATGTTTACTCGGACTCGCATTAGCAGTTTTCGTGTATTGGGTCCTCACGCACTGTATGTGTGTCTGAAGATAACACTCCACCTTCTGATTATCGCTAATCATACGTTCATCTGTCGCCGACCAGACCACAACCTAAGAAACAACAGTTTTTGTATTTTGTCCACATCAAAAAGTCTAGCACTATCATGTTGAAATAAAATGCTAGGTTTCCTAGATATGGATCATTTCCCTATAATTTCGAAGAAAGATAGGACAGTTTTCAAACTAGACGAGGCTTTACAAAAAGAGAAATTATAGGTTGTTTGTACGGTTGAGGCGATTAGAAGACTCGAGGTGGGCGTGAGTATAAGAACTGAACTAATACGTACGTACAATGAAGAGAATATAAACTTGGAAACTCCTTTTTTCATTTTTCTTCTCTTACTTTCATTTACTTACTGATGCATGCATATTGACACGCTCAAATACTAGCAAGTGTACTAGGTCGTGCAAGTAGTAAAACGGACGAAGTCCGAGTATCGATCCACGAAGACAGCTCGATTAATTCTAAGAAAATATTCCTAATTCTAATTTAGACTAACGGAATTTTTAGTTTTGATGATTTAATAAAAGAGATAAAACACAAATAATAAAATAAACGCAAATAAAATAGGTGAGGATAGAGCAGTTAACGACGAACGTGATTAAGACACATGCTCGGCACGAAATATTCCTACGTCTCCATGCAATATCATCTATCTAATCAACATGAATCAAGTCAAGGTGGAATTTCCTAATATATGTGCTACCCGTTATTCACGTAACTAGCAACCCTACGTAAATAGAGAATCAACAACTATATGTCTATATGACTGTAGTTCCTATACGTGCATTCGATCTTCGTGAAATTCCACGAGTTTAGACGCTTTCGGCGCCTAAGGTCTCGGAAACCACACATACGAAACTCAATTCCATCTCTGGTCGGTTTTACGTAGTGGTATTCAATGTTTTGTTCTAATCGGTTTAATCACTTAGTCCGTCTCATAAACCAATCAATAATCATACGCATGGAGGCTATTCACACGTACGCATATGAAGCACAAACAAATAATACATAACTCAAATCATATGATTAAATAAAATAATAATTGCATTAATACGTAGCCATAATCCGGCCTCACACGGCCTCAATCACAAAAGAAATTACGCTAGCATATTAATAAACGAAGACGACAATGAATAAAGAACACATTGTTGAAAACGAAATATTAAGAGATAAAGAATACGCCCTCGTTACGGTGTTCGCGTCGTCTCACTCCTTTTTATTCTTCGCAGTCGCTCGCTTCGTTTATTCACCGTCAAAGCTCCCTATTATTCGCTGTATTCGCTGCCCTCAAGCCCTTTATATGGGAATAGCACCACCGACTTAGAAAGCAATAAGTCTGATATAGATTATATTCGAATCTTGAAAGTTTGAATGAGTCCTCTTTGACTTTTCCTTCCTTGTTGCATATATCTTGGGGCATAAGATAACGTGTGAATTGTTCTTGAAATTGCATGCTAGGTTTCTTTGATGGGCTGGAATTAAGCTAAATGTCCATGGACCATTCTTGTGCCAATAGTAGCCCAAATTCTCGTATTTGTACTTAGTGCGCACGATTGCTCGGTTTTGGTGCTTTTCGCTACAATAACTGTCAAACAAGAAATATAGCATAAAGATAGGATATTAAAGTATATTCAAATAAATAACGGCCTAAATACGCTTTTTACGGAGAATAAAATAGTGTAAAATCCTAACTTTATCACATATATATATATATAGATATAAATCACACATACTAAGAGAGGACTAATCATATCATAACTGTAGATTTATGCTGCTGGATGTAGATTTCTTTTGACTTCTGTGCCAATCACATCCACGCTTGGTTGATTCACTTTTCTTTTATTTAATTTTTTCTTTTGTGGACCCCACGTTGAGATTATCTAACATTATCATCGTATGTGATTCACGAAGGGTCGAACTTTTGGGACATTCGATCACGAATCGATTCAATATTTCATCGACTAAGACGAGGGCCTCGAGTCCTTTCGAGCTCTTTCTCCCCCAGTGGATCCCCTTCTGATGAAGACGAGTGTCTCGAGTCATTGGACAAAGAAAGTTTAGAGTAATGTAGATTTGAATTTGATAGCCTTTTGTGGTATGTTCTATAATTTTTTTGTTCAAGTTCGTGGTTTATTTCGTTTTCTGTCGGCTTTTGTCACTTTGAGGTGTTGTGCTTCTGTGTGATCCTTTGTTCTTCACCCGCTTTGATTTTGAAACATGGGAATATCAAAGACTTTTTGGGACATCCTATCGTGAGAAGATTCAAATTTCCTCAAAGCCATGAAATCTTCTCAAACATTTCGAGCAAGAAAAGATTCAATTTCCATCAAAGGAATTAGTTGAATCGCCCCAAGACATACGTTAATCTTAAAACATGGGACACTTAAGGCTTCATCGGACATTCTATAATGAGAAGATTCATTTTTTTTCATCAAGCAAACCATCAAATGATCTTCTCGTGTTGTTTTCTGTTTGTTTTTTTTTTTTTTTTTTGCGGCCTTTCTTTATGTAGATCTATAAATAAATGCTTTCAGATAAGTGCAGACAGATAGGTAGCAAGGAAAACCACACAATGTAAGAACAGATCGAAATGCCACCAGCAACAACACTTAATAATAATGTCTTTACATTTGCATGCTGTGTGTTTTTAGGTTCAAAGATATATCATTCAAAACCCTAATAATCAATCAAGCCAATAGCCAGAAATTCCTGTGGGTTTTACTGCTTAGTACATATCCCGCATTTTGGCCCTTCTTCTGCACCGCAACGCACGTGCATTTGCTGTTTGATATCAAATTCTCCGCAGTATCGATTCCTTTCAGTGACACGCCTCTCTTAGACCTGCACCATTATTACAAGAATTACGACGTGATAATACTTTTCGACGCAATAATAAAAAACTAACCCTAATATGGCACTAGAAAGACTCCTCCTTTGCCCGACGACGATAAGGTCGATCTTAAGAACCTTGCAATGTTCGAGGATCACCGAGGCCTTATCCTTCCCTTCTTCGTTCCTCGCCTTTTCGACCACCACCTTAACCCTAGGCTCAGAGCTTACGCATAATTGCCTCATAGTCTCGAGAAATTCCACCTCAGCGCCGCCACCTCCCTTATTATTGCCCAAGTTTATCGAGGAAGACGAAGTGTAGACAACCCCGTTATTATTATGGCCATTATTCGTCGTCCCCGAGGAAGAAGACTTCTTCAAAAACCCTCGATAGAAGGGATTCTTCCACGCGCTGTTGTTATTTTCGACGTGGAAGAGGATTAATTGGTCGTTCTCAACGATGGCGTGGGCCAGGGCGTACTCTAAAGCGCCCGCGGATTCTCGGGTGGGGTCCGCCACCACCATCACCTTGCGAGGCGCCGGGCTTACGACGCCTGCTTCCATTTTCTGAATGACCATCGACGGCTGATGCGAGAATATCTGTGTTTATTTTAGAGAGGCGACGCCAACTATTTTTTTTTGTTAGATCATTGTCTTGATATTTTGGGAATGCATGGATGGTTGGTATTTACAAAACGTTCATGAGGAGATATTGGGGTTTTTTGATTCTCTGATGTAGTAATTGTGTATGTGCTTTTTGAAGACCGTAAGAAAGGAACTTTTGTCGATCGACAATCATGCTTGGCCACACGTATGTTTTAATATTACACATGCATGCCTGTATGTCTTGGCTTCTTACACCCAAAGCAACTTCTAGTATTTTGTATACAGCAATTAATATCAAGAATTATATATGATCAATAACTGTATCAAGAATTTAAAATTACAGTTTCCAAAACTCGTCTTTGCTTTCATTAACCTAGCAAACAAACTGCAGAAAACTCAATCTTCTGTTACCATATGGTCAGTTAATTATTCAAATAAATACAATTCGATTCGAATCGATAGGCGAATTACGTCCCAGTAGCAGCCAGTTACTCGAGTAAGATCGTAGCATTCCTCCTATGGTACATATCAGCCCTTCTGATTCAATTTCTCGATGAGAATCTTTTTTAGAAGCCCGGGATTTGCTTTGCCTTTTGTTTCTTTCATTATCTGTATTGAATGCGGAAAGTTTCGAGATAAGGAAAACTTCTAAACTTCCATAGTTCGTATCATTTTGGTATTATATATATGTTTGGGCTCCATAATCTGAGAAATCAAACCTGGCCAGCAAAAAAGCCTTGCAACTTCGTTTTGCCCCCTCGATATTGTTCCAACTGCTTTGGATTGTCTGCTAGGACTTTATCGATTATCTTCTCTATCTCAGCAGGGTCTACGATCTGAGTCGTCAGGGGAAAAAAAGAAAAGAAATGACAAACACAGCGTTACGCGAAAGTTGGTCTTTTTCTCACAATTTCTAGGATGTAAGGACACTTTTAGTCATCTAATGAAGTACATACTAAACACTTGCCTGCACCAAATCCTTTTCTTTTATTAGTCCTTCAACGGTCCCACCCTTTTGCATTAGCTCAAACAATATCTGCACATTTCGAGCAATATCTTTTGTAAACTGGCAATCTTTATAGGATTTCTAAGTCAGTGTATGAAAATGAATTTGTTGTAAAGTGGCTACCTACCTCTTTGCCAATCTTTCCACTAATTGTGCCGCCTTTAATTGAAGCTATAAGCTGACCCAATTCTTGAGGGGTAAGCTTAACGTCGTTAATAGTCAGCTTCTCGTTTTTCATGTAAGCAGCCATATCTCCCATTATCCAATTCGCAGCAAGTTTTATGTCAGAACCAGTTGCTATTGTTGCATCGAAGAACGCAGCTACCTGAGAAGGGATATTTAACGGTGGCAAGAAAATATGCAGACAACTAATAGGAAAAACAAATAATTAAAGCGAAGGTGCATAAAAGATTAAACTAATTTTTTGCCCGTTTCGCTTACATTGACATCATTTGCAAGAAAAAGAACGTCTTGCATGCTCAGTCCCATGTTCTCATATCTCCTACGCTTAGCTTCAGGCAATTCAGGTAATGATTCGCGAATCTTATGCACGTAATCCTCTGTAAGGCTAACACCAGGGAGATCGGGCTCTGGGAAGTATCGGTAGTCAGCGAGCCCTTCTTTCTTTCTCATAGTAACCGTTTTCTGATCATTTTTTATCGAGGCAGGGAAACATAATTTGTATTACGCGATACAATACGATTATAATGCAAGAACAATATGAGATATATATGACCTGAGCTCCTTCTTCCCATAGGCGAGTTTCTTGCACGATCTGATCGGCCTGCCCTTGGCTGTGTAGCTCAACCTGCCTCGCTATCTCGAAATCGACGGCCCGATTCACCGATGAAAACGAGTTCAGATTCTTAATTTCCACCTGTTGTAAATAGACTCAGAATCACTTGCCATTTACGTTATCAAACAAACAGAATAAGGGGAAAAAGGATGATAACTTGGGAAAATAAGAGATGTAATGAAGAACTCCATTACCTTTGTGCCAAACTCAAGCTGACCAATAGGCCGAACTGAGATGTTAACATCGCAGCGAAGCGACCCTTCTTGCATATTTCCATTACTTACACCGAGGTATCTCACTAATCTCTGAAGCTCTGCTGCATATTCTGCTGCTTCGATCCCAGTTCTCATGTCAGGTTCGGACACAATTTCAAGCAACGGAACTCCTGCCCTGTTCAAATCAACCTGTCGAATGGAAGAATATCAAGAAAGTTTACGTCGTCATAACAGTTGCAAGAACCACATAGGAGCAAGTATGATTAATGATTATTGTGTTCTAACAGATCGTACCCACCTGCGAAAAATTCCCATTTCCCGTGTGAAGAAGCTTACCAGCATCTTCTTCCATATGAACTCGGGTTATACCAAACTTTCTATGCCCACCACCAAACTCAAGGGGAAGATCAACATCAAGGTAACCACAACTTGCAATTGGGATATCGAATTGCGATATCTGGTAACCTTTTGGAAGGTCGGGATAAAAGTACTGCTTTCGATCGAACTTTGAGCTGAGAGAAAGCTTGCAATTCAGCGCGAGGCCTACTCTAACGGCGTATTCGATAACCTTAGAGTTGAGGACAGGTAATGCGCCGGGCAAGCCCATGCAAACAGGGCAAATGCTAGTGTTTGGCTGAGCGCCGTAATTGTAAGGGCAGCCACAGAATGCTTTTGTGAGAGTCGAAAGCTGGACATGAGTCTCGATTCCTATTACAGCCTCGTAGTTTTTCAGCAATTCTTCCAACTTTGCAGATTCAGTTTTTCGGGAGGCTTTCAAATGAGTTGGGGGCTTTTCTTGGGTCGCGGTTTGTGCCTCGACGTTCTTCGTGCTGTAACACGCTAGAGTGTGCTTTCTAACGACGCACGCAGAAGGGTAGAACCGAAATGGTTGAGTTCTCAATCCCCTGAATAACGTTAACGCCATTCTATTTCAACTCCACTCCCAATACTCAGATTAACATCGAGACGATGCCTGCAGTATGTAGCAAGATATTCATAATCAATTGAACTCAGTGGAAAGTGTCCACACAGCGAACATGTATGCAAAAAGGTAAGAACTTTGATTGCAGGGACTCACGCTAGAGCTAATTGGTGCTGAAATTAGAACTCTTGAACTAGGAATACAAACGCAAATTATAATTTTCTACTCGGCCAAACAAATTGAAATAAAGCAAGGATTTTACTCAATCCCAAAGCTGTTTAGTGAAGAAATACGAATTGTTTGCCCAATAGGCATACGCCCAACAACATTTCAGCGAGACACCAATTCAAACAGCTGGTATGCACGTTAGTCCAGTGAAAAATCTAAACATAAGCTTCATACGACATATAGAGACGTGGGGTCAAAACTCAAATTCGGATATGTTTGGTGAAACGAGGAAGGAAAGATTAGAGCATCATCGTTATACCTTGTGAGAAGATAGCTGCTGCTAATATGCGGAAGGAGCAAGGCATACTGCCACTCAAATCGAAGATAAAGAGGAGAATTAAACATAAAAGATTATTTAAAATAAAGATTTTCCTTTTTACGATTTTTTTTTTAAAAAATCACTACAGTCGACTTTTTTTTTTTCACTCTTGTTGATTTTACATATAACTGTAAAATAATATATCCAGAGTCTGACTTTGCTAACGTTTCGAAATATATTCGAGGTGATTTCCATAAACTGATCGATCACAGAATAGATGTAGAAGCAGTCCGATGAATGCTTCAGTTGAGATACATAATATTACATATTTATTTACAATAAGGTCAAAAAACATAGCTTATAAATGGGATTTTGTCGCGTAATATACGCATTAGTATTCTTTTAATCCTTGCTTCTAGAAACAGAATAAATTACGTATGAATCAATACAAGAACATGCATAAAATTAGCTAGACACGCCCATTATTACATCATTAATTACTCGTACAAAATAAACATTATTAGGACACAGCCATGTAATAACCACGGCAGAACCTACGTAATGATACGATGAAACCCTGAAGATAATTAACGAAGATTGGGACGACGACGTTTAGGGACTAAAAGGAGAGGATTCTTCTTGTAGGTAGCAATCCCAGGCATACCCTCAACATCAACGTCTTCAATGCTCACACCCCTCGGCAATTCCCAGTCAAAGGAATAGAGCAGATTGGCCAACGCCAATTCAACGTTGGCCGCACCCAAAGGTATCCCAGGGCACTTTCTCCTCCCAGCACCAAACGGCAAAAGCTCATAATCGAGGCCCTTGTACTCTATCTTCTTCTCCAAGAATCTCTCTGGGATGAACTCGTTAGGGTTTTCCCAAGCCTGTGGATCTCTGCCGATAGCCCATACGTTGACGTAAACCATAGTCTCTTTGTGCTAGCAGTATAAAGACATTTCTACAGAAGGAGATTTAAAGCAAACCAAACCAGTGAAGAAAACGAAAGGTATAACGGACAGCATGTAAGCAGAACATTGAATCGTATGAAATCTAGACGTGTTTGAGGAGATGCCACGTATGACAAGACTACTTTGGAATGGATAACAAGGGAAATTTCGAAAATTTTCAGCAACGAGTTATGAAAGTGCCCTCGTCAAGGAAATTAATTCAAACTCAATCTTCCACAACTAGTGAAGCAAGCGGCAAGCCCAACAAAAGCAAGATTAAGTAAATTGGAGCCATAAAACTTCAAATTCCTAACGCAGGTAAAGGTTAGTACGTGAAATTTCTATTCTTCTCCGACACCAAAATGAATTCCTTACCAAACGCAACAACAAGACTAGCAAAAGTTCATGAATCGCATCCAACATAAGCATGCAAATCATACACATCCAAAACGAACCACTCCAATTCTCCTAGTAAATCTTGACACGAAAGATCAAATCAAACACCTATTACACAGAACCCATATCCAGCACAATCGAATTCCATAAAAAAACGGGGACAACGGAGTTGAAATTGGAATAAAAAGCAAACCTTTGCCGCAAATTTGACTCCTGCGGTGAAGCTACGGCGGAATTCTCCGTCCAAATCGTCGACGAGCTCATACTTTCATCACAATCCGAGATCTCTATTCAACACGCAACAATCCTAAGCGACTATTCGATTCAGCAACATCCAAACCGTTTCGCGACATGGAGGGTCCGAGTTGAGCTACGAGCTCTGGCAAGAGAACGAGGCAAGAATATGATTTCCGGACAATACCCCTGGATTTGGAGGTATATCGAGGGGGAGATGCAAGGGAGGAAATGTCTATGACAGGGGCAAATTGGGAAAGTAAAGAGGTGCTGCCTGACAATTCCCGGCTATCGGAGAATGATTTGCATATTGATTGAGTTGCAAAGGCGTCGTTGATTTAACTTAGCTGCCCTTTTTATTAGAGGGTTTTTTTTTTTTGCTTGAATGTAAAACATATTGGAAAGTCGAAGTTGTAATTTGTGGTTCTTACTACATGATAGTATGATTTTATTTCTGATAATTTTGACCAAGAAATTGACCTATTTTAAATAAAATATGTCCTAGGCAAATGGCAATAACTTATTTCATGTATGAGGATTCATATAGTAAAAATTAGCTCTTCACATCATTTTTATTCTTTTTTTTTCTAATTTAGCATATTCAAAATTACAAAACCGTTTTGTGATCATTTAGACTGGCCTATTCCTAGAAAGACAATATGATCGATTCTACCTTACAACATAACCTTGCATATTTTTATGTCTTCTTCGAGGTTACTTGGTCTTCCAGAAAATGTTATGCTTTTGATGTGGGATTAATGCATAGAAAAACAATGCAAAACGATCACAATGTATCAAATATTATGATTTTTGTTGTCGCAACTTTAACACATTTTCTCTTCTTTTACCATACTGAAATCTTGAACTTCGGATTGGTTTGTTTTTCTTGGGCCTAAGAGCCATAATTTGGGCCTTCAAGTGGCAATTGCTTTTTTACTTCTAGTAGGCGTAGGCCGAATAAGAAACAAACCGATCCATGTGTTTCTTGTGGTGGTAAATGCTGACGCATATCTCATTGCCGACACTGTTTGGCTTAATAGGGGAAAACAAGTAAATTCGTCGAAAGTCAGAAAGCCAAAAACGCCAAACACTTCACTGCGAACCAATGTTCTGAAATCGAGTTTTCGACCAGAAGAGAACTTTTAGGGGTTTAAGATTTAGTGGTTTACCCGGTATAAAATCAGAATCAAACCGGACTAAAATCGGTGGCCCTAATTATAAAAAAATATATATTTTATGACTGTTAATCAAATAATATATGTTGGGATAAAAAATCAATTATAAGAAGGGTTTTAAAAATAAATTAATGAATTGTAGATAAAATTGAATGAATGTAAAATATATAGGTATCTAAAATTATATTAGACAATGAATTTTTAAAATTTCGTGTTTTCCTTTTAAATTTAATAAAAATATTAATTTAGATATAAAATGCTTCAGGATTTGATCCCAAGTCAGGCTTAAAAGTTGGACTGTCTGCCACCAGACCGCAATATTTTTTGCTACCAATTAAGTAGTTTATTTATTTATGCGGTTTTCTTTCTTTTTTTTCTTTCTTTTTTTTGTAAAATAATACCTTAGACCGGACCGGAACCGAACCGAAGATTTGACCGGTTCGCCGGTTCCCGGTCGGAACCGGCCGGTCCGGTCCGGTCCGATCTTCAAAACCCTGTTGTGAAATAGACAAGTCGGCCTAACCACTCATTTTCCACCACGTGTCCTTTCACGTGACCCCACCCCTCTCGTATCCAAACGAGATCGTCAGTCCCTATGTATGTATCAATAGGTGTACCCAATAATTAAATGGGGGAATTTTCTGTCAGACCCTAGTAATTTTTATTTTCTGTTCAGGCATTAGCACAAAATGAATAAGTTTAAAGTACCTACTTTATGTAAAATTCGAGTGAAGGACCAAATATGATTTGACGAAAATACCCTTACTAACATGTTTTTTTTTTCCAGCGAACGTGTTCGTGGTCTTATATGAAGCGTTACTTTTACTTTATTTTATGTTACTAAGTTACAGAATATTGTTACTTCAGGAAACAGATACGTTAATTTTCAATAATATTGTGTTACTTTGTTATTGCAAAACATTATCAACCGAAATTTTTTCTCTAACGATCGAACTCATTTTTCTTACACTGAATCGACTGCCCCTCCAACCTATTTCGATATGTCATGTTGGATTCATTATGATATTGACGACGCACGAGGTAGAATTTGCTTATCTAATTAGGGTGCAAATTCGAGAACATAATGGTAAATCGAATCTAGATTTCGACATAAATTGCAAACCCATGAGAAATCGAGGTATATTTTACTTTATTGAGTCAATAACGCCGAAATTTATGCAGTTTTCATCTGTTTTGTAGTGTCGATTGTGATTTTCGTTCTTTTCCTCCCGATCCATTGGTTGTATACAGACTGTGTTATTAACAATATATGAGGCGTTATTACCTTTTGTAGACGTGTTACTTCTAAGTCAACATTTGTTATTAACCATAAGACATTTGTTATCTTTTGCTATGTTATAAGTATTTCCTTTTTTACACGATTTAGGGAAAACATAATATCAATTTTCGCAACTAATTGATATAAATTTGAGGTACTTACGAGAAATTGATGTTTATTTTACCTTATAACGACGTGATTTATGCAGTTTTCATCTTTTTTTAGTGTTGTTTATGATTTTCGTTCTTTTTCTATCGATCCAATGGTTGTATACAGAATGCGTTATTACGACAAACAAGGCGTTATTACCTTTGAGCGACGTGTTACTTCTAAGTCAATATTTGTTATTAACCAAAAGACATTTGTTATTTTTTGCTAATGTATTTCTTTTACACGATTTAGGAAAAATATAATATCCGTTTCTTGCAACTAATCGGTATAAACTCGAGGTACCCATGAGAAATTGAGTTCCATTTTACCTTATTGAGTCAATAACGACGTGATTTATGTAGTTTTCATCTGTTTTTAGTGTCGTTTTGTGATTTCGTTCTTTTTCTCCCGATTCATTGGTTGTTTATAGACTGTGTTATTAACAATATATGAATCGTTATTTCTAATGTAGGATGTTGTATTTTTGTGTGACGATTTGTTATTTACTAGAAGAGATGTGTCATACGTCGCTAAGTGATTTGGAAAAACAAAAAAAATTTCAGCTCCGGCAGCCTGTGGCCGCCGAGAAGCATCGCTGAGAAGCAGTTAAGCAGCTGTGAAGCAGCCGCCGCCGTCACTTTCATTCCACCTCCTCTTCGTTGAACACGTCAGCAACGGCCCTACTTTCCTTCTTGAACTGTGTCCTTCGAGCTCTACTACGACGACTGGTCAGGGTCGGGCCTCGTCTGCTCACGAAAGTCGAGATTATAGGCGGAAATTGAGCTTGAAGATTAGCTCGCTCGTTGGAGAAGACGATGGCAAATGTTTGTAAATTTTGCATCTGTTAGGAGGTAAATATGTCATATCGCATAGTTTGGATATTTTTCTCTCAGAATTTTGAAAATTAGGTCCTTAATACTAATTGAAACTTTATTGGGGCTTGAACACTATTTAAAAATGTTAACAGAGCCTGACACGTAATTAACCTTTCTTTTAATCTTTCCTTCAAACAATACACGAACATGCATAAAATTAGCTTGACACATCCAGCTATAATCTATATTACAACATCAATTACTCGTACAAAATAAACCTTATTAGATCAACATGTTGTAATAATAACGATACGATGAAACCCTGAAGATAATTAACGAAGATTGGCAAGACGACGTTTGGGGACTAAAAGGAGAGGATTCTTCTTGTAAGTAGCAATCCCAGGCATACCCTCAACATCAACGTCTTCAATGCTCACACCCCTCGGCAATTCCCAGTCAAAGGAATAGAGCAGATTGGCCAACGCAAGCTCAACGTTGGCCGCACCCAAAGGTATCCCAGGGCACTTTCTCCTTCCCGCCCCAAACGGCAAAAGCTCATAATCGAGGCCTTTGTAGTCTATCTTCTTCTCCAAGAATCGCTCTGGGATGAACTCGTTAGGGTTTTCCCAAGCCCGTGGATCTCTGCCGATAGCCCATACGTTGACGTAAACCATAGTCTTGGGCCCTATTTCGTACCCATCGATGACGCTCTTCTTTGTCGTTTCTCTCGGGACCATCAATGGAGTCGCAGGGTACATTCTGAACGACTCCTTCACCACCGCCTTGAAATAGGGTAGCCTTTCGATGTCTTCTTCTTCGACCTTTCCCTTATTCGCTGATCCTACGACGCTTCTGATCTCTTCTTGCACCCTTTTCATCGCCTGAGGATTCTTCACTAACGCCGTCATCGCCCATGTTATTGGTGCCGAGCTCGTCCCTGCTCCAGCCACTATCATGTTCTGCATTATTCCATGGCAAAGAACCACAAATTATTATTACACACATACTATATTTCTCCAACTAAATACAAAGCTGGTTATTATTGCATTGTAATAATTACGTACCATGAGTATGGACTTGACGTTGCCCCAATCAAACTGAACGGTGTTCGATGAGCCTCCATCCTTCTGACTATCTTCTCTAAGCTTAATCAAAATGTCGAGGAGATCGCCGTTCATGGAGTCGGGCCTATTAGGGCTAAGATGCTCGTCAATGAGTTCTTGATAGAAAGCGTCCAAACCATGGAATGCCCTCTCAAGCTCTGCGTGCTTCCCAGTAAGCCTATCGATCCATCCGAGGAATGGAAAGAAATCGGCGGCGAACATCGTCAGCGTCAAGTCTTGAAGACCATTCAGTAAACTCTCGACCCTTTTCTTGCCCGAAGCAGTCTCATCGTACCTCTTCCCAAAAGCAACCCTAGAAATGACGCCGGTCGAGTAAGTCCACGCAAGGTCGTTGACCACCACTGGCTCGTCAACGGCTATTTGGCCGACCATTCTAGAAACTTCCTCGGCGACGATGCTCAGGGAAGCATCTATCTGCTTGCGTGTGAAGAGGTGCTGGACGACGAGCTTTCTGACGTCACGCCAGTAGTCGCTGTAAGGAGCTGTGGAGATGTCGAGGTTTTCGTAGGAAAGCCTTACGAACGAGGTTGTCTTTGGCCTGCTTGAGAAGGTTAGATCGTTGTCTTTCAGAGCTTCCTTGGCAAATTTAGCAGAAGAAATTACGAGGATGGGCTTGTTTACGAGCTTCATGTGCATCAATGGACCGTACTTGTCGGAGAGCTGCTTTAGGCTGACGTGGAGCCTCGAGCTGTCGAACTGATGCAAGTTTCCGATGATGGGAAGCGTCGGCGGGCCCGGCGGATGACGGCGGAGGTTTCTTTTCATGAGAGATTTGATGAGGAAGGTGATGATTATAGGTAGAGCTAGGACGACGGCGTAGAACATCATTATTTCCATGGCTATTAATTCTCTAGTGCGTAAATATTAATATTGCTATATCTTGTAAGGAATGTGTTTTAAGTTATTTATATAAATGTGAAGAATTGCTTTGTTATGTGTGTGATTTTAATGCGATGCATGGCTACCCTTATTTATAGATAATGGGCTCCCCTGCGGTGTCGCGTGATTAACCGTGTGGTTTACTGACGTCTCACTACGACCCATAATGACCATTCTATATTCTTTTTCCATGGATTCGATTTTCAACTACTAATATTACTTTTATTATTTCAAACAAGTCTTGGTCCGTGTAATGATGTGCATTGTTCCCACTTAGCAATTTGCATAGTGTAGTGTAGTGGTAGTGTTTGATTTTTGGTATATGTCCACACTTGTAAACGTGTTTAGTTATTAAACATTCAAGTCAAGGAATTCTATTACAACGCATTAACGGTCGTTGTTTAAGATAAAAAATATTAATTAGGATCCGTCCTTAACGTAATGCAATTTAATTGATTATCATATTATTAACTAATTGCGCAATATGCTAATTTTAATCAAGTTTCGCAGGCTAGAAGATTGACCGTTTTGCATCGTACTCTTTCATTTATATACTCTCTTTTATGTATAACCGTAATGTTCGTTTGAATCGATATCAACTCGGTTAGGACGCCTTCCTTAGCGACAATGCAATTTAATCAATTAACATATTGTTGATTAACTTCTGCAACCTTGATTGACAATTTTGTATTTTTCTCTCTTTTTCTTCATTTCCTTATTTAAAGAATGTTACGTTTTTTTCAGTACGAACGACTTGATGATAGCATATTAAAACCAATGGGCTACATGTACGATAATGTGAATGACGAAAGTGAGATGTTGTTTTCGAGAAGTACGGAGGTAAGTTACTATGGAAAAGAGGACATTTAATTCATGTTTCTAGAAAGACGAGTGTGCTAATATTGACAAAATCGTTGAAAGACTTTGGCGTTGACTCCAAATTTCAAGTATCTAATATATTTAAGTGCAAATTACGAGTCAAGCCTCAAAAGATATTTTAAATTAGGTTTCAACCCATATCGGGAAGTTTATACTTTTAACGACCCGATTTTTATGAAATTTAGAGATAATGACCTAAATTTTCGCAAGTGTTATACAGTGTACATGAAGTGGTAATGCCGATCCATGAAGTGGTACTGTAGACCCATGATGTGGTACTGGTGAACAATTACTGTAGACCCATGAAGTGGTACCGATGAACAGAGAAGTGGTACAGCAGAACCCTTAAGTGATTCTGCAGAAATTGGGTCCTTAAAACTATGAATTTTCTGACAAGGTCCTTAAATCTAAATAATAGTGGGAGCCTGAACTTTAAAAGCCCCATTCAATATTGGTTCATATATATGCTATTGTCAACTGATATATTCTCGGCCCTTCCAAAATAGTCCATTTCGTGGTGCTAGAAATCACCTAAATTAAATGCACTCAAGCCCAAGCAAAGCAAGTAGAATAGGAAAAACCCCAATTTCAAGGAGACTGTTATTAATAGTTTTCATTAAAAACATAAAATAAATATAGAGGCTCAAGAGTCTAAGAGTTCAGATGCTCCATCATTCAACCGAAATAAAATTTTTATCAAGAGATATTATGCAAACAAAAACCCAAAAAAAGAAAAATTAAGAAAATTAAGCTCAAAAAATAGAACAAGACGACTACACAAGTTATGAGTATGGGTGAAATGTAGTGGGGCCGGGCCGGGCAGGGGCGATCCATGTTAGTTTATCATTTACATGTTCGGTGTTCGTTTATTTCGAATATATTTATGACTTTGTGACGTAAACATATTTGATCATAGGCGATGTTAGTTTAGTACTAAAACCATCTTATCCAAAGAGAGATATTTGATTCATTCATATCTCTACGGCCATTCGAAATTTAGATTGGACCCTCTGCTCCATATTGGTGTTCTAATCTGGTGTTCCACCAACCGAATTGCGACAAGTGTGCAGTTGGTCAACTGAGTTTAACACTTGTCAGAAAATGGTTGGTGGAACACAGAGGTGGAATACCGTTGTGGGACAGACAATCCAAAACGATCTACGGCGTCAATTTAACCAAAAATAAAAATATTAAGCAAACACACAGAACGAAATTAGTTTATTACCAATTGAGTTAGACTAAAATTACATCATACGAGTTGATTCACGAACTTTAATGGAGACGGCTTGTTTTAGTTCACAAAAATACATATAATTAAGAAAGATTATGAAGTCACAAAAATACAGTTACCAGTCTAAAGATCAATGATTGGGTGCCATAAAAACTGAACTTCAACGAAGACTCTCTTCTCTATATTACACGGCAATGCATTGGTTCATAAAATCAATAAAATCACGTACGTTTGCTTGATATTAACATAGAAGTGTTGCAACTTGTAAGAAGTTCTCCATAAAATAGTGCCGGTCACGTCAAAATAAAAGGGATAATATAGTTTATTATTACAAAAAGACCGACAAAAAAAGGGGCAATTACGTATCAGGCCCTAGAAATGTTTCAATTTAGTGATCAGACCCTGTCAGAATAATATTTAGTTTGAAGGACCTGTTTTTTGAAAAATTCAATGGTAAAGACCTAACCTATAATTTTAATAAAATACCCTTTGTAAAGGGTTCTCTGAAGGGGTATTCGACGCCATATTTATGTTACAGAGATCTGACGAGTTGTTACCGTAATAACTAAACACGTTACTTTAAACTGATAACATGTTACTTCTCGATAGTAAAATGTTTTTTTAACAGCTTTATATGTATTCGGCTAATCGAAACCCAGTTTTCACAGAATCGAGCACAATCGACAGCCCCATCAACCACTCAATTTCGACGTGTCACGTAGGATTTATCTGATATTGTTGAAGTACGATTTAAGAATTTTGATGAATTTTTATACGGTTTGAAATTCGAGAAAAAAGGGGCAAAATCGAACTATATATTAGTAGAAATTGCAACTAATCTTTGTGTATTCGAGGTACTCATCGTTTGGGCATTTCATAGGCTCTGTGAATTTTGAAACAATCGCCACCTCATCAGTTTTAAAACGTACGTTGTGTGAAGCTGTTCGTATGGAATGCATCTATTCATCTGGAATAAATGTTACTATTTTATGCATTCTTGTTATTGATTTACGTCTTCTAGTAATAAATGTACCAAGAAACGTTACTTTTATACTCATAAATTATATTTTGGTCCGATCAAGTATTATATTTTGACTTCGTTTTGTTTAGAATAATTATAGATGTGGTATTTATTGTCCACCATATGATACCAGAAACGAAGTGGATCATGGTACAAATGGTAACTCATAATCGTATTGGTCATCGATTAATTGGTATATTATGACCTAATTTATTTTTCCAAAGTATTGATGTGTTTTTTTTAACGGACCTGTTTTGATAATTTTTTGCATCAAACTGTTACTACATGACATAGAACCTTTACTTGGATTGTCTAAAATGGTATATTATGGCGTTTTTTATTTTAAGTATTGATTTGGTATTTTATTTTTCTTAGCAGAACTGTTACGATAATTTGGTGCATTTGATTGTTACTACCTGAAAGGTTACTTGGAATATCGAAGTGGTATATCCTGATCTTCTTTTGTTTTCCATCTTGTATGGTATTTTTTAGCAGGCTGTTTCGATAATTTGGCATGGAGCTGTTACTACGTGGAATTGAACCGTTACTTTTATTATCTGAAGTGTTATATTACGGCCTACTTTTGTTTTTCATAAGTATTGATGTGGTATGTTTTTTAGCAGACCTGTTTCGATTTATTTCACGTGAAACTGTTACTAAATAAAATAGAAGCGTTACTTGTTTTATCGAAAGTGTTACTAAAAGTATCGATGTAGTATTTTTTAACAGACCTGTTTCGTTAATTTTTGGCATTGAATTGTTACTACCTGAAATTGAAGTGTTACTTGGTATATCTGAAGTGATATATTATGTCCTGCTACTGTTTTTCATAAGTATTGATATGGTATTTTTTTAGCAGAACTGTTTCGATTTGGGCGGATATTGGTTTTGGATGGATTTGGATGGATTTAGTATACTTGCTAAATTTTGGGCGGGATTTGTGGATTGATTGTGTTAATTGGGAGGGATATTGGTTTTGGATGGGTTTGGATGGATTTACTATACTTGCTAAATTTTGGGCGGGATTTGTGGATTGATTGTGTTAATTGGGCGGGATATTGGTTTTGGATGGGTTTGGATGGATTTACTATACTTGCTAAATTTTGAGCGGGGTTTGTGGATTAATTGGGTTAATTGGGCGGGAGGTATGCCACGTTGGGATTTTAGGCGGGATTGCTAAATTAGTGCAAAAGTGTTACCAATAACTATTTAATTGTTACACGTTAGTTAAATATGTTACTAAAGTTCTTCATGTGTTACAAATTGTTGCAGTTGTCGCACCAAGGTTTAGCTTATGTGTTTATGGAGATTAAGGTTTATGGTTTTAGGGTTCCCTTAAGGTTTCAGGATTTACGACATATAAACTGATATTTGTGGTTTAATTTTGAAATTCATATGTGATGCTTCAATGAACAAAGTAATAGTCTATGTTTTGAATAACTATTGACCTCGAACATTCACTATCCACATCAATCGAACAATGTAGCTTTTAAAGGAATTTGGTGTGATAAATGCATCAGATCATACATTTACAAGATATTAATCTTGCAAATCTCGAACAATGTACATTTATGAACGAAATTAATCGAGTTAGTAATGTGGTACTGGAAATCTATTATGTGGTATCAATATAAGTAAAAGTGTTATTCAGTAGGTCTGTATTGTTATTTTCTAGCGAACATATAGTATTATATGCGGGCAATCTGTTACTGTTAACGTTAACGAACCATCGTGTTAATATTTCTTAACAAATAACTTCCAGAAAGTATCAAATACAGATTTACGACATATAAAATGATATTTGTGGTTTAATTTTGAATTTTGAACATGTTTGTGTTGGAATTCATAACGATTATGTCCCATTAAAAGAGATACGAGTATGTTGTGAAGGAAGATCTATATGTTTGTATGATTTTTTATCTCAACTTTTCACATATTGATACCAACTTTCGCAAAACGTGTCTTTTAATGAAATTTTGTGATTTAGCTTCATCATATCATCTATTTCAATGAATGTCAATCTTATACATGAAATGAATTTATGAACGAAATTAATCAAACTAGTAATGTGGCATTGATTAGCTATTTTGTGGTACTTGTAGCTACAAATGTGTTATAAGGTTTGTCTATATTGTTATTTTTTATCAGACATATGGTATTATTTGCAGGCAATGTGTTGTTGTACTGTTAATATCTCTGACAATCTAGAAACTCCTAGAATGTTCTTAACGATGTGTTACCCAAAATGCGTGAATTGTTACTCAGAATAAAGAAAGTGTTACCAACCAACTTTTTATTGACAAACGTTCCAATATTATGTCTCATCAAAATTCTTCGTTATCACATTATCAACACTAATAATCTCATTCAATTAAAATGACTCGTGATCAAACTTAGTCGATTCTACCTTATTAGTTCATTAAAGTCGAGATTCACCTGTTTTGTTTTACGATCTATTCCTCTTTGCCTTTACTTGGGTATTACACGTGTTATTTACGGGTAACGAGTCGTTATTAATTTCTCATTATATGTTCGTTTTGCGGATATATTTGTTATGAATATCTAGACATATGGTATTATTGTTCCACGAATTGTTACCCAGAAAGCATGAAGTGTTATTCATTGACCATTTTAATTAGCAAACATTTACCACTTAGATCTCATCAAAATTCTTCATTATTCCATGATTAACATCAATAATTTTTATTTATCGTCGCTTTGGCTAGGGTTAAATGTCTTATCGTAACTGGAAAATTTGTCATTCATTGTGTTGGTACTGCTATTATAGATGGCACACATATACTAAATATACAAATTTTAGAACTAAGTACAAGACTTTTGTTATTAAACTGAAAGAAAATGTTTCCTATTCGCTTAAAAGTGTTATTTTTGTTTCGATCCATCATTCAGCTAGGTTCGCATTGTTATCACGTTATGATCTATTCATCTTTACATTTACTTGGGTAATACATGTGTTATTTACGGGTGACGGTCGTTATTATTTTCTCATTATATGTTCCTTTTTCGGAAATATTTGTTATAAACATCAAGACATATGGTATATTGTTCCATGAATTGTTACCAAGAAAGCATGGAGTGTTATTCAGTAACCATTTTAATTAGCAAATGTTTATCGCTTAGATCTCATCAAAGTTCTTCGTTATTCTATGATTAACATCAATAACTATTGTCGATAACTAAGGCCCATGATGAAATTGTGTCGAATTTACATTATCCGGTCATTAAAGTCGAGATTTCACCGTATTAAACGAAATTTCCGAATTGTGTTTGAAGCTTTCGTGCTTTATGAACTTCGAAAATTCTCTTTGAGTATGAAGACCCATTAAAAATTGAAGCCGATACAACTTTGTGCTCGAATTTGGAACGTGAATTTCTTCTTTCGACCGATTGAGTGTAAGGAAATGTGTTATTGAAGGAAGCAGTATTGTTTTCGAATGATGTGTTACTTTTGCAACATGATTTGTTATTTACTAAAACAAACGTGGTATTTTCTGCTATAGGGAAAACATTTATTTTCTCACAATTAACGTCACTAATATATGAAACTTATCAACACTTATGATCAAATAAAGGATAATTTCACCTTATATCATCACAATCATGGAGATCTGTTCGGGTCTGATGAACGTGAAATCTCGTTTAGCTCGATGTGTCGCTTGTTGGGAGAGATCGATGCGAAACTGTTATTATTTTTTCGAAACTTGTTATCGCATCATTCAAGTATTTTTCGTCGATTTAGCATATGTAGGGTTAAATATGCATCATTTAGGTATTTTCCTCTGATTTATTCGTTTTATTAGTACTGGTATTATAATTGATAAAGTTGTTACTAAATATATGCGATATTGTACTCAATACAGACAATTTGTTATCCGAATGAATGGATGTGTTTTTTCAGCCCAAAACTGTTATAATTATTTCGACAACTGTAATCGGATCATTTAGGTATTCTGTGGTAAATTTCGCATATGTCAGGGACAATTATGTCTTTTCGCAGCCTTTAGGTAGTTTTCACTGAATTTTCTGAAAAGTAGGTCCTTTATCCTAAATAAAATTCAAATAGGACTGAACACAAAGTTAAATATACTAATGGGGCCTGAACTTTAATTAACCCAAAAAAAAAAATGCAACAACAGTTGACATTTTGTACAATAGCACAACAAATAGATAACATAAATGCAAAGAAATAGAGAATGAAATAACGAATATCAAACAAATCGTTTGGCGACTAGGCGAAGAGGGTTCTTCTTGTAAGTGGTAATCCCAGGCAGACCCTCAATGTCAACGTCGTCGGCGGTCATACCATTGGGCAGTTCCCAATTGAAAGAGTACAAAAGATTAGCCAAAGCCAACTCAACGTTCGCAGCGCCCAATGGCATGCCTGGGCACTGCCTTCTGCCCGAACCGAATGGTATGAACTCAAAGTCATGTCCCTTAAAGTCAATGTTCTTGTCCAAAAATCTCTCAGGGATGAACTCGTTAGGCTTCTCCCAACATTCAGGATCTCTAGCTATGGCCCATATGTTGACGTACACCATCGTCTTGGGCTCGATTTCATACCCATCTATCGTGCACTTCTTCATCGTTTCCCTCGGCACTGAGAGGGGCGCAGGCGCAAAGAATCTGAACGTTTCTTTCACCACCGCCTTGAAATAGGTAAGGTGTTCGAGGTCTTCTTCTTCCACTAACTTTTTTCCATTATTCTTTATTCCAACGAAGCTTCTAATTTCTTCCTGAACTTTGCTCATTGCCTTTGGATGCTTTATCAGAGCCGTCATGGCCCATGTTAGGGTTGCCGAGCTTGTATCTGCTCCAGCCGCAAACATATTCTGCATATATATATGGTCAAGAAATTAGATATAAAGAGATAGTTATTACTGTGTATGGTAAGTTATTTAATAAAGAAGAAGAAAACAAAAGCTTACCATGATCACTCCCTTGACGTTGTCCCAGTCGAACTTGACGTCGTTTTTCTCCCTCAATTGAATCAAAAGATCGACCATGTCACCGTTCATGGACTCGGGCCTATTTGGCTTGAGATGCTCGTCGATGAGCTCTTGGTAGAAGGAATCCAAACCCTTGAACGCCTTCTCAAGCTTACCGTACTTTCCCATGAGCCTATCGATCCAAGCAAGCTTTGGGAAGAAATCAGCAGCAAAGATGGTGACAGACATGGCCTGAAGTCCGTGCAATAAGCTGTCGAACTGCCTCTTGCCCGAAGAAGTCTCGTCATACCTCTTTCCAAAGGCTATTCTGCATATTACGCTGCTCGAATACGCCAACGCAAGCTCGTTTATCACGACGGGCTCTCCTTCGGAGTTAGAAACTTCCTCGACTATTCTAGAAACTTCTTGAGAGCGTATGGGAAGGAAAGAGTCCATCTGCTTTCGGGTGAATAGCTGAACGACGACCATCTTCCTCATGTCTCGCCAGTAGTCGCTGTAAGGAGATGTCGCTATGTCGAGGTTGTTGTAAGAGAGCTTTGCGAAGGTGGTCGTCATGGGACGACTCGAGAAGGTTAAATCGTTGTCCTTCAGCGCTTCCTTTGCGACTTTTGCGGAGGAAATTACGACGACGGGCTTGTTCACGAGCTTCATGTGCATTAAGGGCCGTACTTGTCGGCGAGCTCTTTCAGGCATATGTGAAGCCTTGAGTTGTCGAATTGGTGGAGGTTTCCGATGAATGGAAGCGTCGGTGGGCCCGGCGGGCGGCGGTGGGCATTAGTTTCGTTAGGGTTTCGACGGAATTTTTTTACGAGGAGGAGTATTATGGGTAGGGCTAATAAAACGTAGAATATGAAGAAGGCCATTTTTGGAGATGAAAAGCTGTTTTTGTAATAATAATAATTGAGTTATGGCAGTGTAAGAAACTACAGATGTTTTGGTGGTTTTTGATGTGTGATTGATTGAGTGTTTATGAATGGGTTGGAACCTATTTATACTAGTATTACGTCCTAGTGTTGTGAGGAATTGTGCGTTCGTTCGCCTTTTGCTGACCAAAAGAATATGTATGATATTATATTAGGAAAAGATATATTTTTCATTTGGCAATGGTCTTTGTTTAGGAATTCAAGTCGGGTAACCTTCTTCCCGAGCCATTCTTGACGGCTGACGCGATATAACAGTTGACCGTTAGTGGTTGACCCCATGCAATGCAACTTGTTAGAATGAATGTGTGTGAACGTGGAATTTTCTTCACATTTCGATTTCGTAAAAACAGTACAAGTAGAAGGGCATTTCATAAAATATTAAAGAGGCTATACAAATAATTCATACATTAACGTCTAGAACCCAGAAACTGGTGAATAGAAAGTCATTGTATTGTATTGGATAAGCTCCCTTCTCATCAAATTACTGAAAAACCGCCTCGTATTTTTTTTTTTTTTTTGATGCTTTATTTGTTTAATACGACACTTTACTATGGTTTGATTATCCAATGCTTCACTATCTTCATCCTATAAATAACACAAGCTGCTTTTTTTTTTTTTTTTCCAATTTACGCAAGATTTTTTCCCTATATGGTGCGTTTGTAGTGTTTTTTTTTTGGTGAATATATTGAAAAATACCCAATTGGATAAAATTTTTATACATAGATATCCATGTCAGAAATTTTTATAGATACGTAGCCGATTTAAGTTTTACCAGTTTCTTTAGTCATGCCGTACCTTCCTGTGTGTATATTTCGTACCATAATATGTTGATATAGGGTACCTAAATATAGCATACGTCGTACTACGACATACCTGTGTGTTACATAGGGCGTACCTAAATATAGCATATGTCGCACCATTTTATGTTATATAGGGTACCAAATGTGTTGATATAGGGTACCCAAATATGTTGTATGGTGTACTTTCAGGGATCGGGTACCTATGTGTAAAAAATTTATTCTGTCAGGTACCTATATATAAAAAAATCCTGACAGGGTACTAAATTACAAGTTTTTATCCAAATAGGTACTTATGTGTAAAGACCCCTTTTTCTGTATAATTATTATCATAGTAAAATAAATGGAGTTGAAAGAAATTAAATAAATACAATCTTGGAAGCTTTAAGATTATTTGACCAATAATTTGGGATTCTCTATATAAGTTGAAGAAAAAAAGATTATACTTGGTTACTTTCCAAATTTGATCGATAATCTTGGGATATGAATTCTCTACATAAGTTGAAAAAAAAAAAAAGATTATACTTGGTTAAATTCCAAAGCTACGTCCATGTTTACTTGTAAAGCCTAAAGGCGTCGTCATCATCACTGATCCGAAATAAATATTATATACGTATAAAGCTGAAATTAATTAATTAGTCGAAAAATGAATCTCTTAAAATTAATTTGTATGAAGTATATATGATGCTTATGGTAGGTCATTTTAGAACCCAAATATAATAATAATATCCATGTTGCCCTTGGTTGCTCTTCTCTTGTGGAATAAGACAATAGCTAGTTATTTAACCGACAAATAATCGCGGCAACAAAAAGAGATTTCATTTACGGGATTCATCTCTTCTTCTAGGTAACGGGGCTCTGAATAACAAACTTCGTTTGACTATAGACACAATATATTACTATTGTTATTATACACATAAACAACGACTTTGAATCCCTTTATATTGACCTTGACTTTTGAAATAATATTCATCGCATCAAAATAACCAGCTCAAAAACACGGAAACAATTACACAATTGGTCAGCAAAGGCCTAAACAGTTTCCCATAATACTAATCCCTATATATAGCTCCATCCCATGCAAAACACTCAATCACACACATCAAAAAACACAAAAAACATCATCTGTTCTTACAATCCAATCCCACGACACCCTCATTACAATACACCCGCTTTTCATCTCCAAAAATGGCCTTCTTCATATTCTACGTTTTATTAGCCCTACCCATAATACTCCTCCTCGTAAAAAAATTCCGTCGAAACCCTAACGAAACTAATGCCCACCGCCGCCCGCCGGGCCCACCGACGCTTCCATTCATCGGAAACCTCCACCAATTCGACAACTCAAGGCTTCACATATGCCTGAAAGAGCTCGCCGACAAGTACGGCCCCTTAATGCACATGAAGCTCGTGAACAAGCCCGTCGTCGTAATTTCCTCCGCAAAAGTCGCAAAGGAAGCGCTGAAGGACAACGATTTAACCTTCTCGAGTCGTCCCATGACGACCACCTTCGGAAAGCTCTCTTACAACAACCTCGACATAGCGACATCTCCTTACAGCGACTACTGGCGAGACATGAGGAAGATGGTCGTCGTTCAGCTATTCACCCGAAAGCAGATGGACTCTTTCCTTCCCATACGCTCTCAAGAAGTTTCTAGAATAGTCGAGGAAGTTTCTAACTCCGAAGGAGAGCCCGTCGTGATAAACGAGCTTGCGTTGGCGTATTCGAGCAGCGTAATATGCAGAATAGCCTTTGGAAAGAGGTATGACGAGACTTCTTCGGGCAAGAGGCAGTTCGACAGCTTATTGCACGGACTTCAGGCCATGTCTGTCACCATCTTTGCTGCTGATTTCTTCCCAAAGCTTGCTTGGATCGATAGGCTCATGGGAAAGTACGGTAAGCTTGAGAAGGCGTTCAAGGGTTTGGATTCCTTCTACCAAGAGCTCATCGACGAGCATCTCAAGCCAAATAGGCCCGAGTCCATGAACGGTGACATGGTCGATCTTTTGATTCAATTGAGGGAGAAAAACGACGTCAAGTTCGACTGGGACAACGTCAAGGGAGTGATCATGGTAAGCTTTTGTTTTCTTCTTCTTTATTAAATAACTTACCATACACAGTAATAACTATCTCTTTATATCTAATTTCTTGACCATATATATATGCAGAATATGTTTGCGGCTGGAGCAGATACAAGCTCGGCAACCCTAACATGGGCCATGACGGCTCTGATAAAGCATCCAAAGGCAATGAGCAAAGTTCAGGAAGAAATTAGAAGCTTCGTTGGAATAAAGAATAATGGAAAAAAGTTAGTGGAAGAAGAAGACCTCGAACACCTTACCTATTTCAAGGCGGTGGTGAAAGAAACGTTCAGATTCTTTGCGCCTGCGCCCCTCTCAGTGCCGAGGGAAACGATGAAGAAGTGCACGATAGATGGGTATGAAATCGAGCCCAAGACGATGGTGTACGTCAACATATGGGCCATAGCTAGAGATCCTGAATGTTGGGAGAAGCCTAACGAGTTCATCCCTGAGAGATTTTTGGACAAGAACATTGACTTTAAGGGACATGACTTTGAGTTCATACCATTTGGTTCGGGCAGAAGGCAGTGCCCTGGCATGCCATTGGGCGCTGCGAACGTTGAGTTGGCTTTGGCTAACCTTTTGTTTTCTTTCAATTGGGAACTGCCCATTGGTATGACCGCCGACGACGTTGACATTGAGGGTCTGCCTGGGATTACCACTTACAAGAAGAACCCTCTTCGCCTAGTCGCCAAACGATTTGTTTGATGTTCGTTATTTCATTCTCTATTTCTTTACATTTATGTTATCTATTTGTTGTGCTATTGTAAAAAATGTCAAATGTTGCATTTTTTTGTCGGTCTTTTTGTAATAATAAATTATATTATCCCTTTTATTTTGTCGTGACTGGCACTATTTTATGGAGAACTTCTTACAAGTTGCAACACTTCTATGTTAATATCAAGCAAACGTACGTGATTTTATTGATTTTATGAACCAATGCATTGCCGTATAATATAGAGAAGAGAGTCTTCGTTGAAGTTCAGTTTTTATGGGCACCCAATCATTGATCTTTAGACTGGTAACTGTATACTCTCTTGGTTTTTATCGTGTCTTCATAATCTTCCTTAATAATATGTATTTTTGTGAACTAAAACAAGCCGTCTCCATTAAAGTTCGTGAAGCAAGTAGTAGAATGTAATTTTAATCTAACTCAATTGGTAATCAACTAATTTCGTTCCGTGTGTTTGCTTAATATTTCTATTTTTGGTTAAATTGACGCCGTAGATCATTTTGGATTGTCTGTGCCACAACGGTGTTTCCACCTCTGTGTTCCACCAACCATTTTCTGACAAGTGTTAAACTCAGTTGACCAACTGTACACTTGTCGCAATTCGGTTGGTGGAACACCAGATTGGAACACCAATATGGAGCAGAGGGTCCAATCTAAATTTCGAATGGCCATAGAGATATGAAGAAATCAAATATCTCTCTTTGGATAAGATGGTTTTAGTATTAAACTAACATCGTCTATGATTAATATTGATATTTAATATTGGAATTCTTACGTCCATTTGCTAGGTTACCATTCATAACTTGCTTAGTTCTCTTCTTGTTGATTGGGATTCAATCAGTGTTTTAAAAAGCGTTGTATCGCGCGCTTCGAGGCGCTCGATAGCCTTTTTTTCCACCAAAATGCTACAAAGCGTATTAAGAAAAGTGTATGTTCTTTTTTATTTTTTATTTTTTTTGTTTTAAAGGATCAGATGTGACATGATTGATATAGACGAACTTTAAAAAAAAGTATGTGGTCAGCGCTTATTCCTAGGCAAAACTTCATTGTTTTTTTAGTTATTTTTAAATTTTATTACATATTGCCTTAACTTACGAAACTTTAGGTGACTTATGTATAATAATAGATAACCACGTCTAATTTATTCATTATTTCATGGCGATTAAAATGACATATATATCTTATATATTTTGATATTTAAATATTTTTAATTAGTAAATGGGAAGATATCTATACAAATAGTATATGTAAAGATGTGTGTTTAATTTTATAAATATAAATTATGAAATATGAGACTATAAATAGTATAGATGTTTTTTTTTAGTTAAAATTGGTTGGCTCGAAATACTCACGCAATACGCTACGCTATTTACGCTACGCGCTATTGGAACAAAAACGCGACGCAATGTGCGACACGCATTTTAAAACATTGGATTCAATGCATAGATGCATTTTAGCACCATGGAATTAGAATGTGATCCATGGAGAGGCTAAAGGCTCACAACCTGTGGCTGATGAGGTGGGGAACGGATTAAAGCGGCCTAATACGGCTCAGTTCCATCCTCTGCGTCAAGATGGGGCTGATTCTTCGCAAAATATTAACCTACGTTGCAGGGAACTAACACCACTACCCTCAGGGGCTTCTTGATGATTCCGATGAATCCGACGCTGACGATGGAATTTTGATAAAAAAAAAACTTGCTTGCATGTGCCAAGGGAGTGGTCACTTCAGTAGCTGCTGTCTCGTCTCCTGCTGATAATTCCATGGTGATGCCGGTGTCTGAACACGATCATTCTTCCCTTGAGGAAGCGTCGATAGCTGCACCTAAGCTGATTAGGAGTTTTTCTAACGCGCCTCTCGATAAGGCTCCTTCCGGCGGGACTGTACTCTCCACTGTGGGTGCGGCGACTTCTGGATCTGCGGGCGCATCAAGAAATGATTCGAGTAAAACTAACACCGAGCCACTTCATCCACATGACAGAAAGTTATTTCGTCGCGGTTTTCTTGATTTTAAACATGGGACGGGTTTCAAGGGTGTTTCTGCAATAAAGCATTCCAAAGATGTTGGGTCGACAATTCCTAATCTTCATAAGAAGGATATGGTGGATACTACGCAAGCGGCAACAGAAGTGGTTGCCGATGGGCAGAAAGATGATGGCGATGTTAACAGCTCGTCGTCTCGCTCGGTGGTGGCTACGCCAGTGACAAACGTTGATGTGATAGGGAATCCTATGATGGCTAGGTTTTCTTCTGATGATGAGAATTTAGACCCTTATCCACCGGTTGGGCCTCAGTTTTCTTCTACGAAGAAGAGAACTACGCTGGGCGTGGTTGATGGAGTCACTCGTCGAGGCATACACTTCAAATCCTTTGCTTCTGCTTTAACGGGTCGACACTCTAATCATAATGCTCGTCAGCCCAGTGGTGAACGAGTTACGCTTGGCAATACGGCTCCGACTCTTGTTGATGGTGTGATTGAGGTTCAACTTCCTTCTGAGATTGCAGAAAAGGATGTGCATGGTGGGCTAACACCGTTGTTGGCTATTTTCTTGGTAGAAGGCCATATTATCCGCATGTGGAACTTCATCTCCGTTCTGTGTGGCCAGGTTTAGTAGAAGTGAGAGCTACTTCTAATGGTTTCTTCAAGTTCAGGTTCAACTCTGATAGAACGATGATGACGGTTAGCGAGGGCAGCCCTTGGATTTTGAATGGGCAACCTTTATTTCTTGAAGAATGGCGGCAAGGCATGACTCTTGAGAAGAAAACACATACTGAAGTTCCGACTTGGGTTCGTTTTCGGCATCTACCATCGGAAGCTTGGACTCTGGAGGGATTAGGTATAATTGTGAGTGCTGTGGGGACACCTTTGTTTCCATATGCTTTCACTACTTCAATGGAGCGCATTGACTATGCCCGTGTGTGTGTCATGAAGAAGCTGGAGGAACCCTATCTTGATTCATTCAATCTGCGACTACCTAAGGTGAACAATGTGATTAAGATAAAATTGGAGGATCCAAAACTGTGATTTGACGAAATTACCCTTAATAAAAGTGATTTCTGAATGGTATTTGACGTCAGTTTTATGTTACACAGTTATACTGATTTGTTACCGTACAACCGCAAGTGTTACTTTAACGTCATGCGACGTTACTTATCGACAGTAAAATGTTATAACATACATATTTATTACATCGAACTATCGAACCCCATTTTTCACACTGATCGAGCACAGTCGATTGTTAACACCTTGTTTGTTTTCCATCATGCGGTATTACACCATAAACCCTAAACCGTAACCCTAAACTTGACGCGACGATCATTAGCGTTCTCCTATAAAAGATCGAATCATTAGCGTTTCGATATTATTACACGTTTCGAGATTGAAAATTGGTAACCCATTATAGGAGCATTGCTCCCTATAATAATGAATTTTCTGTCTAGGGAAACAGGGAGAGGATGGTCGGATGGAGGGTTCAAGAACAATTATAATTGTTACACAATTATACTGATTTGTTACCGTAAAAACCGTAAGTGTTATTTTAACATCATAAGACGTTACTTATCGACAGTAAAATGTTATTAACAGACATTTTTATTACATCGGACTATCGAACCCTATTTTTCCCACTGATCGAGCATTGCTCCCTATAATGATGAATTTTCTGTCTAGAAAAACAGGGGGATGGTCGGGTGGAGGGTTCAAGAACAATTATAACAGTTTGCGCTGAAAAAAAACACTTCATTTCATTTGAATAACAACAGTCTTTTATTGAGTACCATATGACATCTATTTAGTAACAAACGAAGTCGCAGAAGTACCACATCATTAAAAAATAATACCGTAACACATTAACAAATGATGTTGTATGAATCAGTATTATTTTTGAATGTTGTGTTACTTCTGCGACGTCATTTGTTACTAAATAGACGACACATGGTACTCAATACAAGATTGTTGTTATCCAAGTGAAAGGAAGTGTTCTTTTTCAGCGCCGGACTGTTATAATTGGCTGGAACGGATTATTTAGGTATACAGCGTAATTTTGGCATATGTCAGGGTTAAATATGTTTTTTGCGTCATTTTAAGGCCTGACCACTTAATTTTTCGAAAAGTTGATCCTTATTCCTAACCCAAACTCTAGTAGGGCCTGGACCCAAATGCAAACATGTTAATAGGGCCTGAAAGTGAATCAACCCATTTAAAAATGTTAACAGAGCCTGACACGTAATTAACCTTTCTTTTAATCTTTCCTTCAAACAATACACGAACATGCATAAAATTAGCTTGACACACCCAGCTATAATCTATATTACAACATTAATTACTCGTACAAAATAAACCTTATTAGATCAACATGTTGTAATAATAACGATACGATGAAACCCTGAAGATAATTAACGAAGATTGGCAAGACGACGTTTGGGGACTAAAAGGAGAGGATTCTTCTTGTAAGTAGCAATCCCAGGCATACCCTCAACATCAACGTCTTCAATGCTCACACCCCTCGGCAATTCCCAGTCAAAGGAATAGAGCAGATTGGCCAACGCAAGCTCAACGTTGGCCGCACCCAAAGGTATCCCAGGGCACTTTCTCCTTCCCGCCCCAAACGGCAAAAGCTCATAATCGAGGCCTTTGTAGTCTATCTTCTTCTCCAAGAATCGCTCTGGGATGAACTCGTTAGGGTTTTCCCAAGCCCGTGGATCTCTGCCGATAGCCCATACGTTGACGTAAACCATAGTCTTGGGCCCTATTTCGTACCCATCGATGACGCTCTTCTTTGTCGTTTCTCTCGGGACCATCAATGGAGTCGCAGGGTACATTCTGAACGACTCCTTCACCACCGCCTTGAAATAGGGTAGCCTTTCGATGTCTTCTTCTTCGACCTTTCCCTTATTCGCTGATCCTACGACGCTTCTGATCTCTTCTTGCACCCTTTTCATCGCCTGAGGATTCTTCACTAACGCCGTCATCGCCCATGTTATTGGTGCCGAGCTCGTCCCTGCTCCAGCCACTATCATGTTCTGCATTATTCCATGGCAAAGAACCACAAATTATTATTACACACATACTATATTTCTCCAACTAAATACAAAGCTGGTTATTATTGCATTGTAATAATTACGTACCATGAGTATGGACTTGACGTTGCCCCAATCAAACTGAACGGTGTTCGATGAGCCTCCATCCTTCTGACTATCTTCTCTAAGCTTAATCAAAATGTCGAGGAGATCGCCGTTCATGGAGTCGGGCCTATTAGGGCTAAGATGCTCGTCAATGAGTTCTTGATAGAAAGCGTCCAAACCATGGAATGCCCTCTCAAGCTCTGCGTGCTTCCCAGTAAGCCTATCGATCCATCCGAGGAATGGAAAGAAATCGGCGGCGAACATCGTCAGCGTCAAGTCTTGAAGACCATTCAGTAAACTCTCGACCCTTTTCTTGCCCGAAGCAGTCTCATCGTACCTCTTCCCAAAAGCAACCCTAGAAATGACGCCGGTCGAGTAAGTCCACGCAAGGTCGTTGACCACCACTGGCTCGTCAACGGCTATTTGGCCGACCATTCTAGAAACTTCCTCGGCGACGATGCTCAGGGAAGCATCTATCTGCTTGCGTGTGAAGAGGTGCTGGACGACGAGCTTTCTGACGTCACGCCAGTAGTCGCTGTAAGGAGCTGTGGAGATGTCGAGGTTTTCGTAGGAAAGCCTTACGAACGAGGTTGTCTTTGGCCTGCTTGAGAAGGTTAGATCGTTGTCTTTCAGAGCTTCCTTGGCAAATTTAGCAGAAGAAATTACGAGGATGGGCTTGTTTACGAGCTTCATGTGCATCAATGGACCGTACTTGTCGGAGAGCTGCTTTAGGCTGACGTGGAGCCTCGAGCTGTCGAACTGATGCAAGTTTCCGATGATGGGAAGCGTCGGCGGGCCCGGCGGATGACGGCGGAGGTTTCTTTTCATGAGAGATTTGATGAGGAAGGTGATGATTATAGGTAGAGCTAGGACGACGGCGTAGAACATCATTATTTCCATGGCTATATTTTGATGAGTCTGATATATGTTTATTCGTATTGGTTAATATATTGTAAGAACTGTGATTGTGTTTTCGAATTTGCTTTGGTTATGCGTGTGATGATATTAAGTGCTATGCATGTCTATATTATTTATAGACAGTGGTCTGTGGACTGTTACGTGAATGAACCGTGTGGTTTCAGACGACCCATAATGATCGATTCTATTCTCTTTGTTCCATGGTTTGGACTTTAAAACTCGTAATATTATTTTATTGTTTAACTTGAGTCTTGGTCAGTGTAATGATTTGTTTATTGTTCCCCTTCCCTTCCCACTAAGGAAGTTTCTATCAAATTTTGGTAGCTGTCCCCACTGGTCGTTTAATTGCGGGCTTGTAACGTGTTAAACAGTCAAAGTATGGAATTCTATTATAGTGTAAAGATATTATAAAGATGTTATCTCGATTAATTATTGTCCAAATTTACATATAAATTTGAGTATATAATACAAAGAGATAACCTTCTCATGTGATTTTATAAAACATAAATTTCGAATTTATAAACAAGTATCTTAACTTACATTCATAAAATAAAATATTACATATACAATATAAGGCTTTTTAATTAAAATAATGCAATTTAAATCAATATTCATTAAAATAGGATTATTATGGTTGAAATTATTAAAATCGAGCAAAATGCGCCCATTAGCAGCGACGTCGCGGCTATTAGCCGCTACACTGACGTGGCATGGGCTGTCCCTCGCGAAAATCCAGCCGGGTCCGTGTGTGGCCCGCGTCGCGTTTAATGAACGCGACGCGTTGAAACAGCCTACTAAGCCCACTAAATCAACTGATTTGACAGCCCACTACGCGTAATGGGTTATCGTCACGCTTAATGGACGCGACGATGCACCCAATGCCCGCGACAGCGCCCTTAATAGGCGCGGCAATTTGCCCTATTTAAGCCGCACGAAGTTACATTATTAATTCATAAAATTTCATACATAGACGACGCTCTTCGTCCCGCTGTAGGCACCCACAGCAGGTTTGTAACCAGTCAACTGCTCCAGGTAATCGAGCCACTGACCCTGCATCCTGCTGTGGATCACACCACTGACCGAGTGACCATCGACGGGGAGTCCCCACAGCACACCGCGTCCTCGAGCGTGACGGTCGCCTCACCCATAGGCAAGTGGAATGCGTGCGTCTCCTTCCTCCACCTCTCTACGAGAGCAGTGATCAAGTGTGGATCTAACTTCTGAGATCCACAACTATAGACGCCGTAGAACGACATTGTATCCAACTTCTCCAAATACGACAGTGCAACTGCACCGGTCGTGAAAGTTTACCCCACACGACACTCTCCAAATCCCTAAAGGTCAAAGGCGTGTCTAGGGCACCAACAGAATTGGATAGTACATCGTTACAACAATGACTATCCTGGAATATCAACAGGGAGCGATCGGACCGTAGTATTCGTACGTATCAATTCTAAATCGAACGTTTACAAGTCAATATCGCCACAACTACCAACAAGCACACACATAAATTGAATCATGCAGTAACAATCGAATCAATCCACCTAAAAAACCCTAATTTGAAAATTAGGTTTCAAAATTAGGGGAAATTCCTAAATCGACTCAATTATGTAAAATTAACGTATTATATCACTCTACTAAGCAACCCACAATCTATAAAGTACATATTGTACAAAAACACAAACTTAAACGCAAAATTCAACGAATTTTAACGAAACACCAAAATTAAGATTTAAACAAATTATGAGTTTCATACCCAAACGAAGCTTAATCGACGATGGCGAGGAAGAATGGATCTATCACGTGGTGTTCACCGCTGCCTCTCGCCGCTGTAATTCGCCGGAATCGATGGGGAGGAGAAGAGGAGAAGTGAGGACTTTATTAGTCTCGACGCGGCTTTATTAGTCTCGACGTCGCGGCTAATAGCCGCGACGAACGGTTTACTGGGCCAACACTCGGCCCAGCCAATTTTTTTTAATATCAGGCCCGATCAGGCCCGCATTAAGCCCTATGTGCTTGTGCCACGCCAGCGTCGCGGCTACTAGCCGCGACGTCGGCTAATGCCCGCGTTTCGCTCGATTTTAATAATTTCAACCAAAACCCTATTTTATTGAATTTGGCTTTAAATAGCATTATTTTAATTAAAAAACCTACAATATAACTTCATTATCTATCTTTTGCGTAACAAAGGTTCTGAATAATTTGATCCACGTTCAAATTAATTAATAATCTAATGATTACGAACTTCTTACACCGTTGAAGGTTAGACCTTTTACAGTTGACTCTCATATTTCTTTTTTTTTTCCTTACAATTTCTTGTTTTTTGACAAATATTAGACTTGATGTTACCGTACCAAACCAATGTGCGACATGTAAACGAACGTGTATGACGAAATTGAAAGTGATATTTTTGAGAAATTGCAAGACAATTAAGGGAAAGAGGAGATTCGTACATGTTTCTAGAAAGGAAGTACTCAGAATATTGACAAAACGTTAATAAGACTTCGGCGTCGATTGCCCATTGGTACGAAAATGCATTAGTTTAGTTATTATATCCGACGTAAGCGGGGGCGGATCTAGGAATTTCTGAGAGGGGGCCGCAATATACATAAAAGTTGGTAATTAGGTCAACGTAAAATAGAAATTTTCATTTACTATGTTTTCTTGAGGATTTATCAATTGAAATATATTTTTCTAGCAAAACATATGAAATTACGGTTTAAAAAAAACTTACATTTTTTAAAAATTAGAACACAAAATACCAATATAAAAAAAATCACGGATAATCTTAGTGAATCTCAAACAATCACAACATGCCATAGTATTGATATTGCGTAGCATGGTATAATATTAATATAAAAATAATAGTAAAACAATAATAACATGCTATAAGAAAATAGAGGAAAAAATAACACAAGTCATATATAGTACGAATAGTAACCGCAATATTTATTTGAATTTTTTTTATATGGAAGCGTCTTTTTATTCGGCAAGTGATTTTTAATAAAGGTCAATAATTAAAATTTTGTGAAAGTTTTTATAATGGGTTTTGTATTGCAAGTGGAAAATAAAAATTTAAATGGACCATGAAAGGAATTAGAAAAGTTGAAAAAAGAATTAAATCAGAACTAAAACCAATATGATTTTTGTGGGGCTTAAAAAACAAAAAAACAATATAAAAATGATAAGAACTAAAAAGCAACAGTAAAATAAGAAAAGGAAAAGAAATGTCTAAGAAAAAAAATTGATTAGAATATAAAAAGTAAGAACAAAAGAAAAAGAAAACTAAAAACTTAAAAATTGCTAAGGACAAAAAACAATAAAAAACGAAGCAAAAATAATATAAAACAAAAGAATAAAAAAATGTACAAGATCATAATCGAACCCGCGACCAAGGAAGTAAAAGATAGTTCCCACACCACCATGCTACATGACATTTAACCAGATCTTTAAAACGGGAACTTATTTATACACATTAGCACTATGTACTACATATCTATTATACTACTATAAAAGGACGAAGCCACCGGTTTATCGCCAGTTTTCCACCGGTGGGCAGTCTAACCCTTCTAATATAATATTGTAATTATACTGTATCAAAAAGAACAATTATGTAATTCAGTCTTCTACATATGTACGAAGATTCCAGTTTTACCTCACCTGCTCACACATTGAGATCTACGAAGACAGTGCCATAATATTTCCCACAGAAATCCAATCAATAGAGAAGAGAACAATGATCTAACATACCCATTTCGAACGAGATCGTCGTAGAGTTACAGATAACGGAAAGAAACAAATAACAGAAGAAGAGATGGTTTGGATTTTTTCAACTGCTGCTGATTTCATGTTCTTGAGCTCGATTTCATAATTCGCGAATCGTCACCATCTGAAATGGAATTCCACACAGTTCTTGTTGCTAAGGCTGTCCCCGACAAAATTCCCTTCAACAGAATTGCTTTGTGGTCACCTTTTGAGAGCTAATGGCAAGCACGAATAACTCGAACCCACAGTAGCATATGCGGCAGTATTTCTCCTACGAGTGGATTGGAGGCGACATCAGCTGAGGGCAATAGGGTCGGCAAGAATGAAGAGGTTGGGGGGAGGTGAAGATTGCACCATGAAGAAAAGTGTGTATTGGTTTTATTGTATTTTATTCGTTCTTGAGCCGTACTGCTTGTCTGAATGATATTGTTTATGGTGTGAAACAGATACTCACTGACATTGTAGGAAAGCTCACAAGAACAATTTGTAAGGCAGAAGGCGAGACATCTTTATTGATAACGTCTCCTCGATTTGTATGGAATTAGTAATGGTTCATATGGAGTTCATTTTGTTTGAAATTTTTTCACGATTGATCTCCTTCGATTCAGCTCTTCAGGTGGAAATGAATCATGGAATCACCCACCAAAAACTTTTATAGCTAATTTTTTAATGGGAAATCGATAATGACGTTGTGAGAACTTTTTCGATGAATCGTGCTATATTATCTCGCAATGATTTGATCTATACGTTAATGCAGCTGAATGAGAATGACAGTTTATGAAGATGCTTTAGAAGCTCTAAAGCTCATCTCATTTGTGAATGACTTGAGAACTACTGGTATGAACTTCTGCGAGGTAGAGAATGTAAATGGGGTGATATATTGCACAAGAAGCTACTTTTCTTTTTAATCTTCTATAGGGTTTGTGTCGAGTTAGGGATTTTAGGCTTTTGTGGCTTGACTATTATGCATGGGATAGTTACTACTGACAAGTATATGCGTATAAGTATTTGGTTAACAGATGAGAATAAGTTTTCCTTCTTTGGCTAGAAAAGATTATGGAAGTATGCTAATACCATTCATATATTTGTATGATTCCTTTATGCGATTCCCTCTCTCGGCGTGCAATATCCTCATAGCCACAAGTTTATCTGGGTTGCAATTTCATCACAGCCGCACAACGTGCGGCAACATTAAGCTAGTATAATTCTAAATTCGAAATTTTTTTATTGGGGGGGGGGGGGGGGGGGGGGGTCGTGGCCCCCTTGGGCCCTATGCTAGATCAGCCCCTGGACGTGGCACAAAAAATGCCACACAACAGATGCCCACGGACGGTGCTCACGCAAGGTGAGCACCATAACATTTCTCATATAGAGTAATGTTAATGGTGCTCACCTTGCGTGAGCACCAACCACATCAACGCGCCAAATCAGCATACAATGGGATTTTTTTATTAATCTATAACCTACACATTGGATAGTGAACCCGTCAGGGGTTGATTTGGCATGTTGACATGGCACAAAAAAATGCCACACAACAGGTGCCCACGGACGGTGCTCACGCAAGGTGAGCACCATAACATTTCTCTCTCTCTCTCTCTCTCTCTATATATATATATATATATATATATATACACTCGATATTTGGAGCTCGCACAAGGCACGGCGATATGGTGCCCATAAATTTTGTTGAACATAATAGTTTTATCAATTTGTTATCTGAACTGCCAAATTTCGTGCTGTAAATATGCTTCCATCATATTTTAATAATGTCGGGTCAATAACTTAATATGTCTTTCTGGTTTCATAGATAATGAATTCCAAAGTCTTCTCATGCAGCGTACTTAGACTCTTTCCATTTATTCAGTGAATCATATAATGTGTAAATTAATTTGAAAAATTGACGCAACTTTACTTTAATTTGATAAAATTTCCACTAATATTTATATTTCAAGTATAAAAAGACGAACAACACCATGAGCGAACATTTTACTAACTTAAATAAGAAGGCAAACTAAAGTGATATAAGTTACTATAGAAAATAATATATAAATATTCAAATTCTTCAAGTATTCAACATACACAATTGCACTCAATGCTTGAAAACGCTAATTGCTAGCATAACGAAGGCTGAATATTACACACAATATAATCAAGTTAACCCCCACATATTGTAATATCCAAGATATATTGGTGATAATTTAAACATGAGAACGTGGAAAGTAAAATTGGGTGCCTTGCATGAAATTTACTCCTCATCAAATCTTATGAACATCTCCAATGGGTACTCCGCGTAAAACAAAAAAGTAGAGTACTATGTTACTCCAATGGAAGTGGTTGTTTTATACTATTATAAGGTTGCTGAACAGGAATACTCTATTTTTCGAGTACAACACTATTTCATATTGTATAGTTTATGTTCTTTTTATTTTACATATATTTTAAAACTTAATTTATTTCATAAAAATATTTTATTAAAAAATTAAAATTGATGTTAGAAAACATAAATAAAGTTCGTTATGATATACTAAATAGGAATATTAGTTTTTAGTATGGAGTTGGATTGGAGCAAAAAATAATGTAGAAATAGAGTTAATTGATTGGTCATTTGTGTTAAATAAAATGTAGTTGTTACGGGTTGGAGTCTGGAGATGCTTTAAATGTCCACGTGTGCTCCGAGCACGGACCAAAACCTGAAATTCTAGTTTATGATAATTCAAACTTAAACATTAACTAAATAAAACACAATGGTGTTTAGTTGCATGACAAAGATACTACTAACGATTGATGTGTACTATCAAATATTAAACACGTGAACCATATACAAAATATGTAGAAAAGTCTCTTAATATACTATAAATGTGTATTGGTTAATGAATAGTGAGTGCATTTGGTCGTAATCTACAATTGTATATATTATAAATGTATAATAATATATGTATATATTTTCACAACTATGAAATGAAGTTACATGCTTATTTATATAATGCAAATATATGAACTACCTGTCAATATGATTCATGGGTTTTAACTCTAATTTAAGCTTTCCTATTTTACTGTTTTGTCCATTTGGGCTTAAAAAAATAGGATCGGAACACAATCTAATTCCTTTTTTTTGGGGGGAAAAATTTCACTAAAATTAAAAAGTACAAAAACAGAAAAACAACGATCATGATAATGTCGCACCCTGCAGTAACAAACTACTGCTACATTCAACTAGACGCGAAACAAAATTAACTAAGTTAATCGAACTATTTAATAACCACAGTACGGGTTGGATCACTTAAAGGGCCCTCGAGAGAACAATCGTCCACATCATCAAGGAGTTCAAGAGCAGCAAAAGAGTTAAAACAAGACCCAATTGCGGTAGGTTCCACGGGATGTCCCATGGAGCGGTGCGGCTTGGAGGAAATCCCCACTCCATTTGGATTGGAAGGACGATTCTGGAGTGATTTCCCTACCTGGACAGCATCCTTCTTCCCATACGCAAAGTTATCTCTACCACCGACCTGAACACTTTCATACATCGGCTTCTCACTACCAAACGAAGCCTTGATCACGGCCTTAGCCGTATCAGCATGACGCCTCCATTCCTGCGACATTCGTGATGGCCCATTCATCCTAGAATTGGGTTTGGTCGACCTGATGTCGTTGGACAAGCCACAGTTGAGTGACCCAAGGTCGCACATGTAGCGCACTGCGACGGCTTCCACTCATATTCCAATTTTATCTTAATCACATTGTTCACCTTAGGTAGTCGCAGATTGAATGAATCAAGATAGGGTTCCTCCAGCTTCTTCATGACACACACACGGGCATAGTCAATGCGCTCCATTGAAGTAGTGAAAGCATATGGAAACAAAGGTGTCCCCACAGCACTCGCAATTATACCTAATCCCTCCGGAGTCCAAGCTTCCGATGGTAGATGCCGAAAACGAACCCAAGTCGGAACTTCAGTATGTGTTTTCTTCTCAAGAGTCATGCCTTGCCGCCATTCTTCAAGAAATAAAGGTTGCCCATTCAAAATCCAAGGGCTGCCCTCGCTAACCGTCATCATCGTTCTATCAGAGTCGAACCTGAACTTGAAGAAACCATTAGAAGTAGCTCTCACTTCTACTAAACCTGGCCACACAGAACGGAGATGAAGTTCCACATGCGGATAATATGGCCTTCTACCAAGAAAATAGCCAACAACGGTGTTAGCCCACCATGCACATCCTTTTACTCGGTATAAAATCAGAATCAAACCGGACTAAAATCGGTGGCCCTAATTATAAAAAAAATTATATTTTATGACTGTTAATCAAATAATATATGTTGGGATAAAAAAATCAATTATAAAAAGGGTTTTAAAAACAAATTAATTAATTGTAGATAAAATTGAATGAATGTAAAATATATAGGTATCTAAAATTATACTCCCTCCGTCCCATAAGTTTATGGACCTTTGGGTATCGGCACGGGAATTAAGAAACTGAATATTTTAATAATATAGTGTGTTGGGAAGGTAAAAAGGTGTATATTTTGGCACGTCTTTTAAGAATATTTAATATTATTATATTGATTGTTTGTGATAGGTTTTTTGCTAAATAAGGAAATGTACAAAAGAAGTGGGACGCCCGATTTAGTAAAATGTACAAAAACTTTTGGGACGGAGGGAGTATTAGACAATGAATTTTTAAAATTTCGTGTTTTTCCTTTTAAATTTAATAAAAATATTAATTTAGATATAAAATGCTTCAGGATTTGATCCCAAGTCAGGCTTAAAAGTTGGACTGCCTGCCACCAGACCGCAATATTTTTTGCTACCAATTAAGTAGTTTATTTATTTATGCGGTTTTCTTTTTTTTTTTTTTTTTGTAAAATAATAGCTTAGACCGGATCGGAACCGAACCGAAGATTTGACCGGTTCGCCGGTTCCCGGTCTGAACCGGCCGGTCCGATCTTCAAAACTCTGTTGTGAAATAAACAAGTCGGCCTAACCACTCATTTTCCACCACGTGTCCTTTCACGTGACCCCACCCCTCTCGTATCCGAACGAGATCGTCAGTCCCTATGTATGTATCAATATGTGTACCCAATAATTAAATGGGGGAATTTTCTGTCAGACCCTAGTAAATTTTTAATTTTCTGTTCAGGCGTAGCACAAAATGAATAAGTTTAAAGTACCTACAAATTCGAGTGAAGGACCAAAAAATATGAGTTGACAAAAATACCCTTACTAACATGTTTTTTTTTCCAGCGAACGTGTTCGTGGTCTTATATGAAGCGTTACTTTTACTTTATTTTATGTTACTCAGTTACAGAATATTGTTACTTTAGGAAACAAATACGTTATTTTTCAATAATATTGTGTTACTTTGTTATTGCAAAACGTTATCAATCGAAATTTTTCTCTAACGATCGAACTCATTTTTCTTACACTGAATCAACTGCCCCCTCCAACCTATTTCGATATGTCATGTTGGATTCATTATGATATTGACGACGCACAAGGTAGAATTTGCTTATCTAATTAGGGTGCAAATTCGAGAACATAATGGTAAATCGAATCTAGATTTCGACATAAATTGCAAGTAATCGGTATAAATTCGAGGTACCCATGAGAAATCGAGGTATATTTTACTTTATTGAGTCAATAACGCCGAAATTTATGCAGTTTTCATCTGTTTTGTAGTGTCGATTGTGATTTTCGTTCTTTTCCTCCCGATCCATTGGTTGTATACAGACTGTGTTATTAACAATATATGAGGCGTTATTACCTTTCGTAGATCTGTTACTTCTAAGTCAACATTTGTTATTAACCATAAGACATTTGTTATCTTTTGCAATGTTATAAGTATTTCGTTTTTACACGATTTAGGGAAAATATAATATCCGTTTTTGCAACTAATTGATATGAATTCGAGATACCCATGAGAAATTGAGGTCCATTTTACCTTATTGAGTCAATAACGACGTGATTTATGCAGTTTTCATCTTTTTTAGTGTCGTTTATGATTTTCGTTCTTTTTCTCTCGATCCAATGGTTGTATACAAACTGTGTTATTATGACAAACAAGGCGTTATTACCTTTGAGCGACGTGTTACTTCTAAGTCAATATTTGTTATTAACCATAAGACATTTGTTATTTTTTGCTATGTTATATGTATTTCTTTTACACGATTGAGGAAAAATATAATATCCGTTTCTTGCAACTAATCGGTATAAAATCGAGGTACCCATGAGAAATTGAGTTCCATTTTACCTTATTGAGTCAATAACGACGTGATTTATGCAGTTTTCATCTGTTTTTAGTGTCGTTTTGTGATTTCGTTCTTTTTCTCCCAATTCATTGGTTGTTTATAGACTGTGTTATTAACAACATATGAATAGTTATTTCTAATGTAGGATGTGGTATTTTTGTGTGACGATTTGTTATTTCCAAGAAGAGATGTGTCATATGTCGCTAAGTGTTTTGGAAAAACAAAAAAAAATTCAGCTTCAGCAGCCTGTGGCCGCCGAGAAACAATGCTGAGAAGCAGTTAAGCAGCTGTGAAGCAGCCGCCGCCGTCACTTTCATTCCACCTCCTATTCCTTGAACACGTCAGCAACGACCCTACTTTCCTTCTTGAACTGCGTCCTTCGAGCTCTACTACGACGACTGGTCAGGGTCGGGCCTCGTCTGCTCACCAAAGTCGAGATTATAGGCGGAAATTGAGTTTGAAGATTAGCTCGCTCGTTGGAGAAGACGATGGCAAATGTTTGTAAATTTTGCATCTGTTAGGAGGTAAATATGTCATATCGCATAGTTGGATATTTTTCTCTCGGAAATTTGAAATTAGGTCCTTAATACTAATTGAAACTTTATTGGGGCTTGAACACTATTTAAAAAGGGCAAATTTTGTGTCAGGCCCAACTATATTTTGAAATTAGGAATCACACCCTATCAGGATTTTCTTTAGTTTTAAGGACCTATGTTTTCAAAAAATAAGTGAAAAGTATGAGTGGAAGCCGCCGCGGTGCGCTACATGTGCGACCTTGGGTCACTCAACTGTGGCTTGTCCAACGACATCAGGTCGACCAAACCCGATTCTAGGATGAATGGCCCATCACGAATGTCGCAGGAACGGAGGCGTCATGCTGATACGGCTAAGGCCGTGATCAAGGCTTCGTTTGGTAGTGAGAAGCCGATGTATAAAAGCGTTCAGGTCAGTGGTAGAGATAACTTTGCGTATGGGAAGAAGGATGCTCTCCAGGTAGGGAAATCACTCCAGAATCGTCCTTCCAATCCAAATGGAGTGGGGATTTCCTCCAAGCCGCACCGCTCCATGGGACATCCCGTGGAACCTACCACAATTGGGTCTTGTTCTAACTCTTTTGCTGCTCTTGAACTCCTTGATGATGCGGACGATTGTTCTCTCGAGGGCCTTTAAGTGATCCAACCTGTACTGTGGTTATTAAATAGTTCGATTAACTTAGTTAATTTTGTTTTGCGTCTAGTTGAATGTAGCAGTAGTTTGTTACTGCAGGGTGCGACATTATCATGATCGTTGTTTTTCTGTTTTTGTACTTTTTAATTTTAGTGAATTTTTTCCCCCAAAAAAAGGAATTAGATTGTGTTCCGAACCTATTTTTTTAAGCCCAAATGGACAAAACAGTAAAATAGGAAAGCTTAAATTAGAGTTAAAACCCATGAATCATATTGACAGGTAGTTCATATATTTGCATTATATAAATAAGCATGTAACTTCATTTCATAGTTGTGAAAATATATACATATATTATTATATATTTTAAATGTGTATTGGTTAATGAATAGTGAGTGCATTTGGTCGTACTCTACAATTGTATATATTATAAATGTATATATATATATATATACATTTTTACTTCTTTCTGCCACATATATAGTATATTAAGAGACTTTTCTACATATTTTGTATATGATTCACGTGTTTAATATTTGATAGTACACATCAATCGTTAGTAGTATCTTTGTCATGCAACTAAACACCATTGTGTTTTATTTAGTTAATGTTTAAGTTTGAATTATCATAAACTAGAATTTCGGGTTTTGGTCCGTGCTCGGAGCACACGTGCACATTTAAAGCATCTCCAGACTCCAACCCGTAACAACTACATTTTATTTAACACAAATGACCAATCAATTAACTCTATTTCTACATTATTTTTTGCTCCAATCCAACTCCATACTAAAAACTAATATTCCTATTTATTATATCATAACGAACTTTATTTATGTTTTCTAACATTAATTTTTTTTTTAATAAAATATTATATGAAATAAATTAAGTTTTAAAATATATGTAAAAATAAAAAGAACATAAACTATACAATATGAAAATAGTGTTGTACTCTAAAAATAGAGTATTCCTGTTCAGCAACCTTATAATAGTATAAAACAACCACTTCCATTGGAGTAACATCGTACTCTACTTTTTTGTTTTACGCAGAGTACCCATTGGAGATGTTCATAAGATTTGATGAGGGTAAATTTCATGCAAGGCACCCAATTTTACTTTCCACGTTCTCATGTTTAAATTATCACCAATATATCTTGGATATTATAATATATGGGGGTTAACTTGATTATATTGTGTGTAATATTCAGCCTTCGTTATGCTAGCAATTAGCGTTTTCAAGCATTGAGTGCAATTGTGTATGTTGAATACTTGAAGAATTTGAATATTTATATATTATTTTCTATAGTAACTTATATCACTTTAGTTTGCCTTCTTATTTAAGTTAGTAAAATGTTCGCTCATGGTGTTGTTCGTCTTTTTATACTTGAAATATAAATATTAGTGGAAATTTTATCAAATTAAAGTAAAGTTGCGTCAATTTTTCAAATTAATTTACACATTATATGATTCACTGGATAAATGGAAAGAGCCTAAGTACGCTGCATGAGAAGACTTTGGAATTCATTATCTATGAAACCAGAAAGACATATTAAGTTATTGACCCGACATTATTAAAATATGATGGAAGCATATTTACAGCACGAAATTTGGCAGTTCAGATAACAAATTGATAAAACTATTATGTTCAACAAAATTTATGGGCACCATATCGCCGTGCCTTGTGCGAGCTCCAAATATCGAGTGTATATATATATATATATATATATATATATAGAGAGAGAGAGAGAGAGAGAGAGAGAGAGAGAGAAATGTTATGGTGCTCACCTTGCGTGAGCACCGTCCGTGGGCACCTGTTGTGTGGCATTTTTTTGTGCCATGTCAACATGCCAAATCAACCCCTGACGGGTTCACTAATCCAATGTGTAGGTTATAGATTAATAAAAAAATTCCATTGTATGCTGATTTGGCGCGTTGATGTGGCGTGAGCACCATTAACATTACTCTATATGAGAAATGTTATGGTGCTCACCTTGCGTGAGCACCGTCCGTGGGCACCTGTTGTGTGGCATTTTTTGTGCCACGTCCAGGGGCTGATCTAGCATAGGGCCCAAGGGGGCCACGACCCCCCCCCCCCCCCCCAATAAAAAAATTTCGAATTTAGAATTATACTAGCTTAATGTTGCCGCACGTTGTGCGGCTGTGATGAAATTGCAACCCAGATAAACTTGTGGCTATGAGGATATTGCACGCCGAGAGAGGGAATCGCATAAAGGAATCATACAATGATATGAATGGTATTAGCATACTTCCATAATCTTTTCTAGCCAAAGAAGGAAAACTTATTCTCATATGTTAACCAAATACTTATACGCATATACTTGTCAGTAGTAACTATCCCATGCATAATAGTCAAGCCACAAAAGCCTAAAATCCCTAACTCGACACAAACCCTATAGAAGATTAAAAAAAAAAGTAGCTTCTTGTGCAATATATCACCCCATTTACATTCTCTACCTCGCAGAAGTTCATACCAGTAGTTCTCAAGTCATTCACAAATGAGATGAGCTTTAGAGCTTCTAAAGCATCTTCATAAACTGTCATTCTCATTCAGCTGCATTAACGTATAGATCAAATCATTGCGAGATAATATAGCACGATTCATCGAAAAAGTTCCCACAACGTCATTATCGATTTCCCATTAAAAAATTAGCTATAAAAGTTTTTGGTGGGTGATTCCATGATTCATTTCCACCTGCAGAGCTGAATCGAAGGAGATCAATCGTGAAAAAATTTCAAACAAAATGAACTCCATATGAACCATTACTAATTCCATACAAATCGAGGAGACGTTATCAATAAAGACGTCTCGCCTTCTGCCTTACAAATTGTTTCTTGTGAGCTTTCCTACAATGTCAGTGAGTATCTGTTTCACACCATAAACAATATCATTCAGACAAGCAGTACGGCTCAAGAATGAATAAAATACAATAAAACCATACACACTTTTCTTCATGGTGCAATCTTCACCTCCCCCCAACCTCTTCATTCTTGCCGACCCTATTGCCCTCAGCTGTTGTCGCCTCCAATCCACTCGTAGGAGAAATACTGCCGCATATGTGGGTTCGAGTTATTCGTGCTTGCCATTAGCTCTCAAAAGGTGACCACAAAGCAGTTCTGTTGAAAGGAATTTTGTCGGGACAGCCTTAGCAACAAGAACTGTGTGGAATTCCATTTCAGATGGTGACGATTCGCGAATTATGAAATCGAGCTCAAGAACATGAAATCAGCAGCAGTTGAAAAAATCCAAACCATCTCTTCTTCTGTTATTTGTTTCTTTCCGTTATCTGTAACTCTACGACGATCTCGTTCGAAATGGGTATGTTCGATCATTGTTCTCTTCTCTATTGATTGGATTTCTGTGGGAAATATTATGGCTCTGTCTTCCTAGATCTCAATGTGTGAGCAGGTGAGGTAAAACTGGAATCTTCGTACATATGTGGAAGACTGAATTACATAATTGTTCATTCTGATACAGTATAATTACAATATTATATTAGAAGGGTTAGACTGCCCACCGGTGGGAAACTGGCGATAAACCGGTGGCTTCGTCCTTTTATAGTAGTATAATAGATATGTAGTACATAGTGCTAATGTGTATAAATAAGTTCTCGTTTTAAAGATCTGGTTAAACGTCATGTAGCATGGTGCTGTGGGAACTATCTTTTACTTCCTTGGTCGCGGGTTCGATTATGATCTTGTACATTTTTTTATTCTTTTGTTTTATATTATTTTTGCTTCGTTTTTTATTGTTTTTTAAGTTTTTGGTTTTCTTTTTCTTTTGTTCTTACTTTTTATATTCTAATCAATTTTTTTTCTTAGACATTTCTTTTCCTTTTCTTATTTTACCGTTTCTTTTTAGTTCTTATCATTTTTATATAGTTTTTTTTGCTTTTTAAGCCCCACAAAAATCATATTGGTTTTAGTTCTAATTTAATTCTATTTTCAACTTTTCTAATTCCTTTCATGGTCCATTTAAATTTTTATTTTCCACTTGCAATACAAAACCCATTATAAAAACTTTCACAAAATTTTAATTATTGACCTTTATTAAAAATCACTTGCCGAATAAAAAGACGCTTCCAAATAAAAAAATTCAAATAAATATTGCAGTTACTATTCGTACTATATATGACTTGTGTTATTTTTTCCTCTATTTTCTTATAGCATGTTATTATTGTTTTACTATTATTTTTATATTAATATTATACCATGCTACGCAATATCAATACTATGGCATGTTGTGATTGTTTGAGATTCACTAAGATTATCCGTGATTTTTTTTATATTGGTATTTAATTTTTAAAAAATGTAAGTTTTTTTAAACCGTAATTTCATATGTTTTGCTAGAAAAATATATTTCAATTGATAAATCCCCAAGGAAACATAGTAAATGAAAATTTCTATTTTACGTTGACCTAATTACCAACTTTTATGTATATTGCGGCCCCCTCTCAGAAATTTCTAGATCCGGCCCCGCTTACGTCGGATATAATAACTAAACTAACTGCATTTTCGTACCAATGGGCAATCGACGCCGAAGTCTTATTAACGTTTTGTCAATATTCTGAGTACTTTCTTTCTAGAAACATGTACGAATCTCCTCTTTCCCTTAATTGTCTTGCAATTTGTCAAAAATATCACTTTCAATTTCGTCATACACGTTCGTTTACATGTCGCACATTGGTTTGGTACGGTAACATCAAGTCTAATATTTGTCAAAAAACAAGAAATTGTAAGGAAAAAAAAAAAGAAATATGAGAGTCAACTGTAAAAGGTCTAACCTTCAACGGTGTAAGAAGTTCGTAATCATTAGATTATTAATTAATTTGAACGTGGATCAAATTATTCAGAACCTTTGTTACGCAAAAGATAGATAATGAAGTTATATTGTAGGTTTTTTAATTAAAATAATGCTCAATAAAATAGGGTTTTGGTTGAAATTATTAAAATCGAGCGAAACGCGGGCATTAGCCGACGTCGCGGCTAGTAGCCGCGACGCTGACGTGGCACAAGCACATAGGGCTTAATGCGGGCCTGATCGGGCCTGATATTAAAAAAAATTGGCTGGGCCGAGTGTTGGCCCAGTAAACCGTTCGTCGCGGCTATTAGCCGCGACGTCGAGACTAATAAAGCCGCGTCGAGACTAATAAAGTCCTCACTTCTCCTCTTCTCCTCCCCATCGATTCCGGCGAATTACAGCGGCGAGAGGCAGCGGTGAACACCACGTGATAGATCCATTCTTCCTCGCCATCGTCGATTAAGCTTCGTTTGGGTATGAAACTCATAATTTGTTTAAATCTTAATTTTGGTGTTTCGTTAAAATTCGTTGAATTTTGCGTTTAAGTTTGTGTTTTTGGTACAATATGTACTTTATAGATTGTGGGTTGCTTAGTAGAGTGATATAATACGTTAATTTTACATAATTGAGTCGATTTAGGAATTTCCCCTAATTTTGAAACCTAATTTTCAAATTAGGGTTTTTTAGGTGGATTGATTCGATTGTTACTGCATGATTCAATTTATGTGTGTGCTTGTTGGTAGTTGTGGCGATATTGACTTGTAAACGTTCGATTTAGAATTGATACGTACGAATACTACGGTCCGATCGCTCCCTGTTGATATTCCAGGATAGTCATTGTTGTAACGATGTACTATCCAATTCTGTTGGTGCCCTAGACACGCCTTTGACCTTTAGGGATTTGGAGAGTGTCGTGTGGGGTAAACTTTCACGACCGGTGCAGTTGCACTGTCGTATTTGGAGAAGTTGGATACAATGTCGTTCTACGGCGTCTATAGTTGTGGATCTCAGAAGTTAGATCCACACTTGATCACTGCTCTCGTAGAGAGGTGGAGGAAGGAGACGCACGCATTCCACTTGCCTATGGGTGAGGCGACCGTCACGCTCGAGGACGCGGTGTGCTGTGGGGACTCCCCGTCGATGGTCACTCGGTCAGTGGTGTGATCCACAGCAGGATGCAGGGTCAGTGGCTCGATTACCTGGAGCAGTTGACTGGTTACAAACCTGCTGTGGGTGCCTACAGCGGGACGAAGAGCGTCGTCTATGTATGAAATTTTATGAATTAATAATGTAACTTCGTGCGGCTTAAATAGGGCAAATTGCCGCGCCTATTAAGGGCGCTGTCGCGGGCATTGGGTGCATCGTCGCGTCCATTAAGCGTGACGATAACCCATTACGCGTAGTGGGCTGTCAAATCAGTTGATTTAGTGGGCTTAGTAGGCTGTTTCAACGCGTCGCGTTCATTAAACGCGACGCGGGCCACACACGGACCCGGCTGGATTTTCGCGAGGGACAGCCCATGCCACGTCAGTGTAGCGGCTAATAGCCGCGACGTCGCTGCTAATGGGCGCATTTTGCTCGATTTTAATAATTTCAACCATAATAATCCTATTTTAATGAATATTGATTTAAATTGCATTATTTTAATTAAAAAGCCTTATATTGTATATGTAATATTTTATTTTATGAATGTAAGTTAAGATACTTGTTTATAAATTCGAAATTCATGTTTTATAAAATCACATGAGAAGGTTATCTCTTTGTATTATATACTCAAATTTATATGTAAATTTGGACAATAATTAATCGAGATAACATCTTTATAATATCTTTACACTATAATAGAATTCCATACTTTGACTGTTTAACACGTTACAAGCCCGCAATTAAACGACCAGTGGGGACAGCTACCAAAATTTGATAGAAACTTCCTTAGTGGGAAGGGAAGGGGAACAATAAACAAATCATTACACTGACCAAGACTCAAGTTAAACAATAAAATAATATTACGAGTTTTAAAGTCCAAACCATGGAACAAAGAGAATAGAATCGATCATTATGGGTCGTCTGAAACCACACGGTTCATTCACGTAACAGTCCACAGACCACTGTCTATAAATAATATAGACATGCATAGCACTTAATATCATCACACGCATAACCAAAGCAAATTCGAAAACACAATCACAGTTCTTACAATATATTAACCAATACGAATAAACATATATCAGACTCATCAAAATATAGCCATGGAAATAATGATGTTCTACGCCGTCGTCCTAGCTCTACCTATAATCATCACCTTCCTCATCAAATCTCTCATGAAAAGAAACCTCCGCCGTCATCCGCCGGGCCCGCCGACGCTTCCCATCATCGGAAACTTGCATCAGTTCGACAGCTCGAGGCTCCACGTCAGCCTAAAGCAGCTCTCCGACAAGTACGGTCCATTGATGCACATGAAGCTCGTAAACAAGCCCATCCTCGTAATTTCTTCTGCTAAATTTGCCAAGGAAGCTCTGAAAGACAACGATCTAACCTTCTCAAGCAGGCCAAAGACAACCTCGTTCGTAAGGCTTTCCTACGAAAACCTCGACATCTCCACAGCTCCTTACAGCGACTACTGGCGTGACGTCAGAAAGCTCGTCGTCCAGCACCTCTTCACACGCAAGCAGATAGATGCTTCCCTGAGCATCGTCGCCGAGGAAGTTTCTAGAATGGTCGGCCAAATAGCCGTTGACGAGCCAGTGGTGGTCAACGACCTTGCGTGGACTTACTCGACCGGCGTCATTTCTAGGGTTGCTTTTGGGAAGAGGTACGATGAGACTGCTTCGGGCAAGAAAAGGGTCGAGAGTTTACTGAATGGTCTTCAAGACTTGACGCTGACGATGTTCGCCGCCGATTTCTTTCCATTCCTCGGATGGATCGATAGGCTTACTGGGAAGCACGCAGAGCTTGAGAGGGCATTCCATGGTTTGGACGCTTTCTATCAAGAACTCATTGACGAGCATCTTAGCCCTAATAGGCCCGACTCCATGAACGGCGATCTCCTCGACATTTTGATTAAGCTTAGAGAAGATAGTCAGAAGGATGGAGGCTCATCGAACACCGTTCAGTTTGATTGGGGCAACGTCAAGTCCATACTCATGGTACGTAATTATTACAATGCAATAATAACCAGCTTTGTATTTAGTTGGAGAAATATAGTATGTGTGTAATAATAATTTGTGGTTCTTTGCCATGGAATAATGCAGAACATGATAGTGGCTGGAGCAGGGACGAGCTCGGCACCAATAACATGGGCGATGACGGCGTTAGTGAAGAATCCTCAGGCGATGAAAAGGGTGCAAGAAGAGATCAGAAGCGTCGTAGGATCAGCGAATAAGGGAAAGGTCGAAGAAGAAGACATCGAAAGGCTACCCTATTTCAAGGCGGTGGTGAAGGAGTCGTTCAGAATGTACCCTGCGACTCCATTGATGGTCCCGAGAGAAACGACAAAGAAGAGCGTCATCGATGGGTACGAAATAGGGCCCAAGACTATGGTTTACGTCAACGTATGGGCTATCGGCAGAGATCCACGGGCTTGGGAAAACCCTAACGAGTTCATCCCAGAGCGATTCTTGGAGAAGAAGATAGACTACAAAGGCCTCGATTATGAGCTTTTGCCGTTTGGGGCGGGAAGGAGAAAGTGCCCTGGGATACCTTTGGGTGCGGCCAACGTTGAGCTTGCGTTGGCCAATCTGCTCTATTCCTTTGACTGGGAATTGCCGAGGGGTGTGAGCATTGAAGACGTTGATGTTGAGGGTATGCCTGGGATTGCTACTTACAAGAAGAATCCTCTCCTTTTAGTCCCCAAACGTCGTCTTGCCAATCTTCGTTAATTATCTTCAGGGTTTCATCGTATCGTTATTATTACAACATGTTGATCTAATAAGGTTTATTTTGTACGAGTAATTAATGTTGTAATATAGATTATAGCTGGGTGTGTCAAGCTAATTTTATGCATGTTCGTGTATTGTTTGAAGGAAAGATTAAAAGAAAGGTTAATTACGTGTCAGGCTCTGTTAACATTTTTAAATAGTGTTCAAGCCCCAATAAAGTTTCAATTAGTATTAAGGACCTAATTTTCAAAATTCTGAGAGAAAAATATCCAAACTATGCGATATGACATATTTACCTCCTAACAGATGCAAAATTTACAAACATTTGCCATCGTCTTCTCCAACGAGCGAGCTAATCTTCAAGCTCAATTTCCGCCTATAATCTCGACTTTCGTGAGCAGACGAGGCCCGACCCTGACCAGTCGTCGTAGTAGAGCTCGAAGGACACAGTTCAAGAAGGAAAGTAGGGCCGTTGCTGACGTGTTCAACGAAGAGGAGGTGGAATGAAAGTGACGGCGGCGGCTGCTTCACAGCTGCTTAACTGCTTCTCAGCGATGCTTCTCGGCGGCCACAGGCTGCCGGAGCTGAAATTTTTTTTGTTTTTCCAAATCACTTAGCGACGTATGACACATCTCTTCTAGTAAATAACAAATCGTCACACAAAAATACAACATCCTACATTAGAAATAACGATTCATATATTGTTAATAACACAGTCTATAAACAACCAATGAATCGGGAGAAAAAGAACGAAATCACAAAACGACACTAAAAACAGATGAAAACTACATAAATCACGTCGTTATTGACTCAATAAGGTAAAATGGAACTCAATTTCTCATGGGTACCTCGAGTTTATACCGATTAGTTGCAAGAAACGGATATTATATTTTTCCTAAATCGTGTAAAAGAAATACATATAACATAGCAAAAAATAACAAATGTCTTTTGGTTAATAACAAATATTGACTTAGAAGTAACACGTCGCTCAAAGGTAATAACGCCTTGTTTGTCGTAATAACGCATTCTGTATACAACCATTGGATCGATAGAAAAAGAACGAAAATCATAAACAACACTAAAAAAAGATGAAAACTGCATAAATCACGTCGTTATAAGGTAAAATAAACATCAATTTCTCGTAAGTACCTCAAATTTATATCAATTAGTTGCGAAAATTGATATTATGTTTTCCCTAAATCGTGTAAAAAAGGAAATACTTATAACATAGCAAAAGATAACAAATGTCTTATGGTTAATAACAAATGTTGACTTAGAAGTAACACGTCTACAAAAGGTAATAACGCCTCATATATTGTTAATAACACAGTCTGTATACAACCAATGGATCGGGAGGAAAAGAACGAAAATCACAATCGACACTACAAAACAGATGAAAACTGCATAAATTTCGGCGTTATTGACTCAATAAAGTAAAATATACCTCGATTTCTCATGGGTTTGCAATTTATGTCGAAATCTAGATTCGATTTACCATTATGTTCTCGAATTTGCACCCTAATTAGATAAGCAAATTCTACCTCGTGCGTCGTCAATATCATAATGAATCCAACATGACATATCGAAATAGGTTGGAGGGGCAGTCGATTCAGTGTAAGAAAAATGAGTTCGATCGTTAGAGAAAAAATTTCGGTTGATAATGTTTTGCAATAACAAAGTAACACAATATTATTGAAAATTAACGTATCTGTTTCCTGAAGTAACAATATTCTGTAACTTAGTAACATAAAATAAAGTAAAAGTAACGCTTCATATAAGACCACGAACACGTTCGCTGGAAAAAAAAACATGTTAGTAAGGGTATTTTCGTCAAATCATATTTGGTCCTTCACTCGAATTTTACATAAAGTAGGTACTTTAAACTTATTCATTTTGTGCTAATGCCTGAACAGAAAATAAAAATTACTAGGGTCTGACAGAAAATTCCCCCATTTAATTATTGGGTACACCTATTGATACATACATAGGGACTGACGATCTCGTTTGGATACGAGAGGGGTGGGGTCACGTGAAAGGACACGTGGTGGAAAATGAGTGGTTAGGCCGACTTGTCTATTTCACAACAGGGTTTTGAAGATCGGACCGGACCGGCCGGTTCCGACCGGGAACCGGCGAACCGGTCAAATCTTCGGTTCGGTTCCGGTCCGGTCTAAGGTATTATTTTACAAAAAAAAAAAAAAAAAGAAAAAAAGAAAGAAAACCGCATAAATAAATAAACTACTTAATTGGTAGCAAAAAATATTGCGGTCTGGTGGCAGACAGTCCAACTTTTAAGCCTGACTTGGGATCAAATCCTGAAGCATTTTATATCTAAATTAATATTTTTATTAAATTTAAAAGGAAAACACGAAATTTTAAAAATTCATTGTCTAATATAATTTTAGATACCTATATATTTTACATTCATTCAATTTTATCTACAATTCATTAATTTATTTTTAAAACCCTTCTTATAATTGATTTTTTATCCCAACATATATTATTTGATTAACAGTCATAAAATATATATTTTTTTATAATTAGGGCCACCGATTTTAGTCCGGTTTGATTCTGATTTTATACCGGGTAAACCACTAAATCTTAAACCCCTAAAAGTTCTCTTCTGGTCGAAAACTCGATTTCAGAACATTGGTTCGCAGTGAAGTGTTTGGCGTTTTTGGCTTTCTGACTTTCGACGAATTTACTTGTTTTCCCCTATTAAGCCAAACAGTGTCGGCAATGAGATATGCGTCAGCATTTACCACCACAAGAAACACATGGATCGGTTTGTTTCTTATTCGGCCTACGCCTACTAGAAGTAAAAAAGCAATTGCCACTTGAAGGCCCAAATTATGGCTCTTAGGCCCAAGAAAAACAAACCAATCCGAAGTTCAAGATTTCAGTATGGTAAAAGAAGAGAAAATGTGTTAAAGTTGCGACAACAAAAATCATAATATTTGATACATTGTGATCGTTTTGCATTGTTTTTCTATGCATTAATCCCACATCAAAAGCATAACATTTTCTGGAAGACCAAGTAACCTCGAAGAAGACATAAAAATATGCAAGGTTATGTTGTAAGGTAGAATCGATCATATTGTCTTTCTAGGAATAGGCCAGTCTAAATGATCACAAAACGGTTTTGTAATTTTGAATATGCTAAATTAGAAAAAAGAGAATAAAAATGATGTGAAGAGCTAATTTTTACTATATGAATCCTCATACATGAAATAAGTTATTGCCATTTGCCTAGGACATATTTTTATTTAAAATAGGTCAATTTCTTGGTCAAAATTATCAGAAATAAAATCATACTATCATGTAGTAAGAACCACAAATTACAACTTCGACTTTCCAATATGTTTTACATTCAAGCAAAAAAAAAAACCCTCTAATAAAAAGGGCAGCTAAGTTAAATCAACGACGCCTTTGCAACTCAATCAATATGCAAATCATTCTCCGATAGCCGGGAATTGTCAGGCAGCACCTCTTTACTTTCCCAATTTGCCCCTGTCATAGACATTTCCTCCCTTGCATCTCCCTCGATATACCTCCAAATCCAGGGGTATTGTCCGGAAATCATATTCTTGCCTCGTTCTCTTGCCAGAGCTCGTAGCTCAACTCGGACCCTCCATGTCGCGAAACGGTTTGGATGTTGCTGAATCGAATAGTCGCTTAGGATTGTTGCGTGTTGAATAGAGATCTCGGATTGTGATGAAAGTATGAGCTCGTCGACGATTTGGACGGAGAATTCCGCCGTAGCTTCACCGCAGGAGTCAAATTTGCGGCAAAGGTTTGCTTTTTATTCCCAATTTCAACTCCGTTGTCCCCGTTTTTTTATGGAATTCGATTGTGCTGGATATGGGTTCTGTGTAATAGGTGTTTGATTTGATCTTTCGTGTCAAGATTTACTAGGAGAATTGGAGTGGTTCGTTTTGGATGTGTATGATTTGCATGCTTATGTTGGATGCGATTCATGAACTTTTTGCTAGTCTTGTTGTTGCGTTTGGTAAGGAATTCATTTTGGTGTCGGAGAAGAATAGAAATTTCACGTACTAACCTTTACCTGCGTTAGGAATTTGAAGTTTTATGGCTCCAATTTACTTAATCTTGCTTTTGTTGGGCTTGCCGCTTGCTTCACTAGTTGTGGAAGATTGAGTTTGAATTAATTTCCTTGACGAGGGCACTTTCATAACTCGTTGCTGAAAATTTTCGAAATTTCCCTTGTTATCCATTCCAAAGTAGTCTTGTCATACGTGGCATCTCCTCAAACACGTCTAGATTTCATACGATTCAATGTTCTGCTTACATGCTGTCCGTTATACCTTTCGTTTTCTTCACTGGTTTGGTTTGCTTTAAATCTCCTTCTGTAGAAATGTCTTTATACTGCTAGCACAAAGAGAGATTTCTCCCCAAACAAAGCGTTCTCCCCGGAGATTTTGGGGCAAGGCGTCCAATTTTGTCAGTGGTTCCTCTTTACTGAAAACAGAATATGCAAATGATGCGAGACAAGAACTTCGATCATGGTATTTTGCTCCTCTTCCATTTATGTGGCTATTAATGGTTGCTCTTCAGTCAAAGACATGGAAGATTGTTTCTTACAGAAGTTCTCTGAAATTACAGGGCTGAGGCTGAGTCGTTTCTATATTTGTCAGCCAAGTATTGCCCATTGTTGCCTCCGCCTAGGTCAACCATTGCCGCATCCTTTAGTCCAGATGGAATGACACTTGCATCGACTCAGTAAGTCACTTTCTATATGTCTGTGTGAGTATTCTTGTATGTATATTGTGCAAATCTGTACCTCATGAGTCCTACAATGGCAGTGGAGACCACACGGTTAAGATAATTGACTGTCCGACTGGAAAATGCTCGAAGGTGCTCAGCGGTCACCGTAGAACGCCTTGGGTGGTAAGTCGTCGTCTTATTCCTTGAAAACTTGAGCATTTTCTTGATGGGGTGTATGAAGAATAGCAGACATAATAATTAGCAAACAATTCCTAATATTCTATGTGCGACTGTAAAATCGAGAAATTCTTGCTCTTCTGTGGTCTCTAAATTTAACGGTGGGACTTCTTCAGGTTAGGTTCCATCCACTTCGCCCTGACTTTCTAGCCAGCGGAAGTTTAGACCATGAAGTGCGCCTATGGGATGCAAAAACTGCAGAGTGCATAGGATCGCGCGATTTTTGTAGATATACTCAACAAGTTTATAAACGTCATTTCTTCCTTAATTCATTCTCACAGTTCGAATAAGCTCTTTTACAATGCAGACCGTCCCATCGCTTCGCTCGCCTTCAATTCACTAGGAGAAATACTGGCCGTAGCGTCGGGGCACAAGGTAATTACTTAAATTTCAGACCAAAGAAAAGTGTCTGTTCTGTTCAGTAATATCTCATCAACCCCTTCCGTTCTCTCAACGTTTCTCGCTTGACAGCTCTACATATGGCACTACAATAGACGAGGAGAGGCTTCCTCCCCCACAATGATACTAAAAACCCGCCGTTCCCTTCGTGCAGTTCATTTCCTCCCAAATGGTGCTCCTTTCCTCTTGACCGCTGAGGTACAGCTTCCAAAATTTAGAACCAACTTCCTTACCATCTCAGTTTTCTTACCGTACAACTCTTTTCATTTCAGGTCAACGATCTCGACTCTTCAGACCCTTCGATGTTGACCGCGACCTCCAATGGCTACTTGCACTACCCTCCTCCAACTATATACCTCGCCGACGAACACTCCACGTTGGGCGACGAGCCACTGATATCAACAATGTGGCCTTCGCTCGGAGCTAACCCTAATAACGTTCCACAGCATAGGAGGGATTCTTCCACATCTGTTCGCCTTCTTACGTACTCAACTCCATCTGGTCAGTACGAACTCGTTTTGTCCCCAATTCGATCTCCTGCCCGGGAAGAAGGGCAAGGCAATTCGATGGAAACAGATGCAGCGGCTGAAGAGAGAGGAAGCAATCAGTATTTCCCTTTTGCTGATACTTCGAATTGGGAGGTTCCCTTCTTACAGGGATGGCTCATTGGTCAGAGCCAAGCCAGCCAGCGAGGAGGGCAATCGCAACAAAGCGAGGGTTTGACATCGATGGGAGGAATTCCTTCGTCGAGAATTTCGGGCAGGTCTTCTTCTACTGCCGCTACTACTACTACTACAAGGCACCACCACCATGGATCTCCACGCCCGAGAACAACTGAGCAGAACGATCCTCAGCCCACCATGAGCCAGGTCCAAGCCGAGCTAGCCACTTCGCTGGCGGCGGCTGCAGCCTCCGAGCTGCCATGCACCGTTAGGCTCAGGATATGGTCCCATGACGTGAAGAATCCGTGCACGCCTCTTGACACTGAAGAGCAGTGCCGTTTGAATATTCCCCACGCCGTGCTTTGCAGGTATGTGGGATTTATTTCACTCTTTCGTATGTAAAATGAACACGGATGACATGTCATAGACGTCGACAGTGAAATGGGCGCACATATTTCGCCATGTGGGAGGTTTTTAGCTGTTTGCGTGGCGTGTATAGTGACGAACAACGATGCTGATCAGGGGTTAAATCCTCGTGGGGTCCCACATGATTTTTTGTCGTCTTCTCCAACTAGGCATCCCATTACGTCTCACCCGATCATCTATGAGTTGAGGATATATTCTCTCGAGGAGGCCACGTGAGTTGTATTAAATTTTGTGCTCGTTAGTTTACCTGGCGTAATTTTTTGGATGATCTTGTTTCTTACATAAACTTGCTTTCAACTTTGTTTACCGTAGATTTGGCTCTGTCCTAGCCTCTCGCCCCATAAGAGCTGCTCACTGTTTGACGTCAATACAGGTTTGTCTCGCTCTTAAATTTGAAGCATAAGAGCGATATGCAATTTTTTTTTTCACTTTGGAAATCTTTGGCAGTTCTCTCCTACCTCGGATCATCTGTTACTAGCATATGGTCGGCGCCACAGTTCACTTCTCAAAAGTGTTCTAATCGATGGAGATTCAACAGTTCATATTTACACGATCTTGGAGGTTAGGAATCTGCTGCTAATTTTTATCTGCGTATTTCCTTCCAACACATTGTATCATCTTCAAAGATTCATTCTCTCCACTGCTGTTTTTTGGTGCAGATCTACAGAGTTTCTGATATGGAGCTCGTCAGAGTTCTTCCGAGCGCTGAAGACGAGGTTAATGTGGCTTGCTTCCATCCTTCGGTTGGTGGTGGCTTTTTATACGGAACTAAGGTCAGTGACAAGCTTTCAATGCAATGTAATAACTTAAACTATCCATTACATTAAGTACATACACACATATATATATATATATATTTTTACAGGAAGGGAAGCTTAGGATTCTCCAGTGCAATGTATCAGAAGGCTTTAAACACGAGGAATACTCTGCTTCAGATAGCGTCTTGTATGAGGTAGATTTGAGACATGGTTCGATAAAATGGTTTTGTTCTTTTCCATGTTCGGTTTTTGAAAGTCTTGGCTTCTTTCCTAGGTTTGACTCTGAGGGGTATTTATGGGATTTACTTCACGCAAGATGTGTACAGTTCACCGTCGACTTATCGCTGCAATGCAAACCATATAGAGAGATGATGTTCGATACAGTCGAAGTCGTCACAAACTGACTGACTAATCTTTTTTATCCTTTTTTTTTGGGGGGGATATATTTGATGATATCAAGGAAAAGAAAAACTTATTTATTATTTCGTCGGACATGGTTTGTTGGGTTTTCGGAGATTAAAGAAAAAGGATGAAGAAGGCTGAATGATATGATTATCTACTTCTGTTATTTTCATCTCCCTTTTGATTGATCTTTTACTGAATCATAATAGGAAGGGAGATTAATGAAATAAATTAGCCAACAAGGAGGATCCCGTTTATTTCCTAATAAAGATCGAATGGAAAAACGTATCTAATCGTCGACTTACTGAATCTCCTAAATGATAAATATAGTAAATATCCACAAAACCAGTATATCAAACAGCAAAGATCTTTCATAAAAGGATTCTTTCCATAAAAGTGCTCTCCACGGAAAAGAATTAGTCCTATATATATAAGATGCATGACGAAAAACAACGTTAATACCAATTAATCAAATCCACACAGGCCACAAACATGCCTTCTTCTTCTTCTGTATTCCTCGTCAAGCCTCTTCAAGTAGACGAAGAAAACACGAATCAACTAAGCCTAATGTGCCTAAAGAGCAACGAAACACACACAGTAAGCACACACGCAGACCTAAGAAGCAAACGCTGCGTAGGTTCTTCTCAGGGATGGCTCGCCTTTACAGACAGAGACAATGCAAATCCTTTCCTCATCAACCCTTTCGACAAAACCCTAATCATAACCCTACCAAGCTTTTCTCCACCAAGACGCAGTCACCCTCTCTCCACAACCGTTACCATCGATAAGCTCATCCTATCAGCCAATCCCAGCTCAAGAAACTGCAAGAACTTCGTCGTTGCAGTGATGTACACCTACCTTCTTGACAGAAAGCTCGCCTTTTACGTCCATGGAGAAAGTCGGTGGTTCTTCCCTCCGAAGGGAGGGAAATTAGACACCTACTACGACATCGTCTTCAGCGGCAGCGATTCCATGCTTCTTGCCTTAGGCTCAGGGCCAGAAATCGAAATATGGGACTCGAACAAGCTCGTGCCTGTAAGGGCCATCGGGTTGAAAGGTTCTTGGTCCCTAGACGGCGAGAGGTTCGACTCCGAGCTGTACTCCGGCGAGTGGTACTTGGCCCTATCGCCGTCGTCCGGGAAAATGTTCGTCGCCATGAGGTACGTCGGCGAGTTCGTGAGGTACGACGGCGAGGTGGTGCGAGAGGGGGACACGCTGACGGACTACTGCTCGGCGCCTCTGGTCTGCCCTTACAGGACGGTGTTCTTTCACGTGTATAGGGTGGATCTCGCCGGCGGCGGCGGCGGATGCGCGGAGGAGGGAGTTTTGGTCGGGGCTGAGGAGTCTGATATGGAGGGGCTGGCGATGTTCGTGGGTGGAAGCGAGTCGGCGATGGTTCAGACGGCGGCGGCGAACTGGCCGGAGATGAAGGGGAATCGGATTTACTTCACCGACGACTACTTCGATCGAATGGAGGAAGATTACTGCTATGGTGGGCATGATATGGGGGTTTTCGACTTGAAGGAAGGGAAAGCCGAAGATTTAATGGAGGATCAAGGAGATAGAATCTTTCCTCCGCCGTTTTGGATGATTACTAAAAACCTCGGACCGAGTTTGTCGTAGGAAGTTGAATACATAGTTGGGTTTTTTTTCATTATTTGGAATTTGAAATAGCAATATTATATTCTTCATTACAATTACAACACCCAAATAAAGCCAGGTGTCGTCTTACAGTTTGAGTGCGTGTGTGTTTTTTTCCCTGACAAGCTCTCCACGTGACTGTTACACGTGTTAGAATATTGACGATTTGGGTCCCTTAAAATCTTCCAATTGAAGACGATGAAAATATTTATTTAGACCAAAACAAAGGCATCATAATTAGCTGGAACGCTCTTTAAATCTCTTCATCGTTCATTCCAAACAAACCCCAAAGAGTCAGCGAAAACACTCGGCATCGATTTACAGTACCATGTACGATGAACATTGCCATACGCTTCTAGATTCCTCTCTACAGTGTGGATATATATATAAGAGATCCCATGAAACAAAAAATAAATAAATATATTTTGCTTGACTGTGTAGTAACTCTTGAGAACCTCCTTCTCCAAAAGTCTGAAGATTTGGTCTTTCGAGAGTTGGGGTTCGGTTCTCTCATATAATTCCTCTGTTTCGCAGACATGTCTGTTTCTTTTTTGAATTCCATCCCAGCCAATCACAGGTGCAAAGTTCCCCATGAACAGAGCTGTTCATCTCTTCAGAAATCCAAAATCAAGTGTTCGAAAAGGTTCGAAAGGCGCAGCCCACGGCTGCTTATAAGCTCGGCTATCGCCGTCCCAGACGACGAAGTGCCTTCGATCTGCACCAAGTCCGATAAAAATCGCATCTTTGGTGAAAAGAACGAACTTACGCAGGTGGGAAGTCGACGGATGGCTGTCTTGTGTGGGCTCGGCTACTATGCCAATGGTTTCAGAGGCTTTCCTTGGTTAGCTCTGAATTTTCACATGGCGCACGGTCTGAATATGGACCCATCTACCTTGCAGCTTGTGCAGAATTTGGGCAATCTGCCTATGGTCGCTAAGCCTTTGTATGGGGTTTTGTCTGACTCCTTGTACATCGGCGGGGCTCGTAGGATACCTTATATCTCCATAGGAGGTAAGAAGATAATAATTGAAAAAAAAAAAAACTTCCCAGTTCATGCTTACACTCTTTCTTCACTGATATTGGTGCTTTCTTCGGTCTGAAAAGATTTTGCTGGATTTGATAATTGTTTGCTGCTTGTAATCATTCTTCTTACTATATCAATCTCTTCAGTTGTTTTGCAGGCACTTTCTTGGGGAACAATGGCCTTGATCCCAATAGCCACAGAAGCTCAATTCGCTCTAATGGCATGCGTTCTTCTGACCAATCTCGGCGCATCTATCTCCGAGGTTGCAATGGATGCCCTCGTTGCAGAGTACGGCCAGAAGAAAAGAATCCCGGGACTTCAATACTACGCTTACACGGCGTCTGCGCTCGGCGGAGTCATAGCAAACTTACTCGGAGGCTTTTTCTTGCTCAGAACGCAGCAAACGAAATCAATGTTCCTCGCCTTTGCAGCTCTGCTCGCTCTTCACCTCACCGTATCGTTGAGAGCGAAAGAGCAATCGCTGGGCCTTACTCACACAGCAATGGGTAAATCAGTCACTCAAGCCATAGGGAAGCAGTACGCCGACCTTTTGCTGGCGATCAAAGACGAACGCATTTCCCGCCCCCTTTTCTGGGCGGTTTCGTCCATTGCGCTAATCCCAGTTTTGTCGGGCTCCATTTTCTGCTACCAAACGCAGCGCCTCGGCCTCGACCCGTGGATCATAGGAATGTCGAAAGTCACGGGGCAGCTAATGGTCCTTACGTTCTCAGTCCTATACAATCGTTTTGGACGAAGCATTCCCATGAAAAAAGTGGTCTTTACAGCTCAGCTCTTATACTCCATCTCCCTCCTCCTCGACCTTTTCCTAGTGAAGCAGATAAACTTACAGCTCGGAATCTCAAACGAGGCCTTCACGCTCTGTTTCTCGGGATTGTCTGAGACTATTTCGCAGTTCAAACTCTTGCCTTTCCACGTGCTCTTCGCAAGCCTGGCCCCGCCGGGCTGCGAGGGTTCGCTCATGTCTTTCGTTGCCTCTGTGTTGTGCCTGTCGTCGATATTCAGCGGGTTCTTAGGCGTAGGCCTGGCCTCGTTTCTTGGCGTAACTTCTGGCGATTACTCGAACCTTTCTTTGGGAATTGCTGCGCAGTTTTGCGCTGCTTTGCTGCCTCTGTTTTGGATCGATTGCGTGCCCACGGTGGGAGTTATTACGCCCGACAAGGCGAAGAACAGAGGCGCGAGCAGAAGGGCTCGAAGAAATAGGAGAGTGGGACGAAGGGTCGTTTTCGATTCGAGTTATAGCTATCGCCGGGAAAGAGAAAGGGAATCAGATTTGCGAAGGTGAGAAAAGAAGACATGGAAAAACAGATTCATCTCTGTGATCATGCAAAAGGGTTGCAACGATGGCTAAAGCACCTTAAGATCCATCGAAGTTTTCGACTGAAGTTAAGAGGGTAAAGTATAGGCAGGTACTGGGCACATTTGAGTTCTCCACCCAATAACCATAGATAGCCCATCGTCTTCTCAGATGATTATAACCAAGCATTCATTAGAGGGCTCTCTATAGTTTATGTTATTACACATTAAGTTAGGACCTAACTTAGGGGCTCTTCGTTGGTCTTTAATTCAGCCCATATCATCTCTTACTGTTTCCGTGTTATAGCTACGATACGATCGATCTATCACGTGAATATATTCAAGAATATATTGCTTCTTTTTGGGTTTGAATTGAAGATGATACTATCTATAAATATTCAATAGCAAAATGCATAAAAAGGCATGACTTTTTTCGTTGTGTAGCATGTGAGTAGCACATGATTCACTTGAAGAGTGGTTGCAAGAACATGGAACATGGGAGGAACCTAATTGTTCGGTCCAAAACATGGGCGCCAACTAACTAGAGCAGAAGCAAATATCAAGATATAATAATATGATAAACACAAACGCATGTTATAAATATATGTATATAATGGTTGATATTTGGTTTCATTGTTCATCAACATGATGAAGACAAGGTGGTGGCTTTGATTGATTGCTCGATCGTCACGCCACCAATGATGATAATTGGATCCCATTCCATTATTCGATCTTTTCTTTTACAGCGAAAGACAGCCGACTAGTTTAAAAACTAATTTAAACAAACTATTTTCTAACCCTTGTTCGGCATTTTCGTTACAAATTTTGTGAAATTTTGATGTTTGTAACGTAGCCACATTTTTAATTTTTGTTTCTTTAAAAAAAGGGGGAAAATGAAAGCAATCAAATAGCTGAAGTTTGTTGCGGTGTCGTGGTACGTGGGATGTAGGATGTAGGGAACTTGTGAGGAAAAAAAATCCAATCTTGGAGAAGAAACGATTCATCTTATCTTTGTGAGTCCCACGATATTTTATTTTAATTTTTCGATATTATATCATCATAATTGCGCTATTAATATAATCTTCTTTTTCTGTTGTTGCCCCACCCCCCACAACATATCTTATTGTATTTGGGATTACGACATAAAATGTCTACAATGGATAATCAAATCTGTACTGTACATGTGATTCGTATAATGTAAGAACAAGCAATTTCTAATTTTATATCATAATCACTCCTCCTCCTTCTCCACATGAAAATGACGAAAATGACCCCAACCACAAGCGCACTTGCACACGTGGTATCAGGTTATTGGGTACAGTGACGAGCCTTGAATGTGCAATGACGAAACTGACCCTCAACCACTGAGCTTGTGGGGTGCCTTTGTACAATTTGGGCTATGATGAAACTTATTCGCATGTTTTGGTAAATTAGATTAGATTAAGTCGAGCTAATAAATATGCAATAAAGGTAAACTAACTATTACGTTTGTTTTAACTTAATCCTCACCCACCCATACCAAACGAAGAACAAAGAGAAATGACAAATTTTAATTAGTATGGACTTTAGAGGAACAAGAGAAAAGGTAAACAAACCTAATAATGGTCCACCACCACTCGTATTAATACCATTATTGGAAGTGTAAATAAAAATCATAGTGGGCATGTAATATTGTTGACATTTTGAATACTTTTGTTCATGCATATTCGAAAATAAAAAATAAAAATATTAAAGAATATTTCACTACAAGATCCCCGTGATTAGAGGGCATACACAAACAAAACCGGTCGGAAAAGATTCAGAAAAAAATGAAGAACACGAAAGAAAAGAAAAAAGAAAAAGAAAAATTCACATCCGACCATTTATTTTCTTTATTAAATTACTACAATTCAAATCTCTGCCTCGTTGAATTCGATAAAAATAATAAATGAAATCAATGTCATCATCGCTCTTTCTTTAATAACGCAGAAACAAGAACAAGGGCAATAAAAGGTGTGTTGTATTTGTAACAAGTCTCTCTTCTCTCACACCATTACTCTCTCTCTCTCTAACAAAACGCAGAAAAGAAGCAAAACCCATTAAAGAAGAAGAGAAACTCGTCTCAGAAATGGAGATTTTGAACCCAACAGAAGCTTTCTTCGACGAGGACTTCCTCAACTTCACCCTCGAAGGTGCTGAGCTCATAGGCGAAGAGAACGACTCGAAAGATTCTTCCTCTTCCTTCGACTCCAAAGCGACGTCGTTCAGCCAAGAGATGAACAGCTCTTCCTTCTCCGTAAGCTTTCCCTCTCTCTTCTGTTACCGGCGAGCTTGGCCTCAGCCGCCGGCTTACTTTCTGTCGTGAGGGTACCCTAGTAATTTCCGAACGTGGGGGCATATTCGGAATATAACTTTAACGGACGAGACTCGTCACGTTATGCCGTGAGTGGCGGGGACTTAAATGACGAAACTGCCCTTCATGACCTTCAATGTACTTTTTGAGACGTTTCTTGGCCATTTCTTTTGACTTTATTGAACCCCTTCGAAAAACTCTCTGACAATCATTTAATCTTGAAATTAATTTAGAAACTAACGGAAATATGCCCAACCCATCAATATGAAAAAAAAGATACATACATAAATCTTTAATTCTCACTTCTTTACACAAGCTGAAATCCCTGGTTCTGTAAAGATTCAATCTTTGTTATTACAATGTCAAGCTCGAACTAACAGCTTCATCATATCAAATTTATTACAGGAATTTGTCGAAGAACTCGAATGGCTATCGAACAAAGACGCCTTCCCCGCCGTCGAAACATGCTTCGGCATCTTGTCCGACAATCCACAGCTCATCCCAAAACACCAAATTAGCCCTAATTATTCCAAGCCCAATCACAGCACAAGTTCAATTACATCATCGATCGCCAGCCTATGCTTCGTAGGCCTCAAAGTCCCAACAAACTTCCCAGTTCGTCCCCGAACGAAGAGTCGCCGGAGAAGCAGAAGAATTTTCTCCTACGAATTGCCACCTCAGAAGGCGAGCATCGCCTTATTATTCAAGAAAAGGCCAATTAGGAGTTTTTCGGGGGGAATGGGAAGGAGGTGCCTGCATTGCCAGTCGGACAAGACGCCACAGTGGCGTGCGGGCCCCATGGGCCCGAAGACCCTCTGTAATGCTTGCGGGGTTAGGTACAAGTCGGGCCGTCTTCTGCCCGAGTATCGGCCCGCGAATAGCCCGACGTTTTCGAGCGATTTGCATTCGAATTCGCATAGGAAGGTTGTTGAGATGAGAAGGCAGAAGGAGGCCATGGAGGACGTGGATATATAGATATATGTTGTAGGATATATATGTACTTTAATTTTATGGTGTAGTTTCTTTAGTATATGCATGCAACGCAATTTTCTTTTCAATTACATTGGCAGATTTTGGTTAGGTTTAATTAGAGTTTGATGTAATGCATTAGATATTATTTGATAGTGATGATGCCAATTTTTGCTTTGTTTATATATATTCTGTCTCGAGGAGATGAGCTTTGATTGTGTGTTCTTTTGTTTTTTCTAACATATTCTTCTTTTTCTTGTCAGAATAGTACACTGTTTGCTGTTCTTTCACAATGCATGCAGTATATGCTTTTTGAACGTTGGATTGGAATCTTTGGCCGATGATCAATCATTCATAAGGGCAATGAAGAAAAGGGTGAAAGCTTGCTCTGCTCATCTACCTTAATAAATAGGGTAAATTATCATTCAGGCCCAAAAGTGATTAAAAATAGTTTCCAATATCTTTAAAAAAAAATTTTAGTTTAAAGGACCAACTTTTCGTAAAATTTAAAGATAAGGACCAACTGTTAGAAAGTGTGTATGAATTGTTATCGGATGATCGTTTTCTGTTATTTTCATAACAATGAACTGTTATTGTGGGAACAATGAATTGTTACTGCAGACCAATAAATTGTTACTGAATAATCGGGTCCTTAAAACTAATTTTTTTCTGACAGGGTCTGAACAAAAATTTCAGACCCTGACAGGGGACTGAACGAAAATTTCCCCTAATAAATATTACTCCCTATTTTTATCATATTTCTTGGTGGCACGGATATTAAGGGGCATTATTATACTAATATAATACAATGAAAAGGTAAAAAAGTGTATATTTTGACACGTCTTTTAAGAATATTCAATATTATTATATTGATTGTTTATGATAATTTTTTACCCAAAAAGGAAATGTAATAAAGTTAGTGGGACGCCCGAAATGGAAAAATGTGATAAAAATAGCGAAACGAAGGGAGTATTAAATATTCAAATTATATATATATATATATATATATATAGATATTCATAAATATTACTTAATATTCAAATATATATTCAGAAATATAATACACTAGATAGTAAACCTTTGATTACGACAATTTTGTACTGACCGCCACCGCCTCTGCGGCCTGGACCACCAACAAAACCACCGCCGTCTCTGCGGCCATAGCCTCCCCCATACACATAACCACCGCATCCGACTCCGCCGTAGCCTCCTCCGAGGCCGCCGCCGACCCATCTCGTATAACCTGGTGTTCCAGGGAAATCACCGCCTACTCCCCCGCCGCCCCATCTTAGACCTGGTGTTCCAGGGAAATCACCCCCTCCTCCGCCGCCTCCACCACCTCCAGTTCCTCCTCTCCACCTCCGCCTCCGCCGACTCCTTGGCCGGGGAAAAGGGCAGGAGGTTTTGGTGAGCCAAAGAAAGTGGAAGGAGGTGGTGGTGGGCTGACCAACCTAAGAAGAAATTGGTCGGCACCAAGCGAACTTCTCCACAGCACCATAGTGATTAGAACAACGAAGTGGATGATCGAACGTAGACGATTCATGGCCAGCTTATTGATTGACGAATACTCGATAAATTTGATGTGTTTGATAGATGCATTTTTGCCTCTATAGATATTGTTGCGAAATGGACAGCGTAACGAAATTGGAAATGACTGTGAGGATAAATGGAACACGGAAATTTACGTGGAAAACCCCTTTTTTAACTTGGGGTAAAAAACCACGGGCGAGGTAGAAATTTATTACTGGGGTAAAAACAGGGGTTACAACCTCTCAATCTATTAGGAGAAAACACACACTATCTCTCTTTATAGTTGGAGCAAATACCGAACAAACCCTCTATTTTTTTTTCTTTCTTTCTTTCTCCCTCTTTCTTCTTTTCTTTCTTTGGTGTGATTTTTATTGCCTCGAGCCTTTGCTATTTATAGGCAAAAGACATGTCTAATATGTTTTATAATATTAATATAATAATAATATAATTATAATTAGAGTAGTTGAAGTGGGTTGGTGACCAACCCACTCAACCTACTCCCATCAATCTCCAACTTGAAGATTTGATTGATGACCAATCAGATCTTCACACCATTCTTCTAGCTCGCCTTCAATGTTACTTATGTTCAGTCAATCCACATGAGGAACGACACCACATAAACTTGTCCATATGAGTGCCAGATTATCCGCAGTTTGGTTGTTGCTCAGATTGATGACAAGTTGATCGTAGGAGTCTAGCAGACTACATGACCAAAGCAATTCATGTGTTTAATACGAAACCAATCAAGAAGAAGGATGATGTGTTTCCTACCTTCAAAACATACAAGGCGCGAGTTGAACTTGAAACCGGCAGAAAAATCAAGCTATCCTCCGAGATGTGTCCATTTCGCAAGAGATATCGGGGCTTTATATAGATGGCAACTATATAGAGAAGAAAACTTTGGGTTAATTGAAGACTTTCTCTGCATTCTTGGCTTTAATTTTTGAAAGCCAAGATTTCTGGGCATTTGGGCGGTGCCAGTTCACGTTCTTGGACATTGCTATTGAATTGCTTTGCCATAAATCAGTGCGTGAATCAGCTTCTGCAATAAGCTAAGGCAAATGGGCAAGAAAGGTACTGCTAATCTCAGGTTTTATACGTGTTGTCCGATTTTATATTATGAACAAATAACAGCAGTGATAATTGGAAAATAGATAATATGCGTCATCATCCATTACAAAAGATGTATCTTCGTTTGTAACATTCACACCAATCACTTGTATGACTCGATAAAAGCTATGAAGACTAAAGGGACCACACTGCTTACTACTATGAAGGGCAAGACACAGAACACTCACTAGAGGTGAATGCTGAGATGAAGTCAAAAAAAAAAAAGAAGAAGACACGAATAAATTGGACAACGCTTCTGCGCCTACTTCAAGAATATGGTATATTTTCTATCTGTCGAAGTAAGCCGAGGTTGCACAATGTGGACACACAATGGACTATTGGCAAGTGCAAAAAATGTACACTTGCCAATGCGAACGAATGACCCTAAATTGGAAACTAAAATTGCCCAAGGTAGAGAAAACAAAAAAAAAAGACGATCTTAGCTTTTTTCCTTTACTTGTAGGATGGTGAGAATGCTAGCTAGCATTGGCGACCCCTGCGACAGCCAAGAGCACCTGCGCCTGAAGTGATAGAGCCAACCATGGATGACGCTTTTGCCCCTAGGCTCGAGGCTCGGGCGTAGCTAGCCGAGGCTCCAGCGCCAGATGGAGTGAAGTAAGCTCCATTGAGCATTAAGTCTCCCTCTGATCTCCAATTCCACCCTTTCCATTGACTCTCTGCTGTCTCGACCCTCTTCGTGACCTGATAACATATAAGAATCCATCGCCATCGTTCAATCATTTTAGTTTTCTGAAGTTGAGTTATTAAGAATCGAAATAAACGTACCTCTTTTGCAAAAGCATCGTTGGGAGCAAGGTATCTATTGCCCTGACTGTTGATGGTTGGCTCAGCACTTCCGCCTATGGCATACATCTCCCAGTGAGTGTAGTCATTGTTTACCACATGGAAATAACCATGTCTGCACCTGAAATATTCGTAATTTACAAGAAAAAAGAAAAAACATTTTTTGCATCAGAAACACCTGTACCAGGTTGAATCAAGTTAAGAACACAAACCACATCTATTATCTTTTGTGTTATACCTTGGCATACGCTGAATAAGGCCTGCTCCAAAGTGATTAAAGGCTATAGTCACCTGCATTTGCTTGTCTTTCACGTACGAGTCACTGTGACCAAGAAGCATAACCTGCGAACAGAAAAAAAAAAGAGGTAAACCAACGTTTGCAGTTTTAGCCAACTTGTAAAGATAAAAACTCGCCTCGTTGTGGTGGGCGAAGTGGTTGTTCGAAATGGTTATGGCCGTCGATCCCATAACAGCGTCGACGAGCCCATCGGCGCAATGAGAAAGCGAATTATGATCCACCCAAATGTGACTCGATCCAAAGATAGATATCGCATCACCATCAGCCATAGTCCTCCATCCAAAGTGCGATGGGGAGCTCCTCACCATGGCATTCCCAGTTGGTTTGCAGTCATGTATGTGAAGGCCGTGGATGATCACATTGGTCACAAACTGAATAGTAATGCACCCACCATTAGCAATGTGAATGTTAGCTCCACGGCCATCTATCGTCTTAAAGCTGTTCACGATCAGCTCTTGCTTCAAGGTTATAACCATGTCGCGTTTGAACACGATCCAAAGAGGCTTGTCTTGGATAACGGCGTGCCTTAAAGTGCCGGGCTTAGGGTTAACAGGGTCGTCATCGCTAGGATCGGTGACAACGTAGAAACGACCATCACGGCCACCAATGGCATTACGGCCAAAGCCTATACCACATTGTGCAAGCTTTTTGCGATTCTTGTGCCAGTTGGCATCGCAACGCCAGCAATCGTCAATGGGATTACCAGTTCCACACGAGAAAAATCCGAGTTTTCGCCTCTCCGTGCTGTTTCTTGTGGCCCTATAAAATTTTCGGAAGTTAACTTCAGAAATAAAATGATCACCATCACAACTAACCATTTAACGCCTTCTGTCCTAATTATGAAATTCTGGCTAAACCTGTGATCAAACAAGTATATACCAAAGTGTAGTAATGACAGGGGAAACATAGGATCTGTTATGGATCATAACACGCAAGAGTATTTTGAGGCACTTTTCTCTTTGCTCTCATGTGGAGAAAGGTGATAACGCATTCCATCATGAACCATACATGACAGTGTTCATGCCACTTTTATTGCACATAAGCCATGACTAGAATGAAATGATGGGTCTTTATAAATTGTGACCAGGCAACAAACAGAAGTGTTCAATGCAATCATACAATCAAGAACGTAATATAAAGTATCCAAGACTTTTCAGCTCATGCTACCATGCGCATGCCATAAATGGATATAATAAAGAAGAAACAGTGAAACACCATCCCTCCTAAACCGTATAAGTTACGATAAAAATTAAGTACGGATGATAATCAACGCACAAAACACGGCACGTGGGTACTGTTGTCTCACGGTATTTAATATTTTATATGGACCACAAAGAGAATGAAAAGCACATCAACTTAAGCACATTTAATATATCAACTGAAACATTAAATACTCGACGCCATAGCTGCACAATAAGGCACCTATCGGGAAATCATGGAAATAAAGAAGGAAAAAGTTAAAAAAACATGCACTTAAAAGGATTAGTAAAGGCTACCCACATTTCAACCATTCTTGCAACCTCTTCTGGGTCGTCCACTGCATGTTCATTAACAAGCACCTCATCAATAGTAACTCCAAACCTGAGAAAACACCCAAAATGTATCATCAACATTAGTTGAACGATACTCATTGGGAAAATAGTGAACCACACAAATTTACTATTACAAAATATAAGAGCCTTCATCTCTTCTATTATTCCAACAGAACAGTTTCTCAAAATAATTACATGTCATACAGGCACGTTCATCCATAAATTTTGACTGGGAATTTCACTATTCAGGCCAAACAAAGGCAGAAAAGGTAAAATAACAAGAAGAACAAGAAATGGAAAGTGTAATAATTTCACATGGGATGTCAGTAAGCTTGCACCGACAATTCTGAACGTTTACTTATTAATTAATGAAAAGCGGAAGCAGTTCCTAATTTACTGTGGAAAAAAAAAAGAGTAGGTTGGTGACCCCAAGTACACATAGCCACCACTGAGCTGAGAATGCAGACACACTACAGTTTGTGGCGTGTGCAATGCTCAAGCTCAATATGATAGGGTCGAAGCTTTTTCATCAGAAACGAAATTAACTAACAACTGTTGTCGGCATCATCTTACGAAATAAACCCCTAATTAATAACATTGTGGACTGTGGTTTTATGCAGCGAGGAACAAAAAACTTCTCAGGGTACTTTAGGAATTACAACGAAGAGGCGAAGGAAGACGGAGGAATCCGAGGGGAATGAATGAAACGTTGAGATCTCGTGACAGAATTAAGGGGTCTCAACGGCTCGGATTCTGAAGTTTGGGAGAAAGAGAAATCCAACGGTGGATAGTTGATGACTGGGAGAGAAGGAAAACCGAGCGGCGGAGATCGCATGATCAGAATGCAAATTACGAAAAAGTACACAAAGTTTGTTACTCACTCCGTCGTCGTCTTCGTCGAGTTGGGAGAGCTCAGCGACAGCTCCTTCCTCACAGCACTGAACATAATTACAAACTTTTATCATTAATTGAAGCTTTAAAGATATACCAAGCAAATGGAGGTCAATCACTATCGAACACTGAACATAGCAGCTAATCCACGAGCTGGAAAAATGTAATTTAAGAGCAGTGAAAAATGTTGCTGAAGAACAGCTGAGGAGAAACCAAACGATCAAAATACACGTAGAGGTAGCGAAACTCGCACGAAAATAGCTAGCAGAAGTTGAAAATCGTGATAATGCATTTGACAGTAAGCGAAATGCAGGTATATACGCCATGGATTGTAGCAGAGCAGGGTCTTCAGTGCAAACGAAAAACAGAGCATCATCAAGTACCAATAAACTGGACAAAAAAAGGAATAAAGAAAAAGAAATGAAACCTCAATTTAGCTGTTTCATGGGTGCGAAACCTCGCCACAGCTCCAATGCAGATCCCCACCAGCAACAGAAACGAAAGCAATGAGTAACACCATTTCTTCGAAGCCACCTCCATTACGACACGGAAACTCAAAGACGAAAAACGAAACGGAGTTGAGAGGGAAAACGAAAAGTGGAGAGAGGTAAGAAGAGCAGCTGAAGAGCACCTGTTCCCAACGTAACGTCAATACATCGTTTTATAGAGAGAGCGGCCAAGCCAAGAGAAAGACGTCAAGACTTAACGACCGTTAAATAACTGCCGTTTGGGTCCAGGTAATAATTACTACTCAACAGAATTAACTTTTTCCATTCTTTCTCCTTTCATTTTTATTTTTATTGAAATTAATTACAGGGGAGAGAGAGAGAGAGAGGAGAGAGTAACGAACTCAGCTGCTTCTCCACCTCTCTCTCTTCACACACTGTCTGCCGTTAGTCACGTGCCTGCGTCGGTCGCTCACGTGCCGTGCATCCCTGTCTTGAACTTTTTAATTTTCTAACTGAAAAACTAAGGAGAATAGAATAGCACACAAAATTCCGTAAATTCCGTACGGAAACATTTTCTGGTATTATGGGCTAGAAGGCCAATTACGTAACTCACGAGGCAAATCTGCTCATTCCACGGAATTAGATTGACAAGGGTTAAGTAATAACCATACTTGTATAAAGTTGTTTGCTTGGAATGGAATATAAATCATACAAATGATTAAATGTTATTATATTTTTTTCCCTTGAGCCGCGACTCTCGCCGGCATATTAGTGAAATGGTGGGAGGAAGATGGTAATGAGAAAATAGATAATGATTGGGATTAGTTATTCATCATGTGAATTATCTTACTATCACTAGACTTTCACGGGTTTTTACTTGCCAAATATAAGTAAATAGAAGCATAATGATTAGTATTCACTTTCGTCAACTGTAAATATGGTAAAGGGTAATGCGGTGGTTAACTGTAGTTACTCGGTGGTTGTTGAGTGACATAATCTTTGAAGATAGTGATGCTGAAGCTGAACTCAATCATGATAGTAATTACTAATAATAACATACATAAATTTACTTATGTACTTTTTTCTTCTCCATTTAAATTGTAGGGGAAAAGAGAAGAGAAGGAACCCACCAATTGAATTAATTGAATAATATATCTTGACCTAGAAGCAAGGAGGCATGCTGTGGTATCATGTGCGATTATAACGAAAAAGTCTTAGAAGCTTATGGGTTGCTTTCTTTTGCTTTATTTCAATTTTCGCTCAAATTAACATTTTTTTTTGTCACATTATGAAGAAAAAGGTGAAAATAGATTTTGTAGGCCATATTTGTTACCAGAAAATTTTTATTTTTTCATTTTTATATAAAGTCATGAGCCCTATACAGTCAAACTATACCTTTTTCTTTTACTGAGACAAAATATTCTTTTAAATATACATGCACATACAGATTGAATAATTAAACTTATAACGAATCCATTCAATTCCCTCCTTCCACAAGTCAAAATACTTTCAGCGGCTGTTAAATTAATCGAGCATTATTGTCTCTTCATCGTGAAAGGGCAGCATATTACTATATTAGTCGCTCATTTACAAGTTATAATGGGCTTTAATTATAGCCTTGAAAGTCTACATTCGAAGTTCTACTATTAAATTAAATAGGAAAAATTATAACTTCTAGTGAGTGGTTTTCCATTTGGAGTCACTAAGATGACTGAACAAATTTGACCAGCAACACATTTTCTTAGACCAATAGATATGAATCATATTCCAGTTACCAGGCAAGTGTGTAGAAAATGTTACATCTCACCATTCAAATATGATTTTATCACCGAGAAAATACTCCAGATCATTGTGAATTGTGATTCATTTGGTTATGTAGCGGAGTAAACAAGTTTGGGCTGAATTTTATTATTGGCCTACACATCGTATTAAAATTGGGGAATATTTCTGTTCAGACCCCCCTAAAGTTTGCATTTACCTGTCAGACCCTGTCAGAAAATGAATAAGTTTAAGAGACCCACTTTTTGTAAAAATCGAGTAAAGTACCCAAAAATAGAATTTGACGAAAATACTCTTTACTCTTTTTTTCCAGCGAAAGTCACGCATGCTTTTTTGGTCTTATATGAACCGTTACTTTTACTTCATTGTATGTTACACAGTTACAGCATAGTGTTACTATACAAAACAAATACGTTATTTTTCAACAACATTGTGTTACTTTGCTACTGCAAAACGTTATCAACAGAATTTTTTTCGAACTCATTTTTCTTACACTGAATCGAGCACAAAAAATCCGATTGATCCATCTAACCGATTCGACATGTCATGTTGGACATTATGATACTGACGATGCACGGGGTAGAATTTGCTTGTCTAATTAAGGTGCAAATTCGAAAAATAATGGTAAATCGAATCTAGATGTCGACATAAATTGCAAGTAATCGGTATAAATTTCGAGGTACCCATGAGAAATCGAGGTCTATTTTACCTTATTGAGTCAATAACGCCGAGATTTATGCAGTTTTCATACGATTTTAGTGTCGTTTGTGACTTTCGTTGTATTTCCCCCGATCCATTGATCGAATACAGAATGTGTTATTTACGACAAACATAGCGTTATTACCTTTCAGCGATACTTCTAAGTCTACATTTGTTATTAACCATAAGATATTTGTTTTTTTGCTATGTTATAAGTATTTCTTTTATACACGATTTAGGGAAAATAACATATCCGTTTCTTGCAACTAATCGGCATAAATTCGAGGTACCCATGAGAAATTGAGGTCTATTTTACCTTATTGAGTCAATAACGACGTGATTTATGCAGTTTTCATCCGTTTTTAGGGTCGTTTGTGATTTTAGTTCTTTCTATCCCGGTCCATTATTTGTATACAGAATGTGTTATTTACGACAAACGAGGCGTTATTACCATTCAGCGACGTGTTACTTCTAAGTCTACATTTGTTATTAACCATAAGATATTTGTTATTTTTACCATGTTATAAGTATTTCTTTTTTACACGATTTAGGGAAAAATATCCGTTTCTTGCAACAAATCGTTATAAATTCGAGGTACCCATGAGAAATTGAGGCCTATTTTACCTTATTGAGTCAATAACGACGTGATTTATGCAGTTCTCATATGTTTTTTAGTGTCATTTGTGATTTTCGTTCTTTTTATCCCGATCCATTATTTGTATACAGAGTGTGTTATTTACGACATACAAGACGTTATTAACTTTCAGCGATGTATTATTTTTTAGTCAACATTTGTTATTACCGTGAAGACATTTGTTATTTTTGTGAAACTTATCAACATTCATATGAAATTAACGATAATTTCAACATATACGGTCATAGCATCTGCAAGTTTAGCAATTCTTTGATTTGGGTTTATCACATGTACTAATATCGATAGTTGCCTTGGTTAAACCCATTTACAAATTAATTGATTTCTCTGTTGCGGATCTCACGAGTGCGACGGTGTCGGGACGAAATCTTAAAATTTTGTCGACGCAAACAATAAAAATATCTGTAGATGAAGCATGTTTCTATTTGAAATTGAAGGTAATACACGTAGATTCGAGAGACCCATAACCTTAAAGTTCCTCGCGCCACCGTAGAATTTCTAAACTGTTTGGCGGGATATTACAAAAAAATTTATGGACAGTTTAATGTGGTACCATAAGGGTTTAATTGTTACCAATAGAGTGTTATTTGTTATAAAATTGTCGTCTATGCACTAGGGTTTTTGGATAATTTGTTATCGTCTATGCGCTAGGATTTTTGGGTAGTTTTTGGGGTTTAGGACTTACGGGTTCGAGGTTAAGATTAAGGGTTTACGACATGAAATTTTGGGAGAACGATCCACGACTTGTGCAGGTATTTCTACAACCTTAAAAAAATTTGGGGTTCGGGGTTTAGGATTTAGGATTTAGGGTTTCGGGCCTCGGATTTAGGGTTTTGAGCTTAGTATTTTGTGTTTGTGGTCTATAAACGTTATTAGTACTTTAATGTTGATGTTTGAACATGTTCGTGGTGCAATTTATAATGTTATGTTCCATTGAAAGATGTGATAGTCTATGTTTTGCAATGGAGGACTATATATTTATATATCTATTGAGATCAATATTCGTCTATTGACATCAAATTCGTTTAATGTGTCTTTTAAAGGAATGTGGTGATTAAACTTCATCAAATTATATATTTACATGAACATCTATATTAAACATCCAAAATAAAAGTATATTTTTGTACGAATTAATCGAATTATTGACGTGGTACTAAATAACATTTATGAGGTATCAGTATTGATCAGTGTGTTATTAATTGAGTTCGAGTTGTTTTTTTTTTTAACCTAACGTGTGTTATTATTTCCAATTAATGTAGTACAATTTTGAGAAAGTCCTGTAAATATGCTCTGACAATTCTGTTAAATTCTCTGACGGTAGAACCTTCTAGAATATTCTCAATGAAGTGTTTTTTTTACATGTATATGTGTTATATTTGTTGTGTAAACTGTTACTCACTTAAAAAACGTTTTAGTCTTAGAGAAAGCTAAAATTTTCTCAATTTCATGGTTACCGACTTACTTTTTCTTTTAATATTAAGACTCGTTTGATTCGATTTTATCTTATTCAGTTGCTTTTACCTTGTTCGGCCGTTAAAGTTGTATTGAATCGATTTCTGGACGAAATTTTTGATTTGGAGGTGGTCGGTTCGTAAATTACGAAGATCGTACTCAACACGGGATCTATTCGGTACCACGGGATTGGCTAGGTGCTTACCGAATTCTTGGATTCCTCCCTTGCCGGGTTGAGACGAACCAAGAGAGTCGGGCTTAAAAAGGATCACCGAGACAGTATCTACTAATATGAGATGTAAATTAATTTAACGGTCTTAGAGACGTTAATAAAATACTAAATATATGTTTTAGAAACTATATTTACATGGACAGATATTTACGGAACGAAAATGGTAAGAGTTGAAGTGTAAATAGGGTTCACAATGACAAGCAAGGCTTGTCACGGTTGTGAAGCCCATCTGCAAAGTTGCAGTAGCTTCAAAAAATTCATATCTCACAATCTAGACCTCGGATTGAGAATCCCTTTGGTCAGAATCAAGACTGATGAGTCTTTTAACTATCGTTAAAATTTCAGGTCAATCGGACATCGTTTACCCCTCGATCTGATCGAAATTCGAAACTGCCGCAAAGCTATCAAAGAGTCACGGCCGTGAACACATTGCACGTGGCCGTGACGAGCGGCAGAGGCTGAGTTTTGACCTCGACATGGTCACGGCCGTGAACATTATGACCCAGGCCGTGAAGGGTGTTGTCACGGCCGTGAATAGGCTTGTTTCAGGCCGTGACGAGCGTCGGTTTGGCCAAATTTAATCCAAATCAAGTCCAAATTCATTCCTTGTTCTTATGTTAGACATATGGGACATTATTAGGTCATTTAGTGACATAATAAAAGGGAATCTAACACCTTTTGAGTCATGTAGGACATGATCTCATTTGGATTAAGTTAAAAGTCATTTTCTTGGTTTGGAAATGGACTTTCAATATATTTTCTTAGAGAATTTCGTCCATAACTTTAATTAAGCTCTTTCTCACTCTATCTTTGAGTTTTAGAGAGAAGTGAGAGCATTTAGGGTGATCTTTTAGAAATCCCTAAGTGTTTGTGAGTTTTAGAAATCACACACATACATACACATCTCTACACAACACTCCACACCATCTCTAGCCATCCTTGGGGTGGTGTTGGTTTGTGGTACTTCACGGGGTCGGCGTGACTCTCTTCGGCACAGTTCGTGAGCTAGGGAGCTAAGGATCTTCGCGACGAGGGTAATGTTCTAAACCTTAATACGTGTATACATGCGTGATTTTCTTTATACCGAGTTTGATCTTGTGGCGGGAACGAGGAAATTTTTTAAATTCACTCGTTCCAACGGGGAACCTGGGAGACCCTTTTAATACTTCCGCTGCGTCCGGGGCAAGGCCTCGGGTCACCCGGGGTTTCCCAACAGTGGTATCAGAGCCATAAGCTCGGTTCTAAGAAACAACATAAACGAGTCCGAAACGAACTTGGTTGTGCAAGTCACTAAGTCGCTCGAGCGTCATAGCATGAGTTGTACTTAGTTCGAGTTTGTAAACCGAGCGCTCGCTTGGTCAAAAGTCGCCTAGTTGCGAACGGTATGACGTAGCGAAGCAACGTGGGGAGAAAACCCTAGTGGAGTCTCCTCACGGTTCGTAATTGACACTGGGTCCGTAAGTCTAGGACTAGCCCAAATTTCGTTTTGGTTTCTTTGAGCGTTTTGTTGTCGTGAACGTGTTTATGTTGTATGTATATATATGTATGACACGTATTAAGAAGTCGGCGTGGACTTAGGCTCTATTTCCGGGTGATATGTTAAGGGTGACAAGGTCCCCCCCGGTTTGTAATTTATTCATTAATATACGGGTTGTTTGGGACAGCTGATCCCCCCGTCTTGTACCTTATTAATTTTTAGAAAATTAGTTTAGCACGATGGTTGTACGAGTATGAGGAGGAATCATGAGATGGCCGTTCGAAGCCTTGGAGATCGTTCGAGAACACGGTTTGAAGCCGACGGCGTAGAGATGTGTATTTTTATCAATATAAATGTAGTAGAGTAGAAATAGTCCACGCAGACGGTCTTATAGGCAAACTAGGTTTACTGCAATTACGTGCATGTTTGTTTGACGTTACGTGCGTATATTTAAGTGCTTTTGTGTGTGAGACGTATTCTCCCGGTTGGACAAAATACTAAGTGGGTAAAGGACTGGGTCCTGTCTTCTATCAAGCTCGAAACCATTGCGCTTGAGTGTCATGTGCGGTTTGTTCCGAGTTATCGGCGCCAATCATCTCGCTCTTGTCGTAGTTGGCTCGGGTGCGTTAAGACAATAAAGTCAAGCTCGTTATTGAAACGACTTGGGTGTATGTGCGGTTTGTTCCGAGTTATCGGCGCCAAACATTTCGCTCTCGTTGTTGATATTCCGGGTGATTGTCTAAACGCCGCTCTCCGAAACATATTCACGTCCTATAAAGAGTTATCCTACGGGCGGAATTTCTAAATGTTAAGATGAGCCAGACGTTGATAGGTTACACTTAGACGGTTATTTCCCAATTATTCCTGTTAGGGTGAGGGTTCCTGACCGGAGACAAAGTAGTTGAAATACTCAATGAGATGGATTCATGTTGGACACGGGTACGTCTATGGGTTCGTGTGGGACACGGCGCCGACCGAGTAATGGGCCAACAAACTGTTAGGTTGAGGTTCATTTCTGCGGAGCGGGGAAATCAACTCCACTATGAAACTATCAACGAGGTTTCCGAAATCTCTATCGGGAGAATGAGATTTTGAGAAAAATAGTGGGAGCAAGCCAATTGTTAAAGTCCTTATTTGTGCTTGTAGAATAATACGTTGACCCCTTCAATGCTTTATTTTCTGCAGATTGTTTTCTTTCTTGTTTGTATACAAAATGACGTCACCATTCAATTTACTGATCACGCAAAATCGTTTGGAGGGTCCAAACCTTGCGGACTGGCTCCGTAACTTGAGGATAGTCCTCACTCTGGAACGCCTAGAGTATGTCCTTGAGGGACCCATACCACTCGAACCCCAAGAGGGTGCGAGTGATGATGACAGGGAATATTATGCCAAATGGATGGCTGATAGTGCCCGTGTCAAGGCTTATATGTTAGCTGGGATGAATAATGATCTGCAGCGCCAGCATGAGGGTATGCAAATGCGCGAGATATTGATTCATCTGAAGGAGTTGTACGGCGAGCAGTCAAGATCGTCTCGATACCGTGCTGCCGACAATCTCTTTCATACCAAGATGCCTGAGGGTGCAGATGTTGCGGTACATGTGCGTAAGCTCATTGGGTACATCGAGGAACTAAGTTCTCTCGATTGTCCCATTCATAACGAGCTTCAGATTGACCTGATCCTTCAGTCACTCCCAGCTTCATTTGCTCAGTTTATTATAAACTATAATCTGAGCGATAGGCGATTTTCGCTTCCTGAACTCATGAACACGCTGGTTCAGACTCAGCGTGAGCTAAAGAAAGGAAAGGGAAAAGAGGTTGCGCTTGTTGTGACTACAAGGTCTAAGAGATCTAAGTCGAACAAGCCCAAGCCCAAGCCTAATAAGCCAAAAGGAGGAATTAAGAAAAAGGGCAAGGCCAAAATGAACGTGCCTAATGTTCCGAAGGCGACTGATCGGGGCCTTCACTGTCAAGAGCTGGGCCATTGGAAAAGGGACTGCCCCAAGCTTCGAGCTTCTGGGGCTTCAGGTAAAGTTTCAGAAACTTATTGTTCATTTACTAATTTTCCACTTCGTGGATTCTTGACTCGGGAGCTAGTGCTCACATTTGTGTTTTGAACCAGGGTCTGGAACGAAGTAGGAAGCTGGCGGAACGAGAAGTCTTGATTAACGTTGGTAGCGGACATTGTGTGCCTGCTAGTCATGTTGGATCGAAGACTCTTGTACTAAGTTCTGGACATGTATTATATCTATCCGATGTACTTGTGTTGCCCAAGGGGCTAAAAAATATTATTTCTATTCCTGCTTTGAGTAAGAATGGTTATGAATTTCGATTCAATAATAATATTTGTGAGATTTATTTTGGAAATAAATGCGTCGGAAATGCAACGTTAATAAATGGTTTATATTACGTTAACGTCCAAGAACATGCGAATGTAGTTACCGACAAACATAACTTAGAGTTAAATAAAAAGTATTTGTGGCATCTTAGACTAGGTCATGCCGGAGTGCGAAAGATTCAAGAGTTGGAGAAACATGGCATAATTAAGCCAACGGAATCAGATTCCTATCCAACGTGCGAGTCTTGTATCTTAGGCAAAATGACTAAGTCTCCCTTTACAGGGATTTTTCAAAGAGCCGCAAATATTTTGGATTTGATCCATACAGATGTTTGTGGACCGTTTAGTGTAGCGGCCCGAGGTAACTTCCACTATTTCGTGACTTTTACAGATGATCACTCTCGCTATGGCTTGGTGTATCTGTTAAAGCACAAGTATGAAACGCTTGAAAAGTTCAAGGAATTCAAAACAATGGTGGAAAATCAAACTGGGAGACAAATTAAAGTCGTTCGATCAGATAGAGGCGGCGAATTTATGAGTCTTGAGTTTGATGATTTCATGAAAGAAAATGGAATCATTTCGCAGTTTACACCGCCCGGAACACCACAGTTGAATGGTGTTGCCGAACGCAGAAATCGAACATTATTAGATAAAGTTCGATCTATGCTAAGCTATACAGATCTTCCCATATAGTTATGGGGATATGCTTTGCAAACTGCAGTCTATGTTTTGAACAGAACTCCTTCGAAGTCTGTTGATAGGGTACCTTACGAAATTTGGAACGGTAAGAAACCCAGCTTGAATCACTTAAAGGTTTGGGGTTGCCCCGCCTATGTGAAAAAGCTTATGACAGACAAACTTGAATCAAGGTCCACGAAATGACGTTTCGTAGGATATCCCAATGATAGCATGGGATATTATTTCTACTTCCATGATGATCAGAGGATCATCGTAGCTGTACATGCTCACTTTCTGGAGGAACAGTTCATTCGAGAGGGTGGAGCTGGCAGAGAAGTAACTCTTGGAGAATTAGAAGAAATGCCTCCAGAGCCATCAGTGCCTAGGGTCACAGATGAGCAGTCCGTGACGCGCCCAGAATTGCGCAGGTCGGGTGGAGTATCTCGCGAGCCTGAGAGATATGGTATGGTACACGTCGAGCACGGGGTTGCTGCGACGGAGGGAATCATTGGTGATGATCCCACTACCTATGACCAGGCAATGATGGATGTCGACTCAAAGAAATGGGTTGAAGCTATGAAAGCAGAGATAGACTCTATGCACAGCAACCAAGTCTGGACTCTAGTAGATTTGCCCCAAGGTTTTAGATCGATAGGGTGCAAATGGATCTACAAGAGAAAGATTGGATCTGACGGACAGGTTGAAACCTACAAAGCTAGGCTAGTAGCGAAAGGGTATAATCAGAAAGAGGGCATTGATTATGAGGAAACCTTTTCACCTGTAGCAATGATTAAGTCTATCAGGATTCTGCTTGCCATAGCCGCATACTATGATTACGAGATCTGGCAGATGGATGTGAAAACTGCTTTCCTAAATGGATTCCTCCAGGAGGAAATCTATATGGAGCAGCCCAAGGGTTTTACATCGCAAGCAGATGCTCACAAAGTGTGCAAGCTTAATAGGTCAATTTATGGACTTAAGCAAGCGTCTAGAAGCTGAAATCTTCGATTTGATGAAGTAGTTAGGAACTACGGATTCTTAAAGAATGAAGATGAGCCTTGCGTTTACAAGAAGGTCAGTGGGAGTAAGATATCGTTCCTCGTATTGTACGTGGATGACATCCTTTTGATTGGAAACGATATCGGGATGCTCTCGGAGGTGAAAGCTTGGCTTTCAACCGAATTCTCCATGAAAGATATGGGAGAAGCAACCTATATTCTTGGAATTCGCCTTTTTAGAGATCGAGCGAATCGAATGATAGGTTTATCTCAGGCCCTTTACTTAGAAAAGATTCTGAAACGGTTTCGAATGGATGAATCTAAGAAAGGGTTCTTGCCAATTCGACATGGGATTCATCTCTCGAAATCCATGTGTCCTCAAAATGAGGAAGCAAGGAAAGAAATGAGTGAAATTCCTTATGCATCAGCAATAGGTAGCCTAATGTATGCGATGCTATGTACGCGGCCTGACATTGCGTATGCTTTGAGCATAGTAAGTCGGTGCCAGTCTAATCCTGGTAAAGAACATTGGAATGCAGTAAAGAATATCTTTAAGTACCTTAGAAGGACTAAAGATATGATATTGATTTATGGAAATGGAGAATTAGAGGTGGATGGTTATACCGATTCGGATTTCCAGTCAGACGTGGATGACCGAAAATCTACTTCTGGTTTCGTCTATACGCTCAATGGTGGAGCAGTGTCTTGGAAAAGTTCCAAGCAAAGCACTACTGCCGATTCCACCACTGAGGCGGAGTATATTGCGGCCTCTGAGGCAGCAAAGGAAGGTGTTTGGATGAGGAAGTTCTTAGAAGAACTTCAAGTAGTTCCAGGCATAGTGGACCGCCCGCTGCCATTGTGGTGCGACAATAGTGGGGCAGTAGCACAAGCCAAGGAACCTAGGTCTCATTCAAAGTCCAAACACATAGAAAGAAAATACCACGTGCTGCGTGGGTTCGTTGAGAATGGCTACATAGCTGTGCAGAAAATAGCCACCGCGGATAACGTGGCGGACCCGTTCACCAAGCCTCTCTCACGGGCAGTGCTTGAACGACACCTCCATAAAATGGGGTTACGATATCATAGCGCATGGCATTGAGTGCAAGTGGGAGATTGTTGGGGATGTGCCCTCGGAATGCCATTCGAGGATGTAATGAATAGGGCATGTATTTAATAATCGATGTATTTTCGCCTGTATTTGAATATTGTATTCTTATACTTGATAATGGAATTTATATTTTTATATTAATTCTTCAAAGGCATATTATTTATTTACCTATTAAGTCTCATTAGGCATCCGGTGAGATGGTAAATAAATAAAACCCATATATCGTAAGTATAGTCACTGATTCTCATGGGATGAGAGAGGGGGCATCAGTGAGCTATTATTCTTCGATATTAAATTAGTCCATAAGTCTTAGACCTCAGTAGGGTGACTGAGCGTCAATTACGACTTATTTGTTGATGACTCTTAAATGGTTGTGCCAACCATTCGCTTGGGAAGCGGGAGGTCATAACATTGGTATGAGTTGAATCAGGGGATTAACTTGTACTTGGACACGACTCGTAATCGACAATCACATGGGCCTTATTGTTACTCTGGGTAGTGTCAATGATTGATTGATTGACTATAGTAGTGTGCGTGGACCTTAGACTGAAAGGTCTTTGACGGAGTTGACTTCGGGGTCTTGACTTGTCACTAGTTTGCTAGGCTCGCTTTGTTCGGTGATGAACATGGGTCGGCGGCGACATGCGGTCTTGACAACGAAGGGTACCTGCCGTGCTTAGACTAACGTGAGGGATTCACTGTCTCGTTAGTAACCGAGATATATGTCTTATGCATATTTGGGGACGGGAAATTACAAAGTCTTCGGCCGAAGCAATAAACTGACTCATGTGGGACGTGGAGAACAGTTTAGTAATTTCGCCAGTCACGAATTCGTCATAGTGTCGAGTCTAGTGAGTTTGACGTAACCATGACTCTCACTCGACCGGGACATTAGTGAAGGGTCTATACGTACGACGATAATCTATAGTCGGTTCGTAAATTACGAAGATCGTACTCAACACGGGATCTATTCGATACCACGGGATTGGCTAGGTGCTTACCGAATTCTTGGATTCCTCCCTTGCCGGGTTGAGACGAACCAAGAGAGTCGGGCTTAAAAAGGATCACCGAGACAGTATCTACTAATATGAGATGTAAATTAATTTAACGGTCTTAGAGACGTTAATAAAATACTAAATATATGTTTTAGAAACTATATTTACATGGACGGATATTTACGGAACGAAAATGGTAAGAGTTGAAGTGTAAATAGGGTTCACAATGACAAGCAAGGCTTGTCACGGTTGTGAAGCCCATCTGCAAAGTTGCAGTAGCTTCAAAAAATTCATATCTCACAATCTAGACCTCGGATTGAGAATCCCTTTGGTCAGAATCAAGACTGATGAGTCTTTTAACTATCGTTAAAATTTCAGGTCAATCGGACATCGTTTACCCCTCGATCTGATCGAAATTCGAAACTGCCGCAAAGCTGTCAAAGAGTCACGGCCGTGAACACATTGCACGTGGCCGTGACGAGCGGCAGAGGCTGAGTTTTGACCTCGACATGGTCACGGCCGTGACCATTATGACCCAGGCCATGAAGGGTGTTGTCACGGCCGTGAATAGGCTTGTTTCAGGCCGTGACGAGCGTCGGTTTGGCCAAATTTAATCCAAATCAAGTCCAAATTCATTCCTTGTTCTTATGTTAGACATATGGGACATTATTAGGTCATTTAGTGACATAATAAAAGGGAATCTAACACCTTTTGAGTCATGTAGGACATGATCTCATTTGGATTAAGTTAAAAGTCATTTTCTTGGTTTGGAAATGGACTTTCAATATATTTTCTTAGAGAATTTCGTCCATAACTTTAATTAAGCTCTTTCTCACTCTATCTTTGAGTTTTAGAGAGAAGTGAGAGCATTTAGGGTGATCTTTTAGAAATCCCTAAGTGTTTGTGAGTTTTAGAAATCACACACATACATACACATCTCTACACAACACTCCACACCATCTCTAGCCATCCTTGGGGTGGTGTTGGTTTGTGGTACTTCACGGGGTCGGCGTGACTCTCTTCGGCACAGTTCGTGAGCTAGGGAGCTAAGGATCTTCGCGACGAGGGTAATGTTCTAAACCTTAATACGTGTATACATGCGTGATTTTCTTTATACCGAGTTTGATCTTGTGGCGGGAACGAGGAAATTTTTTAAATTCACTCGTTCCAACGGGGAACCTGGGAGACCCTTTTAATACTTCCGCTGCGTCCGGGGCAAGGCCTCGGGTCACCCGGGGTTTCCCAACACTTTGAACCCCAGTAAAAATGGCAGAAGTACAAAACCCTTTTAAAGATTGGTTGTTGGCAAAACGACCAACTGAAATGCTCGTATAGGGCGAGCGATCGATTGCCGTAATCTTTGTTTTTCGACTGGCAACGCACAAGCAAAGGAATATTATTGGAGTTGGGCTCGGGATCTTCTATCTTGTTCGTAATTCGCACGCTAAATTCCTCTGTGAAGAAGCAAAACTTAGTCGTCGATTCGCGGACGAGGAACTGTTGGGAATGGTGGTGGGCCCCGCGGTGGTCAGTGGGCCCCGCAGCGGAACAGGTCTCGGTTTGGCTCGGTACGACGATCGGGAGAAGTGGGACGCACAGGGTAAATTTGGTGGGACCCGCACAGTAACTACCACGGTAAAAATAAAATTACCGTAAGGTAAGAAAGAACACCAGAATTTTAACGTGGAAAACCCTCTGTTAACGAAGAGGAAAAACGGCGACCGAATCGGCAAAATCTTCACTATAGTAAAAATTACAACCCTCGAACTTTTACTATCTCACTTTTACCACTCGTGTTTACCTCACACCTCTCTGTGGATGTGGAACCCTATCAGTTTCTACCTGAACTGATAACCTCACAATTCACTCGAACTACTTCTCTCTATTTAGTAAAACTCGAATGAGCTTGTGATGATAATAACTGAAGAATCCTCAGCCTATTTATAGATGTCTTCAGCTCTTTTGGACCGCTAACGGGTGGCCAGGAATCCGCCGCGTCGCCATTCAATATCAGTCGTTCATTAAAATAATAAAATATTAAAATAATATTTTTTTTTTTCTTTCAACCTTGGTGGGCTGGAAATGTCAACAGGAACGTCATCGTTGTAAGGAAAACTACGAGGAAAAATAGGTTGACGGTGATATTGCTGTTTCTTCTTATTTGGCCTCGCTTCATTTTTTTTTGTCGAAGGTGTATTTTATAGTATGATTAATTCAGACAACTTATGGATGTAAAATATATAAGCACAGGGATGTGTTTTAGGTAAATCCATGATGACTCGTGGGTTTGGTCAAAGAAGAACGTATGGCATATTCTTGAATACACATGCATGTACGGATTAATCTGTATTTAAAATCTAATGAAGGCTTGATATCCGTTTTTGAATGATACACTTCTTGTCGAGGGATGATGGGTAATTTGGGTAGCTCAAATAAGCTTAACTTTAACCAGTTTTGTAGAAATAAGGAAGACATCAGCTGATGGAATTCGAAATTGATTGGTGCTACGTTTGGATCGGGGGATTTCGATTTGAAATCCGAATTTCATTCAAATCACCAGTTTGGCAACCGCTCGGATTTGGATTTCGATTTCATCCAAATCCGAGGAGAATCCGAGCGCTTGTCTTTTGATGGATTTGAAATTCGATCGGAAACGGTCCGTTTTCGAAATACCAAATCTTGCCGTGATTATTTTCTTAAATTATTATTATTATTATTATTTTTATTGACAAACGATGAGTCGAGCCGACTAGCGAGCTCGACGAACGACGAGTCGAGTCGGCCGACGAGCTCGACGACACGAGTCAAGTCAACTCGCGAGCTCGACGAACCCGCTCGAGCTCGACGACCGATGAGTCGAGCCGGCTTGCGAACTCGACGACCGATGAGTCAAGTCGGCTCGCGAACTCGGTGAGCAAGCTCGAGCTCGATGACCAATGGCTCAAGCCGACTCGAGAGCTCGAGCACATTTTGAAATTCGGATTTCCGAAATCCTAACGTTTGTCAAACGGTGGATTTGTATTGAAAATTTGGATTTCAGAATTCATGATTTCAAATCACGGATTTCAATTTAAATACACCAATCCAAACGCAACCTGGAGGAAAATCAAGATTTATTTTGGTTAAATGGTTATAGCTATTAAGATGAAATATATCTTAGACCTAGAAGCTAGGAGGCATGCTGTGGTATATCATGTGCGAGTAGGGTTGCAAACGAATCGAATCGAGTCGAATACCACAATATTCTATTCGTATTCGGATGACTATCGAATATGAATACGGATACTCGAATATTTAATCGAATCATAAAATCGATTATTATTCGAATTTCGAATATTTTCTCGAATATTCGAATCGAATATTGAATATTTGTATTCAAAGTCATTTTTCATTTTTATTTAATAAAACATAAATAATATTATATTTAAAATATATATTGAATTATAATAAATTATATTTAAACATATATTGAATTATAACATATTATTTTTAAATGTTTTAGTGAGTTATCATATATTATATGTTAATATATATTCATTATACTATATTTTATGTTATATTATTCGAATCGAATAATTCAATATTCCAATCGAATATTGTGATTTCATATTCGTATTTGGATATTTCTCGAATAAGAAAATATATTCTTATTCGGATTCGTATTCTAAATCTTTGAATTCGAATATTGAAATTTTGAATCGAATCGCGAATCGAACCAAAAAAGTTCGATTCGTTTGCAACCCTATGCGAGTGTAACGAAAAAGTCTTAGAAGCTTATGGGTTGCCTTCTTTTGCTTTATTTCGATTTCCACTCAAATTAACACCATCCTTTTTCACATTGTGAAAAAGAAAAGGTGAAAATAGATTTTGTAGGGCATGTTTGTTGCAACAAAATATTTATTTATTTATTATTATATAAAGTCATGAGCCCTATGCAGTCAAACCATCGCTTTTCTTTTACTCGGACAATATTCTTTTAACTATTGAATAATTAAACTTGCAACGGATAACCAATTCAATTCCCTCCACAATTCAAAATACTTTCAGCGGCTATTAAATTAATCAAACATTAATTTCTCTTCAACGTGAAGGGGTCAACCGGCATATTGGTAGCTCATTTACGAGTTATAACGGGCATTAACTAGTCTTAGAAGTCTGTATTCAGATTTATAACTTTTAAATTAAATAGGATAGATTATAAATTCTAGCTAGTGGTTTTCTATATTGAGCCATTAATGGCAGAAACATATTAACTTTATTTCGAACAAAATTTGGGCAGCCATAGATAAATAAAATAGAAGTCCTATCTAATCAAAAATCAAGTAGTAAAAAAAGTAATATTTCTGGCTGTGATTCATTTGGTTATGTAGTTGGTTAAGGTAGTTTGGGCTGATCGTAGGCGGTGCCTAGGCGCTACTCGGAGGAGGTCCACCGTAGCGAAAACTACATATTCGGCCAATTCTTCGGCCAACCAATTAATCGGCCGCCTAATTGGTATAATCAGTCGATTAATCGGTATAATCGACCGATTAATCGGCAAATAATATTAATATTTTTAAAAAATAAAAATAAATCCTGTATTAAATCGACAGAAGGGGCGTGCTGCATGCCTTAGGTGGCAACACACTCTGGCCTGTGGCATGGGTAATGGGTACGGACTGAGAAGTCCTTATATAGAGACTTCTCTCAGACAATTTACATAAACTAATCGGTGTGGGACAAACCATTCGGTAGAATGAAGAATCAATACTACATTTATTCATTAATTATAACCAATAATAATTGTAGTTCGTATGACAGCTAGATTCCCACATATGAACGATCACGTTAGATTTTTTAAACTATTTTAACACGATCAATATATCAATTCTATTAAGCAAGCTAAATTAAAGAAGGGAAATATGGACCTTATTATGGAGAGAAGGTTCAATGGCTGGAATCATACCAATAATCTGAAACACCACCCAAATGGAAGGATAGTATTGGCTTGGCAAAGGGAGTGGGATGTGGCAATCATCCAGAGAACTGATCAACTAATCCATGCGAGGCTTAATAGACAGAATGAGGTTTTGCTATTGACGTGTGTATATGGACATAACCAGAGCAACACAAGAATGGAGCTATGGGATGATCTCAGGGGCTTAAAACAGGACCAGTATCCATGGCTAATATGGGGAGATTTTAACAATGTTTTAAATATCGGAGATAGAATAGGGGGAACACCTGTAGTGGCATCTAAATATAATGATTTTAGAGACTGTATCAGGGACTGTGAATTGGAAGAGATGTCAATGAAGGGAAATAAGTTTACATGGACAATCAAACAAGAGAAGGATAGGAGAGTATGGAGCAAAATAGACTGGATTTTTATCAACAGTGCATGGTTGGATAAATACCCGGATAGGGAAGCACAAGTAATGGAAGAAGGAATATCAGACCATACCCCAATCCTACTCAGGAAAATGGGAGCCATGGGAGCAACTCGAAGGAGTTTTAAGTTCCAGAACATGTGGGTGGATGCACCTAATTTCATGGAAATTGTGAGGGAAACATGGCAGAGTAAGTATACTGGAGGAAATGAATGGACTCTGATCCAGAAATTGAGAGATCTGAAAGGACCTTTGCGAGAACTGAATAGAACATCTTTCCCAGATATCATCAACTCAATGGAAAGAGGTAGGCAACAACTGAAAGAAGCACAAGAGCAACTACATGGGGACCCTCTGAACTGTGAGCTGATAAAGACTGAGAAGGATTGTGCTATAGAGTATGAGATCCTAGCTAAGGCCGCTAATAAATTCCTTGCCCAAAAAGCTAAAGCGGGGTGGATCAAAGAGGGGGATAGGAACACAAGGTATTTCCATGACTTGGTTAAGCAGAGGCGATTCAAGAACAAAATTTCATCCATTTACACTGAAGAAGGGAAATTCCTTAACAAAGCTGAGAGCATTATTGATCACCTCGTTGACTACTTTAAGGGAATCTTGGGTACCAAAATGAGCTCTACAACTGAGATAGATGATGATGTTATTAAACAAGGCCATGTGTTATCTATTGAGGAACAGCTGGGACTGATCAAACCTTTCAGTAGAGAGGAGATAAAAAGGGCCATATTCTCAATCCACGGTGAAAAAGCTCCTGGACCTGATGGTTATAATAGTGAGTTTTACAAGAAAGCGTGGCCAATAGTAGGTGATGATATCATTAGTGTGGTGCAGAATTTTTTCCATACAAACAAGATGCCCAGAACGTTCAATAAAACAACTATAACTCTGATCCCAAAGGTGAATCAGCCAAACTATGCAAAGGAGTACAGACCAATCTCATGTTGCAATACTATATACAAATGTATCTCCAAGTTGATATGCTCTAGGCTCAAACTGGTGTTACCCAAGCTGGTACAGGACAATCAGGGGGCGTTTGTTCCTGGGAGATCAATTGGCCACAACATTCTACTTACCCAGGAGTTGCTGAGGTTGTATAGGAGAGGGGCGGCTTCCTCAAGATGCCTGATGAAAATTGACCTAAAGAAGGCGTATGACATGATAGAATGGAATTTCATCATCACCCTAATGCAGTAATTGAAATTCCCGGTTAAGATGGTGGATTGGATTGAGGAATGTATCACTACGGCATCATATCAGATATCAGTCAATGGAGCGCTGGAGGGGCAAATTACAGGGGCAAGGGGGATCAGGCAAGGAGACCCCATGTCGCCTTTGCTTTTTGTCTTGGTCATGGAGTACTTCACAAGGCAGCTCAAGCTTATAGCAGCTGACAGAGATTTCCGATACCATCCCCTTTGTAGGCAGCTGAGAATTGCGAACCTCTGTTTCGCAGATGACCTCATTGTGCTGTGCAAGGCTCAGAAGCAATCAGTGAGATTAATTACTGAGGGACTCCATCAGTTCTATCTAACAACTGGATTAGAAGCAAATAGGAGCAAATCACAGATCTATCTTGCGGGGATATCTGGGACTGCTCGGCAGGAATTGATTGAGCTAACTGGGTTTGAAGAGGGGGCGTTTCCAATGAAATACCTGGGTGTTCCCATATCACCCACCAAATGGAGTAGAGGGGATTGTCAGGAATTGGTGGATAGGATTGTGAGACGAATCAACTGCTGGACAACGAGGAACCTATCCTACGCTGGAAGATGTATCCTCATTAATGCTGTATTACTATCATTGCATAAGAATCTATTTTTTGCTGCCGAAGAGTGTAGTCAAGTTGGTAGATCAGAAATGCAGAGACTTCCTCTGGGGGAGGGGTGAGACAGGAAAAAAAGTAGCGCTGGTAGCATGGGACCTGGTTTGTAGAAGGAAGATCTGTGGAAGGTTAAGTATCAAAAACTGTGGTGACTGGAATTCTGCCTGTATAGGAAAACTAATGTGGGATATAGCGGGGAAGAAAGATTGCTTATGGATTCGATGGTTAGATGGAGTTTACTTACAGGGAAGGGAATTTATGACCTATAACCCCCTATAGATTGCAGTTGGACGTGGAGGAAGCTTAACAAAATTAAAGACCTCTTTAGACCGGGATTAATCCAGGGCAGATGGGGAGCAACCAGCTCCGGAGAGTACACCATCACCTCGGCGTATAACTGGCTGGGGAAAGACAGGGAAGAAAAGTTTGAGCTGGCGAGTGCAGTATGGAACCGATGGTCTGTGCCAAAGCATAGGATGATCCTATGGCTGATATGTCGTGAGAGGATACTGACTCGAGATAGAATGCGTAGCTGGGGAATGAACATACCTGATGCTACATGTGTGTTGTGCAGGAAAGAAGAGGAGAGTATCCACCACTTGTATTTGCTATGTGAATTTAGTAATGTTGTTAGGCTGGGCATTCAGGACTGGGGAAAGCTCCGAATTCCTACTGGATTTGCAGGAGTTCAAAACACATTAAAGTACATGGGGAAGAGGAAAAACTTGTGGTGCAAACTGAAACTTATGATACTCACTGCCATGATGTATATGATTTGGATGGAACGAAATAGGAGGGTACATGGGGAAGCTGATAGATCTGCGGAGGAAGTACAGCAGGTGATTAAAAGGACAGTAGCTGACCATATTAACAATCTGAAGATCACACCCACACGTTTGGGTGGTCTGGAGATTACGCAACAGATATCTTCTAACCCGTGGATGTAGATAACTTGAAGTGTTATGTGTAAAGTGATGAACATCTGTTTCGTGGTAATGATAACTATATTTACCAAAAAAAAATATCAATTCATTATTTAACGATTTAACATGATCGGTGGCAATTCATATTATTTCATTCATAGCAATATTGCCAAACAAAAAATGTTGGGAATGGTGGTGGGCCCCGCGGTGGTCAGTGGGCCCCGCAGCGGAACTGGTCCCGGTTTGGCTCGGTACGACGATCGGGAGAAGTGGGACCCACGGGGTAAATTTGGTGGGACCCGCACAGTAACTACCACGGTAAAAATAAAATTACCGTAAGATAAGAAAGAACACCAGAATTTTAACGTGGAAAACCCTCTGTTAACAAAGAGGGAAAAACCACGGCCGAGTCGGCAAAATCTTCACTATAGTAAAAATTACAACCCTCGAATTTTTACTATCTCACTTTTACCACTCGTGTTTACCTCACACCTCTCTGTGGATGTGGAACCCTATCAGTTTCTACCTGAACTGATAACCTCACAATTCACTCGAACTACTTCTCTCTATATATATAGTAAAACTCGAATGAGCTTGTGATGATAATAACTGAAGAATCCTCAGCCTATTTATAGATGTCTTCAGCTCTTCTGGACCACTCGAAACGGGTGGACAGGAATGCGCCGCGTCGCCATTCAATATCAGCCGTTCATTAAAATAATAAAATATTAAAATAATATTTTATTATTTAATTTTTTTTTCAACCTTGGCGGGCGTTCTTCTTTGGCTGGCTACAAGTGGCTGGACCAACAATTCTCCCCCTCCAGCCTCATTCATTATTTGCGGGAGAGATCTCCTACCGCCTCAGCGATAGCCCATGCCGGCTTGCCCGGCGCAGAACTCAGTCTTCTCCTTGGGAATCACCTTCGTCAGAATGTCCGCAACATTCTTGTCCGTGCAGATCTTCTGCAGCTTGAACGCTTTCTCCTCAATAGCTAGTCTGAGCCAATGATAACGAACGTCGATGTGTTTCGTCCTCGAGTGATACATAGTATTCTTGCTCAAGTCCAAAGCACTTTGACTATCGCAAAATATTATGTACTCCTCCTGCTGAATGCCCAACTCCTGAAGGAATCTCTTCAACCAGAGCATCTCCTTGCCAGCTTCCGTTGCTGCAACATACTCCGCTTCAGTAGTTGATAAAGAAACACATTTCTGTAACCTCGACTGCCATGAGATAGCTCCCCCTGAGAACGTAAATATGTATCCCGACGTTGACTTTCTGCTGTCGAGATCACCGGCCATATCAGCATCCGTATAGCCTGTAAGAAAACATTTACCACTTCCAAATGTTAGGCATAATTTGGAAGTTCCTCTCAGGTACCTCAAGATCCACTTCACTGCTTCCCAATGTGACTTTCCGGGATTCGATAGAAATCGACTCACAACGCCAACTGCGTGAGCGATATCTGGCCTCGTACACACCATGGCGTACATCAAACTTCCAACCGCCGATGAATATGGAACATCTGGGACATCTTCTCCGTCTTCAGTTGTTGATGGACTGGATTTCTTTCTCAACTGAAAATGAGCGGCAAGTGGCGTGCTAACTGGCTTAGCATCTTTCATATTGAACCTCTCTAGAATTCGTTCAATATAGCGCTCCTGGGATAACCACAATTTTCCAGCTTTCCGATCTCGTGTAATCTCCATTCCGAGAATTCGCTTTGCCGAACCCAAATCCTTCATGTCAAACGTCTTTGACAAATCTTTCTTCAACCTGCTAATCATCTCTGCATCTTGTCCGACAATTAGCATATCATCAACATACAGGAGAAGAACAATAAATTTACCGTTAGAGTATCTCCGGACGTAAACACATGGATCTGCATCTGTTCTCTTGAACCCCTGATGCACCATGAAAGAATCAAATTTCTTGTACCACTGCCGTGGAGCTTGTTTCAGTCCATACAAGCTTTTCTTCAGCCGGCAGACCATGTCCTCTTTACCTCTAACCTCGAACCCTTCGGGTTGTTCCATATATATCTCCTCATCAAGATCACCATGCAAGAATGCGGTCTTCACGTCGAGTTGCTCCAAGTGAAGATCCATGGTAGCAGCTAGTCCCAATATGACTCTGATTGAACTCATCTTCACGACAGGTGAAAATATCTCGTCAAAGTCGATCCCCTTCCTCTGAGTGAAACCTTTGACCACTAATCGAGCCTTGTATCTGACCAGCTTGCTATCATCCTTCTTCAATTTGTACACCCATTTGTTCTTGAGTGTCTTCTTTCCTTTCGGCAATCGAACTAACTCGTACGTATCATTCTTCTTCAGAGAATCCATCTCCTCTTGCATGGCCTTTGTCCAACAATCTTTGTCCCTACAAGATTGTACTTCCTGGAAGCTCTCTGGCTCCCCCTCGTCAGTAATCAAAATATAATCAGAACTCGGATACCTCGTAGATGGTTGGCGTTCCCTAGTTGACCTTCTCAGATGAGGTTCAACTGCTTCTTGCACATCTGAAGGCTCCCCCTGCTCATTACCTTCAGTGTGTTCATCTATGACAGGTTCATCATCTCCAATGGCTGGCTCTTCTGATTCAGGCTCTGATTGCTGCATTCCTTCCTCCGTGGCACCTTCATATGGAATGCTGGCTGGTGTATAATCGTCTACACCGCCACCTGTGGATTTCGTCACATCCACATCTGAGTCGCCCATGATCTCATGCTCATGGAATACTACGTCGCGACTTCGAACAGTCTTCTTCTTCTTTGGATCCCAAAGTCTGTAGCCGAACTCCTCGTCTCCGTACCCAACAAAGATGCAAGGATTTGATTTATCATCAAGCTTCGATCTTTGCTCCTTGGGCACATGCATGAACGCCTTGCAGCCAAACACTCTCAAATGGGAATATGAGATGTCTCTACCGGTCCACACCTTCTCTGGTACATCGAAATCCAACGCCGATGAAGGTAGGCGGTTGATAAGATAGACTGCAGTGTTGACAGCTTCCCCCCAAAATGACTTAGATAGATTAGCCATCTTGAGCATCGCTCGGACTCTCTCCATAATTGTCCGATTCATTCTCTCAGCGACACCATTTTGCTGAGGAGTACCGGGAACTGTCTTTTCATGCCTAATGCCATGCTTCGTGGAATAATCTCTGAACTCCCGAGAGATGTATTCACCACCATTATCTGTGCGTAGACACTTTAGCGGCATTCCTGTTTCTCTTTCCACCATCGCATGGAACTTCTTGAAACAATAGAAAACCTGGTCCTTCGTCCGCAACAGATATACCCAGGTCTTGCGAGACGCATCATCAATGAAGGTCAGAAAATATTTACTACCTCCCAGAGATTCGACTTCCATGGGTCCGCATACGTCAGAGTGTACCAACTCCAACTTCTTCATTCGCCTGGTTGAGTTCTTCGCGAATGAAACTCTATGTTGCTTCCCAAATAAACAATAATCGCAGGGGTTCAGCGTTTTCTCCTTGGCTACTGGTATGAGGGACTTTTTAGCCAAGACATTCAACCCCTTCTCTCCTACGTGCGCCAGCCGTCTGTGCCACAAATTTGGAGAAGCATCATCTTCAACTGCGTTCAGTTGGTTAGCACATATCGTTCCGTGCATCTTGTATAGCGAGCAGCATAGCTTTCCTCTCGCTACCACCAACGATCCTTTGGTGAGTTTCCAGTTGCTATTCGCCATCTCGTTATAGTATCCTTCGTTGTCCAGCACCTTCACAGAAATCAGGTTGAGACGCAGGTCTGGAATATGTCGCACATCTTTCAGCCGTAATGTGCACCCCACGCTCGTCTGGATACAGATATCACCGATCCCCACTATTTTAGAAACACTTTGGTTACCCATCTTGGTAGTGCCAAAGTTTCCCGCCTTATATGTGGAGAAGTATTCACGCCTTGGAACACAATGGTAGGAGGCACCAGAGTCCACTATCCATTCGGTGCTTGCATCCGCAACATGACAGCAGTCTGCTTCATTCACCAGAGTAACCTCTCCAGCATCGTTGGAGGCGATTGCAGACGTGTTCTTGTCATCGTCTTGTTTCTGTTTTCCTTTGAGAAGTCTACAGTTTCTTTGTAAGTGGCCAATTTTACCACAATGGTAGCACTTCCTCATCTCCCTGGACTTGGATCTATCTTTCGACTTGTCGTATCCTTTTGGGCCTCTACTCTTGCTCCGACCTCTATTCTCTATGACAAGGGCCTGATTTCCCGTACTGGTACTGGCAGCATCCTTCCGTCGCAGCTCTTCATTGTAGAGTCTGTTTTTCACCATCTCCATCGTGACTTTACCGCTTGGTGCCGAGTTGGTGAGCGATACTACCAATGTATCCCAGCTATCAGGTAGAGATCCCAGTAGTAGACAAGCTTGTAGTTCATCATCAAGGACTAGACCGGCACTTGTAAGTTGAGTTACCAGCCCTTCAAAGTCGTTCAGATGTTCAACAACTGATCGTCCCTCGTTCAGCTTCACATTCATGAGTTTCCGCATCATGAATACCTTGCTCAGCGCATTTGTCACCTCGTACATACCCTCCAATTTCGTCCAGAGTTTGTAGGGGTCTGTCTCATTTCGGACGTGGTTGTAGAGGCTAATGTCCACCCATTGGCGGATCACAGCTAGCGTCTTTCTTTGCAATTTTTTCCATAGGTCGGCATTCCCGCCTTCGGGCATCTTGCCTCCATTTTCGATTGGATCATGGAGGTCTTTACAATAAAGGTAATCCTCCATCCTCGATTTCCATATGGAGTAATTTGTTACTGTCAGCTTGATCATTCCTCCGTCGTTCTCCATGGCCGTCAAAATCTACCAGCAACCTACTAGTATCTTTTCTGATGTGGAAGATCAGTCAAAGCTGCAACCACAGAGCATACTCAGAATACTATCAGGCTCTGATACCACTTGTTGGGAATGGTGGTGGGCCCCGCGGTGGTCAGTGGGCCCCGCAGCGGAACTGGTCCCGGTTTGGCTCGGTACGACGATCGGGAGAAGTGGGACCCACGGGGTAAATTTGGTGGGACCCGCACAGTAACTACCACGGTAAAAATAAAATTACCGTAAGGTAAGAAAGAACACCAGAATTTTAACGTGGAAAACCCTCTGTTAACGAAGAGGGAAAAACCACGGCCGAGTCGGCAAAATCTTCACTATAGTAAAAATTACAACCCTCGAATTTTTACTATCTCACTTTTACCACTCGTGTTTACCTCACACCTCTCTGTGGATGTGGAACCCTATCAGTTTCTACCTGAACTGATAACCTCACAATTCACTCGAACTACTTCTCTCTCTATATAGTAAAACTCGAATGAGCTTGTGATGTTAATAACTGAAGAATCCTCAGCCTATTTATAGATGTCTTCAGCTCTTCTGGACCACTCGAAACGGGTGGCCAGGAATGCGCCGCGTCGCCCTTCAATATCAGCCGTTCATTAAATTATTATATATATAAAATAATATTATAATATAATATTATTTTATTATATTTTTTTTTTCAATGATGGTGGGCGTCGCTTTTGGTTGGCTGGACCAACAATTCTCCCCCTCCAGCCTCATTCATTATTTGCGGGGAAGATCTCCTACCGCCTCAGCGATAGCCCATGCCGGCTTGCCCGGCGCAGAACTCTGTCTTCTCCTTTGGAATCACCTTCGTCAGAATGTCCGCAACATTCTTGTCCGTATGGATCTTCTGTAACTTGAACGCTTTCTCCTCAATAGCGAGTCTGAGCCAATGATAACGAACATCGATGTGTTTCGTCCTTGAATGATACATAGTATTCTTGCTCAAGTCCAAAGCACTTTGACTATCGCAAAATATTATGTACTCCTCCTGCTGAATTCCCAACTCCTGAAGGAATCTCTTCAACCAGAGCATCTCCTTGCCAGCTTCCGTTGCTGCAACATACTCCGCTTCAGTAGTTGATAAAGAAACACACTTCTGTAGCCTCGACTGCCATGAGATAGCTCCCCCTGAGAGTGTAAATATGTATCCCGACGTTGACTTTCTGCTGTCGAGATCACCGGCCATATCAGCATCCGTATAGCCTGTAAGAAAACATTTACCACTTCCAAACGTTAGGCATAATTTGGAAGTTCCTCTCAGGTACCTCAAGATCCACTTCACTGCTTCCCAATGTGACTTCCCGGGATTCGATAGAAATCGACTCACAACGCCAACTGCGTGAGCGATATCTGGCCTCGTACACACCATGGCGTACATCAAACTTCCGACCGCCGATGAATATGGAACATCTGGGACATCTTCTCCGTCTTCAGTTGTTGATGGACTGGATTTCTTTCGCAACTGAAAGTGCGCGGCAAGTGGCGTGCTAACTGGCTTAGCATCCTTCATATTGAACCTCTCTAGAACTCGTTCAATATAGCGTTCCTGGGATAACCACAATTTCCCAGCTTTTCGATCTCGGGTAATCTCCATTCCGAGAATTCGCTTTGCCGAACCCAAATCCTTCATGTCAAACGTCTTTGATAAATCTTTCTTCAACCTGCTAATCATCTCTGCATCTTGTCCGACAATTAGCATATCATCAACATACAGGAGAAGAACGATAAATTTACCGTTAGAGTATCTTCGGACGTAAACACATGGATCTGCATCTGTTCTCTTGAACCCCTGATGCACCATGAAAGAATCAAATTTCTTGTACCACTGCCGTGGAGCTTGTTTTAGTCCGTACAAGCTTTTCTTCAGCCGGCAGACCATGTCCTCTTTACCTCTAACCTCGAACCCTTCGGGTTGTTCCATATATATCTCCTCATCAAGATCACCATGCAAGAATGCGGTCTTCACGTCGAGTTGCTCCAAGTGAAGATCCATGGTAGCGGCTAGTCCCAGTATGACTCTGATTGAACTCATCTTCACGACAGGTGAAAATATCTCGTCAAAGTCGATCCCCTTCCTCTGAGTGAAACCTTTGACCACTAATCGAGCCTTGTATCTGACCAGCTTGCCATCATCCTTCTTCAATTTGTACACCCATTTGTTCTTGAGTGTCTTCTTTCCTTTTGGCAATCGAACTAACTCGTACGTATCATTCTTCTTCAGAGAATCCATCTCCTCTTGCATGGCCTTTGTCCAACAATCTTTGTCCCTACAAGATTGTACTTCCTGGAAGCTCTCTGGCTCCCCCTCGTCAGTAATCAAAATATAATCAGAACTCGGATACCTCGTAGATGGTTGGCGTTCCCTAGTTGACCTTCTCAGATGAGGTTCAACTGCTTCTTGCACATCTGAAGGCTCCCCCTGCTCAGCATCTTCAGTATGTTCATCTACAACAGGCTCATCATCATCAATGGCTGGTTCTTCTGGTTCAGGTTCTGATTGCTGCATTCCTTCCTCCGTGGCACCGTCATATGGAATGCTGGCTGGTGTATAATCGTCTACACCGCCACCTGTGGATTTCGTCTCATCCACATCTGAGTCGCCCATGATCTCATGCTCATGGAATACTACGTCGCGACTTCGAACAGTCTTCTTCTTCTTTGGATCCCAAAGTCTGTAGCCAAACTCCTCGTCTCCGTACCCAACAAAGATGCAAGGATTTGATTTATCATCAAGCTTCGATCTTTGTTCCTTGGGCACATGCATGAACGCCTTGCAGCCAAACACTCTCAAATGGGAATATGAGATGTCTCTACCGGTCCACACCTTCTCTGGTACATCGAAATCCAACGCCGATGAAGGTAGCCGGTTGATAAGATAGACTGCAGTGTTGACAGCTTCTCCCCAAAATGACTTAGATAGATTAGCCATTTTGAGTATCGCTCGGACTCTCTCCATAATGGTCCGGTTCATTCTCTCCGCGACACCATTTTGCTGAGGAGTGCCAGGAACTGACTTCTCATGCCTAATTCCCTGTTTCGTGGAATAATCTCTGAATTCCCGAGAGATGTATTCACCACCATTATCTGTGCGTAGACACTTTAGCGGCATTCCTGTTTCTCTTTCCACCATCGCATGGAACTTCTTGAAATAATAGAAAATCTGGTCCTTCGTCCGCAACAGATATACCCAGGTCTTGCGAGACGCATCATCAATGAAGGTCAGAAAATATTTACTACCTCCCAGAGATTCGACTTCCATGGGTCCGCATACGTCAGAGTGTACCAACTCCAACTTCCTCATTCGCCTGGTTGAGCTCTTCGCGAATGAAACTCTATGTTGCTTTCCAAATAAACAATGATCGCAGGGGTTCAGCGCTTTCTCCTTGGCTACTGGTATGAGGGACTTTTTAGCCAAGACATTCAACCCCTTCTCTCCTACGTGCGCCAGCCGTCTGTGCCACAAATTTGGAGAAGCATCATCTTCAACTGCGTTCAGTTGGTTAGTACATATCGTTCCGTGCATCTTGTATAGCGAGCAGCATAGCTTTCCTCTCGCTACCACCAACGATCCTTTGGTGAGTTTCCAGTTGCTATTCGCCATCTCGTTATAGTATCCTTCGTTGTCCAGCACCTTCACAGAAATCAGGTTGAGACGCAGGTCTGGAATGTGTCGCACATTTTTCAGCCGTAATGTGCACCCTACGCTCGTCTGGATACAGATATCACCGATCCCCACTATTTTAGAAACACTTTGGTTACCCATCTTGGTAGTGCCAAAGTTTCCCGCCTTATACGTGGAGAAGTATTCACGCCTTGGAACACAATGGTAGGAGGCACCAGAGTCTACTACCCATTCGGTGTTTGCATCCGCAACATGACAGCAGTCTGCTTCATTCACCAGAGTAACCTCTCCACTATCATTGGAGGCGATTGCAGACGTGTTCTTGTCATCATCTTGTTTCTGTATTTTGTTGAGAAGCCTACAGTTTCTTTGTAAGTGGCCAACTTTTCCACAATGGTAGCACTTCCTCATCTCCCTGGACTTGGATCTATCTTTCGACTTGTTGTGTCCTTTTGGTCCTCTACTCTTGCTCCGACCCCTATTCTCCATGACAAGGGCCTGATTTCCCGTACTGGTACTGGCAGCATCTTTTCGTCGCAGCTCTTCATTGTAGAGTCTGTTTTTCACCATCTCCATCGTGACTTTACCACTTGGTGCCGAGTTGGTGAGCGATACCACCAACGTATCCCAGCTATCAGGTAGAGATCCCAATAGTAGACATGCTTGTAGCTCATCATCAAGGACTAGACCGGCACTTGTGAGTTGAGTTACCAGCCCTTCAAAGTCGTTCAGATGTTCAGCAACTGATCGTCCCTCGTTCAGCTTCACATTCATGAGTTTCCGCATCATGAATACCTTGCTCAGCGCATTTGTCACCTCGTACATACCCTCTAATTTCGTCCAGAGTTTGTAGGGGTCTGTCTCATTTCGGACGTGGTTGTAGAGGCTAATGTCCACCCATTGGCGGATCACAGCTAGCGTCTTTCTTTGCAATTTCTTCCAAAGGTCAGCATTCCCGCCTTCGGGCATCTTGCCTCCATTTTCGATTGGATCATGGAGGTCTTTGCAGTAAAGATAATCCTCCATCCTTGATTTCCATATGGAGTAATTTGTTACTGTCAGCTTGATCATTCCTCCGTCGTTCTCCATGTGGCTGTCAAATCTACCAGCAACCTACTAGTATCTTTTCTGATGTGGAAGATCAGTCAAAGCTGCAACCACAGAGCATACTCAGAATACTATCAGGCTCTGATACCACTTGTTGGGAATGGTGGTGGGCCCCGCGGTGGTCAGTGGGCCCCGCAGCGGAACTGGTCCCGGTTTGGCTCGGTACGATGATCGGGAGAAGTGGGACCCACGGGGTAAATTTGGTGGGACCCGCACAGTAACTACCACGGTAAAAATAAAATTACCGTAAGGTAAGAAAGAACACCAGAATTTTAACGTGGAAAACCCTCTGTTAACGAAGAGGGAAAAACCACGGCCGAGTCGGCAAAATCTTCACTATAGTAAAAATTACAACCCTCGAATTTTTAAATTACTAATAAAGAGATTGGTGCATGTAAACTTGTTAAATTATTAAATTGAGATATAAAATTATATGAGCTGGAATTTTAAAAAAGAAAAGGAGAATTACAGCCAAAGTCATCATAAAAACATTATTTTTGTATCAATATTATTGTTATAATTGACATTATTAGCTTAGAATAACTTGGGTAAATTTGATATACTTCATTAGAATGTTATGTTATTTGATATATAAAAATAATAAAAATATATATATCGCCTAATTTCCGCCTAGAGAACGCCTAGGCGCTAGGTCCCCTCCGGACGTCCGACTAGCGCCTAGCGAGTTTTACAACATTGATTCTAACAATGGCCTACGTTGTATTGGTAACGATAATTGTGTTTGAAAGTATTAAGTAATAACGACCGTTTTATTATATGAATGATACAATACCCATAGGCCATAACAACTCTTGAATTCCCATTCGTAGAATTTATTATTACGGAAATATTCTTCATATGATCATCGCCATTTGATCATTATTATTACCAAGAATACTTCTTTTCCGGCGGCGACCGACCGCCATCGCCGTTGAAATAAAACCCGTCGCTGCTAACTTCCCAATTGCAGTCGCTCGAAATACACCTCGTCGAAATAGCCCTATTAAAAACATCGAAGATAATGCTCTTCGAACCCCAGTAAAAATGGCAGAAGTACAAAACCCTTTTGAAGAACGGTTGTTGGCAAAACGACCAACTAAAATGCTCGTAGAGGGCGAGTGATCGATCACCGTAATCTTTGCTTTTCGACTGGCAACGTATGAGCAAAGGAATATTGGAGTTGGGCTCGTGATTTTCTATCTTGTTCGTAATCTGGACGCTAAATTCCTCCGTGAAGAAGCAAAACTTGGCCGTAGATTCGCGGACGAGGAACGTCGTCGTTGTAAGAACAACAACGAGGAAGACGATGATATTGCTATCTCTTCTTTGGCATCGCTTCATTTTTTTTTCTTTTCCGAAGGTTTATTGTATAGTATGATAATTCAGACAATTTATGTGTGTCTATATACAAAGTACAGGGATGTGTTTTAGGTAAATCCATGATCACTCATGGGTTTGGTCAAAGAAGAACATATGGCATATTCATGAATACATATGCATGTAGAAATTAGTTTGTATCTAAAATCCTAAAAAAGGCTGATATGAATTATATACTTATTGTCGAGCGATGATGGATATTTGGGTAGCTCAAATAAAATTAATTTTAACCAGTTTTATAGAAATCGGGAAGACATCATCAGCTGATGGACGTCACAATTGAATGGAGGAAAATCAAAATTTATTTGGGTTAAAAGTTTATAGATAATTAATCTGGTACAAAATCGATATCAGAGTTTGTAATTAGCCACAGGTGGTCGATGAAATGATTCGTTTAAGGAGCTGATCATCGTTTATTACTTAAATATATAATCACATGAGTCAAAATTAGTCAACTTAAAAAATTGACAGTTCAACGGTGATACGGTCCAGAAACTATGTGGGCTGAAAAAATAGAAAAGAAAATAAGCCCAACAGAAAAGACCCAATAAAACAAAATATTTTAATATACATTGGGAGCTCCGAAGACCTCAAAGGACGGCTAGTGACCCCTGGATAAAACGGGGTCTCCTGGGTGCATTAATTGATGAAAAGACTGTACAAAGGAGGAAAGAAGCGGGAAAACACGTGTCCAAAGAAGACTGGGCTGCGCCACTGTAGCTGATGCTCAAGATGTGACTACTGTGGAAAAGCTGTCATGACAAAGCTGTCCATCACTTTACATAGTACCAGGCAGTCATTCCTCAGGAAATCCGGGATGTAGCTTCTCCTAGCCTCGTGGAGCTCCTATAAAAGCATCACTTGGCGATTTTCACAGCATCATCATAAAAAATACGAAGAACAGTTCATAATTCTCTAGCTTTATCACATAAAATATTTCTAGTAAGTACTTAGCATATTTTAGAGAGAAATGAGCGATCTGAGTGTGTAATCTGTCAGAATAGTGAAAGAAGTATTTTTTGGAGCGCCGTGGACGTAGGACCTTACAAGGTCTGAACCACGTATATCTTGTGTCTTTTCCGTTTACGTCCCTTTTCACGTTCCTTAAGCACCCAACACACCACCTACAACTTTATACTTAACCTACCGGCTATATAGATTTCCCGAACCATATTAAAATTCTTTGATGTGGGAGAGTCCCACATCAAACGGTACTCGGGCGGGTTCTCCTCGGGGGAGGCACTCTTTTCGGAGTTTTCTCCCCTTTGTAGGTATTTTTCTCCCTTTGTGGGGAGCCTTCTCCTCTCCTCGTGGGAGCGTTTCTCTCCCCTCATGGGAGTCTCCTTTGGGGTTTTTTCTCTTTCCCCTTCTTTCGGGATTTTAGAACGAATATTGTGCTATCATCGGTTTTTTACGTAATAGAAATAGTCAAATATGTTGATGTATTTTGAGTATTGCTTTATGGTACTCTCCATTTGGATCTTTGAATGAAATCCTCATTTAAAAAAAATAATAAATTTGAGCATCAAGATATTTTCTTTGAACAAATAGATATGAATTGTACTCTAATCAGCAGGTAAGCGTGTGGAAAGTATTACATGTCGCTAGTCAGATAAGATTTTATTACCGAGAATACTCAGTCATCAACTACGTAATATTATCTATAATATTATATAATTGGAGAGGGGTGGATAAAAACTGCCCCAATTTGGAATGTAAATTATTTTTGCAATTTAGTCCCTCATTTATAATTTAATTAATTAGTAATTTTCATATCACTTCTAATTTTTGTATTTACTGTACGTATGTCTCTAAAACTAAGTTTCTTTTTATATATTTGAAATTTATATTTCATCTTAAATAGTATAAATTGTTATTTTAAAATTTAAAATAATTTCAATATAATTATATTTTAAGCACACACATCGACTTCGACTGTGCAAGAAAGTACTAGTGTGTATAATTCATTTGGTTATGTAGTGGGCTTGTTTGGGCCGCCAACGTTGTATTAAAATTGCTAACTGGCCATCGTTTTTTGTAAGTACGAGTGATAATGATCATTATATTGCCATAAAATTTTTATTTATTTATTAACTTAAAATTAAAATTTTTCGACCCCCAAAGTTTTATTGAAGGATGAAAGTGAACGAAGAGCTTAAATATACCAATAACAGTTCAATCACCATGTAGTAGAAACAATATTAAATATATCTTCTTCATATGAGCATTATTACTTACCAAGAGTACTTCTTTTCCCACGGCGAGCGACCACCGTCGCCGTTGTAATAAAACCCATCGCTGCGAACTTCCCAATTGCAGTCGCCCGACGCACACTTTTTCGAAATAGACCTATTGAAAACGTCGAAGACAACGCTGTTCGCGCCCCAATAGAAATGGCAGAAGTACAAAACCCTTTTAAATATGGGTTGTTGGCAAAACGACCAACTGAAATGCTCGCCTCGAAAGAGCGATTGAATACCGTAATCTTTGGTTTTTGATTTGCAATGGACGAACAAAGGATTGGTGTTACGCTCTTCTATCTTGTTCTTAATTTTGACGCTAAATTCCTTCGCGAAGAAGCAAAACTTAGCCGATGCCTCGCGGACGAGGAACGCCGTTGTAAGAACGAGGAAGAATAGGTTGACGATGATGTTGCTGCTTCTTGTTTGGCCTCGCTTCATTTTTTTGCTTCTTTATTTTCTTTAAGATGAGGTGTGTATATATATGTATATGTATAATATTAAGGACAAGGATAAGATGAACTGGTTAGTAAATCCATGAGTGTACATGATCACATTATTTGGTCAAAAAGAAAATATGGCATCTTTTTGAATTAGATTAAGCGTTTCTGGGATGGTTGACTCAATGGTCAACATGCATGTACAAATTAATCCTGTATTTAAAATTTTATAAAGCTGAAATACAAATTAAATTGGAAGTTATGATTTCGAATTCTTTTGCATTTTTTATTAATATTATAGTAATATGTGGACTTCGAACATGACCGTTGAGAGAAATTTATTTATTATAAGTTTAGACTAACCAGAAAGTCATCAGCCGATGGAATCGATATCGATTTGAGAGTATCAAATTCAAAAATCTATTTGGACTAGAAGTTTATAGATTATTAATAAGGTCAAAAACTCAAAATGGATATAGAGTGAGTGAAAAATGACTTAATGATGTCTGCCCAATTACTAGTGTTATTAAACAATGTATATTTAAGCCCATAGATGGGGAGTCCCTCGATTGTATTATGATGTGTAATTAGCCATATAATTAGCACACGCTTGGAAGGAAGGTGGTCGATGAAATTATCGTTTCTTACTTAATATAATCACGAGAGTCAAAATTAGTCAACTTAATCGACAGTTCAACACTACTCATTGAATCGTTGACCAACATTATCGTCATATCACTCATCAGTAGTCTGTACTTTACGTTATAAAATAGAAGGAACTTCGTAACAAGGAAAAGGAACCCAACTACAAACTCCTTTTTCTAGTTTTACTACGATTCGCTTCATTTATATCCGAGAATTGAAGTCTGAAGAAATCCAGGATTGGAAAGTTGCGGTAAGTGATCTACTTCATTTGTGGGTTTTCTCCGCATTCCTCAGTGTTGAGCCTACGAGATTATTAAAGAATAAAACGAAGTGAAACTAAGTAGATCGACTACGAGCTGTGTTTCTGGTTTCAATTGTTGAAGTTTATGTTATTGGTTCTTGTGTGAAGTGGAGATCAGTACGGTAGAGCGTTAAAACCTTCATTGATCTTGATCTGTTTTTGGTTGAGTGGTGTTTTGTTTGTGGCTTGCAGCATTCATTGATAATGGCAAGGAAAATGCTTGGTGATGGGGATCTGAAGAAAACCCATGAAGAAGATGCTCGTTATGATTTCGATTTATTTGTCATTGGAGCTGGCAGTGGTGGGGTTCGGGCGTCACGATTCTCAGCTCAGTATGGTGCTAAGGTTGGAATTTGATGTTTCTTTTGTTATTTTTCGTATTCTCATTTTGCCAGTGATCAGTATTTGGGCCTAAATTCTTACATGATTTTGCTTTACTTCATTGTATGTCATTACATTAGATATATTGTAAGCAAATGCCATGAGGATGTGGATCAGATACACCCCTTATTGATTTTGATGTTAGTCTCTGTGGATTTGTGTGTTTCCAGGTTGGTATATGTGAGCTTCCATTTCATCCGATCAGCTCTGAAGTTATTGGAGGAGTTGGTGGAACGTGAGTATTGGGATAACATATGTCAGTTAATAATCAATGGAATGCTAGTTTTTATGCTGGATCGGTGAAGCTAAATAGCCTACTATTTACATCTTTCAGGTGTGTTATTCGCGGTTGTGTGCCTAAAAAGATTCTGGTGTATGGTGCATCTTTTGGGTCCGATCTTGAGGTGAGATTCTTATTAGCGTTTTCTTTCATTTTTAGGCTAATTGATCAGCTTTTCTCGTTTGTCTGTGCCTATTGCCTAGATCCATGGGTTTGTTTTACTGAAATGAAGTATTGATTATGGTCACATAAATACTTCTAATGTAAGTGTTGACCATTCAGGATGCTAGGAGCTATGGATGGGAACTCAATGAGAAAATTGATTTCAATTGGAAGACTCTCCTACACAAGAAGGTTTGTGGAAACGTTGGACATATTCTGCACGATTTAAACACTTCCAGTATTATATTGGCCATGATTTTTTTCTCTGCAGACAGAAGAAATAGTTAAATTAAATGGAATTTATAAGCGCTTACTTGCAAATGGAGGGGTGAAGCTATTCGAAGGAGAGGGAAGAGTTGTTGGTCCTCATGATGTCGAAGTAGTGCAAATCGATGGAACCAAAATCAACTACTCAGCAAAGCACATACTGATCGCAACGGGGAGTCGCGCTCAGCGTCCTGATATACCTGGGCAGGTTTGCCTTAAAAATATATTTCTGCTACTCGTCAATTTCGTTGTCCACATTTTTTTTTTAGAAAAAATGTTTAACCGAGTTAAATCGTGTTTTGAGTTTTAGGAACTTGCCATAACATCAGACGAGGCATTGAGCTTGGAAGAGTTACCTAAGCGAGTTGTCATACTCGGCGGAGGGTAGTTTTCTTGTTCAAATTGATTTTTTTTTCGGTGATTCTGTTTATACTTTCAGATAAGCCTGAGCAACAGCCATTTTCCCAACGTAGGTACATTGCTTTGGAGTTTGCTTCGATATGGAATGGAATGGGCTCAACAGTCAATTTGTTATTCAGAAAAGAACTTCCTTTAAGGTAAAAATACTCGTTGCTGCAATATTTATTCGCTTTTGGTGGTTTATCTAGTGCGGTTTTAACATAAACATCTTATGACAGAGGTTTTGATGATGAGATGCGAGCAGTGGTTGCAAGAAATCTGGAAGGTCGGGGTATTATCATGCATCCAAGAACAAACCTAACTGAGGTTAATACTATGTTTCTATAAACACAGTTGTTCTTCACTTTGCTTTAGAATGGAGAGAAGTGGAAGGTAAAAATTAAAATAACACAAAACTTTTGGGAGAAAATGTTGATGCATGGCTATGTTGTGCTGGTTCTTTGGACCCAGTTTCTATCTTTTGCGCAATGATTTAAGTACGCATTCATTTGTATTTCCAAAAGAATGACCGTCTTTATGCAGCTGTCTAAAACAGTAAACGGTATAAAAGTACGTACAGACCACGGTGAAGAAATCATGGCTGATGTAGTGCTCTTCGCAACTGGTAAGTTCTATCAGTTGCCGTTTATTTATATATGGACCAGACCAGATGCCCTTAGTTATTTGGTCATAGTTTTAACATTATCTCAAAACATTCATTTCCATTCGTCCTTCCTATCCAGTTTATTAACATGTACCTTCATTAACGTTATTACTTGTGATTTATGCTAAACAATAGCAATCTTACTCTCTCTCCAACCTTTTCTGCGGTGAGCTGATGGTTGTATTCTGCATCTGTTACAGGAAGGGCCCCTAATACGAAGCGATTAAATTTGGAATCTGTAGGCATTGAACTTGATAAGGCTGGAGCTATCAAGGTGACTAATTATTACTAATAGTTTTATGGTCTTTTTCATCATGTTAGAAAATAATGAATTGAAGGGTTCCCGAAAGCTTTTTAGTTCCAGCCAAAGTTGTATAGCTTCACATTCAGTTAACTGTTCCTGGAAAAACCCAGAAAACTGTGATTGTAGTAACCTTACTACATCACAGTAATAAACCATTTTTTTACTCATGTCCTTGTTTCCCTTCAAAATTCTCACAGGTCGATGGGTACTCTCGTACTAACGTTCCTAGCATATGGGCTGTCGGTGATGTTACAAACCGAATGAATCTTACTCCTATTGCCTTAATGGAAGGAAGCTTTTTTGCAGTATGTTTCCTGTTACATTCATACTACTTGGCACGCATTTTCAGCATGAATAACATACATGGAGATTGCTGAACATATTTTTCTCTTTTCCGATATTGAACTAAGGTGATCGTTATTTCATATAGAAAACAGTTTTTGGCGGGCAGCCTACCGAAGTTGATTACAACCATGTTCCTTGCGCAGTTTTCTGGTATAAATTCTTCTTTCCAAATCTGGCATTAAATAATGTATGTTTGCAAGATGATAAGCTATGCTAAACACTGCAAATTTGGACATGTACTTAATCGTTTTACTTGACAGCATACCTCCACTCTCCGTAGTTGGCCTCAGTGAGGAACAGGCTATAGAACAAGCAAATGGGGACATTCATGTTTTCACGTCTTCGTTTAATCCAATGAAGAACACCATTTCTGGGTAATATAGTTAACCGGAACTCGCAATGTCTTATCTTTATCTCCTTTTATCTTACAATTAAACTCGAAACTGTTTGATTCCATGAAATAGACGACAAGAAAAGGCTGTTATGAAGCTTATCGTCGACGCAAAGACTGATAAGGTTCTTGGAGCATCCATGTGTGGACCTGATGCACCTGAGATCTTGCAGGTATTTGAATTTTCCTCTTATCGTAGTTCATCATTTTCTTTTTCGAGGAGACATTAAAATTCATTTCATAGATGTCTCATATGAGTCCACTTTTACATTAAAGGGCATTGCCGTTGCTCTCAAATGCGGAGCAACAAAAGCGCAATTCGACAGTACAGTAAGTTTCATCCCATTGTTTTTCATCTTCACAGCAGAAAACCATGTATCATTATTACATATCAAATGATCATCGTACTTATGACATTTAATCGCTTAACGTTTTTCAGGTTGGGATTCACCCTTCAGCAGCTGAAGAATTCGTGACGATGCGCTTGGTCACTCGAAAGATATCTGCTGGCAAGCTATAGACAAAACCTATGGAGTTAATGAATACATGATTACTAATTCTTGGCCTCTTTGTTTTTATTCACAGAACTGTTTTATATGTAAGGAAGAAGTTGCTTCCTAATATTTTGATATGAAAACTTTGTTAAAACCCTATCTTATGCAAAATTTTCGAAGATTTGCTATTGTAAACCGATTCGTTTCGCTTTTTGATTCTATACCTACAGCCATTACTTGAAATGAGAGTTTTAGTTTTATATATTGAAAACATAAAGGAAGAAAAAGTAAGTAGAAATATCAAACGTGGAAAATACTGATACAATACTCCTCATCTTCCTTATTACTTCCTCGTAGTGGACTAGTCTGAGTCGAGCCAAAGACTTTTAAGGACAGCTTTTTTTTCTTAATTAAAAGTTGACCATTACTCTGAACCTTCATGGCTTTCACATAAAAGCCATCTTTGAAGACTTCTATACCATATATGATTGTATCAGTTCCACTGTAATAACTCTGTAATGTTTGATATCAGAAAATAAAATGAACAGCTACCATGATAACTGGGAGAGGCTCGTAACAGCAGTGCTGCGAAAAGATGAACTGAGGACGCTCGCTATGAGCCCATCGATCAACTCAAGCGCCATCTCTTCTTCGAGTTTCAGGTCTGTTGATCAATCGCTGGTCTACGATAACGATGCTATTCACGACAATGGGCGGCAGACAAGGAGTGAGTTCTATTACGAGGATTACAGCTTCGAGGATGCGAATGGAAGACATGTCTGGGATCGATTTTTCCAGGTGGGTGGTTCATACGATAAGTCCACGCCCGAATCTCTGGTAAGAATATCTTCGACCTTAGTTTCAGTAATCAGAACTGTGACTGAGCTTTATAGTATGATCTCGTCTTGAAACAGAGCATCACTGCTGATGAAAAGATCGGCAAGAAATGCGTGATTTTGGGAGCTAGGGTTCTTGAAATCTCACTGGGAAACAACCCTAAAAACTGGGCTTGGGCGTTTGACCCTACTTTCTGGTAAGAACCACACATACCCACCTGCAGTAAAAAAAGCATGGACGCCATTATTGACCTTTCCTTTCTTCCATCATCATCCATCCAATGAAAGGTTCTCAGAAGTAGCAGAGCTCATATCAAACTGGAGACTCGACATAAGAGGAACGATCCACACTAAATCGCTCGATCCATGGACGGTCTACTCTGCCTACCTCGTCTTCAAAACCACGGCTAGAATCAAAGGGCTCGAAACTGCCAAAACGGTCATTCGATTCGTGGACGACGAGTCTGACCGAGAATCCATGAGGCGGGCCCACACTGTTCACCTTCAGCCCGTGGAGGAGAGCGAGGGGAAAGTAGCGAGCTTGAGAAGCGATGGGTGGATGGAGATCGAAATGGGACACTTTTACGTGAGTGGTCGAGGAGACGATGGGTTGGTCGAGGCGAGGTTGGTCGAAATCAAGAAATGGAAGAGCGGTCTGATCGTTGGAGGGATTATGTTTCGGCCCATCAATTTGTATACTGAAGATCCCCTTGTCTCAAAGGAGTTCCTGGCAACCAATGTATGGGGATGAACGATGATGACTTTTTTCTTTCTAAGATTAGTTTTGCAGCCTCATTTGTTTTAGTACGATGTATACAATTATCCAGAGTTAGGCGAGCACAAACTGAATGTGGTTGATTAGATATGAAACAATTCTTGGTCCCAAAACTAGCAGGGAAAGGTAGAAGGGGATAGATAGATAGCAATCGAAACGGCCATTGAAATTTAGGACAGAACATTGGTAGACGGTTCACAATGGATAGATAAATAAACATCCGAAAGAAAGAGTATGGAGGTCCGAAATCAAGACATTCGATAAGCTGGAAAATGCAAGAGAGTAGTTTTACCAAACAAAACTGACACTTCGAACAGATGACACCAAAGATCTCGTCTAGGCTGGCTTAGTATTTGGTTGGAGCGATGATTTCAAGCTGGGCACCGAGCTTTTCCTCAGCAGCCTTCTCTGCCCTGACCCTCAGTTTCGTCAATTGCTTCTTCCTCTCGTATGCTGCTTTGGATCGCTCCTTTCTCTTCTCCTCCAATTCCTGTAAAAACAAAAATTTGTTGAAGACAACAACAATATGTTTAGATTCTATCAGAAGTAGTGCCGCACAGCACCAAAAAGAGAAATAAAAAAAAACAAAACATATAATTACCCTGATAGTATCAGCATAGTTCCACCCAACCTCTGATGAGAGGTTACCCAACAAGCAATATTTGTGGCCAGATTGGAGCCTCAAGACCCTATTAATCATCGCATGGAGTAAGTAACAAGTTATCAAAAGAAAAATCAAGGTATCAACAATTCCATATACAAAAGACTTACTTCAATGCGTCAGGGATGACCATCCTCTTAACCTTGTCATAAGGTGGTGGGATGCCTTCGAACACCTTCAAACGAGCGAGAGCAGCTTCTCCTCGCTTAGTCTTGTGGGGAATCATCCTACAGTTATTGCACACCCAAAACTAATTGAAATCAAGCATCTAAATTTGCAAATTATGACAGTCATAGGTATTTTCCAAGGCAATTGTTTCTAAATCTTACTTTAACTTGTAGTCCTTAAAACATGGAAAGCAGACGTTAATAGAGAACAAATGAAAGATTCTCATTTTCTGATGAAACGACGCAATCAAAAGTATATCGGCTACAACAAGCTAAATTAGACTATACAAGGATATCAGAGTCAATGCAATCAAGAAATCCCACGCTAGATACACTCATACATCTCATCATCACAATTAAGACACAGAAAAAAGCGTATTCCAGCTAAATAATCAATAAAAGCAAGCATAAGAACACGACATACCCACGGATGGTCCTCCAAAGGATCTTAGAAGGAGCCCTGAAATGGATGGGACCGTGAGATGGCTTAGTGTTCATCCTCTTCCTCAGAAACCTGAGGTACTTCATCTTCTGCCTCACCAAACCGCCCGACAAACAGATCTCTTCGCATCGAACGACGGTAACCCTCTGGCCATTCAAGAGCTCCTTGGCTATGATTGAAGCCAATCGACCCAACATGTGGTGCCTAGCGTCCACCACAATCCTCCTTACGCAGATCCCTGAACCTGACACCATTTTCTTCCTACCTCTGTGTTTCTTTTTCTTCAGTTGCCGTGGCCTTGCGAAGCTAGGGTTTTTGAAGGAATAAGGCATTGGGAAACTATATATTGTTTGTTCGTTGGGCTTCAATAGTAGGCCCATTTTCATGTTAAGCCCATAATCTCTTAATATGAAGGCCCATTTATCAGTAAGTCCAACCAATTTTGAAAGGGTTATTGGGCCTCTATTATTTCCCTTATTTTTTATTTTTCATGCTAGCTTGATTATTTAGGCGAAAGCAACGCTAACATCTAACTGGGGAAACTTATTGATGTAACGATGGTCTTCATGTCGAACTCAAGCCTCACCACAACAAAATTATCGTAACTTTGCAAGAGCATCTCCAACCCGCAGCATGAAAATACAGTTAATTCTGCACAATATTACAGCTGCTACAGTGCTTTTACTCCAACCCATAAACTCTATTTTCTACACTAATTTTAACTCCAACCCATTAACTCTATTTTCTACTTTAAAAATCAAATTCTATATTAAACATTATATTATAATTATTAAAAAATCAAGAAATTATAATAATTCATTTTAAAACTATAAACTTAGCATATTATTTAATTATAATTTTATTAAATTAAAACGAAAATATAAATAAATAATAGAATATTAATATTGTTTTACTTTTATTATTAGAATATCAAATATTTAAATAGAATTAAAAAAATATTTTATTAAATAAATTATAATAAATAGAAAGTTCAACACAATTTTTGTGCTGAAAATTGTGTGTACTCTAGATCTAGAGTATCTCTGCAGATCAACACAATATTAGTGTTAGATATAGAGTCCCGTTGGAATAAAGACGTACTTTATTTTTGTGTTTTACACAAAAATGAAGTACCCGTTGGAGATGCTCTAATAATCTACTGCCCCCCACATTTTTGCCCCATCGTCTAAGTTCTAACCAGTAAAACGATCTTTTCCTGAGTTGGAATGCAACAGATTTCATATCCCATGGAAGGATAAATCTTTTTTTGTTGGTTTGATGCTTATATCATGTTTAGTTCGCCTTCGCGAGTCAAGCCGTTCAACTAGGCTTTGGCAGTAGTTTTCTTTGCGGTTAATTTGACATGGCACTGTAGCTTTTACCTTGAACTTAAATTATCTCGACTCTTGAGTTGAGTGGGTAGCTTTTTATGTTTTGCCCAGAAAAAAAAAAACCCAATCTTTGTCGAAATTCATGCGATTCTCCCTGAAAAGAAATGGCGTGCGAAGCCGTGCAGCTGTGGATCGATCTTACAATAGCTTACGCTTTTCTTTCTGCATCAGCCCTTGCTTTCCTCGCATCAAGATTTCTGACTTACTTGGGATTAAGCTTGCCATGTCCTTGTCAGGGGCTGTTCTTCGGTATCTGCAGTAAAACCCTTTGTCTGAATAAGCTTCTGCTTGATTTCCCCATTCAAAAATTGTCAGAAGTTGTGCTCTGTGTTAGACAGGCCCACCCTTTTAGTGGATGTATTTGTGATAGAACAAACAGGGTTCTTCAAATAGATTGCGAAGCATCGTCTAGTAGTTCTATCTCAGATACTACAAGAGAATCAGTTGATAATGGTGATGGTAGTAAAGACCTATGTTTCAGGCCTGAGAAGTATGATAGAAAAGGGAAAGCTATAGCTCAACGAAGGCCTAAAAGTAGGCTACGTTTGCGGCGAAAACAAGGTAATAATGGCCGTGAAAAACACCTGTGCTCATTGCCTTATGATCGTAATCGAGGTGGAGAGGCTCCAACTTTGTCGTCTCCAAAGCTGTGCGATGATTCTCAAGGGGATCGAAGTTCTTCGGGCGATGAGAGAAGTGCTGTTCAGCTCTTGGAACGAGCCCTTGGGGAAGAACGTGCTTTTCGAGCTAGTCTTTACATGGAGCTCGAAAAGGAGAGAAGTGCCTCTGCAACTGCTGCCGACGAGGCAATGTCCATGATTCTTCGTCTCCAAGAGGAAAAAGCTTCCATAGAAATGGAAGGTAGGCAGTATCGGAGGATAATCGAAGAGAAATCTGCTTATGACGAAGAGGAGATGGACATCCTTGTAGAGATTCTCGTAAGGAGGGAAAAGGAGAAGCTGTTCTTGGAAAAGGAAGTCGAAGGCTATCGTCGATTGGTTTCAATAGGAGAAGATTTCGGCGGCGATGATGATGCTTTGGGTAATCAGGTATGTCGAATGTAGGTGTTCAAATTCGAACAGCGTGTTCTTATCTTGTCCTTGAAATCCATGATGATCGAATTATTACTTATTACACAGTTTGGAAGATCTTGTCACCATGGACACGAGGACTTGCCTGAAAACTCTACGCTGTCTGCGGAGAAAAGTGACTCTTCAGATGTAATAGCAGACGAAGAAGTCGTAAATCTGAGCCCAGAAGAAAAGATCATCGTAACTTGCGATGGGACCGAAGAAAAGCCGAGGGCATTGTCATTACCCATTGGGCTTCGGCGAAGCTCTATGCCTCCTTGTGGAGATGATGAAGTTGCAAGGCTTCTAGGGAAACTAAAGTTTGTCCAAGAAGATAGAGAGAGGCTCATTAGCTTATCAGTGAAGAATCAAGAACTGGGAAGAAAGAGAGGCAAATAGCCTCTTCAAATCTTTGCTTATGTGCGGCTTAGGGCAATTGTATGTGTATTGTACATCATGTAATAATTGGAGTAACACTGTCTGTATTTCGGATTATCTTCAGTTTCGTGGCCATTTTAATGGTAAGAGATTGCTGTATTGTATTGTTTTGTATCGAAGCCAAAAGATCATCTCTTTCGCTGGCGTTAGTCCGACATTAAATCAGATCGTCTTCCCTAAGAAGCTGATCACAGTTCATAGAAGCTCGTCAGAAAATCCAAACACATGGGGAAAAAAAAAGAAAAAGAAAACTAGCACTCATCGTCCTTCTTGAAGATCCTCACAAAATACAACCTTGAATATGTGTGATGGCCAAAGAATATCATGTTTTAGCACTAAAGCTTGAATAGTTAATAACAATAGATTGTAAATTAATAATTGATATTAGATAAACTGTTGTAAATTTTATTACAAGCAGTCTGTTTTCTTATTGGTTTGGACACGTTACACTTTTACAGCCAGCCTTCGTCATGACTTATAAACAGTAAAATTCCACAAAACAGTACAATTACCATCATAAAAAATCGTGTTTTTTGTTTTCAATTTTGTTGTATTAAGTATCACGAATCAGCCGAGGGCCGAGAGAGATCTCGTCAGAAAACAAGAAACGGGGAAAACTGAGTTTCGAATTCTGATAAAGAAAATCAGGAAAAGGATATTACCTATCTTCAGATCTGTGTCTTTTGAGTTCTTCTGACGAACAAAGCTCAAAACTTTCTCATTCTTTTTTATTTGAGGGGTGATTTTTTAAGATGAATATATTTAGGTTAGCTGGGGACATGACCCATCTGGCCAGTGTTCTTGTGTTGCTACTCAAGATTCATACCATCAAATCGTGCGCAGGTTGGTGCATTTGCTATTCGATTTTTCTATTTTATTGCTCTATTACTGTATCTGCTTTGCTTGTAAATTAGGTACAATGTGTTCTTTTATGCATTTCTTCGGTCTGAATTTATGTTCTTTCTACCGCTGCTTCTCATGAATCGCTGATGCTTTACACCCTTGTAATGAAGTTTGGATTTTGATGGGTTGGTAATTTGTGGCTCTACATTTGAGTTATGTGTCTGTGATGTTTATGCTATGGCTTTTTTTCAGTCAATAGACTAACCTGGGATTCAAAGTATTTGTTTGTCATAAGTTATGAGACTTGGATTTCAGCTGAAATTTCTCGTTTAGAGGGCTTTCAACCGTAAAAGTAATCTCTTGCAGGGATTTCGCTGAAGACGCAGGAGCTATACGCCATTGTCTTTGCGAGTCGCTACATAGATCTCTTCACGAGTTACATATCTCTCTACAACACTTTAATGAAACTCATTTTCTTGGGAAGTTCTTTCTCTATCGTATGGTACATAAGACAACACAAGATCGTGAGGAGATCCTACGACAGAGAGCAGGACACTTTTCGCCATTACGCCCTTCTCATACCATGTTTCTTGCTAGCCTTAGTCATAAACGAGAGATTTACTTTTAAAGAGGTGATTAATGACTTATTACAGAGTGCTTCACAGTCAAATATGCTTTTTTGTGAACGCTATATGACTGAATATATTTCTGGTTTTCTTAACAGGTAACGTGGACGTTTTCTTTGTACTTGGAAGCCATTGCTATACTTCCTCAGCTTGTCTTGCTTCAGAGAACGAGAAATATCGACAACTTGACCGGACAATATGTTTTCCTTCTCGGGTGATAATGACTTATTACATTATTCGCATATCAGATTCAGGGATTTTGGACGCAAAATCGTTTCTTAACTAACATTTTATTGCAGTGCATACCGTGCATTCTACATTTTAAACTGGATCTACCGTTACTTCACTGAACCCCACTTCGTTCACTGGATAAGTATATACATATCTTTCTATCGTTAAAATCTCAACATCTAACGGGCCTTTATCAAACTAACCGATTGCTTGAATCTTATTTATTTTTTTCTTTTTTCGTTCTTCATTGCAGCATGGATCTCGGGGCTTGTTCAGACACTCTTATACGCGGATTTCTTCTATTACTACTTCCAAAGGTTCAAAATATTACACTGTTTATTTCCCAATGTTTTGTTGAGGTTTGCTTCATTTACTAACACCCCCTCATTATCCCTACAGCTGGAAGAATAACGTGAAGCTCGAATTGCCCGCATAGAACCACAGTAAACAGACGGTCCACTAGCAGTTTTAAATCGAGAATCACTCTTCAGTTATGCACCATTGCAAGATAATGAAATGTTCTGTTCGATTTTTTTCTGTCGCTTTTTTCATCAGCTGCATTAGTATGGGTTCATTATACAATGTGGGATAAAAGATTCTTGAGCACTATTTGAACAAATCTACGGCTGTTCTTGATACTTTTACCTGATTGTACGTAATGATAGAAAAGCACACAGTTTAAATTAAAAGCATCTTGTCTGAAGGAACAGAGATCACAAAGTTACTGCGGATGAGTTGGGAAGAAAAAGACATGAAGCTTACTGACTGCAAACATAAGTCCGCCATAACATTACATCAATCAAATAGTTCGGGAAAAATATTTCATGGTTTGGTTTTCCACGCTTGTTGTCGAACTTCTGCGTCGCACTGCAACCTATCCATAAGCTCCATACCTGCAAAGTAAAAGAAAACACAGAACATTCGTCACTCGAAAGAGTGGTAGGCCACCTAGTTATCCTGACAATACTCCAAGAAAAAGATTCTTAAGAGAGGAAATGTCCCAAATAATGCATGTCTTGATATCGCTGATCTCAGTTTCCCTTTGGACGTACTACGACGAATTTGCACCGCTGGCAACCACTTTATCCTCCACAAGGACTGAGTTGCTTGACATGTCGTCGTAGGCATCATCGTAACCACCCTTACTAGACCTTTGTTTCTCAGGCTTCAACGGTTCGTCTGAGTTCTCCATGGAATGAGTTTCCTCTATATCTTTTTCTTTCTTCGACTTCGACTCAGAGCGCTTTCTGTGGCTAGACTTGTGGCTGTCTGAAATTTCAGGCGATGTCTTGCGGCTCTTACGATGCTTACGGTCAGTTGACCTTGACCTTTCGCGCCTTTTATCTCTGTGCCTTGATCTTCCTTCTTTGATTCTTTCGCCTTTCTCGCTCTTCCGATGCCTATCTTCTGGCGATCTTGACCGAGAGCGTTTTCTGTGCCCTGAACTGATTTTCTCGACAACTTCTTGGGAATTGCTCTCTACATGGTTAACTTCATCTACAGACTTTGACCTTGACCTTCTGCTCCTACGACTTCCCCGTTCTACATGATCTGCTTCATCTAAAGATCTCGACCTTGACCTTCTCCTCTTGCGACTTGATGATTTCTCATTCCTTTCGCTCTCCTTCTTGTCTCCCAGGTGCTTGGCTTCAACAGACCTTGACCTAGAGCGCCGACCACGTCTTGACTTTTTATCATCTTCAGAAGATGGAGACCTTCTCCTATGATGACGAGGAGATCTTGAATCAGCTCGGGATGACTTCCTCATTCCATCAGGTGGACTTTCATGGCGTTTTATAGGAGAGGAAACATCGTCTCGACGTTGCTTTCTGTAATGTGGGCTCACACTCCTGTCCCTGTTTCTTCTTGAGACGGGTGAATCACGCCTCCCATATCTATCACCACTATCCCTGTAATATCTCCTTTCACTTTCGTAACTTGAGTAGTGACGAGATCTCACTGGCGATCTGTATCTATAATCTCGGCGGCGACGGGCGGGAGGTGAGTATGACCTGGACCTTCGCCTTGATCGGTAATTGATGGGAGAGGCTGACCTAGACCTAGACCTGGATCTTGACTTGGCACGAGGAGATGGTGATCTGAATTTATTGGAAAAGTAATTTGAGATTAATTACATAAAACAAGTAGTTGGAGATTTCATAATACTATCTTACAAGAACAAGTTTCTTCATAGATGTCAATTAACCCCAGCATACCTAGGATTTTTGTGAGTTTCTGTTCCTTCAGTTACCACGCCATCAGCTTGCAGTTTCTTACTTATCTCTGCAGCCCTCGCGGCAGCTAAATCCGTAGCGGACTTCATAGTTGCCACTCGATTAGCAGCTTGCTGAGCAGCCATAGTTTGTTGCATCAGGAGAGCCTGTTGAAATTGCATTTGCTGCATTGCAACGGCTTGCTGCATCATCATCGGTAGAGACGACGAAGCCATGGAATTCTTTGGAGGGAGCGATTTAGCCATTTCAACGTTCAAGGGCCGGCCCCCAACATCCATGTTGTTCAATGCCAAAGCAGCACCTGCTTCTTCGGGTTTCGAGTACTCGATATAAGCAAAATGTTTGGAATCAGTTATAGTGCAGTCGACGATAGAGCCAGAGAAACCGAAGAGCTGTTTCAGCTGATCCACAGTCAGAAGCGGGCTCAGATTGCTGACTTGCACAGTTTTCTTAAGGGATTCAGCAGAGTTCTCATTTCCGCCAGAATCTGTAAAACACCATGCGAAAAAGCTATCATGCTTAAGCCAGACCAAAATATGGAATTGAAAAAAAAAAAATGAAGCAAAATCAAACTTCTATTTCTGACTCACTGGATGAGGCTTTCATGGATTTTGCTTGTGCAGCAGCATGCGCTTGAAGGGCTTGAGCGGCAACAATCGCCTGAGCAGCAGCCATTGCGGCAGCAGAAGGAGCCATCGGCACCTGACTGAGATTCCCCATAGTTGTCGAGGCAGCTAACGCAGTCATAAGAAGATTGTGAGGTGGGTGATTGAACTTACAGCTGGTACTTGCACATCGTCCGCTAAGGTAGTCTCGACATATCTCTCCCAAAGATGATCCCATTCCAGGTAAGATTACTCCACCTGATGCACCAGAGACAACGCCTGGCACCATACCTAGTAAACCGGGAAAAGCACCCGATACTGAGCCCGAATAGTTTGGCATGTTTGGCATTGTCTGGTTAACCATGTTGGGATATGTTGAGGTTGATGGAGCCACGCCAAGGATTCCACCAGTAGAAGTTGCTTTTGTAGAAATAAAGAGAAAAAAAGAAAAATTTATAATGTTGTCATCATCAATGAATTAATCGGCTTATCATTTCCAATGCAGCAACAAAGCAATGAAGTCAACAAAACAAACACTATCATGGTTCTAAGAGACACAGAGACAGACAATTGTGTAAAAATGTAACAGATACTGCACCAACAAAAAAGCGTACGTCTATACATAGGCAACATTCATCACCACCTCAAACCCCATGGAAGAAAGCACCATAAAACAACCCACATACAGGAAATGAAACAACCAATTTTTCGGTTTCTCGCACCTGCACTGAAGAACACCGGGAATGGACTTCCCAAAATACTCTTCCCATCACACTCCACATGGACCATATAATTCCCTCTCTTCGGCACAACATAGGTCACAGTATAACTCCCGTCCCCGTTATCCTTCACGATCCCTTCCACATCAGCACCACCCACGCCCACCGCCGGTGCCACGCGCACTCTGACTTGAGCTCCACCGCGAGTCACCCTCCTCCCCTCTGCATCCCTAGCCACGACCATGAAATTCAACGCCGTACACGCCTCCCCGCCTGAGATACCCGTACCCTGAGCCGTGCAGCGCGTGGGTTCGACATCTCCAGCCGTTATTAACTCCTCTTTATCGTCCTCGGAATCTGAATCAGAATACTGCCTTTCTTCCTCTTGCTTTTCATTCGGTGGTTGTTGCGAGCTGACAAAGGTTGCGTCGAAGGCGGCCTTGGCTTGGGCGTCCTTGTCAGACGTTGTGGTGGTCACGGCGACGATGTTGGTGTTGGACTTCTCCGCCATGGAATTGGGGATTTCGCACGGATTAGGAATTTCTGTACTCGGTGGGGGAGAAAGCAGGGGGGTAGAAATTTCTGTAGAAATACGAAATTCGCCGTCAGCGAAATTTAACAGAATGCGGCCCGACAATTGACTTGGCCCATTAGGCCCGTATAAAGGGCCCAACAATTTTTTATTATTATTAAAAGCAGATAATAGTATTCAAAATAGATCGTCTTCTCCTATATATAATACACATTCGACGCCTCTCAAAAGCCAAATCAGCCCCCATTCTCAAGACATCATAGTTCATAGCATAGCCATGTCCGCTGCTTTCTACACCTTGCCTCAAAATCATCATAAGGCCAATCCCAATCTCAACTTCTCTTCCCACCGCAAAACACTCTTCCCCAATCGATCTCCTTCCCCAACAGGCCACGCCGCCGCACTTCTCTCCTCCTCCGATCGTCGCTGAACGGCGCCGTTTCGGTGTCCTCGCCGGAGCTGAGCTTCTATGAGCTCCTGGGCATACCCGAGACGGGTTCTTTCTTGGAGATCAAACGAGCGTACAAGCAGCTAGCGAGGAAGTACCACCCCGACGTCTCGCCCCCGGGTCGGGTCGAGGAGTACACGGAGCGGTTCATTCAGGTTCAGGAGGCCTATGAGGTTCTGTCGGATCCTAGGAGGAAGGAGATGTACGATAGGAACTTGGCAAGGGGGGTTTTCACGGCTGGTCGTAGGAGACACGATTTCGACGAGGTTTGTTTTAGGTTTAGTATACCTCTTCCTCCTCTGTTGCCTGAATTTTAGTATTATCTTGTTTGTTTGGCTCGTATTATCACGTTAAGGATTGGTTCTTTTTTCTTGTGTGAGAGGAACAGTGTGGTCCCGCGATGGTTAGCGTTTCTTCTTTTGTGATGCAGTTCGGCGGATTTTAGGCCTGAGTTAGGCATATGCATTTGAATAGCACAAAGGTTTAGACTAATGGATTCTCTAGAAAAATTACCCAGTAATTATATCTCATCCATTTAGAATCTTGGATACTAGAGGCTGGTTATGAGACATCATCTTGACTGGAATCCAGCCATTGATTTATATGTTCTAGAAACCTGCAAATGAGAGGCTTTCATTTGTGGTCTGTTCTTACATCTCATGGCAAAGACATGGATAACCCTCGAATGGTATTTGATCTTAGATCACGAGTGAAAGATAGATAGGGACACAATTTCATGCTGATTAGGTTTTTCCTTCTGGCCCACCGTCGACTTTTCTCAGTGCACGTCTTCCTCTCTTACATATGGACCCCTTCTTTTCATCATGTGGATGACGCTTAACGTATATCAGTTATCTTTTTTTCCTCCTCCGACGATTGGACGACGTTTTTTAGTGCTCATCTCCCAAGCATATCTTAATTGAGATTAAGTTGTGATACTGTTCTTCTTTCCTAAACGCAGGGATTCGAAGACAAGAACGAATGGAAGGCTCGCTGGCAGTCTCAGCTGTCTGAACTCAGGCGAAGAAGAAGCATGTCCAAGGAATCGAGCGATGACATGTCGTGGGGGGCAAGGATGCGTAGAGGAAGAAGCTAAGGCGATGTCTTAATAATCCATCTTTGTATGTACATTAGCTAGAATTGTGTAATTATATCTTATTATCTTCTAGGAGAATTGGACTCACACGTCACGCGTCGTCATCTTCCTCCTAATGATATCCAACAGTTTTTAACTATATTCTAGAACGAAGACGAAGACAAAGTCTTCGATAATATTGTGGTCCGTGGAGGTTGATGAGGCCTTCGCATTTTGGAACCTTCTTTCCTCATAAAAGCATAGTACATAGTACCACTTGCTTTTTTCCTATATCGACATCGACCCCGTAGTTTTCTATATGGATAAATATGCGGATGCATTCTCAGTTACAGAGCTCTGCTATCATGCCCACCACGGTGCGCAACTAGCGTGAGCAACGCCACGTGTAGTGCGACGGAGCGCCACATCCTCTAAATTAAAAAAAGTAGAATTTAATCTAAATTCCTAATTATACCTTAATTAGACCAAAAACATGAAAGGAAAACGATAATGAAAATAAAAAAATCAATTCTCTCTCCTCTGCAACTGCAATTCACGTCGATTTATACCATCATGAGAAAGAAAGAAAGAAAGAAAGGAAGAAAGGGTTTACACAGAAATGATTTATACCATCATGTGATTTACACCCTTACTGTTGGACATCCCGGCCGAAAATATATGCTTAAAGTATGCAGGAATCCACCTAGCTCGCAATTCATACATCGCCGATAGCCACTCGTTTTTCTCCAAGTTAGTAGATTACATAACATCTTTCCAATATCTTTCAAACTCATCAGGCGTCGTCGTGTTTGCAATGACATTCTTGATGGCTGGGTAGTGATCACGAAAATTCAATGGACCAAGTTTCTTTGTTCAATATGTGCCACAGACAGTATCGATGTATTCTGTCGGGAAAAACATGAGCAATAGCTTTAGACATAGCCGGGTCTTGGTCCGTAATGATAATGTTTGGCGGCCCCTTCGCCATGGCTTTAACGAAGCTGTTGAACAACCGAATGAAAGACTCAGTTTTCTCGTCGCTAAGAAAGTCGCAACCAAAAATAATAGTATGATGATGATGATGATTAACCCCTACAAACGGGGCAAACATCATCCCATACTTGTTAGTATTGTAGGTCGTGTCGGATACAACTACATCACCAAATACGTTATATGACATCCTTGAAATAGGATCTGCCCAAAAACACCTAGTGAATCTTTTTTCTGAATCTGTCTCATACTCGAACGAGAAGGTTCGATTTTTTTCTTTCTCGGATTTTACTCATTTTTGCGTCCATGCCTTTCTCCCCATCCTTACGCCCTTGCTCGAAATTTCTAATATCTTTTTCTGTACATCCTATATACTCAGGTCCTCCATGCTCTATCTCTAATAAACGTATCTGTTGACAAGTTGGCACATTTGCTTCTGATAACTGATCAGTCAATGCTTTCTTCGCTGTTGAAACACCTCGATGTGAACGTAACAAATGCACTTTTGAAGGAGTCGAAAGTGGGTGGTTATGAGTCTCTATTAAATCGCTGACATTCCAAGATGGGCTTGTATGTGCCTTAACAATTGACATCCTTGCCATACAACTAGTTCTAACCAGTGTTTTAAAAAGCGTAACTGTAGCGCGCTTCGTCGCGCAAATAGCGCAAAATTTTCGTAAAACGCGTTGTAGCGTAATAAATTTCGCGTTTTCCCCAAAAAGCGTGCGCTATATGCGCTATATTTTACGCTTTTTACGCTATATACGCTATATTTTACGCTTTTTACGCTATATACGCTATATTTCCCATAATCCCCACGCTATTTGGGAAAATCATTATATTATTCAAATTAAGGAGTATAAGATAATTAAATTGAATTTACGGGGTAAATCTGTAAATACCTTGCTGGAATCATCCGAAGAACTGGACCAAGAACAAGAAAAGACCAATCTTTAGGATCGAGAACCAAAATCAGACCTCAAATTTGCTCACAGAAGTAGCAATATGGGACTCTTGCTCTTTTTTGGCGTCTTTATCACATCTGCCAGATCTTCATTCTTCTCTGCCTCTCCAATCCCACTCATCACTTTTTTAACGATTAATATCTGAATGTTTCTTAGACTTGCTTTGCTTACTTTCATGTTGGGGCTACTTAAAATTGGTATGTTTACTTATATGGTTCTAGGCTACCCACGTATATATACATATATTTGCATTATAAATGTTTTACTCGAAATACTCACGCAATGCGCTACGCTATTTACGCTACGCGCTACCAGCACTAAAACGCGACACAGTGCGCAATACGCTTTTTAAAACATTGGTTCTAACTATACCACGAGATCTTTGCTTTGTCAATTCGTCTCCTTGTTTATTCGCTCGATTTTCATCTCGACGGCCTTCTTTAGAGCAAACAAATCGTTTCCATACAACCTCATCTGTCGTTTTATTCTTTTTGCTGTTGCCTATTCTCGCACTGAACCCAGCTGCTCGTGCATATTGGTTGTAGAACAGAAAAGCATCATCTATTCCATTAAATGACATCTCAATTTTTGGCTTCTTTTCATCTGCAATTAGGGGAGTGTGAAGATGGTCATCAACTTCTTCCATGCTGCAATACAATTTCCGACTATTATAAGATAACCAAATAATACCGATACTTAATAAATCGCAATCAAACCATACTCTTTATACATTATAATTATTGCATTAGAGAATAAGAAAAACATATCTGCTCGCCGTTTGGAGTTTGGACAAAGCAGAAATAGGCTTGTTGTCTTCGTAGATTAATCAAACATCCATTGCATAACCTGAATGAGAGTCTCAAAGCACGAATCACGATATCGAAAACAACGACGCTGTACAAAAAAATAACAAGGTCTGAGCTATGAATAGAACTCCTATATTTCCAAACCATTCATATCGATCATGACGCATAAGGGATGATAAACCAATTTGGATTATTCCAGACCATTTATTTTTGAAGAGAATGATTACCTTCACTCAATTCTTTCGATAGATCAACGTCGATCTGAAGGGTGTAAATCACATGATGGTATAAATCCTTTCTGTATAAACCCTTTCTTTCTCATGATGGTATAAATCGACCTGAATTGCAGTTGCAGAGGAGAGAGAATTGATTTTTTTATTTTCATTATCTTTTTTCCGTTTCTGTTTTTGGTCTAATTAAGGTATAATTAGGAATTTAAATTAAATTGTATTTTTTAATTTAGAGGATGTGGCGCTCCGTCGCAGTACACGTGGCGTTGCTCACGCTAGTTGCCCGCCATAGTTGGGCACGATAGGAGTGCTCCTCGGTTACATGTCCTATGAAATATTATTTGAGTCGCATAAGCATAACATAGTCCTACTTGAACCACAAGTCCTTGCTTGTCTAGTTTGAGAGATATCCGTCTTTTGATATTTAGATGTTCAATTTCATTACGTAAAACGATTAAATCATCTCAAGAAATATCAAATACATGTTTTGCTTTTGGTGACAACTTTCATAGATCGACAGATTTACACATCCACATAAGATAAAGAGGCTACACACATACGAGTCTAAGCCATTTTTTTACCTTATATAACTATGTTTTGCCCGTCGTCTAAAAGATAGATCCGTTTAGTTTGATAGATTAACCTAAGATCAACCCAAATTATCCAGTGTAATACCATTCGCATAGAAGTTCAATCGTTAAAGCCCGCAATAAAGTATTGGTCCCCTACCAAACAAGTCCTGGGTTGGGCCAACATAATTAGTCCAACTATTATTATTATCAAAAGACTAAAATGTCCTTCGATATCATAAAATCGTCGATAGAGCTGTCAAAATGGCGGGCTGAGCCGGGTTGGCCCGCCGCCCGCCAAAGCCCGCCACTTGGCGGGGTGGGGCGGGCTGGCCCGCCATCTGGCGAGCCTAAAAAATGGGGGACCGGCCCGCCCGCCTATATATATATTTATTTTTTTGTATTTTTATTTTATAATTTAATTTATTAATTTGTTTTAGTTAATTAAGGTATTTAATAATAAATTATGGATAAACAACATATTAATTATATATTTATAAATATATATGTTATTAATTATGGTATAATTAATGAATCATTAACTATTAAATTAATATATTTAAATATAATAAATAATATAAAAAAATATATAATTTTATTAAACTGGCGGGCCAGCCTGCCCCGCCCCGCCTTGCCCGCGGCCCGCGCGGGCTAGCCCGTTTAGGCCCGCCAGAATCCCAGCCCAGCCCGCCCCATATGCAGGGCGGGGCGGGCCGGCCCGCGGGCCGTGGGCCTTTTTGATAGGTTTAATCGTCGATTTAAATGATAAAATAAAGAAAAAACACCGATTTATGCTTTGTTTCATTACAATTAAATTCATATGTATATTTTATATTTTTCGATATTCAAAAAGAATTTTTTTTATAAATTATGTATTGATGAATTAGAAGTTACTTTTTAATTTTAAAAATACTACTAAAATTAACTCAAACACATATAATGAGCACATCATACATGACTTGGATAAGCATAATGCAAAGACAATTTATCTTATATTTTGCAATCTTGCAAAAGGAAACGCATCCGTAACAACTAACATTGTGAGGATTACGAAACTTAACCTCTCTAGAAAAAGTGTGGATATATTTCCTGGCGTATTATGTCTTTATTATTAAATTTATTTAACCGAACAAAAGATACTTCGTTGGCAGCTAGACTGTGACAGGCGACAGCCCATAAACCCTAGCCGCTTCGTCGAGTTTTCTCCTGCAAAACCTCTAATCGAGGAACACAGGTGCTTGTTGCTCGTTTCTTACTGTTTACTTTACTTATGCTAGCCTGATTCTGTTTTCATTTTTGTTTCTTGGACTGTTATGTTGATGTTACCTTCAGTTTCGTTTGTTTATTTGATTCCGTTTTATTCGTCGTATCGCTTTCTGATTAAGGTCTGTGTAAGTATGGGGGATTTACTTGAGCTTATCTGATGTTAGATCTTATGTTTGTTGCTTTGTATTGCGATCATATAAGAAGAAGATTAGCGTCAGAAGCAACAATCGTTTATATATTGAGAAATCTTTTCGTTGTGAAGTATGATTCTGGAGAATTTCCCGTAGAAAGTGTTGCCAAAATGGCACGAATGTCAATCTACTTCCAACTTGAAAGTAATTCGTGTGTATTATGTCTGCAACTGCTGAATTTTTATATTCAGATTTTTCTCGAAGATGGCCTTGTTCAACAAAGTTGGAACTGTGTTGAGACAGAGCATGTCTGCTGGCAGTGCCTTGGCCAGGCAATCTTCTATGTATGATGCTATTCGCGGCATGTCAACGAAGCTTTTCATTGGAGGTATGTTTATATCCATTTGAATAAGCATCGATGAGAACATTTAGTCTGAAACAGTTTTGAAGTAACACTATTTATATTTTCTAATAGGGCTCTCATATGGAACTAACGACCAGTCTCTTAGAGATGCATTCTCCAGCTTTGGTGATGTTATTGATGGTGAGTTGTGAAGTGAGATTGTTTTTTGTATTCACAAAATCCTTTCTGTTTCTTGAAGTGGCAATGTTTGAATATGTTTCTGCATGGAAATTCAAGCTGACTTATCATGTTTTTGCTCCTTCCATACGTAGCTTTTGCAGCACTCTGTTTTATTTTTTGAGCGAGCCTTTGTACTAGAAAAACCTTTCAAAACACTTGTATTTACACTCATTTTGATCCTTGCGCCCTCAAATGAAACGTTCTTTTGTTTTAATAGCCAAAGTCATCCTCGATAGGGACTCGGGGAGGTCGAGGGGCTTTGGTTTCGTGAACTTTGCAGACGACGATGCTGCCAGCTCTGCTCTCTCAGCCATGGATGGACAGGTTGGTACAGACAAAGCTTTTATCTTTAACAGTCTTCCAACATCATCCAGCGTTTTCAATATTTGCCCGCAGCAATTGGATGGAAGAAACATTCGAGTGAGTTACGCCCAAGAGAGACCTCCTCGCCCTAGCTTTAACAGCGGCGGCGGTGGGTTTGGTGGTGGATATGGCAACGCTGGATCAAACGATGGGTATTAGCCCTTCTTGTTATTTGTCTGTACAGGCAAGTAATGGCAAGTCTAAAATTCGAACATTGTCATTTGGATTACTTATTGTTCTACCTTGTGTGCTTTTTCCAAGAATCAAACTCAATAGTTTAGGTTGTGGCCGATCGAATGATGTGGTTTGAACTATGGGCTTTTCTTGGCTTTTCAATCCATATGCTTATTGAGCCATTGAACATAAGGTAAACTAATTATGCCTATGGCTAAAGGCCCGTACTGCAATTGCGCATATCAAGACATTATGGCAAGTTGTACATGCACTAGTTTATGCCTATGCTTCGCCATTTTTGTTCCTATTTCACATTTTTTCAAACTGGATTGCTATTCACCGCCCCCTTTTTTCCTAGTCACCGCCCCCTAAAGGGCTGAAAAAAGACTATTTTGCCCTTGTAATTTAAATTTCTTTTTAAATTCATTTTCCTTACAACTAATCTGATATCGCAATCATACATCCAAATCAGATTCAAACATAACAAAAAATTAAAACATTTCAATGAATCGTCTATTTTCGAAATTTAAAGGTCAAAAGAAAGTGTCTACTGGCACGGATGGTAAGCAAATTCTCGTAAATTTCGTTCGTATAGACGTGAATTCTCGAACTTACATGGGATTCGATCGGAAAATTCGGTCCGACCGAACAATAATTTCGGTCTGTATAAGAGGCGACCGAAAAACAACTTCGGTCACCTCTTAAACCGACCGAAATTATTGTTCGGTCATTACAAGAGGTGACCGAAACTATTATCCGGTCGCCTCTTATAACGACCGAAACTATTGTTCGGTCATGACTGTCATGACCGAAATCGGATTCCGGTAAGCGTAGATATAACCGAAATCGGATTTCGGTCGCCACTTGGGGTAGCCGAAATCCGATTTCGGTCATAATTTTTTTTTTTTTTAAATTTTTTTTTTCCAGACTCGAAGCTTGTCCCGGAGGATTCCACGGGTGACGGGATAAACTACAGTGAGCATTTCCGCGAAGGAGGACGATTTTCGACCGACGTGGAAGCCATTAACTGGGCGAAGGGCGTCGCTATTGGTCTTGGTTTCGAGTTGATAATTTCGTCGCACAAGAAATGTGGAACAAAAAAATTGATTAGATGTTCTCGCGGAGTACGTTATAGAGGCAAGGAGGATGAATTGGAGAGGATGTCCAAGTCTAACAAGTGCAGGTGTCCGTTTGTAGTCATTGCCCAGCAGGAGCCAGCTACAAGGGAATGGTACGTTCGTACGGGGCCAACCGAGAATTCCATACACAATCACCCTCTGATACAGTATCCCGAGGGACACCGCCAGACGAGTGGACTGAGCAGCCAGGCAAAGAAGGTCGTAGAGGAAATGACTGCTGCCCAAGCGAAACCAGCACATATCCTCGCAGCGATGAGGGCTCGACACAGCGTAGATAACGCGACGATCCGACATGTATATAATTACAGAGATCGTTTGAAGAGGCAAAATTCTGAGGGTCGAGACGTGGTGAGCCAGTTGATGCACCAGGCGACAGAGTCCGGATATTTTGTTGAAGCGCTGAGAGACGATGAGACTAATGCGCTGACACATGTCTTTCTCGCACACCCGGGGTCACTCGCACTGCTGAGGACGTATCCTTATTTTATTGGTATTGACTCGACTTACAAGACAAATAGATATAAGATGCCTCTAGTTGAGATTATAGGGATGACTCCCTGTAATCACAACTTTCTGTGTGGGTTTGCCGTCATGGAGGACGAGACCGAGAGAAGTTACGGGTGGATGTTGCAGTCACTCAGAGATATTCTAGGGCCAGATGTCGACCCGTCCGCAATTGTCACTGATCGTGAGTTGGGCCTTCTTCGACCGCTACATATGGTATTTCCACATTCTCACCATCTTCTGTGCACGTGGCATATTTATAAAGATGTGGAGAACAAAATTTATTGGTTGAGTGGGAAGAGCAAAAAGACCGCAGCTCACTTCACGCACAAATCCTGGAAAGCAGTCGTGGATGCTCCGACTGTTGACGGATACGAGAAGGCAGTGAATGACATGCGTCTGCGTTGGCTATTATTATCTATTTTTTAAATATTATTTGTTATTTTATTTGTCATTTATATTGTTTTTATTATTATTATTATTTTTTAAAAATAATATTTTTTATGTTATTATTTGGTATTATTATCTTTATGAATTGGTTATTATTATCTATTTTTTAAATATTATTTGTTATTTTATTTGTCATTTATATTGTTTTTATTATTATTATTATTTTTAAAAATAATATTTTTTATGTTATTATTTGGTATTATTATCTTTATGAATTGGTTATTATTATCTATTTTTAAATATTATTTGTTATTTTATTTGTCATTTATATTGTTTTTATTATTATTATTATTTTTTAAAAATAATATTTTTTATGTTATTATTTGGTATTATTATCTTTATGAATTGGTTATTATTATCTATTTTTTAAATATTATTTGTTATTTTATTTGTCATTTATATTGTTTTTATTATTATTATTATTTTTTAAAAATAATATTTTTTATGTTATTATTTGGTATTATTATCTTTATGAATTGGTTATTATTATTTTATTTTTTTAATATTATTTGGTAATATTAATATTCCAAACATAAATAGTAGAGGCATAGAATAGTGCATTAATAATAACGTACGCTGGAGCGCTTGCTCCCTATTTTATTTTTTAGGAATACCACATAAATAAATCTAATTTTTGCTACGATAGTTAAGACATTGGTCGCAAGTCAGTTTATAATGAAGAAGGCATATACCTGAGGAGACCGGTATCCGCTCGTCGTCGGATGACTGAAACGATGCCGCATCGTATGGCACCTCCTCATCCGCATGCGCCACATCCTCTACGTTCGGTTCGTATTCCGCATACACGGAATGCGAATCACCCGCTCGCTGCCGCCTCGCCTCCTCCCGTTCCCTACGAACGGAAGCATCAACGCCGCGCGCCCTCGTATGACGCTCTCCAGATCCCTCCAACGAGGGGGATCTGCTGCTCCCTCCGAGCAGGGACTTCCCATCCATCGCCTGCAATTAGATAATTTTTTTCAAAAAAAAAAAAAAAAAAAAAATTGACCGAAATAAAATTTCGGTCGGCCTAGTGCTGACCGAAATCGGATTTCGGTCGTAGTACGGTCGACCGAAATCGGATTCCGGTGAAATAGTTTCCGACCGAAATCGGATTTCGGTCATTACTAGGCCGGCCGAACAACTATTTCGGTCGAAAACTTCACGACCGAAACATGATTTCGGTCCGCCGGTGTCGCGACCGAAATCGGATTTCGGTCGCGACACCGGACGACCGAAATCATGTTTCGGTCGTGAAGTTTTCGACCGAAATAGTTGTTCGGTCGTGCCGTTTTTGCTCTAGTTCGCGTCCGATCAACCGTTTTCCGGCCTATTTCGATCCGTTTTCGACAATCTATCTAAATACGAATGAATATTACGACAATTTTCTTACCAATCGTGAGAGCACCCCCTTTCCCTTTCCCTTTCCCTTTCCCCGTTCCATTGCGATTTGCAAATTTTTCTGTTTTTTGTTTGATTTGGATGTGTGATTTGAAAAGTGTTGCGAACTAAAGGACTTTAAATAGAGAAATTCTATCTTTTTATTATATTTTAGCTTTTTAAATTATTTTAAATAACATAAGGGCAAAATAGTCTTTTTTCAGCCCTTTAGGGGGCGGTAACAAGTAAAAAGGGGGCGGTGAATAGCAATCCCCTTTTTCAAATCCCAGCTGTAATGAAAGCAACGACACGGTTGTCAACTTGCTGATTTATTTATTTATATTGTTTATAATAGATATCCCACTATTTTATAGATGTCATTTATTAGCCTGATAAAGTTGGTGGTCAAAAATATCAAATCGGCCCAGGCGTCGATTTTGCTATTACATTTGTTCTTATCTAAATTGATTGTTAATAAATGAGATATTTTTGTGCTCGCAAGGCGTCGGTGACCGTAATTTGTAGGTAATCTCTCTCACTATCAAACACACATTTTATTTTATCTTCCAAAATATTAAAATCCCCCGTCTTACTCTTTTAAACGAACACCTATCCTATATATTTTTAACTTTTATAAAAAAAGTTTTTCATTTTCTTCGTATCATTGTCTGTAGATTATTACCTCAAAACAACGAGCGCTGTTTCAATGGGTTATATTGCAGAGAAGATAGTGTCAGCTTTCCAAAGTACAACATATGCCATGGATATCGTTGTCAGCTTTTAATCTTATTGGATTGGGAAATGGGCAAAGATGATATGTACGAGTACGACCGTGTGTAGTTATAAAGAGAGCCATTAGATTCAGCGTCTTTACAGCAAATAATAGCTGCTTCTGTATTACGAGATAACATATACTACTGCTATTATATAATACAAGGTAATCAATTATTCCAATGTTTGACGGAAAATCATGAAAAATACTTATTTGGATCCCTCGAAAGCATATTGCCAAGTCTATTTATTTATTTGTTTATATTATAATTGTCATCATCGAGAGCTATGATATTCTTGATAACACACTATTAAAAGAATAATATAAATTTGCTGCCGACACTCTTGCCTTTGTTCAATCACTACCGTTAAGCTCGGACTCGTCGGCCCACCACATCCTCCACAATCATTCACTTAAAAGTAAAACGAAAGAAGAATCTTTCACATAATCCCCCATAGTATCCATCCTCACATTAATTTACAGTTCTTGATTTTTCTGAACCCTTGAGGAGACAGAATTATTACACAAATGTGAAAAGAAACAAAAAAGAAAACTATATCCTGTATCTATGACAGCCAACCTTACAATATTTTAATTTTCGGCATAAATTTCCCATGAAAAAAAAAGTAACAATTTAGAGTTCACCATATACCCCAGCTCATCCCCCACCACCACGCCATGTGATTGTGATGAGTAAGTGATGAGACAGCAGGCAAGCGGACATAATCGTAATTGGTATATATTAATTTAATTTAATTGATCGTCGACCTGAGTTTCCTTTTTTACCCTCGACTCAATACCGTAATACCCAACATACCACTTGACGAACTTCCTCAGGCCAGTCGCCAGGTCTGTGGTGGGCTTGTAACCGAAGTCTCTATACGCCTGGCTCACGTTAGCATGCGTGTACGGAACGTCGCCGTTTCGAGGCATTTTGATGACGTGTTTCTTGGCCTTGACGCCGAGCAAATTCTCCAAAATGCCCACTAGCCTGCCGACGGCGACCGGCGAGGTGTTTCCCAGGTTGTAGACGCGGAGCTGCGCCGGCGCCCGCTTCTTTCCTCCGCTTCCCGTGCTCTTCTCCGCCGTGTCTAGGGCGCCGAGGCACCCCTTCACTATGTCGTCGATGTACGTGAAGTCACGCGCCACCTCCTTGTGCTCGTCTTGGGTCACGTAGATGTTTATTCCCTTTCCCTGCGAATGATCGCTGGTTATGCTGTCGTATATTCGACTTCGTAAAATGCACGAATTTAACCGAAGTCAGTCAATACCTGCAAAATATCTTTGGTGAAGAAGAAATAAGCCATATCGGGCCGACCCCACGGGCCGTAAACGGTGAAGAACCTCAAGCCCGTGAGCGAAAGGCCGTAGATATGGTTATATGTGTGCGCAATCTCTTCGCCGGCTTTCTTGGTCGCGGCGTAGAGGCTCGCCGGCTGATCCGTACGGTCGTTTTCCGAGAACGGCACCTTCGTGTTCAAGCCGTACACGGAGCTCGAACTTGCCCAGACGGTCGCCGGCTGCGGGTCGGCGGACTTGGCAACTTCGAGCAGATTGACGAAGCCGGCGACGTTCGACTGGACGTACGATAATGGGTTCTGCATTGCGTATCTAACGCCGGCCTGGGCGGCGAGGTGGAGGACGTGGGAGAAGGGCACGACGTCGAACAGCTTAGTGAGGAGTTCCTTGTCGTTGATGTCTCCTTCGACGACAAAGATTTCGTGCCTTTTGAGCAGATTCTGGCGAGCCCTCTTTAGGGCTGGGTCGTAGTAGGAGTTGAAGTTGTCGAGCCCCAAAACTCCGTCGCCGCGTTTCTTCAGCGCCAGAGAGCAGTGGGATCCGACGAAACCGGCGGCGCCGGTGACCAGTACGGAGATCCCGTTTGGACGGCGTGGCGTGGCGGAGCGGCGGATTTGCTTCTCCCAGGCTGAACCTTCGCCGCCGTAGAGGGCCGAGGAAAGGAAGCTTCGATGGTGGATGTGGTGGTTGCTGGCGCTGGACGGCGACGAGTCTATCGGCGGGTGGTTGACCGTGAAGAAGAAGATGAGGAGCAAAGCGACGAGGAGGGTTACTCTGAAGAGGAGCTTCGACGATGCTTGGAGTAGCTTGGTGGTGTTTACACGGCGGAGATAGCTGTTGTAGCGTTCGAGCTTGGATGTGTCCGGCGGCGGAGAACTGCTGCTTAAGTGGTACTGCATTTTATTACCGCCGTTCATTTCTTGAATACGATGTGTACTTTTACTTTCTGATCACTGTGAATGAAGAGCGACAATCAATGGTTTTGTCTTAGACCGTACTATGATGATCATCTATGCAAGTACCGATCTTGATGGAGCTTGCATGGAAGACTGGATTTTTGATATTTTTTTTCTTTTTTTGTTTGAGAGTAAATTAAAAGGATCACTTGATTCTTCTTGTGTTGTGATCCTGAAGAGGGAAGGTTGAAGATGATTGGCTTATAAAGAAAACCACGAGCGGGCTATTTTATTCCTTTTTATATCTATTTATTTGTTTTCATATAGTTAATTAAATAGTTTTAGTAATTTTTTAATCATTTTATGTTTTTTCTTTTAATTACGTCAAGTGGGTGTCATGTCATTCTTCTTTGTCCAAATGGAACATGATGTGAGAACTTGTTCGGCATTGTTTATATTTGGACTCATTCATTACACCACGAATTATATGGTCTAATTAGTCATGGCATGCATGTTTACTCCTTTTATAAAAATACTAAATAACTGTATATTTTTAAATTAAGACGTATATATAATGTAGATTTGTTAATTACACACAATAGTATTAAAGGTCGAAGTTAGTTGGAGCCCACTTTCTCTTGCCTGTGTAGTCGGTCAATCTTTCGCGTACAGTTGGAAAGAATGATGGGATAAAATTACAAATGGGGCCCTTTGCTATAAATAATCTCACATTTGTCCCCCTCACATTTATTGTTTCTCTACTTTATAATCGCGGCATCGAATGCGAAGTGCCAGCTACTTTGCGGTGTGAGATTTATAGATAATAAATAACAAATAATAAAAATATTGTATGCCCATGTGAAGAAATACTAGTGAGAACACTCTTCTCTTCCTATTAATAATAATATTAATTCATATATTATATTTTGGTTTGTTATGGCAATTTACAAGTTGCGTAGAATTACGATTTCTAGATATTTTGCAGTGTGTCGCGGCAATAATAGAGGATTTTGGTGTGCGTGCGCGCATGGGTACTTTGAATTGTGAAACCATCGACAATATTGTTTTGATTTTTTAGATATAGATATTAATTTTTATCTTCTTTTTTTTTGTAACAAATAGTAACATTATTATTTTTAAATAACTAGATATTATTTTTATCTTCTTGTCTATTGTAACGAATAGTTAAGAATATGTTCCTTCTATAATATATAAGATAGATATGGTCGAGACTGCAGATCGTTGCGGCTATCACATGCTATAAGATTAAATGCAATATCCTACCATGGGTCGTTTGATATGATGTTAATGGATTACATGTGTATAAGTTATTGGTGTTTTTAAAGTTCAGGATCCCAGTTAAGTTTCATTTATAGTTCAGGACCTTGTCACAAATTTCTTAGGGTTAAAGGACCCGATACACTTAAGTGTTTTTGAGTACCACTTCATGGACCTGAAGTAACACTTCGTGGACCTGTAGTACCACTTCATGGTTCTGCAGTATCATTTCATCGTTCTGTAGTACCACTTAATTGTTTTGCATTACCATTTTATTGTTTTGCAGCACCACTTCTGTGCTCCGAAATAACACAAAACCATCGTCCGATACCAGTTCATATACACTGTATAACACCACCTTATCTCTAAATTTCATCCAAATCAGGTCCTGAACCCTAAAAAATTTCCGATAGGGTCCTGAACTAACATAAAACATCTTTTGGGGCTGACACGTAATTGCAACTAAGTTATTTGTATGGTTATGCAAGGACTTTGTTGATATTGTATTTTAATATGTTTGATATGCGTGTATTAATTATTTGTATAATTACATAAATTGTGTTTGATAGATGTGTTTGAGGTGTGCATATATATATATATATATATATATGCTGGTGTTGGCGCGCCACGTGGGTGCTGCCCGGCGGTACAGCCTGGCGGGGCTCGCCTGTCGCGCCTACTGGTGCCGCGCACCCGGCGGCGGTGCTCCGGCGAAGTCCGGCGGCGAGCTCCGGCGAGCGGCGGCGGTCTCCGGCGAGCGGCGGCGAGCTCCGGCGAGCGGCGACGGTGCTCCGGCGATGTCTGGCGGCGCTGGGCCAAGTGTCCGCGCGCCAGCTGATGAGGGCCGCGCGCGCTGATGAGGGCCGCGCGCTGATGAGGGCCGCGCGCTGGTGAGGGTCGCGCGCGCAGAGGATGCCGCGCGCTGAGAGGGCGAGCAGTGAAGGGGCCGCGCTCGAAGCTGCGTGCCTAGGCTGCTTGTTCGCCAAAGGGTCCCGTCCGCGCGCGCTGGGCAATGAAGGCTGCGAGGGAGTGCGCGCGCTGAGGTCGAGAGGCTACGCGACATACCTCGCACCAAGCCCAGCCCCGAGCCGCCTCAGCGCTGACAAGTCAGCCCTGGCCGTGTCAGAACGCGGCAGGACATCATTCAGCGCCAGGCTGCCCCATTGGCCGGGATGCTCAAGGGACGCCTTGGGCTCGAAGCCAGCTAGCCGTGGCAGCCCTAGCCCAGCCGTGCGCAGCAAGCTAAGCCAGGCCATGATGTCCGCCAGCGCCCACCTAGTGGCCGAGCTGCACTTGCGTCAGGCCATCATCACAAAGCTGCCGAGACTTGGCCACCAAGTCTGCCTAGCCATTGGCCGAGACTTCCAAGAGTCCCAGCCAAGCAACACGCAAAGCTGCCAGCCCCGCCAGCCTTTACTGCCTGCCAGGCCATCATCGCGCGCCAGCATCCGCAGCTGGCCAGCGCGCGCGGCCCACGCAGCCCGCGCAGGATTGGGCACTTGGCGCGGCAGCCCACTTTGAAGAACCTCAAGACCTCCTATAAATAGGCCACTCCTTAGCTCATTTTGTAAGGTTGGCGTCGAGAGTTCTTAAGTGATTTGCGTGTGCGTTTTAGTGTGAGTGTGCGCGTGTGTTAGCCGAGTCTTGTACAAGTCACGATAGTGTTGCGACACTTAGCTTGTATTCTCCCCAAATCTCTTGGGGCCCCCGATTACTTAGTTGAAATTGGGTTGGGAGTCTTCTCCCGTAATTCTTGTGTGAAGCGTTTGGTCGAGTTCGTTGATCTACTGTCACAACCCCGAAACACTTAGAAATTTTTTTTCGCGTTCTAAGGTCTCGCAAGTAACAGCGGCAACGACGTGGTATGGCCTAACCACGCCGCTAAGCCAAGTGCGGAATGATCGTAAGGTAGGGGAACTCTTTTACACGACTAAGGGGAGGGAAAGCTTAGGTTGCTTGTGTCTTTGTTAACTTCGAATTCACACCAACGAACTCGACCAAACGCTTCACACAAGAATTACGGGAGAAGACTCCCAACCCAATTTCAACTAAGTAATCGGGGGCCCCAAGAGATTTGGGGAGAATACAAGCTAAGTGTCGCAACACTATCGTGACTTGTACAAGACTCGGCTAAGACACGCGCACACTCACACTAAAACGCACACGCAAATCACTTAAGAACTCTCGACGCCAACCTCCCAAAATGAGCCAAGGAGTGGCCTATTTATAGGAGGTCTTGAGGTTCTTCAAAGTGTGCTGCCGCGCCAAGTGCCCAATCCTGCGCGGGCTGCGTGGGCCGCGCGCGCTGGCCAGCTGCGGATGCTGGCGCGCGATGATGGCCTGGCAGGCAGCAAAGGCTGGCGGGGCTGGCAGCTTTGCGTGTTGCTTGGCTGGGACTTTTGGAAGTCTCGGCCAATGGCTAGGCAGACTTGGTGGCCAAGTCTCGGCAGCTTTGTGATGATGGCCTGACGCAAGTGCTGCTCGGCCACTAGGTGGGCGCTGGCGGACATCATGGCCTGGCTTAGCTTGCTGAGCACGGCTCGGCTAGGGCTGCCACGGCTAGCTGGCTTCGAGCCCAAGGCGTCCCTTGAGCATCCCGGCCAATGGGGCAGCCTGGCGCTGAATGATGTCCTGCCGCGTTCTGACACGGCCAGGGCTGACTTGTCAGGGCCTAGCCTGGTGTTGGCGCGCCACGTGGGTGCTGCCCGGCGGTACAGCCTGGCGAGGCTCGCCTGTCGCGCCTACTGGTGCCGCGCACCCGGCGGCGGTGCTCCGGCGAAGTTCGGCGGCGAGCTCCGGCGAGCGGCGGCGGTGCTCCGGCAAAGTCCGACGGCGGTCTCCGGCGAGCGGCGGCGGTGCTCCGGCAAAGTCCGGCGGCGAGCTCCGGCGAGGTCCGGCGGCGAGCTCCGGCGAACGTCGGCGGTGCTCCGGCGAGCGGCGGCGAGCTCCGGCGAAGTCCGGCGGCGGGTGCTCCGGCGCTGTCTGGCGGCGCTGGGCCAAGTGTCCGCGCGCCAGCTGAGGGTGCCGCGCGCGCTGATGAGGGCCGCGCGCTGGTGAGGGCCGCGCGCACTGAAGGTGCCGCGCGCTGAGAGGGTCGCGCGGCATCCTATGCCGCGCGCTGACGAGGGGCGCGCGCGCAGAGGATGCCGCGCGCTGAGAGGGCGAGCAGTGAAGGGGCCGCGCTCGAAGCTGCGTGCCTAGGCTGCTTGTTCGCCAAAGGGTCCCGTCCGCGCGCGCTGGGCAGTGAAGGCTGCGAGGGAGTGCGCGCGCTGAGGTCGACCCGCATGGTGCCGTTCCCATGCGAAGGGGCGCGCTGGACAGCGCGCGGGCGGGCACCGAGGATGTGCCCACCCAAGCGGTCGGGACTTAGCGTCCGGCCACCGTTGACCCCCGGTCAACGGTCAACGCCAGTCAATTCCTTGACAATCCTCCCCCGGTTAAGCCGTCGACGCCCTCGTCGACTTCGGGACTTGTTGTGGGGAAAGGCCTTTGTAGGCGTGGCGTGGTCCAGCTCAAGGGTCCTGCCAATGTCCCCTGGTCGAGGTGGCTGCTTGGGCAGCCAAGCTGGAACGGGCGCGTCGCAACGCGCTGAGGTTGGGCTTCCAAGGCAGGGCGGACTGGGCCTAGACGCGGCCAGCGACGAGTCAGCTGGCCCAGCAGAGACGAGGCAGGGCGGCATGGGCGCCAGCTGGAAGGCTGCGCAAGAGGCCTCGTCCTCGTAGTCGTAGGCGTAGTCCGTGATCTGGTCGGGCACTTGGTAGTGCCCACGGATGAAGCCGGGCTGCTGTTCGTCCGCGATGAGCAGCCCTCCCAAGTATGGCACGAGGTTGACCTTGGCCGACATGAGGAACTCCATGCCCAAGACGATCTCAAAGTCTTGGAGGGGCATGGTGACAAACTCCTGGATGTCGAGGTAGTGGCCGACGCGTAGCGTGGCCGAGGTCTTTCCTCCGACGGTCTGGACTTGGTTCACCGTCTTGACCCTCGACTCGTGAGGATGGATCGGCAGTCCAAATCGCCATGCCGTGCTTAATGCCATGAAGTTATGGGAAGCGCCCGAATCCACCATGGCCATGACTCGCCTGTTACCAATATAGCACGGGACGTACATAAGCTTATGCTTACCTCCGCGGCCTTCTTGAAGCGCGAGGAGCTGCAGCTGGTTGGCTTGCGGCGTGTCGGACGTGGATGGCTTCTGGGCGGTCGCGTCGAGCTTGGCGACGTCGATGTCATTAAGTAGGGCAGTGACGGTGTTGACGGCCGACTTTCTGGGGCATTCGAACCACCTATGTCCCTGGCCGCAGAAGTGGCAGCGCGTCTGCCCGGCGTTCCCTTCCGCCGTCTTCTGTCCCGTCTTTGCGCCTCCTTGGCCTTGACCTTGGCTTAGGTTTTGGCCCTTCTTGCCTCGCCCACCCCTCCTTCCTCTGCCCTTGCCATCACCTTTAGGTGGCTTGGAGTCGCCTTTAGGTTGTGCCTGAGGCGGCTCGGGGCTGGGCTTGGTGCGAGGTATGTCGCGTAGCCTCTCGGCCTCCGCAATGGCCGTATTGAGGTCCGGGATGTGGCGTCCGGCGAGCTGGTTCTGGGCCCATGAGCTGAGCCCCTTCATGAAGTCGTACAATTTGTCCGACTCGGAGATGTCCTTCGTATCCATCAACAAGAGCTGAAAGCTTTTCACGTATTCGTGGATGGAGCCGGTTTGACGAAGGGCGCGAAGCTTGTCCCGGGAATGATAGAGGTCGAACTGTGGGAGGAAGTTGGCGCGGAGCTCGGCTTTGAGCTCGTCCCACGTGTCGATTCTGCCTTGGCCCGTTTCGAGGGCTTCCCTCTTCTTGGTTCGCCACCAAAGCTTCGCATCGCCGATTAAGAATCGGGTGGCGAGAAGAACGCGGTCTCCTTCCGCGGTTTGGGCCGCCTCGAAGTACTCTCGAGGTCATTGATGAAGTTCTCTAGATCCTTGGCGTCGCGCGTGCCATTATAGGTCTCGGGCTCGGGCAGTTTCAGTCTCGAGCTTGGGGTTGCTTCACCTTTGGCCAACATGGTCTTAAGGAGTCGTAACTCAGCCTCCGTTTCTACACGGTGGCGATCTGCGGCGTCGACGTCTTCGCGCAAGGTCTGAATGGCTGCTTGCATGCCGAGGAGTTGGCTCATGCCTTCGGGCATTTTCTGCTTGAGCTCGTCGATCACGTCCTGGAATTCGCCGAGTCGAGTCTCCATGGCGCTGATGCGGGGGCGGAGTGCGGTGTACACCTGGACTGTTTCGGTGTTGGTCTCCACGGTTGGGACCTCAGTGTGTGCCGGTATGTCTTCCATAGCTTTGCTCGTAGTCGGAAAAGTTGGTGTTGGATTCGTCCTTCCTTGTAAACGCGGCTCTGATACCAATCTACTGTCACAACCCCGAAAGATTGTCAAGGAATTGACTGGCGTTGACCGTTGACCGGGGGTCAACGGTGGCCGGACGCTAAGTCCCGGCCGCTTGGCTGGGCACATCCTCGGTGCCCGCCCGTGCGCTGTCCAGCGCGCCCCTTCGCATGGAAACGGCACCATGCGGGTCGACCTCAGCACGCGCACTCCCTCGCAGCCTTCACTGCCCAGCGCGCGCGGACGGGACCCTTTGGCGAACAAGCAGCCTAGGCACGCAGCTTCGAGCGCGGCCCCTTCACTGCTCGCCCTCCTAGCGCGCGGCATCCTCTGCGCGCGCCCCTCGTCAGCGCGCGACCCTCTCAGAGCGCGGCACCTTCAGTGCGCGCGGCCCTCACCAGCGCGCGGCCCTCATCAGCGCGCGCGGCACCCTCAGCTGGCGCGCGGACACTTGGCCTAGTGCCGCCAGACAACGCCGGAGCACCCGCCGCCGGACTTCGCCGGAGCACCGCCGCCGTTCGCCGGAGCTCGCCGCCGGACCTCGCCGAAGCTCGCCGCCGGACTTTGCCGGAGCACCGCCACCGCTCGCCGGAGACCGCCGCCGCTCGCCGGAGCTCGCCGCCGGACTTTGCCGGAGCACCGCCGCCGGGTGCGCGGCACCAGTAGGCGCGACAGGCGAGCCTCGCCAGGCTGTACCGCCGGGCAGCACCCACGTGGCGCGCCAACACCAGGCTAGGCCCTGACAAGTCAGCCCTGGCCGTGTCAGAACGCGGCAGGACATCATTCAGCGCCAGGCTGCCCCATTGGCCGGGATGCTCAAGGGACGCCTTGGGCTCGAAGCCAGCTAGCCGTGGCAGCCCTAGCCGAGCCGTGCTCAGCAAGCTAAGCCAGGCCATGATGTCCGCCAGCGCCCACCTAGTGGCCGAGCAGCACTTGCGTCAGGCCATCATCACAAAGCTGCCGAGACTTGGCCACCAAGTCTGCCTAGCCATTGGCCGAGACTTCCAAAAGTCCCAGCCAAGCAACACGCAAAGCTGCCAGCCCCGCCAGCCTTTGCTGCCTGCCAGGCCATCATCGCGCGCCAGGGTATATATATATATATATATATATATATATATATATATGGGTTAGTGATACACACTCATAACCAACTTAGGGATGGATATGCATATACAAGCCCTATAACCAATATACTTGTAATAGGTGTGTATAGCAAGACATGTATGACTATACATAGATAACAAACACGAGATAACTTATTCGTGCACATCCCATAACCACATATACACACATATCAAACAAGCCGATCATGTGTAATAAAAAGTTACCTTATATACATATTATTATAGACTATCTCAACGAGAATATTATGTGATTAGTAATTAATCTGAGTTGTCGGCCAAATATAACAAATCTTCTTTTTCACTTACGAAAAAAAAACTATATAAATGATCGAATGAATCACTAATCATTTCAAAATATTCAACGAAAAAATATTCATGCCAATAATATGACCCTCGAAAGTCCACATGGGCTGTTCACCTTGAAAATCATGACAAACCCTATTCTTTATTTAACTTTATGCAGAACCGTCAACAGAAATTTCAAACTTATGAATGTTCCCATTATAAATTTAATTCCATGTCAGTGAACACATTTTATTTAATGGTACTTTAGTTCAGAGATGAAACGAAAATATGCAAACCAGCGGCACCGACCCATGACATTGACAGCATCGTTTTATTTGATTTTAAATAGAAAGAAAAATTAAATGATTACTATAGAAGTTCAGTTTTGTCTCTGGCATTTATTTGGTGTTTAGCGGAGACCGCATGGAAGTTTCCGGGAAATGTTACTTTTTTTTAAGGCCATGCATATTACTCTCATTGATAATTGTAGAGCTGTTAAAACGGGCCGACGGGGCGGGCCGGTCTGTAGCCCGCCACTGGTGGGTCGGACGCGGGCAAGCCTGCCTAATTTTTTAAAAAATAAAAAAGGAAGAAATAATAAAAAAAAGGAAAAAATGAGAAAAAATAATAAAAAAATAGAAAAAAATAATAAGGAAAAAATATAAAATTAAAAAATTCAACTTGAAAAATATATATAATTTAATCAACTTTTTAATATTAATTGTTTATGTTATTACAAACTCAAAATATCAAAATCAATATGATTTATTTATAAATCTTATTATTTAGTATAATTATAATATATTATTTTTTGGCGGGCCTGGGCGAGCAGGCCCGCCCTTGGCAGGCCGAAAAATTAACAGCCCGCCCATCCACTTCGGCGAGGCGGGGTGGGGCGGGGCGGGCGCGAGCCCGTTTGACAGCTCTATATTGGGAAATTTATATATTTTACTCGGTTGTCGATTTTAGGTTAGTATAATACAAATACAATTTAATCACCTAAATTATTTAATGTCCCCGATTATTTTTCCACGATTCAACCGATTGAATGAGACTTGCATCTATTTTTTAAAATTGAAAATGATTGAATGAGACTTCTTTCAAGCAATCCATTCACTACTCACATGGTTGGCTTTCAATCGTTATTGGTTGGTCACAAATGTCATCCTCCTAATTTTAGCCATGTAACTGCACATGCATTATATTTATTACATAAATATGAATGCCTTATGTTGGAACCCATTAAAAAGAAACAGAGAATTCACAAATGCATTTCTCCGTCTTCATTGTGGATATCAAAGAGTGCAAAATAGAATGAACATCTGTCATCATAAATGCAATCAAAGGCTTGATCGAGATTGAAAAAGATATTTGGCGTACTTTTTCTTTTATATCTTTCTATTTTATTAAGCCCTTACCCTTAGAGTAACCGTCACATGCCAATTTGGTGTGTCAATTTCTGAATCAATAATAATAAAAAAAAAGTAAAAACAACTCACAACGTTCTAACTTCTAAGTAGGCTACATCACGTTCTTCCAAAAAAAAATCTGCCAACTCAAAAAAAAAATGCCTATTCTATTTTTAGGAGAATACATATTTTTCAAACTAAATATAAAAATCAAACTTCAAACAAACGAACCAATTTCTATTTTCATGCACACACATAGGGTGCCCCACCTATACTAGTTATGAATTAATCAAGCGGCATGATAGGACAATTGCATTGCATTATCAAAAGGTTACTACTTACCAAAGGATTGTTTGATACTAATGGGATTGTTGTGTAATGGTATATATAGCCTGTAAATCTGTAACTGAAAAATTCCAAATGGGCCAATAACATTATTGGGCCAAATGTGGAACTAAGCATCACATTATATAGGCCTATTAAGTTTTTTAGCCCAACCAAAGGGCCCTTCTAAGTTTTTTGGGAGGAAAGGGAAAAGGAAAAAACAAAAAGAAAAAAAAAAAAAAAGAAAATCCCCCTCTCGATGTTCGATGAAAGCGCTACTTGTTCGAGTGCTTCCCTCTAAAACCCTTCTCCCTCGCTCTTCTTCAGCTCCCTTTTCTGCGTTAGGGGATGCTTTGTTGTGAGCTGATTCACTTGTTAGTTTAACTTGTTTTACCTGCAACAATTTCGTAAGATAATAAAAGTAACAGAGGAGCTCAAAGATGAGTACCGTTGATAAAATGTTGATTAAAGGGATCAGAAGCTTTGACCCGGAGAACAAGAATGTCATCACCTTCTTCAAACCCATGACTCTGATCGTCGGTCCCAACGGTGCCGGGAAAACGGTATATTTACTTGATTTATTTTCTTTTCTTTTTTTTTTTTTTTTGTGAAATGGGTGTTGTAATTTGTGCTGCTGAAGATATCCAGTTAATTCTTCTTATATATGTTTTCCCGGGAGCTTCGTAGTGCAGCTAAGTTACGCTTTCATTAACTACTTCGATCACGGTATTATGGTCATCATTGATTCGTCAATTGAGATGGGTTTCTTCAAGTATATATATATGTATATATCTGGCAAAGCTGTTAACGACATTTTGTATATCCTTTTTCGTTCCATTATGTGTTATAACTGGATGATGGGTTGTCTCTGTTCTTCCCAGATTTTTGGGTGGGGCATTGTTATTGTATGTCGTGCTTACAAGATGTGAGTTTTTTTTTTTGGCTTAGTAGTTCGGTGATTCATAATGTTCATTACAGATTTCATTCATTGATAAACTAGTGTGAAGAAAGAGGGTTCAAATCGTTTGGTTGCTGTCTAGATGTTACTTCCTCTGCTTCAATAGACAAATCCTGATAGTTTCTGTTAGTTTTCGAAGTTAACCTCACATAAGATACAAATGTAACCTTTTCTTCTTCATGCAGACTATTATCGAGTGCTTGAAAGTTGCTTGCACTGGTGAATTGCCTCCAAATGCACGGTCGGGTCACAGCTTCATCCACGATCCTAAGGTATATATTTGTATTATCACATATATGTTTATTTGCTTGATTAGATTAGCATTAAGCAAAGCATGCATGTAATAGTTGTTTAAGTTTTGCTGACAATGATCCTTCCTAGGTGGCTGGAGAGACAGAGACTAAGGGGCAGATAAAGCTGAGGTTTAAGACAGCTGCTCGGAAAGACGTTGTCTGTATACGGTCATTTCAGCTTACGCAAAAGGCTACAAAAATGGAATACAAAGCAATCGAATCTGTGCTCCAAACCATAAATCCCCAGACTGGAGAGGTATAAGCCATATTTTGATAAAGAATAATCGTAGGCAACAAATTTTACACCATTGAACTTCTGAGAATCATGTGAAATATAAGTTTTATAAAAATATCTAGTCACTTAAAAAAGAATATTTTGTTTCCAAGTGACAGAAAGTTTGCCTAAGCTATCGATGTGCTGATATGGACAGAGAGATTCCTGCTCTCATGGGTGTGTCCAAGGCTATTTTAGAGAATGTGATTTTTGTTCACCAAGACGAGGCAAATTGGCCATTGCAGGATCCATCGACGTTGAAGAAAAAGTTTGATGATATATTCTCTGCGACTAGGTACCTGATCTTTAATAATTAATTCATTTTGATGAAGTAGTCCTCTTTTCCATTATCTACACTATATTTTCGTCTTTTGGATGATACTTGAAACACCTACAATAAGTAGAAGGATTACCTTCTTTTTCAACGTTCAACTAGTTCATCCTAAATTCATCCAGTGGAAAATATATATCAAGTTGCTTAAGAACAAGTTTGATTTTCAAGCGTTGCTAAAAAATGAAAGAAAAAGTAACTATTATTTGTTACTGGGCAGACTGTTGGTTATTTACTGATTTTACTCACGGGAGAAGTCATGCACGTATGTTATATGCCACTTGCCACCAAATAAGCATTAATGTTCTCTTTGTATGTTGCAAAGCCTATTTTTGGTCGATTTGCTTGGCATCTCAGTTGTATCATTTTCCAATTTGTTGTCTTCCAAGGTACACAAAGGCATTGGAGGTTATCAAAAAGCTGCACAAGGATCAAACGCAGGAGATTAAGGCATATAAACTGAAATTGGAGCACTTACAGACCCTTCGAGATGCTGCTTTTAAGGTTTTTGTTGATTGTATTGCCACCTACTATGTGATCGTGGTTTTAGTTTGTTGTTTATGAATATTCGATTTGATGAATTTGTAAGGTAGTGTTTGTTGATTAGAGAATTGGTTCCACTTTCCTAATTATTTCTTATGTTTACGATGAGTTATGACAGTATAATTCTCATGTAAGATAATCGGTGCATTTTGTTCAGCTGAGGGAGAACATCATGCAAGACCAAGAAAAAACAGAAACATTAGATGGTCAAATTCAGGAACTTGAGATTCAAGTACGGGATATTGATAAAGAGATTAATCAAACTGAAGTAGTGTTGAAAGACCTACAAAAACTACAAGGTCAGATAGCTACGAAGTCTGGGGAAAGAAAATCCAAGTACGAGGAATTGCAAAGGCGCTATGCAGCACTTACCGAGGAAAATGAAGGTATACTATCTTCAATATGTGCCTTCATAAATCAAATAAAGAGTATACCATTTCTTCTTTCTTTTTCTCCACATCCACTCCAGACACTGATGAAGAACTAAATGAGTGGAAATCAAAGTTCGATGAACGAATAGGAATATTGGAATCCAAGATTAGCAAGCTATCAAGAGAAAAGTCAGATATAGATAATAAAAGCCGTGTTCTCAAAGATGTAATTGAAGGAACCCGGCCAGAGATTGCCAAACTTCAAGCTGCGGCTGATGTAATCTCCATCTCTTTGCCCATGCTTTTCTGCCTCATGCATAATATGTGTGTTGATGAATTACTGATCTTCCTCTTCTTTCATACGATTTTCAGGATCATTTGTCCTTGAAGAATGAAAGAGACTTCACCATTCGAGGGTTATACCGAAAGCATAATATAGGTTCTCTACCAAGTGATCCATTCAGTGACGAGGTTGCTAATGACCTTGCTAATCGCATTCAGTCAAAGTTGAATGATCTCAACAAGGACTTGCAGGAAAAAAAGGTACTCATCCCTCAAACTTTGATTTCCGACTTAATTTTGTTTCCATATCTCTTTATCTCCATCTGACTATCATCTCTCACTTTTTGTATTAGAAATCCAATGAAGTTGAACTTAGGGCAGCATTTGACAAGTACATGCATGCTAATAATCGTTGGAAAGCTATTGAGGCCCAAAAGGAGGCTAAAGAGGACACACAGGTTTTTTTTTTTTTATTGATATGAGTGCTGCTATTATCCATGAACTACTTTAATGTTAAAAATTATGGTTGCTTTTCCCACAAACTACTTTTATATTCGGTTTAGACTGGCATTTTGAAACGTGTTCAAGAGAAGGAGGGTGAGCGTGATTCTTTTGAAGCTCAAATATCTGCGATTGATGTCGCATTGATCGATGAGAGAGAAAAGAACATGGTAATTGTTTACTGCTTTACTTACTGAAATGCATTTTCGTTTGGTAGCTGATGTTTCCTTGCATGCAGCAAGTTGAAGTGGAAAGAAGAGCTAATCGACTTGCGACAAAAGAGTTCGAGTCACATATACGACAAAAGCAACTTGAAATATTTAATTTGGATCAAGAAATCTCGGTCCTTAGCATGGAAAGAGATTCCCTGAATGCTGACTCGCATGACAGAGTTGTACTTTCACTAAAGAAAGCAGAGTTGGAAAACCACAAAAAGAAACACAGAAGAATGTAAATTATCTACTTTTTGTCATATAATTATTTATGTCCGAAATATTGATCTCCATCGGACTATTTTGCAGAGTTGATGAGTGTAAGGATAAAATTAGAGGGGTATTGAAAGGCAGGATTCAAGGGACAAGGATTTGAAAAGTGAAATTATTCAGGTTCACAGGTATTGATCTATCATTTATTATTTCAAATCTGTAAAGTGCCAAGTTTTTTGTTACAAACAAGCAATTACCACTTCACACTTTTTCTGTTTTCCTTAAACTAAAAAACTAAAAAATTTGGCATTGAAATTGAAGCCTAATCATTAGTCCTTCCCAATTTCTTGATGTTTGTCTCCTGTTACAGTTCCCTCAGGAAAGAGTATAATGATTTGGAAAAGAAGGCTGATGAAGCCAGAAATGAGGTTACTACGTTAAACTTGAAAATGCAGGAAGTCAACAGCAGTTTATCGAAACTGCACAAAGATCGGGAATGTAAGCTACTGAAAATCACAAGCAGTGTACTGTCATGATTGTAATAGAGCCATTCCTTCTGTTTCATTATATTACATGAGTAGTATTGCCAACTTTCGAATTCTATTTTTTCGCAAACTGGATTTCATTTTCTTCGTGTCTGTTCTTTATTTTGAGTAACGGATGTCATATTATACGTGCAGCAAGGCAGAGATTTATTGAAGGTAAGGTTCAATCACTGGACCCAAAGTCGGGTGGCATCGAGTCTTATCCTAAAATACTGGACACTGCCAAAGAGAAAAGAGATGTCCAAAAAAGGTACCCCATTTGATGTTAACATCGACGGTGCTCTTGCATGCATTATTAACATAATTTATTTAAGTTAACAGTAATCTTCATTTGCAGTAAATACAGCATTGCTGATGGCATGAGGCAGATGTTTGATCCATTTGAACAAGTTGCTCGGGCTAACCATATTTGTCCTTGCTGTGAGAGACCTTTTTCGTCAACGGAAGAAGATGATTTTGTTAAAAAGGTTCCTATCCCAAAGTTTACGTTGACGAGAAATGTCTTTTAACTAATGAGGCCTAGCTTGAGATGTCTATGTATTAATTGCAGCAAAGAGTAAAAGCTACAAGTACAGCTGAGCATATGAAAGTATTGGCCATGGACTCGTCAAATGCTGAATTCCAATTTCAGCAATTGGACAAACTCCGTGTAGTCTATGAGGAATATGTCAGAATTGGGAAGGAACAGATTCCTCTTGCTGAGAAGAACCGGAATCAGTTGAAAGAAGAATTGGATCAAAAGAATCAGGCCCTTGATGATGTATAAGTTTTTGTCTCGTCTCTTATTTTCTTTTATCTTTCCGTGTGCTTATCAGGGCCTGTTCTCTTCATATTATTCTCTTAGGATAGCCTGTAGACAGTTTCATTGTCACTGTTTTCAATATATAAATTTTATCCCAATTGGTTGTCAATCATGTAAATTAACCATGACGTTAAAGTCTCAGTCCTGCGTGGCGTTATCATCTACCTGCAGGTTCTTGGTGTCTTGGCTCAAGTGAAAGCCGAAAAGGATTCTGTTGATGCCTTACTACAGCCTATAGAAACTGCTGATAGGCTGTTCCAGGAGATTCAAGCCTTGCAGAGACAAGTGGATGAATTGGAAAACAAACTTGATGTTCAAGCACACGGTGTCAAATCCCTGGAAGATATTACGTCGGAACTGAAAAATTTGGAGAAAAATAGGTTCTCAATGTTATTTATCTCGATTTAACTGGATTAATTAATTTTGTCCCTTCATTTCCAATTCTTAAAATGAGATTGTTTGTCAAACAGTTAAAATTGTCACACTAAATCCGAGTACCTTACATCTTCTGCTACAATTGTTGCATCCTAAATATGTCCGTCTTTTAATTTCAGGACTACATTACGTGATGAAGTGGATGACTTAAGAGTTCAACAGCTGACCATGGAAAAGGATTTGTCAGCTTTTCAATTGCGGTGGAATAGTGTTAGAGAGGAAAAGATTAAGGTCGCAAATATATTATCGAACATTAAAAGAACAGAGGAGGATTTAGATCGTTTGGCTGAAGAGAAAGGCCAAGTTGAACTTGATTTGAAGGTAATTTAACTCTATGATGCCCTGTATTCGTTGGCCATAGATATCTGTGACCCAGAGTACAGTTTCACTAGTTCCTTCCAACAATTCAATGAATATGTATTTTATGTATTTCTCAGCATTTGGCAGAGGCTCTTGGGCCATTATCGAAGGAGAAAGAGAAGCTGCTTGACGAGCATAACCATATGGAAGCCAAGCTTAATCAAGAATATGAATTGCTTGTTGACAGATATCGGAAAAATGAAAAGGAAGTTGATGAGATGCTCAATATTTTCTCTAAAATTGAAGAGTATGTATCCCTTCGGCGGAACATGTCTTTCTCTTACGCGCATCTCACCCATTGTTTGATAATTTGGATCTCATTTCAGATATAATAAATTAAACAAGGGAGAGAGATTGAAAGCACTACAAGAAAAGCAAACAGGGTCGGAATCCGAGCTAAGAAACTGCGAAACCAGAATGGATGAACTGTCAAAAGAGTTGGATAAGAGTAAAGAACTTACCAGGAATCAGGTAGAATTGAGGCGCAATATCGAGGAAAATTTAGACTACAGGAAATTAAAGGCTCAAGTGGATGGGCTGACAAGAGATATCGAACAGCTTGAAGAGAATGTAATGAAGATTGGTGGTATTCCCAAAATCGAATCAATGCTTCTTAAGCTGGCACAACAAAGGGATGCTGTCCTAACAGAGGTTTTAAAATTACTTTCCTGATCAATCCGATGCTTTAACATATCACAAGATAAATATTCCAAAAACTTGATATCTGCTTGTCGCCTTATTCTATTGGTGACCTGATTTGCTGAAGCACGAATGTTGGTTACTGAAATGATGTGTTCAGTTTTCATTTGCAGTACCGTTATGTTGATTTTTGCTATGATGCGTCTTAGGCCTTACTGAAACCGTTATTAACTGCCCCATCCATTATCTGTTTCTCACTGTCATTGCTTATAATTCTTACGAGTTCTTTATGGCAGCTGAATAAGCACCGCGGCACTTTATCTGTTTACAAGAGCAACATTGATCGGAATAAAGTAGATCTTAAGCAGACACAATACAAAGACATCGACAAGCGGTATTTCGATCAGCTAATTCAGCTAAAGGTAATTTTTCAATTTCCTTTTCCCCAATCCCAACCCTTCCATGCAGAAATGAAAATGACAAATGTATAGATTGTTCTAGAATTGTATTCTTCATTTCTCAACAGACGACTGAGATGGCAAACAAGGATTTAGACAGATATTATAAAGCACTTGACAAGTAAGCCTTGACGATTGAGTTTTCCCTTTTCAAATATCTGTTCTGTGAGTTGTCATGGGAATGTTGAGGTTATTTATCAACCTCCACATTTGTACATGACACACTAAACAACGGCAGACATACGTGTGATTCTTTATATTCATTCGTTCCAAAATTTTGACGTTTCAGAGCTCTAATGCGTTTCCACACAATGAAAATGGAAGAGATCAACAAAATAATAAGGGAACTGTGGCAGCAGACGTACAGGGGACAGGATATCGATTACATTAGGATTCATTCAGATTCTGATGGTGCCGGCACTCGTTCTTACAGCTATAAGGTAATATAGCATACTTTTCTTTATGTTCTTATTTCGTAATCCATTATACACGATCATTATCTGAATATTTACTCCCAATTGCACACCTTACAACTGGTTATGAATTCAGGTTCTCATGCAAACCGGCGATACAGAACTGGAAATGAGGGGGAGATGTAGTGCTGGTCAAAAGGCAAGAATTTATCAAATTAGAACATGATAATACACTGAAGAAACTATTAATTTCCACTTTCTTCCTCCACTTCCCATTTCCAGGTACTTGCTTCACTTATCATAAGATTGGCACTAGCTGAAACTTTCTGCCTCAACTGTGGAATACTTGCGCTCGATGAACCAACAACGAATCTCGATGGCCCCAATTCTGAGAGCCTCGCTGCCGCTCTTCTCAGGTGTGTGGCAACCCACGAACAACTATTGCAAGATTTCGTTGTATGATCTCTTTTCCTTCGATTATTTTATCAGGATAATGGAGGACAGGAAAGGCCAAGAGAACTTTCAGCTAATCGTAATTACCCACGATGAGAGGTTTGCTCAACTTATCGGGCAGCGTCAGCATGCTGAAAAATACTACAGAATCTCAAAAGATGACTAGTAAGCTTCGCCTTCACCTTCACCTTCTTGTCTTTACTTGTTGGCCTCTTTTCTACATCTGAAAGTTTTCATTTTCCTTAATTTGCAGTCAACATAGCATTATCGAAGAACAAAAGATATTCGATTGAGATCGTACTGCTTATGCTCGATCACGGTGGAGGCGTTTGCTTTCTTCCATTTTATGTAATTACCATATTCGGCCAACGGTGTTATGTGCTGCAGTTTTCGAAATGAGAAAGGAGATAATTATTGCTAGAACAGATCGCTCATGCTTAGTTTTGCAAATAGAGAGAATACATCAATGAATGCCTTAAAGGGGGCCTTCAGAAAGTAAAACAACAACGAGGAACAAACACTAAGAAAAGCAAAAGCATATCGATTGATTAAAAAAGACTGATATTTAGTCCTTGTACTTCATCTCTGACATCTTAAATCCAGGCATGTCAAAGGAAGATGCGAACTTCTCCACATCAGCCTTTAGTTCTTCAATGTCTTTGTTGTCGACCAAGCCTTTGTTGAAGTCCTTCAACAGCTTACCGTGTTCTTTCTGTATCTTCAAGGTGAGAGACACCGCTCGGTGGAGGAATTCGCCGATCTGCTCGAAGTCTTTTTCCAACAAACCTCTTGAAGTCATCGCAGGCGTACCTGCAATACAAAGTCTCGTTAAGACATCTACTGAACACAAAAACTTCGACGAATCAGCACAGAAAAAAAATTCTTACCAATGCGAACGCCTCCAGGAGCCAAGGCACTGCTGTCACCGAAAACGGCGTTCTTGTTCACAGTAATGTTACAAAGGTCGCAGAGCTTCTCTACCTTATTTCCTGCAAAACAGAGAAAGAAAAACGAATCAAATGAAAATTCGAAAGCCATCAGCGAATGACGAGGCGCTTACCAGTCAACCCAAGAGGACGAAGATCCCACAAAACCAAGTGGTTCTCAGTTCCACCAGTCACAAGGCTGTAACCTTTGCTCATCAGATAATTTCCCAGGGCAACAGCGTTTGCCCTGACTTGCTTGGCGTAGGCCTTGAATCCGGGGGAAATCGCCTGCTTCAAAGCCACTGCAAGAGCGCCGATCTGGTGATTGTGGGGACCGCCCTGAAGTGAGGGGAACACGGCAAAGTTTATCTTGTCCTCGAAGTCGTACACGGCGTCTTCAGGCTGGCCCTTCTTGGGCGGCTTCGGCCCTTTTCTGTAGAAGATCATTCCCGCCCGTGGACCCCTCAGACTTTTGTGGGTCGTCGTCGTGACAATGTCGCAGTACTCGAAAGGATCAGCTGCTTCCTGAAAAAACGAAGAAACACAGGGAACGTCAACTGGGGAAGACGAGCATGTTGATTGTTTCAGTTGATCTAGTTAACCTAACAATGACCACTGAAGCAGATCTCCAATGCAATGCAACACAGGAATATCGAGAAAAAGCAGAGTACGAAATCCATCTGAAAGCACATACCTGAGCAGCCACAAGCCCGCTGATGTGCGCCATATCACACAGCAAAAGCGCCCCAACTTTATCAGCCACCTCCCTAAACCTCTTATAGTCCCAATCCCTAGGGTACGCACTCCCACCACAAATAATCAACCTCGGCCTGAAATCCGACGCCTTCTCCTCCAACCTGTCGTAATCGATGTACCCAGTCTTCGGATCCACCTTGTAAGGCAAGCTCTCGAAGTAAATCGAGGTCGCGCTTATCTTCTTCCCACCAGAAGTGTAGTACCCATGGGTCAAATGCCCGCCCGAAGGCAGATCCAATCCCATTATCCTGTCGTGAGGGTTCAGAACCGCCGTGTACGCCGCGAAGTTAGCAGGAGATCCGCTGTACGGCTGGACGTTGACGCCCCATTTGGCCGGATCGAGTCGGTACGCCTGGAGCGCGCGTGAGCGCGTGAGGTTCTCGATCTCGTCTATGAACTCGTTTCCGCCGTAGTATCGGTTCCCCGGCATGCCCTCCGAGTACTTGTTGGTCAGGGCGCTTCCCAGAGCTTCGATCACGGCGAACGACGTGAAGTTCTCCGACGCTATCAGCTCGATCCCACGGCATTGGCGGCGCTTCTCCTTCTCGATCAGATCGTGGATGTCTGGATCGATTTCGGATAGGGAAGTGTTGCCCCAAGACGAAACTGAATCCATTTCTTCGTTTTTCTTCCTTACTTCAAAGGAGAAACGAACTGAGATAGATTTGGATTACGAGAGAGATATAATATGAGGGTGGTGGTGGGTGAGCTCTACAAGTCCGTAGATTTGGATGGTTTATAAAGAAGGTGGCGTGGTGTGGAAAAGGACCATAATAACCTTGCGGTTGTTGGAGACGAGCGATCTTCAATGTCTTTCTTTGCATAACCTATATTGATTTGAAAATAAGATTCGTATTCCTTTTTTTCCCTCTTTCGAGTGGGTAGTTGTTTGGTGAAACGTTGACGATCTGAAATTTCATTTTTCATATAATCTTAGTGGAGCGTTACATTAACACCATGACTTACCAATGCTTCCTACTACCAATTAAATATAGCTTCAGCAGGCTGGCTTTTCTATTTAGTACATTGGTTCTCATCTTACATGTGTGGGGTATATGAAATACCCAATTACGTCCCTCACCAACTTCTCTTGTCGATTTTCTTACCAACAAATGACGTTGCATTTGATCTTGCACGCATCGACAGTTTAACAAACATTTCCTCGCTACTTCTAACATATATTCAATCCTATTTTCTACTATTATTTGGACAACACATGCAATCCAACTAATCAAAGCATGCATACATATAGGCTGACAACGATAATCCCTGAAAATAGAACATGCAAGTTACTCATCCACCTCAAAAACCAGTCCCAAGATCCACCAAACCCTCCTCATTTTCATCACATCCATACTCACCATACATAATATATATAACCAAACCCATCACATACACACAATATACTCACTCAGAACAAAAACAACCCAATAACTGCAAAATAAAAATGGCCCTCTTAGTCGAAAAAACCACGGCCGGGCGCGAGTACAAGGTAAAAGACATGTCCCAGGCGGACTTCGGGCGACTCGAAATCGAGCTCGCCGAGGTCGAAATGCCGGGCCTCATCTCGAGCCGAGCCGAGTTCGGTCCTTCTCAGCCCTTCGCGGGCGCGAGGATCACGGGAAGCCTTCACATGACGATCCAAACCGCGGTACTCATAGAGACGCTCACCGCCCTCGGGGCCGAAGTTCGGTGGTGCTCGTGCAACATATTCTCCACCCAGGACCACGCAGCCGCCGCCATAGCCCGGGACAGCGCCGCGGTCTTCGCGTGGAAGGGAGAGACCTTGCAGGAGTACTGGTGGTGCACCGAGCGGGCCCTCGACTGGGGGCCCACGGGCGGGCCCGATTTGATAGTGGACGACGGTGGGGACACTACGCTTTTGATCCACGAGGGGGTGAAGGCCGAGGAGGAGTACGAGAAGAGCGGGAAGCTGCCCGACCCGAGCTCGACGGACAACGCCGAGTTTCAGATTGTGCTGACGATTATTAGGGACGGGCTGAAGGGCGACGCCAAGAGGTACACGAGGATGAAGGAGAGGCTGGTCGGAGTCTCGGAGGAGACGACCACGGGCGTGAAGAGGCTCTATCAGATGCAGTCGAACGGGACGTTGTTGTTCCCCGCGATTAACGTCAACGACTCGGTCACCAAGAGCAAGGTAAGGCATCTTTTATTTCCAATATATATTCCTCGCGTTTAGGCTGATTTCGTTCCTTATCTTAGCCTTGGACGCGATCTTTTGATTTAAAAGGTGGTCGTGAGTATTCGTACAAATGGCTTCCTGCGATAAGCTCTGCTACTGCGTCAAATGATATCAACTCGACTAATAACTTAATTTATGGGATTCGAACATATTTTAATTTTGTATAATACTATATAGGCTCATTTATGCCTTATCTAGCTTTAGACGTGAAATTTTAGCGGTCGTAGGGATTTCGCAGTCATGATTGTTCGACCTGGCCTCTGTTATCATGTTAAATGACTACTCCTCCCAAATGCTTGTATATGCTTCCCATACGTATATATTATAGTTCGACAACCTCTACGGATGTCGCCACTCGCTCCCCGACGGCCTCATGAGGGCCACCGACGTAATGATCGCCGGGAAAATCGGCGTCGTCTGCGGCTACGGAGACGTAGGGAAGGGATGCGCGGCCGCCCTAAAGCAAGGCGGGGCCCGCGTGATAGTGACGGAGATCGACCCCATCTGCGCCCTCCAGGCCCTAATGGAAGGCTACCAAGTCCTAACCCTCGAAGACACGCTGGCCGAAGCGGACATCTTCGTCACCACGACGGGGAACAAGGACATCATAATGGTGGACCACATGAAGAAGATGAAGAACAACGCCATCGTGTGCAACATAGGCCACTTCGACAACGAGATAGACATGCTGGGGCTCGAGACGTACCCGGGAATACAGAGGATCACCATCAAGCCCCAGACGGACAGGTTCGTCTTTCCCGACACTAAGGCGGGGGTCATCGTGTTGGCCGAGGGGCGTCTGATGAACTTGGGGTGTGCCACGGGCCATCCTAGCTTCGTCATGTCGTGTTCCTTCACCAACCAGGTTATCGCACAGCTCGAGCTGTGGAGGGAGAAGGGCTCGGGGAAGTACGAGAAGAAGGTTTACGTGCTGCCTAAGCATCTCGATGAGAAGGTGGCCGCTCTTCATTTGGGGAAGCTCGGTGCTAAGCTTACGAAGCTTAGTAAGGATCAGGCGGATTATATTGGGGTGGCTGTTGAGGGGCCGTACAAGGCTTCTCACTATAGGTACTAAGGAAGGAAGGAATTTATTTAGTTAGGAATTTGTGTAAGAGTGAGTCTCCTCAATTCTTGCTCTTGTTTTGTTCTTTTTCAATTAATGAGTTAGGAATAAGGTGATTGAGTGATTTGGGTCTTCGTGTGTTATCAATACTAAGCTATTTTTCAATCAAATCTACTACCAGTACCAATGACTTGTCATGTAGTGAAATCTTTCTTACCAAACTTGTTATATTCTTACCAATGAGAACTAAATTGATTTGGCTGTAATGACGAGTTGCCTAACAAACGCCGACTCTTACAATCCAACAAAGAAAAGAAGATGCAAAAAGTTGACTAACAAACCGAACATAGCAATGACAAGTTCAAACCAACCACCACAACCGTCACAAATCTAACACAAGAAAAACGCATAAAAGGGCAAGAAAAGCAAGACATTCTTTTAGCTCCAAAGACTCAAGTCAAATCTCACCTCGGTTAGCTTAGTACCTGTAGTGAGGCGGCTTGTAAGGACCCTCGATAGGAACACTGATGTAGTCGGCCTGATCCTTGGACAGCTTCGTAAGCTTAGCCCCAAGCTTCCCAAGGTGAAGAGCGGCCACCTTCTCATCGAGATGCTTAGGCAGCACGTAAACCTTCTTCTCGTACTTTCCCGAGCCCTTCTCCTTCCACAGCTCGAGCTGTGCGATAACCTGGTTCGTGAAGGAACAAGACATGACGAAGCTAGGATGGCCCGTGGCGCACCCCAAGTTCATCAGACGCCCCTCGGCCAAGACAATGATGCCCACGTTGGTTTCTGGGAATACCCATCGATCGGTCTGAGGCTTGATGGTGATCCTCTTTACTCCAGGGTATGTCTCGAGCCCAAGCATGTCTATCTCATTGTCGAAGTGACCAATGTTGCATACGATGGCGTTGTTCTTCATCTTCTTCATGTGGTCCACCATTATGATGTCTTTGTTTCCAGTCGTGGTGACGAAGATGTCTGCTTCAGACACGACGTCTTCAAGCGTTAGGACTTGGTAGCCTTCCATTAGGGCTTGGAGGGCGCAGATGGGGTCGATCTCGGTGACGATTACGCGGGCCCCGGCTTGTTTTAGGGCGGCGGCACAGCCTTTTCCTACGTCTCCATAGCCACAGACGACGCCGACTTTTCCGGCGATCATTACGTCGGTGGCTCTCATGAGGCCGTCTGGGAGTGAGTGGCGACAGCCATAAAGGTTGTCGAACTGTAAGAAGGAAGAAGAAAAGAAAGGATTGATTAGATATTTAGGCATTGCTGAATAGGAACACAATTACATTGAAAAGAATCAGTGCCAGCCAAGCTAATTAACAGAGGATGACCAAGTTCGTGGATGACACCTTCAGATTCTAACGAAAAGACACGGATTCATGAGTTCGATATCCATCGATTGACTTAGACATTATCTTCATACGAACAAAAACGTAGATAATCCACTACCAAAGCATCCGCTTAACGAGTAGATCTACCAAGAAGGATGTATAAGACGAAGTAAGAACATAGTCAAAATAATACCTTGCTCTTGGTCACAGAGTCGTTGACGTTGATCGCAGGGAACAACAGAGTGCCATTAGCCTGCATCTGATACAACCTCTTCACGCCGGTGGTTGTCTCCTCGGAGACGCCGACCAACCTCTCCTTCATCCTCGTATACTTCTTCGGGTCGCTCTTCAGCCCATCTCTGATGATAGCGAGCACGATCTGAAATTCGGCATTGTCAGTAGAGCTCGGATCTGGAAACTTACCAGTCTTCTCGTACTCCTCCTCCGCCTTCACACCTTCGTGGATCAGCAGCGTCGCGTCGCCGCCGTCGTCGACGATCAGGTCGGGCCCGCCGCTCGGGCCCCAATCGAGGGCCCTCTCCGTGCACCACCAGTACTCCTGAAGTGTCTCCCCCTTCCACGCGAACACCGCCGCGCTGTCGCGGGCAATTGCGGCGGCGGCGTGGTCCTGGGTGGAGAAGATGTTGCACGAGCACCACCTCACCTCGGCTCCGAGTGCGGTGAGGGTCTCGATCAGCACGGCGGTTTGGATCGTCATGTGGAGGCTTCCGGTGATCTTAGCTCCCTTGAACGGCTGCGAAGGGCCGAACTCCGATCGGCAAGACATCAATCCCGGCATCTCGACCTCGGCCAGCTCAATTTCCAGGCGGCCGAAGTCCGCCTGAGACATGTCCTTGACCTTGTACTCGCGGCCGGAGCTAGTTTTCTCCACTGAAAGAGACATTGTCGTTGATTAATCGGCGCGAGAAGAGATTTGTACGAATGAGCATTAAGAACCACCAGAGAAGAGAGTATTTATAGAGAGGGCTTCTGCGTCTGGTCGGAGGTGGTAGATCTTTGTAATATGAGAAATAATCAGGGGCAAGTTTGCAATTTACCGTTTAAAAAGGGCAAAAAGAAAATGAAACGACGTGCAGCGAATAATATTACAGTAAATCTGTGAGCCGACCGCCACGCACCGTTAAGATCAATTATTACACTACACCACGATCCACGGATCACCTAAATCTTCTGCAGCTGTATATAAACTTATAATATCTAATTTTTCTTAGAGAAGTATTTTACAGCTTAGCTTGTAGGCCAAACTCCATAAGGCCCATAGCAAGTTGATCGTGTATGCTTGAGATAGGCCCATTTTACATATTCGTTGACAAGCTTAATTTGGACAAGGTACTATTTGTAACACAGAAAGGTGAGTTGCTCAACAAGTAAACATGGTAGAAGTTTTTGGTACGTAATCTTTTCAGTTGGCATAAGAGGTACAGTCTCAGCAGCAAGCAATCTTTGTGCTAAATAAAACTCTATCAAATCTCTGGCTACTCTTTTGAAGTAATGACCAGTAGTCCCAAAGCACCTATCAGTATATACTGAAATCATACAAATTGCGTCGTCAAGCGTTTGGGACTGAGCGGCGCGAGTTTAAGCGAAGTATCAACAAGAACTAACGCGTGAAATTTACCTTGATTATAGGCTTTTCGGTCATGATGATAGTCACCCATCCCACGTACGGCAAGAATCTAGCAACAATGAACAAGTTGGATCCATCATATTGAATACTATCTATAGCAAGATGTGCTGTGCCCACTCGAAAAGATAAGCCATAGACATGAAGTAGTCAATCATAATGTATATGAGGTATATGAGTGGGAAGTTCAAAATACACATTAAGTGTGCACGTGATATCAATCGAAACATATGAAGAGCAACTCACCCGACTGCTCTTCCCATAATATGTTTTCTTTGCAGCCAAAGTTGTCCTTGAGCATATAGAAGTCTGTCATCTCCGAAATTGTTGTCACCTGATGCATCAACGGCATAAACAGTAAAAAGACTGCTTGTAGTATATAAATAGATAGAGAATAATCTCGTGACGACATATCTGAGCTAATCATACCTTTTGTCAGGACATCAACCTCTCCAGTATCTTGACGCTCGTGAACCTAAACAACAGAATTCTCCATTTTAGTGCCGGATGGAGAAATGTGCAAAGCGACTAACAGATCAATGTTCAAATCCCAAGTCAACCAACATTCTTCCCTATGTTTTCACCCCAACCCCAAATGTTCATCTCTCATTAACCCTGAGAACAAACATTTTCATGCCTTGTTTAACTTTCAGATCCTTCTCATGAATGGATCAAAAAGCTGTTTGATTCAGATCGACAAAGGTAATAAAAAAGGAAGATATTTCAGCATCAAACCTTGATAACTCGGTGGACAATCGGAATTTCACGGCCCTGTTAGTTGAGGGAAAAAAGGTTAGAGAAAAAAAAAAGAAGCCCATAAAACGTAAACAATTCTCAAAGTAAAAACTCAGACGCATAATTATGTTCATGACAGAAGCGAATACAATAGCAATAATAAGACATGCGAAGACATAAAAATTTGAAATATGATAAAGGAAGCACATACATCGACATTAAACACGACTATTTCTCCGGAACGAATAGGATCGTCACTCATGCGCAAGAACAAGATGTCACCCTGAAAATAAAAGATAACTAATTTCGTCAGAAAAAAATGTCCTAACATTCGATTTGAGAAACTGGCTGCTAAGTAATAAATTATATAGCGAGGTTGCAATGTATCAAATGTCCTTTGACATATGTTCAAACATCGAAGGGTGGGTAAATAAGAAAATGTACTATAGGATCCTAATCAGAAATCAGAATTCATTCATCGTTCTCGAACCTCCAGTCTATGCGAAGGGAGTTTACTTGCTTTAACGCCACGAGTCGGATACTAGTCAAGCTACTGGGAGTGACATACACATCATTTATACAAATAAAAAGCTGACTCATAAACACTAACGCTGCCGAACTCCTGATTCAAATTCCATGACAACTATTCATAATTGCAATAAATGTCAACTTATAATTAACGCACAAAGATCATATAGCACAACTCACCCTTTTAAAACCAGGTTCCATACTTCCCGAAAGCACAACTACAACAGGCGATTCACTACCAGTAACACACATCAACCCTTTCCATATAATTAGGGCCGATGTAACAATCATGCCTGAAAGAAACAATGACAGAAAACTTCATCAAGCAACCAAATCGTAAAACCACTGAGAAAATAAAACGAGGTACATCAGTGCCTATGTGACCATGTCTATGGGGGGTGGAAAGTGAATTGATAAAAAAAAAAAAAACTCTTATCCTCCTTTTCAGCTCGTTTTCAGTCAAACACAGGAAACTCCGCCCATTTTCGAATGATTACGAGGAAATTCATCAAAATCAGATCATTGTATTGCCATGAAAAGCAAAAAGCCGCAAAATAAATTCACAAGCATCATGGCAGAAACATGGAAGCGATCTGTACGAACCAAGACTGATTGCTTGAGTTAGGAACTGTCTGACATTCAAAGATTTGATTGAATCGATCTGATCTCCGACCCACCCCATTTTCTTGAGCTGCCGCACCCTCCGCAATGTGTTCTCTCAGTATAAATAAACGCTCAAATGACGAGAAACCCTATTCTTCCTTTTCCCCGTAAAAGATAAGTTTATAGTGTACTGATATTTGGGGAACCAAAGCAATTTTCTTACATAAATTATTAAGAAAACATCTATATATCTTTTACATTTCCCTTGTAAAAAATAAACGGAAATCTAAACATTTTCTTGAACAAATTCTCAAAACTGCACTCGTTTACCTTATGAAGTCAACAGGTCATAAAAATTGAAACATTAATAATCGAGATAATGAGATAACTACTATTTTCCTATTTATCCATAATTCTCATTATCACAATTATTAATTGATTGCACATGGTCGGCCATCACGCCCAGGTGCAAAAACGGACAAATACAATCCTTGACAAGCTGTGATAACTTCTGAACCATAGATAAAAAAAAGGCATTCTTCTTCTCTTCCCCTTTTCTTCCGTGCTTTGCTTAGATTCATAGAAGAGAAAGACAAAATCATCAGAAAGAAAAAATGGTGAACGATAAGGTGGGCGTTGACGAACATGCAAAGGTGGTAGATGGATGCTGCAATAACAACAAGGGCCCAGGTTATGCTACTCCACTTGACGCCATGTCTGGCCCAAGGGAATCTCTTATCTATGTCACTTGTGTTTACACAGGTTAGATTTTTCTTCATGACCAATTGATGGTTTATTTGGGTCGAATTTTTCTTTGATTTGATTTTGGTCCCATTTTCCCGATGATTGATTGCTCGATTTCTGCCTTTCATTCTAAAAAAAAAAGGAGTGAATCCGGCGAAACCTGACTACCTCGCGACGGTGGACGTGGACCCCACGTCGCCGACGTACTCTAAGGTTGTCCACAGATTGCCCATGCCTTACCTCGGCGATGAGCTTCACCACTCTGGTTGGAATTCTTGCAGCTCTTGCCATGGAGACCCTAACGCTTCTAGAAGGTTCCTGGTCCTTCCTTCACTAGTGTGAGTTTTCCTATCCTATCCATCTTTTCTTCCCATAAATCTATCGAATAGCTTGGGTTGGGAGATTGGCCCGAAAAGGGATTTGAATTCCCAGGTCGGGTCGCATATATGCTATCGATACTCTCAAGGATCCAAAAGCTCCGAGCATGTACAAAGTTGTCGATCCAAATGATGTAATAGAGAAGAGTGGTTTGGCTTTTCCGCACACAGCACACTGCCTTGCTTCTGGGGAGATAATGGTCTCTTGTCTTGGAGACAAGGATGGAAATGCTCAAGGAAATGGATTTCTCCTCCTTGACTCTGACTTCAATGTGAAAGGAAGGTGAGCAAGTAATGTTTTACACCTGCAAAAAATTGAAATCATATTCATCGGCGGAAATGATGTGATAATAGGTGGGAGAAACCTGGGAACAGTCCTCTTTTCGGTTATGATTATTGGTATCAGCCTCGGCACAAGACCATGATTAGCACGTCGTGGGGCGCACCTTTGGCCTTCACAAAAGGGTTCAACCTTCAGCATGTTGCAGATGGTCTTTACGGTAGGCATTTGCACGTTTATAGCTGGCCCGAGGGTGAGCTGAAGCAGACCTTGGATCTTGGAAATACTGGCCTCTTACCTTTAGAGGTGAATGAAGAAGCTTGAATGTGAATGCTTCTTACCATTTGCGTAGCTTCTTCTTTTGTGTCTTAATGCGTTCTCAATATGCCATATTATGCAGATAAGATTCTTGCACGACCCAGACAAGGACGTGGGGTTCGTGGGGTGTGCTCTGACAAGCAACATGGTGAGGTTTTTCAAGAAACAAGATGGATCATGGGACCATGAGGTATATATAGTGCTCGAAAAAATCAACATTTATACGATTCCTCAGGTTAATAATAAATCTGAAAAGCACCTTCTCTGATCAGATAGCTGCATCGGTGAAGCCGGTCAAAGTCCAAAACTGGATACTGCCCGAGATGCCCGGCCTAGTAACAGATTTCTTGATCTCCCTCGACGATCGTTTTATCTATCTGTCAAATTGGCTTCACGGCGATATCAGGCAGTACAATATCGAGGATCCCGCAAATCCTAGACTCACTGGTCAGCTCTTCGTCGGAGGTTTGTTCAAAAAGGGGAGTACAGTGTTTGCCGAGGCTGAAGATGGTACGACATACCAAGTTGAAGTCCCCAAAGTTCAGGTAATCTTTACAAATTCATTCCCATTTTGTGAAATAATCTTGGCTCAGTCGAGCGAACTCATCAGTTTAAAAACTGCTTACTCTTGTGTTGCTAAGGGGCACGAACTGAGAGGAGGGCCTCAGATGATACAGCTCAGCTTAGACGGGAAAAGGTTGTATGCTACCAATTCCCTCTTCAGCACTTGGGACCGTCAGTTTTACCCCGAGCTCGTCGAGAAAGGGGCCCACATGCTGCAGATCGACGTCGACACGGAGAATGGCGGGCTGAAGATCAACCCTAACTTCTTCGTGGACTTTGGGTCTGAGCCCGACGGTCCATCCTTGGCTCATGAGATGAGATATCCTGGCGGTGACTGCACTTCAGATATCTGGATTTAAAGCTCAAAATCATACATGGGTGAAAAAGTAAAAACTTTGTTTTCGAATTCAATGCTCTGCTTCTGCACTATTGTGATATATTTGCTATGGATTATAAATAAATGCATTGGATCTAATCTATTGCACGTCGTCTACTACCAAAAGTCTCCGCAATAGCATTTCCCACCCTTAAAATGATGGAATCTGTTTGCATCCTGACAACTATTTCCCTACCAACAATGCTGCAAATGAGCTTAAAAACTGTGTTGAGACGTCGCAGATTTGTAGGTTCTTGATGATACGTATCGTCGACCCACGGGCAGATCTGTGCCGTCCGTAAGCTAGAGCGAGCCTTTCGCTATGCCAAAAGAGCTACCTTTCCTTTTCAGGCTCTTCCATGTCATGCAAAACCAGCGAAGTATCGGGCACATAACCTCTCTTCCTCATCTCTTCGTCTAATTCCTTCAGCAAAGCGCAGATTCGATCTCATGGGATGTGCACTAATCTCCCCTGCGTAGAAAACTTGGTTCTCTTTCCCCAAGTCTATACAGCTATAACCAGGTTTCGTCTTCAACTCCATGGCCACCATCAGTTTTCTTATAGCAGACACATTCTCCCACATACCCACCCGAGCATAGACATTGGACATGAGTATGCACGTCGATGGATCTTCGGGTCCTAACCCGAGAAGATGATCTGCAATTCTTACGCCTATTTCTGTCCTCCCAGTTCTACAGCAAGCGCTTAGAAGGCTATCCCATACAGCTTCGTCGGCCTAGAATGGCATTGAGTTTATCACAGTTACAGCCTCTTCGATGTGCCCTGACCTTGCGTGTAGATCGGTCAAGCATGTGTAATTGCTGAAGAGAAGGTTTTAGCTTGTATTCCTCGACCATGGATTCGAAAAGCTGCTTTCCTTTGTCTATTAGGCCCGCATGACTACATACGTAGATTACGCCTGTGAATGTGACTAAGTTCGGTTTGAGACCTGACAAAGTCATCTTGTTCTAAAAAGACAGAGCTTCCTCTGCACGGCCGTGATGTGCCATACCGACTATGATCGAAGTCCACGAAACTACGTCTTCCATAGTCATAGAGCTGAAAGTCTTCTCTGAACTTACCACCTCACTGCATTTAGAGTACATATCAATCAGTGTGGGTTCGCCTCATAGCCAAAGACTATAACTATTTTATGAAGCTGCTTTCCGAGCTCCAACATGGCCAAGGCAGACGAGGCGACGATCAAGCTCGAAAGAATGAAGGGTTCTGTTAAATCGATGCCTTCTCTCCTCAGTTCATTGAAATGGCAAAGCGCAGCAGCAAAGTCCCCACTCTGCACCAAACCTGATATCAAAGCTGTCCAAGAATGTTCATTCTTGCAAGGCATTGAGCGCAAGATTTCAATAGCTTCTTCTTTCCTTCCTATCTTTGCATAGCCAAACATTAAACTAGTCGAAGACACCTAGTTCTTCAGTACGATGGAGTCGAACACTTTCCTAGCTTCGTCGGGCAACCCACACTTTGCATAGAAATCAACTAAGGAGGACTTTACGACATCATCGCCTGAATACAGCGACACCACAAACTGGGCGTGAAGTTGCAGGCCATGTTTCACTGCAGTCACATTAGCGGAAGCCTTGACGAGGCTCGCCATGATAAAGCCATTCGGGTTGAAATCCATGGTGGGCTAGCATATCACTGAACAACGATAGTGTGTGTCTTGGGAGGCTGGCCCGGTTATACGCAGTGAAAATCGATGCCCACGAAGCCAAGTCCCTGTGAAGCGTTTCGTCGAACACTTTGACGGCGTGAAGGTCTAACTCTAACCCAACTTTCACGACATGCGCATATATTATGACTTTCCAACTTCCAACTTCCAAGTCCCAAATTTCCTCAAGCCCAAAATTTTATTCTGAAAAGTTCCTACCGGGCATACAATCATACCATCCAATTAGACCGGGCTTTGGGCCGGATTGGGCCGGTTCCGGGCCGGTTCTACCGGTTCCGGTTCAACCGGTTCCGGAGTGGTACCGGTTCCGGTTCCGGGACCATTTTCCCGAGACCGGCCCAGAACCATACTTAGAACCCCCGGTCCTGTATTGGGCCGGTTCCGGTTTCAAAATCGGAACCGGCCCATTTAATTTTATATTTTTTTAATTTTTTTTACTTTGATAAAATTCTTTAGAAAATATTCGAAAATTTTATTCCAAAAAAAACAAAAAAAAAGATAAGAAAATTACAAAAAAAAAGTACCTAAAAAATACAAATAAAACCATAAAAGAAAGAAAAAAATACCTAAAACTTACAAAAAAGGAAAAAAATATTCGAAATAAAACAAATTAATTTATTCGACTTGACTATTAACTAAAACTATGTTAGAGGCCTCTTCGTCTTCGTCCGAACTGAAAGAACGGAACTCGTCGATGGCGTTCTCCCGTCGGTTCTTCGATTCGGCCAAATACCAATCCTTCAATAAGGTTAGCATTGCGAGGGAAGCCGGGCTAAGGCTCGCGCATCGGTCGCCGATAATTCGCCCGGATGGAGAGAAGGCGGACTCGGAGGCGACACTGGACGCTTGCACGGCTAAAACGTCTCGAGCGACAGCGGATAGGGTCGGATAAAGAGTACTAATCCTACAAGAAATGTTGGCTAAATGACTAATTAAGCTAGACTGATATTCCTTAAAAGTTTCTAAGACATATGTCCTAAGGGTTTTTCGGGTCACGTTATGGAATGCGGGTTGTATCGTACTCGTAAATTCGATAAACCCTTCACTTTCCGCAATGCAAAAGGGTTCTTCACACATTACTACGAATTTAACTAAAGCTTTCTTAGAAATTTCCCTATTAATAACAAAATTCTTACCCGTACTTACGTTTATTTGTTGTTGTCCGGGTCCGGTTCCTACCGGCTCTAGATCCTCCCCGAAGTTATGCGCCCTCTGGAGGTGTTTTTTCATCGAGCCCGTCCCACTTTGATTCGGTCTGGTCTTAATTGTGTAGGGGTGGCGGCACATTTTGAAATACGCGGTACTTACAGCGGGATTAGTTTATCCATTTCTAAATCAATAATTCCATACCTTAGACCGCCGACCACGCGGTTGTTGCTTCCTTCTTGTAGTCGCCGTAGAAGCTTGGCTCGGTCCCTCATCGGTCGCCGCCGTCGGTTTCGGTTTCGGTAAATCGTCTCCTCGTCGGTGTCAGCATTTTCCCAAAATGTATCGACGTGACCTAAAACCATAAAAACATCTTCGTAGCGAGTGTTAGGATTTCTCAATGACGACGCCATTATAAAATAATAATTTAATTATTGTAATAATAAGTGGGTGTGTGTGTAGTAGTGTAACTAAAATAATTATTATTGTTAATAATATTACATATTAGTATGAGGATGATTTTTTGAGAGCTTTTTGAGAGAGAGTGGAAGAGATTTGGATGTAATTGTGAGTTAAAATGGTTAAAATGAGGTGGTATTTATAGATTTTTCGTTTGGGGGTAAAATGATAATTTTTCAGGGTTTGAAGAATAAATAAAAAATAAAAAAACAGAGGGCCGTTGGGCCGGTTCCGGTTGGAACCGGAACTGCGGAACCGGTAATCCGCGGTTCCGAGTTCCGCGAACCGGCCCAGTTCATTTTAACTGGGCCGGTTACCGGTTCTGGGCCGGATAAATGGGCCGGTTTTGGGCCGGTTCGGGTTGGCCCGGCCCAAAATCCAGGTCTACCATTCATTTATTAAAATATATAAATCCCATAACATATGCGATACTACATTTTAGCTAGAGCTGACAATTTGGCGAGGCGGGCTGGCGGCCAAAGCCCGCCACTTGGCGGGGCGGAGTGGGCTGACCCACCATCTGCGGGCCTAAAAAAGATCCTGGATAACTGCCTCGGTGTTGTCGACTCGGCGAACGAAATCAAAACGAAGAAGATGGAAGTCGATGCAGCTGCTGAGTTCAACGTGATCGTTGTTAAGGTATATTGTCTTTCTTGCTTGTCAACAATCAATCAGATTTTTTTTGAGTCTAATAAAAATGTTTGCGTGCAAGTAGAGCTGCTGCCCAAGAGATATGCTTTCTTCACGCCAGAAATAATGCACTCAAGGAAACTTTGAATGATTATAATGATGATGATGACAGTTTGTTTGGTGTTGTTTCCTTTTTCTTTCTTTTTTTTCCTCATGGATTGAGAATAATGAGAACTTGGATCAAATTGGTATTGATGGGATTGTTTCACAAACATATATGGATTGAAAACTCTGACTTGGATTGGACCTAATGCCATCTATTATTGAAAATTCACACAGTGAAGTTGGGCATGCAACTCCTCTCCTTATTATTCCGTTTGGTATGTTTTTTTCTTGTTTTATAATCGCAATCCTGATTGAATCTAGGTAGAATAACTTGGAAATCGATTGGTGAAATTCGGAACACTGATCTATCGACAAACATACGATCAAACTTGCTAAATAAGAATATTGAGATAAACATATTCCCAACACATGTTTCTTGTAAGGTTATGCATTTTTATTTACTACAAAAATGTTTTCATTGTGATTTAGGGTGTTTTGACCTCCTTGAAGGAATTCAAAATCTTTGGATTAATGGAGCTGGGAGAAACATCGGATGTCTGCCCTTGCAACCAGAAAGCTTCATCATAACTCATGTGCTATCTTGGCTTTATCAAGGATGCTATTAGTTCAGCCCTGGAATCGAAGCAATGGAACGTCATGTTTGCCGAGCTTCTAGTTTTTTGCTTTCTTGGAATTGGAGCGAGGTCATGCGAGGATTATGTGTTTAGGGTCAATCGGCTTATTGAGAATGTTGAGAATTAATCTCAATGCCCGGTAAAGACCCGCATGTGTTGAAAAATAAATAAAAACTAATAAGCAGCCAAGTCAATTATTGCAATAGTGGAATGAAGATACCAACCAAGTCAACATAAAACAAAATGAATCAAGATCCTACAACCAAATTATAGATATGACGCATGATAGCAATTAAGTCATAGAATGTGTGTGTGTGTGTGTGTGTGTGTGTGTATACATGCAATGTGTAAGATACGGGTGAGGAAGGATCTGAAAACGTGTCAGTAAAAAATGCACATACAAAATGCGCGCCAATGAAATACCAATACAAGTATAACAAAATGTGGCCTAAATATGCGCTGATAAAATATCAATATAAGTATAACAAATTTTGACCTAAAATCTAGCAATAATTTTTTAGTAGTAAGGTAAGATAATTTTTTGTATTTTGAGTTTATTGCGAATATAGATTTTAGGCGAAAATTTGTTATACTTATATTGGTATTTTATCGCCGCACATTTTTTATGTGATAACAAATTTTGGCTTAAAATCTATATTTGCAATAATTTCGAAATCTAATTGCAATACTAAATGTGTGCCGATAAAATACCAATATAAGTATAACAAATTTTGGCATAAATCTATATTTGCAATAATTTTTATAATAGTAAGGTAAGAGAAGTTTTTGGATTTTGAAATTATTAATGCACATACAAAATGTGCGCTGATAAAATACCAATACAAGTATAACAAATTTTGGCCTAAACTCTATATTTGCAATAATTTTTTCAATAGTAAAGAGAATTTTTTGGATTTTGAAAATTATTGAAAATATAGATTTTAGGCCAAAATCTATTATACATATATTAATATTTTATCGCGCACATTTTGTAAATGCACATGTTTTAGTTTGGACAAAATATGGGGAACACATATTGATAGTTGGATCGAATTTGCATGTTCAAGAAAGGTGCGTATATTAGATATTGATTTGTAACCGGGCAGATTTTATAACCACGATGCATATAGGATCTATCAGCTTCCTAGAACAGACTTTCTATCTGTAGAAGATTTGTCACTTACGAGCGTTGATTTGAGTGGTGAAGATCTCGCGCAGTTTACTGATAACATGTAATGCATTACAACGTCTAACTTGTTGAAAGGAGTGCCAGCCTCAACACATCATAATTGACATGAATGCTGGCTTTCTAACTTATCTTAAGCTTTGCTCTTGCTTAGGATTGCAAACAATAACCATCATTGGTGCTAACATTCAATAATTACATTGTTCGCATGGTCGACTTTTTGAGAATGTGCCGTTCTTGGAGAAAATCTCTATTGGAAATGGACCACATTGTTTGGACGTATTTCTGATGCATACGATTACGCCACTACTGAGCCAGGTGACGCATGTAGAGATCTTTGTGGGTCATCCCACTCCGTCGGTAATTTTTTAATTATTTTTTTTTACTTCCGTTGGATTGCAAATTCTAATTTGTTTTTCATAATTATTTAGGACGATGTCAAGGCATTGCCCCACTTTCCTAATCTTCGACATCTAATGATGAGAGTGGATGCCTTGGAAGATAATAGCCTCTTAGGGGGTGTTTGTTTTGAGGTGATTCTCCAAAACATCACCGTGATCCTTCCATCGCTTCCTAATAACCGTGTTTGTTTAGCGTCAAAGTGATGAGTCATCACCGTGATGGAGGATCACCGATGTATCAAAACGGGATGATATTCCAGCGTTTGGATCACCCCAAAAAAGCAGACGATCCTCCATCACCGTGATAGGATGATGTTTTCGATATTTCTTTGAACAAAATTACCCCTTACTTTTAACATTCATCCCTTATATACCCTTATTCCTATTTTAAATTACATAACCAACATATTTAGATATGACATCTTCACAGCATCACCCAGACATCACTGCGTTTAGACAAACATAATATTCCAATATCACATTGATATGCAAAATGAAATATCACCCCAAAACAAATACAGGGATGACATATCATCTTGATTCACATCACGGTGATATCCTCATCACGGTGATATGAGTATCACCCTAATGTTGGATCACCGAAAACAAACACCCCCTTAAGGAAGAAAGACCTTCGACAATTACTATAACTTTTATTTCTTGTTGCTGAATCTAACCTCAAAATTTTCGTATTGAGTGGTTATTTCGCCCGAATGGCCGAATTAGAAATTATAAGGCAATTGATGAAGATCGCCGTTGACCCAATGAGATTATACAGCGAAGGTCAAACTAAATTGCATTTTCACTTTGAATATAGTGCTCGATTGCATGCCAAGAAGCACTTGCGGGAAGTATTGGAGATGCCACCTAATATTGAGTTGATAATTCTTTAGTTGCATGTGTAATGTATGCAATATAAAAGTTTACGGATATATCGTGCCTTATAGTTAACTTTTATCAATCTTTGCCTGTTTTTTTCATACTATATAAAAATTTCCATGGCACAAATGAAAACTTTCCTCCCACTCCCAGGAATTCATTAAGGGTGCGTTTGGATTCGTATATTTGAACGAAATCGCTTCATATTATGAATTTCAAAATCGTAATTTCAAATCCAAATTCACTATTTGGCTATTGTTAGAATTTCGAAATTCGGATTCAAAATGGAGCTCGACTTGAGCTCGTGAAGCTCGTCGAACTCGATTTCTAATGTTTTCTTAAAATAATGTAAAAAGGTACAAAATAAATAAAATAAAAATTATGAATAATAATAAAAAAAAACTCGTGAACCGGCTTGCGAGCTTTCGAGCGTCCACGAGTGAGCTCGAGCTCGAGCCGGCTCATTTGCGAATCCTTGATGAGCTCAACCTCGACAAGGGCTCGTCGAGCTCGAGCCGGCTCATTCGCAAATCCATGACGAGCTTGAGCCGGCTCATTCGCAAATCCATGACGAGCTCGACTCGGCTCATCGAGCATGCGAGTCGGCTCAACTCATCGTTCACCCCTAATTATTATTATGATTATTGTTATTATTATTAGTTGCGAAAAACTTGTTATGACTGGGTTTAAAAAACGGACCATTCGATACGGAATTTCAAATCCGACAAATTATAAACGTTTGGGTTTCATCTCGGATTTGGACGAAATCGAAATCCAAATCGATGTCATAGCCAAACGGAAACTTTTAGGAAATAATCGAAATTCGAAATCCAAACAGGGCATAAGACAAATTTTTTCTGGAAAGTTCCTACTGGGCTGCAACATGTCTATATTTTATTTATTGGATAAAGGTCTTGACATAGTCATCTTGGACTATAAATTCTCTACCATCTGCGTGTGAAGGCGGCTGCAATGTGTATATATATTAATATCCCGTTGGATGACTTTGTTAGTCCAGTACCAAACTTTGGTAGTCTTACAAAACTACGTCCAAGGTGCGCCGAAAGCTTCGGACATCAAAAGTGGTGGATTCTTCACATCCCAAGTTTAAGAAGGGCGACCTTCAAGCCCAAGGATGGAGACAAGGATGGAAATGACGTAATAGAGAAGAGTGGATTGGCTTTTCCTCACACTGCCTTGCTTCTGGGGAGATAATGGTCTCTTGTCTTGGAGACAAGGATGGAAATGCTCAAGGAAATGAATTTCTCTTCCTTGACTCTGACTTCAATGTGAAAGGAAGGTCAGCAAAAAATGCTTTACATCTGCAAAAAAACAGAAATCATATTTATCGATACAAATTATATGATCATAGGTAACCTGGGAACAGCCCGGTTTTCTGTTATGATTATTGGTATCAGCCTCGGCACAAGACCATAATTAGCACATCGTGGGGCGCACCTTTGGAAGGGTTCAATCTTCAGCACGTCGTAGAAGATCTTTAGGGTAGGCATTTGCATGCTTATAGCTGGTCCGAGGGTGCTTGAAGAAGACCTTGGATCTTGGAAATACTGGGCTCTTACCTTTAGAGGTGAATGAAGAAGCCATAATATGAATGCTTCTTACCAATCTGCGTGTATGCATTCTCAATATGCCATATTACGCAAATAAGATTCTTCAACGACCCACACAAGGACGTGGGGTTCGTGGGGTGTGCCTTGTCGAGCAACATGGTGAGGTTTTTCAAGAAAGAAGATGGATCATGGAACCATGAGGTATATATATAATGGAAAAAATCATAACATTCGTACGATTTTCTCAAGTTAAGATAAATCTGAATAACCACCTTCTTTAACTCGATAGCTGCTCCGGTGAAGCCAGTCAAAGTTCAAAACTGGATATTGCCCGAGATTCCGAGCCTAGTAACAGATTTCTTGATTTCTCTTGACAATCGTTTTATCTATCTGTCAAATTGGCTTCACGGCTGTTACCCTCGGGTCTAATTGACCCTATGGCAAAATACCCGACCCGTCTCAACCGACCCAACTACCCTGCTAGGAAACGATATCACCGCGGATACGCGCCTCGGGACCGTAAGGCCGACTCCGTAGGAAGTAGGACATCAGAGTTCCCTCGGTTCTCCATCCCGAGGACACCCGCCCCTAGGGTACCCCAGCAGATTCCTTCGAGAAAAAGGGGGAGCTCGGTCCCTCGGGCAAACTGACCGATGACGGGGATAACTTCTTCGGGGAAACAGATCCCTTGATCCCAAACCAACGTAACCTCCCATGATCACATTAACCAAACGTGTGAGGGATAACCGTCTAAAAACCCGCCTATCGAGAAGACATGCCATCATGGGCAATAAGGGAGCTCGACCCCTGGAATCACGGAACGTGGGTCTCAACCGTTTGAAAACCGTCCAAGGACAGAAGCCTATAAATACTGCCAAGGTACTCAAGAACAGGTATCTTCTCTCACGTATCCTACCGTTACTCTGCCCAATTAATTACTCACAAAACACACACTACACATCACGTTTTTATGCTACTTTACACCTGGAACATGGAGACTACCCTCTTGACCTAGGCAAGAGGGCAAACGACCCCCAACCCTTATCCTGTTTTCGAGTGATTAGGTAACGCGCGCGGTGGAATTTGAGCAGGAAGAAGTCTGTTAGCCGTCCGACGCGGTAGATCCATTTTTCGGCGGTATCAACTTGGCGCCGTCTGTGGGAACCTTTAAGTTTCTCACTAGTAGAAATTCAGTATGGTAGTTGTCGTAAATGATCATGAGCCGCCACCCGACGGCAACGGGCCGAACCCGGCAGATCCAGCCGCGATGTTCGCTGCAATCATGCAAGAGATGCAAAGAATCGGGGCTGACGTGGGAGTCCTGATGGCTGAAAGGAACCGGAGAGGCAATGGACTCGGACAGAACGGAGGACGTGATGCTAGACGAGAGGAAAGCCAGCACGAAGCAAATGGGGAGCGAGACGCTCAATCGGGCATTGGAGAACGGAGCGATGATGATCATACCCTGGCGTCAATGCAGAGGAGAGCACGAGCCGAGAGAAGGAGACGAGCCGACCAGCAACGCATGGGTCGACAGCACGTCGATCGACAGGCAGCCGACTTGGAGAAAATGAGAGAGGAGATTCGCCAGCTTCAAAATCTTGCAAACCCGCCCGAAGTCCCAATCGTCCCTCGGGCTTCACCGTTTTCCCCCGAGGTGCTCGCGGCTCCCCTACCCGAACACTTCCGATCTTTTGAAATGAGGAAATATGATGGTTCCGGGCCACCTGAAGACCATTTAGCTGCTTTTGAAGGAAATGCAGCGTTGTACCAGCTTAGCGACCCCGTTAAATGCCGACTCTTTGTGACCACTCTGTCAGGAGGAGCCCAACAATGGTTTACTCTTTTGCCCCCAGGAGGAATCAGAAGCTTTCACGACCTAACCAGCCACTTCTTGAAGTACTTCTCAAGCAATAGAAGACGCCCTTCTTCTGCGGTAAAATTGTTAAACATAAAACAAGGCGACAGGGAAAGCTTAAGGGATTATCTTCGACGTTTCAATCAAGTAAAGATGGAGGTCCCCAACATCGCCTGAGTTGCTTATTGGAGCGTTCCATCATGGCTTGGGGGACGGGGATCTGTTCAGATCGCTGGTGAAGAAATATCCTACCACGGTAGAAGAATTGGTAGCTCGGGTCGAGAAATATGTCCGAGTAGAAGAATCGCAAGCTCGGGAGCGGAAGATAGGAAACGCAAGAGTCCTCCACGAGAGCGTCGAAAGAGCCCGCCAAGAAACCAGGACCGTAGGGTGTTTCCCCGAAGGGACGATCGCCCCTATCCGGTGCCCCCGTTTCCTAGGGTGAATTACCCGAAGCTGCGCGTGAACAAACTACGAGCACTGGAGATATGTGAGGAAAATGATTTTCTTCGTCGACCACCTTACATCGAAGGCAACCCGAGGCGACCAGTGTCAGACACTTACTGCAACTATCACCATGAATATGGGCACACCACGGAGGAATGCTTTCAGCTAAATCGAGAATTGGAGAAATTAATCGCGACCAACCCTGAAGCTCGAGCTAAACTCGGAGGAATCGAGGGGGGTTTCGGGACCAAACCGCGATACCCTGGGACAGGAAACCGATCTAATACCCAACTAGATCGCCAACTTCACCACCAACGGGAAGTTCGAAGGAGGACGCCAGAAAGGAAAGATAGACGGGGACCGAAGCACGAAGGAAATGACAACCAAAGGAATCGAGGCAACAGGGAAGTAGGATGACGGAGGTCTCCAGAGAGACCCGCGCCACGACAGATCAATATCATATCGGGAGGACCGACAGGAGGAGACTCCAATCCGGCAAGGAGTACGCCGATTGGAGAGCTTCGAAATCAAGACAGGAAGTAAACGGTCAGGACCTATCATTAGCTTCGGTCCCGAGGATTTTCATGGAGGCGACGACTCCCATGAAGACGCCCTAGTTATCCGTGCGGAAGTAGCTAATCATGATGTTGGTAGAGTTTTTATCGACAATGGAAGCTCTGTCAACATCATTTACAAGAGGGCCCTCGATCAGATGGACCTAGGAGCATACCCCATGGACAGGGTTGAAACGGCTCTATTCGGCTTCACTGGACATTGCATCGAGGCGGTTGGTATCTTACATCTGCCACTTACCCTCGGGGAGGGTAATATGAGGAAAACACGGATCGCGCCCTTCATGGTAATCAATGGAACAACTCCGTACAACATCATCCTCGGGAGACCTGCCCTAACCTCTTTCATGGCCATCGCCTCGGCGCTTCACCAAAAGATAAAGTACCCCGTGGGAGCCAAAGTAGGGAAAGTGTTGGGAGATCGTAAGATGGCTAGGAAATGCTACGTGGAAGAAGTTCGGGTAGAGATCAATTCCTCTAAAACGCGAAGAGAAGACTACCCGAGGGGTAGGGAAACGCTGTACGCCATAGGGACTGCTCAGGAAGAAGATAAGGAAGAAGAAATCGAAGAAGTGGTGATCAATCCGCCAGAAGGGATAGTCAAAATTGCCAAGGATCTTCCCCCGGGACCTGAGGGAGGGCTTAATCAGATTACTAAAAAGGAACAAGGACGCGTTCGCATGGACCTCTAAGGACATGATAGGCATCGACCGGGGGATCATCGAGCATAAATTGAATGTCTCCCGAGCCATTCGACCTGTCTTTCAGAAAAGGTGACATCTCAGCACTGAAATGAATGCTGAGGCACGACGACAGGTGGAGGAGTTGTTGGAAGCAGGCCACATTCGGGAGGTTCAATTCCCCACCTGGCTCTCGAACGTGGTCTTGGTCCCAAAATCCTCGGGCAAATGGCGCATGTGCGTGGATTTCCGAAACCTAAACGAAGCATGCCCGAAGGACTGTTATCCCTTGCCCAGAATAGATCAGTTGGTTGATTCCACCTCAGAACATGAGCTACTCTGTTTTCTCGACGCTTTCCAGGAATATAACCAGATCTTACTCGCAAAGGAAGATCAAGAAAAAACAAGCTTCATAACCGCCGGAGGAACCTACTGATACAGTTATGCCCTTCGGACTGAAGAATGCCGGTGCCACGTACCAGAGGCTGATGGACAAGGTTTTTGAGGATCAAATCGGGAGAAACGTGGAAGTCTATGTCGACGACATTCTAATCAAGTCCCGAGAGCAAAGTCACTTTTTAGCCGATGTTCAAGAGACGCTTTCGACCACCCAGAGATACAACCTGAAGCTGAACACCAACAAGTGTACCTTCGGAGTCAGTTCGGGCAAATTCTTAGGATATATGGTAACGAGGCGAGGAATCGAAGCTAATCCCGACAAAGTCAAGGCCTTGTTAGATATGACATCTCCCCGAAGTCTAAACGAGGTTCAAAGGTTAACAGGAAGGATCACCGCCCTTTCACGTTTCATCTCCCGATCCGCTGACCGCAGCTTACCATTCTGCAAAGTATTGCGCAAAGTCCAAAACTTTGAATGGACACCCGAGTGCGAGAAAGCCTTCCAGGACCTGAAGGAATACTTGAAGAAGTTACCCGTGCTTAACAAGCCATTGACTGGGGAGGAGTTGACAGTCTATCTTGCCACGTCGCCTCGGGCCATAAGCTCCGTGATGGTTCGGGAAGAAGAAAGAGTGCAGAAGCCAATCTACTTTGTCAGCCACATCTTGAAAGGTCCTGAAACGAGGTACACAAATCCCGAGAAACTTCTGTTGGCTCTTCTTATCACTGCTAGGAAACTACGACCCTACTTCCTATCACACCCGATCGTGGTGCTGACCAATCAAACCATCGGGAAGATCGCCACACGGCCGGACGTCTCGAGAAGGGTAGTCAAGTGGTCAACGGAATTAGGAGAATACGATATTCGATTCAAGCCTCGGGCTGCGATCAAAGCACAGGCGTTGGCTGACTTTATGGTGGAGATTGTCGGGAACGGTCCCGAGGAGGCATGGAAGATGTTCGTGGATGGTTCTTCCTGCAGTTCAGGGAATGGAGTTGGGATACTTCTCATATCACCCTGGGGGGAAGAGACCAACCTGGCCATCAGACTGGACCACAAGGCATCGAACAATGAGACAGAATACGAGGCGCTACTTGCTGGACTTCGAGCAGCAAGGAGAATGGGGATCACCCGATTACTGGTACACTCGGACTCTCAACTCGTGGTCCAGCAACTAGAGGGGAACTTTGCCGTCAAGGGTCAGAATTTGGAGAAATATGTCCAGGCATTCGAGGAAATTAAAGGAAGCTTCGAAGAACTCAGGATCGTCTTAATCACCCGGGCCCAGAACGAGAAGGCAGACCAGATAGCCAAGTGGGCAAGCGCCATCGGCCCACTTGAGGGAAAGGGAAAGGTCCTAACCATTTGGCAGATCGAGGACCAAAACGTGCCCGAACCCGACATTGCCCAAGAAGATTGGAGATACGAGATCTACCAATACCTGCGCCATAAGATCCTTCCCGAGGACAAGGCTCAAGCTCAAAAACTCATGCGAAAGATTCAAAGGTTCACCTTAATCGATACAACTCTGTTCAAAAGGTCTTTCGCGGGACCCCTCCTACGATGCATATCCAAGGAAGAAGGTGAGTATGTCCTTCGGGAAATACATGAGGGGATTTGTGGAAGTCACATCGGGAGTCGAGCTTTGGTAAGGAAGGCACTCCTCGCAGGTTTTTTCTGGGCGACAATGAAGGGAGACGCTTTGAAGACAGTTCGAAGCTGTCTCAATTGCCAGAAGCACGCCAGTTTGCAGAGAATGCCTGCTGAAGCCATGAAGTCAGTAACGTCTCCGTGCCCCTTTGATCAATGGGGACTCGATATTGTCGGACCATTCACTGGGAACGTTGCTCAAAAGAAGTTTTTACTGGTAGCTGTGGACTACTTCTCAAAGTGGGTTGAAGCCGAAGCCTTGGCCAAGATTACCGAGGCCGCCATCACCGCCTTCATTTGGAAAAACATCATCTGTCGCTACGGAATTCCCAAGAGACTAGTAACGGACAATGGGAGGCAATTCAGTGGAAAGAGGCTAAAGGAATGGTGCGGTGAGCTCGGGATAGAACAAATATTTACCTCGGTAGCGTATCCACAGAGTAACGACCAGGTGGAAGTGACCAATCGCACCATAGTGCAAGGATTGAAGACCCGACTCGAGGGGCTCGAGAAATCCTGGTTCAATGAGCTTCAAAGTGTCCTCTGGTCATATCGAACTACGCCTCGAGAGGGGACCAATGAGACACCCTTCAGCTTGGTCTATGGGAGTGAAGCAGTACTTCCCGCGGAAATTGGAATGGAAAGCGCCCGAATCCTTACTTACCCTGAAGACAACGACCAGCTCCGCACCGAAGATCTCGATCTTATCGAGGAAGGAAGAGAAAGAGCCGCCATCAGGATGACCGCTTATCAAAGGAGAATGACCAAGTCTTATAATCGCCGAGTCCGAAGCAAGAGGTACGAAGAAGGAGACCTCGTGATGAAAGAGATTCTAAATCAGGAAGGAAGGAAGAAGTTGGAACCCAAGTTCGAAGGACCTTACCGAGTCGTCAAAAAAGCAGGGGAAGCCTCTTACTACCTCGAGGACACACATGGAAAGCAGCTCGATCGCCCATGGAACGCCCGCAAACTGCGGAAATATTATCCCTAAAGGGGGGTACCCTTATTTGCACATGTTTTTCTTTTATTCTACCTACTATTTCCTTAAGTTTACTTCTATCGCTTTTGAGATGTAAACCATATCAAGTTATTAATGAAGTTTATTTTCTTTCCGTACGAGGAATCTCCGAGTCGCAAGTCAAAGAACTTAAAAAGGCATGAAGACCCGGGTAGAAGACACTTCATCTCCCAAGGAGACAATCGCTCCAAGAACCCCTTCGGGATAACTACCCTCGGGCAATCTCCTATGCACACACTAAATTCCCTCTACGAGAGGCTGAAAAATTCCCTAAAGGGAAAACATTCTTGCGCACACTGTTATCCCTCTACGCGAGGCAGAGCCACCTCTATATAAGCTAGAGGCAAAGAAGGCCCCTCGGGACAAAGCCCCTCGGGTAATGTAAACTGCGCACATCGAATTCCCTCTGCGAGAGGCTGAGAAATTCCCTAAAGGGAAAACATTCTTGCGCACACTGTTATCCCTCTACGCGAGGCAGCGCCACCTCTATATGAGCTAGAGGCAAAGAAGGCCCCACGGGATAATTCCCCTCGGGCAATATAAACAACACACACTGGCATCCCTTGACGATGAGGCAGCGTAACATCAACATAGGCGAAAGGACACAAAGCATGTCACGATATCGCCGAGGCTACCTTTGGGATCGGGGGGACGCCCTCGACCCAAGGTGATAGACCTCATTCCTCTCGTGAAGTCCTCAAGGACAAATTGAAGGAGGGCATAAATAATGGATATTGAACAAGAGGCGATGTTCAGGTAACTAGAGATCCTTTATTTATTTAAATACTTCAAAATGCATCAGATAAACAGGAAGACCAGGAAATAAAAACATCCGCGAAAAGCAAGAAAAAAGCAAGAACTGAAAGCTGAATTCCAAATAAAGTCGCCAAACTAGTCCTTTTCGGCTGGACCACCACCTCGGGAAGCATCGCTACTCTCGCCTAAATCGAACTCGTCCCAAAGGCTCTTTCCCTTCATCGGCCTCGGGGGAGAACGTCGGGGAGCTAAAGCCATAAAGGCCGCCTCAGGATTCAGAAAGTTGAAAGGATGAGCACTTTCTGAAAAGCCATTCGCCCTTATCTGGGACAAACACCCTTGGAATCCAAAGTTAAAGTACATGTTGGCCGCCTCGGATACTTTCTCCACAGGGACCAGCTTGGGGTCGGACTGATACTCTCGACAACGACGGATCTCCCTCTCTGAGTGAAGCTCTTGGCGAAGCTTACCGACCTCAAATTGAGCCCTCGCCAACTGATCCTTCAGGCGACCCACCTCCTGAGCCTCCTCACTGACTCGCATGGTCATCTCCACATTGCAAGATCGCGTTGACTCGACCATTTTCTGTTGAAGGCGGTACCGCCGATTCCCCTCGCAGGATAAGGAATAAGCCTAAGGACGAAGGGAAACGAAGTAAGTGGATATCTAAATAAGGAAAGCGAGAAGTAAATCTACCTGGCTTAGGGCTAAGGCCCATTCTTTCCAAAAACGGTCATCGGATAGCTCTTTGGCGAAGCCCTTCTCTTCAGGGGTAAGGAAATTCATCATATAGGACAAGGACGACTCTCCATCTTTCTCCAGCAGGAAATGAGGATGAGGGGCAGGCTGAGAGCAGGAGGGCCCTCCTCGGGAAGAAGCTGGAGGAGTTGGTGGAGAGGACCTTACTCGCTTAGATCGAACCACCTCACGATGAGGAGTCGACATCCCATCCGCAGGAATACTAGCCGAACGCTCTTCAGACTCCTCCCAGTGGCGCGCCGAAGTACCTCTGGTCCGAACCGCCATGACGGGCAGAACACCCGAGCCATCACTCACTGGAGGGAAAAGAAATAATAAGACGGAAAAGCTACCCCCTAACAGGCAAAGATAAAAGGAAAGTATACCTAAAACGCGGGGAGGAGCAACCGAATCAGAGGAAGCAGCCGACATCAACTCTCTCACCGAGAAACTCTGACCCCCGACACGGTCCATGAACGCCAGCATAAGGTCGGGATCGTTGACCGAAGCCTGACAGTGATCTCGCCACTGAAGTAAGGAAAACCTACGGTCCTGATGCTGGGGTGAAGGACGCACAAAGAAGAATTTGTTCATCCATCCCTTGGTGGCAGTAAAGTTATCGTGAAAAACGTTCGTGGAAGGCATGAAAACAAATTTACCAACATCCCGCTCCCACACACGGAAGAAACTAAGAACCAACTTAGTGGTAAGAGGAAAATTAAGTTTGCGAGTAACGACGGCTAAGGCTAGAAGTAAGCTACAGGAATTGGGGAATATCTGTCCAGGAGAGATGCCTAAGGCCTCACATAGGTCGAGAAGGAAAAAAAGGGATGGGGAACCTCAACCCCATGTCTATCTGATCAGCAAAAAACGCCAAGAAGCCAGGAGGGGGAGAAGATACCACTTGCAATGGGTTGGGCAGCTGAACTTCATAATCAGAGGGAATCCTAGCCTTCTCGATATACTCCCGAAGCGATTGGGAGCTAAGGGTCGATACTTTTGTTCGATGCCATGGGAGGTTCACCTTGGATCGAGCCTCTTCTGCTTCGGCAGACCATCTAGCCAAATTCTTGCGATAACTCCTGTCCTCACCATCGCCTTGAGGAATTGGCGCTTTCACACCAAAAGTCGGGTCAGGTCGTAGACCCGATTCAGGTCGGAAGCCGGAAGAATTACTAAAATCAAAAGGAACACACTCCGCCTTGGGAAAACACGCAACAGTACGCTTGCCTTTAGAAGAAGAGGAAGCCATATAAACTTTGAGAATGAAAGGCAAAAACGAGAAGACACAGGAAAGGGGATAATCTGGGGAAAGCTAGAGGATTTTCGGTATTTATAGAGGACTTGGGCGAGAAGTCGGTAAGCACGAAATTCAAAATTTAAACGGTCATCTGACTTGGTACCCGATATTCTAGGAGCAGTCGCTGCTAAACCTTCGAGCGCATTGTTTTAAGTAAGTTCGGTTTTTGCTTGGACTAAGTCTGCGCTACTTTTACGGAATTAATGCAGACCGGGCAAGAACATCTCGAAACGACCCGATGCCCGTAAAAAGACCCGGGTAAACTATGTACCCTCGGGACTAACAACGTGCCGTCGGGCAGACTATCCGAGAATGAGGAGAAGCATATGAGGGACTGAAGCAAAAGAGAGCAAACTCGATAAAAGGGAAAATGCCCGAAGGCTCTGCATTCATACATATATTGTGCCCCGAGGAGGGCTATGTTCAAAGGGACAGGAAAGAAATATATATATATATATATATATTAAGGTTCATTACATTCCCAGATAAATAAAAGAAAAAAAATTTTAACGGCCTAGCTGGCCTGATCTTCACCCCCGGCAACCTCCTCGGGCCTCTCAGGATCTCCGCCAGCTTCAACCCCTCGGCCTCCTCCATCTCCTTCCTCGGCTTGCTCCTTAAGGGCTTCTTCCCCATCACGACCCCCTTGTACCTGGATCTCCTCAGCATCTTCACGGGTGTCTTCCCCGGAGGCACCTCGCATCTCCTCGAGCTGGGGCTCAGCCACAACTGTAGCGGGAGCCTGCATAGCTGGCGTCCTTGAAGGACCGCTCTCATCTCGGGGTTCGGGTAAATAGCCCCCAGAAGGGGCCTCCTTCAAGGTCCTGATGGCATTCAGAAACTTAAAAGGGTGATCTGCCCTACTATATCCGTGCGCTCGAAGTTCGGAGATGCACCCATAGAAGCCCCATTTGAAGAAGGTCTTCATATCGTTCAGATGATGGCGCTTGGGGACGTAGTTCTTCTCCAGATCCTTGTCCCACTCCTTCTTATCTTCGACCCGAGCCACCTCCGATCGAGAAAGATGGCGTTGGAGCTCTGCTGCATCCTCCTGGAGCTTTTTCTCCCGAGCCTTAGCCTCGACTGCCTCTCGCTCAAGCTCCTCCACCCGCTCGGCAAGACGGGAGACAGGGCTTTATTTCGCTCGGCAAGACGGGAGACACGTTTCGTGGCCTCGGTCGCCAGAGAGAGCGACTGCATTAATGGAGGTTCGGTAAGATCAAAATCGCCCGATGAAGTAAAAACTATAGAGCAATACATACCTGCCCGAGGGTAACACCAAGAAGGCTCCTGAGGTCAAGGTAGGAGAGCTCGCGAGTATAATGCCTATTAGCCTCATCAGGGAACTCCCGAAGGAACTCCCAGCTCTCATCCTTGGACGGGTCACCAAAAAAGGCAGGTTGCTTAGCCCGACCTAACGCGACTGGACCCCCTGGGGAAGAGGAAGCAGGTTGACTTGAAGAAGCTCGGGTTCTTTTCGCCGATGCTCCTCTTGGGGAAGGAGCCGCTCGCTTCGGCGCAGACTTTTTCAACCCCGAGGAAGAAGCTGGGGCCTTGCCCTTACTCTTTGAACGGGTATTCGGGGCACTTTCTTGAGGATTTGGCTGGCAAAGATCCTCATCCTCCTCGTCAGCAATGGCGATGACCTCGGCCAAAGACATCCTTTCAGCTACAGGAATGAATAAAAGACTGTCAGAGGTACCAAAAACCGAAACAGAGGCACAGTAGGGGTCTGGCTATATACCTATGGTTCCGGTGAGGAGAACGGCTTCTGACGAGAACCCGTGGGCACAGAGAAGTTCCTCGTTACGGAGTTTTTTGGCGTAATACTGACGGCTACCCACCCTGCCCAGGAATGTTTCTACCCGAGCAGGAGGCTCGGGAGGAAGTGGATCAGAGGTAGAGGCATTGTCATTCCAAGAAAAAGGAATCAACTCTTGCTCGGCGGTATCAGCAGGAGGCTTAACAAAGAAAAATTTGCTCACCCATCCCTTATGAGAAGAAGGGTTACCCCGAATGAGGTCAGGTCTCCGGGTGGGGAAGAAGAAAAATTTTCCCTCCTCTTTCTTGTTTAGCCTCAGAAAGGCTAATAACATTGGGACCGAGGGGGTATAACGATAATGGCTCAAAATAACAGCCATAGAGAGAAGAAGACTAAAAGAGTTTGGAGGCAATTGAGCAGGAGAGATTTGGAAGTGTTTACAGATGTCAACAAGGAATCGGGGGACCGGAAACCTAAGGCCCATTTCTACTTGATCAAGAAAATATGTACCAAAGCCCTCGGGGGGGAACTAGCTAAGTCAGTAGGTGAAGGGATCATAATCTCAAAATCCCGGGACATACCGGAAACAGACTGCAATCTAGGGAGATCAGCGGCTTTAAAGGTAGAAACCATGATTTGATGCCAGCGAACACCAGGACGATTAGCCCTAAAAGCTTCGACTTCCCTAACCCAAGCACTGAAGGCCCGATGGAAAGGTCCCGGGCCAGGGAAGTCATCCTCACGAGGAGGAATTGGCTCCCTTATAACTGGGGGATAGGAAACAACAGGGGTCGACTGGGTGGCCTCAGAATCTACAGAATCTATATTCGGGGAAGAACCCCGAGGACTTTCCTCATTCTCTCCTGAATTAGCTCCCACACTAACTACAGGACTACCCGAACCCTCAAAAGAATCACTAACTATTGGAAGAACTACTACCGCTACTACCCGAACCCTCTGAGCCCTCAGAAAAGCTACCCGAAGAAATATGGGGACCCTCACCGGAATCAGAAGACATATCTAGGCAGGAAAAAGAGCTAAGGGAAGAAAATACTTACAGAGACCTAAAAGCGGGGAATGAAAGGCAGGAAGGCTCGGGAACTCGGGAACTTCACGAAGAGAGAGAGTAGTGAGAGAAATGGAAGAAGAAAAATGAAGGAAGGAGTGGGGTATATATAGGGCCCATCCGGCCGATTGGGGCCTTTGGATAAGAATTTGATCAACGGACAAAAAGAAACCGCATCAGCCATGCCTCAATCCGCGTCAAGTCTCAGAACGGGCGCCAGAGTTCCCGCCCAGACGTCCCATCAGAACCAACCAATATAAAGGCGACACGTGTCTGGGAATACGAGACGATGCTCAAGGCCTCTAGCGAAGAGATAATGGACCTATATCCGAGAAAAGGTGCGCAGAGTTAGGCCCAACTACGACCCTCAGAGCCACGATGGCTCGGATATTCTGCCACTACCCCACAAAAACGTCCAAAATTCATCATACTTCTTTTAGACTACTCGAAGGGGGGACTATTGTTACCCTCGGGTCTAATTGACCCTATGGCAAAATACCCGACCCGTCTCAACCGACCCAACTACCCTGCTAGGAAACGATATCACCGCGGATACGCGCCTCGGGACCGTAAGGCCGACTCCGTAGGAAGTAGGACATCAGAGTTCCCTCGGTTCTCCATCCCGAGGACACCCGCCCCTAGGGTACCCCAGCAGATTCCTTCGAGAAAAAGGGGGAGCTCGGTCCCTCGGGCAAACTGACCGATGACGGGGATAACTTCTTCGGGAAAACAGATCCCTTGATCCCAAACCAACGTAACCTCCCATGATCACATTAACCAAACGCGTGAGGGATAACCGTCTAAAAACCCGCCTATCGAGAAGACATGCCATCATGGGCAATAAGGGAGCTCGACCCCTGGAATCACGGAACGTGGGTCTCAACCGTTTGAAAACCGTCCAAGGACAGAAGCCTATAAATACTGCCAAGGTACTCAAGAACAGGTATCTTCTCTCACGTATCCTACCGTTACTCTGCCCAATTAATTACTCACAAAACACACACTACACATCACTTTTTTATGCTACTTTACACCTGGAACATGGAGACTACCCTCTTGACCTAGGCAAGAGGGCAAACGACCCCCAACCCTTATCCTGTTTTCGAGTGATTAGGTAACGCGCGCGGTGGAATTTGAGCGGGAAGAAGTCTGTTAGCCGTCCGACGCGGTAGAACCATTTTTCGCCGGTATCAACGGCAATATGAGGCAGTACAATATCGAGGATCCCGCAAATCCTAGGCTCACTAGTCAGCTCTTCGTCGGAGGTTTGTTCAAAAAGGGGAGCACAGTGTTTGCCGAGGCTGAAGATGGTACGACTTAGTTGAAATCACCAAAGTTCAGGTAATCTTCACAAAGTCATACCCTTTTCGTGAAAATAATCTTGGCTCAGTGCGAGCGAACCCATCAGTTTAAAAACTGCTTACTCTTGTGTTGCTAAGGGGCATGAACTGAGAGGAGGGCCTCAGATGATACAGCTAAGCTTAGATGGGAAAAGGTTGTATGCTACCAATTCCCTCTTCAGCACTTGGGACCGTCAGTTTTACCCCGAGCTCGTCAAGAAAGGGGCCCACATGCTGCAGATCGTCGTCGATACAGAGAATGTCGGGCAGAAGATCAACCCTGACTTCTTCGTGGACTTTGGGTCTGAGCCCGACGGTCCATCCTTGGCTCATGAGATGAGATATCCTGGCGGTGACTGCACTTCAGATACATGGGTTAAAAAGTAAAAACTTTGTTATCGAATTCAATTCTCTGCTTCAGAACTATTGTGATTATTTGCTATGGATTAAAAAAATGGGTCTATTGCACGTTCTACTACCAAAAGTTTCCGCAAGAGCAGTTCCCACCCTTAAAATGATGGAATCTGTTTGCATCCCTGACAACTATTTCTCGCCCAACAATGCTGCAAATGAGCTTAAAAACTGTGTGGCAGTCGTCGCAAATTCGTAGGTTCTTGATGATACGTATCATCGACCCACGGGCAGATCTGAGCAGCCCATAAGCTAGAGCGAGCCTTTCGCTATGCCAAAAGAGCTGCCTTTCCTTTTCAGGCTCTTCCATGTCATGCAAAACCAGCGAAGTATCGGGCACATAACCTCTCTTCCTCATCTCTTCGTCTAATTCCTTCAGCAAAGCGTAGATTCGATCTTTCATAGGATGTGCACTAATCTCCCCTGCGTAGAAAACTTGGTTCTCTTTCCCTAAGTCAATGCAGCTATAACCAGGTTTCCTCTTCAACTCCATGGCCACCATCAGTTTTCTTACAGCAGACACATTCTCCCACATACACGCCCGAGCGTAGACATTGGACATGAGTATGAACGTCGTTGGATCTTCGGGTCCTAACCCTAGAAGATGGTCTGCAATTCTCACGCCTATATCTTTCCTCCCAGTTCTACAGCAAGCGCTTAAAAGGCTAGCCATACAGCTTCGTCGGGCATGAATGGCATTGAGTTGATCACACTTTCAGCCTCCTCGATTCGCCCCGATCTTGCGTATAGATCGATCAAGCATGTGTAATGCTGAAGAGAAGGTTTTAATTTGTAGTCCTCGGCCATGGATTCGAAAAGCTGCTTTCCTTTCTCTATTAGGCCTGCATGACTACATGCGCAGATTACACCTGTGAATGTGACTAAGTTCGGTTCCAGACCTGACAAAGTCATCTTGTCGTAAAAAGACAAAGCTTCCTCTGCACGGCCGTGATGTGCCATACCGACTATGATCGAAGTCCACGAAACTACGTCTTTCTCGGTCATAGAGCTGAAAGTCTTCTCTGCACTTACCACCTCACTGCATTTAGAGTACATATCAATCAGTGCATTACCTATGTATGGGTTCGCCTCATAGCCAAAGACTATAACTAGTTTATGAAGCTGCTTTCCCAACTCCAACATGGCCAAGGCAGACGAGGCGGCGATCAAGCTCGAAAGAATGAAGGGTTCTGTTAAATCGATGCCTTCTCTCCTCAGTTCATTTAAATGGCAAAACGCAGCATCGTAATTCCCACTCTGCACCAAACCTGATATCAAAGCAGTCCAAGAATGTTCGTTCTTGCAAGGCATTAAGCGCAAGATTTCAACAGCTTCTTCTTTCCTTCCTATCTTTGCATAGCCAAACATCAAACTAGTCCAAGACACAACATTCTTCAACACGATGGAGTCGAACACTTTCCTAGCTTCGTCGGGCAACCCACATTTCGCGTAGAAATCAACTAAAGAGGACTTTACTACATCATCTCCTGAATACGGAGACACCACAAACTGGGCGTGAAGTTGTAGGCCAATTCTTACTGCAGCCAAATTAGCAGAAGCCTTGACTAGGCTCGCCATGATAAAGCAGTCGGGTTGAAATCCATCGCGAGATAGCATATCGCTGAACAAGAATAGGGTGTGCCTGGGGAGGCTGGCTTGGTTATACGCAGTGAAAATGGATGCCCAAGAAGCCAAGTCCCTCCGCGGCGTTTCGTCGAACACATTGACTGCGTCTTCGACTAGGCCGCATTTGCCGTACATGTCGATGAGTCTGTTGGCGTAAATAAGCCCGCGAAGGTCTAAGCCAGCCTTCACGACATGGGCATGGAGTTTCTTCCCTTGGCCTGGAAGTATAAGTTTGCTGCATTGCTTGAGAAGGTGTAAGATATCGAGGTTCCGCATACATACGCTGCTACGCACATATATGCCCGTAGGTTAAAAACTGTATTTGTTGTTGTATTAAAACATAAATGTCCTAAAATAAAGAAATAAATCCAAATTCAAAGAAGTTTCCATGGCACAAATGTAAACCTTCCCATCCCAAAATTTTATTCTGGAAGTTCCTACTGGGCTGTATAGTCGTTTTGATTCCCTTTCTAGAAGGTCAATTTGCATATTATATATTTTCTTTATTGGGTAAATTTCTTTGCCATTGTCATCAATGGGCAATAAATTCTCCACTCCGCAGTGTGTGAAGGCGGCTACAACGTGTCTACTACATTAATCTTCAAATGTATGCTTTTTTATTTTAGTTCCAAAGTTTTTTTATCCTCCGAATTCGAAACTAGTTACGGACTAAATTCAATCTCTTCATTCGAATTCACACTTCATAATAAAAAATTACGTTTGAGTTTAGTAGATAATACTCACTCCGCCACCAACTTTATCACATAAGTTGCAAGGCATGCAAATTAAGGTGGTATTATTATAATAATATAGTACAATGAAAATGTAAAAACGTGTATATTTTGACACGTCTTTTTAAGAATATTTAATATCATTATATTGATTGTTTGTGATAGTTTTTTTTGCTAAATAAGTAATTGTGATAAAATTATTGGGACCCTCGAAATGGAAAATTGTGATCAAATTAGTTGGACGGAAGGAGTTGTAAATATAAAACAATATTTCACCCAAAAAAGAATTTTGACCATGGAACATAATCCTAGTCAATGGTTTCACGCTTCTATTCAAAGTTAGCACACTGCAAAACCACGACAGTGACCTATAAATAGACAATCTTCCTCTGCAATTTTTTCTTGCATACACAGAACTAAAATCACTCGATCTTTCTTAACAAGAGAAACAAAACTCCACACAAAACGGAAATGGCAGCAGAGATGATTAAGAACAGTTTGGTAGTGTTAAAAAACTACGTCCAAGGCGCGCCGAAAGCTTCCGACATGATCCTCAAAACCTCGACGATCGCCGCCAAGGTTCCGAGCAACCGCAGAAACGCGATCTTGGTCAAGAATCTCTACCTTTCTTGCGATCCTTTTCAGGGCATTTTCTTGCCAGCATCGCCGCCTGGCACCGTAAGTCCATTGATTCCTTTGCTTACTCTTCTGTGCTTTTCCGCGTATTATAACAATCTGTTTTTTTTTTCTTCAAAATTGCAGCTAATTAGGGGAAATGGGGTATCGAAAGTGGTGGATTCTTCTCATCCCAAGTTCAAGAAGGGCGACCTTGTCTGGGGATTTACAAGCTGGGAAGAGTACAGCCTTATTACATCGCCAGATGGGCTTTTCAAGATTCAACACACCGATGTTCCCCTCTCTTACTATGCAGGAATTCTTGGTAATGAAAAGAAAAAAAGAGATCCTCTCTTTCCTCGAAAAAACACAGTATTTCTTTCGATGGTTCTTCTAATGTTTCTTCTTTCTTTAGGCACGGTTGGAGTTACGGCTTACACTGGATTTTATGAGATTTGCGCCCCCAAGAAAGGGGACACCGTGTTTATTACGGCGGCGGCCGGCGCCGTCGGTCAGATCGTAGGTCAGTTGGCGAAGTTGAAGGGCTGCTATGTTGTCGGAAGTGCAGGGAGCAAGGAAAAGGTCTGTCATTTTTACCTTACAAATTTCGTATCTTCCTCTGTCAGAATCCTAACACATCTCCCTGTTCTGCACAGGTTGATCTATTGAAGAACAAATTAGGGTTCGACGACGCTTTCAATTACAAAGAAGAGCGCGATTTGGACGCAGCTCTGAAGAGGTAATTAGTTTCTGGGCTATTACACTTTCATGATTACTAGTAAAAGCTATCAACTTTGAGTCGAACTCAGCATCTCTGAGTTTCTGGGCTTGTTACCCTTCAATCATAATAAGGAAAGCTACGTTCTTTGAGTCGAACTGAAACATCTCTGAGTTTCTGGGCTTTTATTACACTGATGATAATAATAAAGAAAGCTAAGTACTTCGAGTAAAACTCAACATCTCTGAGTTGCTGGGTTTTATTACACTTTGATGAAAGCTTCCTATACTTTTGAGTCCAACTGAGTTTCTGGGCTTTTATTCCACTTCGATGACATTAAGGAGAAAGCTGCAAGCTTTTGAATCATAAGTGAAAACATCTCCGAGTTTCTAAGGCTTATTACACCGTTCTTTTCTCCAACTAAATCTCGATTATCTAACAAAAATACAACCATTTCATCATCAGGCGATTTCCACGAGGAATCGACATATTCTTCGACAACGTGGGCGGGAAAACGCTTGACACGGTCCTCCCAAACATGAACGACCACGGGCGAATAGCCACTTGCGGGATGATATCTCAGTACCACCTCGCCCAGAAAGATCCCATACACAACATGCTTCAGATTTTGGTCAAAAGGCTCAGAGTCGAGGGCTTCAACACAGACGAAAACTTCCACCGTTACCCCAAATACTTCGAGTTGGTCTATCCGCTCATCAAAGAGGGGAAGATCACTTACATCGAAGACGTAGTCGAGGGACTCGAGAACGCCCCCAAGGGCCTCGAGGCCATCTTCACTGGCCGCAACGTCGGGAAACAGATCGTCGCCGTCGCCCGCGATTGATTGATTGATTGATACATATTTGCATCTTCTTCTTTTTTTGGTTTTTTCGGGTTTTTTTATCTTGCGATGCTGTTGTTGTTGCCGTTGTTATTCTCCTCAAATGTACTAGTTTATGTCTGATTTTTCGAATAAAAACTTCCCCAGAAAAAAAAAAAAAAAAAAAAAAAAAAAAAAAACAAAATGTGTGTTTTCTAATCATATACCAAGTTGGGTATGATTGGACTCGCTTGGATTTTTATACGTGAAATTTTCGAAGACGTATCGAAAATATAGCGAAGTGGGTAGGGAAGAAGAAATCAACTAAAGTATTGACAATTCGAACGAGCAACGCATTGTTATTATTACAGAACGCAAAACCTGGGGGAAGAAGACAGTGTGTGGCCTGAACAATACACTTATAATACAATTACAAAGCAAAGCATTGATCATCGTCGTCGTTCATCGGGTATTATTATTATTGTTATTATTATCATTATTATACATTTTGCATGCGATGAGTGACGTCATTCCATGGTGATGATGACGAATCTATTATCAGTTGGGGGGCGGTAGCAACACACAAGCATTGTTGAAGCAAATGCCAACACAACCAGCGATCAAGTTAACACAGTCAAGATGATTACTGCACGTACCTCCGCAGACATCACCGTCGTCCTCCCGTCCGAGGAGGAACCAATTGTTGGCTGCCTTCGACTTATTACAGCAGCATTTCGCTCGTTTGAAGATGATGATAATAGCTGTCTGATTGTTAATTCGTTGTTATTCTCCCTTGCCAAGCACTGCAATGGCCCAACTGCACACAAAATATACACAGTTATACACGCATATATATATGTCCAGAGAGAGAGAGAGAGAGACCTGATAAGGCAGTGAGGAGGAGAAGGGCTAAAAGGGACATTCTAACAGTGATGATGATCATCGTCTTCATGTTATTTTGAATGGTTGGTTGTTAATAGCTTTTATTCTTGGATTGCGTCTATGGGTTTATTCAGAAAATGTGTGAATTTATAGAGCTTTAATGCTACGACGTTCTTAGGAGGAGGTCTTGAAGAGCCAGCACGTGAGTATAATCTTTCTGAGATACTTGAAAATGGAAAATGGCAATCCAAGGAATTTGATGATTTGATCATATACGTGACAGGCTAAGTACGTTTTATTGAAAAAAAAAAAGATTCAATTTTTAGAAGTTACTTCTTGTGTGGACAGATGGGAATGAACTAGGATGGATAGATGGGAATGAACTAGGAGAAAACAAGAACAGTAGCCAATTACGATCGAAGAAACACAAAGAAAAATAGTACAAGATTAGTAGATATTAATTTATTTATTTTTTTAGGGAATCTACTGAAAATATCCTTTTATATAAAAAATTCGCAAGTTAGTACTCTGTCAGATTTTTTTTATATATAACATGTTATAATAATTTTTTTGCACATTGGAATCTGTTCCGCCGCAAGTACGTCATAGAAACATTTAAGTACCATAGGGAAACATATTGTGGTACATAATACAGTGAAAAAATTAAATCATATAACTCCTTAATGCCCCATATAGAACGTAAATATGTACGATTGTGGGTACCATATAAACGCGTGACGTGGTATGTAATGCACATATAAAAAGGTACGTCAAGACCGAGAAAATGGTATGCACAATCGAACGGGTACTTATATAAAAATTTTTTGGCAGGATTACTAACTTGCAAATTTTTTTATAAACGTGTATTTTTCTGTAGATTTATTTATTCTTTTATGGTATCCTAATATATTTCCAAATGAACCATGGGTATGGGCTCAACAAACCAACTGCTTCGTCTGTTGGTCTACTCTTATTTGATCAAGAAGCTGCTGCTATATATTATTAAGGGCTACCATATTTTTCAACCGTATATATATGCTTTACCACTTTCTTGGGGGGAAACCAAATACGTGTCACTATCATAGGCCGGCCCTTATGTAATAAACTCCAATTAGTCTTTACCCACTTGTAACGGCTCTTTAACTAATCTATTCGAGTCTTTTCAGCTATTCATACTTTAACGTTACCCAACGGTCATATATTATTATTATTACTCTCATTCTTGACTTTCTCAGACAACAAATGCAGAAAAAATTATGACGACGCGCTTTCTTTTTGTTTAATGCTTAAAACTACTCAAATACGCGTGAAGAAAAGCTCACGGAACAGATCCTCCAATAGCGCCAAGACAGCTACACCCAATATTAAAGAGATTGCTCTGTTTCTATTTATATATATATAGCAGCACCACTCTTTCCCTGTTTCCTCGCCAAGATTTTCTCTAACACCACAAACTCTGTTTCTATATTTATATGGCAGCCATTAGGTTCATGAGAAAGATTTTGTTCCTTCACAATCTATTCAAAACTGTCGTCCTCTATTTGCTGCCGAAGAAGCTGAGGATCCATCTCCTCCCATCTTCTTGGCATCATCAAAAGCAGAGTATTCCTCAGAAACCGAAGCAGAGCCCACCGCCGCCGTCTCCGTCGCCATCCCCGCCGTCGTCTCGCCGCATGGATCCAGGCGAGCTGAAGAGGGTTTTCCAAATGTTCGATAGGAACGGCGACGGACGAATCACCAAGAGAGAGCTGAGCGACTCGCTGGAGAACATGGGCATCTTCATCCCCGACGAGGAGCTGACTCAGATGATAGAGAAGATCGACGTCAACGGAGATGGGTGCGTGGACATCGATGAGTTCGGCTCCCTTTACAAGACGATCATGGATGAGAGGGATGAGGAAGAGGACATGAGGGAGGCTTTCAACGTCTTCGATCAGAACGGAGATGGGTTTATTACCGTGGATGAGCTGAAATCCGTGCTGGCCTCGCTTGGTCTGAAACAGGGGAGGACGGCCGAGGATTGTAGGAAGATGATCACAAGGGTTGATGAGGACGGCGATGGGAAAGTCAACTTTGCTGAGTTTAAGCAGATGATGAGAGGTGGTGGCTTCGCTGCGCTGACAAATTGATTTCTGTCTTCTTTTTTTTTTGTCTTTTTTTTTTTTTTTTTATCATCGATCGATTCCTTCAAGGCTTTTTTTTTTTTGTTATGATCAAGTAGGCGTTTCATTGTATATACACATATCTTGTTTCTTTCATTGATTGTGATATCATCCAAGATCGAGAGCTTCAGGCAACGTCTGATGAAAGATTACGTTAGTAAGAAAAGGTATCCTTTTTATGTTGATGTTGTCTGCATTCATCTCAAAGTAGAAAAGAAGAAGCGATTTTTTTTTGTCTTGACGTTCCATATCTTGATTTACGTTGGATTGAATCATAATCGGACGATATGGATGATCGATCTTAGAAATATGATTGATTATCAACTCAACTCAAACAGAGAGAGGCTTCCGTAATAACTAAACATGAAAAATTATTATTACTCGTAATTTATTAAAAAAGAAAAAGAAAAAAAAGGAGAGTCAATTAGAGTTCATCAATTTTTTGCGCCGTGACCTGCTAAAAAGGAGTTGTCGGATTTGTTTGTCTGCCGAACACTCCGAAGTAGCCTGCAGAAGACGATCATTATTCTTTCACATTCTTCACTCGTTCTTTTTTTTTTGCATTAAAAGGAAAAAAAAAAGAATTATAATAATCATCAGAAACCTTGGATTTAAATGAAAATCGATGTGTGCGCACTTCTGTTCCATTAGAAACTCTAACGTCCATGCCCAGGCTATCGACTCCAATTAAACTTGCACCCTGTGAATAATAGGATACGATTTAAATGTACATATATAGATATCATTACTAAGAGATGAGGGCAATTGCTCACTCGTTGTGATTTCATTACCTCAACAATGAGCCCTTTCTTTCTGCAAAGAGATTTAAGAGCAGCGCTGGACTTTGTTCCTTTCTTACCGTAACGGTCTATAATTGAAGACACGCAATGCACAAGCACATCGGGTTCGGCATATTGATAGTCTTGTATGCCCACCTCCGACTGCCAATGATTAACCGACGTGAATCAATGAAACACTATCTTTCGCGACGACAGTGTTACATAACGAGATTAGGTGGTCAAAGTGTGAGGCATAATACGCACTACAGAGCATGGAAAGGAAAAGGTAATCGAAATAGACATGCCTGAACTCCATAGACAGAGAACAGCTCTATCCTCATCATCTCCAATCGATATATAGTCGATCTTCCATGGAGTTTATCCTCAGACAAGGGAGCGGTATCTTCATCTGCGAAACCAACACCAACACACTGAGGAAAGAAAACTGCGACAAAACTTCACAAACATCAAAGGCATAAACTGCTGATGCTCTGTGTTTCTTTAGATGACTGTGATATGGCCTAGTACGTATATTACATGAAAAAATTTCACATGGGCCTGATTCAAGTAAAGATGGCATTGCTTGGTTGTAGCGGGAAGGAATACATGAACGATTAACAGGGCATGAATCACAATGTATGTTGGCTTCACAACTCATATAGGCAGGCAAAGCAGTAACCTATGCATTGATGCCAACAAATTCGTTGTGCAAAAATAAGGAACTAGCACCATAATCCTATCACCTTTTCCATCCGAAGAATAGTCACTGTCGTTATGCTCATTCAAGAGCTCGCGAAGATAAAATTCTTCATCTATAGGCACAGGATTGAGGATCCCCCAAAGTGCAACACCATTTGATGGGTGATCAATAAATTTGGCATGTTCGGCACAAACAGCCTGAAATGAGATGAGTTGGAGTCGCATTATTGGGAAAAAAAAGAATTTATATCTTATTTGCTAGTGCGGCGTTATCATGATGTTTTCTGTCTACCAATTTCTCTCAGGATTATTAAGATAAAAACTGACACAGGGCTACAGATTGAATGACGCACAACACAATCACCAAAAGAAAGATGTGCCATGAAGATGATTATCTAAATGTTACAATAATTGGAGGCAAAACAGTTTCATGCACTTTTCGGGGCAGATTGCATTAGGTATATACTTGTAATTTTCAAGAAAAAAGTAATATATCAAACCTTGGTCAAACACTTGGCAAAGTAAACAGGATGAGGCAACATATAATCCTCTTGTGTTCCCCAGTCGACTGAGATGTCACTCGTGCTGTCATCTTCAGTCTGGTCATAAAAATGTCGTATAGTATAGTTCAAGCAAATGTGCTTGTAAGATAGTTGGCTTAGCTTACGATTGAAGCTGGGCGAAGAAAAAGGTTCAAAAATCTCACTTCGAAGTAATCTTCAGCAAAGGAACTTTCATCAGCCACATCAGTGTCCAAAGAATTGTCATGAAAAGGACCCATCGTCTTACTCTCATAATGAGAAATACCCATCCCAATCAAAGCAGTCTGAGAAGATTTCCAATCCTAACTGTCAATTGATAATCCAAAAAATATGATTCCTACAAGTGACATCTATTGCCAGCGGAGGACAAGGTCTAGTTAAAGGAAATGTCACACAAAAAAGCTTTAATATGACACGGTAGACGAATCTATAACTTTGTGGAAAGAATAAACAGTTGACATATCAGTAGCCAAGTGATGGAAATGGCAGCTACACATGGATAGGCCCAAGGAGGAAACCATCACCACTTAATATGCTTTGCTTCCATAAATGAAACTTCACACAGCAAAGCTCTTTTTTCCTCAAGTAAAGTGATATTACCAGAAAAAGTGATTACTGTGTCCTCAAAGTAAGCCATTGAATACGAAAAAACCAAGAGAACGATTGACCACGATCATATACAAACAAAAGATGATAAAGAATTGTAACCAACCGAGTTGTCAAAATGAAGAAGAAAACAAGCACTCCTAAATTCAACCAAGGACATAAAACTATACCACGGGATTGCTTCCCTCGTGATCTAGCAAGATATTTTCCTTGTCATATATCTCAAAAATTATATCTGCAGAATAAACCATCAGAAAATGAAAAACCATCAATACGATTTACATACATGTGTACCCTAAATTTGACGATCACCAAGAGACCGACTAACCTCCAAAGTCATCAATGGCATACTGAAACTCAGCCCATGAGATTTGTTCATGGGGCTCACAGTGAACACTACCGGGGAATACCAGCAAAGCCTTATCATTAGCCTTCATACAAAAGAAATAAATGTTGGAGAAATTAATTAAAGCTAACTAACATTCAAAAAGAATGTTCTTTGCGTCTATGCAAGGTTGATGGAAGAGAGACCTCTACAGTTGTCCTAGCCATCTCTGCATATGTGAGCATTTTATCAGGAATCTTGCCATGTTCTCTCAATTCTTCAAGTGGATGATAGCCGTTGTGAGTAACATTGCTAGACGAGTCAGGAACAGAATCCGAATAGTCAGCAGCTACAGGAACTTGTGAAATGCAGAAATCACGTCTCTTCAAGAGCCAATGCAGCTGTGTCGACCCAAGGAAATGACTTTCACTGTGGAAACTGTGCATTGAAGATTTTACTTCAATAGATAGACTAAATTAGAACAAGTTAAGTGAAGTTGCACCTTTGAAGAAGTTCAAAAATGAACTAGAAGACATAAACTTGTTAAAATATCTTCCGATAAAATGGGAGCACACTAATCAAATGTATCCGGAGAGTAGCACCTCAATCCCGTAAATTCAGAAAGTTTTTGACACTCAGAACGTCGCCTGGTGAAACTTCCAACGATTTTGTAAGATGTTGAGCACATAATTGGTTCGGCTTGACACCGGAAGCAGTAGAGAGAGACGGATTCGCCTAGAAGACAAAATGCAGCTCATGGTAAGAAAAGTGAAAAACTAAGACCGACAACCCAAACAACTAACAGGTTCACTTATTAACAGCGGAAGGCCATGAGAAGCGCTATACTCATTAAGCCTCCTAACAGTAGAATGGGTTCAAAAACATCATCCCAAGAAAATACTATATATGAACACGCAGTCATTTGGATTTACATGATGGCCCAGCCAATGCACTAGCTAGCTCATGCCTCACCCTGAAATAAGAATCTCACAATAAGAAGAACCTAAAGTTTGTTCCCACGCGAAGGCAATTGGAGCTGAAATATGACGAAATCACTTAATTTAATTGCATAATGCATACAAACCACAACTACTATCTGCATACATCGTGACTTATCATCCATTGCAACTATATGACGAGTGATATTAATCCTAACTTGAATCATAAAGCTGGTTTCGGAGACACCTATCCATTGCTATGTTACCAGCTAAAATGGAAACGCATGACCAACGACGATTCAACCACTAACTAAGGCGTATCTTAGTTGAAGTCGCTGAGCGTTTTATCTCCAATCCTTATATACGATATCATTTCTATTTTTCTATTTTCAGCAGATTATCAGTTTAGTAATGTCTTGTAACGAATTGCTCTCGTCTCTCGTCTTCTCTTCTTCTTTTCGGTAACAAATTCTGTGAAATCGATTATCAGAGCTGATTCTTCAATTCGAAGCTCTCATTTCGATTTTGATTTCCTTTTCCATAATTGAGTTGGTATCATGCTAATGCAAAACAATCAAATTCAACCATAGGAAAACTACGATCTACGATTAGAAACCTCTTGTTCAAAGCACACAAGGAGGATATCACCATAACAAACCTCTAACTAGCAAAAATTAAAGAAGAATAAAACTCCTTAACAAAAAAAATAAGTATGCGGAGCATAATTACATAATTAAAAGACGAAGCGGCGGCAAGCTATTAACATTACCAAGGGACACGGAACATGACGATGGAGCTGAGATCAGCATCTTCTGTCTGCACATAAGAGAGAGAGAGAGAGAGAGAGAGAGAGGCGAAGAAGAGGCCCAAAATAGGTTTGTCTTGTGCAGCAGCCAAACTCAAGAGCTGTGTCCTTGTGTGTGTGGGTCCCACTCTGACTTCTATTTTCCACTTCAGCTGATAATGAGGGGGACCAAAATTGAAATACTTGACAATTCGGGGATGTTCTTTTATATTTTCATTGGGCCAACTTTCTGAAGCAGATTCTCTAGGCAGTAGTGGGCCAAACATGGGCGGAACCAATTCGTGGCCCATAATCTGACTTGTACTTTAGTGCGGAAATAATATGGAAAATAAATAAAAATAGATGCTGAAGGTTAATCGTATATATATTGTGCGTGTATTTTTTCTTAATCGACTGTTCTTGTATCCACCTCCTTCATTCCTATCGATTTGTACAAGAGGTAGGTTTTAAAAAAAAAAAGAACAAAAAAGAGAATGATTTGATAATATCTTATTCGTTCTCTATGGATATTGCAACACAAGTTTTCATATAATCCTTAACGACGAGATAAAGAATATATGGAAGCCAACGTTCATCGGCGGCATTCTATTGTATCGTTCGACCTCCCTCGTTGTTAGCTCATGTCTTATTAACTCTTAATGCGAAATAACGCCATATATTATTGCATGTATGGAATCCTACCTTGTTTTCATTACCTTCTTGTAAAAGAACCGCAAATATCTAGCCAAGACACCTCTATAAATTCATGCACATTTCACAAAACAAAACACCCATCGACCATAAACAACGCCGATCATCGTCATATATAACAAACCCTAACCAACCGCAATACTATTCAACCATGAAGATCATGATCACTGTAAGAATTGCCTTCTTAGCTCTCCTCCTTCTCACTGCCTCAGGTATCTCTCTCTCTCTAGCTATATATATATATATATATATATATATTATATAGTGGGGAAAATTATAAAAATGGTAACTAAGTATGCCAATTTTCGATTTTGGGTCACTATGTTTCCCAGTTACAAGACTAGGTCACTAAGTATGTATATAATTATAAAATTAGATCACTGACCTCTTTTTTCTTATTATATACAACTTAATGACCCAAATTTGTAACTATATACATACTTAGTGACCTATTTTGTTACTATATACATACTTAATGACATAGTTTTGTAACTAGTGACCCAACTTTGTTACTATATACATACTTAGTGACCTGCAACTGGCAAACATAGTGACCCAAAATAACAAAATGGTATACCTAGTGACCCTAATTTTGCCTGTATAGCGTATGCAACATATATTTTGTATGTATGTGCAGTTGGGCCGTTGAAGTGCTTGGCAAGGGAGAACGAAGAGACGACAAGAAAGCAACCTGCAAATACTGCAGTAATAAATTGGGAGCGAAAAAGTGTTTCATCGTCATCCGTGGGTAATAGTAATAATGGTAATAGTAAGGGTGGTTCGAGGAAACTATTGCAGGGATGCCCAACAACGTGTGGAAATCAACTAGACTGCGACGACATCATCTCTGGTTGTTTTGGACTTTGTTTCAATGGTAATTGCGTGAGGCCATGATCACATATTTATGGTCGAATATCGATGATTATAAATTTCCTTTCTCGCTCGCTCGCTCACTTTTTTTTTTTTCGTTCTGCTTTTATTCTTAAATCACGAATAAATATCGTCGTGTAGTCGTCATCACCCGTAGCGAGGGATTGCATATTGTTGTTATATAATAAATAATGATGATGATGGACGACGATGTGTATTATGCTTTTGTTGCTTTGTATAAGTTTAACAAATGTTGGACAAACTGCTTTTCTGAATAAATTATCAATACAATGTGTGTAATTATGTTTTGTGTGGGTGTTATGATTGGTGGGAAACCCCTTCTCATATTCTTAATTACATACAATACATATGTTTTGTTAATGTCGAAGATATAAAAAATATTTTGTCTTCCTTCCCCAAAAATAAGTGATGCACTTTTACCATATAAAGATCATATTAATTGGAGATTGCACCTACCATAAACAGAATATATGAGATCACCCAAGAGCTTAAGAAGATTCGAACTCAAATATTTAATATATTTGGGGAGATCTTCAAGGAGATATTTTAGGAGATTCTCAAGATATCTTTTACCAATTCAAGAGTAAGACAAGGCCTATAAATAAAGGGGATTTCGAGCTGTCACAATAGAGCTTTCATGGAGTAACTTTTGAGCGACATATTGAGTGAAAATCACGAGATATATCGAGCGAAGATCATATCGAGTTTGAGCGATCATAAGAGTTCTTTTAGCCTAGCGTTTATGTTTGCAAAAATCAGGACTTTGTAGGTTTGCAGGACCGTAAGATTCGCAGTTTTCTAGGCTTGATTTGTACTATCTTCCGATAGTTGTTTTTGTTATCCATCTTCGTCGTGGAATTTCGCCATGAGGCACGCACCAAGTTTTTAATTTGCTGCACAAAATTTACATTTTGTGTTCATCATCTCTCTTTACTAAGTTCGTTACAATTTCCGATGTGCGATCTGTGTGGGATCTGATTCCAGGTGTTGGCTTCAGTGTTACCCCAACATTTGTTCCAACATTTAGTTACCTGTTTAGAACTTAGTTTTTAGATCCATATTGTACTAAGGACCACTTCAAAGGGGTATCAGAGCCTCCGCTTGACATAATTAAGCGTTTTTTTTATCATTTTCTATGGATGTTTCAAGCTCAAATTATTTTGGCACGTCAAATTAAGTGGGAGATTTCTTCCTTCCCAAAAAAGGGGGGGGAGATGGTCTTGGACAAAACTAAGTGGATGTGCACGGATTTTGGGAAGAAAGACAAAACGGGGGAGATTGTTAATGTCGAAGATATGAAAAAGATTTTGCCTTCCTTCCCCAAAAATAAGTGATGCACTTACCATATGAAAATCATTTCAATTGGAGAATGCACCTACCTTAAATATAAGATATGAGATCACCCAAGAGCTTAAGAAGATTCAAACTCAAATATTGACTATATTTGGGGAGATCTTCAAGGAGATTATCAAGAAATCTTTTACCAAGTCAAGAGGGAGCCAAGACCTATAAATAAAGGGGATTTCGAGCTGCCACAATAGAGCTTTCATGGAGTAACTTTTGAGCACATATTGAGCGAAAATCACGAGATATATCGAGCGAAGCTCATATCGAGTTTGAGCGATCACGATAGCTTTTAGCTTAGTGTTTATGTTTGCAAAAGTCTAAGGCTTTGTAGGTTTGCATGATCGTAAGATTCGTAGTTTTCTAGGCTTGATTTTTACTATCTTTCGATAGTTGTTTTTGTAATCCATCTTCGTAGTGGAATTTCACCATCACGCAGCAAGTTAACTTGCTGCACAAAATTTACATCTTGCGTTCATTATCTCTCTTTACTAAGTTCGTTACAATTTCCGCTATGCGATCAGTGTGGGATCTGATTCCAGGTGTGGCTTCAGTGTAACCTAGGTTGCAAACGAATCGAATCGAGTCGACTGCAATATTCTACTCGTATTCGGATAACAATCGAATACGAATACGAATACTCGAATATTTAGTCGAATCATAACATCGATTCTTATTCGAATTCGAATATTTTCTCGAAGATTCGAATCGAATATCGAATATTTGTATTCAAAGTCATCTTTCATTTTTTATTTAATAAAATATAAACAATATCATATTTAAAATATATATTGAATTATAATAAATTATATTTAAACATATATTGAATTATAATAAATTCTATTTAAACATGTATTGAATTATAATATATTATTTGTAAATATTTTAGTGAGTTATCATATATTATATGTGAATAAATATTAATTATACTATATTTTATGTTATATTATTCGAATCGAATATTGTGATTTCATATTAGTATTCGTATATTTCTCGAATCAGAAAAAATATTCTTATTCGGATTCGTATTCTAAATATTCGAATTCGAATCTTAAAATTTCGAATCGAATCGCGAATCGAACCAAAAAAGTTCGACTCGTTTGCAACCCTACTGTAACCCCAACATTTAGTCACCTGTTTTAGAACTTAGTTTTTAGATCCATATCGTACTAGGGACCACTTCATGTTTGAAGCCTTTGCTTTCTATGCAAAGCTATAATGGATTTTTGTATAAAAATAATCTAACATTAACAACAGATAGAAACCTCAATACTAGACTAGATGTACTGTGTGTGGGGGCCACGTTCATTATATCCTTAAGACCTTTTTTTTTTTTTCCAAAAAGAAGACAGCAGATTGAATCGAGTAATAGAACAGTTATTAATCTCCTCGAACCATTACAAAGTTCGTTCTCATCTCTACGTTTGGCTCTACATTCCTTAACCACTAATATATAAATTCCGATAAAAGCCTCCACTGATCACCGAGCACCCCATAACTATACTTACAACATTATCTTCTGCTAAAATATATTAACTGCAAAATGGAGGTGTTGCCACCACTTTCAAGATGGCTACTTACGTTCTTGATATTGCTGATCGTCAATGCTTCATTAGAATCCGCCGTTAGTAATGACGATTTTAACCTTGTCGTCAGACGCAGTATGCTCGGCAATGGCCTTGCTTCCACTCCGCCCATGGGGTAAAGCTTTATTCTTTTTTTTTTTTTCTTCATTTTCACTTGCTTTATTACATATATACTAAGAAGAAATAAGGGCTCTTTCTTGTTTGTATAATAGTTGGAATAGTTGGAACCATTTCGGCTGCAACATCAGTGAAACTGTGATCAGAGAAACTGGTTTGTCGACTTCTCTCTCTCTCTCTCTCTCTCTCTCTCTCTCTCTCTCTCTCTCTTTAAAGTTTCTTTTTTTTAAGACGTTTGCTTTCAAGGAGTGCTCGTTCGTGCAATATATAACTGTACGAAGTCTTATGATGTTTTAATCAGCTGATGCTCTGATTTCAACTGGCCTTGCCAAGCTCGGATACAACTATGTAAACATCGGTGCGTAAATTATGAACACAATCTCTTGTTGCAGCTTTGTTCTATACATATCATCTACAACTAAATGCCACTTATCGATAGCAGACGATTGCTGGGCCGAGCTATTTCGAGACGAAGAGGTGGAGATCTATTTCTTGCTTCCCTTACTATTACCATGTCGTGGAGTAATCATATCGCGGGCTTCGAATTTCAGGGAAAATTAGTGCCTAAAAATTCGACTTTTCCATCTGGGATGAAGGCTTTGTCCGAGTTTGTTCACAGCAGAGGGCTTAAGCTGGGAATATACTCAGATGCAGGGTAACTATTTTTCATCTTCTGAGATACGATTATTTCGACATACTATTTCTTACGACTTCGATCGTATTTGATTTTCTTTTTTTCTCGCAGCTACTTAACTTGCAGCAAAGAAATGCCGGGATCGCTTGGGCACGAGGAGCAAGATGCTAAGTCATTCGCTTCATGGGTACTTAGTTAGTTTTCGAGCACTTGAATGAGACGATGTAAGGCATGAACGTATCGACGAGTTACTCGAATCTTGTTTTTATTGCAGGGTATCGATTATCTGAAGTACGACAACTGTAACAACGGAGGACTGAGGCCAACTCATCGGTAATAAAAGAAAATTTCTTACTTCACTGAGCCCGAGCCATTCTTAATGATATTCCGATGAGTTTCTTGATTCAGATATCCCATAATGACCCGAGCTCTGATGAACGCTGGACGACAGATCTTCTTCTCACTATGCGAATGGTAACTTTCCAAAGACAAAATTTTTCGGAGAACTTCAGAAAGAAAAGCTGGGGGGAAAAATAGCGATCCTTTTTTCAGGGGAGATATGCACCCGGCCTTGTGGGGCTATACGGTAGGAAATAGCTGGAGAACTGCGAACGACATAGCAGATACATGGGATAGGTAAGCTAAGCTTGCTTTCCTAGTAGTCGAATAACCTTAATCCTTTTTTTTTTTCATGTAATAGACGCTGAAAATCATCTTCACTTTAAACAGCATGATATCCCGAGCAGATCAAAACGAAGTATACGCAGATTTTGCCAGGCCCGGCGGATGGAATGGTATAAAACACATTCAACTATAACCCTTTTTGCGTGAACGCCTCGTAATGAAAACGACTGTTTTCCAAGCAGATCCCGACATGCTCGAGGTTGGAAATGGAGGGATGAAGCAACACGAATACATCGTTCATTTTAGCCTGTGGGCGATCTCTAAGGTTCGTTTTCGCCTTGTCTGAGCTATGTTGAGGTTCTGTTAACTTGTCGACACTCGCAGGCTCCACTTCTCATTGGCTGCGATGTGAGAAACGTATCTAAAGAGACAATGGAGATCATAGCTAATAAGGAGGTGATCGAAGTGAACCAGGGTAAGTTCTGCTTGCTCTGTTTTCTCGTTAAAAAAAAAATTACGATTCTTGATGCATATTGCAGATAAGCTCGGGGTTCAAGCTAAGAAGGTTCGAATGGAAGGGGACTGGGAGGTACGTCGTTCATTATACGAAACTATATATGCATCGATATAATAATATTTTGATCTTTAAAAACAGAGTGCATATGTGTTACCAGGTATGGGCAGGGCCTCTTTCGAGATACAGAGTGGTGGTGATGCTGCTTAACAGAGGATCTTGGCTGACCAACATTACTGCGCATTGGGACGATATAGGGATTTCGCCTGCGACGACTGTGAGAGCAAGAGACCTTTGGGAGGTTTGAAAAATCTATCCATTATATTATTATTCTTTGAATTATTTTCAACAATGTTGCTATAATAAGTAGAAGCGTATGAAATGAAAATGGCAGCACAAGACTCTGAAGACGAGGTTTACGAAGAAACTGACGGCAAAAGTGGGTCCTCATGCATGCAAGATGTATATATTGAAACCCATTTCTTAGAGGGGCAATAATACAGTGTTTGATGTAAGCTATGCCTAAAAAGAGGGTTGAAAGGTAGTTGGTAATAATGTTAGTTGGGTTGTTGTGAACTCTTGCAAGGTCTAACCAATTTGTCGAGCCAAAGAAATATCAGACAAGACATTCAAACGAGTAGAAGATCATTTCTTTCACAATCCATAACCAAGGTAAAGTTGGCAAATAAGGCTCATACAAAGTTCAATAACACCAAGGATTGAAATATATAGACAAGTAGATAAACAATGGGAGAAATAAAAGCACGATGACACATTGTTACAATATCCCGGAATTATATGCATCATTATAATCATTCAGTCTACAGCACCTACTACCCATATAATAGCAGTTACAGTATAAAACTACAAGGAGGAAGAGCGACCAAGAACTCTTATTTTCTGAATATCTATTGCATAAGTTGAAGAGGCCATTCTCAATTTTTTTTACCTGTTCTTTGAAAGTGAATTTGGAATATTCCTTGAGATTGCTACGATGGCCTTCTGGGCTACATTGGCTGCAACTTTTTCTACACCATCAAATGACTTTTCGTATTGCTCGTATATGAAACCGATCGTGAATGCCAGGACAAATACTGCAAAATTTTGAATGAAGCCAATAAAAATACAATGGAGAACTCTATCAGGCAGATATGTAGTGATGTGTGTGTGCGTGTGTGTGCATCATACCTAGTCCAACCGTTGCTGTAAAGTAATACGGAATAATCAACTTGCACAAATATAGGACACTCGCTGCCTGCATGTGTTACAAAAAGATGTGCAATATTACTAAGAGAAGGCTAGAATTAAGTTGCAACCATGGGACTCCTACATCAATGTAATGTAAAAGGAGAATAATATTGTGTAAAAAATAGTCAGATACTTATGCAGCCACAAAAGAACTTCTGAGTAGGGACACGGACACACACCTTTAAGAAGATAGACCAATCTTCTCCTTCCGCCAAAGATTTTATAATTGAGCATAGTTCGTTCCATAAACGCGTAATGGCAAAAAAGGGAATCCACATATCAACTTCTGAAATTTCAAAGACGGATTGTGATAATCTACTAATTTTGTATCCACACCTGTCGAAAAATCATGTGAACAGAACAGAAACCAACTAATGTTAGTTAATTCGAAGAAAAATCAAAACTGGGATTATGTTTTTCTGAATTATTACACAGTCAATGGTAGAATGTGATTCCCACAGAGCAATACAGTGGTCAGTAAAAGCAGCTTGCCAACAGATGAGATAAAGGTTCTACCAGAGAGGAAAAACCAGTGATAGAGAAGGGCAAGAAACAAGAAACAAAAGAAAGTTCTCTTTTCATCTCTCCAGAGCAAAATATCAGCAACTGCAATAAGTGGAGCTACAATCACTTGACGGGGAGAGGAAGTCAAAAGAAGAATCTTATAAAGCATCAGATGCTGATATAAACATCAGAGAAACAAACGAACTTCCTTTTACAGAGCAGAAGATACAACAAACCTTTTCCACCCCCTAACAGCTTATCTACTTTTGATGGTTTATCAAAATAGCATCTTTCCAGAGCCGCATCTGTGGCTAAATGAGAAAATGAATCAGCAGTCAAGGTCATTGCCTCCTGCGCTAGAAAAAACGTCGCGTTAGGACTCAAGGATGGTTGTGAAGTTCCTCAGGGTGTGAAACATGATGGGAAGTAAACAGAACTTATAAACTGACCAGCGGTCACTTATTAACAGCAATTGTAGATCCTAATAAGATAAAGGGAGAGCATGCAAATACGGAATCAGTCAAAGATAAGACCTACTTCCATGGAAACAATTGGTTCGTACTGAATATGTCTCTGAGCTTCGGAACAGTTGAATGTCCGTGTGCGAAGAGCTAAAGTAGCAACATTGATAGCTGAGGTCCATGGATCAAAATTTTTAGAGTCTGATTTCAAATGCAGTGATTTCATAAGAGGAACAATAAAGGAGAGTATCCAAACAGGAAGACTGATGACAGGCCTGCAACAGCACAACATAAAATATATAAGAAACTATGTCCAACAAAAGCTCAATTGCAGCGGAATTCAACATATTCAACAAAATATATGAAGTAAAACTATCAACACATAAAAGTGCATCTCGCAAAGCATACAAATTGAAAAAAAAAAATCAACTCTTCAAGATGTAAAAAACAGACAGAGTAAAACATTTGATACCTATGGTAGCCTAATCTCCCCAGTAAGAGAGATGCAAACTTCCAGAACTCCACTGGAACCATATTAGTTATGAAAAACGCCTACACAAAATTCCGGTCTGGTACATCACTCGCATATTGAGAAATTTATTATTAACAATAACAAAGCGAGATAAAAGATTAAAACTACCTTCCCAGATGCAGAAGTCATCTGTGAACTCAGAGATGCTTCAGCACAAATATGAGCACGGGCAAGATTGTCAACATATGTCAAGTCTGAAATACAGTTTCCACTTCCTATAATAAACTGAAATGAGAAAGCCTATTACTAATTCAAAAATGTTACGGACTTACTAAACTATAATAAACTGAAATGGGAAAAGCTTATTACTAGTTCAAACCAATATTGACGTGACAGCAACAAAATCGAAGTGCTAACGAAAAAGGTTAAGATAATACAACCAAAAGTCCTTCATTCTAGTGGAAAGATCAGATTCTGATAGGTGTATTTATCAGACTAACACGTGTTATGATAACATTTCTCACACAAAAACAACATCCCAAAAGAGAGAATTTTACTCGGATAAAACAATGAGAAACATGCTAGAAAAAACATACAAATGAAATAATCAGCTAATATATGAGTTTGTAAAGTAGCTCACAAACCTTAGCCCAATTGGATTTGGCAAGATTCACCAGCATTGGGACCAAATGGTTATCTCCAGGACCGAATATGTTGCAAGGACGGAGAGCACAAGTTAAAAGGCCATCAACATCATTAGCAGCTAAAATTATAGCCTCTGCTTGTGCTCTAAGGTCAGAGACCATGTCCCAATACTGAACCAAAAAACATACAGCAGATGTTAGATATTCCTCAAAAAAGAACTCCATAAACCAGGACTATCAATCAACAACATACTTGGCCAGAGTAGGGCAATGATTCATCTCCAGCTTGTATATCATGTGCATTGTCGAATACAACATCAGCAGAACTATTGTATATAAGTTGTTTCACTTTACATTGTTGGCAAGCATTCACCACATCCTTTGCACCTAAAGGATCAACAAAACACCACAGCGCTTCAATTTCTACCACGACAAAAGAGGAAAAGGAATGAGGAAAACCACCTTGAACTATGATTTGGTAGCAAGAGTAGAAATCAGTGGGCCATGAATCCATATCATCAATGTAAAACACCGCAGACACACCTTGCAATGCTGCAGACAAAGAACATGCACAATGCTCAAAATAAAAATATTACGTAAAATAGAAACTCATAAATTGAATACGACCACTAACGTATCATCTTATGCATTTACTGGGAGTCGAAACATCTTTGCAAGTAATTCATAAAATTAAAATAGTGACAAGAAAAATTACTTCAAAGGTGGCTAAATTAACTAAACAACAGCAAGATACACAAAGCGAAAATTCAGATTACTTGAACTTCACTGGAAATTCAATATGCACAGTAAAATACACATTAACAAGAACTCTCAGACAGCTCAAGTAACTAAAAAAATAGCAAGAAACGTTAAAAGAAAACTCCGATCACTAGAACCGCACCGAAAATCATACCCACCAAGCTCATTTAAAATCGACTAAGTCGTCAATACAGATAACAGCTCCTCGGACACAACAGAAATCAACAAAACAAAACCGCTAGCTGCGATTCAAAGCACGACCTTGTATAATTTGCGATTTATAGGACAGACGATGATCAAGATTGAGGTAGCTAGCGCGTCCGGAATCAACAGCGTCAGCGAGGATAGCAGAATCTGCGGTGGACGATTCTCTGTAGCGATCGACAATAGTCACGATCCAATTGGTTTTCTCCTGCCTCAGAAGCATGTCAACGACAGCACGGCCGACGAATCCTCTACCCCCCAACACGCAGCACGCCTTCGTATTCTTCCTCTCCGTATCTTCGATATCATCGAGATTCGCCATCTCAGATAGATGAAGAATAGTAAAAACAAAACCTTCGTCAGGTGAGAAGAGAGCAATCAGTAACGAACTAAATCAATTCAGGTAGTGGATGGAAGGTGGACGGGTTTTGACCTTCTCTCTCTCTCCTCTCCCTCTCTCTTTTCCATTTTTATTCGTTTTTATTTATAATACTTATTTCTATATTTTTTCTTTTCAAGAAAGTAAAAGTGATGCCCTCCATGGTCCATCCACTCCATTGATATACTACAGAAAAAGAAATTGTTTTTCGTGTGACGAAAAAGCTTCAAAGTGAAGCAAAAGTTGGTGGTCTAACTTTGGCTTCAAAGCCAAGCAAAAACTAGAAAAATATAATTCCTTCTATACAGATTTTGGGATGTAATGAACACACCAAATGCTTATGCATCAGACTCTCACCTTTTCAGTCTTTCGATTACGTTGGAATCTATTTCATTTGACCGAGGTTTTGCTTTAGGCATAAAAAAAAGATTTGCAAAAGCATATGCATAAAAACTTCAACATACTATCCAAGCTTCCTGAAGGAAATCATCGGGGCCTCTTTCATTCATTCACACAATAATATATACACTTACAATTAGAATCATGCTATAATCTAGGCTATAAATTAGGCTACAATCATGCTATAATTAAGCCCACAGATACGACTATAATAAATAGATATTATTTACATAATTTAACACACCCCCGCAGTCGAAACTGGAGGTTGTCGAACGTTGAGACTGTCTGAAAGTCATTGAACAGTACGCTCGGAAGCCCTTTAGTAAAAATGTCAGCAATTTGATAACGGGACGGAACATGAAGAACTCGAACTTGTCCACATGCGACTTTTTCGCGGACAAAATGAATGTCCGTCTCGACGTGTTTAGTGCGCTGATGTTGGACGGGATTACCAGAAAGATAGATGGCACTAACATTATCGCAATAGACTAAGGTAGCCTTGTTGATAGGAAAATGTAGCTCCAAAGCAGATTTCGAAGCCAACAAGATTCAGAAACAACATTAGCCACCCCTCTGTACTCGGCTTCAGCACTAGATCGAGAGATAGTTGCTTGGCGCTTACAAGACCAGGAGACCAAGTTATCGCCTAAATAAACACAATAACCAGAGGTTGAGCGTCTTGTATCTGGACAGCCACCCCAATCAGCATCTGTATAAGAAAGAAGACTAGCAACTGATGACTTATAGAGATGTAAGCCATAGGTATGAGTGCCTTGAAGGTACCGCATAATGCGCTTCAGTGCGCACATATGATCATCAGTTGGAGCATGCATATATCCGGTCTGGTGAATGTAAGGTATTGTAAGGCGCCAGCTAAGCTGTGATAAAGAGTAGGATCTTTGTATGGAGATCTTGAGGAGGCACTCAACTTAGACTTAGTATCAATTGGCATTGGCGCGGGCTTACACGGGGTCATACCAGCTTTCTCGATAATCTCCCCCACGTATTTGCTTTGACACAGAAAAATCCCATTAGCATGTTGTGTGCCTGCAATGCCCAAGAAATAGCTCAAAGGACCTAATCCTTCACAGCGAACTCAGAAGCGAGGAGAGACATAATAGACTGACGAAGAGCCTCACTAGAGCGAGGACGATATCATCAACATAAAGTAGCATATATGCCATGTCGTTTCCTCGGCGATAAATGAATAATGAATGGTCAGATTTGCTATGCGAGAATCCAATGGTCGAGACAAAATCAGTAAACCTTGTATACCATGCACGAGGAGCCTGTTTGAGGCCGTATAATGACTTCTTTAGCAAACAGACATAATTAGGATGTACCGGATCTCGAAAACCCATAGGTTGATACATTTAAACGGTCTCATGAAGCTGTCCATGTAAGAATGCATTTTTGACATCTAGCTGATGAATGGGCCAAGATTTTGAGAGAGCAATGCTGAGAACCGTCCGAATAGTAGCTGGTTTGACGACCGGGCTGAAAGTTTAATTGCAATCAACACCAACCTGTTGAGACCTGCCATCACCAACAAGACAAGCTTTGTATCGCTCCAAAGAACCATCAGATTTCAGTTTATGACGAAAAATCAACATGGACCGAATACTGTTTACATTAGAAGGTCGTGGTACCAAAACCCACGTCTTATTAGAGCACCAAATTCTTCAGACATGGCTGCTTTCCAACTCGGGTCGGACAAGGCATCTTTGGGGCTACGGGGTAAAGGTGAAGGTGTAATTGAAGTGGTGTAATTGAAGTGGTTAAATTATAGTGTCGGTTTGGTTTAAAAATTCCATGCATGCTTCGGGTAGTCATGGAACGAGATGAAGGTTGGCCTGAGTGGTTTGGATGGTTAAGAGAGGGTGTCAGGGATGTAGCTGGGTGGTTATCTTGGTTGCTTGGTGATTTGGTGGGCTGTGGTAAGTTGACTTGTGTAGTAGCATTTGGTGTGTTAGGTGATGGGTTGATACTTGGTGGCTTATGAGGATTGGTTTGAGTGATAAGCTCATGCTGCAAGATAGGATGTATAGTATCATTTAAAAAGTCATATGTGCGTGGTGTTGGAGTATGGTGGTTGACAAAAGGAAATTGTGACTCATCAAAAACTACATGTCGAGATATGAGAATTTTTCCGCTCGACAAGTCATAACACTTATATCCTCTGTGATTAGATGGGTAGCCCCCCAAAGACACATGGTGTGGACCGGGCTTGAAGTTTATTGATGGTTGAAAAAAGGAAAAAGGGGATAACATAAGCACCCAAAAACCCGAAGATGTGTGTAAGAAGGATCCCTATGGTATAAAATTTGAGTGGGTGAACGTAACTTGCTAGGGAGAATATTCAAAAGATACGTCGCCATTTGAACGCATGATGCCAAAATGTTGGTGGTAGACACGAGTGGGTAAGAAGGGTACGAACTAAATTGTTTATGGAACGAATTTTATGTTCGGCTTTTCCATTTTGAGGAGAAGTATGAGGGCAAGAAAAGCCAAAAACCATCCCATTGGCGTGACAAAAGGATTAAATTGTTCATTATCACATTCCCTCCCATTGTCACACTGAAAACATTTGATGGTTTTCTCAAATTGGGTTTTGTTGAAATTAATAAAGGACAAGAAGATGGAGTAAACTTGTGATTTTTTACCAGTGGGAAAGGTCCGTAGGAAATTAGAGAAGTCATCTAAAATGAGAAGATGCTACTTATGACCAGTCGAACTTAAAATAGGTGATGACTATAAATCGCTATGCAAAATATCAAAAGGCATGATTGTGTAAGAAGACGAATCAGAGAAAGGTAGCTTAATGTGTTTCCCATAGACACAAGATTGACAAAGAGAACTAGAAGATTTATGATAACGAATGAACTTGTTTTCCCGAAGAGAGCGTAAAACAGACGTTCCCAGGTGTCCCAAACGAGTATGCCAAAGAGTCGGAGAAAGGGATGCAAATGTGGAGGGAGAAGTGGCTTGTGGTGATTGGGTATAGGGCCCCATTGCTATCACATCTCTTTAGTGGTGTTCCCGTCTAAAAATCCTTCACAGAAAAGCCAAATGGGTCAAATTCAACTGAAACATTATTGTCGATGGTGAAGCGACGCACCGACACCAAGTTTTTAACCAGTTTAGGTGCATGAAGGACATTGTTTAATTTTAAAGGTAGGTGAGGAGAGGGGATAATTGTGTGTCCAAAACCCCGAATTGGAATTTCATGACCACTGCCAACAGTAATATTTTTCAAAGTGCTCAAATTAAAGTAAGACGAGAGAGTACCTTGAGATGATGTCATGTGTCCATTTACCAATTATCATCAGGCGAATTGAGAGATATAGTATGCATTGCTTGCTCTATGTCCGTGGGAGCATAATTTGAGGCATGAGATACAGACGTTGCATAGGCTTGATGCGGCTGATTGCCTAAGTACCGGGCTGAGGAGTAGGTGATGGCCTTGTCCAAGAAGACGTAGGCACTGTTGTAAAACTCGGGCTAGGCGGCCCTGCCCGAGGCGCTTTTCGGCTAGGCGGCTGATTAATCGGTGGAACCGATAAATCGGCCTAGGCGGACAATTAGGCGGCCGACTGGGCAGACTCAATTTTTTTTTGAAAAAATATTAAAAACAATTTTTTTTGCAAAATTTTATTATAAATACAAAAAAGATTATTAGGATTGACATTATTTATTTATTAAGAAAAGTTTGATATAGGTTTAGTTTGGTATATTAGCCTATAAATAAAATTTATAAAAAATCGGTATACCGACTAATTTCCGCCTAGAAACCGCCTAGGCCCCGCCTAACCCGCCTAGGTACTAGGTGCCCGACTAGCGCCTAGCGAGTTTTACAACATTGGACGTAGGGTATGGACATGGTGGAACTGCCCATGGCTGCGGGGTCCAACTCCATGGGTACTTTCCCCAATGTTGTTATGGTTGGTGGTGGTAGTTATTACTGTTACGCCCACGCTCACGACCACCATTATGTTTGCCACGATTGTTGCGGTTCGAATCGCGCCGCTGACTATTTGTGTTGCGGGCAGTGGAGTCAGAGCTTGTACCCTTGGGATCATCTATATTGGTGTGGATGAGAGCAGTACCAGCGGCGGTGGCAACTGCTGCAGCTTGCTTGGCCTTGCGGGTTTCTTCGAGAATAAGCCTCGAGCGAGCCTCGTAGAAGGGAGGCAGAGGGTCGCTTTGTTGAATGAAAGTAGCAACACCATCGTAGTTTTCATTTAAGCCCGCAATTAGTTGAAGAACCAAACGTTGATTGGTCATTGGTGCACCGACGTTTGATAGTTGGTCAGCAAGCATCTTTAGCTCTTGCCAATAAGCAGAGATGTTGGGGAAAACATCTAGATGAACTTGACTGAATTGATTTTCCAAGTAAACTGCTCTTGAGTTTTTGTTATCTTGAAAGATATTTTTCAATCTCTCCCATGCTTGATGGGCAGTCGAATCTGGTTCCAAGATTGTGTGTAAGAGATCATTCGAGATAGTGCCATAAATCCATTGAAGGACGATAGCATCCAAGCGCGACCAAAGGTTTTGTCCAAAGGTATTGTCATGGTCGACCGTTTGCTCCTTGTCTTTGTCGGTTGTTGGCTCCCGCTCCTTGTCTGTCTCTGCTGTTTTTGGAGGAATTATGTGTTCGATAACCTGGTATGCTCGGCAATGGATTTTGAACAGCTCCGCCCAAGAAGAATATTGATCCTTTTCCATCTCAAGAACTAGAGGAATGAAACTCTTGACATTGTTAACTGCAAGAGCAGGATGGAATTTTTGTTCGGCCATGGATGTTAGTTAGGGAGAGAAGAAGAAAAGGAAAATAGAGGACGATACTGCGATAGGTTAGCAGAGTATGTTAGGCTCTGATACCATGAAGGGAATCATCCTTGCCTCTTTCATTCATTCACACAATAATGTATACACTTACAATGAAAATCATCATGCTATAATATAGGCTATAAATTAGGCTACAATCATGCTATAATTAAGCCTACAGATATGACTATAATAAATAGATATTATTTACATAATCTAACACTTCCGCCGAGAGTATGAACTTTCCTATTTGGACAAGAGAGAGGTATTCTATGAAAACTTCAACATACTATCCAAGCTTCTGCCGTGTTTCATATTAAAAAGATGAATAAAATGGATGCTAATATGTTATTGTGCATTTGATTGTATCAGCTCCGTAATGATTGACTACTGATAAAGTATTTTAATGCGTTTATCGTAGTATTTAATTGGGTTATAATAGAGCTCTAGAAATCATTTTATGCGTCTATTCGCTATATTTATACTTATTTTGATGTTGAAGGAGCTTAGGACGACTTTCGGGCGAAAAGTAGCGAAAAAGAGGCAAAACGGAGCAAGTACGCAGAAAACAGTGCATCGTCACGGCCGTGACAACCCTTGCACCAAACCGTGACATAGGACAGAAACTGAAACAAGGTTAGGTCACGGCCGTGACACCTGTTACCTTAGGCCGTGACGTTGAGCAGTGAGCGAGGAGTTCCAAGTAGGTGATTGTCACGGCAGTGACATGTCATGCACTAGGCCGTGACCATGGGCAGAGAGTTGAAGTGAAGTTCGTCACGGCTGTGACACTTCAAGCACTTGGCCATGACACATGGCAGAAACCAACGCAACCTAAATCGTTGATGGTCACGGCCGTGACGGCCCATGTCCCAGGCCGTGACCATTACGAAAATCAGTATAAAAGCCCAAATTCGACTCAGAAAGGGTGGACACTTACCAGATACTAATCCTAAACCCTCAAGAGGCGAAAAGAGCAGCAAAGAACAGGGAAACACGTCCCGGAGCATAAGAGACGAATTCCATGCAGAATTGAATGAAGAACGAAGATCCTTCAACGAGACCATCTCAGATCCATCAGTAGGAAAGATCATGAGTTCTTCGCCTTTGTTTCTTATTTCTTTCGTTGTTTTTCCTTCAATTATGAGTAGCTAATTTCTCTATGTTTTTGGGAGTAGATGAACGCTAGGTTATTTCGTAGTTAAGACATAATTATCGTGACTCTGTGTTTGACTATTTATCGTTCTATGAAGTTGTTTCTTTGATTTAATATGTCTATGTTTTAAAGTGATCGTGTGGAAAATCATTTAGGGCGACAACTAAATAACGATTAGGCCGTTCATAAAAGATAGGATTCGAGTATAGGGCGAAAGCAAATACTCAATCCTCGTCGATAGTAATTATTGACTCTTAGATCCCCGCGAGCGTTTAGGGAGACAGCAAACTCGCGAGCGGGTAGGAAATTACTGCGATTTAGTCTTAATCACGTAGGAGTGATTTTATGGTCTTAGAATCCCGAGGACATCTTTATCATTTGAAAACTCTCGTACCAGTAGCCATGTTCTTTGCATCTCTAGTTGCTTTAGATTTGGTCTGTTAGGTTAATTCGTAAAACAATCGGCGTATTTTATTTATGCTAGATATCGAGTCGATAGGACACTACTAGTACTCAGTTTATTCCTTGTGTTCAATACTCGTTTACTCACTTTATTGCACTACATACGATAGGTCCACTGCCTATCGCACGTTGGTGATAGTAATTAGGTATTCATTTTATATTATCACTTGTCGCACTTGCAAATCATATTAGCACACCACGTGTCGATTAAGTTTTTGGCGCCGTTGCCGGGGAATAGATTGATATTAGGAACACTGTAGTCGGTACTTTAGCCACTTTATTTGACGTTTTTCTTAGTTGTCGCTATTTGCATTATTTGTTTTTTCTACATCATTATTAGTATCGTTATCTCTTCGACGTAGTTATTTATTTCTTCGCTAATTTTCAATTTCGCTTCTTGAAGGTACGATTCAGCGGTGAATGACCCGAAGCCATCCATCGGGTCCCATCGTTGACGCAGACCCAGATTTCAAGCGGAAGTTACGAAGGCAACTCAAGTACGAATCTGAAGGAGCTTCCACCAGCTCTCAGGACCATCTAGTTAGCTATTCAGAGGATAGTTCGTAGAATTAACCCAAAACTCACGTGTAGAGGCAACCATAGATAGTCCTTACACAGAAGTAGAAATAGCGGACCACAGAGTGCCCGTCCACGAGGAGGAGCCATTACTACAAGATCTCGTCAAGAATGCCGCACTGGGCGGCACTGAGTCGGCAATTGTTATCCCGCCGATCGAGAACAACATTGAGCTGAAGCACTCTTGGCTTCAAATGATTTTTCAGACGGTCCAGTTTGAGGGCAACCCCGACGACGATCCCTACTCCCATTTGAAGGTTTTCTTGACGGTGACTGACACCATCAAGATCAACGGGTCACGGGCGATGCGATTAAGTTGATGCTGTTCCCGTTCTCGCTTAAGTTCAGGGCGAAGGATTGATTGGATATGTTGCCGCCCAGATCAATCACTACTTGGGAGAAGATGCGAGCCGCCTTCATCAATCACTATTTTCCACTATCTAAGGTGCTGAGGTTGAAGATGGAGATCTCTCTTTTCCACCAGAAGGACTTAGAAAACCTCTACGAGGTGTGGGAGCGATACAAGGCACTACTGAAAAGATGCCCACAGCACGGGATGTCGAAGGCAGCCAGATCAACCGATTCCACAAGGGACTCAATGATCAGACCGATCACATGCTAGATGGAGACGTAGGAGGAGGACTCGTGAAGCTCAATGCAACCGACGCTTGGAATCCGATTAAGGACTACTCGAGGAACAACTTTATGAGGAGCAATACGAGGATGAAGACACCCGACGTATTCGAAGTGAGCGAGGAGACGGCCACGAATGCCAAATTCGAGGTGCTTCAGCAACAAATCGCTGCGATGAACTCTCAGTTGCAGACAGTCACAACGCACTACTCCCGAAATCCGGGCAGACTCAGCCCGTGAATGCCGTGACGGCCACCGCACCGACGCAGCATACGCCATACGTACCACTGTACGGGATTTGTAACGCAGCCAACGAGACCTCAGAATGCTAACTTGGGCAGCCGCTGGAGCACGTAGACTATATGGGCAATTACCAAGGTGGCCAGCGAAGCTTCCAACCCCGAGTGCACCCCAACTTGGCGTATGGGAATCAGAACCACTAGGGGCAAGGACCGCCAGGATTTCAGCCTAGGCCGTCCGATTTCCAAAATGGGGCGCCACGCCAGTATCAGAATGTACCCGCAGGAGGATCTGATGACATGAGGGAGATGAAGGATATGATGAAAGCGCTCCTCACGAACTTCAGCAGCACCACCGCAGCTCACGAGAGTAGAATGACGAAGATGGAGGAGTACATGGAGGCAAACGACATACGTGCCCAGAACACAGATGCATCGATTAAGAAGTTGGAGCAGCAGGTAGGCCAATTAGCCAAGCAATTGGCGGCCCAAAATCAAAGATCACTCCCGAGCTACACCGAGACAAACCCTAAGGAGTACTGCAACGCGGTAACCCTGAGGAGCGGGAGAGGATTGCATGAAGTTCCTGCCAAGCAGAATTCGAGGGAGAAAGTTGATTTCGAAGGCCACGACGAGCCAGAAGTGGAGGAAAGTAAGGGCGACGGAGTCGAGAAGGTCAAGGATGACAAGGGAAAGACGCAACCATTTGTGAAGCCGTACCAACCGAAGATTCCGTACCCAGCTCGGTTGAGGGAAGCCGAACCTGAAAAAGAGAAGGTCGAACCTAAAAAGGAGGAAGCCGCGCCTGAAAAAGATAAGGCCCGAGAGAATGCGCGACCACCAGTGAAGCCATACCAGCCGAAGATTCCCTACCCAACACGTTTGAAGAAGGACAAAGACGAGGCGCTATTTAGCAGATTTATGGGTATGTGCAGAGAACTACATATTAACTTATCATTTGTTGAAGCTATTATGTAGATGCCCAGTTTCGCGAAGTTTCTGAAGGACTTGCTAACGAATCGACTGAACTCGAACATGTCTCCACGGTATACCAAAGAGGAGAGTGCTCAGATACTCCAGAGCAAGATATCAAAAAAGCTCAAGGACACAGGGAGTTTTACTATTCCTTGTCGTATAGGTGACTTAGTAGTTGAGCATGCTTTAGCTGATCTAGGCGCTAGTATAAATTTGATGCCGTACGCCATGTTTAAGCGCTTAGGATTAGGTGAACCACGACCCACTAGGATGAGTATTCAATTGGCTGATAGATCGTTAAAATACCCCTAGGTGTTATCGAGAATATTCTAGTTAAGGTCGATAGTTCGTTATCCCTGCTGATTTTGTGATCTTAGAGATGGACGAGGATAAAAATTTTCCATTAATTCTAGGTAGACCATTCTTAACTACAGGCGAGACCATGATAGATGTTAGGAATGGGACGTTAACTTTGACGGTAGACGGCGAGAAAGTTACGTTTAATATGACTGACTCGATGAAGAAGAGTAGCGGGCATGATAATAAGTGTCATTACTTGGATGCTTTTGAGCACAGTTTCGCGTCTTCTATGCAAGCTTTAAGGACAAGAAGCCAGTCGAGAAGCGACCGCCACTAGAGCTGAAACCGCCGCCCGGCAAGAAGCGACAACTCCAAGGTATGGATGTAGGCGAGGGAGACTTAAGCAAAAAAGAGGTATTGTACCTGGACTTCCAGCCACCCTAAGCGAACGAAAGCACGTCCGGCTAAAGACGGTAAATGAAGCGCTTCTTGGGAGGCAACCCAGGTTTTATCTATGTAGTACTTTCTTTTACTTGCCCATGACTATGATGCATATGAATATATCTACTATAAATATCTATGTCTAGTTCCTTTTTACGTTTCATTTTCTTTTTAGTTATGTCAGGATATCACGAGACACGATCCACGACCTTCACGCGTCCAGTCACGACCACATCACTTATTCGTCAGGGGAGTCCCGTTCTTTTTAACCTTCTTTTCCCTTTCTTTATTCATTTTTACATTGAGGACAACGTAGGTCTTAAGTGTGGGGATGTGAATTTAGGTTGAGAATTTACGTGAATTTTTTTTATGACGTGTCCGTGAGGTATCAATTTCGTTAGAAAGGCATGAACTATTGAACTCAGGCATGATTATTTGCGCTTATCTCAAGTTGGTTTGCATGACATGAAATTTTGTGAATAATTAGGATATGCATGATTGATTGAATCATGTCTGCCTAAATCGATATAGCACTGTTTTGAGAGAGTCGTACGTGATCGACACGTGGTGTGTGAATGAAAAGTGTGACAAGTAATAATTAAAGCGAATACGTAATTACTATCACCGACGTGCGATAGGCAGTGGACCTATCATGTGTAGTGCAGTAAAGTGAGTAAACGAGTATCGAACACAAGGAATAAATCAAGTACTAGTAGTGACCTTTCGACTCGATATTTAGCCTAAATAAAGTACGCAGATGGTATTACGAACTATCCTAACAGATTACTCCTAAATCAACTAGAGATTCAAAGAACACGCCTAAAACTGGTAAGAATTTTCAGATAATAGAGATGTGCTCGGGATTCTAATCCCACTAGGTACTATCGATTAAGACAATGAATTATCGCTCCTACGTGATTCTAACTAGATCGCAGTAATTTCCTACCCGCTCACGAGTTTGCTGTCTCCCTAAACGCTCGCAGGGATCTAAAGTTAAGTAATTACTAAAGGCGAAGATCGAGTATTTGCTTTCGCCCTATACTCGAATCCATCTTCTACGAATGGCCTAATCGTTGTTTAGATGTCGCCCTAAACGATTTTCCACACGATCACTTTAACACATAGACATATTAAAGCGACGACACAACTTCATAGACAGATAAATAGTCATAAACACGAGTCACGATTGAACATATGCCTTAATTACGAAATATCCTAGCGTTCATCTAATCCCAAACACATAGGGAATTTAGCTACGCATAATTGAAGGAAAAACAACGAAAGAAATAAGGAACGAGGAAGGAAGATCCATGATCTTGGTGTACTGATGATCTGCGATGGTAGCGTGGATGAATCTTCGTTCTTCGTCCAATTCAGCGTGATTGCGTCGTTGATCCGCCTCTCACGCTCCGGGACGTGTTTCCCTGGTCGTTTCTGCTCTTTTTCGTCTCTTGAGGGTTTAGGATTGATATCTGGTAAGTGTCCCTTTTTTCTGAGTCGAATTTGGGCTTTTATAGGAATTTTCGTAACGATCACGGCCTGGGACATGGGCCGTCACGGCCGTGACCATCACCGACTCAACTCGCTCAACTCTCTGCCAAGTGTCACGGCCAAGTGCAATGGGTGTGACGGCCGTGACCATCTTCGATCCAACTCGCTGCCAAGTGTCACGGCCAAGTGCAATGGGGGTCACGGCCGTGACCATATATTTGATTAGCCTCTGCCCCTTGTCACGGCCGCATGCACTAGGTGTCACGGCCGTGACCTTCGCCAGTTTTTATTGTCTTCGTGCCGTTTTGCCCGTTTTCGCTCCTTTTCGCTCGAAACTCGTCCTAAGCTCCTTCAATATAAAATAAGTGTAAATATGGCGAATAAACGCATAAAATAATTGCTAGAGCTCTATTATATCCCAATTAAATACTACGATAAATGCATTGAAATACGTTTATCAAACCTCCCCACACTTAAGCATTTGCTTGTCCTCAAGCAAATTACAAGTCAGAGAAGGCATAAAATCAAGATGACGGCACGATTGTTCGCAATTTATCATCAAAGCTGGAAAGCACAAAACGCAATTAAGCAAACAATCATGGACATCACACTAATGACTTGCACTTGTCGACCTAGACTTCCTTCGCACTGCCAATCGAGACTCATACCTCACAGGGATTCGGTCAAATCACTCAGTGTATAGGCTAGCATATAGTGAATTGCTCAATTCGTGCACTAGTCCCACCCCTTACCATAAACTTGCAAGCTAATCGCATCTCTGCTATTTAAAGTGGCAAGCATAAATCTGAGGGTCTTTTCGAGGGGAAACGGGTCGAGTAATCATGAAGTGACAAGCATGTATAATGAACACGTAATCTTAAAGCTAGGATACGTAAGCGAAAAATATCAAAGAACATAGCATGATCAAACAGACAGTCACACGTTCCAACATAAGACTCAACATTCTCGCTCTGAAATCCTAGACTTTTCTGCCCCCTCTCGACTCAGTTCCCTTTCATATTATGCCCTTTCACCTCAGTTACGCTCTACTTTTGTGCACTGCCCTTATTCCCTAAAAACATCAAGGTTCGGCTTTCGTCGCAAATAATACATTGTCACAACGAATGCCGCGTACCTAGGGATACTTATTACCGAAACCTATATCTTGCCAAAGGGTTATGGGCAGGCTTATGCAAGGGATCGGGTCATTTCAGAAACGGTCAAGTAAGGCACGAGTCATTTCATGAATAGCAGAGAAGAACATCAAATCATACGCTGAAATAGTAACTCTCAAGTTCGACTTCTGCTCTATTCTAAACAACTCAGGTTCATCTCTGGAGGCTTATTCGGGTCAATGGCTTCTATAACATACGAGGTAAGCAACGAATAGGCTCAGGCTCAAAGTGGCTAACTAATGGGATTAGTCATGGTGGGGAAATATGGCCCTGGACTTAACTCCTAATGCCCTCATCATGTTCATACTAACGTACCAAAATAGTTTCAACACGTGTCGGACAGGCAAGTTCTAGAGAGACACAGACTAGGCACATCACACAACCAATAAAAATGAGCATAAGCTCGTGAGGCTCAAACTCTCACAACGTAATAGGGTTATGTGTACGAGTCCCTCAAAACAGTGCTATATCAATTCAGGCAAACACGATTCAATCAGTCATGCATATCCTAATTGCTCACAAAATTTTATAAAATGCAGACCGACTCGAGATAAGCGCAAACAATCATGCTTGAATTCAGTAATTCATGCCTTTCCAACGAACTTAACGACTTACAGACACGTCATATTTTTAAATTTTCACGTAAGTTCTCAAACTAAATTCTCCTCCCCACACTTAAGTCTGACGTTGTCCTCAACGTAAAAAGGATAAAAGAGAAGGAAAAAGAACGGGACTCCCCTGACGAGAAAATGATGTGGTCATGAAGTAGTCGTGACTTAGCGCGTGGAGGTCGTGTTGCAACCCGCTATGCGTATCCTGGCGCTAGCTAAAGAGGGAAATAGACATAAAAAGAGATTAGTCATAGATTAACTATAAACATAGTTATAAGCATCAAAGGTAGAAACAAGGTAAAAACACACGCGACTACTCAAGCAAACGGAACGTCATAAAAAGAAAAGGAAAATCCCTAAGGTGGTGGTGGCGGTGGCTGCAGCGATGGTGGCCTCGGGCGAAGGAAGGACATCGACTGCTGTGAATACTTGAGCGCTGTGTCCATGGCTTGAAGAGCCTGGTTATAGCGCTCTAGTTCTTCTTCGTACCGGCGGTGGGCTTCTTCGTTCTGGCGCTCGTACTCTTCCTGTCGACGCCGAGTCTCTTCGTTGTATCGCCGGGCCTCTTCATCCCTTTGCAACGATTCGGCGTTCATGCGCATCATGTCCCGGTGCCGTGCTTCGAGGTCCGCCGTTGACGCGTACGGGGCGACGCCGGATGATTCGCCCTGATGGTAGCCGGAGGAATAGGAGGGCCCTGCAGTCGTCGTGTCTGTCTCCATTGGGTAAGGGCCCTCGAGGTAAAGCTGGTCGGCGGGGACGGCTACGTGGTCCGTCTGGCCACGATACATCTCGTGCCAGATGTACACCTTGTTGGCGCGAGTCCAGGTGGGGGCCTTCACCAGCATTTTTATTTTGACGAGCATCTTCTCGTTCAGGGGGTTGCGCCCGCCGACTCTCTCCATCTCGGGTGCATTCGCTGGCCAAAGGCGTAATCCTCGGACGACCTTGGTGATGAGTGCTCCTACGGCTATCTTGCCATGGCTTCTTGCTTCCGCCTGAGCACTAAAGGCGTGGGCCACCGCCATCCCCAGATGGACCTATTCGCCTCGCTGCAGCTTAGCTAGTAAAAAGAGGTCACGGAGGGTGATTGCTCCGTGCGAATCGCCCCTCGGTGTGAGCGAGGTCGTGAGGAGACGGTGGATGTAGCGGAGTCCTGGGCTCCTGAGCGCGGACGCCTTCGAGGTCTTGGGCTGAATTCTGGTTCGCCCGGTCGAGCGATGTCAGCCCAGCAACCCTGTCGACCTCCCGGCTGGTCAAAGTAGATCGCATAGAACCGGTGCGGGTGTGGCTCTGGTACTCCAAGTGCATGGCATATGTTGTTGTCCTTCACTATGTGCTCTTCGTTGAATGCCCGGAATCTGATTCTGCAGTCACCGTATTCATTGTAGGAGTAGGTGGAAAGGAACTCCAAGGTGAGTTCCTTGTACGTCGGTTCGTCGATGCTGAAGAAAGTGGTCCATCCGCTAAGCGACAGGTACTGCGTGACCTGATGGTCGATGTGATGCTTCGCCACGTATCGTAGTCGATCTGGTCTATGAAGATGAACTCCATGGCCTTCAGCCTATTGTACCGTGCTGTCTGAGCCTCGTCAGTGAACTGACCCATGGCTTCTAGCAGTGTCGGCGGGGGCCCGTCGCCTTTGACGAACGGGCGAACGCGAGGCGGGGTCACGCGAGGCTGAGGAGCGACTTTTACCCATAGTACCTGTAAGAAAAGTGTGAGCTCAAAGAAAAGACAAGTAAATGCAAGCAGATCGACTCGACCAAAATAGCGACAAAAGACACATAGTATTCAAGAACACATGAAAAACTCAAGGTGGCATTTTGTCGAACATGTGGCGTGCAACCGAAATCACTCAACCTAAATCCAAAATTGAACAAGCAAACATACCCACATAAGTCATATTATGAATTAAAGCTAATTAACACCCTAAAAGCTATGAATTTCGCCAATTGATTCTCAAAAATTCCCAATTGTCGAAATTGGGATTCTCTGTCCAAAACTCGAAATTAATGAACGAAATCACAAATTAGGCATACCCAAAGTGTTATTAGCATGTATATTATCATAAAAGAACATGAAGAACATCAAATTGGACCCAATTTCGAAAATCCCCAAATTTGAAATTTAGGGTTCACCGTAGCATCGAATTTCATGGCAAAATCGAACGAATTATGCATTCCTATGATAGTCCCATCGCGTTTTAACACAAAAATGAAGTAGTTCATGCCCAGATTTGTCAAAAATCGAAGAAATATCGCGAATCTAAACCGAAGAGACGTGAAAGAAAATCGTACCTTTCGAGTTTAAATGAGGTTGATTCAATGTAAAATGATTTCACCGGTGTAGGGTGGCGGTTGGCGTCGATTTGTGGTGGTGATAGGTGGATGATGGTGATTTGTGGGTGGCGGGTGTTGTGAGAGGGAGAAGAAATCGCGAGAGAGAGGAGAAAGAGAGAAAAGGGAGAGAGAAAAGGAAAAAAGGGATTTAAACCTAATTTCGTGGGCGTCACAGCCGTGACATGCAAGTCACGTAGCCGTGACGCGAGGCAGCGCTCGCCTCTGTCGACCGTCACGGTCGTGATGTCGATGTCATTGGCCGTGACGCGATCAATTTTATTTATTTTTTATTTATTTATTTTTTTTAGGTTCCCGTGGATGTCACGGCCGTGATGGCTTAAGCCATTGGCCATGACAAGAGGCAGAGGGTGCCTCTGGGGGACATCACGGCCGTGACACTTATGTGTCTGGCCGTGACAAGAGGCAGAGGTGCCTCTGGGGGACGTCACGGCCGTGACACTAATGTGTCTGGCCGTGACAGTGGGCAGTGTGCATATGCGGATATGTCACGGCCGTGACGGGGCCGTGACCGCATTTTTTTTACTAAGGTAATGCCTAATACATAAATGAAAATACCTGGGTTGCCTCCCAAGAAGCGCTTACTTTTTACCGTCTTAAGCCGAACGTCTTCTCGTTCACTCATGTTTTTAAGTCCAGGTAGAGCACGTTCTTTTCGCTCACGTCTTCCTCGTCTGCGTGATAGTGCTTCAACCTGTGGCCATTCACCTTGAAGGTTCCCTGCTCCATGCCTGAAATCTCAACAGTACCATAAGGGAAAACACGGGTAACGGTGAAAGGTCCTGACCAACGTGATCTAAGTTTGCCAGAAAGAAGCCTAACTCGAGAATTAAAAAGAAGGACTTGGTCTCCTTCCTGAAACTCCCGTCTCTGCCTAATTTTCCTATCATGGTAAGCTTTCGAACGTTCCTTATACATGCGAGCGTTATCATAAGCGGCTAGTCGCTACTCGTCTAACTCATTGATTTGGAGTTGCCGCTTTCCGCTGGCGAATACCCTAAATCAAGATTCAATGACTTGATTGCCCAATAGGCCTTATGCTCGATTTCTACGGGGAGATGACACGCCTTCCCATAGACTAATCTATACGGTGTAGTGACGATGGGTGTCTTATATGCAGTTCTATAGGCCCAAAGTGCATTCGCCCAATCCCTACGGTTCCCTTCTATGGTCTTCTCTAGAATGCATTTCAACTCACGGTTCACTACTTCGACCTGACCGCTAGCTTGGGGGTGGTATGGGGTGGATACGCTGTGTCTAACACCGTAACGTTCTAACGTGCATGCAAACTGGGTGTTACAGAAATGTGTACCCCTATCACTAATAATGCACCTAGGCGCCCCAAAACGTGAAAACAATGCTCGAAGAAATCTAACGACTACCCTAGCGTCGTTTGTGGGTAATGCTTGCGCCTCGGCCCACTTAGACACATAATCGACAGCGATTAGAATATACTTATTATTGTACGAGCTAGGGAAGGGACCCATAAAATCTATACCCCACACATCAAAGATCTCACAGACTAAAATGAAGTTCTGGGGCATTTCGTCGCGTTTAGAGATATTACCTGCGCGCCGACACTGATCACAAGTGTCAACGTACCTTTGGGCGTCCTTGAAGATCGTGGGCCAGTAGAATCCGCTTTCTAACACCTTCTGAGTGGTTCTGTTGGCTTCGTAGTGCCCTTCAGTCGGTCCGTTGTGGCAATGCCAAAGGATCTGCGTCGTCTCTGGAGCAGCCACGCATTGTCGTATCACCTGGTCTGCACATCGCCTGAAAAGATATGGGTCTTCCCAAAAGAGTACCTCAAATCAGAAAAGAATTTCTTCTTTTGCTGACTGGTGTACTCCTTTGGTAGGACCCACGCAACAAGATAGTTAGCGTAATCTGCAAACCATGGGGTGTCATCACTTACCACCTGTATCGAGTAAAGATGCTCGTCTGGGAACCTATCTTGTATCGACCTTCCATCCTTGTGGTATATTTTGGACTCCTCCAATCGAGAGAGGTGATCCACCGCTAGGTTCTCCGCACCCTTCTTGTCCCGGATCTCTATATCGAACTCTTGCAGTAGCAGGATCCATCTGATTAGTCGTGGCTTGGCATCGGGCTTTGCTAACAAGTACTTAAGAGCAGAATGGTCAGAAAAAACAATAACTTTGGATAGAATAAGATATGACTTGAACTTGCCGAAAGCAAATACGACGGCCAACAGCTCCTTTTCGGTGGTCGTGTAATTGGCCTGGGCTACGTCTAACGTCTTACTCGCGAAGTAGATCGGCCTGAAATGGTTGTCCTTACGCTGCCCTAGCACGGCCCCAACTGCATAGTCACTAGCACCGCACGTTAGTTCAAAGGGCAGCCCCCCAGTCGGGGGCGACCGTAATAGGTGCTGCGATAAGACGCTCCTTAAGTAAATTAAAAGCATGCAGACACTCATCATTAAATTCAAACGGGGCATCTTTTTCTAGCAACCTAGACATGGGTCTTGCGATCTTAGAAAAATCGTTAATGAACCTATGATAAAATCCAGCATGTCCTAGAAAACTCCTAATTGACTTCACGTTCGAGGGAACGGGCAGCTTTTCTATCGTTTCCAACTTAGCTCGGTCCACTTCGATTCCTTTAGAGGAAATCTTATGGCCCAGAACTATGCCCTCTCGAACCATGAAGTGGCACTTTTCCCAATTAAGTGCCAAGTTCGTTTCCTCGCATCGTGCGAGTACGAGCTTTAGATTAGATAAGCATATGTCGAATGACGAGCCGAACACCGAAAAGTCATCCATAAATACCTCCATTACCTCACCTACCAATTCGTTGAATATAGCCATCATGCATCGCTGGAAGGTGGCTGGGGCATTGTAGAGACAGAATGGCATCCTTCGGTACGCGAACGTCCCGAACGGGCAAGTGAATGTGGTCTTCTCCTGGTCCTCGGGTGCCATGGGGATCTGTAGAAACCTGACAAACCATCAAGAAAACAATAAAATGAGTGACCGGCTAACTTTTCTAACATCTGATCAATAAACGGTAAAGCTAAGTGATCCTTTCGCGTGGCATCGTTCAACTTCCTGTAGTCGAGGCAGACGCGCCACTCAGTCACTGTCCTTGTCGGAATCAGTTCGTTCTTGTCGTTGGTGATGACCGTCATGCCTCCCTTCTTTGGGACCACTTGGACTGGACTGACCCACGCGCTGTCTGAAATGGGATAAATCATCCCCGCATCTAGCATTTTGATCACCTCCTTCTTTATCACGTCCTTCGTATTGGGGTTGAGGCACCTTTGGCGTTGCGCGACCGGCTTGAAATCGTCCTCCATCAGGATCTTATGCGTGCAGTAGCTCAGGTTGATACCCTTTATGTCGGATATCTTCCATGCCAAAGCCTTCTTGTGCGCCTTCAACATGTCTAGTAGCTGATCCTTCTGTCCGTCGTCGAGGCTCGACGAGATGATGACTGACAGCCCTCCATTGCTGCTAAGGAACGCGTACTCGAGGTGGTCGGACAGCAGCTTCAACTCTAGGACTAGTGGCTCCTCGACCGAGCTCTTTTCCTTGTCATCTTCGCTGCTCTCATCGATGGCTATGATGGGCTCGTCGACTTCCTCCCCACACCCGTCGACTGCCATAATCATTCTGGTGTCGTCCTCGCTCAAAACCTGTGATAGACCTTGCACGGGAAAGAGAAAGTCGTGCTCAAAAGCATCTAAGTAGTAACACTTCTCGTCATGCTCATTACTTTTTTTCATCGAATCTGCCATACTAAATGTGACTTTTTCTCCATCTACTGTCAAAGTCAATGTACCATTCCTAACTTCTATCATGATTTCTCCTGTGGCTAAGAACGGTCTACCTAATATCAACGGGACATTATCATCCTCCTCCATGTCTAAAATAACGAAATCAACAGGAATTACGAACTTATCTACTTTAACTAAAACGTCCTCTATAACACCGCGGGGATACTTCAATTATCTAACGGCTAACTGCAATCTCATCCTAGTGGGTCGTGGCTCACCTAATCCTAAGCGCTTAAACATGGAATACATCATTAAATTAATGCTAGCACCTAGGTCAGCTAACGCACGCTCAACAACTAAATCTCCTATAAGACAGGGAATAGTAAAACTCCCTGGGTCCTTAAGCTTCTTAGGGATCTTGCTTTGGAGTATCACTGAGCACTCCCCTCGCAGGCATACGGTGGAGACGTGTTCGAGCTTCCTTCTGTTTGTCAGCAGGTCCTTCAAGAACTTGGCGAAGCTGGGCATCTGCGTAATAGCTTCAACAAAAGGTAAGTTAATATGCAATTCCTTACACATACCCATAAATTTACCGAACTGTGCCTCGTCCTTGTCCTTCTTCAGTCGAGCCGGGTAAGGAATCTTCAGCTGGTATGGCTTCGCCGGTTGCCGCTCGATCTCCTTCGCCTTTTCCTTCTCGGGCTCGACCTTCTCCTTCTCGGCGTCGGCCTTCTCGACATCGTCGCCTCTGATCTTCTCCACTTCGGGCTCGTCGTGGCTCTCGAAGTTGGTGTTCTTCTTGGCCTTCTTCTTGGCGGGCACTTCTTGCAGTTCTCGCCCATTCCTCAGCGCCACCGCCTTGCAGTACTCCTTTGGATTCGGCTCGGTGTAGCTTGGGAGAGAGCCCTGAGTACGCCCCACCAATTGCTTCGCCATCTGGCCCACTTGTTGCTCCAGCTTCTTGAGTGAGGCGTCCGTGTTCTGGGCACGCACGTCGTTTGCCTCCATGTACTCCTCCATCTTAGTCATTCGGCTCTCGTGGGCTGCGGTGGTGCTGCTAAAATTCGTGAGGAGCGCCTTCATCATATCCTTCATCTCCTTTATGTCGTCGGATCCTCCTGTGGGCGCGTTCTGGTACTGGTGTGGCGCCCCATTTTGGAAACCGGACGGCCTAGGCTGAAATCCAGGCGGTCCTTGCCCCTGGTGGTTTTGATTCCCGTACGCCAGATTGGAGTGCGCTCGGGGTTGGAAGCTTCACTGGCTAGCTTGGTAATTGCCTATATAGTCTACGTGCTCTAGCGATTGCCCAAGTTAGCATTCAGATGTTTCATGGGCTGCGCCACATATCCCGCACAATGGCACGTATGACGTGTGCTGCGTAGGTGCGGTGGTCATCACGACGTTCACGGGCTGAGTCTGCCCGGACTTCGGGAGTAGTGCGTCGATGACTGTCTGCAACTGAGAGTTCGTCGCAGCGATCTGTTGCTGAAGCGCCTCGAATTTGGCATTCGTGGCCGTCTCCTCGCTCACTCCAAATACGCTTGTTGTCTAATCCTGGTATTGCCCCCCATGAAGCTATTCCTCGAGTAGTCCTCAATCAGATTCCACGCGTCGGTGGCATTGAGCTTCACGAGTCCTCCTCATGCGGCTCCATCTAGCATATGGATAGTCTGGTCATTGAGCCCCTCATGGAATCGATTGATCTGGGCTGCCTTCGACATCCCGTGCTGTGGGCACCTCTTCAGTAGCGCCTTGTATCGCTCCCAAACCTCGTAGAGGTTTTCTAAATCCTTATGATGAAACAGGGAGATCTCCATTTTTAGTCTGAGCACCTTCGATAGTGGGAAGTAGTGGTTGATGAAGGCGGCTCGCATCTCCTCCCAGGTAGTGATCGATCTGGGCGGCAACATATCTAACCAGTCCTTCACCCTGAACTTGAGCGAGAATGGGAATAACATCAGCTTGATCGCATCGCCCGAGACCCCGTTGATCTTGATGGTATCGGTGACCGTCAAGAACGCCTTCAGATGGGAGTAGGGATCGTCGTCGGGATTGCCCTCGAACTGGGCCGTCTGGAAGATCATCTGAAGCCAAGAGTGCTTCAGCTTGAAATTGTTGTTCTCGATCGGCGGGATGACAATCGCCGACTCAGTACCGCCTAGCGCGGCATTCTTGAGGAGGTCCTGTAGTGATGGCTCCTCCTCTGGAACGTGATGGACGGGTACTCGGTGGTCCGCCATCGTTACTTCCGTGTTTGGGCTGTCTACGGATGCCCCTACACGAGAGTTTTGGGTCGACTCCTCCGAACTATCCTCTGAATAACTAACTAGATGGTCCTGAGAGCTAGTGGAAGCTCCTTCGGTGTCGTACTTAAGTTTCCTTCGTAACTTCCGTTCGAAATCTGGGTCTGCTTCAATAATGGGACCCATTGGATGGCTTCGGGTAATTCACTGCTGAATCGTACCTTCAAAAAGTGCGAACAAAAATTAGCAACGAAATAAATAAATACGTCCAACAGATTACGAGACTAATAGTGACGTAACGAATAACGCAAATAACACAAGTAACACAAATAGAAACGACAAAACTAAACTAAGAAAAACGTCAAGTAAAGTGGCTAAAGTACCGAACTACGGTGTTCCTAATATCAATTTATTCTCCGGCAACGGCGCCAAAAACTTGATCGACACGTGGTGTGTTAATGAAAAGTGCCACAAGTAATAATTAAAATGAATACCTAATTACTATCACCGACGTGCGATAGGCAGTGGACCTATCGTGTGTAGTGCAGTAAAGTGAGTAAACGAGTATCGAACACAAGGAATAAATCAAGTACTAGTAGTGACCTATCGACTCGATATTTAGCCTAAATAAAGTACGCAGATGGTATTACGAACTATCCTAACAGATTACTCCTAAATCAACTAGAGATTCAAAGAACACGCCTAAAACTGGTAAGAATTTTCAAATAATAGAGATGTGCTCGGGATTCGAATCCCGCTAGGTACTATCGATTAAGACAATGAATTATCGCTCCTACGTGATTCTAGATCGCAGTAATTTCCTACCCGCTCACGAGTTTGCTGTCGCCCTAAACGCTCGCGGGGATCTAAAGTTCAGTAATTAATAAAGGCGAAGATTGAGTATTTGCTTTCGCCATATACTCGAATCCTATCTTCTACGAATGGCCTAATCGTTGTTTAGCTGTCGCCCTAAATGATTTTCCACACATCACTTTAACACATAGACATATTAAAGCGACGAAACAATTTCATAGATAGATAAATAGTCATAAACACGAGTCACGATTAAACATATGCCTTAATTATGAAATATCCTAGCGTTCATCTAATCCCAAACACATAGGAAATTTAGCTACGCATAATTGAACGAAAAACAACTAAAGAAATAAGGAACGAGGAAGGAAGATCCATTATCTTGGTGTACTGATGATCTGCGATGGTAGCGTGGATGAATCTTCGTTCTTCGTTCAATTCGGCGTGATTGCATCGTTGATCCGTCTCTCGCGCTCCGGGACGTGTTTCCCTGGTCTTTTCTGATCTTTTTCGTATCTTGAGGGTTTAGGGTTGGTATCTGGTAAGTGTCCCCTTTTTCTGAGTCGAATTTGAGCTTTTATAGGAATTTTCGTAACGGTCACGGCCTAGGACATGGGCCGTCACGACCGTGACCATCACCGACTCAACTCGCTCAACTCTCTGCCAAGTGTCACGGCCAAGTGCAATGGGCGTCACGGCCGTGACCATCTTTGATCCAACTCTCTGCCAAGTGTCACGGCCAAGTGCAATGGCGGTCACGGCCGTGATCATCTCTTTGATTAGCCTCTGCCCCTTGTAACGACCGCATGCACTAGGTGTCACGGCCGTGACCTTCGCCAGTTTTCACTGTCTTCGCGCCGTTTTGCCCCGTTTTCGCTCATTTTCGCCCGAAAACTCGTCCTAAGCTCCTTCAATATAAAAATAAGTGTAAATATGGCGAATAAACGGATAAAATGATTGCTAGAGCTCCATTATATCCCAATTAAATACTACGATAAACGCATTGAAATACGTTTATCAGTACGCGTAACCCATTTTTGTTGTGAGAGTTTGAGCCTGACGAGCTTATGCTCATTTTCTTGGGTGTGTGACGTGCCTAGTCTATATCTCTCTAGAACATGCCTGTCTGATGCGTGCTGAATCTATTTCGAGTGCGTTAGGATGAAAATGATGAGGGCATTAGGAATTAAGTCCATAGCCAAATTTCCCTACCATGACTAATCCCCTTAGTTAGCCACTTTGAGACTGAGCCCATTCGTTTGCTTACCCCGTATGTTGTAAAATGCACTAACCCGAATAAGCCTCCAGAGATTATCCGAACCTGAGTTGATTAGAATAGAGCAGAAGTCGAACTTGAGGGTTATTGCTTCAATGTCTGATTTAATGTTCTTCTCTGCTATTCGTGAACAAATCCTACTTGATCGTTTTCTGAAATGACCCGATCCCTTGCATAAGCCAGCCCATAAACCTTTTGCAAGATATAGGTTTCGGTAATAAGTATCCCTAGGTACACGGCATTTGCTGTTACGATGTAATCTTTGCGATAAAAGCCAAACCTTGATGTTTAGGGAATAAGGGCAGTGCACAAAAGTAAAGCGACTAAGGTGAAAGGGCAGAAAATGAAAGGGAACTGAGTTTAGAGGGTCGGGCAGAAAATTCTAGGATTTCAGAGCGAGAATGTTGAGTCGTTGTTGGGGCATGTGACTGTCAGTTTGATCATGCTCTATTCTTTGAATTTTTGCCTATGTGTCCTAGCTTTAAGATTACTTGTTCAGTGCATATGCTTGTCGCTCATTATTTTAAACCGTCTCGACCCGAAAAGAGCCTCAGATTTATGCTTGCCACTTTAAGTAGTAGATATGCGATTAGCTTGCAAGCTTATGGTAGGGGTTGGACTAGTGCACGATTTGAGCGGTTCACTATATATTTAGCCTATACACAGAGTGACTTGAGCGAATCCTTGTGAGATGTGATTATTGATTTAGCAGCGCTAAGGAAGTTCAGGTTGATAGGTGCCGATCATTAGTGTGTTATTCATGATTGTTTACTTGAGTCCATTTTGTGCTTTCTAGCTATGATGATAAGTTGCTAACAATCGCCGTTATCTTGATTTGATGCCTTCTCTGACTTCTAATTTACTTGAGGACAAGCAAATGCTTAAGTGCGGGGAGGTTTGATAAACGTATTTCAATGCATTTATCGTACTATTTAATTGGGTTATAATAGAGCTCTATCAATCATTTTATGCGTCTATTCGCCATATTTATACTTATTTTGATGTTGAAGGAGCTTAGGACAACTTTCGGGCGAAAAGGAGCGAAAACGAGGCAAAACGGAGCACGTACGCAGAAAATAGTGCATCGACACGGCCGTGACAACCCTTCCACCAAGCCGTGACATGGGACCAAAACTGAAACAAGGTTAGGTCACGGACGTGACCCCTGTTACCTTAGGCCGTGACATTGAGCAGTGAGCGAGGAGTTCCAAGTAGGTGATTGTCACGGCTGTGACATGTCATGCACTAGGCCGTGACCATGGGCAGAGAGTTAAAGCGAAGTTCGTCACGGCCGTGACACTTCAATCACTTGGCCATGACACATGGCAGAAACCAACGCAACCCAAATCGATGATGGTCACGGCCGTGACGGCCCATGTCTCAGGCCGTGACCGTTACGAAAATCAGTATAAAAGCCCAAATTCGACTCAAAAAGGGTGGACACTTACCAGATACTAACCATAAACCCTGAAGAGACGAAAAAGAGCAGTAAAGAACAAGGAAACACGTCCTGGAGCGCAAGAGACGGATTAACGACGAATTCCACGCAGAATTGAACGAAGAACGAAGATCCTTCCACGAGACCATCTCGGATCCATCAGTAGGAAAGATCATGAGTTCTTCGCCTTTATTTCTTATTTCTTTCGTTGTTTTTCCTTCAATTATGAGTAGCTAATTTCCCCATGTGTTTGGGAGTAGATGAACGCTAGGTTATTTCGTAGTTAAGACATATAATTATCGTGACTCTGTGTTTTGACTATTTATCATTCTATGAAGTTGTTTCGTTGATTTAATATGTCTATGTGTTAAAGTGATCGTGTGGAAAATCGTTTAGGGTGACAGCTAAATAACGATTAGGCCGTTCGTAGAAGATAGGATTCGAGTATAGAGCGAAAGCAAATACTCGATCCTCGCTGTTAGTAATTACTGACTCTTAGATCCCGCGAGCGTTTAGGGCGACAGCAAACTCGCGAGCGGGTAGATTAAGTCTTAATCACGTAGAAGCGATTTTATTGTCTTAGCCGATAGTACCTAGCGGGATTTGAATCTTGAGCACATCTTTATCATCTGAAAACTCTCGTACCAGTTAGCCGTGTTCTTTGCATCTCTAGTTACTTAGGTTTGGTCTGTTAGGTTAATTCGTAAAACAATCGGCGTATTTTATTTAGGCTAGATATCGAGTCGATAGGTCACTACTAGTACTCAGTTTATTCCTCATGTTCGATACTCGTTTACTCACTTTACTGCACTACACACGATATGTCCACTGCCTATCGCACGTTGGTGATAGTAATTAGGTATTCGTTTTATATTATCACTTGTGCACTTGCAAATCATATTAGCGCACCACATGTCGATCAACTACTATTCTTGTTTTCTCCTACTTCATTCCTACCGATCCCTAGAAGAAGATAACTTTTAAAAGGTTGAATCTTTTCTCCATAAACGACGTACTTAGTGGTGGCTTGTCAAAACCTTCTTGTAAGAGATATTCACATCGACTCGAAAGTATAGTAGGTGGCTTTCCGTAATATTATTATCATCAAGTGTAATCCCAGAAACTCAGAAATGTTCAGATGGACTCAAAGTACATAGCTCTCTCATCATTATTATCATCAAGTGTAACAAAAGCCCAGAAACTCAAAAACTTTCATTTCCAAGTAGCTTTCCTTACTTCATCAAAATTATCATCGAAGTGTGTTGTGGTAAATGTTGCGAAATGGACAGCGTAACTATATTGGAAATGACTGTGATGATAAATGAAACACAAGAATTTATGTGGAAAATCACTTTTTAACTTGGGATAAAAACCACGGGCGAGGTAGAAATTTATTACTGGGGAAAAACAGGGCTTACAACCTCTCAACTATAAAGGAGAACACAATCACTATCTCCCTTTTGTAGTCGGAGCAAATACCGAACAAACCATTTATTTTTCTCAATTTCTCTCTCTCTTATGCTTTGATTCTGGTGTGTGGGATGCTTTATAAGGAATAGAGCGAAGCCTTTATATAGGCAAAGTTCTTCCCTATAAGCAATATAATATTTAATTAAATAATAATATTAAAATATTAAATCTTGAACCTTCACACACTGACAATCTCTCACTTGAAGATTTGATTGAAGCGCAAATAGATCTTCACACCATTCTCCTAGCTCGCCTTTGCATGTTACGTAGATTCTGTCAATCCACAGGAGGAACGACACCACATAAATTTGTTAACAGGAATTGCTTTGGTCATATAGTCTGCCAGATTATCCGCAGTGTGAACTTTTTGCATGTCCACTGTTTTCTCTTCCACTTGTTCACGAACAAAGTGGTATTGGACCCGGTGTGTTTGGTTCTTGAATGATATGCTGGATTCCTTGCAAGATGTAACACACTCTAGCTATCACAATAGAGAACAATATTCTCCTGTTTGTGGCCGAGTCTTCAACAACATCTTCAACCATATTGCCTCTTTACTGGCTTGCGTAGCTGCGACATATTCTGCTTCCATTGTTGATGGTACAACGATGGACTGCAGTTTTGAAACCCAGCTCACGGCTCCACCAGGAAGACTGAACACATATCCATATCCGGTTGTGGATCTGCTTTTTATCCTGTTCACTTGCATAATCTGCATCACCAAAACCTTGGATCGAAAATTTGTACCTCCGTAACATAAGGCCAGATCAGAGGTTTCCTTGATGTATCTGAGAATCCTCTTAACAGCACTCCAGTGCTCCCGGCCAGGGTTGAACATATATCGGCTAACAACTCCCACTGCATGGGCAATGTCTGGTCTGGTACAGATCATTGCGAACATTAGACTTCCTACCGCCGATGCATATGACAGTCGAGACAGCTCTATCCTCTCGTCTTCATCAGTAGGACACATCTCGGAGGATAACTTGAAGTTAGCAGCAAGAGGGTAGATATTGGCTTACTATCTTGCATGTTGAACCTCCGCAGAATTTTCTGCAAATAATTCTTTTGGAAAAGCCAAATCTTCCGCTTGCTTTTTTCTCGAGATATTTGCACACCAAGGATTTTGTTTGCTGGTTCCAAGTTCTTTATTTTGAATTCACTCGCTAGTTGAGTCCTTAAGTTGGCGATACGGCCTTTGTTGGGTCCTGCTACCAGCATATCGTCGACGTACAACAGCAACATGATGAAATCGTCATCGCCAAATCGCTTAAAATACGCACAAGGATCTGAATATAGCCTGTTGTAGCCAACACTCATTATGGAGTCAAATCTCTTATACCAGCATCGAGGTGCTTGTTTGAACCCGTAGAGAGATTTGATTAATCTGCAAACCAGATCTTCTTTTTCTTGTTCCTCGAAACCTTCTGGTTGAAGCATATATATTTCTTCATTGAGGTCACCGTGGGGAAATGTCGTCTTCACGTCCAGCTGCTCAAGATGCAAGTCAAATGTAGTACACATTGATAAGACAACTCTGACTGTAGTAAGTCGAACCACCGGTGAGAAAATTTCGTTGAAGTCAATCCCTTCTTTCTGAACATATCCCTTTACAACCAGTCTAGCACGGTAGCGCTCTACCTGGTCATTACCATTCCACTTGATTTTGTAGATCCGTTTGTTGCCAATGGATTTCATTCCCTGCGGTAATGGCACCAACTCCCATGTCTTATTTTTATAGAGAGCTTCCATTTCCTCTTGCATTGCTGAAATCCACTGAATCGCATCTGAATATTCAGGGCTTCTTGGAAAGTGGTTGGCTCTCCGTCCTCCGTTAGAAAACAGTATGCAAGATTGCTCTCTATCTCGTAATCTGAGTGCCAACTGGGCGGCATACGCTCACGTGATGACCACCAGAGATCCGGTACTTAAGATTCGACTAGGTTGGGCTCTTCATGCGCTGCGCGGGTTCAGCTTCAGAAGAATTATATTGCTCCAATTTTCTTTTTATTGGTGTAGTCTTTGGCACGCCTTTTGAACTGCTATTACCTCGATAACCTCTCAATCTATAAAGGAGAAAACACTCACTACCTTTCTTTATAGTCGGATCAAATACCGAACAAAGCCCCTATTTTTCTCTATTTCTCTCTCTCTCTCTCTCTCTCTCCCTCTCTCTTATGCTTTGATTCTGGTGTATGGATGCTTTATAAGGAATCGAGCGAAGCCTTTATACATGCAAAGCTCTTCCCTAATAAGCAATGTAAAATTAATTAAATAATAATATTATTAAAATATTATAGCTTGAACCTACACACGGTTTCTGACAGTAAAGCCCAAAAACTCGCAATGTGGATTAATATAAATGGGAAATTGAAGTTGATCGAAATAGTAAATATAGTTGTTAATTGATATTATATAACCATCTATTATGTATTTATCTACATGAAAATTGAAGTTATGTACTTTGTGTTGTGTGGAGTTAGGGTTCTCAACGGGGCGGGTTCGGGGCGGGAATCCAATCCCTGTCCCCGCGGGGATCCCCGCCCCGTCACTATTTTAGAAAAAATTCGATTTATATTATTGTAATGTTATTTAACTAAACTCCCTCCGTCCCAGTAACTTTTGTACATATTACTAAATCGGACGTCCCACTATCTTTTATACATTTCCATATTAAGTAAAAAACTATCACACACAAGCAATATAATAATATTAAATATTCTTAAAAGACGTGCACACCACACACTTTTCTACCTCTATATTATTAAAATATTCAGTTTCTTAATAACCGTCCGGAATCCAAATGTACAAATCTTATAGGGACGGAGGGAGTATTATTTATATTATTTAAACTATATTTTAATATATTTATATTATAATAATATTAAATGAGAACAATAAATATTATTTAATTAACGGGGATGGATCGGGGAATGGGGCGGAGATCCGCGTGAAAAAATATTCTTTGTCCCCGCTCCGCGGGATAGCGGAGATTCCCCATTCTGTTCGGGACGGATTCCCACAGTCCCCGCCCGTGCCGTACTTTCAAAATTTTAACCTCGGGGCAAATATAATAAATCCTTAATGTTGAAGGACCATATTGCAAATAAAACTCAACAGTTTTAGTATAAATAGGGTCGTACGTTTGTAGCCCTAGCCTCTGCAATTGCGTCCCTAGGTTTTACCCATTTTGTTTCTCGATAATTCCCATCATCAACAGCCAACCACCATCGTCTCGATAAATTTAACTCCACTGATGGCGCGCGAGAACCCGCCGTCGAACAATTTGTGGTTCGGAAACCTACCTTCGGATGCTACGGATGCAGAAGTGAAGTTTCTTTTTGAGCAGCACGGAGAGATCGATTCAATCACGACTTATCCTTCCAGAAACTACGGATTTGTGTATTTCAGAGAAGTCGAAGCCGCCAAATCGGCGAAACAGGCCCTTAGCGGTTACCCGCTGCGTGGAAGCCCCTTGAAGATCGAGTTCGCAAAACAGGTATATCGTGTAGAGATTTCCCCGTTGTGGTTTCATTTATTTAGTTTTTATTTCTGGTGCGTTGTTATGATGGATAGACTGAACTTGTCGTTGGATGGTTGGTTCGCTGAACAACTAGCTTTGCATCTTGGCCGTATGTTTTGGAAGCCCCTTGATATGTTTTGGAACTCTGATTCGTTACAGAGACTAATTAAATGCAACTGTTCCGATTAGGGTTATGGATATGTACTGTTAATGAACAACTAGCTTTGCATCTTGGCCGTATGTTTATGCTGAAGCGTGCTTATTAATCTTTGTATATGATAGGATATTTAAGATGTAAACTGTGAACATGCAAATTATAGTACTTCCAAATTATTGCCATTGCCTCAATTGTTTACATTTGTGGCCACATACAAAACCATTGAGAATGTTTGTATATATCACTATTAGCCAATAATACTTTACCCTGTCTGTTGGTATCATGGTTATCTCTGAAACTTTATGCTGTTCTTCGCAAGTAATCATATGGCTTCTATAATTTTTTGACTTGTTCCTTGTAGGCCAAACCTTGTAAGAGTTTATGGGTGTCAGGAATAAGCAATTCTACGTCCAAGGAGGAATTAGAGAAGGAATTTCTGAATTTTGGCAACATTCAGGAATTTAGATTCCTCAGAGATAGAAACACTGCATATGTTGATTATTTCACATTGGAAGATGCTTCCCAGGCGTTAAAAACTATGAATGGGAAGCGAGTTGATGGTACCCAGTTACGCGTTGATTTTCTTCGATCAAATTCATCCAGAAGAGTAAGTAGCTAGCTACTTTCTTGAAATCTCATGTTCCTCCTGACAATGTTGTATCAGATAATAGAATATCATATAGTTTCCTGCTTGATGTCCACAGTTTAATGGTAAAAATATAGGTTAGAAAATCCAATTTTATATAATACCCTTTAAACTTAGACGTAGAGAAGTCTTAACCAGAAAGTATGATATGGTTCTGCTATTGATTTGGTCAGCTACTATAGGAAATAACATGTGCATTCTTGATTTAATTTTGTTATGTTTTATATGCAGGATCAGGGTCACGATGCTGGGCAATTTCCAAATAGAATCATGGGGCCTTCTGATCATTATATGGAGCATGGCATTCCCGGGTTCAAAAGGCCATTTGTAAGCTTTATTAGTTGCATAATTACAGTATTTAATTAAAAATCTTTGTTTATTGATATGCATAGAAGCCTGTCAACGAATATGAAAATCACGTTCGTTGTGCTTATAAAGTTTGGCTTGTCTATTGTTTGATATTTATTGCACGCCATTCCATGCCTCCTCTACTTGCAACCTTTTCTTTTTCTTATGTGCAGCAATTTCTTTCCATGGGGTCACCATCTGGGGAGGGACCCAGTAAAGTATTGAGAATTAGTCACCCTCCTTCTGTAGTCATTGATGACGATATGCTTCATAATGCCTTGATCTTGTTTGGGGAAATTGAAAGAATAAAGACATTTAGTGACAGCAATGACGCCCTTGTCGAATTCAGAAGCGTTGAAGAGGCTAGGCGGGCAAAAGAAGGGCTGCAGGGGAAGCTCTTTAACGACCCTCGAATCTTAATTGAGTATTCTAACGTTGAATTTCCTGGTGGGAGAGGTCTGCCCGGTGAACATCCATTTCAATCCCTTCAGATTGGCCATCACCAGCCTGGTTTACTGGGTAGCAAACCCATGCAACCATCGTTGCCTGGTGGTCATGGACATGATCCTTATGTAAGATCTGACGTGGCAATTCATAGCATTTAGCAGTACCGTTTATCTGGCAATTCGTTGCAGCTTATCTACTTTTATTTTTGTGAGTTTCAGAATCCCAGTTCCCAAAATCTTGTCGGAGGCCTTAACTGGAAAAGGTCATCACCGCCACTCAGTGTGGTTTCTTCTTCTGTTGCATGGGATGCACTTGATGCTGGGCAAGATCATAGGGTATCTAAAAGGTCTAGGTTGGATGAACAGCATGGCTTGCATATTATACGCGGTGGATCTCCTGGTTTAGCAACAAGGGGACCTGTTGGACTTGCAAAGCGCCATCTTGGTAGTGATTGCATCTGGCAGGGTGTTATTGCGAAAGGTGGAAACCCGGTTTGTCACGCTCGATGTGTTCCTCTTGGGCAAGGCCTAAGTTCTGATATGTGAGTTTGCTATTCAGTGACATTATGTTGAATTTATTTTATTTATTTATATTTAGGTAGTTCCTATTAAATTCCTATATTTGGTGAAACTGATTTAACTGAAAAATATTTATCTGTGTATGCATGTGGTTTTTCCCATTACAACTAAAGGCCATTCTTCCAACTTGGGCCTTTCAAACATTATCAGGGTGACGATTGTTATAGATATACAGCTTTACCAAGCACGATAATATTTTCTTCCTTGCTGTATTTAGTAGTTTCAGATTCATTTTTGACAATTTCAAAGATATATTTAGTTACCTGCTGTTACATCTTAGTTTGAGGAATTGTCTGTTTATTGAAGTTTCCACTTTAGTTATGTTCTTGTGCACAGTGTCTTCTCATCGTCTTTTTGTATGGTATGTTTGGACAGACCGGATGTCGTTAACGTCTCTGCCAGAACCAGCTTGGACTTGCTGACCAAACATTACGAAGACGCCATTGGATTTGAAATTGTTTTCTTCTTGCCTGATAGTGAAAAAGACTTTGCATCATATACTGAATTCCTTAGATATCTAGGATCAAAAGACAGGGCTGGAGTCGCAAAGTTTGTTGATGGGACAACACTATTTTTGGTGCCTCCATCAGACTTCTTAACTAACGTACTTAAAGTTTCCGGGCCTGAACGCCTTTACGGTGTAGTTTTGAAGTTTCCTCAGGCCTCTTCAGGTGGTCCCTTGAATCCTCATTCAATACGTCATGAGTACCCAGATCCACATAGAGTAGGCTACGCTGCTATTCCTCGAGAGGAAAGGGTCTTGCCTCCAGATAATCTAAGGCCAATTTCTGAGATTCCTCTAAAATCTGCTGGTCCATTGAATAGTTCTTTGCCCACACAATCTGTCCTTACAACTGCATCAACATCCCAACCGAGTTTGGTTTTGACGCCGGAACTTATTGCCACTTTGACTTCATTGCTTCCTAGTTCCACTAGTTCTCAAGCTGCGTCGGTGCCTCCAACCACATATATTCCGACTTCACCCTTAAACGAAGTTCGGCCCAACAACGATCGCCAGGTGCTGGATCACAGTAACCAAGTTGTGCATCAGTTGGGTGTCCAACCCAATGCGTTTCAACATCATCCATCTGGTCAGGCAATGCCTGTGATGTCCAACGCAGCCAACCAATTTCATCCTCCGATAAACGTGTATGGCCAAATGCATGATCGTGCAACTAGTTTTCCGCCCCAAGTAGCCCCTTCAATGCCATTGCAAATCCCTCCAGTTGCATATTCGTCCGAAAATACACAGCGCCATGGTAGTTCCCAGGATTCATCTATCTTCCAACAGTCATCATATCCTCTTCCATCAGCAAAGCAGGATGTTGGTGCTGGTGTCTCTAGTATGCAGTCCTATGTACCTCAACCTTCTGTAGTTGAGCACATCCATCAAAGCCAACGTCCTCCCTCTGTTTCAAGCGGGATGTCCCAGGAAAGTGGAGAAACTGAGGCTAATAAAAATGAGCGTTACCAGAGAACACTTCTTTTTGCAGCTAATCTCCTTTCTCGCATAAAAGAGCCAACAAGTAGTCAGAGCGGCGATGGTGCAGGCAGTCGCTGATGATACAATCCATTTGCCAGGTAATTTTACCATCTGAGTTTGCCTTTTTCAGTAAGTCCATTCATTTATTTCGCTTGAACTATGTGTGTTGCGGTATGGCTTGTCTTGCAATGCTTATCATATTAGGATAAAGGTTAAACTAGGTATATCTTTGTAGATAAAATATGAATGTGAAGGATGATGAGATTTTGATTTAGGTATTACTGCTAGATTTAAGTTAGGCTTGTGCCAAAGTAGATTTCGTGCTGAGAAGAATAGGAAAGTTGTGAAGGTATGATTATAAGAGCATAATCTATTGTTTGTGCAATGATGAACTTCGTGTTTTCCATGCCCGTATTCGGCATACCAAATGGAAGGTTAGTGTCTTGGTTAGTCAGATGTTACATGTAAGGGAAAGTGCTAAGAAAGTATGCCCTATTGTTTGCTCTGACCAGTAGTGCATGAGAACTGTAATAACTGCTATCTAGTGTTGGACTCGGGCTTATTTTTGCTACCAAAGTATGTCTTGTCGAATAATATTTGGGGAGCGGCACTGTTGATTTGTTGTTTTGCTTGGTGTTGATTGGTTATTTTCATGTGAATCTGCTTGATTTTGTCTGTGACAACATAAAAGACCGAGACAATAAATTGGTCTTTTTTGTTAATACATAAACTCTAACCTCTTTCACAAGGTCATGATTAGTAGAACTGGGTGGGTTGGGGATGGGATCCTTCTCTAGTTTTTTTGTTTACATTTTAAAAAATGAGCTTTTGTTGGTTATTTGCTTTTTGCTGTTATACTTGAATTCTTCATAGGATAATATTAATGTACGGATCATTGTTTTATACCACAATATATATATTATATATTAATCCACAGTAACACAGTAAAAATATGATTCGTTGCACATTGTGCTTGCTCGTTTGATTATAACTTCATTGCCTGCGTTTTCGCCTAAGCCCCCCGTCAAATTTCAACTGTTTTTTGTTTATGCAACGTGAAAATCTTCGTGTTCTTTTTTCTCTAAAACCTGCCTAGGTTTTCTCGTCGCCCTTAACAATATTCATCAAACGTTCTTCAAGTTACGTCTGTTGTAGTTGCGGACGTGTAATTGCCTGATTTAACAAATACTAAAGGTAAGAACTCCCTATTTATAGCTGGCCTCTTCTTCCAACTTCGAGCTAAATAGTTGACCAGACTACGATAATCTGCTTCATGACTTTCTGCATATATAATACAGAAACGTTTTGCGTTTTTTTACTTCGTCCGTGGAAGTACGCGATAAGCTTCCTATCGAATTTGCAGTTGCTGTCCCCTTGAACACATATTAAATCGTTTTTCAGCCACCTTCTATACAAAAAATGTTTGCACGGTTGCTATCTGTTAGCATTTAACAAGTTAAAGCAGTACACTCGTAGCATGATGCATCCCACAAAAGGTTATGCGCCGTATGCAAATGACGATAGTACCCCTGTAAGACTGTTTTTCGTGTCTGTGTTCTTCTGTGACCAGTAAAAACACAAAGCACCTTTTCATGCGACGTTTCAAATCCGCGGATTGGTTCGTATTTCTTCCTTGTCAATATCTGTTGGTTTTTCGATGGCTTTTCATGGTCTAAGCCAAAAATCGATATCTGAACGAATGTATCTGCAATCGATATCGATCGTGATTCGGTCGGAAAACCTGGTGAGTTTTTGTAAAAATGAACAGATGGGTTTTTCCAACTTGCCTATCGAAATATGCCCACAGTTAGTTTAATAAGGCTACTCTCTTGGGTTGAAACCAAGTTCAAATTGTGGAGCTTGTTTTGATAATGATTCTCCACCCTTTGATTATTATGTGACGTTCATTCGATGTGCAAAATGCGTTCAGGGTTTGTTTCTTTCCCCTATCTATCATATTAGAATATCCATTTTTTCTAAATTAAAATTCGAACTAGAATATTCGACTGTGCGTATCTAAATAGAAAGTGAAAGCGACGTGCACATATTTATTCGCATTTTCCTTGTTTTATTAGGTTCTTCGGCTGTTATCAATTTTCGTACCTGGCTGCTCAATATCGAAATTTAATGTAATAAATAAGACAAGGGTGTTGAAATTAATTTTATTTTCTCCTTCTGTGTCGATCTGTAGGACGAGAAAGAAGTGCCTTTCGAATGCGCTACGTGGCGTCGACAGTAGTCCATCGTCGTATATCCGATTCTCCGTTCATCGTCGTTTTCATTTTTTATAATGGGTGAAATTTCATGTCTCAGTACCTTACTCTGTAGGATTATTTAATTTGAATCGTAACGCTGTCAATTTATCTCTCTGTTTTTCTCATCGTTGACCAAATTTAAGGATCTCTTTGAAAATAATTGGATCTGCGAGTAGTTATCCGAAAGTCGTTAACCTCATTCGTTGGGTTTCATCTAACGCATAAATCAAACTTTTATCAGAGGAAAATGTAAAAAAGTTCAGTTCATCGAATATCAGCCAAATCTGCGTTGCCTACATCTATCCGAATCAGTTCATCTTTATTCACTCTCTCACATACACACACACACGCACACGCCCCTAGAATCATCATAAGATTACAGATTGTTGATTGAGAAGATAGGTTGACATCATCATCGTTATCAGAGAGAGAGAGAGAGAGATGGGTTACAATAGCGTATGCCTAGAGAGCGTTGGCGGTCTGGCAATTCACATAATCCTCTCTAAATTGGGTCCTTGTGAAGTTGCAGTCGTTGGCTGTGCCAGCAAACGGTTTCGGGCTTGGGCGTTCGAAGATGATTCTCTGTGGGCCCAATTCTGCCTTGAGGACCTCGATCTCAGTTCTCCAATCGATCCTGACGGCAATCCCGCAATTTCCTTTAAGGTGGTTGTTCAATCTCATCTTGTCCACGTCATGTGCGTGCTTTTCCTCTCCCAATTCAGCTCTTGATCGTTCGTTACAGACACAATGCGAGGTTTTAGCGAAAAATTGAAATTTAATGGGAGGGAAGAACTGGGCAGAACATATATTTTTTTATAGGTCTTGTGTAATCGATACTATTTCTGCTGTAAATAGCTGTATGGATTACCGTATAGATTACGCCGCGTTTCTTTCAACGAGTGGATTATTCTGCTACACCTTATTCGACTCAAGTTGATAACCACTTGTGTTTTTTGCCTTCGTTCAGAATGCTTATCAGACATGGCGAGCATCATTTTCCATGTACCCCTGGCCACTAGTTACTCGAGTTAAAAAGTGTTGGACATCCATCAAAGGCTGGGCTTCGACGAATTTTCCTGAGATGTTGCCAACTCTACGTAAAGGTGCTTCTGAAGATGAGATTGAGGAGTTCGAAAAGTCTTTGAAACTCAAACTTCCTCTCCCCACAAGGGTCATTTATCGATTCTGCGATGGCCAAGAAATACACGACAAAGACTTTGTTGGTGGGAGTTTACCCTCTTGTCTAAAAGGTCTCATTGGTGGCTATTCTCTCTATGATCACTTGGTCAATGTGTTCATGCTTCCATTGGACCAAATGAAACATGACACAGTGAGTATTATGCATCAGTTGGGCCTCAGCAGCAGATCCAAGTTCATCGCAGTGGCTGCCTCAGGCACCTACAGTGAGAAGATATTCTTTTTGGACTGTAGCAATGGCCAAATTTTCGTTGGAACGAGGAATTTAGTGACTGATGCAGAGATGCTACCTTGTGTGCCAGCTACACTGATTAGTTCCGTCCACGATCGGAGAGGTGTTGGACAGCAAGATGGTCTTCTGTTGTGGCTCGAAGAACATGTTCGTCGCTTGCAAAGCGGAACTATTGGAGTTCGCCGAGAAGGAAATATCAGGAGCATAAGTCTGTTCCCCGAAACACCACCACTGTGCTCCTCTGCTATAACAAACGGTGTTAAGGTGGGTTATAGGTTGTGGTGTCCTGGTCTTCTTTTCACCCATTTCTGTGTTTATGCTATGCCATAGTGGCTATGGGCCTGATTATAGTTAGTTGCATGAAGACTTTTAACTGTTCAATGCAATATATAAACGTTCTTGGGCACTCAGAATTGGGTGATAGAAGTATCTGATTGCTGTTCGACTTTGTTCTTGTCCAATCACATGACTTTAGTTATACAGATCTTTGGATGATAGAAGTACTGTTGCTATCTTCTCATATCTTTACAATAGAGTTTGTGCGATATTCGTTTTGTCCAATAATTTTCCTCTAGTTGCTGAACTCTTCAACATCTTTGTTACTGGGCAATCGTCTTTCTGTAGGTTCGAGCTTCTGCTGCATTTGTGCCCGAGTTCAGCGATCTCCTCGATGAATCCGAAAAGTATCTGTTTGCTTACTCAATTCGATTGTCTCTTTCACCAAACGGCTGCGTCGTCGATGGGATTACCTACAAGTCTTGCCAGTTATATTGGAGGCATTGGATTATACGCGCTAGTGGGACTATCGTAGATAATGCAAGCGGCGAAGCAGTGATAGGCAAGGTTGGTTTTTTTTCTCTGACTTTTCTATTTAATAATCTCTACTCATAAAGTGACTTGTAAAAGATAACATTAGAAACGGAACTGAGTGATCAAGAACTCGAAAAAAGTTGAACGTTAACCGTTGTTATGTTATATTCTACAGTACCCATTGCTACGTCCTGGCGAAGAAGAATTCGTGTATGAGAGTTGCACTTCCTTACCAGCTTCTCAAGGATCCGTTGAAGGCTCCTTTACTTTTGTTCCTGGAAGGTAAGCACTTAAGTTCAGTAATTCGCCGTATATCGATCTATTATTACACACAAACACACACATACACACACTGTTCGGTTTTAACTGTTTTGTGTTGAATTCTCAGATTGGCAGACCCAAAGGGTAGTCCGTTTCCCGTCGAAGTAGCGCAATTTCCTCTTCAGCTTCCTGATTACATCTACTGAAGCTTCCAGTAATGAATGAGTTTCTTTAGACACTGATTTGCTTCAGTTCTGTTGTGTTGTTTGATGTTTATTATGTGTTTGTCCCTGTTTGTGTTTGTGTTTGTGTTTGAATTATAACCTCTTGCTTGTCTGTTCTGTGCAAAGGACAATTCTCTCCATCAAAGTCCAACGAGTAATATATTGATGTCCAAATATAATAACCTCTTGCTTGTGTTTGAATTATAACCTCTTGCTTGGATGAACAAATATAATATATTTTCAATATATATGAATTATGACCACAAATAATAAAACAAAATATTAAAATCAATAAAATAAAAATAAAAATAAATGAATCGAAGATCTCTATCGTTTCCAATTATAAAATTTATTTTTGCACTGTAGTCATAAATCAGATCAGACAGCACACTAACTAACTCTTGCGCATTCTCCTCTTTAATTGAGGGCCACTCGTTCGTTCATCTAACTAAAGCTAATATAGGTTGGCCAAGTAGTAGCAAGCATAGTAATAAATAATGATGTCGAAGCTACTTCTTCTTACAGCCACACATTGCATGGACACATTGCTGTCTCAACCTTGTTCAAGGATTTGATACGCGGTATATATCTCAAAACCTTATCTCCACTACATGCATCCTCCTCCAAACAATATCTCTACCTTTGACTTTGATTGAACTGCATCTTCGAGAGAGAGAGAGAGAGAGAGAGAGAGAGAGAGAGAGATTCAAGCATAGTTTAGGTTCATGTCCTCGTTTGTCTCGGTCCCCAAGTAGATTAAATCCCATCTTGTTTTCCTTTCCCTTGATCTGAGATATAAGTGATGAAGATACAGTGTGACGTGTGTGAGAAGGCTCAAGCAACTGTAATCTGCTGCGCCGACGAAGCTGCTCTGTGCTCAAAGTGCGACGTCGAAGTTCACGCCGCTAATAGGCTGGCTAGCAAGCATCAAAGGCTTCTCCTTCAGTGCCTCTCTAATAACAATAAGCTCCCTCCTTGCGATATATGCCAAGTAATTAATTTTCCTCTCCTATCTTCTCAAGATCTGATTTATTGTGTGCTTGTAATTAAGGCGAGACATGTAATGATATCGCAGGAAAAGACGGCGTTCATCTTCTGCGTTGAGGACCGAGCGCTCTTCTGCAAAGATTGCGACGAGCCCATTCACTCGGCGAATAGCAGGGCGGCGAACCACCACCGATTCTTAGCCACGGGGATAAGGGTGGCTCTGAGTTCATCCTCTTCTTGTAATAACAAAGAGACTGTCCAAAGCGATAGCACTGAGAAGCGAAAGCCTCAGCGGATGAATCTGAAATCGCCGCCGCTGAAGATCAGTGCGCCGACCAAGTCTTGGACAGTCGACGAACTGCTGCAGTTTTCAGACTACGAGTCGACCAACAAGCAGGTAAGAAAATAATTAAGACGATTGGAGTTGAGGAATTTCGAGGTGGAAAGGTTACGTAAATGGGTTTCTTTCTTTCTTTCTTTTTTTTTTTTTTTTTGCAGAAGGAACAAATGGAGTTTGGCGGCGAGTTCGATTATTTTTCTGGGTTCAATTTCTACGACGAGGAAATGTCTGGAGAGGCTTTGTCGGCGGCGGAAGTGCCTCAGTTGCCGGCGTCTCATCACTACAGTACGGCCGCTTACGGCAGATCTTCGTTGGAGTTTTATGGAGCTCATAAGAAGCCGAGGCTTGAGATTCCCATCGACGACGACGACAATGAAGACTATTTGACCGTCCCCGATTTGGGATGAAAAAAATACCATTGTTCGATGAAAAGAATGTACTTTATTTATTTGGGTAAATTATGACAATTTATGATTGTGTATGTAGTAAGATGATATCATCTGCTGCTACAAACTGTTTTGTGTTTTGTGGTTTCTTTCTTTTAAAAGACAGATTTATACGGGGATATTTAAAAAAATGAGATTACTTTTGATTTCTTTTAAAAAAAAATAGGAGCTTATCAAGTCAATTTAAAAAAGATTAACCTGTTTAATTAATTAACTAAACCCCTAATTAATACCTAAATAAATAAAAAAAAGAAATATATATAAAATAACGGAAAAACGCACCCACCTCATTAACGCACTCACCAAGCACCAAACGAGATCTTGACGGAAAAACGAGCTGAAGCATCCGCCGAAATCGAAACACCCAAGCTCGAAGAATCCCAATTTCGTTCTTGAACGCATATACAGTAAGTTTCGTCCATGTTAACGCCGGTTACTAGTATACATTATCGGGCATTGAAATTTTCGTTCATGTTAACGACATTTACATTTCGCGCATCGAGTATTAGATTTTCAAAGGTTTGGGTAGTTATGGGTAGCATTTATACCGTAGATCTTGCGAATTTGCACAAAAATTTCGTTTTTCGTTTATTCGAGTTCATTATTCGATTTTTTTACTCGAACACGTTACTCGAATACGTATTTTGGCAACTTTCAATTCGGACATCTTACTCGAATACGTTTATTCTCGTTACTCGAATGAAGGTTCAACTCGAATACTTTACTCGTATAATTTTTAGTTTTCGAATATTTTATTTATTCGAAAAATACGTTTGCAATTAAAGTTTATTTTCCATTTATTTCTTCGATAACACTTTATCGAGTGTCTTCAACATCTTACTATCCCAACATTTCATTCGAGTTTTTATATTACTCGAATCGCTTACTCGAATAATGTTTATTTTCGAATATTTTATTTATTCGAATAATGCATATTGCAATTAAATTTTATTAACAATGATTTATTTCATATGAAGGTTATGCCGACCAGCATCATGATTGATTACTGATCGACACGTGGTGGGTGAATGGAAAGTGCGACAAGTAATAATTAAAACGAATACCTAATTACTATCACCGACGTGCGATAGGCAGTGGACCTATCGTTTGTAGTGCAGTAAAGTGAGCAAACGAGTATCGAACACAAGGAATAAATCAATTACTAGTAGTGACCTATCGACTCGATATTTAGCCTAAACAAAATACGCAATTTGTTTGACGACTTATCCTAACAGATCGTTCCTAAATCAACTAGAGATTCAAATAGCACGCTTAAAACTGATACGAAGCTTCAGATAATAAAGAAGTGCTCGGGATTCGAATCCCGCTAGGTGTTATCGACTAAGACAATAAAATCGTTCCTACATGATCTTGACTAAATCGCAGTAATTTCCTACCCGCTCGCGAATTTGCTGTCGCCCTAAACGCTCGCGGGGATCTAAAATTCAATAATTACTAACGGCGAGGATCGAGTATTTGCTTTTGCCCTATACTCGAATCCTATCTTCTATGAACGGCCTAAACGTTGTTTAGCTGTCACCCTAAACGTTTTTCCACACGATCACTTTAACACATAGACATATTAAAGCGACGAAACATATTCATAGAACGATAAATAGTCAAAACAACGATAATATACGTCTTAAGTACGACTAATCCTAGCGTTCATCTAATCCCAAACACAAACGGGATTTAGCTACGCATAATTGACGAGAGAACAACGAGAGAATTAGAGAACAGAGAAGGAAGACTCATGATTCTTGAATACTGGCGAATTATCGACGCTTGCTTGATAAATCTTCGTTCTCTGATCAATTGGGCGTGATTTCTTCGTTGCTTCGTCTCTTGCGCTCCGGGATGTAATTCTGTGTTCTTTTCGCGCTAAATTCGTCCCTAAATGGTTTGGATTTGATCTCTGGTGAGTTGCGTCTTTTTCGGGGTCGAATTTGGGCTTTTTATACTGATTCCCGTGTCGGTCACGGCCTGGGACATCGGCCGTCACGGCCGTGACCATCATCACCCGCGTCTCGTCATTTCTGCCCATGGTCACGGCCATGTGCATCATGGGTCACGGCCGTGACCATCATCAATGCTCCTCTCTGTCCTCGGTCACGGCCACGTGCATAGAACGTCACGGCCGTGACCATCATCAGCGCTTTCTCTGCCCTAGGTCACGGCCACGTGCATAGCACGTCACGGCCGTGACCTTCAGTAGTCTCGCCCTCTGTCCCTCGTCACGGCCGTGACGCTTAATGCGTCTGGCCGTGACCGAGGGCAGTTTCTGCCTTTTTGCGCCGTTTTGCCTCGTTTTCGCTCCTTTTCGCCCGAGACTCGTCCTAAGCTCCTTCAACAATAAAACAAGTGTAAATATATCGAATAAATGCATAATTTAATTGCTAAAGCTCTATTATACCCCGAATAAATACTACGATAAACGCATTGAAATGCGTTTATCAAACCTCCCCACACTTAAGCATTTGCTTGTCCTCAAGTAAATTAGGAATCAGGTAAGGCATCCAACTAGGGTAACGGCACGATTGTCGCAATTTATCATCAAAGCTAGAAAGCACAAAAGGAATCAAGCAAACAATCACGGACATTACACTAATGACTTGCACTTCCCGACCTGAATTTTCTTCGCACTGCTAATCGAGACTCATACCTCACAAGGATTCACTCAAATCACTCAAGTGTATAGGCTAGTATATGATGAGTCGCTCAATTCGTGCACTAGTCCAACCCCTACCATAAACTTGCAAGTTAATCGCATCTCGACTATTCAAAGCGGCAAGTATAAATCTGAGGGTCTTTTTGGGAAAAACGGGTCGAACAATCATGAAGCGACAAGCATAAGTAATGAACACTTAATCTTAGAGCTAGGACACGTGATCGAAATTTTTCAAAGAACACAGCATGATCAAACAGTCAGTCACACGTCCCAACATAAGACTCGACATTCTCGCTCCGAAATCCTAGACTTTTCTGCTCGACCCTCTCAACTCAGTTCCCTTCCATTTTCTGCCCTTTCACCTTAGTCACGCTCTACTTTTGTGCACTGCCCTTATTCCCTAAAACATCAAGGTTCGGCTTTTGTCGCAAAGAATACATCGTCACAGCGAATGCCGTGTACCTAGGGATACTTATTACCGAGACCTATATCTTGCCAGAGGGTTATGGGCAGGCTTATGCAAGGGATCGGGTCATTTCAGAAAGCGGTCAAGTAAGGGACGAGTCATTTCACAAATAGCAGAGAAGAATATCAAATCAAACACTGGGACAGTAACTTTCAAGTTCGACTTCTGCTTTATTCTAATCAACTCAGGCTCATAAAATCTCTGGAGGTTTATTCGGGTCCGTGGCTTCTATAACATATGAGGTACGCAACAAATAGGCTCAGGCTCAACGTGGCTAACTAATGGGGTTCGTCATGGTTAAGAAAATTTTGGCCGTGGACTTAATTCCTAATGCCCTCATCATTTTCACACTCGCACACCAAAACAGTTTCAACACGCATCAGACAGGCAAGTTCTAGAGAGATATAGACTAGGCACGTCACACAACCAAGAAAAATGAGCGTAAGCTCGTCAGGCTCAAACTCTCACACGAAACAGGGTTATGTGTACGGATCTCTCAAAACAGTGCTATATCTATTCAGGCAGATAAGATTCAATCAGTCATGCATGTCCTAATTGCTCACAGAATTTCATAGAATGCAGACCAACTCGAGATAAGTGCAAACAATCATGCCTGATTCAGTAATTCATGCCTTTCCAACGAACTCAACGACTCACGGACACGTCATAAAAATTAAAAATTTTCACGCAAGTTCGAAAACTAAATTCCCCTCCCCACACTTAAATCAGACGTTGTCCTCAACGTAAAAAAATGATAAAAGGGAAGGAAAAAGGGTTTAAAAGAACGGGACTCCCGTGACGTGGTCGTGTCGTAGTTGTTTATTATGCGCGTGAAGGTCGTGTTGTAATCCATTAGGCGTATCCTGGCGCTAGCTAGAGAGCAATAGACACGAAAAGAGTAGTCATAAGATTAACTAGAAACATAGTTATAAGCGCAATGTCATAAATGAAATACACGCGACTACTCAAGCAAACGCAATGTCAGAAAGTGATAAAGAAGAAATCCCTAAGGTGGTGGTGATGGTGGCCTCGGGCGCAGGAAAGCCATCGACTGCTGGGAATACTTGAGCGCCGTGTCAATGGCTTGAAGGGCCTGGTTGTAGCGCTCTAGCTCTGCGTCGTAACGGCGGTGGGCTTCCGCGTTCTGGCGCTCGTACTCTTCCTGTCAGCGCCGAGTCTCTTCGTTGTAGCGCCGGAGCTCGTCATCCCTCTGTAGCGAGTCGGCGTTCATGCGCATCATGTCCTGGCGCAGTGCTTCAAGGTCTGCCGTTGAAGCGTACGGAGCGACGCCGGATGATTCGCCCTGATGGTAGCCAGAGGAAAATGAGGGCCCTGCAGTCGTCGTTTCCGTCTCCACTGGGTGTGGGCCGTCGAGGTAGAGCTGGTCGTCGGGGATAGCTCCTTGATCGGTCTGGCCGCGATACATCTCGTGCCAGATATACACCTTGTTGGCGCGAGTCCAGGTGGGCGCCTTCACGAGCATCTTCATCCTCACCAGTGCCTCCTCGTTCACTCGGTGACGCCCTCCTACAACCTCCATCTCGGGTGCATTCGGCGGCCAGTAGCGTAATCCTTTGATCACCTTGGTGATCAGTGGGCCGACGGCGATCTTGCCATGGGGTCATGCTTCCGCCTGAGCACTGAAGGCGTGGGACACCGCCATTCCTAAATTGATCCGTTCGCCTCGGTGCAGCTGGATCAGGTAATACAGATCGCGGAGGGTGACTGCTCCGTGTGAGTCACCCCTCGGTGTAAGCGAGGTCGTCAGGAGGCGGTGAATATAGCGTAGTCCTGGGCTCCTCAGCGCAGATGCCTTCGACGTCTTCGCGCTGTATGCCGGCTCGCCAGTGTAATACCCGTAAAATATAATTACGGGATTTACGATTTAATTAGCAATAAATTAGAAACTTTGTTGTATTTATTAAATAAAGAGACTAGGACTTTGGGTGATACGATACTTTCATGCTTTTATAATCTTAAAAGACTTAGGTGTCTATATGATTACGTGCTCTGTGATTTATGATTCTTATGTGTGTTACGAATTATAATTTACGTGATTACATGAAGCATATTCTATGATTTTATGTGTCAACATGATTCCAAATTGGGTGCTATTAGGGTTACTAACCAAGTAGAAGAATTTATTTAATTTAGGTTAGTTATTGATTTTAGGGTTTCTAGTACATGACATGTTAACCTAGTAGATTTTTAATCCAGGGTTTTGGTAAGATTCGAACCCTTGGTCATAGAGTAAACGATTTTAATATTAATATAGGTACTCTAACTTAAGTATGGAAAAGTTCTCGAAAACTAAGCTTTAGAATAATTATAATTTATTTCTTTAACAATGAGGAAAGAATTAAGACTAAAATTGTTACTTAAGAGATTTAATTATCTCGATAATTTAGTATCAAAGATTAGGGTATAATATATGTATAGGACTCGATAACTTAACAAAAGAAGAAACACTTGAAGTCCTAAGATGTCGAAATCAGTAAAGCTCAAATCAATAAATTCGAAAGATGTAAAACTCGAAAGCAATTAAAGATGTCGAAACATTAATATAAAACTCGACAGTAAGAGTAAAGGATGTCGAATGAATTGATAAACTTTGATAACTTAGCTATAAGGGAAATCAAAATATTAATAAAATAATAAGTATACCTAAGACAAGATAAGAACTAATAAAAAGGTGTTGACATCATTTCTATCATAACACATGCAAACTTAGATGAAAGACTAAAAAGAAACTAATCCATTTTCATATATACAACTTCAAAGAAACCGTACAAAGGAGAAGAATGAACAGCTCCACTAAGATCAAGTGACCAAGCTGTAAAGAGGTATAATTTTTATGTTAATTTTACATAAGCAATCGCATATTATAATTGTTTAGAATGAATATATCATTTATTTAGGCTAACTTAGTTAATCTTCGAGAGTTTGAATTTAGGGTTTTGTAAGTTTTGATTATAAAGCTTAGGTGTAAGGATAGTGTTCTTGATATGATTTTTCAAATCTGGAAAAATCACAACCATGTTAAGTCTGGTAGAGACGATTTCTCATGAGGAATTAAGAATGTCGATGTTAGTAAGAATCTCGAGATCATCTCAAACCATACCGAGATTATTAACCATGTTGAAATATGTTTGAAATGTCGAAGTTTATGTTTAATTATATCGAAATACGTAGGGTAAAAATATCGAAGTCTATTAGTTTCGAGATCTTTGGGTATTATATGACATAAGGTATCCACATTTTACATTTCAACAATTTTGATAACTCGACATTGGTTCCATACGAGATTGTGACCACATGTCGAAGTCCTATTAAAGTAACAAGAATGGTGTCGAGATTTATGTGGTATATGTTGATATTGAGATTTCCATTTGTAAACACATATCGAAATCCTTGTTTATAATTCCAAGAAACCACTCGACATCTTCAAATATTTTAGGTTGAAATCTGAGTATAATATCGAATTATAGATCTCGACTTTTACATCTCAAAGTGTGAAGACCTGATCGAGATTTATATGTCTCGACATTTATTTGATGATTTATACCGAGATTTAATTTATGCCGACTTTATAAATGGTGTAATGTCTCGAGATTTTATTTTACCACTAAGCTCGAGAACATATATATATAAAACTATATCGAGATTTTATCTTGTTTAGTATAGAACTCGAAATCTTAGTATAATGTCGAGACATATCTCATGAGATTTATTTCTGAAAAGAATATTTCTTAGTCTAGGTTAAAGTTCTAAGTGTTAGGGTTTCGAAATTATAGAAGTCGAAACTAGGGTTTTCAAATTAAACCAATTTTGTGAAATTATGACTAGACTAACAAACCCTAATTTATTATGATTGTATATTTAGGGTTCAAAGGTTAGCGACGTACCGTACGATAGGTTAAATAGCTAAGGATACCAGGTAGGTGGAATATCCATCTACAACACGTAAACTACTTGTGCTTATTTCAAATATATGTGTTATCTGAGTAAGGTGAATATGATGCACTAAATGATTTACATGATATATGTGCTCTTACGTGCTACCGTGTGATCATGTGATTTACGTGTTTACGTGCGTTCCGTCTGGCATCATGCTATTATATATCATCATGTTAAGTATCGGCATATGCATTACACGTCATTTCACGGAGTGTACCGTGGTGGAACGGTGGTACTGTATTGTACCTAGTGAGCGAGTAGCCGATATTGGCTGTCGACCCGTAGAGGAGTCACGTGAGTGTGGGCATCTGCTGTGCGCCAGCGCCTGTGACGGTGAGCCATTGGCCCGTTGGACATTATGCGGCAGACTGCGGGCGACCTAGAAAGGAAAGACTTGGGACATCCCAAGTAGACTAGCTAGTGTAGGCCACGCTGTCGCATGCGGGAGGAGGCGACCTGGAGGGTGCGACCTGGGTACCCTTGCGGGGCCTAGTGTAGGCTACCAGCGTGGGCACCACATTGGCAGAAGAGGCGACCCGAGAGTATGACCTGATACGGCTCAGGGAGGCTGCTCGGTGTAGGCCACTACCGTAGTGTTGTGATCGTGTTGTGGTAGTGTTCGTGATCGTGGTAGTGATTTCGCGTGATGGTGCACAGCATGGAGCCCAGGGCCCGTTGTGAGGTGGTGAGTGTATCCAGGTTGTGATGAGCGATAGTGAGTGGCATTGCATTAGTGAGAGTTGGGGGTGAGTGGACGTGAGCGAGTCACACGTGCATGCATTATTTCACCTACTGGGCAATAGCTCAGTGTTTGCGTGTTGTAGGTAATCGACGATCGAGGCTGACTATCGGAGCTTCCATGGGCTTTTGAGGGCGAGGCTGTACATGGATGACGACCTGTGGGCGAGTGATAGGGTGTTTTGGGCCTTCGGCCCGTTCGTATTAACATTTTGTGTAAACAAATATTTTTGTAAAATGGGTTCTCTGCGGCTTTTGCTGCTAACCCGGCGTGAGTTATCGCTAATCAGCGATTGGAGAGTGGGGTCGCTACAGGTGGTATCAGAGCTTAGGATATAGATTCTGTAGACTGTCCATGTACGGCCGCTCAAAAGCATGGAAGCCCAGCCTCGTCTGTAAGTGTTTATGTATCTGTGATAATTCTTATGTGCTAATATGAAACTTTGATTATAGTTAGTAGGATAAAATGGTACGAACTAGGAGTGAGTTTAATGGCGAATCAAGCCGACAACACCACGAGGAAAGGGAATCCAGTCCCGATGAACATGTCTCGAACCGTACAATTTCCCAACTTGCAGATCTTGTTCGGCTCCAATCCGAACAAATTAATGCCTTGATCCGTAACCAGAATTCGTCAGAGCGACATACGTCGCCCCAGATCGATAGAACCGAAACCATCGGGCATAGGTTTCGTAAACTCAATCCGCCCATTTTCGAAGACACTGTAGATCCAATTGCAGCGAGTGAGTGGCTTAGGACTATTGAATCCACGTTCCAATATAGCCGAACTCCCGAAGAGGAGAAAGTTCTATGTGCTGCCTTTCAACTCCGAGGAAATGCCAGATACTGGTGGGATACCATCACAGCGATGGAGAATCCAAATACCATCACCTGGGAGCGCTTTAAGGAGCTCTTCGAGGAAAAGTATTTTAGCATTTCTGCTCGTGACGTGAAAATGGAGGAATTCATCAATCTACGTCAGGGCGGGATGTCTGTTGCGGAGTACATCCGCAAATTTGAGCAACTTTCTCGCTTTGCTCCCCATATAGTCGCGACAGACAACCTTAAAGTGGGACGTTTTCTAATTGGCCTGAAGTCTGAACTGTCTCGAGATGTCGCGGTGACGAGGTCTCCGGATATGACCTATTCTAAGGCTGCCGAACGAGCTTTGGTGGCCGAAGAAGCCGAGGCGAGGCTATCTAAAGATCGAGAAGCAAAGAGAAAGATGGAGCAGGGACAATACGGTCGCGAAGGAAACGAGAAGAAACGATTGGTCGTTCATGCTCCTAATCAGCCAAACCGCGGGAGCCCAAATGAACCCAGATGGGAACAAAGGCCGAATGCGAGACCTAACAATGCTCTGGCCAAACAACCGATGCCGACTTGCCACCTGTGTGGACGTCAACATGTCGGTGTCTGTTTTGGTCCTAATCCTAATATCAAGTGCTTCAACTGTGGAAAGGCGGGCCATATCTCGCGATTTTGTCGTGAGAACCCGCCGGTTAATCCAACCCCTGCACAGAATAAACAACGTGTGCAGAACCAACCTCCGAGGGTACCTGCTAGGGTATTTACCCTCACAGCTGAAGAAGATGAAGAACAACCTAGGGTAGAGTAGAACCAGATATGTAAGATAAATATGCCCTTATTTTGGGAACTTGTAAACTAAGGGGAGGTAATATTTTGTACTGTAAGATAATATAAATATTTTGTCTAGTTGTTCAACACAATTAAATTAAGTAACAGGGGAAAACTGACAATCAAGAAATAATGATTCTAGATAAGAATCGTAAATTTTCAAAAATGAGGGTTATCGTTCGCTTTTCCCGAATACGAGAACTGCGACAACAAATACATCCAAAACCACTGTAAAGATAAAAGAAATCGATGCTCCGTGTTATTCCAATCGGCGTAATTTCGGGGACAAAATTCTTTTAAGGGGGGAGGATGTAATACCTGTAAAATATAATTACGGGATTTACGATTTAATTAGCAATAAATTAGAAACTTTGTTGTATTTATTAAATAAAGAGATTAGGACTTTGGGTGATACGATACTTTCATGCTTTTATAATCTTAAAGGACTTAGGTGTCTATATGATTACGTGCTCTGTGATTTATGATTCTTATGTGTGTTACAAATTATAATTTACGTGATTACATGAAGCATATTCTATGATTTTATGTGTCAACATGATTCCAAATTGGGTGCTATTAGGGTTACTAACCAAGTAGAAGAATTTATTTAATTTAGGTTAGTTATTGATTTTAGGGTTTCTAATACATGACATGTTAACCTAGTAGATTTTTAATCCAGGGTTTTGGTAAGATTCGAACCCTTGGTCATAGAGTAAACGATTTTAATATTAATATAGGTACTCTAACTTAAGTATGGAAAAGTTCTCGAAAACTAAGCTTTAGAATAATTATAATTTATTTCTTTAACAATGAGGAAAGAATTAAGACTAAAATTGTTACTTAAGAGATTTAATTATCTCGATAATTTAGTATCAAAGATTAGGGTATAATATATGTATAGGACTCGATAACTTAACAAAAGAAGAAACACTTGAAGTCCTAAGATGTCGAAATCAGTAAATCTCAAATCAATAAATGTCGAAAGATGTAAAACTCGAAAGCAATTAAAGATGTCGAAACATTAATATAAAACTCGACAGTAAGAGTAAAGGATGTCGAATGAATTGATAAACTTTGATAACTTAGCTATAAGGGAAATCAAAATATTAATAAAATAATAAGTATACCTAAGACAAGATAAGAACTAATAAAAAGGTGTTGACATTATTTCTATCATAACACACGCAAACTTAGATGAAAGACTAAAAAGAAACTAATCCATTTTCATATATACAACTTCAAAGAAACCGTACAAGGAGAAGAATGAACAGCTCCACTAAGATCAAGTGACCAAGCTGTAAAGAGGTATGACTTTTATGTTAATTTTGCTTGAGCAATCGCATATTATAATTGTTTAGAATGAATATATCATTTATTTAGGCTAACTTAGTTAATCTTCGAGAGTTTGAATTTAGGGTTTTGTAAGTTATGATTATAAAGCTTAGGTGTAAGGATAGTGTTCTTGATATGATTTTTCAAATCTGGAAAATTCGCAACCATGTTAAGTCTGGTAGAGACGATTTTCTCATGAGGAATTAGGAATGTCGATGTTAGTAAGAATCTCGAGATCATCTCAAACCATACCGAGATTATTAACCATGTTGAAATATGTTTGAAATGTCGAAGTTTATGTTTAATTATATCGAAATACGTAGGGTTAAAATATCGAAGTCTATTAGTTTCGAGATCTTTGGGTATTATATGACATAAGGTATCGACATTTTACATTTCAACAATTTTGATAACTCGACATTGGTTCCATACGAGATTGTGACCACATGTCGAAGTCCTATTAAAGTAACAAGAATGGTGTCGAGATTTATGTGGTATATGTTGATATCGAGATTTCCATTTGTAAACACATATCGAAATCCTTGTTTATAATTCCAAGAAACCACTCGACATCTTCAAATATTTTAGGTTGAAATCTGAGTATAATATCGAATTATAGATCTCGACTTTTTACATCTCAAAGTGTGAAGACCTGATCGAGATTTATATGTCTCGACATTTATTTGATGATTTATACCGAGATTTAATTTATGCCGACTTTATAAATGGTGTAATGTCTCGAGATTTTATTTTACCACTAAGCTCGAGAACATATATATATAAAACTATATCGAGATTTTATCTTGTTTAGTATATAGAACTCGAAATCTTAGTATAATGTCGAGACATATCTCATGAGATTTATTTCTGAAAAGAATATTTCTTAGTCTAGGTTAAAGTTCTAAGTGTTAGGGTTTTGAAATTATAGAAGTCGAAACTAGGGTTTTCAAATTAAACCAATTTTGTGAAATTATGACTAGACTAACAAACCCTAATTTATTATGATTGTATATTTAGGGTTCGAAGGTTAGCGACGTACCGTGCGATAGGTTAAATAGCTAAGGATACCAGGTAGGTGGAATATCCATCTACAACACGTAAACTACTTGTGCTTATTTCAAATATATGTGTTATGTGAGTAAGGTGAATATGATGCACTAAATGATTTACATGATATATGTGCTCTTACGTGCTACCGTGTGATCATGTGATTTACGTGTTTACGTGCATTCCATCTGGCATCATGCTATTATATATTATCATGTTAAGTATCGGCATATGCATTACACGTCATTTCACGGAGTGTACCGTGGTGGAACGGTGGTACTGTATTGTACCTAGTGAGCGAGTAGCCGATATTGGCTGTCGACCCGTAGAGGAGTCACGTGAGTGTGGGCATCTGCTGTGCGCCAGCGCCTGTGACGGTGAGCCATTGGCCCGTTGGACATTATGCGGCAGACTGCGGGCGACCTAGAAAGGAAAGACTTGGGACATCCCCAAGTAGACTAGCTAGTGTAGGCCACGCTGTCGCATGCGGGAGGAGGCGACCTGGAGGGTGCGACCTGGGTACCCTTGCGGGGCCTAGTGTAGGCTACCAGCGTGGGCACCACATTGGCAGAAGAGGCGACCCGAGAGTGTGACCTGATACGGCTCAGGGAGGCTGCTCGGTGTAGGCCACTACCGTAGTGTTGTGATCGTGTTGTGGTAGTGTTCGTGATCGTGGTAGTGATTTCGCGTGATGGTGCACAGTATGGAGCCCAGGGCCCGTTGTGAGGTGGTGAGTGTATCCAGGTTGTGATGAGCGATAGTGAGTGGCATTGCATTAGTGAGAGTTGGGGGTGAGTGGACGTGAGCGAGTCACACGTGCATGCATTATTTCACCTACTGGGCAATAGCTCAGTGTTTGCGTGTTGTAGGTAATCGACGATCGAGGCTGGCTATCGGAGCTTCCATGGGCTTTTTAGGGCGAGGCTGTACATGGATGACGACCTGTGGGCGAGTGATAGGGTGTTTTGGGCCTTCGGCCCGTTCGTATTAACATTTTGTGTAAACAAATATTTTTGTAAAATGGGTTCTCTGCGGCTTTTGCTGCTAACCCGGCATGAGTTATCGCTAATCAGCGATTGGAGAGTGGGGTCGCTACAGCCAGGTCGAGCGAAGAAGGTCGCGAAGGTCCGGTGTGGGGGCTCTGGGACTCCAAGCGCATGGCACACATTGTCGGCCCGTACTATATGCTCCTCGTTGAACGCGCGAAAGCGGATTGCGTGGTCGCCGTATTCGTCGAAGGAGAACGTGGCAAGGAACTCCAAGGTGAGTTCCTTGTATGCTGGTTCGTCTATGGCCAGGAATGTGTTCCATCCGCTGAGTGAGAAGTATTGGGCGACCTGCTGGTCGATGTGGTACTTCGCCAGTGTCTCGTGATCGATCTGGTCCATGGCTATGAACTCCATTCCCTTCAGCCGGGTGTATCGTGCCGCCTGGGGCTCGTCAGTGAACTGGCACATGGCTTCTAGCATTGTCGGCGGGGGTCCGCGTCGCCTTTGACGAACGGGCGAACGCGAGGCGGGGTCACGTGAGGCTGAGGATCGACTTTTACCCATAGGACCTGTACGAAAACATACGTGAGCTCAGGGAAATAGCAAATAGATGCAAGGAACTTAATTCGACCAAAATATTGACAGGAGACATGTAGTAATCACGATCACATGCAAAAGTTCAAAGCGGCATTTTGTCGAACACGTCGCGGCCAAGTTGGGTTAAGCATATTAAATCCAAGATTAAGGTTCCAAATCAACAAATTACGCATACCCAACACGTCAATAGCATGTACTCATCATAAAATAGCATGAAGAACATGAAATTGGGCTTAATTTCGAAAAGCCCCAAAATCGAAATTAGGGTTCTTCGTAAACATATCGCAATTCAACGTCAATTCACGTAATTAAGCATGATTGAAGAGCTCCTAGCATGTATCTATCAATAATAAGGCAAGAGAAACACAAGATTGATCCCAATTTCAAGAAGCCCCAATTTCGAAAATTAGGGTTCATCATCATAATCCGAAAATTCGCAATTAATTCCACGAATTAAGCATACCCAATAGTAGATATATCATGTAATAAGCGAATAGAAGCATGTCAACACCAAAGATTAACAATTTCGACGAGAATTGCAAGTTTAGAACGAAATAGAGCAATAAAATGTTCATACCTTGAATTTTTTTTAACGAAATTGAGGGGGGAAATTAGTGTGTTGGGTGTCGCCGGAGTTGGGAGGGCGGCGGCGGCGTTCGGCGGCGTTGGTGGGAGGAGGTCGAAGGTGGTGAGGGTAAGGGGGACGAGAGGGAGAGAAGAGAGAGGAAGAAATGGGGAAGAAAGCAAAAAAAAGGATTTTTTATAGCTTAAAATCGCCTAGGTCACGGCCGTGACCTATATAGGTCGTGGCCGTGACCTATGGCAGCGGCCTCCTCTGCCGCTTGTCACGGCCGTGACATGCTATGTCACGAGCCGTGACTGAGTCGGGCCAATATTTTTTATTATTATTATTATTATTATTATATATTTTTTTTAACCCGCGGCGTCACGGCCGTGACTGCTTAAGCAGTCGGCCGTGACATGAGGCAGTAAGGGCCTCTGTTGGTTGTCACGGCCGTGACTGCTTAAGCAGTTGGCCGTGACACTAGGCAGTAAGTGCCTCTGGTCTCCGTCACGGCCGTGACTGCTTAAGCAGTTGGCCGTGACACCCACTTTTTCATTTTTTTTTATTATTATTATTACTCTTTTTTTAAAGCTATACCTAAGACATAAATTAAAATACCTGGGTTGCCTCCCAAGAAGCGCTTACTTTATCGTCTTTAGCCGGACGTCGTTTCGTTCGCTTATGTCTGGAAGTCCAGGTACAACACTTCCCTCTCGGTCGCGTCTTCCTCGCCTGCGAGATAGTGCTTCAACCTATGGCCGTTCACCTTAAAAGTACCATGCTCCATACCTGAAATCTCAACAGTACCATAAGGGAAAACACGGGTAACAGTGAACGGTCCTGACCAGCGTGATCGAAGCTTGCCAGGAAAAAGCCTAAGTCGAGAGTTAAAAAGGACTTGGTCCCCTTCCTGAAACTCTCGCCTTTGCCTAATCCTTTTATCATGATAGGCTTTGGAGCGTTCCTTGTACATGCGAGCGCTATCGTAAGCCGATAAACGCCACTCGTCTAATTCGTTGATTTGGAGTTGCCGCTTTCCGCCGGCGTTCCCCAAATCAAGATCCAAGGACTTGATGGCCCAATAAGCCTTATGCTCTATTTCTACGGGGAGATGACATGCTTTTCCATAGACTAATCTATATGGCGTAGTACCTATGGGGGTCTTATATGCGGTTCTATATGCCCAAAGTGCATCATTTAACTTGTTCGCCCACTTCCTACGATTCCCCTCTATAGTTTTCTCTAGAATGCGTTTCAACTCGCGATTCACTACTTCGACTTGACCACTAGCTTGGGGATGGTACGGGGTGGATAGGCTATGTTTAACACCGTAACGTTATAAAGTGCGCGCAAACTGGGTGTTACAAAAGTGAGTGCCTCTAGCACTAATGATGCATCTAGGTGCCCCAAAACGTGAAAATAACCCTCGCAAAAATCTAACGACTACCCTACCATCGTTTGTGGGTAAGGCTTGCGCCTCGGCCCACTTAGACACATAATCGACGGTAACTAGGATGTACTTATTATTGTATGAGCTAGGGAATGGACCCATAAAATCTATACCCCACACATCGAATATCTCGCATACCAAGATGAAATTCTGAGGCATTTCGTCACGTTTGGAGAGATTACCTGCGCGCTGACACTGATCACAAGTGTCAACGTACCTTTGGGCGTCCTTGAAAATCGTGGGCCAGTAGAACCCGCTTTCCAACACCTTCTGGGCGGTTCTGTTGGCTGCGTAGTGCCCTCCGGTCGGTCCATTGTGGCAATGTCTAAGGATCTCTGTCGATTCTGGGGCCGCTACGCATCGCCGTATTACCTGGTCTGCACATCGCCTGAAAAGATACGGGTCTTCCCAAAAGTAGTACCTCAACTCAGAAAAGAATTTCTTCTTTTGCTGACTTGTGTACTCCTTTGGTAGGACCCTTGCAACAAGATAGTTAGCATAATCTGCAAACCAAGGGGTGTCGTCACTTACCACATGTATCGCGTAGAGGTGCTCCTCTGGGAACCGGTCGTGTATCGCTCTTTCGTCCTTCTGAAATATTTCGGACTCCTCCAATCGAGATAGGTGGTCTGCCGCTAAGTTCTCTGCACTTTTCTTATCACGGATCTCGATGTCGAACTCTTGCAGTAGTAGGATCCACCTAATTAGCCGTGGTTTGGCATCGGGCTTTGCTAACAAGTACTTAAGAGCAGAGTGGTCAGTAAAAACAATAACTTTAGATAAGATTAGATATGACCTGAACTTGTCGAAAGCGAAGACGACGGCCAACAGCTCCTTTTCGGTGGTCGTGTAATTGGCCTGGGCTGCGTCTAGCGTCTTACTCGCGTAGTAGATCGGCCTGAAGTGGTTGTCTTTACGCTGCCCTAGCACGGCCCCAACTGCATAGTCACTAGCATCACACATTAGTTCAAAGGGCAGCCCCCAATCAGGGGCTACCATAATAGGTGCTGTGACTAATCGCTCCTTAAGCAAATTAAAAGCGTGCAGACATTCGTCATTGAAATCGAACGGGGCATCTTTCTCTAACAATCTAGACATGGGACGTGCAATCTTAGAAAATCATTGATAAACCTACGATAAAATCCCGCATGTCCTAGGAAGCTTCTAATCGACTTCACGTTCGAGGGAACAGGCAATTTCTCTATAGTTTCTAACTTGGCCCGGTCAACTTCGATTCCTTTAGAGGAGATCTTGTGACCGAGGACTATACCCTCTCGAACCATGAAGTGGCACTTTTCCCAATTAAGTGCCAAGTTCGTTTCCCCGCATCGTGCGAGTACGAGCTTTAGATTTGACAAACATGCATCAAACGACGATCCGAAAACAGAAAAATCGTCCATAAATACCTCCATTACCTCACCTACCAATTCGTCGAATATGGCCATCATGCATCGCTGAAAGGTGGCTGGGGCATTGCATAAGCCGAAAGGCATCCTTCGGTACGCAAATGTTCCGAACGGGCAAGTGAACGTCGTCTTTTCTTGGTCCTCGGGTGCTATGGGGATCTGTAAATAGCCTGACAATCCATCAAGAAAACAGTAAAATGAGTGACCCGCTAACTTTTCTAGCATTTGATCAATAAATGGTAAAGGGAAATGATCCTTTCGCGTGGCATCGTTCAACTTCCTGTAGTCGATGCAGACGCGCCATCCGGTCACGGTCCTCGTCGGGATCAGTTCATTCTTGTCGTTGGTGACGACCGTCATGCCTCCTTTCTTTGGTACTACTTGGACCGGGCTGACCCATGTGCTGTCTGAAATGGGATAGATCATCCCTGCGTCTAGCAATTTGATCACCTCCTTCTTTACTACGTCCTTCATGTTGGGGTTGAGCCGCCTTTGGCGTTGAGCGACCGGCTTGAAATCGTCCTCCATGATGATCTTGTGCGTGCAATAGCTCGGGTTGATACCCCTTATGTCGTATATCTTCCACGCCAACGCCTTCTTGTGTGCCTTCAACACATCTAAGAGCTGGCCCTTCTGTCCGTCGTCGAGGTCCGACGAGATGATGACCGGCAGCCCTCCATTGTTGCTCAGAAACGCGTACTCGAGGTGGTCGGGCAACGGCTTCAATTCCAGGACCGGTGGCTCCTCGACCGAGCTCTTTTCCTTGTCCTCTTCGCTGCTCTCGTCGATAGCTATGATCGGCTCGTCGACCTCTTCCCCACACTCATCGACCGCCATAAGTGTATGCATGTCGTGATCGTTGACCTGTGACAGACCTTGCACGGAAAAGAGAAAGTCGTGGTCAAATACGTCCAAAAAGTAGCATTTATCATCTTGCTCGCCGCTCTTTTTCATCGAGTCGGCCATATTAAAGGTAACTTTCTCGCCGTCTACTGTCAGGGTCAAAGTCCCATTCCTAATGTCTATCATGGTCTCCCCCGTCGCTAGGAACGGTCTACCTAAAAGCAAGGGAACATTCTCGTCTTCCTCCATATCTAAGATAACGAAATCTGCGGGAATCACAAATTTATCAACTTTAACTAAGACATCCTCGATAACACCTCGAGGATACTTCAACTACCTATCAGCTAGTTGGAGGCTCATTCTAGTGGGTCGTGGCTCACCTAATCGTAAACGCTTGAACATAGAATACGGCATAAGATTAACACTAGCGCCTAGGTCTGCTAACGCACGCTCAATCACTAAATCTCCTATAAGACAGGGAATAGTAAAACTCCCTGGATCCTTGAGCTTCTTAGGGATCTTGCTTTGGAGAATTGCCGAGCACTCTCCTCGTAGGCAGACGGTGGAGACGTGTTCGAGCTTCCTTCTGTTCGTCAGCAGGTCCTTCAAGAACTTGGCGAAGCTGGGCATCTGCGTAATAGCTTCAACAAAAGGTAAGTTAATATGCAACTCTTTACACACACCCATAAATTTACCAAACTGAGCCTCGTTCTTGTCCTTCTTCAGTCGAGCCGGGTATGGGATCTTCGGCTGGTATGGCTTCACTGGTGGCCGCTGGATCTCCGTCACCTTTTCCTTCTCGGGCTCAACCTTTTCCTTCTCAGCGTCGACCTTCTCGACATCGCCGCCCCTGATCTCCTCAACTTCGGGCTCGTCGTGGCTCTCAAAGTTGACATTCTCCTTGGCCTTCTTTTTGGCGGGCACTTCTTGTAATTCTCTCCCATTCCTCAGAGTCACCGCCTTGCAGTATTCCTTAGGATTCGGCTCGGTGTAGCTTGGGAGCGATCCCTGGGTACGCCCGGCCAACTGCTTCGCCATCTGGCCCATCTGCTGCTCCAGCTTTTTGAGCGAGGCGTCTGTGTTCTGAGCACGCAAGTCATTCGCCTCCATGTACTCCTCCATCTTTGTCATACGGCTCTCGTGGGCTGCGGTGGTGCTGCTGAAATTCGTGAGGAGTGTCTTCATCATGTCCTTCATCTCCCTCATGTCGTCGGATCCTCCCGCGGGCGCGTTCTGGTATTGTCGTGGTGGCCCGTTCTGGAATCCGGAAGGTCTGGGCTGAAATCCTGGTGGTCCTTGGCTCTGATGGTTCTGATTCCCGTACGCTAGGTTTGGATGTGCCCGAGGCTGGAAACTTCGCTGGCCGCCTTGGTAATTTCCCATATAATCTACGTGTTCCAGCGGCTGCCCAAGTTGGCAATCTGAGGTCTCGTGGGCTGCGCCGCAAATTCCGCACAAGGGCACGTAAGGCGTATGCTGCGTCGGTGCGGTGGTCGTTACGGCATTCACGGGCTGAGTCTGCCCGGACTTGGGAAGCAATGCACCAATCACCGTCTGCAGCTGAGAGTTCGTCGAGGCGAGTTGTTGCTGGAGCGCCTCGATCTTAGCGTTAGTGGCCGTCTCCTCGCTCACTCCAAAGACGTCTGTCGTCTTCATCCTGGTATTGCCCCTCATGAAACTGTTCCTCGAGTAGTCCTCAATCAAATTCCACGCGTCGGTGGCGTTGAGCTTCACGAGCCCTCCTCCTGCGGCTCCGTCTAACATATGAACCGTCTGATCATTGAGACCCTCGTGGAATCGGTTGATCTGGGCTGCCTTCGACATCCCGTGCTGTGGGCACCTCTTCAGTAGCGCCTTGTAACGTTCCCACACCTCATACAAGTTTTCGGAGTCCTTCTGGTGGAACAGAGAAATCTCCGTCTTCAATCTTAATACCTTTGTGAGTGGGAAGTAGTGGTTGATGAAGGCGGCTCGCATCTCCTCCCAGGTAGTGATCGATCTGGGCGGCAACATATCCAACCAGTCTCTCGCTCTGAACTTCAGCGAGAACGGAAACAGCATCAATTTGATTGCATCGCCTGGGACACCGTTGATCTTGATAGTGTCGGTCACCGTTAGAAACGCCTTCAGATGGGAGTAAGGGTCGTCATCTGGGTTGCCCTCAAACTGGGCCGTCTGAAAGATCATCTGAAGCCAAGAGTGCTTCAGTTCAAAGTTGTTGTTCTCGATCGGCGGGATGACTATTGCCGATTCCGTACCGCCTAGCGCGGCATTCTTGAGGAGGTCCTGAAGTGATGGTTCTTCCTCGGGAATGTTATGGACGGGCACTCGGTGGTCCGCCATGTCTACTTCTGTGTAGGGACTATCTACGGCTGCCTCTACACGTGAATTTTGAATGGATTCCTGCGAACTATCCTCCGAATAACTAACTAAGTGGTCCTGAGAGCTAGTGGATGCTCCTTCGGTATCGTACTTAAGCTTCCTACGCAACTTTCGTTCGAAATCCGGGTCGGCTTCAACGATGGGGCCCGATGGATGGCTTCGGGTCATTCACCGCTGAATCGTACCTTTAGTGAGTGAGAATTAAAGATTAGCGAAAAAGTAAACAAATACGACGAATAAAAATACGAAAACAATAACGACGCAAGAAAATAACTAATGCAAATAACACAACTAACGCAAACAGAAAAAGCAAAGAAAACGTCGAAATCACAGTGGCTAAAGTACCGAACTACGGTGTCCCTAATATCAATTTACTCCCCGACAACGGCGCCAAAAACTTGATCGACACGTGGTGGGTGAATGGAAAGTGCGACAAGTAATAATTAAAACGAATACCTAATTACTATCACCGACGTGCGATAGGCAGTGGACCTATCGTTTGTAGTGCAGTAAAGTGAGTAAACGAGTATCGAACACAAGGAATAAATCAATTACTAGTAGTGACCTATCGACTCGATATTTAGCCTAAACAAAATACGCAATTTGTTTGACGACTTATCCTAACAGATCGTTCCTAAATCAGCTAGAGATTCAAATAGCACGCTTAAAACTGATACGAAGCTTCAGATAATAAAGAAGTGCTCGGGATTCGAATTCCGCTAGGTGTTATCGACTAAGACAATAAAATCGTTCCTACGTGATCTTGACTAAATCGCAGTAATTTCCTACCCGCTCGCGAATTTGCTGTCGCCCTAAACGCTCGCGGGGATCTAAAATTCAATAATTACTAACGGCGAGGATCGAGTATTTGCTTTCGCCCTATACTCGAATCCTATCTTCTATGAACCGCCTAAACGTTGTTTAGCTGTCGCCCTAAACGTTTTTCCACACGATCACTTTAACACATAGACATATTAAAGCGACGAAACATATTCATAGAACGATAAATAGTCAAAACACAAAATCACGATAATATACGTCTTAAGTACGACTAATCCTAGCGTTCATCTAATCCCAAACACAAACGGGATTTAGCTACGCATAATTGATGAGAGAACAACGAGAGAATTAGAGAACAGAGAAGGAAGACTCATGATTCTTGAATACTGGCGAATTATCGGCGCTTGCTTGATAAATCTTCGTTCTCTGATCAATTGGGCGTGATTTCTTCGTCGCTTCGTCTCTTGCGCTCCGGGATGTAATTCTGTGTTCTTTTCACCCTAAATTCGTCCGTAGATGGTTTGGATTTGATCTCTGGTGAGTTGTGTCTTTTTCGGGGTCGAATTTGGGCTTTTTATACTGATTCCCGTGTCGGTCACGGCCTGGGACATGGGCCGTCATGGCCGTGACCATCATCACCCGCGTCTCGTCATTTCTGCCCATGGTCACGGCCAAGTGCATCATGGGTCACGGCCGTGACCATCATCAATGCTCCTCTCTGTCCTCGGTCACGGCCACGTGCATAGAACGTCACGGCCGTGACCATCATCAGCGCTTTCTCTGCCCCAGGTCACGGCCACGTGCATAGCACGTCACGGCCGTGACCTTCAGTAGTCTCGCCCTCTGTCCCTCGTCACGTCCGTGACGCTTAATGCGCCTGGCCACGACCGAGGGCAGTTTCTGCCTTTTTGCGCCGTTTTGCCTCGTTTTCGCTCCTTTTCGCCCGAGACTCGTCCTAAGTTCCTTCAACAATAAAACAAGTGTAAATATATCGAATAAATGCATAATTTAATTGCTAAAGCTCTATTATACCCCGAATAAATACTACGATAAACGCATTGAAATGCGTTTATCAATTACGATGGAGAATGGATAATTGAGAATGATAATAAGTGGATATGGGTTCCAAGGATGGGAACAAATATGAAGCCCATTGGGTTCGATGTCAATTGTTGTTTGCTGGACGATCTGCAGAACGAAATATACGACTCGTATAATACGAGACTATTGGCGTAAGCGGGAGGACGGAGTTAAAGCTTAGTTATCAGCCATCTATGAGAGGTATGGAAGGGTGTGCTCTGTTGTATATAAAGAATGATCGGGAGTTGAAGGGTTATATTTACTTAGGGAGTCCAATGGATAGACCGATTCTCCGTGTGGAGATTGGACTCCCTACGACCCTCCACCGTCAAACTCTTGCGGATGATGAAGTTGGTCCCGTTCCAATTGAGGTTCGTAGCAGTGGAGGTGGTTACATCGATGATTATTTTGACCGTATCATCGACTTTGGCGGATACGAAGATGTGAATTATGGGGGTGAAGGTCACAATGAGGCGAACAACCGTGATGAGAATGTTGCATCACGGCAGAATGTGCACGTCAATTTTGATGGCGTAAACGGAGAAAATGCGGACGAGGATGATGAGGAGGAGGAGGAGGAGGAAGAGGAAAATGTAACTATTCCTAGCGATCGGTATTCTTTTACCGACGGTTCCACCATGAAGGTCGGTGATGAATTCGAGGATAAGAAGGCCAACAAGAATAGGATCCAAAGAGTTGCTATAGAGGCATGCTTCGAGGTCAAAATTATAAAATCTTCTCGATCGTACTATGACATGAGATGCAAAGAGGATGGATGTACTTGGAGGATATGGACGGCGAAGATTAAGGATACATCCGTATTCTCGATTCGTACGTATTGCAACACACATACGTGCGACCTTGCAAATCGGAACGCAAGACTCACTCAAGCATCGTCAACCTCCGTGAGTGATATGCTGCTTGAATCTTTTCAGGGTTCAACAAGTACACCGGCCCCTAAACTCATTCAAACAATGATGAGAAATCGTGGATCGAAGTTTCGTACTTCAAAGCATGGAAAGGAGGCATTTTAGCACAAAATGCAATGAAGGGTGACCCCGATGAGAGTTACAAGCTGTTGCCGTCGTACCTGTCGACGTTGAGAAGAGTGAATCCGGGAACCATAGCAAATGTATATCTGGACGACGAGCGGAGATTTAAGCACGCATTCTTATCCCTTGGTGCTTGTATTGCGTGATACCGTCACATGAGAAAGGTTGTTTGCATAGACGTTACTTGGTTGAAAGGAAAGTATGGGGGTACGTTGCTCATTGCATCAGCGGAGGATGGCGACCGCCATCAGTTTCCTTTAGCTTGGGGCATAATTGACAATAACGAGTGTATAGAAGCTTGGTTGTGGTTCTTGAACGAGCTCTTGCAAGTCGTACCCAACGAGGACGATCTTGTCATCGTATCCGACAGATCTGCTTCAATCAAAGCCGCCGTTGCAGACGTCTACAGTCGTGCGCACCACGGTCATTGTATTTGGCACCTGTCACAAAATATGAAAGGCAAGTGTGACGTTCATACACATTGCTAAAATACACAAGCAATGCGACTTTAATTCACAATATGGTGATTTTGAGAATAGGTTTCCCACTGCATACGCGTATTTGCAAAAGACTGATACTAAGGAACGATGGAGTCGAGCCTATTCTCCGACGTCTCGCTATAACATCATGACTACGAACGGGGTGGAATCGATTAATGCAAGACTCCGCGAAGAAAGAAAGCTACCGATCATTGCGCTTCTGGAATCGATACAGAGGATGACGGAGATACAGACAGCAATCTCGACAAGCAACCACGCGGTTTACCCCGACGGTGGAAAGGAAGCTCCGTGAGAGGTATGAGCTAAGTCAAGGGTATGAAGTACATGAAATCGCTCCGCATGAGTACGATGTCCGATCTCCGGGGGGTCGTGCCATTGTTAACTTGCGGTCGAAGACTTGTACGTGCCGCCAATTCGACATCGACAGGATTCCATGTCCACATGCAATCGCGGCGAGTCTACGAGCGAACATGAGTTTCTACCCGTTGTGTTCGGAATATTATTCTGTCCTAATGTGGCAGTCTGATTATCACGGACGAGTTTCGCCGGTTCCGGATCAAGCCGAGTGGGATACCTCGGATCAATTGGTGTTGCCGCCTCTGTTCGTAGCAAGGCGTGGTCGGAGAAAAGAAAAGAGGTTCCGGTCCGTCGGTGAGTTTCGTAGACATTAAGTAAATCTTGATGTATGAGTTTGTATGAGTTTGATGTATGATGTTGTATGAGATTGATGAATATTGTGAGGTTGTGAGGTTGTATGAGTTTGATGGATATTGTGAGTTTGGTTTGATTGTTGCTTTTCTTCACTGTTATTCGAGTAAACAACATGACTCGAATATTATTCGAATAAACTACTCGAATATTATACCGATAAAAAGTCGAAAATGAAAATCTGAACTTATTCGAGTAACGTAAGAACTCGAATAATTTAGAAAAAATCGAATACGAAACTCGCATAATTTCTTGCAATTCGAGTGTTATCATCAAAATTTTTGAATTTTAATTATCTCGATACTTAGATGTATAAATTTCAATATTTCGATGTTTTAGGGCCTTCATGATATTAATAAGTCGCTTGATGAAGATTAACAATGTTTGATAAAAATTGTTGCATGACATACACAAATAAATAATATAAATAAATAATCCAAATAAAATATACAAATAAATAATCCAAATAAATAATCCAAATAAATAATATAAATAAATAATCAAAATAAATAATCCAAATAAATAATATAATAAATAACCCAAATAAATAATACAAATAAATAATCCAAACAAATAATAAAAATAAATAATCCAAATAAAATATACAAATAAATAATACAAATAAATAATACAAACAAATAATCCAAAAAAATATACAAATAAATAATCCAAATAAATAATATAAATAAATAATCAAAATAAATAATCCAAATAAATAATATAAATAAATAACCCAAATAAATAATACAAATAAATAATCCAAACAAATAATAAAATAAATAATCCAAATAAATATACAAATAAATAATCCAAATAAATAATACAAATAAATAATCCAAATAAAATATACAAATAAATAATCCAAATAAATAATATAAATAAATAAACAAAAAAAAAAACGACCGAAATCAAATTTCGGTCGGTTACAGTACTGACCGAAAATTGGTTTCGGTCAGTACAGCACCGACCGAAATCGTGTTTCGGTCGGTACAGAACCGACCGAAACAGGATTTCGGTCAGAACTGTACCGACCGAAACATGATTTCGGTCGGTGCTGTACTGACCGAAATCAATTTTCGGTCAGTTTTTTTTTTTCGTTTTTTTTTTCCGTCGATTTGAAATTCGAACAATGTTTTACGTTAATTTGGCTTACCAGATGCGAAAAATAGGCCCTTTTCTCTTTTTAAATTAATTTAAATATCATAAGGGCAAAATCGTCTTTTTCCAGCCCTTTAGGGGGCGGTGACTAGGAAAAAGGGGGCGGTGAATAGCAATCCAGTTTTAAAAATTTCCCTTACAAGAAATAAATTTTTGATTTTAAAATTTTAACTTGCATTCTATAAACATCAAGTGTTGTAGTTCTTGATCTCACCGAATAAAGAAGGAGGATTGCATTGGATGGACACGTAATTTTTACTACATAATATTCACTTCTTTAAAAAAAAATTATTATTTAGAACTTAGCTTTACGCAATGTATTATGATTAGGTCATGTCCTTGTATCCAATTCCCCTTTCGAAGAAGAAAAATATTTATTTCAGAATTTTAACTAGCCTTCTATAAACGTCAAGTGTATAGTGTTGATTCCAATTCCGAATAAAGGAGGAGAGTTGCATTGGATAAACATATAAAAAAATTTCACTACATAATATCTATTTTTTATGAAAAACTCATTTAGAGCTTAGCTTTACGCAACGTGTTATGATGAATCGATGTTCTTGTAGTGCAGTAATTAGTATATTTTGCTCGCTACTGTTATGAGTATATCTATTAGCTATGAAATTTTGAATAAAATATAGTAAAATTTTAGTATATATGCGGTTGGTGCGGTTTTATGCGGTTTTAAAATACAAAACCAAACCCGATTGTAAAATATGCGGTTTTACTTTTTAAAACCCAACCAATCCATCAAACCGTTAACCCGAAACTTGCGGTCTGGGTTGGATTGGGTCGATTGGGTCGGGCGGTCCGACGGGTTAAATGCTCATCCGTATATTACCCTATTACTCTTCTCTACTATTTTTTAATTCGTAATAATTTTCAGGCCTAGTAAGGGGTCTTTACACATAAATACACCCTCTGTAAAAAAAACTTGTAATTTAATACCATGTCAGAATTTTTTATATGTAGGTACCTAACAGAATAAATTTTTTGCAGACAGGTACCCGTCCTCTGCAGGTACGCCATACAACACATTGGGGTACCCTATATCAACACATTTGGGTACCCTATATAATAGAAAGATGGTACGCCGCATTAGCACATTTAGGTACACCCTATTAAAAACATAGGTACGCCGTACGAACACATTTAGGGTATCATATATCAACATGTTATGGTACGCCATACACACACAGAAAGGTACGGCATGGCTGAAAAAACTGATAAAAATTAAATAGGGTACCTATCTGTAAAATTTTCTGACATGGGTACCTATGTGTAAAAATTTTATTCAATTAGGTATTTATGTGTAGATGTCCGACCTAGTAACTATTAATTAAATTATTCATTTACACAATTAAATTACCACTAGGGATAGTAACTATTAATTAAATTTGTTTATTTACACAATTAAATTACCACTTTTCAACTACTACCGTAATTATCTTTCTACAGATTTATTAAATAAATGTCTAAGATTAAAAGTTAACGTTAGTAAATTTTATATAAATCTTGAATTTTATTTTTACTTTATTTACATCTTTTTGTGTGTTAATATGAAATATTTATAAAAAGAAATAAATCATAATAATATGATAAAATTTTAAATATATTATGAGTTTTTAAGTGTTAAAGTGTAGATTTAACGTAAATATAAATTAATTACTATTGTGTGAAAACTAGGTAAATGGGTTGCTTTGTTTGAATCATGTATTTGCAAAACATAATCATAAATTAACTTGAAATTATTATTGATGAATCTAATGTAGAAAACAAAATTCTAAACAATTTTACAATTTCCAATGTTTTTTTGCACCCAGGGGGTGCCAATAGTAGCGCCCTTAATAGAATCGTTGTTAAGTGCGCATGGTAACAATAAGAATATGATTGATGGTATAAATAATATACATGTATTTATGGCCATTTACGAGCAATGATATCTAAATGGATTGCATGGGACTTTCATATTTTTCCAAAAGGAAGAAAACTATTGAGACACATCCCACCAAATGCCTTGCGACATTTTTCAAAATTATTGAAGCAAAAGATACGGATGGGTTTAATTGGCACATTCTTATCTATTTACTACCTTATTTCCGTTATCAATAATGTTCGGATTATTTTCTTGAAATAAATGTAGAATGAAAATATGTGGTTTCGTTAATGAAGGACTATGAGAGGTTGTCCAACGATTTGAGACATATTTGTATCAAATATATAATTAATGTTTGTTGATAGTTACTATATGGTTTTAAGTTGATGGAGTTGAAATACTTCATGAGGTACTCACCATCAATGTCTTCGACTTGGCTTTTTTTTTTTTCAAAAATAAATCGTTCTTAATTCGCCTATTAGAAATAGTGCCAATTTCAAACCTATTTCAAAAATAGGTGAAACGCGCCACCTCGTATGACGCATTCTGAACGTGCCACTCCATGCAGGGCCGGTTTTCCAATTGGTGGCCCAGTGATATACCATAGAGAGGCCCTAAATAAATACAACTAATTATAAATTTAAATATTTTTGTAATTTTTAAGGCCCATAATTGTTAATTTATATGGGTTATGGGCCAGAATATATTAATTTTTAAAATATTTTTATAATTTTAAGGCCCACATAGTTAATTTTGGGATATGGATCAGAAAATATTAGTTCTTAAAATAAAGAGACAAATGTGGCTCTGTATACACTACGGCGGATTTGTGGCCCTGCGCTGTAGGCCTGGATGCACAGGCCCAAATCCGGCCCTGACTCCATGTGGCGCGTTCTAAACGCATCGTACAAGGTGGCGCGTTCCACATGTTTATGATATTATTATTAACTGTATTTGTTCGGCCATTTTCAAATTGGACCAGCCCATTTTAGTATATGAGCAAGGAGTTGGCATTTTATAATCTATGTTTATTTATGGTGCGACTCTTGCTAATTTTATAATATGCTCATTTTTATTAACTTTCTCAAAAGTTTTATTCTATAGAATTTGAATAAAATTTCGTAAGTAAATAAATAGTTAAAAATCCGAAATTTTCTGAAGCAAGCCAAACATTACATTGCAAACAAAACTACTTAAACACACATAAGCAAACACTGCAACTTTCAAAATAGTAATAAGTTTACTTAGCCTTGTTTAGTCTTGCACGCCTCTCAGATCTATCCATCTCATTTGTAATACTCGTCGTTCGGTTCCTTCCGACTCCCCTTCGATTTCTACGTTGCGGATTGTGGAACAACTGGAACTCGGCATCATCCCAATAACTCTCGTCGTCCAAAGGAACAAAGCGACCCTCATAAGTTCTCAAATAAGCTTCTTTACTATAATAAGCGGCATCGTATTGAGCACTATTCAGCCCAAAACTACGACAAGTTGCTTGTGCATGTAAACATGTTATTTTGAACATACTCTAGTTAACGCATGAGCACTGAAGATCACTCAGTACCACCACGTACGTCTTAGATCCCCTTCCACTTACATACCTGGTATAGACCTCGGCGGACCTTGTTGCATAATCAAATTCTCTCACCGTATAGCTTCTTGAGCCGTTGCTCCAATCACGATACTTTCTCCTGGCATAAGATGCCCATGCTGTTTCTGAATTCTCCATCACAAGGCATGCCTCTTGATACCTATCAAAAAAATATGTGATAATGCGATGGAAAGTAAACTGAACAATTGGAGATATGGTACCACAGCGACAACCCCCATCATCCGCGAACGTCCACTTCTCCTTCGAGATTTTATCAAACCACTTCCAAGCCTTCTCACTGATTGCCTTAGTTTGATCCATCGTTCGGAAATGTTACGAGGTTGATCGGAGTTGACCATTGATCGGTGGTCAAGGGTGGTCGGACGGCAAGTCTCGGCCGCACCTGGCCCGGCGCCACGCCGACGCCCGACCGCACTACCCCTGGCGCGCCCTATCACTCTCGGCCACCTCTCCGCAGCTGGCGACCCCAGCTTACGCGCGCCCTGCCCACTCGGCGAGCGGGCTCTGCGCATGACGCGCGCGGCCCGCGGCCTCAGCGTGCGGCCTGCCCGCACAGCTTGCGCACGGCCTCAGCGCGCGCGGCCTGCCCTCGCGTAGTCATAGCTGCCCAGCTGCGCCTCGCCACCTGGCAGCTCGTTTCTGACTGGAAGCCCAAAGGCCTCCCTCAAAGCTGGCCTAACTTGGAAGCTGGAAGGTCCCTGCCATGGCCTGAAAAAGCTGTTAGAAAAAGGAGCTCATCAACTGGTCGGCCTGCCTAGTGCGCCTTCCAGCCCTGCCGCGCCAGGAAAAGCAGCCCAGCCGCAGGCCAAGCAGCTGAAGAGGCCCTGCCAGCCCTGCCAGACCTGGAAAAGCATCCAAGTAAGGAAAGGTCAGCCCTGGCAAGCCCGCGCGGCACGTCAGCACGCCCATTGGTCGGCTCCGCCGACCACCATTTTGAAGACCTTTGGGCTGCCCCTCCTTGGTGCCTATAAAAGGAGCTCCTTGGCCACAAGTTTGAGCTTAGTCTTCACCCTCCAAACACACACACTTAGCTTAGCGATTTGTAGCAATTGTGCTCGTCCCTTAGCTTGTATACGATAGAGTGCTGATACGTGTACATTCCCGATTAATAAAACGATTGGGTTGGGAGATTCTCCAGTAAATTTTGTGTGTCCTTATTTCACAAACCCGCATGTGAGTCTAGGCTTATCGGCAAGGTTCACCCATACCTTGTCGAGCCGATCGACGATCTTGCGACGTAGAGGAGATCACGGTGGTCGAAGAACTTGCGCCATGGTGGTCGAAGAACTTGCGACGAAGTTCGAACAACTTACCGAGATCAACGGAGAACGCCTCGGCGATCTTGCGAAGAAGTTCGAGGACGAGGCCGAGGCCAACGCCCAGTATCGCGAGGAGATCACGGGCGAGCTGCGAATGCTGCGCCGCCTCATCTCCCAAGCCGAAGGCAGCTCTGCTCCGTGCCCCAAAGTGCCCGAGCCCAAGACTTATAACGGCGTGCGCGAGGCCAAGGAGCTCGGCAATTTCCTCAGACATGGAGGAATACTTTGAGGCGGCCCATGTGGCCGAAAGTGAGCAAGTGGTCGTGTGTGCCCGCTACCTCACTGACGACGCGAAACTTTGGTGGAGAACCCGCAAGCGCGAGGCTCGACAACGAGCAGGCATCAACACTTGGGCCGAGCTCAAGGCCGAGCTCGAGGCGCACATCCTTCCCCAACACAGCGCTTGGCATGCTCGGGACGCCCTCCAAAAACTCAACCAAACAGGTTCGATTCATGACTATGTTAAGAAGTTTCATCTTCTTATGCTTGATGTGAAGGACATGTCGGAGGCCGACAAGGTCTACAACTTCTTGGACGGGCTGTCCCCGTGGGCACAAATTGAGCTGGCGTGCCGCAATCTGACGGACATTCAGACGGCCTTCGCCGAAGCCGAGCGGCTGCGGGACATCCTGCTCCCATCGCCAACAAAGGCGAACCAAAATGCGGCACCCGCGGAGGCAAGAACAAGTGCAAGGGCAAGCAGCAATCCGGCGCGGCCCAACCTAACACCCCGTAGCAGCAGCCGAGCAAGGCACCCGCCAACAACCAAGGAAAGAAGAGCGGATGCCCACTTTGCGGCGGCCCACACCGTTGGTTCCAATGCCAACACAAGTATGTCGTCTACTCGGTGGCCAATCAACTGCAGAAGTCGGCCCCCTCCTCTAGCAGCGAGAAGGAGAAGGAGGCCGCACAGACCAATCAGCTTCAGCTCCTCATGGCCCTTCAAGAAGGCCGGGGAGGTAAGAATAAGCTAATGCACGTTCCTTGCTTTATCGGCAACCGACAGGTGATGGCGATGGTGGACTCGGGGGCCACCCATAATTTTATGGCCACCGCGACGGAATGGAACCTCGGGTTGAAGATCCGGCCCTATGAGTCGGAGGTTAAGATGGTGAACCAGCTTCAACCCATCTCGGGCAAGACTTCGGCCACTCTGCGAGTCGGTCATTACCTCGACGTGCAAGAATTCATCACCATGCCCCTTAGCGGTTTTCAGATCATCATCGGCATGGAGTTTCTGACGTCGGCCAAGGCGAGCCCGATGCCGTATCTTAGCGGTCTCCTCATTGCGAATGAGTTTCAGCCCGACTTCATCCAAGGCCCTACCACGTGGAGGATCAGCCGACGGACTATAAGGCATCATGCTCGGCCCTTCAGCTGAAGAAGGGCCTGACGTGCGGCGAGCCGACCTACCTCGCCCTGGTCCGGCCGGTTGAGACGACTCCAGCCCCGCCTAAGTCGCAGCCTCCCCACGAAGTCCAACAAGTGCTCGCGCTACGACGCGCTGATGCTGGTCGAGCTACCACGACAGCTGCCCCCACGTAGGCCCACGGACCACACCATTGAGTTGGAGCCCGGCGCACGTCCACCGCGATGGCGCCGTACCGCATGCACCCAAAGGAGCTCGACGAGCTTAGGAAGCAGCTAGATGAGCTGCTCGACACCGGCCTGATTGGCCCCTAAAAGGCGCCCTTTGGCCGCCGGTGCTTTCCAGAGAAGAAGGATGGGAGCCTCCGCTTTTGCGTCGACTACCGCCCTTGAACAAGGTGACGGTCAAAAACAAGTACCCATTCCCAACTCCTTGGACTTGTTCGAGAAGCTCACCAAGGCCCGTTTCTTCTCCAAGCTCGACCTCCGCTCCGGGTATTGGCAAGTTAGGATAGCCGAAGGCGATGAAGCCAAGACCACGTGTGTCATTCATTACGGGTCTTTTGAGTTTCTTGTAATGCCTTTTGGGCTCACTAACGCCCCGGCTACATTTTGCAATCTAATGAACGATGTTCTCTACGACTATCTTGACAAGTTTGTTGTAGTGTACCTCGATGACATCGTCGTTTACTCTAAGACCTTGGAGGAGCACGTTCGACACTTGGAGGCGGTGTTCGAGAAGTTGCGCGCAAACAAGCTCTATTTGTGCCGCGACAAGTGCGAGTTCGGCCAATCAAGGATCACCTTTCTAGGCCACATCATCGAGGGCGGGGAAATTAAGATGGACAGAGCCAAGGTCAAGGCCATCATGGAGTGGCCGCAACCGTCCAAAGTGAGCGAGTTGCGCTCTTTCCTCTGGCTAGCTAACTATTACCGAGGCTTCATCAAAGGCTACTCCAAGCAAGCCGCCCCTTTGACGGACCTCCTCAAGAAGGATACAAAGTGGGATTGGAGCGAGCCATGCCGGGAAGCTTTCGAGAAGCTCAAGACCGCCTTGGCTAGCGAACCTGTCTTGAAGCTGCCCAACTTCGATGAGCCCTTTGAGGTTCACACCGACGCCTCGGGCAAGGCCATCAGCGGCGTCCTAGTGCAAGCCTGACATCCTGTCGCGTACGAGTCGCGCAAAGTGAAGGACATCGAGACCCGCTACTCTACTCACGAGAAGGAAATGACGGCGGTCATTCATTGCCTTGAGGCATGGCGGCACTACCTACTTCGGTCCCGGTTCGTGATCGTGACGGACAATGGACTTCATCACCGGCCTCCCTAAAAGCGACGGTAACACTTCGTTTTCGTAGTTGTTGATCATTTATCTAAGATGGCTATTTTCTTGCCTGCCCTGCACGAGTGCCCGACGGACATCGCGGCGGACCTTTTCTTCTGAAATGTGGTGAAGCATTTTGGAATGCCGGAGGAGATCGTGAGCGATCGAGACACCCTCTTCACGGGACGCTTTTGGACCGTGCTCTTCCGCATGCTAGGAACCAAGCTGAGGTTCTCATCCGCCTACCATCCGCAAACGGACGGACAGTTCTAGCCCACCAACCAAATGCTTGAGGAATACTTGTGCCACTACATTTCGTCTAGCCAACGGAATTGGACGGCGCTCCTCGACTCGGCCCATCAGCTACAACCGTCACAAGTCATCCGCAACTGAGAAGAGCCCTTTTGAGATCGTCTACGGTTTTCAGCCTCTCACACCGCAAGTGCTTACGCTACGGAGTACCGACGGAGAGTGCCCCGCTGCGTACAAGTGCACACGAGAACGATAACAACTTTGCGATGAGGCCCGCGACAGCCTTGCCAAGGCCAACCGGCGGCGTATGAAGAAATACTACGACCCCAGCCATTACCCCGTTCAGTTCGACGTCGGAGACAAAGTTTGGCTCAAGCTCACCCCGCGCCTCCAAACTGCTTGGAGAGGGTCATCGCCCGAAGTCACCCGCAGCTTGATGCCCAAGTACGACGGTCCCTTCGAAGTCCTAAGCCGCATCGGGAACGTGGCTTATCGCTTGAAGCTCCCACCCAAGTACCGTGTGCACTCGGTCTTTCACGTGAGCTTTCTTAAGCGGCAGTTCGAAGGCAAGGACCCCGAACGTCGACAAGAGCCGAGCATCCCCACGGCGCCACTCAAGCACTTCAACCGTGATATCGAGAATATCATCGCCCATAGGAGGCGAGGAACCTCTCCGTACACGAGGCTCGAGTTTCTCATCAAATGGCGAGACGCTCCAGACACCGACATGTCATGGGAGCGCGGCGAGGACCTAGTCCAATTCCAGCCCTTGGTGGATGCCTAGCTCAAAACCCAAGTACCAGGATCGTCTACGAGGGCGTCAATGATTCAGGCGGGGGAGAAAGATTACGCGGTTGACCGGAGTTGACCGTTGACCACCGATCAACGGTGGTCGGACGGCAAGTCCTGGCCGCACCTGGCCGGCGCCACACCGGCGCCTGGCAGCCCCAGCTAACGCGCGCCCTGCCCACTCGGCGTGCGGCCTCTGCGCACGACACACGCGGCCCGCGGCCTCAGTGCAGCCTGCCCGCAGAGCTTGCGCACGGCCTCAACGCGCGGCGCGCGGCACTTGTGCACGCAGCCTGTCCTCTCGCGGCCACAGCTGCCCAGCCGCGCCTCGCTACCTGGCATCTTGTCTCTGACTGGAAGTCCAAAGGCCTCCCTCAAAGCTGGCCTGACTTGGAAGCTGGAAGGTTCATGCCATGGCCTGAAAAAGCTGTTAGAAAAAGGAGCTCATCCACTGGCCGGCATGCCTAGTGCGCCTGCCAGCCCTGCCGCGCCAGGAAAAGCAGCCCAGCCACAGGCCAAGCAGCTGAAGAGGCCCTGCCAGCCCTGCCAGACCTGGAAAAGCATCCAAGCAAGGCAAGGCCAGCCCAGGCCATCATTCCGCGCCAGGCCCTGCGGCTGGCCAGCCCACGCGGCACGTCAACGCGCCCATTGGTCGGCTCGGCAGGCCACCTTGAAGACCCTTGGGCTGCCCCTCCTTGGCGCCTATAAAAGGAGCTCTTTGGCCACAAGTTTGAGCGTAGTCGTCACCCTCCAAACACAACACACTTACCTTAGCGATTTGTAGCAATTGTGCTCGTCCCTTAGCTTGTATACGATAGAGAGCTGATACGTGTACATTCCCGATTAATAAAACGATTGGGTTGGGAGATTCTCCTGTAAATTCCGTGTGTCCTTATTCCGCAAACCCGCGTGTGAGTCTAGGCTTATCGGCAAGGTTCGCCCATACCTTGTCGAGCCGGTCAAGTCCTGCTTCTTAGCGAAAAAAATTTCTAAGTAAAGTGAGGTCATGACAAGTTTAGCTTAAACTTCAACTCCGTATGTGCCATGCCCGCTCGATGACATAGGTCCTTTAACTGTTGGTCTTTAAATCCTTATAGAAGTTAGATTTGACATGTCGAAGGCAAAAATGATGAACACCTCTAATTGAATTTCTCTTAAATCTACAGCAGAAACCTCTTGACCCCTCGTTCGAAGGGTACGTCAAGCAGATTCTAATCTCGAAAAAGATACGAGGAACGATGCGCCTGTTGTTGCGTCAACAAAGATGAAACCCTCGGTCCATAAAGTGAAGTCTCGTCCATCTTGAAATAGAAAAAATGCCGACAAGTAAGGACCAAAACGTAACGCCACTAACTAAATACCAACATTTAAAGCCGACGACCGTCGGCGTTGAAAGCCGACGACCGCCGGCAACAAACGGCGGCCACCGGCTACGAACGCCGGCGACCACCGGCTAAAGGGGCTCGCGGGGCGCGGCGGGCCGGCCCGATTTATATTATTTATTAAATATATATTATTTAGAGGAATTAATTAATGATTTCATTTGTAATTAATAATGCATTTGTTAATTAATACATAATTAATGTATATTTAAATATCATAATTAATTGAATAATTCTTAAATAAAAAACAAAAAATATTTCCAGACCGGCGGGCCTTGTCGGCCCAGCTCGTGGCGTGGCGTGGCGTGACCTTGTCGGCCCGGCCCGTGGCCCGCTGGCGGGGTGGCTGGGCCTCAGTTTTGAAGGCCCGTCACATGGCGGGCCAACCCACCCCGCCCCACGAAACAGCGGGCCATGGCAGGTTGCGAGCCGGCCGACGCCCCGGCCCGTTTTGACGGTACCGGCCAACCACCGTCCTTCACGACGACGTCCGCACCGGCCAGCAGCGAGGCCACCAGCGAGGTCGCCAGCGCTGGCCAGCGGGCGAGCCTCGGAATCTCTGCCAAATCTCAAAAAAAAAATACAGTGGACTTACTTGATGAAATTGGAACGATACCAGGCTTGGCAAGCGTGAATTGACGTCGGATTTGTCGGATTTGTCGAATTTTTGGGTTTGAGGTTGGGAAAGAGAGGAAATAGAAAGAAGAGGAAGACGAGAAAAGAGGGGCTGCGGTGGAACTAGGTTGCGTTTAAACGCGCCACTCCATGTGACGCGTTCGGAACGCGCCACTTTCACCTATTTTTGAAATAGGAATCCGTTTGGCATTATTTTTGATAGCCGAATTTAAAACGTATTATTTTTAAAAAAAGAAAGCCCTTCGACTTCGAGTTCAATGAAGATATAATGAGACAATTATGTGATTATCAAGTTTATTTTGGAGTGTGACCTTTACGTAACTGATTGATTCTTTCTTTTTGGATAGATATCATGACTTTCTAGACCACTTGCCTAACAAGTAAAAATGAAGTTTTCTTTATATTGCTCATAAATTATACACTTATATAAATACATTTGTTTATAAACTTTTTAACTTTTCTGTTTAGGATTTTTAGTGGCTGGATTTTCTATTTAAATTTTCTACTTTTACACTTATGCTATTAACTGAAACTTCTGTACTTTTTAGGGCAAAAGGTTGTCAATTATCATTATTCATTCATTAACCATTATCTATACTCTTTTATTAATGCTCAGGACCACTTAAAACTGTCCGATTGGATCTAATTTGGTGTATCAATTACACCAAAATTTCAAGCCAATTGGGTAGTTACTTAAATCTAAAGAAACTGCTATATACTAAATAAACTGCTCACCCGATAGTGATACTAAAGAAACTGCTCTTCGAAAATAGTAAGAAACTATTCATCGGATAAAATTTTGTTGCACACACATTGAGTGTGCCCCCAATTACTAGTTGTATGTTATTGCCCAAATAGAATGATTACCGGTAATGTCGCAAAACCGCACTCATTATTCTGTAATTGATTTGATAATTACATCACTTTAATACATATTTTCTATAATAAAAGTATCATAACGTTCCAAATCTATAGTTTTTAACAATCACGTGTACAACTGTACATTCGCAGTTCATTCGATTTCAGTTTCCTACAAAAAAAATATATATCACCCTCAATTTATATGATTAGTTATTAATTAATCAAGAATACATCCACAAACTATATTTTAATATTCCTCCGAAAAAAAACTATAATTTAATATTATAATAAATGTGGCAGCAATAAATATAAGAAACAAACAAAATATTCCAACGGGTACTTTACTTTTGTGTAAAACACAAAAATAGAGTACGATTCTACTCCAACGGGACTTTATATTTAACACAAATATTGTGTTGATCAGCAGAGAAACTCTACATCTAGAGTACGCACAATTTTTAACACAAAAATAGAGTTTCAATTTCTATTTATATTTCTTTAGTAATACATATTTTATTATATTTAAATATTTGAATTATAATACAAATAAAATTAAAAATAATATAATTTTATTTATATAATAAAATTAAATTTAAATAATATGCTAATTTTATCATTCATGTAATTTTTAAATATTAATAATTAAAATACATTGAATTTTTAATTTTATATAATAAAGTTTAATAAGTCAATTATGATAGTAAAATATAGGAATTTGATTTTTAGTGTAAAAATAGAGTTCATGGGTTGGAGAGAAAACTAGTGTAGAAAATAGAGTTTATGGGTTGGAGTAAAAGCATTGTAACAACTGTATTATTGTGTAATATTACCTGTATTTTTATGCGTTGCATTGGAGATGCTCTTACCATCTTCGTTTGGTGGCTTGTCGGCACTAAATTATGAATAAATTAAATAATGGGCCCCATTTTCAAGACATGATCACCTCAATTTCTCAAATTAGCTTCATCGATTATTTAATTAATTAATTAATTAATGACGAGGAAATCGAACAAGTACTTAAATAACAAGCCTATATTGAGCCATCACCATCACAAACTCGAGAAAACGAGTGGGAATATATCAAAATCAAAACATCATCATCTTGATTGAAGAGAGTAGTAGGCGCACATGAAGTTGTTTCAATTTTGTATCGTATGTAATAATAACAAGCACTAGTCTACGAAATAGCAAATACATAGAACACCCAATCCCAATGAGACCTTACGGGGAACATATATCTAGCGTACAGACGATTTCACTCTCCTATTAAGATTACACACTATCCACGACCATTAGCCGTTAGGACCGCAAACATAGTTGTGTGTGACCGACTTTCATTACATTGGCAAGATAGATAGATAGATAGATAGATAGATAGATAGATAGATAGATAGATAGATAGATAGCCCATCTCAGTATTGCCTTGTATATGGTCTCAAACATGGACTATATATAGACCTAGGCTAGTTCTTGATTAACTTGAAAAGCTAGCTTATTCTTCACAACCCTTTTTCACTTAGATTTTTTCGCGTCTAAGTCGAGGTTCGAGACCGACAATAGCTTGGCTCGGCCCAAAGCCTTACTACTCAGTCTTTCACTTTAGTATGCTTGCGTGCGGAAATAAGCGTCGAGAGATCATTTCGCTCACCCCAAACCCAACGTACTCGGCCTGTTTGATAAAGTTTGGCCTCGGACTTAAAGCTCTCGTGTTTGCCTCACTCGATCTCACACCAACAAGAAATGAATAAGTCAGATGACACAAGATTTACGGAAAACCCACTCCAAACTTAGAGTGGGGGAAAACCCGGTACGAGCATGAAAGACTCGCACAATAAGCTGCTTGTTTACAGAACTCGCCTAGCTTATAGGAACACTCGCACAACAATCGAAGCTACAACCTTAAGCTATCGAAAGTATCACACGTTAGACAATTTTCTCACAATATCAATCGAATTAATTGAATGCTCGGCAAAATGCTTCACAGGGCCTTTTTATAGACTTGGCCAAGCCATCCTCCCATGTGCCTTGATGGAATCTTGCCCATGTGAGGTGTTGGCTTGGACACTTGGAATCTCGCACATAGCTTGTGGCAAGCGCCGGCTCAATGGACTTGAGTGGGCATTCGGCGAAGGACGCGCGCGGCCCGGAATGAAAGATGAATAAGCAAAGTGAAATCAAGCCTTTGGTGAACTAACAATGGGCTCATAACGTTACCATGTTCCAATCTAGGTGGTGAGAAAATATCATGCATATAAAGTGGAGCAAAAGGTTCCTGTTAATGTTGACTAGCTCAGCATTGACAATGTCGAGCTAACAAGGAGATATTTTGGGAGATTATCAAGGAATCTTTTACCAATTCAAGAGGGAGCCAAGGCCTATAAATAAAGGCAATTTTCGAGCTGCAAAGTACGACTTTCGAGAGAGCTTTCATGGAGTGACATTGAGCAACATATTGAGCGAAACATACATCGAGTTTGAGCGAGTTTTATATATGACGAGAGTTGTCTTTTAGCCTAGTATTGTGTTTTCAGAAGTCTTAGTATTTCGTAGGTTTTCTAGGATCGTTTAGATTCGTAGTTTTTCTAGGCTCGTTTTTACTATCTTCGGATAGTTATTTTGCCATCCATTGCTTTAGTGAAATTTCGCCTTGAGGCACGCAGCAAGTTGAAGAACTTGCTGCACAATTTACATCTAGTGTTTATCAGTTTTCGTCACTAAGTATTCAAAATATTCCGCTGTGCGCCTGAGTGTTAGGTCGAGTGCTACCGCGACATTTTCCAGTTTACAACTTAGCGTTTACATCCATATCGTACCGGGACCACTTCAAAGTCGTATCAGAGCCTCCGCTTGACGTAACTAAGCGTTCTTAATCCTTTTCTATGGATGTTACAAGCTCAAACCATCTCGGCAAAGTCCCTGTGTTAGACGGTTCCAATTATGCCTATTGGAAGGTTCGTGTGCGCCAATGCATCAAATCAATCGACACGCGTGCGTGGAAGGCTGTTCTCAACGGTTATACGACACCCAAATCTGCCCCCGATGTTGATGGTGAAGTCCTTGAGAAACCGATCAACGGCTAGACGACTCCTGAGCGAAACGCCGCCGAGTTCAATGACAAAGCCTTAAACGTCATCTTCTCTTCGGTGGACATCTTCATGTTCAAGATCATTCAGAACTCTACTACGGAAAAGAATGCATGGAATCTACTTCAGAGTAGGGGTGTTCAAATTAACCGAAAAACCGAAAAAACCGACCGAACCATAAGAACCGAACCGAAAAAACTGGAACCGAAAAAAACTGAACCGAATTGTAAAAAACCGAACCGAACCAAATTAAAATGGTTCGGATATTGGATTAAGCATACGTAAAACAGAAAAGCCGGAAAATCGAATTGATATTACCATACGACATTTAAAATATAAATATCAAAAATCATTTGTTTCTCCCTTAACGTAAACAACACAGTTAATATAATTTTATTGGTATACGTTTTTTCATTTTTAGGTGAATGTTTTCCTCACCAATCAAATACTATTCCCGAATAATTTATAGTATTTCCAGATGAATGTTTTTTATATTTGGTTAGGTTTTGTTCAATTTTCATATTTTTTTACCTTTGAATTATTTTGCTACATGTCACGTTCCATAAATCTTCTTTGTTTTTTAATAACCATAAATTATTTTATATATTAACAGCTCACAATATTTTTTTATTGATATTAAATTCCTAACCGAAAAACCGAACCGAAAAAACCAAACCGAATTATAAAAAACCGAACCGAACCAAATTAAAATGGTTCGGATATCGAATTAAGCATACGTAAAACCGAAAACCGAACCGAAATTTGAAAAAATCGAATCGAACCGACCGATGAACACCCCTACTTCAGAGGTACTGCGAAGGCGATGCGAGTGTGAGGGAAACCCGACTAAGGCTTCTCTCAACTAGTTCGGAAACCTCAGAATGAAGGAAGACGAGGACATTACCCCGTACTTCGGCAAGATTCCAACGATCTCGAGCGTATGCTAGTCTAGGAGATCCGATCTCGAATAAGGTACTAATTTCTAAAGCCATTCGTACACCAACTGAGAAGTTTAATGTGAAGGTAGCTGCGGTCGAGGAAGCCCACAATCTGGCCACGTTGGACTTCAACACGTTGATGAACATTATGAAGAACTATGAGACCAACCTCGAAGTCCAAAAGAGAGCTTCACGCGGCAAAAACATTGCTCTAGTCAGTCAGTCATCCAAGGTGCAAACTGATGAAGTTGACCCTAACAATGATGAGGATATGGCTATGTTCGTAAAGAAATTTACAAAGTTCCTTCACAAGAAGAATGTTGAGCAGAATGTTGGCCCAACATTCAGGAAGCGCCAGAATGCAAAAGCAGAACCTTCGTCTGCGCCTCCGTTCTACAAAAGCAATCCTGATGAAAAGAAGAGGATTGACTGGGATTCAGTGAGATGCCATGCATGCACGGGCTGGGGTCATTATGCCAATGAATGCGCGAACACCCTTCACAAGCGTGGGAAATTACTTTGGGTCGATCTCTCCAATGATGAAGAGGAAGAACAGTGTGCAAAGGAGACTAAGCGATCATCAGTGACCATTCAATCCTTCTCGGACGACGAAGATCATCAAATCCGCTTCACTGCGGTAACTGTTGAGCCAACATCTGACTCAACATCGGAAAAACATATTATTTCGATTATGATGATTCAACTGTTTTGATGGGTATTCTAGTTTTGATGATGCAGAGTTAGAAGATGACGCTTGTGTAGAAATTCAAGTTAATGAAGCTGTCAAGATGATGTCCGCACAATATGAGAAGGAAAAGGCGAGGAATGCGGAACTCAAAGCCGAGCTGAAGACTCTGTCCGAGGAGAATGCTAAGAACGAGAATATGATCGAAAGCTTGGTGGATGGTATGAACAAGATGGAGGCCGTGCTGACACGTAAGGACAAGGAGATTGACATACTTCAAAAGCAAGTCAACGAGGCGAACGAAACTTTCACGAATTTGAACAAGGGTAAATCGACCCTTGATGAGGTATTAGCTTTAGGTATTTTTGATAAGCAAGGTTTAGGATTTAATTCCCTACCTAATAATGCTTCAAATTCTGTTATGCATGATAGACCTAAGATAGTTTCGTTAAGGAGAAAACCGAGCATGTTGCGAATGAAAGTAGTGATAATTTGGTTGTCAAAAAGGGTACTAAGCATACTGCCAGTACGGATAGACAATTTAAATGTAATCATTGTATGCAACCTGGACATATTAAGCCATATTGCTGAAGGGGAGATTTCTGCAAAGAAATCGATGTCGGCTGAAATGTCATCCAACATCCTACTCAACATTGAGAAATCCATGTTGAAAGGCATGTCTGGAGAAAGTTCAGCTGGCTCACCTTCAAATTTTGGTAATTCAAATGCTGTTTTATCATCTAAGAAAGCTTGGGTAGAGAAGTCCGTGCATAAGTGCAATGTTGTGTATACCTCTTTGCGAGCTAACGTGACAGCTTTTTGGTACTTCGATAGCAGGTGTTCTCGACATATGACGGGTACCAAAGAATATCTTAGTGAGTACATGCCCTTAAAGAATGGATCTGTGACGTTTGGAGGAGATGCTAAAGGACGGATTCATGGTCGAGGCAGATTGAACGTGCCCGATTTCCCTAAGCTAAGCAACGTACTCCATGTCGATGGGCGTGTAGCTAACTTGATTAGCATAAGCCAACTTTGCGACGATGACCTGGAGGTAAGATTTAATAAGGGGTGTTGTGAGGTTTTTAACAGCAATGGTGTTCGAGTTATGGCAGGTAAAAGATCAAGCGACAACTGCTATTTAGTCGGCGACAAATATAGTACGAAGGACGTGTGCTAACTATTGAAGGCCGAAGACGAGGTGATCCTATGGCATTACAAACTGGGCCATGTCAACTACCGTACGCTGGAGCAACTTATCAAGCACGAAGCAATCAGAGGCATCCCAAAGCTTAAGGAGTTTGGTAAGGTTGTTTGTGAGTCGTGTTTGAAGGGTAAGCAAGTGCATGCTAGCCATAATGTTGACCAACATGCTGCCCAACATTTTAAAACTGCTCATTGTTTTCAGCTTATTCACATGGATTTGATGGGTCCGATGGAAGTAGATAGTATTGGTGGTAGGACATATGCTTATGTGCTCGTTGATGATTAATCTAGATATGCATGGATTTACTTTCTTAAGGAAAAATCTGAGTCGTTCTATTTTTTCAAAAAAAATTGTGCTATGGTTAAGAATAATTTCAGTGCTCCTATATTTCGTATTAAGTCTGATCATGGTAGGGAATTTGAGAATCAATTGTTCGATGAATTCTGTGATAGGAAAGGTATTATTCATGAGTATTCATCTCCTAAGACGTCCCAACAAAATGGGGTGGCCGAAAGGAAGAATATGACCTTACAAGAAATGTGCACGTGTGATGCTACATTCTAAGAATATTTGTAATCGTTTCTGGGCTGAAGCTTTGCATACCGCATGTTATATATCTAATCGTGTTTTCTTTCGTCGTGGTACTAAAATGACATCGTATGAATTATTGAATGGGAAAAAGCCGACTGTCAAGTATTTTCATGTTTTTGGGTGCTATTGTTATATGTTGAATGATCGTGAGTACTTGACCAAGTTTGATTCAAAAAGTGACAAGTGCATATTTCTTGGATACTCGCCTAATAGTCGTGCTTATCGTGTGTATAACTTGCGCTTGAAGTCTGTTCAGGAGTCTGTAAATATTGTGTTTGATGATGCCACTGATCTTAGCAAAGTGTCTCCTCAAGTTGATATTTCAGATGTTATACAAGTTGTGGATGAAACAAAGGTGAATGTGCAGGACGATGTTGACCCAACATCTGACTCAACATCTGTACCAGAACAGAACACCGAGGCTGGACCCAGTGATCGTAGAGACCCGCCAGCTAAGATTCAAAAAGACCATCCTACAGACTTAATTATTGGAGATGCGAACAAAGAGGAAAACCAGAGACAAGCCGCGCAAGGATTATAAGTCTATGGTAAGAAACGTATGCATAAACACAGTATATGCTGAGGTACGGTTTAATTGTTTTGTTTCTGAAGTAGAACCTAAGAATGTCCTTGAAGCTCTCAAGGATAATTTCTGGATAAATGCGATGCAAGAGGAACTCTTGCAGTTTGAGAAAAACCAAGTTTGGATCTTAGTACCACGTCCGAAGGACATTAATGTCATAAGCACGAAGTTGATCTGTAAGAATAAATCTGATGAACTTGGTAGAGTTGTTAGGAACAAAGCACATTTTGTTGCTCAGGGTTATACACAAGATGAGGGTATAGATTTTGATGAGACTTTCGCTCCCGTGGCTAGGTTAGAATCAATTAGGTTGCTATATTAGCTATTGCATGTTGGTTTAATATCACGTTACACCAAATGGATGTTAAGGGTGCATTTTTATATGGGTATATTGATAAAGATATTTATGTTGAACAACCTAAGAGATTTGAAGATCCACATTTTCCTAACCATGTTTTTAAGCTGCAGAAAGCTTTGTATGGATTGAAGCAGGCGCCTCGAGCTTGGTATGGTAGATTAACGACGTTTTTACTTGAGTTTGGGTTCGTGCGAGGTGAAGCAGATCGCACGCTCTTTATAAAAAGAGTTGGTGCTGATATTCTTATTGCCCAGATTTATGTATATGATATAATCTTTGGCTCTAGTTTGCAATTCATGCTAGATCAATTTGTCCATGCTATGAATTCCACGTTCGATATGAGCATGATTGGGAAACTAACTTTTTTTTAGGTTTACAGATTAAGCAAAGCAGTGAATGCATTTTTATGTCTCAGGAGAAATACGCGAAAAATAATGTCTAGAAGTTCGGGCTTGACACGGCAAAAGGTAATGAAAACTTCGATGGGTTCATCACAAAAGGTATGTAAGGATAATGTTGGACAGAATGTTGACCCAACACTATATCGATCCATGATAGGCAGTTTGCTTTATCTTTCAGCGAGTAGACCCGATATTATGTATAGCGTATGTGTCTGTGCTAGATATCAGTCTGAGCCTAAGATTTGTCACTTAAATGCCGTTAAACGTATACTTCGATATGTGAGTGGTTCGTGTAGCCTAGGGTTATGGTTCTCTAAAGATACTAATATGAGTCTTGTAGGCTACAGTGATGCTGATTGGGCAGGTGGCTAGGATGATCACAAGAGCATAAGTGGCGGCTGTTTCTTCTTAGTAACAATTTAGTTGCATGGTACAGTAAGAAACAGAATTGTGTGTCTTTATCTACTGCTGATTCTGAGTATGTTGCTGCGGGTAGTTGCTGTACGCAATTAATATGGTTGAATAGCATGTTGTGTGACTATGGTTTAGAGTGCGAGTCAGTTCTCATGTGTTGTGATAACTTTAGTGCCATCAACATATCTAAGAACCCTATCCAGCATTCACGCACGAAGCATATAGATATAAGACATCATTTTCTGAGAGATGTGGTAGAGAAAGAATTAGTGCGCATTGAGCACATAGACACGAAACATCAGTTAGCTGACATTTTCACGAAAGCATTGGATTTTGAATGGTTTTCGGACCTGAAAAAGTCCACAGTTTGCATCAGTCTGTCTGAATGTTGGTCCAACATTTGGATCAACATAGCATATGTCGAACTTGATTCTTACTGCTTTGATATTTGATTTAATGTTCTCTCTGTTATTCTGTGAAATGATTTGACTCACCTAGAACGTTCCCTGAAACGGTCCACTTCCTTAAACAAAATTGCTCGTTATCCTTTTTCAAGATATAGGTTCAGGTAATAAGCTTCCCTAGGTGCACGGCATTCGCGGTGACGATGCACTCTTTGCGACAAAAATAATAACCTTGATGATAAGGATCTTATAAGGACTGTGCATTTTACTATCTATAACTGAGGTGAGTAGGGCAAAAAATGAAAGGGAATTGAGTTTAAGGTGTTGAACAGAAAATTTTAATGTTGAGACTTATGTTGGGGCAACATATGTGACTGTCAGTTTGATCATGCTATATTTTTGTGCTTTCGCTTATTTGCATTAGCTTTTAGGCTTGCATTTGTCAGTTTCGTGTATCTAGTTTAGATATCTCTAGTTTAGATAGCTCGCATCATTTTTGCATATCCTATTTCATAATTCGAACTTGACGCTAAAATTACTCTGTGTTCTTGACTGTGTTTGATATAATCAAAGGTTACCCATTCTGTCTTGCATCTCAATTTACTGAATTTATCATCTATTTCTTTATGGTGAACTAACTTGTTTCTGAGTCTCAGAATGTTGGCCCAAATGTTAGTCCCACATTTACCTCGACATCTGCAAGTTGGATAACAGAGAAGTTCTCTGTATTTTTTTTTCTTTATTCCCAAAAAGGGGGAGAAGGTTATGCAGATAAAAAGGGGGAAGGAAATTCAGGGGGAGCCGAACAAACAGGGGGAGCTGACCAAGAAGGAGAAGCAGCCGAGAAAGCATCAGAAGGAAACTCCATACTCCATTGAGAGTGAAGCTCTGATATCCTTTCTATTTTTGCATGCATAATTGATTTTCTCTGATCTTTATTTTTGCATGTCAGATTAATTTGTTTTTACTATGTGCATGCTGATTTGCTTCTCCAGTATGTTTACATGGTTGCCTGCTTAGTTGCTGAATATATTTATTTGCAGATGTTTAACTTAAGACCTTGTTATTGCTATGTACTATTTTCGTAGTACTTTGAATAGTTTAATCGCTATTCTGTTTGCGTCTACTCTAACCATCTTTTAATGTTTTTGTGGTTGAGTAGATTTTGCCTTCAGGGGGAGTTTTGGAATTTTTAAATCTGCTCGGGTTTTAGGAAGAAAGATAAAAAGGTAGATTGTTAATGTTAATTAGCTCAGCATTGACAATGTCGAGCTAACATCTGTGAATTGGTCAACATTCGATTTTATCTTTCATGCCCAAAAATCGATTAACCTTTTTTTAGAAATTTTATTTACTGATATTCAGGACGTGGTTAAGTGCTGGAACGAGTCAAAAACGAGTGGATAGCGTGTGGATTTAGCTGGAGCAAAAATAGAAGTGCACTTACTAAAAATAGAAGATTTGAAGATCAAAAGAGAATTAGTTTCAAGGTGATATTTTGGGAGATTATCAAGGGATCTTTTACCAATTCAAGAGGGAGCCAAGGCCTATAAATAAAGGCAATTTTGAGCTGCAAAGTACGACTTTCGAGAGAGCTTTCATGGAGTGACTTTGAGCAATATATTGAGCGAAAACTATGAGCGAAACATATATCGAGTTTGAGCGAGTTTTATATATGATGTTTTCAGAAGTCTTAGTACTTCGTAGGTTTTTCAGGATCGTTTAAATTCGTAGTTTTTCTAGGCTTGTTTTTACTATCTTTGGACAGTTGTTTTGCCATCCATTGCTGTAGTGGAATTTCGCCTTGAGGCACGCAGCAAGTTGAAGAACTTGCTGCACAATTTACATCTCGTGTTTATCAGTTTTCGTCACTAAGTATTCAAAATATTCCGCTGTGCGCCTGAGTGTTAGGTCTAGTGTTACCCCGACATTTTACACAACATCAGTTTACAACTTAGTGTTTACATCCATATCGTACCGGGACCACTTCAGTTCCCATATATGCATATCAAGTTCTTGTATATAAAGAAACGATATGGAAGCAGTGGAGGCTTGAGAAATCATATATAGTATCTGAAACTAAAAGGGGATATCTATAACAAGAGCAGATATATGCAGACACATAAAAGTGTAGTTAAGTGTGTGTTAAGACACATCAAAAGATCAGCCACAAGAATGCATGCATGGCTACCATATGATCAAAGCAAGGGCAGCATATGGAATATAGGAGCTTATAGAAGTCCCTTACATCATTTTCAAAAGACAAAGGTTCGACATTTCGCTATAATAAACTAATTAACCGCACAATCCGAATAAATCTAAACCATCCAATCCCGCGTCAGCCATAATACCGTCATACGAAATCATCCGAAAAGACCCAACATTTATACCAACGACCCCAATAACTATACTAATATACATACGTACGCACATATAGCAGCACGCCATTCGTTCGTTCGTTCGTTCATCGAATGGTGACGAACTTGTTGGTTCCATGCTTGGCCCAACAGTTCCTCAGATCGATGGGAGCAGCAGAAAAGTCGTAGCCTTCCAAAGAAAGCCTCTCCAGGACCTTCTTAAAACCGCCAGGGCTCATCTTCCTCCCAGCGATCCTCACCCCTCGCCTCTTTGTGCTGTACGGCAGAGGAAACGAAGAAAAAGAGTTAGTACAGCAAGAAGATTGCCACCCGCCCGAGCCCCATCTATAGCACTGCCTCGAATTTCCCGTGCAAGTGCAGATAGGTATGGGCATCGAAGATATGTCCATGGTTACGCCGTTGATCACTACTTCTGCGCTTTTCTTGGGAGCCCTTTTCGTCTTTTTGTTGTCTTTGTGGGGTTTTTTCTTCTTCTTCTTCTTCTCCTCATTTTCGCATGCTACTTCGATGGTGGGCTGCTCGACTAGCATTTGTCGAATTGCCTGGTCGATGGCTGATGAGCTACTAACAACTTGTTGGAGCATTTGAATCGAATGGTCCAACGATGATGATAATGCCATATGGGGAAACATTAAACCGTTATGAGGCTGATGAAAACCGTTAATATGCTGATGGTGACGATTCGTTAGCGAATAATCGTCGGGAAATGGCGAGTTGCTGTCGTCGGGCATCGTAGACCAATAGTTCGATTGATTATGAGGGTCGGAAGTTTCCCCGACGTGGGGCCCGCTAGTAATATAGGGCATTGCTGGCAAAGGGGCTTCGTCGTAGTTGCTGAAACTGTGGTCAAGGTGGGTTTTTTCTGCCATTGATGGCATTGATTGGAGGTTTAAGGTATTATTATTATTAGTACAGACATATTCTGAGGATTCTTGAAACCAACTGTTGATTGAGCTCGAATTGCCATTTGCATTCATCTTCTTCTTTATCTTCCTCTTTCTTTTCCTACAAACAATCGACGAACATTTAAAGTAGCACGCCAACCATCTGAAATCACTACTGGGCTATATCAAGATCAGATTTTTACGACTGAAGTGAAAACAGCAAAAATCATGAGTACAAATGAAATACAGAACAAGAAAAGCTCAAGAAACACAGAGAATCAATCGTAAATTACAGCAATTCACAAACGCCCGGACAAAATGCAGCATGGCGATTGATGTAAACTACGTACAGAATCGAAAAAGCAGCAGCTGAAAGTAAGATCAAAGAATAATCATGGCGATAGAGAGAGGTGAGAAGATTCACGAGCTCACCGAGAGACCGAAGAACATCACCAGTCGGCAGCAGCTTTAGGGCTTTTCTTCTATTTACTATTATTAGCAAAAAACAAGAAAACGTACAAAAACTCGTTAAAACCCCTCCTCTTCTCATCCAAGACGAAAATACATCAGAAAGAAAATGTGAAAAACGGACACAATTACAAATGTCATGCATGAAATAGACAGATGCCACTGCCATATGCCACCGTTTCATGCAAAAGTGGGATTTGGGTCGGCACTTGCACAGTCAGTTCACTTCAGAATCGGTTAATACACAGCTTACTTGTCAAGAGTAAGACAGCCGTTTTCATTTCCTGGGCATGCTACCTTATTGGGCTTTCCTTTGTTACGTATTTGGACCGTATAAGCCCAATATTAGCCCATTTTAGCTCGGTAGACAGTAGTAGTTATCATCACCTTCAATTCAATTGTCAACAAGTTGAGTTTTCTTGAGCTTTATTTTTTTCAAAGAAAAAAAGAAAAGAGTTTAAATGATGAGATTGTAAACATGCATGAATGAAGAACGGTCAACTTGCGTTCCGTTTAAGGATAACACCATCTCCCTCATGTAAATTCTGGCGATTTGCAAGCATAATTACAAAGCGATTAGCAATATCTCAGACATTTTCTCAGATAGTATAAACCGTCCCAACTTGCAAAAGAGCAGCGTTAGGAATGTTCAGAACCACAGTAGGCTCGCGGCTGTTCCTATCGAGGAAGACGTAAACCATGATCAAGAACCTCTTGAAAAAATTCGTACCTTTCCTCGCCACTAAATGAGACTGTCCCAAGAAATAAGCTATTCCACTTTCTCTCGCATCGATGATCTCTTGCAGTTCTTGTCTCACCGAAGAACTCATCTGTGGACTCTTAGGAGGCAAAGTGAAGCGAACCCTTTTCCTTCTGTTAAGATTATCGCTGTTATCGAAGCCATTGCTCGAAGATGGAATGTCCAGGAGATTCCTTCGAGATTCTCCGTTCTCCTCAGAAGCAGTTTTCCTCAAGCTGTTAGCTGATTCGAGCTCTATAGGGATTAACGCATCGTTCCCATCTTCGATTTGTCTGCCCATGACCACCATTTTCCCTTCCGTCGAGTTCTGCGACTCTAAATCGTGCTCTTCTTCCTTGGCTATGAACTCTCCTATCGTCTTAAAGATCTGATCCTCAAAGTCATCCGTGTCTCTTACATCATCGTTGTACCCATATCGAACTATACATCTGTAGATTCTGTACTCTCTTGGGCCCACGCGGCCTATAAGGTACCTTCTGTTTTCGGGTATGTAAGGGACTGGCGAGGACTTGAAAGATACGAAGATGAGCACCTGGTGAAAAGCTGGGAGATTTGTGATGAAGTGAGAGAAGAACGCTGGGATTCCCGACACTATATCTGAGTATATGAAGCCAATCCCAGGGACCCTCGAGACGCCGAGCCCAGGGCTGTAATCGGTGAGCCACTCGACCGAGACTTTGTTTTCTATGTCGAATTGGTACTTTTTTACAGTCCCAAAATGCCATGAGCCCATTACTGTGATAAGGACCAAGAAGATGATGATCAAGCACCAAGCTCCTCTGAAGAGGTTCGTGAGGCTGGTTGAGAGGTATAAGGCTTCAATGGAGCCGAAGAATAGCAAGAACAAAGCTGCGTAGAGAAGGCTTTTTTCCCAGTAAAGTGCGATTATGAGCGACATCAAGCAAGTCGTTACCAGCATCGAGGATATAATTGCCAAACCTGAAAACACATTATTGCATTTTTATGCCAATAGTCCCTTTTTATTCGCAAGACGAAACTATCGAGGCTGAGCCTTCATATACCTGTGGCTTTTCCAAGCTGGGAAACATCGTGGAAGCCTATGGTGACTGATAAGCTCAAAGCCATGAAAATCCAGTTCATGTCGGGAACGTAGACTTGGCCGAGGATTTTCTCTGAGGTGTGCACGATTTTCACTCGAGGGAAACAGTCGAGCGCACGGCATTGGTTTATGATGGAGAAACCTGCCGTGATTGTAGCTTGGCTACCTATGGCGGAGGCAAACAGCGATAGTACTGCAAATGTGTGCTGAAGCTTACCTAGAATAGACCAAGTTAATTATGTTAGCAAGTTTTTTTTTCTCTCATAGGTTGAAAGAGAGTGGAGAGGCTTACTATTGGGCACCGATTCGCTGATATGCAAAGCATCTTTAACGCTGAAGTGTTTGGTAATATATGCAGCTTGCCCGGCGTAAGTCAGCAGAAGGATTGGATATACGAAGCAGACAAAGGTAATCTGCATTGGCCAACAAAGTATTCATGGATCACAGTTCAGCTTAGCTTTGAAATAAAGTATACTATTTATTTTCTCCTTTCCTGGTAAAACACTGTTTACCTTTATGGATCTCCTGCTAAAATGGCCTAAATCTGCAAACATTGCCTCAGTACCTGGTAAGAGACGAGCGTTGAAGAGAAGATGAATACGCATTGAATGATTTAAAAGAATATATAATCCACATATGCCTCAAATCATGAGTATGTAATATACCTGCGATGGATAGAATCATGCTGCTTAGTAGCTTCCAGTGTCTGAAATCGGTTTTCTTGAGAAACCTGATCATGTATACTGGGGAAATAGCATGGAGAATCCTACTGTCGCAGTGAATAATATTGTATATACCGAATCCACTCAAGAAGAAAAGCCACACTATGACGATTGGAGCAAATATGAATCCGATTTTGTTGGTCCCATAACGCTGCAGAGTGAAGAGGCAGACCAATATGGCACAAGCAGCAGGCGTCGGTACGTCTGAGAATGTAATAGTACAACGAAGGTTGTAATAAAAGGTTCCGTACTAAAATATGAATATATGTGGAAGAAAGACAGCCATTACTACTGTTGGTGGCAAAAAAAAAAGCTCTAGTTGCTGAAGAAAACTTACATGTCTTGATGATTTGTGCAATGTGATCTTTCGATTTATCTGAAGACTTATCTGCAAAACAGAACAGCCAAATCTACTTTTCGCTTTTCAGTTTGGATTACTATCATAGAAACATGCTCAGATGCTTACGGTTTCTTGTGATTTTCGCCAATTGTCGTCCAAGGCCTGCTGTCGCAGATAAAACTGAAAGAGAAAAAAAAAAGATTAGTTGCATGAGCTGAAAATGTCTGAATACAATCGTTAGAAAATTATAAGTGAAAAAGCAAACGCAAATGTATTCACGGACCAGAAATGGCTGGCGTGAGAATCGCATCGCTTAATATCATGCAAGAGCCAATCAAAGCCAGCAGCAACAGTATATACTGACTGCTTTTGTGTTTTTCGATAGTCTTTCTCGCTTTATTTTCCGATGTGTCCTTACAAGGGCTGTCTTCTTCGTTATGTATAACCTCGCTAGAACTTCTGCTCATTGGAATCAAACCGACTCTGGCGTGTCTGCACAGCAAAGAGTATAAAGAAAATGGCCCGCCTGCAAATAAACAATCAAACTTCAGTTCCATGAATGAACTATCCTATTTCTCAACTCCTTAATGAATCCCAAGATGGAAAAGTTATTACCCTCTCCATCATCATCAGCCCACAAGACTATAAAGCAATACTTCAGCAAAGGGATGACTGTGATTGTCCAGAAAATGAATGAGAATAATTCATGAATCTCGTCGGGCGATTTAACTTCTCCATCTTCGATTGATCCAAATACATACAACGGAGCAGTGCACAAGCGTCCGTAAACCACTCCAAGACTTTGAAACGATAAGAGAAGCGTCTGTTTCCATGACTCCTTCTGCACGAAAATAGGAAGCAAAATATGATCTCCGAAACTGATGAGACCTTTAGCAACTTCTGAAACTTGTATATAAACAGGTTTATTACAGGATCATACATTTTAACTTAGGAGTTAGGCCACGCAGCAATGACAAATGGGTGAAATTCGAAAGGGTCAAGACGTACCTTTCTTGATTTAGAGTGCATATATTGAAGCATGGAGAATAGGTATTACACACAACTCAAGCAGCTATATGTTGCACAACCATATAACAAACTATGGCTCTTTAAATATAGTTGACAAGTATAAAGTTAAAACCGGTATTGGCAGAACAAACGACGCTCATTTAGCTGCCACATTCTAAGGTCTAACTTCAGCTAAGATGATTTGGCAACTCCAAAACCACTTAACTTACTTTAATTCATAAAGCAATGTTGTCAAATGCTATGTTATAGCAGCTATCCTAGGTAGCAATAGAAGTGCAATTCAGTTGACCCTACATTGTAGAACGAGTGAACAACAAATCTTTTCTTTATCATAATCCACATGATCAGTTGTGAAAAATTAAATTATCACAGTATTATCACACAAGCGTGCACAAACATGGAGTACATAAATTTTATATCCATCGACTTGATAATTAATACCCCAACATCTGCAAAAACGTGAGTAGCATAGAAGTTAATGCACTTACATGAGGATAAGAATTCCTCTTCCCCAAGAATTACAGTACAACAGGTAGAAAGAGATATTATATAAACAATTGACTCACCAACTTAATTTTTTTTCTCTTTTTCAATTCTGGTGTTCGTGAGTAAAATCATTAAAGAACACTCTATGCAAGAACCTTGACATGAAAAGGATTGATTCCTAAAAAAGAAAGAAATGGCGGAAAAACCAGCAGGAAAACAAAAAAGAGAAGGTTTCTCTAAATTACATACCTTGAAATCATAGGAAATGGGCGTCGAACTGATTGAGAAAGCGTCCATCGCCTATTGCCGATCGATCGCTGAAAATCTCGAACTAACAGGGCAGCTTTTGGTTTAACCCTAAAGATCAGCACATGGAAACAAAAAGCCGAACACCAAGTCCGAGGGTATACAGCCTAGGAATGTCCGAAGCACAAAAGGACGGCTACTAAATTCTTCAGCTCGGCATTTTCTTACAGAGCGTTGCATCAATTTAGGTGGAGTTCATGCAGCATAATCCAAAGGATTCTCAGGTGCTTGTTGGCCAAACTTCGGGTGAGCTGAGCGAATGTTGTCAAGAGTGGAACTTTATTGTGGCTTGGCTTGATATCCTCCAAATGTCATTAATTTACTTCCCTCAATTCTTTATATATATATGTTCGAGTTTAATACAATTAACGCCATCTCAACTTTTCTTAAATGACATTATATTACGGTAATAATCGCAATCAGTCAACAGTTTCTCACTGAGAATCCTAAACATCCTCATACTGCAAAGCTTTTCTTTTTTCTCCTGTCATTATAATAATGAATCAATAAATGAATAGATATCTGATGGCGACTTTAATTAAGAAAGAGGCACGCTCGCACATGGCTTTCGTTCACCATGGAGAAGCCGCAATCAATATGAGAGGGAGAGAGAGAGAGAGAGAAATGGCAAAGACATATCTTCTTTCCATCGCCCATGTTTTTGAACAGCACAAAAAGGGCCCATCTTTTGATAGCTGGCCTCTTGAAATATTAGCTATAGATATTGCTCAAATATCCCCAAAACAACGGTTCTTTCATGTAAACTGAGAGTGTAAAATCATAAGCTTCCTCTACCTTAGTACCAAAAGCTGAAGCAGCCATAGCTTAACGCTACTTACCAATTCAAGAATCGAAGAACTCACCTAATTGTGGGCTTTATACGAGCAGAGAGCATTAAATTACTAGTTGCATTGTCAACTCATATGATTGTAATGCGTTTTATTTTGTCTCAGGCCGACAACTGGTGGTAGAAGTGCTAAGAAATTAGACAACACACATGGGAGTTTTTCCACCAGGCAACTGATTTATATTGTTTTGTTCGAAAGTCTCATATTAGTGCATGTAGTTCAGAACAATACCATATGAACGAGGTTCACAATACAATGCAAAGTTCTACAAAACTTAAAAAAGAAAACAAGAGAGACAATTTCTCATAGCCACTCTGCTTCCTGATTGCCCTTCTGAATAAAACCTGAGATTTCAGACAAATGGTTCCAAATCAGACGCTTAAAATCATCTCTGATGCTTTAAGCATTTATACAATCACACAATGACTGTCAAAATAGAATGCAAAAGAAAAGCATCTATTTCCGATCTTGATCATACGATTCTTGCACCAATAGCTAAACAGTTCGAGTTATGCAAGAAAATTGATGAGGAAAGAGTTTCCAACCAAGAATCAAGGCACGGATATAATTCAATCTGACGGCTAAATGGTGAAATCTTTACATCGAAGTAGAACAGAAGCAATAAATCAGCACCAAACCCAGAAACGGAAAGGACTTTTTACCAGCGAAGAAAAGGTCAAGTAGCGCCCACAATGATGTTGTTGATGGGAATGAAGATCAGCTTAACGAAAAACCCAACGAATCCCATAACCACAAAGCCGATAGCCGTTCGTGTAGCCACCTTCGTGAATTCTGCAATTGGGATAAAATCGAAAATATCCTAATCTTACCCCGAAAAAAAAAAAAGAAGAAGAATCATAGGATCAGTCGGGCAAAATCAATTCCTACCTTTGCGATCGGGCTTGTGACAACGCTTGACGAGGCGAACGCTATCCTTCGCAAAGTCCCTCAACGGATCGAAAACCGAATCTATGGCATCCATCGCGGCAGCTAGCTAGCTCTCGATTGAAAGTTGAAACGTCAGATCTAAACAAATTGGGGGAGATTAGGGCAAAACTATTGGGGATCGTATATATGTAGAGGAAGGAAACAGCAAATATCAGAGTCGAGCCGTGTGGGGGGTTGGCCAGGTCAACGATCGATGACGCATTATAAAATCCCCAAAATAGCCCTCAAATGTGCAATTTTTTTTTTTATCGGGGCCTATTATGCAATTCTTTCGAGTTCCACGAAGTCCACATGTACTACTCATCTTCACGAGTCCCACGTGTCATGTTGTTTCCATGCAAGAATGCCACCAAGACACGTAAGCATAAGTACAATACACACACAAACACAGCATACAAACTTGCATATCTATCCATCTCCAACGATGATGATAAATATAAAGCACCCCTCGGCCCATCTTTTAATTTGATCGTTCTCATCACATCTTTTTAATATTAATCCTTTCGAGCAAAAACATCGAAGAAGGAAAAGGAAACCAAAGAAAATGGATTTGATCCACACTTTTCTGAACTGGACAGCTCCTCCATTCACCTTCTTCACTCTCATGCTTCTCCTACCACCTCTGCAGCTCTTCAAGTTCTTCCTCTCGGTCTTGGGCACACTCTTCAGCGAAGACATCGCCGGAAAAGTCGTCGTCATCACCGGCGCTTCGTCTGGGATCGGCGAGGTAAGCACTAAGCACCGATATGTGATTAGCCGACTTTAATGGTTTATCTTCTACTAAATACAGAGTCTTGCATATGAGTATGCAAAGAGAGGTGCGTGCTTGGTTCTTGCAGCTCGAAGGGAACAAAATCTCACTGAAGTCGCCGAAAGGGCGCGTGACATGGGAGCTGCCGACGTCGTCGTCGTGACCGCCGACGTGTCTAAGCCTGGGGATTGTCGGAGAATCATTGATCATGCCATGAACCATTTCGGAAGATGTAAGAGAGAAAACCCTCCCATAATCACCCAATTACATACAAAATAAACTGTTTTCATGCGATTACACGCAGTGGATCATCTGGTTAACAATGCTGGGCTGACTTCTGTGTCCATGCTTGAAGACATGGACGAAATCACTGATTTCAGAGCCGTTATGGTAAAGCCTAGCTATTTAACACATTCGCATGTTTTAATGTCTTTAATTTAGGCTGAAGCAACTCTTTCTGCGTTGATTGTCTTAATCTCGTTAGGACACTAACTTCTGGGGGTACGTGTACATGACGCGCTTCGCACTTCCATACCTGAGAAACAGCCGAGGGCGAATCGTAGTGCTGTCTTCTACTGCCTCATGGCTCCCTGCGCCAAGAATGAGTCTTTACAATGTATTCACATCGTCCTTGATGACAATTTAAGCAGATGAACTCTTTATTCTTTCGTCCCTTTCTTACAAAGATTTAAGGTAATTTTAGTTCTCCTCTCTCTTAATGGAATGAATGAATAATGGGTCGTCGTCAGGCAAGCAAAGCAGCCATATCTCAGTTCTTCGAAACCCTAAGAGTCGAACTCGGGCCAGACGTAGGCATAACGCTCGTAACGCCTGGCTTCATCGAATCAGAGCTCACCCAGGGGAAGTTCTTGACGAGTGGAGACAAAGTCGAAGTACATCAAGACATAAGAGATGTAATATATAATTAAGGAGGTCAAAAAGACCATTCTCTGAATATAAACAACAGCTATATATGAAGTAATATCTCTTCATCATTATCTGTTATTACAGGTGCAGGTGAGTTTGATCCCTGTAGAGACGACGGAGAGCTGCGCAAAGGCGATTGTTAGAAGCGCATTGCGAGGGGAGAGATACGTTACTGAGCCATCTTGGTTTAAGGTTACTTACTTTTGGAAGATGTTCTGCCCTGAGGTTCTCGAATGGACTTATAGGATTCTCTACCTTGCGAGCCCTGGGCAGGCGCACGAAGAAGCGCTTGGTAAGAAGATTCTTGACTACAGTGGTGTTAAGAGCGTGCTTTACCCTGAGTCTGTTCAGCTTACAGAGCCAAAGAGAGACTAGATAAGCTAGGGTAGTAGCTAACTAGTCTGCGAGTAAATAATGAAGGGATGTGTAAAAGTAAAAAATGTGGCCGATGTGTTTTGGTTCTGTAATAATAATATCTTTCAAGTGTGTGAACTTCGAGAGAGTGCCATGCATGTATTAAGGTTTTTGGGTTTAATCGTTTTGAGATTTGCTAGTGTTTAGGTGTTAAATATGTGTTCTATGTAGATGATTTTACTTCTAATAGTATGACATTTGGGTTATGATTTCACAAGTGCTCTGTGGAAGTTGCTATGGTTTTTCCGTGGAAAGAAGTCCACTCGATTTATGTCAACTTACTTGTGTAGTGTTTATGTCACTTGTAATATTTGTTCATGTGCTGGACCTCAATTTTGTATTCTAAGAATGAAGTAAGACAAGTTTGGAATAAATGCTTTTCATGCCTAAAATCAATGGTAAGAAGATACACTTTATTTCAAACCGAGTAATAAATAACAAGAAGACGAAAGACAAGCTTGCGTTTTGCATGGGGATCGTCGTACATGAGGTGAGGTGCACCCACGTTAAACCCACATACTACGTGTCCTCCATGCAAGAACTCATGCTCTCTCTTCTCTTTTTAAACACCTTTTCACAGTTCTAAGCATTAAATTAATAATAATTCATCATTTTTTATTTCTACATCATTCGCGTTATAACCTCCACTTTTCTTCACTGTGATCTCATACCTTGAAATGGACATAATAAATGGATTCTTGAACATCTTTGCACCTCTATTAACTTTCAGCTCAATCTTCTGGTTTTTTCCTGGGTACCTACGCTTCGATTCTTTCCGACAAATCTGGCGTTCTCTTTTCAAACAAGACGTCGCCGGAAAAGTCGTGGTCATCGCCGGAGCTTCATCTGGGATGGGAGAGGTATGCATATTATATAATTCATAAGTGCAACTATTAATTTTTATAATTATTCTTCCCTAATTAATTATTTTTCGATGGTTGATTATCAAGCACCTGGCGTATGAATATGGAAGGAGAGGCGCCTATCTCGTGCTTGGGGCAAGAAGAGATCATGCTCTCAGACAAGTCGCCGAGGTTGCCGCTTCGTTAGGCTCACCTCTCGCAATCCCCGTAAGGACAGACGTATCCAAACCCCAAGATTGTCGACGATTGATCCGAGAAGCAATAAACACTTTCGGCCAACGTAAGTACCAATTTATTTACTTGTTTTTGTTCAAATGTAATTAATTAGTAATTGATAGAAATGTTCAAGACAGTGGATTATCTAGTGTTGTGCGCCGGCGTAACTCCGGCGTGCTTGTTCGAAGATACACACGACGTCTCCAAACTCGCACCAGCAATGGTAATAATAATAATAACAATCCTCATTGTTATACCATCGAATGTATAGTAATTTTATATTGAAAAACTAAATCAAGAACTGCGTTTTATTTTCTGCCAAAAAGGATATCAATTTCTGGGGAATGGTTTATACGACTTACTTCGCCGCGCCTTACCTGAGGACGACCCGAGGAAGGATCGTCGTCATAGCTTCGTCGACGAGTTGGCTGAACGTCCCAAGGCTGAGCTTCTACGCAGTTAAGCATCGATCATCACCTTCGATCGGTAGAAGCTCGCACTTTTTTGCTCGGATTTTGCCATTATTGATTTAATAAATCGCAGGCAAGCAAAGCTGCTGTAGTGAGCTTCTTCGAGACACTGAGGGTCGAATTCGGCTCGGCCATAGGCATCACTTTGGTCACGCCGGGGCTGATAGAGTCGGAGATGACGAAGGGCAAACTCCTCGACGGCGACGGCCGTGTAGTCGTCGACCAACAAATGCGCGATGTAATGATGATTGATCAGCCTTCTGTCTTAATTAAACCATCCATCCATCTTTCGTCCTAGTAATAATAGTCCCATAATCTCAGGTTGTGATGAGCGCGACGCCGATAGAGAGGGTGGAGCGGCTGGCGGAGGTGGTGGTGGACGGCGCCTGCCGTGGGGATAAGTACGTGATGGTGCCGCCGTGGTTCAGGGCGACCTTCTACTTGAAGATGCTTTGCAGGGAAGGGATTGACTGGGTCAACCGATGGCTGTTCATCACCGAGCCCGGCGTTCCGGCGACGGAAGCTATCAGCAAGAAGATCGTCGATTTGCCCTTTGTGAAGGATATTTTGTGGCCCGATTCGGTTCGATCGCCCGAGATTAAAAATGGCTGAATTTCGGTTGTAATAATATCCTTACAGTACAGCCCATATATAAAAAAGCATCATCGAAGTTTATATTGAACCAAGCCCAGTTGAAGTGCTTAATATAAATATATAACTTTGCATTATGTTTTAGTTATTTGTAATTTAAGATGTCGTGAATCTATAGAAAAATACCAATTTTAATAAAAAATTTGCTAGTCGGTACTTCTGTCAGAAATTATTTTATATAAATTATTTTATATAAATATCTTTCGACTGTGTGTATCATTTTTCACTCTTGACGTATCTTTTTATATGTGTATTATGTACCACATTACGCATTTATATGATACTCATATACGTTTTTATATGGTACATTAATCTGTTCTATGACGTATCATTTTCTCACTGTATTATGTACCACACAATCGTTGTTATATGGTACTTAAATGTGTTATATGACGTACATTGTTGTGGATTAGGTACCAATGTGCAAAATATTTATTCTAATAGGTAGCTACATATAAAATGTGCAAAATGATACTAACTTACAAGTTTTTATATAAATAAGTATTTTTGGTTAGATTCCATTTACGATGTTGGTTGATGAAGTTCTAATTTGTAGATCGAAGTTAGAACATTCAAAAATAGAATATATTAAACTTAAATGACATGTCAAATTATTATACGGCTACTATATATCTATCGCCCTTTAAGACAAACTTATGGTGTTTAAAAAATATCTTTGTGCATAGACTAGACGTTACTACATAATGGTGATAATACATGCACGCATGGGATTGTGGATAAAATATGAGGATTAAAGTCAAAAGATAGACGTTATGGGAGACTAAATATTTTGCAACCAAGGGAATCAATTAACAAGGGAGGCAGCATGCGGACATCGAATCTAACTTGGACAAGCCTATATACAACTGAAGATTGACGAAATATTTTATTAATACAAGTGCTCGGTAAGAGACAAAGTAAAACGAAGAAGGTTTCAACTAGTGGCGACTCGAAGTGTTCAAATTGAAACATCTAAACTATAGCTAATAGGTGTGGATAAGATGAGCTCTTTCGTGTAATAAATGAAAAAGTCAATGTATGGCGTCTGTAGTTGGCCATCAAGTAACATCTCATTCGTTATGACTTATGAAAGAGCAAAATGTATAGCATATACATACATTATTCAAACATTATAATATTGGGTCGGTACATTGAACATTAGGTAGTTAAGGCTAATTTTTGTTGATTATAGAGTTTGTGTGATCAACTTGGCCAAGCTGCGTACTATATACTATGAAAATTTAGTAGCGCAAGTTGGGATAACTTATTATTACCATAGAGAAGGTTCAATTATTGAATAACGTCCATTTTTTTTTTTTTTTATCTTCGTATTTCATGATATCTCATATCTATGCTCTGTGTTTTACGTAACAAATGCTATTTCGATACTTCTTGGAATCATTTCTTGGAGGCTAAAACTGAATTAAAAGCACTGATATGTGTATGATAATGATATGATCAAATACATGAAATATCATTACATGCTCAATCACATCATTTTCTTGCACTTAATGTCTAAACAAACTAAGATTATATTTAAAGCCCTAACGGTAATATTCTCAAGCATACGTTTGAAACTGGCGAATCTTGGACGACAACCTCGGCGGAGTCAAAAGCCCATACGGGCCACACCCTTTAGCGCCCATCGTCGTCTCTGATCTCTTACTCAAACGCCTCGCTGGATTATTAAAAGGACTGCAATAATAGCCATGCCCAAACGCTGCTTTCCCACGATACAGACCATCTTCGTCGTCATCACAGTTAGTGTTTTTATTACCGTTCATAATCTGAGTCAAGACTTGGTAGAAAAGCTCAGCATCGCAAGGGAGGCAAAGAGGCCCCTCGTTTTGAAACCCATATTCTGACTCGGCATCTTCTAGGAGCATCTTGAAGAGTGGATGGTTCGTAAACTCGGTCTTTATTACAAACCTCTGCTTCTCCGCCCCAACGTAGACCGAGAAACACCCCGTCGGAGTCACCTGCCGGCGGAGCTTCTTGGAGGAGGACGACGGCGGCGGTGGTGATGGTTTTGTTCTGCCGCCCTTGAGGGATAGGTAGCTTTCGAGCTTCTTCATTATGGAACTCTTCGTCTTCTCGCACTTTTGCTGATCGGTTTCCATTTATATATGAAGATGGACGATGTGCAAAGCAAGCTTATTTTTTTATGGGATTCGATTTTATTGCAGTATAAAAGTACGAGGAAACCCTAGAAATGGTTGGATTCAACCTCTGTCGTAAGCTAGATCGAACATGGACATCATTCTTGGCTTATTATGAGTGTTCATCAACATATCATCCACGGTTTTTTGATGTGTATGAGGAGGTTTTTTTTTTTTATGAATTAGAAAGATTGGAATGGAGCATAGTTTTATATATAGATACTGAGGCAATATGCGTGTGAAGAGAAGAGGCTAGAGATGGGGTAACGCCGTTTGATGAGAGCGTAGAGGTAGATAAAGGACCATATATGACTAATGACTATATTACATACAATATAATAACTAATTAAACACACAGTACATAGATTCTCTCAATAACTAGGTTTTTTTTTTTTTTTTTCTATTTTGTCAACGCGATATTAACCTTAGAAAACAACCAATTGGATGTGCCCATTAATGATATGATACATCTTCAACGCCTTACAACAAGTGAGATAAGAAAATGGTTTAACCTTTGTGGGCTCCACTTTACATATTGCAAAATTGAAGTTTTTCCTACTTTAAGAGGGTACGAGTTGTGGAACGATTTGGACTTTTTAGAAATATGATATCCTTAATATGTGTATTGTCTCAATTCCATAATGATCATAATAATCAAGAACCTCCAACTAATACATGACCTTCAATCTTGAGATATCATGAGTTCGACCACTTCATTAATACCAATGAGTAGTAAAAATTAGATGGTGAAAAAAAAAAAGAATGGGTTTGAGATGAAAGTGTATTTGGTGAGCTTTAGATAAAAACGTCTCAATGTCAGATCCTTTGTTAGATATTGATAGGAAAAGGTTGAGCTGTCTGGTTCTAAGTTAATTGGTATTTGTTAAATAAGAGAAGGAATTACAATACAAAATATGACCCTTTCTTGAATTAACTAAGATGAATTAATATGTGGATGTCTTAAAAAAAAAACAAATGACCGCCTCATTGATTGAATTATAATATTACTCCAATAATTTACTTGATTAACTATAGTATATATGCATAGGACAGCTCGCATGTCATAATCAAAGTGGAACATTTGCTCGGTCTTCAATTTTGTTCTATTTGATTATCTTGTTTTATATAACATTATTGATTGGAAGCAATAATAGCCATCATACCTTCGTTGAGATGTGAATACAACCATGGAAAGTGCCGCCGAAAGTAGGCGATAGCATCGAAATTGACATCCTTATTCAAAAGTCAAACTTATCTATTCAATTTGATGTAACTTAATGCTCGGGCTTTTTAATTAAATTAGGGTTAATTTAACCCAATTAGACAAAATAGGGCTAATTTGACAAAAATTGCTAAAATCGGGTGAAACGCGCTTAATAAACGCGACGTCGCGCCTATTGGACGCGGAGGCTGACGTGGCAGAGCAAGGGCCCGGTCGGGCCCGCGTGTGGCCCGCGTGGGCCAGCGTCGCTGTTAATGGACGCGACGTCGCGCCTAATGGACGCGACCATTGACCCATACCCACTAAAACCCACTAACCGGCCACTAAAAACCCACTAAGCCACTCACGTTATTGGGCCACTATGCGCCGCGGGTAATAGGCGCGACGTCGCGTCCAATGGACGCGACCGCTCACCCTATTTAAACGCCTCAATTTGTCGATTATTATTTCATAAATTTCATACATATCCAATATGGTGTCTAGAAAAATTCAAGTAGTTGTTTATTATGGCGGTGAAATCATACACGAATCAAACACCATACAGTATAGTCTTCAACCCATTGGTTATCGACGAATTCGTCACGATACCAATTTCCATCAATTTCTTAGTATGCTGTACGACATGACTTCCGTCGACAACAATTCTTTCTTTTTAATCGTTCGAGTGAAGAACGAACACTATCAACACTCACGACTGTATCATAATCTCCTACTAGTGTCTAGTGATGCCGACCTCGCATACTTCTTGGATCCCGACAACGAGCTCGATTACATTGAGGTCTTTGTCGAGACAACTGAGATCGTTCAATACACTAATTCCGCGCCGACGGATTTGTTTCCTGACATCACTTCAGTTACTGAAGGATTGACGAATATTTCGTTTGCCCCTCAAGAAGATATACCTTCGAGTAGCCAATGGGTTCCTACTAGTTCGACGGTGGCGCAACCTGAGATCGTTCATGACGGCGTCCGAGATAGTGACGTCAGTGACTCTGAAGCTGACGACGAGGGTGGGGCACTAGACGAATTTCAAAATTAGGTTTCGAAATTAGGGGAATTAACCTAAATCGAGTGAATTAAATAAAATTAACGTATAATATCAATCTACTAAGCAACCCACAATATGTAAAGCACATATTATACCAAAAACACAAATTTAAATGGAAGAATTCGACGAAATTTAACGAAACATCAAAATCAAGATTTAAACGAATTAGGAGTTTCATACCCAAAAGAAGCTTAATCGATGATGACGAGGAATGATGGATCTATCACGTGGTGTTCGTCACCGTGAATCGCCGCTGTAAATCGCCGGAATCGGTGGGGAGGAGAAGAAGAGAAATGGGGGGGAAGAAGAAGAGGTCGCGGCTATATTATCCGCGTCGTCGCCGCTATTAAGCGCGACGTCGCGGCTAATAGCCGCGACGAGGGGTCTACTGGGCCGTCAGTCGGCCCAAACAATTTTTTTTAAAAATCAGGCCCGATTTTCAAATATCGGGCCCGATATGGCCCGTTCTGGCCCGCGCATGGCACGTCGCGCTTAATAGGCGCGACGTCGCGGCTATTTGGCGCGTTTCACCCTATTTTAGCAATTTCTGTCAAATTAGCCCTATTTTGTCTAATTTGGGTTAAATTAACCCTAATTTAATTAAAAAGCCTAATGCTCGTCCATTATATTCATATATATATATATAATATATATATATGTATATATATGTTACAAACTTCGATCTGAGTCGAATTGTAATCTGATTATCGACTATGGAACGACTTTGACTTCTAACGGGACTAATCTACCATGTTTCTATATTGTCCTAAGTTCACACGAATTACCATACTATGTAATAGTAAAATCCAACTCATAAGAGCCATTTGGACTTTGACTTAGTCATGGATCATTATATAATGAATATAATAATTTCCAATCTTGTCAAATTATATTTTTGGGTCTGAGTATTCAAACTTAATGTACTACTCCCTCTTATTCTAATTAGAAGTTGTTTTACATCTCTAATTTTATTTCTAATAGAAGTCGTTTTTACATATTTCAATACAAATATTTACTATATTTCCAATTTACCCTTTTTATGTGATTTTAAGCATTCATAAATGGTGAGACATTCCATTAATTAAATAGCAGGAAAATTAAGTAAAGGTATATGAGTCATTTCATTCTATTTCGTTATATCTGTGAAAAATCATTAAACGACATCTATTTAGAATCGGAGGGAGTATAACATAATGTCACACACTCTGAAGAAAGATGAGATTAATCTTCGGAGTGTAGTATAATTCGTCTCTTCGCTTGCGATCATACATTGGACTCGTCGTCAAACTAATAGAGGGACATATATATATATATATATATTATATATATATATATATATTATATATATATATATATATTCTTGGGCCTATTATGCAAAGGTGGGCCGGTCAAGGAGCTTAATGGGCCAATTTGAACAGACCGTAGGCCCAAATACTATTCCCTTAAAAGTTATGAAAGCTCATCAAATGCTCATCTTCTTTGCATGGATTATTCTTTGCAGTGAGAACTCAGTCTTAATATTCAACTCTATATCATTGCAGAGGTTGTAATGGAGATGAAAACACGCACCACGATTTTCTTGTGTGGTGCATTCGAGCTTGATCGTTCTTCTTCTTCTTCTTCTAGATACATACACAACGTACATACACATACCAATGCTACAAACCTTTGATGTTTCCATTACACGAATCTTTGATCCTATACGGATATACTATTCTTGATTGAGAAGAAGAACAAGAAATTCGAAATTGTATCTACCTTTTACGAGCAAATTAGTAATGCTTGTTCGACTTTCCCGAGGCAAGGCTAGCCTGTGGCGCAGAAGCCGCCGACGTATGGCTCGAGGAGTAACACGACGAGGCGTGCAATAAGTTCTTCATCGCAGATTGTCCTCCCTTTGGAAACACACCTTTGAAGCTTCGCCTTTTCTTTCCTCCCTTATTCGCTTTCTTGTCCTCAACCATACCCATATCCTTCAATACGATCAGTTTTTATCGATTTTTCTTTTCTTTCAAGACTCTTTAAAAAAGGATATTTATTACCTTGGACAGTGTTGGCGAACAGCCGCTCGAAACCTTAAGGCTATTGCAGTTAGGGTTTCTTCGCTCTTTTTCTTCGTCGCCGCCGAAATAGACTCGAAAGCTAGGAGATCCCGGGAAAGCATCGTCGCTTTCGCGCCCTATCATCCTCCCATCGTCTTCTTCTTCCTCTTCTTCGTCGGTTGAATAATCCTCCTTTTTATGATCATTTTTTATTTCTTGTTCGTTTTTCCCATCGACGGTCTTCGCAGCATTGTTTTGTTTATGGCCTCGTTGTTGCTTTGGACTTATTATGACATGGTCTATTTTTTCCTTGGAGGGTTCTTCGAGGGGGTGGTAAGAATGATCATCGCCATGCAAAAGGAGCTCTTTTTTTGAAGGTGTGGGATCCTTGATTTGGCTGACGTGGCGCCTTGCCTTGATATCGTCTAACCGTTGCAAGAAAAGTGGTCGGAGCTTGGCCGGCAAGGAGATGCCATTGCCCATTTTGATCGCTTAATGTGAGATCAATGTTTTTATTACAAAGCAACAACTTTTCGATTGCTTCGCATGCGTCGGTGGTTGATGAGAGCGCCTCAGCAGTCGTAAGAATGAGAGGCTAAAGGAATAATAATAATAATAATCAAACCTTAATTTGGATGATGGTAAATGGAGAAAAATAAATAGAATTATAGTTTGGTTTGACTTTTTTTTTAGGGGTCACGAATGATTTCTTCGACGTATGTCGTTGACCAAATGCTGTAATAACTATCTTTTATCAATGTATCAAATTCACACTCATTATTTAAAAATATAAATAAAAAATTATTTATCCTGCCAACCACTAAGACATGTAAATAAGCACAATATTATAAAACTCTTCACCATTATTCATTCATCGATCGAATGAAAGGACGGGATTAGTCAGAAAAAGAAAAAAAAAAAAAAGAAAGGACGGGATTTGTCAACCTTTCAGATCTTCAAGAGGCAAACAAGAATTGTCGATGAATATTTTTTTAGATGTTTGTTTATGCCCACAAAAATCAAATGATAAAATGAGCCCCAACAAAGAAGAGGACAAAAACATATTTTAGTTACCTCTTGTCCCATTTGTATATTTTTTTCTGGATTGCTATTCACCGCCCTCTTTTTCCTAGTCACCGCCCCCTAAAGGGCTGGAAAAAGACGATTTTGCCCTTATGATATTTAAATTAATTTAAAAAGAGAAAAGGGCCTATTTTTCGCATCTGGTAAGCCAAATTAACGTAAAACATTGTTCGAATTTCAAATCGACCGAAAAAAAAAAATCTGACCGAAAATCGATTTCGGTCAGTACAGCACCGACCGAAATCATGTTTCGGTCGGTACAGTACTGACCGAAATCGTGTTTCGGTATGTACTGTACTGACCGAAATCAATTTTCGGTCGTTGTAGTACCGACCGAAATCAATTTTCGGTCAGTACTGTAACGACCGAAAATTGATTTCGGTCGAATTTTTTTTTTTTATATATTATTTATTTTGATTATTTATTTATATTATTTATTTGGATTATTTATTTGTATATTTTATATGGATTATTTATTTGTATTATTTATTTGGATTATGTATTTGTATATTTTATTTGGATTATTTATTTTTATTATTTGTTTGGATTATTTATTTGTATTATTTATTTGGGTTATTTATTTATATTATTTATTTGGATTATTTATTTTGATTATTTATTTATATTATTTATTTGGATTATTTATTTGTATATTTTATTTGGATTATTTATTTGTATTATTTATTTGGATTATTTATTTGTATATTTTATTTGGATTATTTATTTTTATTATTTGTTTGGATTATTTATTTGTATTATTTATTTGGGTTTTTTATTTATATTATTTATTTGGATTATTTATTTGGATTATTTATTTGGATTATTTATTTGCATATTTTATTTGTATTATTTATTTGGATATTTATTTTTATTATTTATTTGAATTATTTATTTGTATATTTATATTCGAAGCGGAATAAATATGCAAACAAATATTGAAAACATATATAAAATCCGTCCGATACAATAAAATATAAAAAATACAATAGCAACAGCGTCAAGGGGCCTGGCACCACCGGTCGTTGATGTCATTCAGCCTCTGTCGGAACTCGTCCGTACGCGTCGTTTCACCACGATGCAGACTGGCTAGCATGTCCGAACTCAAGCTGTACATCGTGCTGTAACACTGCACATAGCAATAATACGTACAATTACACATATAAATATAAAAAAATCGACATAAGATTTAATTACGTACGTAGTCGGCGTGGCTGCGCGGGGGTATGCATGCCGATGAGGATCCCTGCTCAGTCGAAAGCAGGCGACGATGAGAATGCATCTCATACCAGTCCATGTACCCTCCAACGGTTTCACCAAGGTACTGCGCGGTGGCACGATTGGGGTACGAGAGGTTGAGGATGGAGGCGTACGGGAACTGACGCCAAGCATGTTCTGCTGCATCGACAGAATGATGCACCTTATACCTCGTCGGGTCTGCTGTTCGCACTTCAGCAGGGGTCTCTCCTCCTCACCCGTCCAGATGCGGGGCACGATGTGCCCCAGATAACTAGGGATCACCTCGTCATCATATGGACCACCGGGCTGTGGCCCCTGCACCCTCCACGAATCGTCATATGTGACCCTGGATCGCTTGCTCCCTATTTCATTTTTCACGAATAACGCAAAAATAAATTTAATTTCTTTTACGTATTTTAAGACACGACATCGCACGTCAGTTTATATAGGAGAATGGAATTACCTGAGGAGGCCGGTGGCAGATCGTCGCCGGATGACTCAAACGATGCTCCATCATCCGGCACACCATAATCCAACCGGGGGGTCTTTCCACCCTTGGTCTGTAATTAAATAATCCAAATAAATAATATAAATAAAATATACAAATAAAATATACAAATAAATAATACAAATAAATAATACACATAAATAACCCAAATAAATAATACAAATAAAATAAACCAAATAAATAATATAAATAAAATATACAAATAAAATATACAAATAAATAATACAAATAAATAATACACATAAATAACACAAATAAATAATACAAATAAATAATATAAATAAATAATATAAATAAAATATACTGTAATTAAAAGATTAAAAAAAAAAAATCGACCGAAATAAGATTTCGGTCGGTACTGTAACCGACCGAAATTTGGTTTCGGTCGGTACTATACTGACCGAAACCTGATTTCGGTCTCTACTGTTCCGACCGAAGCATGATTTCGGTCGGCACTGTAACCGACCGAAGCGTGATTTCGGTCGGCACTGTAACCGACCGAAGCATGATTTCGGTCGGCACTGTAACCGACCGAAATCAATTTCGGTCGGTTACAGTACCGACCGAGATTTTTTTTTTTTCGCCGAACGAAAATACGTTAATTTGGCTTATCAGTCGTGAAAAAAAGCCCTTTCCCTTTCCTAGTCCCTGTCGGCGATCCATTGCGATTTCAGTTTTTTTTTTTTGTCTGATTTGGATATGCGATTTGAAAAGTGTTGTCTGGACAGAGCTTTAAATAGATTTTTTTCTTGTTTATTATAATTTTCTCTTTTTAAATTAATTTATATATCATAAGGGCAAAATCGTCTTTTTGTAGCCCTTTAGGGGGCGGTAACAAGTAAAAAGGGGCGGTAAATAGTAATCCCCGAAAACTTTAATTAACTCGAAAGCCAAGGTGCGTGATTTCAAGATTGTGAATGAAGAATGTACACTAACTTGGAAAATAGGACTTTGAACAAAACAAACATCTTCGTTATTCCGACATTAACTCCATGGAAGTTTCTGTAGCAAAAGATATTTATTGATGATGTCAGGGATGAAAGTGTAATTAACCGGGCACCATTAATTCGCTTACCGTTTCTTTCGATAGTTATCGCATTAATTCCTACAAATCTCGATTCGGTCCCTATCCAAAAATATATATGCCAAAAATAAACGCAGGAAATACCGACTTGCAATAATCAGCTCTGCAGTCTGCACTCACCAAACCGAAAGCACCAAACTGACTATTCAGGTTTACTTTTCTCTTTGCGTTTAATCGATTTTCTTTCGTGTTTAGCTTATTCTGCGTTTGAAGTCCTGTTTCCGAGGTAAGCATTAAGCTGATCTTCGATGCGTTTTGTTACGTTGATCTGTGAAAATTGAGATTCGATTCGCTTGTGCAGCTGAGGGGTTGATGCGTTGAGATATCTCGCGTTTTTTCCATGAGGCGTGATCTTGCTTTTGGATTTCTAAATGTGTTTGTCATGTTAGTTTTCGTTTGTTGATTTTCAGGAGGTTACCGAAGCAGCAAGATATGTTTCCGATTTTAAGACAAATAGCTGTTCGCAAGCTCAATCCTTCTTCGGTAAAGATTTCATCTTTGAACGGTCTTCTTGTTTTTGTGAGTCCGATTGTTTAGTAGTTTTTATATGAATTGAACTGTGTGCTGTGTTTTTCCGTTCGAAAAGCATTTGGAGCATGGAATTCGCCTTCTTGCATCGCGGGCTTTTTCTTCGTCAGCTAAGGAGGTAAATACATTTCTAAATTTTGTGATATATTGTCTTTGAACATAGGGAAATTGTTCACCTATGTAATGGAATCTTCAAACAATTCTATAAGTTGACTCTGAATTTAGACATCAATCGGTGTAACAAACAATGTGATGCCTTGAGTGCCTCCCTCTTAATCTACGTTAATTTCATGATTATATATTGAACTATTCAGACTGGGCTATCTTACCTGATGTTGCAGATGACGGTGCGTGACGCTTTAAACTCTGCCCTCGATGAAGAGATGGCAGCGGATTCAAAAGTCTTTATAATGGGAGAAGAGGTGTGAAGTAGTTTTATTTGGTTGACTGTGCATTATGAGAAGTGCGTCTTCATGTTTGCACTTTCCTAACACATTAATGACTTTGTTGGCTTTGTATTTTCGTGCAGGTTGGTGAGTATCAGGGTGCATACAAGGTGAGCTGTTGTTTTTATAACACCTCAAAGCACTAACTAGGACTTTTTCTGTACTATCAATTCTTATTTTCTTTGTTTATACTGTATCAGATCACGAAAGGTCTTTTGGAGAAATATGGTCCTGAGAGGGTGGTCGATACTCCAATTACTGAGGTTGTTGTTTGTGTATGCTCATTCCTTTCACAGTTTGAGAATATTGGATTAGATATTTACTCTGACCACATAACCTTCGTAGGCTGGATTTGCTGGAATTGGAGTTGGTGCAGCATATCATGGTTTGAGGCCTGTGATTGAGTTCATGACTTTTAACTTCTCAATGCAGGTTACCATTTAACTTGGGTTTATGGGAACCATTGCCTCAGAAATGTTTGTTAAAATCTCATCGAACTTTGTAATTTCATTACGCACCTAACGTCAATGACCACCTAATCTTCAGGCAATAGATCACATCATCAATTCAGCAGCAAAGTCAAATTACATGTCTGCTGGCCAGATATCGGTGCCTATCGTATTTAGAGGCCCTAATGGTGCTGCCGCTGGCGTTGGTGCTCAGCATTCACAGGTATAGTTGTATAGGCAAATACACTAATGATTCGTTATGTATGTGAATAAATACTGCATCCTTAACCTTACTGGTAAATGAAAATCATAAGCACAATGGATTGGAGTAATAATATAATGGATTTTGTACTTTGCAGTGCTATGCAGCATGGTACGGTGCATGCCCTGGATTAAAGGTCCTGGCTCCATACTCGGCTGAAGACGCACGTGGACTTCTTAAAGCTGCTATAAGGGATCCTGACCCTGTCGTCTTCCTTGAAAATGAATTGATGTCAGTATCATTATTTGCTCTCGTGACATGGTGTTAGAACGATGTTCTTGTTGTTATTTTTTTCGAGTTGATCTTTTGATCCAGGTATGGTCTATCGTTCCCTGTTTCTGCTGAAGCTCTTGATTCTAGCTTCTGTCTTCCTATTGGAAAAGCTAAGGTACGAATTCTTGAGTTTTTTTAAAGGTTTCGCGTTGTGCATAAAGACTACTTAATACACGTTCTAATGTTTCTTGCAGATTGAACGCGAAGGAAGAGATGTAACAATAACTGCTTTTTCGAAGATGGTTGGCTATGCTCTTCAGGTATGCTTATTTCTGTCTAACGAGTTGTTTTTAGATTGGCCATGGATTCTTATGGACATGTATGCTCCGACTGTTACTGTTTTGCCTCTGTTCCGTATAAGAATTATATTTCTGTGAAGAATAGATGTAGATTAGATCCGCAATGGGATGAATATTGAACTGACATTACATGTTAACTTGTTTAGGCTGCTGACATTCTTGCAAAGGAGGGGATCGATGCTGAGGTAGCTGCTCAACAAAATTCATTCATGCCTTCTTACACTTAATCACATATAAAAGAATCTGTCTTTACATTTGCTTTCTTTTTTCCGTTTCTTTTTTTTTTTTTTTCCCAGGTGATTAACCTTCGCTCCATTCGTCCCCTTGACCGATCCACAATAAACGCTTCTGTTAGGAAAACAAGTAGGCTCGTGACTGTTGAAGAAGGATTTCCTCAGCATGGCGTCGGTGCTGAGATCTGGTCATCTTCTTCTCTTTGCTGCATCTCTCTCTCTCTCTCTCTCTCTCTCTCTCTCTCTCTCTCTCTCTCTCTCTCTCTCTCTCTCTCTCTCTCTCTCTCTCTCTCTCTCTCTCTCTCTCTCTCTCTCCTTACAATATTTATTTCCACTGTGCAGTGCATCAGTTGTTGAAGATAGCTTCGAGTATCTCGACGCAGCAGTTGAGAGGATCGCTGGGGCAGATGTTCCCATGCCATATGCTGCAAATCTCGAGAGAATGGCTGTTCCTCAGGTGTTGTGTTCTTACTCACTTTTCCCCCGATAAAATAAATCCCGAGTGCAAAATTGTCATTTCTTCTAACGAAGAACACGGGTTAACTCGCTCTTATTTTTATCAGGTGGAAGACATCGTTCGTGCAGCAAAGAGGGCTTGCTACAGATCAAGTTCTGCCTCAACTAAGATCGCTGCAGCTGCTTAAGAGTGTCAGCTAACCAAGAAGCGAAAAGCAATAGCTTCTTCCCTATTTCTTAGAAGGAATGCCAAGGGTTGTGTTGTATTGACAAGTCAAAATAAGATTTTGACACACAATCATCGTTGCCTTGCCACAAATTCTGTGCGCATATTTGGCTTTGTAATGTAATGGTCCAACATTAACACTTCGATTTAATTAAGGTTATTGTCCAAAAACTCTCCCATTGCAGAGATATTATCTATTCTACAGCACATCAGAAGTGCATTAAATACGAAAAACCCAACCTTTATCACTTAAATTCCTCGTACTATATCCCAAGACTCAATCTTTCCTATAGCCCTTCGCAAATTTTATTTCATTTATTTAATTTATATATCTACGTGCCCAGAAGACTGTGTGTTCCCCTCTCCTGCTATAAGTACCAGGAGACTTGTCCCCATTAGCTTAGTCAGCAAACCTCTCTTACACTGTAATAAAGTCTAGCTTTTAAACAGAGGCAGACCACATGGCTAGCACAGTAGCTGAGAAAAATTCCCAACACACATCTTCTTCGTCTCAGAGTTTCAATGCTCACAAAAGCTTCTTACTTGCACAGATTTCTCTGAGAATTTTAGCCATGGCTTTAACTCTCGCCGCTGCATGTGTTACGCTCACTAGCAAGGAAGTCACTTCTGTTTACGGTATTCAAGCCGAAGCCCTTTACAGCTACACGCCTGCTTACAAGTAAGATTTTATCTGTCTCTCATATGATATGAGGTGGCAAAGTTTTCATCTTTTTGTATGATTCGTTTTTTTTTTTTTGCAGGCTATTTGTATATGCGAATCTCATTGCATGTGGATTCTCAGTTCTGTCCCTGTTCTTCCTATCTCTAGTCCTCCGAAGGAAGCCATTGAATACGACATGCTGTTTCTATGTCTTCCTCCATGATTTGGTTCGTAACTCACATACCAAGATCTTGAAACAAACAGATGATACGATTGGTGTTGTCTCTGTAATATTTTCTTTTCCCCAGTTTGTTTCGCTGCTACTCCTCGGCAGCTGCTCGGCGGCGACGGCGATAGGCTACGTTGGGAAATACGGCAACGAGCACGCCGGTTGGATGGATCTGTGCGGGTACTTTAGAAGCTTCTGCAATAAAATAATGGCGGCGACTTTGATTTCTTACATGGGCTTCGCTGTATATCTGATGCTCACTGTTATGTCGGCGAACAAGTCTCGCATGATGATAGTACGCATTTGACGACGAACACAGATCGAAGAAGATGATGAAAATTGGCTATGCTATGATTACGGGCAAAAGTGTTCGTTTTTGTCATTTTCTTATCTTCTCTTTTAATTGCTTTTGCTTGTTAATATAAACTACCAGTTAATGGAAAATTTGGATCAGATTAATTGGTTTTTTTTTTTTTTTTTCTTTCTGGGAGGTATTTTGATATACAATACATCGCCACCATAATAACTAGTTTAGGAATATAAAAAAATCAATGGCTAAATCATCAAACAAGGCAACGAATCGACAGCTAAAACACAGGATTTGGACATTCATTCCAATTCCATTTTCGGACATAGAAACTAAACAAAAATATCTTACCACAGTTCACAGATGCAATGAATCGAATAAATACATGTAACATCACAAAGTAGCACCAGCCATTTGTTTTTATTGTGTTTTGGTGGAAACAATTAAAAACAATATTCACCAAACAAGTTAGTACACAAACGAGATTAAAAAGCAATAAAATCACAAACACTTAAACGGCTATCAATCGTACTTACTATCTCCAACCAACATACATACAATGTGAAAAAAAAAAACATTAAAACACTTACATTGCAGCACATTAATAAATCAATGCCTTGCAAAGACTCCCCAGAATTTCCCGCCCCGCCCGATGCTATCGAGCAGCTTCTTAGCACCATTGACGTCAGCCTCGACGAGCTTAGGCAGATAAACTAAAGCCCCGCTATTCGCCATCTGTTTTCGACATTTCTTGGAGCTTACGATCGATCCTAAAACAGCAATGGCGTAACTTTTGTCTGAAATCTTCACAAGAGGATCCAAGGTTTGAACAACATAGACAATTCCCTTCTCTTCTTTCCTGAAGAGCCTTCTATTACCAGCAAAATCCATAAGAACAGACAAAGCTTTCACAGCTGCCTCCTTCTCCTCGACTGCCTTACTGTCCAACATTTTCACTAGAAGAGAAACACAGCTCATTTCGCCCAACTCTTTTCTTACCTTATTACAGTAGGCAAAATCGCAGATTGAGTTTGCAGCTTCGATCATCGCATTAGTCACTCCACTGTTCAAAATCCCGACTACTCGCCCGAGGAAATCATTCTCCACAAGAAACTCTGCAACGTTGGGACAAGTGGCTAAGGTTCTGACCATACGAACAGCAACTTCGAGGCTTCTAACATCAGACGCCGAATCCCACAAGTTCTTAACGCTCTCAAGCCCGCCTTCGCGGGCGACGAGCATCTTCAGATGATCGTCGTCGCAGACAAGATTACATAAGCAGCCAATCGAATTCTCTTGCGCCAAAGCAGTGCCTAAGTCGCACAGGCCCAGCAAAGTATGGACTGCGTTTTCTTCGAGGAAGCAGTCTCTAATCTCTTCGAAGAGGGCAAGGTTTCTCAAAACCCCAGCTGCCAATGCTTGTGAATTAGGCGTCCCTTCTTGGCAGATATCTAGCAAAGCTGCTACGCCGCCCCTTGAGGCCATTGCCCTTGCGTTCTCCTTCGAACTGCTGAGGACTGTAAGAACGAGGCATGACTTCTCCTTTGCAAAAGTGCTGCCTGATTCAAGAACACGGAGGATATTGCTCAGAAGCACCAAGCCCTCGGTTAGTAAGACATGCTTGCTTGAATGGGCGGTCGAGATTCTTGCGATGGCAGCGACTGTTTTCTCCTTGACTTCGGTGGAAGAGCAGGAATCTAGTAGGCGAACGAGAACGGGGATAATCCCTTGTGCCACGGCGATCATTACGTTTCTGTCGTCTTCTTGCAAAAGCCCTAATAGCATTTCTAGGGTTGAGTTCTTGGACTCGTTTGAGCCAATCTGAAGGCGGGTCATCAAGGTCCTTGCCTCTGCCTTAACTGAAGGGATGATGAATAAGCATATGAAATTGAAGGAAAAAATCAGAAAAAAATAACCCACCATTTCAGCGAAATCATATACATTCAAGCTTCAATTTGCAGTTCAAGCTTTTGATTTTGATGCACAGAACAAGAAATAGTAAAAATCCACCGACCTGACTCTCTCCTACCCGACGGCGCGGTGGTCCTACTATCACCGCCGGACCTTCGGATCACTTCGAGGTCGTTGATGCGTCCGTCGAGCGCGGCGTAGAGAGAGTCGACGAAGTTCTGTGTCCTGAGCTTCCCGGACGGCGGAGCATCGAGGCTGCAGGCGGCGGCGAGGGACTCCGCGGAGGATAGCGTAGCTGAAATCGATCGTAGCACGTCGGCGGTGAGGGAGCTTCTTTTCTGATTTGGGACATCGAACAGCTGAGAGAGAAGGTTTTGCAGAGTGGTTAGCTTGGCGGCGACGAGCGACCATTTGGGTCTGAAAGTTTTGACTTTGGGTATCGACTCCGTGATTAGTAGGTCGAGTGAGCGGTGGATGCTCGTGAGGGTGACCTGCCCATCTTCTTCTTCCGATGAATTCATGGCGGCGCGTGGAGATGGGGCGCGATCGACTACGGTTGATTTGTGTTGCGCGCGTGAACAACTGAAGTGCGTGTTTGCTGGTTGTCTTGGGTGACGCCGGAACACAAGAAAATCGAGGGAGTAGTGGCTATTTGTCGGTCGGCCACGCGCCAAAGATAGAGCGTGGTGGAAACTGAAAGCAACGCGCCGGCGGAGCTACGCCAACGGAGCCCAATATCGCCGCCGAGTAGCGTCACGTGGGTGTTCAACAGTTGTATTCTAACTGGCGTTGAAAAACAAACACGATGAATCTCAAACCACATAAAAGCCACGTAACGTCACTGTTAGGTTGTTTGAGCTTCGAAGAAGCCATTTTTTACTTCTAAAGATTATTATTACAGTACAGCTTTCTAATTCTTGCTTGGCTTGGCCTTCGCTGTACTGTAGTCGTTGTACGGTAAATTGCCAATTGTCAGTCAGCAATAAAAGGTTGAATTTAAACCTTGGGAAAAGGCGACAAAGACCTGCACTCTATTCTTACACGCATTTAAAACCCTCCACCATGAATGAAAAAGAAAAAAGATATTTTAGTGTTCCCAGAATTTGACAGATACATGGAACAACTAACTTCCAAGGTACAGTACATATCGTCTCCCTCCGGACATCGGCGGTAAATGAGGTTTGAAGCCGTGATCAAAGGGAAACTGACAAGAACAACAATACATCTCAATGGTGTTGGATATAGATCGAGAGATATACTTCAGTCATAAATACCTCCATTGTCTTTCTAAGTGCTTTTCGCGGATCGATATTCTGATCTCTTCGCGGAGTTGTGGGTCGGGGACCTCCCAACCTGTTTGTACCTGTGAATCTCTTTGTTAATGTTGAGACTTCAACTTTCGCAATTTGGGAGAACATTCTAGACATTTGTTGCCCAAGAATATCTCATATCTCAATTTTATCTTTTATGCCCAAAGCGTGATTAATCCGGGTCTTGGTTGTTTTTAGTGATGTACACGACTTAGATAAGGATTTGAAATGGATCAAAAGCGTGTGGAATACGTATGGATAAGATGGAGAGAACTTAGAAATGAAGCTTACTAAATATAGGAAGATTGGAGTACAAGTTAAGATCGAGTCATTGGAGCTTACCAAGTCAAGTCCTATAACTAACGGGCCATCGCACCTAGTGAACGTTAGTGGAAGTTACTAAGTCGTGGGGGAAGTTTTGCCCAAGTCAAAGACATATATAAAGGGGACTTCACTTTGAAGAAAGAATATGTCGCATAGACAAGAAATTACAAGCGAAGTTTGAGCGAGTTCTATATCACGAGAATGTCTTTTAGCCTACTGTTCGTTTGCAAAAGTCTACGGACTTTGTAGGTTTGTAGGACGTAAGATTCCTAGTTTTTTAGGCTTGATGTTTGTTATCTTTCGATAGTTCTCGTAGTGGCGCCTTGAGGCACGCAACAAGTTTTCTGACTTACTGCAAAATTTAGATCTCGTGTCTATTAGTTTTCTCACCAAGTAATTAAATCATTCCGTTGTGCGCTTGAGTGTTAGACTGAGTGTTACCTCAACATTTCAACCAACATTCAGTTTCCAACTTAGTTTTTACATCCATATTGGGACCCCGTCCACTTCAAAGTGGTATCAGAGCCTACGCTTGACGTTATTAAGCTCTGTCAATCCTCTATAATGGATGTTACAAGCTCCAATTATCTCGACAAGGTTCCAATTTTAGACGGTTCCAATTATGCCTATTGGAAAGTTCGCGTGCACCAATGCATCAAATCAATCGATACGCGTGCGTGGGAGGCGATGCTCAATGGTTATACGACTCCAAAATCTCCACCGGACGTTGATGGTGAAGTTGTTGACAAACGGATCGACGAATGGATAGTCCTTGAGAAGAACGCTGCCGAATTCAACGACAAAGCACTTAATGCCATCTTCTCTTCGGTTGACATCTTCATTCAAGATCATTCAAAATTGTACTACCGCGAAGAATGCGTGTGATCTACTTCAGAGGTACTGCGAAAGCGATGCAAGTATGAGGGAAACCAGACTAAGGTTTCTCCTCAACCAGTTTGAAAACCTCAGAACGAAGGAAGACGAAGATATCACCACGTACTAAGGAAAGCTTCTGACGATCTCGAGCGAGTGTGCCGGCCTAGGAGACCCGATCTCGAATAAGTTATTGAATTCTAAAGCAGTTCGTACACTAAATGAAAAGTTTAATGTGAAGGTATCGGCGATCCAGGAAGCACACAATTTCGCCAATATGGAGTTCAACACTTTGATGAATATTATGAAGAACTACGAGACCAATCTCGAAGTCCAAAAGATGGCCTCTCGCGGCAAAGCCTTGCTCTAGTCATAGCCATCCAAGGTGCCAACTGAAGATGTCCCTGACGATGAGGAGAATATGGCTATACCCGTGAAGAAATTCGCATCAAGAAGAAGAATGTGGAGCAAAATGTTGGCCCAACATTCAGGAAAGGCCGGAATAACAAACAAGAACCATCCTCTGCTCCGCCGTTCTTGAAACGCAACGCATATGGAAAGAAAAAGAACGTCGATTGGGATTCAGTAAGATGCCATGCGTTCACGGGCTGGGGTGACTATGCCAACGAATGTGCGAACACACTTCGCAAACGTGAAAAAGCGCTTTGGGTGGATCTTTCCGACGATGAAGATGATGACACGTGTGCAAAGGAGACTAAATCATCATTAGTGACCATGCAGTCATTCTCAGACAACAAAGAAGACGAAGATCATCATATAGGCTTCACTGCGATAACTGATGTTGAGCCAACACTGACTCAACATCTGAAAAATTTATTATTTTTGATTATGCAGAGTTCGAAACTGACGTTTGTGTAGAAGTCCAGACTAATGAAGCCGTGAAGCTGCCGTCCGCGCAAGTACTCAAAACTCAAAGCCATCGTGAATGCTCTGTCCCAGGAGAATGAGAAGAGCAAAAAGATGATAGAAAGCCTACTTGAATGGATGAACAAAATGGAAGCCATGCTGACACGAAAGGACAAGGAGATTGACAAACTTCAAATGCGAGTCGACGAAGTTGATGAAACATCACGAAGTTGAACAAGGATAAATCAACTCTTGATGAGGTACTGTCAATAGGTATTACTGATACTCACGGGTCAGGATATGTTCCACAGCCTACTCGTGATTCTGTTATTCATGATAGACCTAAGATAGTCTTTGTTAAGGAGGATGACAAGCATGTTACAAATGAAAGTAGTGAGACTTTGATAGTTAAGAAAAACTCTAAGCATGCTGCTAGGAAACTTAATTATATATCATATAAATGCTATCATTGCATGCAGCCTGGTCATATAAATGCAATGTAGTATATACCTCTTTGCGAACGTGACAGGTTCTTGGTACATCGATAGCGGGTGTTCCCGACCCATGACGGGAACCAAAGAATATCTAAGTGAATACATGCCAGGATCTGTGACGTTCGGAGGAGGAGTTAAAGGGTGGATTCTCGGTCGAGGCAGGTTAAACGTGTCCGACTTCCCGAAGCTGAGCGACGTTCTTCACGTCGACGGGCTAGTGGCTAACTTAATTAGTATAAGCTAGCTTTGCGACGATGACCTCGAGGAAGATTTAATAAAGAATGTTGTAAAGTGTTTAACAGCAATTGCGTACGAGTTATGGCATGTAAAAGATCAAGTGACAACTGCTACTTAGTCGCGATAAATCCAGCTCGAAGGATGTGTGTCAATTATCAAAGGGCGAAGAGGAGGTGATCCTATGGCATTACAAACTGGGTCATGTCAACTACCGAACACTGGATAAGCTTATCAACACGAAGCAATCGGAGGCATTCCTAAGCTAAAGGAGTTTGGTAAGGTTGTTTGTGAGTCGTGTTTAAAGGGTAAGCAAGTGCATGCTAGTCACAATGCATGCTGCCCAACATTTTAAAATCGCTCACTATTTTCAATTAATTCATATGCGTTTGATGGGACCGATGGAAGTATATAGTATTGGTGGTAGCAAATATGTCTATGTGCTAATGGATGATTACTCTAGATATGCATGAATATTCTTCCTTAGGAAAAAATCTGAATCTTTCGACTTTTTCAAGAATTGTTGTGCCATGATGAAGAACAATTTTTGTCCTCCTATTTTTCGCATTAGATCAGAACATGGTAGGGAATTCGAAAATCAGTCCTTCAATGAGTTTTGTGATAAGAAAGGCATCATTCATGAGTTTTCATCTCCTAAGACGCCCCAACAAAATGGGGTGGCCGAAAGGAAGAATATGACTTTTCAAGAAATGGCTCGTGTTATGTTGCAATCTAGGAGTATTTCTAAGAGATTTTGAGCTGGAGCATTGCATACTGCTTGTCATATATCGAATCATGTTTTCTTTAGGCATGGTACTAAGAAAACTTCTTATGAATTGTTGAATGGGAAAAAGCCTACAGTCAAGTATTTCCATGTGTTTGGGTGTTATTGTTACATATTGAATGATCGAGAGTACTTGACCAAATTTGATTCCAAAAGTGACAAATGCATTTTTCTAGGTTACTCTGCGAACAGTCGTGCATATCGTGTGTAATCTGTTAATATTGTATTTGATGATGCTACTGATCTTAGCAAAATTTCTCCACAAGTTTATATTTCAGATGTTATACAAGTTGATGAAACAGAGGAGAATGTGGAAGAAAATGTTGGATCAACACCAGATTCAACTTCAGTGCCTGGACAGAACACAGAAGCTGGACCCGGCAAAGTGCAAAGAGATCCGTCTGCTAAGATACAGAAAGAACATCCCACAGACTTAATCATTGGAGATTTGAACGAAGGAAGGAACCAAGGACAAGCCACGCAAGGATTACAAGCCTATGGTAAGGAACGTATGCATGAACTCTGTATACGCCGAGGTATGATTTAACAGTTTTGTTTCTGAGGTAGAACCCAAAAATATTCTTGAAGCCCTCAAGGATTTGGATTAATGCGATGCAAGAGGAACTCTTGCAATTTGAGAAAACCAAGTTTGGACCATGGTTCCATGGCCAAAAGACATTAATGTCATAGGCACGAAGTGGATCTTCATGAATAAATCTGATGAACTTGGTAAAGTTGTTAGGAACAAAGCACGCTCAGTAGCCCAATGTTATACGCAAGTAGAAGGCATAGATTTTGATGAGACATTTGCTCCTGTGGCGAGGTTAGAATCAATTAGGTTGTTGTTAGCAATTCCATGTTGGCTTAACATCAGGTTACACCAATGGATGTTAAGGGTGCATTTTAAAATGGGTACATTGATAAAGATATCTATGTTGAACAACCTAAGAGATTTGAGGATCCGCATCCTAACCATGTTTTTAAGCTGCAGAAAGCTCTTTATGGACTGAAGCAAGCGCCCCGAGCTTGGTAGGCTAACCACGTTTTTACTTGAATTTGGGTTTACTCGAGGTGAGGCAGACCGCTCTCTTTTTGTTAAAAAAGTCGGTGCTGATATTTTAATTGCCCAAATTTACATGGATGATATTGTATTTGGCTCAAGCTCACAATCAATGCTAGATCAGTTTGTCCATACCATGAACTCCACTTACGAAATGAGCATGATTGGGGAACTAACCCCTTTTCCAGATTTACAGATCAAGCAAAGCAGTAGGATCTTTATGTCACGGGAAAAGTATGCTAAGAACACTGCAAAGAAGTTCGGGTTAGACACGACAAAGGTAATGAAAACACCTATGGGGTCTACACAAAAGGTAACTAAAGATAATGTTGGACAAAATGTTGACCCAACATTATATCGATCCATGATAGGCAGTTTGTTGTACCCTTCAACTAGTAGAGATATTATGTATAACGTATGTGTATGTGCCAGATATCAATCTAGCCTAAGGTTTCCCAATTAAATGCTGTGAAACGTATTCTTCGATATGTGAGTGGTTCGTGTAACCTAGGGTTGTGGTTCACTAAAGACACTAATACGAGTCTTGTAGACTACAGTGATACTTATTGGGCAGGTGACGAGGATGATCGCAAGAGCACACGTGGCGGCTGTTTCTTTTTAGGTAACAATCTAGTGGCATGGTACAGTAAGAAGCAAAATTGTGTGTTTATCTACTGCTTAGTCTGAGTATGTTGCGGCGGGTAGTTGCTGTACGCAATTAATGTTGTTAAATAGCATGTTGTGTGACTATGGTTTAGAGTGCGAGTCTGTCCTCATGTACTGCGATAACTTTAGTGCCATCAACATATCTAAGAACCCTATCCAGCATTTACGTAATAAGCATATAGATATTAGGCATCATTTTCTGAGAGATATGGTAGAAAATAATTAGTACGCATTGAGCATATAGACACGAAACATCAGTTAGCTGACATATTCACAAAAGCATTGGATTTTGAAAGGTTTTCGAATCTGAAAAAATCCATAGGTTTGCATCAGTCTGTCTGAATGTTGGTCCAACCTTTGGATCAACATAGCGTATGTCAAATTCGATGGTTACTGCTCCAATGTTTGGTTTGATATTCTTAGCTGTTTTCCTGTGAAATGACTCGATCCTTCTTGACTGGTCTCTGAATTAACCCGATCCCTAACATATAGGCTCTTGGTAATAAGTTCCCTAGGTACACGGCATTCGCGGTGACAATGTACTCTTTGCGATAAAAAGTCAATCCTTGACGCATATAAGCATGCTCATAATCCTTTTGCAAGATATATGTATTTGGTAATAAGTATCCCTAGGTACACGGCATTCGCTGTGACGATGTACACTTTGCGACAAAAATCCAAACCTTGATGCTTAGGGAATAAGGGCAGTGCTAAAAATCAGATTATAGAATAAGGTGAAAGGGCAGAAATTGTAAGGGTACTGGTTTAAGAGGGTTGGGCAGAAAAGTCTAGGATTACGGAGTGAGAATATTGAGTCAAATGTTGAGGTAACATGTGTAACTATCAGTTTGATCATGATATATTTCTTGTGCTTTCGTTTATGTGCATTAGTTTTTAGGTCAGCATATGTTAGTTCTGTCTGTCTAGTTTAGATATCTCTCGTATTTGCATTAGAACTTCTCGAAGAAAAGCCCGTTACGCTTGTCTCAAGTGCTCATCGTCGACGCCTAAACAGTTAGTCTCGCTCGATTCTACTATGAGTTTTGACTTGGATTTTCTATTTGGTTCATGACTTGCTCCTATATTTAGCTCCACGTGTACTTAGGCAGTTGGGACTCAATTCTCTACATACTATTCCCAATGGTTATTTTCTCAGTCCACTTACCCCAGTACTTGCTAAGTTCACTGAGTGATCGAGTTAATTTTTTTTTGTTGGAACTGTTTAGAGTATTTACTCGTTGGCCTGACTTGATTCCTCATCACTTTCACAAACCCTATTTGCATAAGTCGAGTCTCTCTCTGAAAATCCTCACTGCTTCCCTATTTTTTCGACATAATTTAGGGGTCACCGATTCTGTTCTTCATATCAATTTCTTGCTTTTAGTCACTGATTTTCAATATGTAGAACTCACCAAATCATGAAGAAATGCAGAATGTTGACCCAACATTGGGCGAGATTGTTTATGATGTAGTTCAACTTCAGACGATTCCGGTGTCGATTGAAGCTACAGTGCCTCCGTCCCCAAATCGCGGCGAATCGCCAGTGGTGCCGAACCCTGTTTCTGAAGAAGCCCCAAATTCCGATGCGATAGAAATCGAAGTCTCAGCGTCTAACCCACCTGCTGAGGGCAACCCTTGCATCGAAAGAAAATAGAGGAGGTGCCCCTGAGTGTTCTGTATAACACTCATAAAAAACGACGAAGGGGCCATACTGAAGAAGGGCCAAATCGTAATCTCAACGAAATCCCCGAATCCGGCTCCACCGAAATGGAAATCCCACCTACAAACCCATCTCCGGCTACAGACATTCCAGAGGCAAACCCCAGTATGCCTGCTGGTGCCTCAACTAGCACTCTCAAGAAGCGTCGGAGCCGATCACCCACTGAAGTTCCAGTCACAGTCCCAAAAAGGCGAAGCAGCCAGAGAATTCGGAACTCAGAGATGGCGAAAAGGCCAAAAACCAGTGCTCAAGCACCCATAGCTCTGTCCAGTACCCCCACTGAGACCTCGGCTGGAACTTCTGAGAACGATTCTGCCTCGTCTGGTGCCACAGTCCCAGACCAAGAACCAGACACTGCTTTGCCGTCGACTCCATCAAGTACCTCCACTGAGAAGATCATTGACTCGACAATGTATGATGGGCTAGATGAAGAGTTCATGGCTCCAGGGGAGAGAAATCTTCTTCGGATACCGAGCCCGTAGCTGACTCAGATTTCTCTGAGATTGGGAATAGTGACGCACCCGGCTAACCGAAACCCTTGCTGCTTGGCAGAAGAGGTTGGAAAAGAAAGCTGGGAAGCAATTGATCGAATCTAAACTAGAGCCTTCGAATGGGCGAGACAAAATGGCCTGGACAGCTACTCGCCAACAAGAGCTGGTTCTGAAGATGTTGAGGGCGACGTTGATCCAACATCAGGTTCAGACTGGGAGAGTCCTTTGCCTAACATGAGGTTCTACGCTCCACTCAATGAGAAATTGTGGCCATCACTCAACCGAAGGTTGTTGCGCGTTGAGAGGACAATTGATGTGGTGAGTTTCTGAAGATACGGGGTGATGCAATTCTTGGAATCCCGAAACTTTGATTAGACTGTAACCATGTTTGGGACCTACTATGACACAGTGGTCCGGGCGGTATTTTCTAACCTATCCCCTAGTCTTACTGATCCTAGTTCTAGGAAATATGGGAAGATTTTATTTAGGGGGAGGTTATATGATTTTTCGGCTCGAGAGCTTAATGAGTTTATGGGGACTCCAAATGTGGAGATGGGGCAGATATGATAATGATGAGATAGTAAGTTTCTTGACTGGTGGTAGAGTTAGAGAGTGGGACGGAAATTTTTCGATCAGCCCCTTTTATTCAGTGCTGTTTAAAGTGGGGATTTTTAATTGGTGGCCTACTGCTAACGACTCCCGTGTAGCAGAGAATATGGCACATATTCTCTTTCTCTTGGACAGCATCTTCCGTTAAATTTGGTGGAGTTAGTTCAGAACCAACTTGCTAACCAAGCTGCGAAAATTGGCAAAGGGATCCTTCCGTTTCCCTCGCTCATTTATGGAATGCTCGTACGGGGGAGTATTCAGGCCGTGGCAAAGGGATTAGGTGGTCACTTTCAAAATCCCTTATGTAATCTCGTACATGCACCTGGCGCGTCCAAACAAGGTGGTGGATCTGCCTTGGCGAGCTCCGACACCAAATGCTGAGCTAGATGTTGCCTCAACATCAGCCCCTCCGTCCAGCTTAGATCGCCAAATCCAGTGTCTCGAGCAGACCATAGCTTTTCTGACATCGCAGCTGTCAACACTCAAGGATATACGTTCTTCCCAAAAAGGGGGAGAAAGTGAAAAAGTTGCGGATCAGGAAGGAGCACGAGCGGATCGAGGTAATGGTGGACAAGTGCAGATGATGACTGATCAAGTAGAAGGAGCTCAGAATGAAGAGGAAGCTGGAACAGAGGAAGAAGCTGGTGAAAAGGAAGCAGAAGCTGCAGAGGAGGCAGATTCGGATTCGGACTCAATTGAGAGTCTGAATATTTAGACTTTGGTCTGATGTTTGTTCATGCGTTTTTGTGCATGCCGAATTTGCTTGGTGCTTTTGGTTGCTTGGGTGTTTATTTTGCTGGACCACTTTGTTATATTTTCTTTTGCAGATGTGATTTTTCAGACCTCTATTCGGCTTGCACTATTATTTAGTACTTTGAATAGTTTTTAATTACTATTCTATTTGTGTTTGCTCTAACCATCTTTTAATATTTTCTGGTTGAGTAAATTTTGCCTTTAGGGGAAGTTCCACTATATCTAACTTATGCCTTGGTTTTGCGAAGAAAGATAAAAAGGGGAGATTGTTAATGTTGAGACTTCAACATTGACAATGTTGAAAGAACATTCTAGTCAACATTTGTTGCCCGAGAATGTCTCATATCTCAGTTTTATCTTTCATGCCCAAAACGTGATTAATTCGGTTCTTGGCTATTTTAGTGATGTGCATGACTTAGATAAGGATTGAGAATGGATCAAAAGCGTGTGGAATACATCGAACGTAGGAATGGAGCTTACTAGATATAGGAAGATTGGAGTACAAGTTAAGATCGGATCATTGGAGCTTACCAAGTCAAGCCCTAACGGTAATTAACGAACCATCTCACCTTAGTGGACGCTAGTGGAAGTTACTAAGTAGTTGGTGAAGTTTTGCCCAAGTCGAAGACATATATAAAGGGGACTTCACTTTGACGAAAGAGTACGTCGCATAGACAAGAAATTATGAGCGAAGTTTGAGCGAATTCTATACCACGAGAGTGTCTTTTTAGCCTAGTGTTCGTTTGTAGAAGTCTACGGACTTTGTAGGTTGTAGGATCGCAAGATTCGTAGTTTTTCTAGACTTGATTTTTACTATCTTTCGATAGTTATTTGTAATCCATCTTCGTAGTGGATTTTCGCCTTGAGGCGCAGCAAGTTTTCTGACTTGCTGCAAAATTTACTTCTCACTAAGTAATTAAATCATGCCGCTGTGCGCTTCAGCATTAGAGTGGGTGTTACATCAACATTTCAACCAACTAGTTTACAACTTAGTTTTTACATCCATATTGAGACCCCGTCTACTACACTCATCGAAACAAGCGTTAAGCTTTTTGAATCTCTCCTTTAAAGCCATCTTCGATGCATTGCTCGAGCTACTGCTTTCCTTCGTCCTTCAGACAAGCTAAGACCTTTGTCCACGATTGATCGAGTGGCGTACTGTCGAACTAATCCTCGACGTTTTCTGACCCAATTGTCACCTATTTTTGCAGCTCTTCCTTCACTTTGTTCTATTCATCAGAAATACGTACTGCATCGCACTATCTTGGTACACTTTCAATTTCTCCTCAAGATTCAATTCCAAAGAAGTTATCGGCGCCAGGAGTCGCCTAGCTATTAGAGACATGGATTCAGTTTCTGCATCGACCTCATCGGACCCTATCTCTACGTTCTCCAAGAGTGAATTGAGCGCATAGATGTAACCGAAGAGCAGCTTCACATAATTCATAACGTTCCTAGTGAGTGGGTGAAGCTCACCGTTTTGTACAGGCTTTTTCGAAAATTACCCTTTAACCGCATCCTCAAACTCTACAAACGTCCCAATAGCAGCCTCGCCCGAGCCTCCCAACACTCCCTTAGCCTCGTTACACACCATATCACTAGTGTCTTCGTCCATGAACAAGCCCTGCAAATCGAGCAAAACCTGGGACAACACATCGTACATATCAAGAATCCTGACCAAGTTCTACGCAGACCTCCTACCAATAGAAACCGCCTCTACGAAGTTCAGCAACTGCATAACGCAAACCCTTCGACGTCTCCAAGAAGAAAACTTCTTTAATCAGTTCTGACTCCGTGAAACCTGCTCGCACAAGTGCTTCTCGCTCGACAACAGCCCTCTAACCACGACCTTCACAGCGTAAACCCACTCATCATTTTATCATCGAACGACCTCCAATCAATCTTCTGAACATCTTCGAGGCACAGCTTTTTAACATCGGAAGTGTTGGTCAGAGATTGCACGATTCGCTGCGCGGTCGCGAGCACCTTATCTCAACTTCGACCGTAGTCGTCATCTTCTTCGATCGCCCTCTGCCGACTGCCACAGAGATGATCGACTGATGAAGAAGCTTAGGGCTGTCCAATTGGGGAAGACGAGGTAAGAAAATTTTGGGAAGTGTAAAGAATATAGGGATTGATTTGTAATTATAATGAAGGGGTAAATATGTAATTTACCCAAGTTAGTAAGTAGATGTATAGGGCTGTATCAAACGTTGAAGGGACTGTAATTTTCGATTTTTCCAATTAAGCTTTGACTTCATAACATGGTATCAGAGCCAATCGAAAGCTGTAAATAGCAGAATTGAAAGAGGCAGATTAGGGATAATCAGACTCATTGTACGACGATGGCGGATGTAGAAGATCATAGTGGTGAAGGTTTAAACCCACCAGAAAATTCAAGAAAAGGATCTACAAGAATAACAATCGATTTTCCAGACCCTATATATCTTCATCCCTCTGACACACCCAATTTGGATTTGGTGACGGAAGTTCTGAGGGGATCTGACAATTATAAGGTATGGAGTAGGGAATTGGTCATCGCTCTTGAAGCGAAAAACAAATTAGGTTTTATAGATGGTACGTTGAAGATTCCGACTGATGATAAAGCAATGATTCATCAATGGAAGAGATGCAATGCTCTAGTTCGGTCTTGGATACACCGCTCGCTCTCGAGAGAACTGGTCCATGGCGTTGTGTATTGCGAGTCGGCCCACGAAGTATGGAAAGATCTAAAAGAACGCTTTGATAAGGTGAACGGTGCGAGACTGTATGCTCTATATCGAGAAATCAACAATATCACACAAGGATCGAACTCTGTAACGGAGTATTACTCGAAACTGAAGCAGCTTTGGGACGAATATGATAGTCTCACGCCTTCGCCATCAACAAATATTTCGAAGGAATACCTGAACTACTGTGGCAAATAAAGATGATGCAGTTCTTAATGGGGCTCAATGAGTGTTACAGCACGATTCGGTCCCAAATTTTGATGATGTCGCCTCTTCCCTCACACGGCCAAGTTTATGCGATGGTCTCAAACGAGGAAACTCAGAAGACTATCAGTGTTGAAGCCATCACTCAGGATAATTCAGTAGCACTAATGATAAATGCGAAGCCAAAGGCACCTCAATTTGACAAAAATCGACTCCATTGTGATTACTGTAATCTCAGTGGCCACTCTAGAGATGCGTGTTGGAAAATCCATGGGTATCCTGCGAATTTTAATAGAGGTAGACGTGGGTCTGGTGGGAGAACCAGAGGTGGCAGATTTGGAGGCCAAGGAAGTTTTGGAAATCAGCAGACTGAAAAAGCGCTCAATGCAAATTCAGCTGTAATTATGGAAGAAGGGAATAACCAAATGGTGGATAAAGCGAACATGCCACAATTCACTCAGCAACAATATCAACACATTTTAGCTTTAATTAGAGGGACAACTAACCAAGCTGGAGGTGAAACTGCCGTAGCAGCAACCACGTTTACAGGTAAAAGCTCAGGTAAGATCTTCCCTGAATTTTCTGATTCAAATGTGTGGATAATGGATAGTGGAGCAAACCAACACATGACATCAAATCGAAATATATATGATATGTGCAAAAATAAGTGCAAGTCTGAAACTATTGTTAGATTACCAAATGGGGTTCTTAGCAAAGCTTTAGGTAGTGGCTCAAATACTGAACTGATATTGTATGATATGCTGTACATTCCAGATTTTGAACATAACCTATTATCAGTTTCCAAATTGATTCATGATTCAAATTTACGTGTCACTTTTTATCCAAATTTTTGTTTGATTCAGGAAATCTGGAATGGCACGATAAAGGCGATTGGTATACTTAAAAATGGATTGTATTACTTGAGTTTATGTCTAGAGATGACTGTAATAGAAATAAGAATTTTTGTAATAGTATACCAACATCTCAGAATGCTTATGATGTAAGAAATCATGATATTGTTAGTCTATGGCATAAACGATTTGGGCATGCCTCTCTTGCAAGACTTGAATCATTACCTGAATTAAAGCTAAAAGTTTCTGTTGATCATAAATATTACTCAATATGTCCATTAGCTAAACATGCTAGGTCTCCATTCCCCGACAGAAGTACTTTCTCTAAATCTATTATGGAATTGATACACATTGATGTTTGGGGTCCCTATAAAGAGTTGACTTTTAACAATGAAAAATATTTTCTTACAATTGTTGATGATTACTCAAGAGGTACGGGGGTGTTTTTAATGAAATCTAAGTCTGATGTATATAGTATTATAGAAACTTTTCTTACTTAGTGAATACACAGTTTGGGTAAGAGTTGGAACTATAAGAACAGACAATGCTCTTGAATTTTTTAGTGCACATTGTAAGAATCTGTTTGAATCTTTAGGGATTGTACACCAAAGCTCTTGTCCTTATACACCCCAACAAAACGGGGTCGTAGAAAGGAAACATAGGCATATCCTAAATGTTGCGAGAGCCTTGATGTTTCAATCTAATATTCCCATTAAATTTTGGGGAGAATGTGTTAGAACTGCTACGTACTTGATTAATAGGACTCCAACACCATTATTGAAAGGGAAATCGCCTCTTTCAATACTTTACGGAAAGGATACCAAAATCTAACACCTACGAGTGTCTGGATGTCTTTGTTTTGCGAAAACATTACCTCAAGGCGATAAATTCCATGAAAGATCGAAACCGTGTGTGTTAGTGGGATATGCTCCTAATCAAAAGGCATATAAATTGCTTGACCTCAAAAGTAAAGAATTATTTGTTTCGAGAGATGTAATATTTTATGAAAATATATTTCCCTTTGTTGATTCTGCCAAGATGAATGAAAGTACTCAATTATTCTTGCATCATAATCAGCAAGCTTACTTTGATGATTTTATAACACCATATGCATCACATGATGTACAGGGACAGAATGTTAGTGATCATATGTTAAATGAAACTGATCACCATGATACCCTTGATGATTCTAATAGTACATTAACAGATAATTTGCTGTCTAATTCTGAAAGTACAGGTCAACAAGTGATTTTGAGGAGATCAGAAAGGCCAACAAAGCCTCCATATTGGGCAAAGGATTATATTACTCCTCTTGATAGAAATACTAATCACGTTAATTCTGTAGAATATCCATTACATGAGTATGTTGATTACATGACGGTTAACCCTTCTTACAGGTCATATTTGGCGGCAACATCATCCGAGTACTTACCAAAATCATATGAGGAAGCATCAACCTCTCAAAAATGGAGGGAGGCAATGATGTCAGAAATTAAAGCGCTAGAGTTAAATAAAACGTGGGATTTAGTACGCCTGCCAAAAGGTAAAAAACCCATTGGAAGTAGATGGATATATACCATCAAATATAGAGCAGATGGTACAATAGAAAGGTATAAAGCGCGTTTAGTAGCGAAAGGGTATTCCCAAAGAGAGGGAATAGATTATACGGATACGTTTTCTCCCGTTGCTAAAACTGTTACGGTTAGATTAACTATATCATTGGCTGCAACGTATAATTGGCCAATTTGGCAAATGGATGTTACTAACGCATTTTTGCAGGGAGACTTAAACGAAGAAATATACATGTTCATTCCTCAAGGATTTGCTTTGAATCATGGTAATGATGGTAATAAGGTATGTAAGCTTAAAAAATCATTGTACGGTTTAAAACAAGCGTCCCGACAATGGAATTATAAGTTTACATCCGTCGTTAGTGATTTTGAATTTGTACAATCTAAGAATGATTATTCTTTATTTGTCAAGTCAAGGGGGGCAATATAGTCGTTTTATTAGTTTACGTGGATGATATTTTGATCACAGGTAATAATGATAGCATGTTGCATGAAACCAAAACATACTTGCATAAGAAATTCAATATGAAAGATTTAGGAGAACTTAGATATTTTTTAGGCATTGAAGTAGCTAGGTCAAATGAGGGAATTGCATTGCACCAAAGGAAATACACGCTAGAATTATTGAGTGAGACTGGAATGTTAGCCTCTAAGCCCTTGAGCATTCCCATTGATCAAAACAGCAAGTTGTATGATGAACCTGTGGACAATGTTGCAGATCCTCTAATTGAAGAAATAAGCATATACCAAAAGATTGTTGGAAAATTGATTTATCTATGCCTTACTAGGCCAGATATCAGTTACGTCATTCAAATTCTTTCGCAATTTATGCATAAGCCGAGGAAATCCCATTTAGATACTATGTATAGAGTGTTGAGATATCTAAAGGGAAATCCAGGCTTAGGTATTCTACTTAAAGCCAATAGCTCATTGTCGTTAAAGGCGTATTGTGATGCGGATTGGGCTTCTTCTCCAATATCGAGAAGATCTTTGACAGGTTACGCCGTAATTCTTGGGAGATTCGCTGATTTCATGGAAGACGAAGAAGCAAAGCACGGTTTCGAGAAGCTCGGCGGAGGCGGAATATCGTGCAATGGGAATGGTAACCTCTGAAATATTTTGGTTAATCAGTTTAATGAAGGATTTTGGTTTATGTGATTTAGGTAAAGTAGCAGTGTACGCCGACAACAAATCTGCGATTCAAATAGCAGCAAATCCCGTCTTTCACGAGAAGACGAAGCATATTGAAGTCGATTGCCACTTCGTGCGAGAAAAGATCCAACAAAAGATTATCAAGACCATGTACATCAAATCACAAGAACAGCCAGCGGATCTATTGACCAAACCCCTCAACAAATCACAATTTGATCATCTTCTATCCAAGTTTGGTGTTTTAAACTTATACAAACCACAAACTTGAGGGGGCGTGTAAAGAATATAGGGATTGATTTGTAATTATAATGAAGGGGTAAATATGTAATTTATCCAAGTTAGTAAGTAGATGTATAGGGCTGTATCAGGACTGTAATTTTCGATTTTTCCAATTAAGCTTTGACTTCGTAACAGGAAGTGTATGTTTGTCAAAATGCGTGAGAGTAAAGTTAGACTGGTCTTCTCTTCGTTCTACGCAGCGTCTTCTCTTCGATATCGGAAGGCCAAACGGGTCGGGTGAAAACGAACCGACATTTACAATCGGATCTTGTTTGACCCCTTTCAGGCCATGAATCCGAATTCAGGTGGGAGCCAAGAACAAGGAATTGCATAGATCATTTACAGTTAACGCACAAAAGTAGTTCAAAGTACATAAGAAAGCTACGTATAATCATAACATCGAAGGAAGGATCGATCATCATGGCGATAAGAGCTTCTTCCCAGTTCTGTGATCACCGCAAGAATCGGCCTGAACTTGAGCAGCGTACTGCAGATTCCATAGAATGTCTTCCAAGGACGGGCTAGCAGACGACTCGGGAGATATGCAGTTGATCGTTAACGACACGACGATGGAGAGCGATTCTTGAGAGCTCGAAGAAACAACCAAAGGGTCGATCACCCGCCTCTGCCCGTCTGTATTCGTCAAAGACACCTGAATAAAATATGAGGAGAGAAACAATATTTTCTCATACGAAGGATGGTGCGATATGATCACAGTTTCATTGCAGAAAATTTGGAACGAAAAAAAGCTGTCAAGTTGTGACCATTTCGTTGAGCAAGAACGCTTCTTTTCTTTCACGAACTGCTGGGCCGATGAGGGATTCAAGTAGTATCAGCCCAAAGCTATAGATGTCGTCGTCGTTCTTTGCATCCCTGGAAATGAAAAACGAGTGAAATGCTCTTATCGTATTGGGACAGGAATCGTAGCTGCAATGTCTCAAAGTGCTCAGAAATGAGGATTTTCTTACCATGATTTGGGGCCATCTTCTGCCTGGATAAAAGCAAGAGAGTTAGTGGCAATAGATTATTTCGAAATCGCATAAAGCATGTAAGAGTTCTTTACAACACACGCACCTTGTCTTTGTCTGATTCTTGAGCCACAACAGACAAACCGTAATCGCTCAGCTTTCCCATCCAGTGTTCACTAAGCAAGATATTGCTAGCTTTGACATAGTTGCTGAAGAAGCCAGGAATTATCCCAGTGTGAAGAAAATGCACAGCCTTGGCCACACCTATCAAAATTGCTAGTCTATCTGACCATTTCAGCACCTTCCCTGAAATGTTATCTGATAGACATAGAAAACCCAGTCATTACATACTAAAGATATCAGCAAAAGCAGTCAGTTATCAAGTTTACTGTCAGTTTTCGAAGACTCACCAGAAAGACGAGCTTGGTAAGTCCCATTAGGTACGTATTCGTAGATAAGGTACACTTTGTTAGCGCCAGATTCGTATTTCTCCTCGCTTTCGATGCAATGGCCCAAGAGACAAACCAAATTAGTGTGCCGAAGCTTAGCTAGCAAGTCGAGCCTGAGCTTGAGATTACGAATCGTGTACTTTCTTGACACTGTAAGGCAGCGTATGGCTACTTGGTCGCCATTTTCGAGCCTTCCTTTATACATCTGAGAGAAAACCGAATTGTCAAGGCACATAACTTTACGACAGACTACTTACACTACACGTAGACAGCATAGTACTAAATATGACCTTCCCATTTGAACCTTCACCAATCAAGGAGGACTTATCGAAGTTGTTGGTAGCTTCCTTTAGCTCGTCTAGCAAGAAGGGGCGATGAGGTGGCATACCGCTTGAGATTAGCTTTGCTGTATCAGACATAAGCCCTGAAAGATCGAAGAACGATAAAAATCAAATCTTGCGAAGTCCCTAAAAGGATATGAGTACATATAGCAGGTGGAAGGAATGAAATTTGAGAGCTTACTCATATCTGTTAGAATCTCTGAAGTGAACCCTGCGACTGAATTTCCTTGCGCTGATTTGTGCAATAAGTGCTGCTCTGACGTCTCTCGGGGACAATATCTTCGACATAATACAACAAATCCAAATGCAAGAATGCCCAACAACAGAGCAGTTCCACCTATGACACCGCTTAATATCACCACATTCTTCTTCGTTACAGATTTCTCCTTAATCTCAGGTTCTTTTTCTGTGCAGAGAGTCTCGGGATTCTGATGTTCTTGATCGTTCGATAAGCAGTTTCCTCCGAAGCTAACGGTTCTGTTCTTTACAGTACTGCTCAGACAAGAAGGGAGTGAACCACTCAATCTATTGTTTGAGACATCAACTGACTGAAGCTTAGCACTGCAAGTCGTATGCATAGCGAGAGATCCCATCAATGCGTTCGATGATACGTTTAGCGAAACGATACTTGGCAATGCGAAAAGCTTTTCTGGCAATGGCCCTTGAAGAGCATTACATGACAAGTCAAGCTGCTGAAGCTGATTCAGACTCCCATATTGTTCTGGGATTTTCCCAGTTAAAGCATTGTTACTTAGAACAACAACACTCACTTGTTTCGGCATGCTTGGGAGCTCGGAAGCTAACTTATTGTAGCTTAAATCAAGCCATTGCAATCCATGCAACTTACTAAGATCAGAAACCTTACCAGAAATCTCATTGTTCGATAGGTTAATATCGTTCAACGAAGTAACACTCTGTATCGAGGGCGGGAACTGACCGCTAAACCGGTTATTTCTCAAGCTCAAGCTTGTGAGATTTGGCAATGAATCAAACCAATCAGGCAAAGTACCGTTGAAGAAATCGCCATCCATCTTAAGCGTACTAAGTTTCACAAGCCTTGACATTGTCCGAGGAACATCTCCATGCAAGAAATTCCAACTCAAATCAAGGTATTCAAGAGATTGTAGCCTGTGAATCTTATCTGGGATTGGGCCCCACATGCCCAATGAAACCAAGCTGAGAACTCTCAAGCTGTTGAGCCTGGTCAAGGTTGTAACAAGCGAGTCCATGGAGAAATTCTGAGACAGAGTTTGGTAAGGTATTGGATATCCATTGAAGTAATCAGTACTTGGCCTCGACTGTTTATCGCCATATATTCTGATCTCAGTGACGACGTTGTCTTGGCATGTGATGTTCACTTGTGGAGACGACGAAGAACAGAGATCAATCCCAGGGGTGGCCCACGAATCTAATGGACTTGGGTACTCCAAGTGTTTCCTTAGCTGCAAAAGCACTTGAGTTTGAGAGGATTGGAGCTGGTGAGTACGGCAGATGACGAAGCTCCATGAGAAAATGAGACATAGAAAGAACCTCGAACTTGCCATAGCTTTTAAGCTCACTGTAAGAACTATTTGATGGATCACAGAACAATATGGAAAAAAAAAAGCACTTATTTTTTCTGCGAACTCCAAACCCCACAAGCTCATGCCAACATCATAGTCTCATCGTCCATGCAGCGTGGAAATTAAGAAACAACACATCGCAGAGAAAGGTTCTTCAGCTGAGTTTGGAATCGCAGTGAAGAGTAGCAGCTATAGGGGGAATAAAACTCGGAGAAAACACACAAACAGCAAGGATTTTTAAAATAAAGGACGACAAGTCTTTATTTTTTTCTTGGAAAAGGCGATCAGTGATGGCATGGCAGGGCATGTGGTGTTTTTTCTTTGAAAATTGAAAAGAAAATGGTTTCTTTTCTGACAATAATGGAGTAAGATTCGTAGTAGCAAGTTGGAGTTGGGAGGTTGGTATAATTTAATGCTGAGACCATGTTGATGCTGTCTGCAAAAGTCAGTGGTATAGTGAGTTGGATGATGAGGAGGGGATCAAGATTTAGTGGCCAATTATTTCGACGAGCAATTTTGGAACTTAATCATTTGTATTATTTGTGTTATTGATTGTTAATTGCATGAAAAAGAGAACCTTTTGAAAAAACATTGGCCATGAGACAACGTCGGTGCAGACACGTATGGGGTCCTAAACTTGATGGCCATAAATTTTCTCAAATATAATCATATGACATTGATGGGGGTGTTTTAATGACTTAACACCTACCTCCTACAAATGGATGACTGTTTGAAGTATGCGTTGCTGAGAGGCAAGAAAACAGCACTAATACACACCGACTAGTTGGATTATTTCTGCAAAATCTTCAAGCAAGATGTAATAAATCTACGGTGTACACTCGAGGCAAGGCATTAAAATTGATCCCTGGTAAGAACTGCTTTGGGCATAAAATGGTGGGTTATGGAAGAAAGTGTCGTAGCACTGAAAATTTCATGCACATCAAAGAATTGTGATTCTGCCCTACAACTATATAGAAGACACGGCTCAAAACTCGGTTTGAACTTCGAAGAAAAAACAACGAAGACAACGGCGTCTTCACACAGTGCTATCTTCTTCTTTGCTGAAGTCTCTTGATAGCCATGAAAGTTACGGCTGTTGATAGCGAGTACCTGGAAATAGAATGCAAAAAGCTGTTAACTTTACAAAAAAAATGGAAGGGCTGGCTGAAAATCAGAGAAAAAAGGGAGATCATAGAAAACAAAGATAAAATAGGGAGTTATGCTAGGAAATTGAATGGTAATGTATAAATTGACAATTGAAAGATAGATACCAAGTTAACGTGTAGTTGAGATGGTCTTGCGGCATAACTGAACTGCGAATCAGTGTATCAGCGTCTTTAGGTATAGGGTATGGGCTGCTAGGATTGACATTGTCGTTGATATCTTCTACGTATAATGTTTCCTCTGCTAGCTCACAAGCACGGGCAATTGCTGGAACATCGACATAAAACCATTGAGATGCCTTGGGATCATTAGCTGGGACGAATATACTGGGCTTTTCGCTGTCTCGTACGACTCCACTGACTGTAATGGAGTTATCGGCTGGAACATTATCCTGCAAAAAGCGAGTAAGTTCGACTTCAAGTCATTGCACCGGCGAAGCTATTAACTGACAAAGTATTGTAACGACCTCAGAAATCTCTGAATTACTTGTCCAAAAGTGCCACCAGGGAGTTTTTGTGCTCTTTTGAACGACGGCAGGTGAATTGGCTGGCTTCGTATTGTGCTGTAAGGCGTTTAATTCGTTGTCTCTCCAACTCCTTGGTACCCATCCCCTATTGACTAGAATAGGTGTGGGTATACTGTAAAGATGATGGCAAATGATGATGCCTGCTAACATACTAACTTAACTACTATATCCGTAGGTTGAAGCATACTCATGAAAAGTTTACCTTTCAGTATCCCCAGGGATAGGAAGAAGAGGAGTTATGATGTAATAGCCATTTTCGGTAACCCCAGAGATACTCCTTGAACGTGGGCCTACGTATATCGACTTTTTCTCCTCAAAAACTCCTTTGCACCTTACTCTTCTGAATTCAAGGGCATCTAAAGAATTTCCGGATTGCAGAAGTTCATCTCCTATAAGTGGTTCCATTTCTAACCTATTTTTCCGGTATTCAAGCATCTTAATCTGCACACGAATAAAAAAATAATGGTATTGTGGAAGGATCGACCATGAGCAACTTATGCATTTCAAACGCAAGCTACTATCGCCTTAGCTGGATCATTGAACTGTGACTTGGCACAACTACATTGACTACATGCTATGAAAATCCGAAACAAAAATCAACAATATAAAGTTTAAAATTGGGAAGGTCCGGAAAATTATTAGCAAGTCAAAATTTAATACTTCGATACTCATCATCATACGAAAAGGAGATGCTAGCCAGTTTTACCTCTACAGCCCAAAACGAAGATCATGTTCAACGCATGGATTTTGATGGATGTTTCGCAGATCAAAGTAACATTCTTTTCCATCTTCGCATCAAACTGGAGCTAAACTAATTACTATAGCAACAAAATGCAGAAGCACATGAAGTTTGAAACCGATGGTGAGAGGAGAGGACCAGTCCACTTTTTTTTTTTTTTTAAGAATCACTTTGTCTTTGAGTGCTTCCATCTTAGGGAAACAATACATATCTAAGGATAACTGGAGTATGAAACATAGGACACAGCCAAAAAGATCAACCTTGTCTTGTCTTCTGAATATCTGCCAAGTTCCAAGTCCGAAGGTAATAGCTCCGGGGACGAAGAGAAACAGATTTGACCATTTTGATCTGCTGCCCGTCTCACCTGCATAAAAATTCCAAAGCAAAAGAGGAAATCAACAAAAGGAGCGAAACATAGAAAGAAAACCAGACTAGAAAAGATCGAAGACAGGCAGGATCTCGACTCCAACCGAAGATCAAAAGTAAAACCTTGTTGGGAATGGGGCGGCTCGCTCGCGGTCGTGGAGATTGCAGTGGAAATTCCCGATGAATGTGGGACCCGCCTGAGAGAGCTGATCGCTAGTTGCTGCCGGACTTTCCTACTCGCGATGGAAACAGCTGCCGACATGTTTGAGACGCTGAACTGAGGCCGACAACATCGATAAATAATGATCAACGTTGTATGCAAAGCCTTTGCCGGTCTTCGGCAGGGTTTTAGCTAGCTCAGATCGACAGCAGCGTTTTCCATAGAATCGCAACTATCCTTGGGCCCCAGGCCCAGCACTGTGACAGGTCATATATCGTATCTCGGCCCATTTAATAGATACGTTTGAGGTCCAATAAATTGTAGCCCAACAAAATTCCAGGACAATTAGCCTGCCGAGATCATTTCTCATGTACTGAGTCACCTTCGCATGAAATCTCCTATCCCAGTTTCTGTATCCCACTTTATGTCCCAAAATACTAAATTTAAAAATTTGTGATTCTCACTGATACAGAAAAATATAAGATATGGATATCATTTTGATTATCATAACATAACGAATAAATTGGTGATGTTTATATATTTTTATCATATATATCACATAAAATAATAGTGATTTTATAATTTGGTGAATTGTGGAGTTAAAATAATTTAAAATTAGTGAGAAAATCTGCTAGCCCCTAGATCAAAAAATCGATGGCTGTGATTAAATGGGACAGGAAGTGGGATACAAAAAACGCATGGAATCCTCTGTCTCGTAATGTATGTCCCAATAGCTGTCCCATTCGATCGTATCCGTTAAAAATTAGGGGCAATTACGTATCAGGCCCTAGTAAAGTTTTAATTTAGTAACCAGGCCCTGTCAGAATAATCTTTAGTTTGAAGGACCTGTTTTCTGAAAAATTCAATGATAAAGACCCAAACTATATTTTTACTAAAATACCCTTCGTAAGGGTTCTCTGAGGGGGTATTCGACGCCATATTTATGTTACAGAGATCTGACGACTTGTTACCGTAATAACTAAACACGTTACTTTAAACTGATAACATGTTACTTCTCGATAGTAAAATATTTTTTTAACAGATTTATATTTATTCGGCTAATCGAAACCCAGTTTTCACAGAATCGAGCACAATCGACTGCCCTATCTAGGGGTGTGCGTTATTCGGTTAACCGAACCGAACAATCGAAAAACCGAAAATTCGGTACAAAATCGAACCGAACCGAAAATTTCGGTTCGGTATTCGGTTATTAAAAAAAAATTTCGGTAATTCGGTTCGGTATAGGTTTTCGATTTTCGGTAATTCGGTTACCGAAATTTTAAAATTAAAATATATTAAATTTTATTATAATAAAAATATAACTATATTTTATTAAATTATATATTAAAAAACGAATATATTTAAATTAATATATATAATTTAATATTACTTTTTTTATAAAAACAAAAATATATTAAAAAATATATATTAATTTAAATATAATTAAAATTCTTTTTTTTTTATTATTGAAAATTCGGTTAATTCGGTAAAAAACCGAATTAACCGAAAAAAATTCGGTAATAACCGAATACCGAACCGAGAAATTCGGTTCGGTATTCGGTTTTGGAAATGGGGGAACCGAAATTTCGGTTCGGTTCGGTTCGGTTTGTACCGAACGAACACCCCTAGCCCTATCAACCAATCAATTTCGACGTGTCACGTAGGATTCATCTGATATTGTTGAAGTACGATGTAAGAATTTTGATGAATTTATATACGGTTCGAAATTCAAGAAAAAACGGGCCAAATCGAACTATATTTTCGTACCAATTGCAGCTAATCTTTGTGTATTCGAAGTACCCATCGTTTGGGCATTTTATAGGCTCTGTCAATTTTGAACAATCGTCACCTCATCACTTTTGCAACGTACGTTGTGTGAAAGTGGTCGTATGGAAGGCATCGATTTATCTGGAATAAGTGTTACTATTTTATGCATTTGTGTTACTGATTTATGTCTTCGTGTTATAAATGTACGAAGAAAATTTACTTTCCTACTCATACTATATGTTTGTCCGGTCAAGTGTTCTATTCTGATTTCATTTTGTTTATAATAATTATAGATGTGGTATTTGCTGTCCACCATATGGTACTAAAAACAAAGTTGATCATGATACAAAAGGTAACTCATAATCGATTTGGTCGTCGATTAATTGGTATATTATGACCTAATTTTGTTTTTCAAAAGTATTGTTGTGGTATTTTGTTTAACGGACCTGCTTCGATAATTTTTGGCATTGAACTGTTACTACCTGAAATTGAAGCGTTACTTGGTACATTTGAAGTGGTATATTATGTCCTTCTACTGTGTTTCAGAAGTACTAATATGGTATTTTCTCTAGCAGCACTGTTACTACATGAAATCGAAGTGTTATTTTAGTTTTTTCTGAAGTGTAATATTACGACCTACTTTAGTTTTTTTCGCAGATCTGTTTCGATATTTGTTGAGATTGAACTATTACTACATGAAATCGAAACGTTACTTGGATTATCTGAAATGTTATATTACAAGCTATTTTGTAGAAGACATGTTTCGAGATTTTTTGACATTGAACTGTTACTAAATCTAAGCGTTACTTGTTTTATCGGAACTGTTACTAGAAGTACAGAATTTGTCATTAAATAAACAGTAAATATTACTGTGTTGCCATCAAGTGGTACTTGTGAACTTGGGCGGGATATTGGTTTTGGATAAATTTTGGGCGGGATATTGGTTTTGAATGGATAAATTTTGGGCGAGATATTGGTTTGGATGGATTTGGATGAATTTACTATACTTGCTAAATTTTGGGTGGGATTTGTGGACTGATTGGGTTAATTGGGCGGGATCTATGCCACGATTGGGATTTTGGCGGGATTGCTAAATCAGTGCAAATGTGTTACTAATACCAATTTAACTGTTACCCATTTAGTTAAATATGTTACTAATAGTTGCTTATGTGTTACAATTGTCGCACCAAGGTTTAGAGTTATGTGTCTATGAAGATTAAGGTTTAAGGTTTCAGGATTTACGACATATAAAACAATATTTGTGGTTTAATTTTGAATTTTGATGGAATTCGTGCTGAAATTCATATGTGATGTTTCAATGAACAAAGTAATCGTTTATGTTTTGAATAACTATTGACCTCGAACATTCACTATCATCCACCTCAATCGAACAATGTAGCTTTTAAAGGAATTTGGTGTGATAAATGCATCAAATCATACATTTACAAGATGTTAATCTTGTAAATCTCGATCAATGTGTATTTATGAACGAAATTAATCGGTATGGTACTGGAAACCTATTATGTGGTATCATTATTTGTAAACACGTCATTCTATAGTTTCATATTGTTATTTTATAGCAAACATGTAGTATTACGTGCGGGCAATCTGGTACTGGTGACGTTAGCGAATCATCCTGTTAATATTCCTTAACAAATAACTTCGAGAATGTAACAAATACAGATTTACGACATATAAAATGATATTTGTGGTTTGATTTTGAACTTTGAATACGTTTGTGATAAAATTCGTAACGTTATGTCTCATTAAAAGAGATACTAGTATTGTTGTGAAGGAAGAGCTATATGTTTACATGATATTTTATCTCAACTTTCACATATTGATATCAACATTCGCAAAACGTGTCTTTTAAAGAAATTTTGTGATTTAGCTTCATTATGTCATCTATTTCCATGAATGTCAATCTTATACATCCGATGAAATGAATTTATGAACGAAATTAATCGAAATAATAATGTGGCATTGATTAGCTATTTTGTGGTACTTTTAGCTACAAATGTGTTATAAGATTTGTCTGTATTGTTATTTTTTATTAGTCATGTGGTATTGTTTGCAGGCAATGTGTTATTGTACTGTTAATATCTCTGATAATCTAGAAACTCCTAGAATGTTCTTAACGATGTGTTATCCAAAATGCGTGAATTGTTACTCAGAATAAAGAAAGTGTTACCAACCAACTTTTTACTGACAAACGTTCCAATATTATGTCTCATCAAAATTCTTCATTATCACATTATCAACATTAATAATCTCATTCAATTAAAATGACTCGTGATCAAACTTAGTCGAATCTACCTTATTAGTTCATTAAAGTCGAGATTCACCTGTTTTTTTAAGATCTATTCCTCTTTGCCTTTACTTGGGTATTACACATGTTATTTACGGGTAACGAGTCGTTATTAATTTCTCATTATATGTTCGTTTTGCGGATATATTTGTTATGAATATCTAGACATATGGTATTATTGTTCCACGAATTGTTACCCAGAAAGCATGAAGTGTTATTCCGTGACCATTTTAATTAGCAAACGTTTACCACTTAGATCTCATCAAAATTCTTCATTATTCCATGGTTAACATCAAAATTCGTCATTATTCCATGGAAAATTTATCATTCGTTGTGTTGATACTGCTATTATAGATGACACACATGTACTAAATATACAAATTTTAGAACTAAGTACATGACTTTTGTTATTAAACTGAAAGAAAATGTTTCCTATTAGCTTAAAAATGTTATTTCTGTTTCGAAAATTGTTATCGCGTCATTCAGCTAGGTTCGCATTGTTATCACGTTATGATCTATTCATCTTTGCATTTACTTTGGTATTACATGTGTTATTTACGGGTGACGGGTCGTTATTATTTTCTCATTTTATGTTCGTTTTGCAGAAATATTTGTTATAAACATAAAGACATATGGTATTATTGTTCCATGAATTGTTACACATAAAGCATGGAGTGTTATTCAGTAACCATTTTAATTAGCAAACATTTACCGCTTAAATCTCATCAAAATTCTTCGTTATTCCATGATTAACATCAATAATTATTGTCGATAACTAAGGCTCATGACGAAATTGTGCCCAATTTACATTATCCGGTCATTAAAGCGAGATTTCACCGTATTAAACGAAATTTCCGAATTGTGTTTGAAGCTTTCGTGCTTTATGAACTTCGAAAATTCTCTTTGAGTATGAAGACCCATTAAAAATTGAAGCCGATACAACTTTGTGTTGTTAGTAACGTCGAGATTGGGTCGAATTTGGAACGTGAATTTCTTCTTTTCGACCGATTGAGTGTAAGGAATGTGTTATTGCAGGAAGCAGTATTATTTTTGGTTGATGTGGTACGTTTGCAACATGATTTGTTATTTACTAAAAGAAACGTGGTATTTTCTGCTATAGGGAAAACATTTATTTTCTCATAATTAACGTTCACTAATATCTGAAACTTATCAACACTTCTGATCAAATTAATGATAATTTCACCTTATATCATCACAATCGTGGAGATCTGTTCGGGTCTGATGAACGTGAAATCTCGTTTAGCTCGATGTCGCTTGTTGGGAGAGATCGATGCGAAACTGTTATTATTTTTTCGAAACTTGTTATCGCATCATTCAAGTATTTTTCGTCGATTTGGCATATGTAGGGTTAAATATGCATCATTTAGGTATTTTCCTCTGATTTATTCGTTTTATTAGTATTGGTATTATAATTGATAAAGTTGTTACTAAATATATGCGATATTGTACTCAATACAGACAATTCGTTATCCAAATGAATGGAAGTGTTTTTTTCAGCCCAAAACTGTTATAATTATTTCGACAACTGTAATCGGATCATTTAGGTATTCTGTGGTAAATTTCGCATATGTCAGGGATAATTATGTCTTTTCGCAGCATTTAGGTAGTTTTCACTGAATTTTCTGAAAAGTAGGTCCTTTATCCTAAATGAAATTCGAATGGGGCCTGAACCAAAAGTTAAAAGTATTACTAGGGCCTGAACTTTAATTAACCCTAAAAATTAAGAAGTCTGTCCCAATAGCTAAGTCACTGACCCGCTAAATAATTTTCGGGTGGATAATATATATAGGATAAAAAGACCAAGATACCCAATGTAATACCATTCACTAATAAAGTTCACGTACTGAAGCCGCAATAAATCATCGGCCCCTTATTATAATCAGAAAAGTCAGGTATAATTCTTCTGATGGGCTGGGCCAAGAAAATTAATCCAAACTTATTATTACGAAAAAGGCTAAAATATCCTTACCCCAAATATCTGATATCTTTCGATATTCATAAGAATAATTTTTTTGAACTATGTATTGATGAGTTAAATGTTACTTTTAAAATTTTACAAATAATCTTAGGTTTTTTTTTTCGAAACGATAATTTTATATATAAACAAATATATATAGCTAAATAGCCCAAAAAACCATATGTATACATTCGATTTTTCAAAAGGGATAAAGTATCTACCAAGAGAGGACAACTACAAGAAACTCAAAAGATTGACCCCGAACCGAAAGAAACCAAATCCAAAACTGGAACAAGAAAAACTAAAAAACTTATTACAAATCAAGTTTAAAACTCCAAAATTATGGCTATTGAACTCGAAGCCGTAATACTCTTCACTTTTTTCCTGTCTTCAACTCAATCTCTTCTTCTTCAGAGACACTCCCAAATAGGGAACAAAACTCCCCCATGGGGAGAAGGAACTCCTACAAGAGGAGACGAACACTCCCAAATTGGGGGACTCAAAACCAAACAAAGCCAAAACCGAAAACATACAAAAGAAGAAATGCAGAGGTAATGAAAACAGAAAGGGACTCCGCCAACCTCCGGAGTAAAGGAGAGAAAGCTAAGTGCAATATTTTGTCTATTGTGCGGCAGCAAGAGAGAAAGAGAGGGAGAGAGAGTAGGGTTTTTTGCAATTTATATACTATAAAAGTTAGATAGGGACCCTATTGGGATGACACGTGGCAACAATTTCCCCCTCCAACCAATCAGATTGCTCGGAATATTTTTAATTATTATTTTGTAATTTTTTTGGTCTAAACGAGATGTATTTGGCTGTTGAGTTTCTGGCAGAGCTGACGTGGCTGACTGTGGTGGTCTTGATTCCTTTCTGAGCAGTTTGTAGTTACGTACAAGGCACTGTTTAGAAATGAAAAGACATTTTATATGTTAAATATTGCACAAAAAACGAATAGTATCTATGGTTGTTCAAACGTCTTGCAAATAGAGAAGATGAACAGTTACAATTATACATTCATTATTGGTTGCTACTCCTTCAGCTTCAGACTCTTGGCCTTTCTTTGTTTAATGAACTGTTGCAGTCTATTCACTATCCAAAACAGAAAACCCCAAAAACAAAATTCATTTCTGCGAAAACACCGCCCTCTTTGATATCCCGCCGCCGTTAGTACCTCGCATTCGGGGGTGGTCGTAGGCGAGGCTGCAGGCGAGACACTTCTTTCAGAGGGAACGCTTGAGCTTGAGCTTGAGCGAATCTGGGACGAGGTCGGTGCTCCTCGACGAATCCACGGAGTCCCAGCAATACGCCTGCGAGGTGTTCGCTAAAATTCCGCACATAAAATTCTTAGTCTGCTCTTTAATGGTTTAGTTTTACTACTATACATTAAGACAAGCACAAGACGTAATTGCGTCCATGTTGTGTTGTTCCTCGCCGTTCGGTATTGTAGGTGGCGTTTATCTATTATCAACGTCTCTCTTATGCCGAAGAAAGATATAATAATCGATGGAATCCTGAGGGTTTGAGGATGTTGCGATCTCATTTCTTTGTTGTTGCTCATATGGGGAGATTTTGATTGATTTTTGAGACTTTTTTTTTCGATTGAATTTACAGACGTGGGGCAAGTAGTTTGGAGAGTTACTCGAGGGTGTTAGAAGGGTTGGCGTTTAACATTGTGACTTGGATTGAAGATATGCTTCATGTCGATCAAGCAATAAAAATTCGAGAATCATAAACCACATTTCAACTTCCTTTAATTTTTGCTCTTTATGATTACCATTGTTTTCATTGAAGTTTGGACAGAAACAGAATCAATGCAAGAACATAGCAGATCTTCAGCAGGTTACTGTTTAGGCATGAGAGGTACGTCATGAATTATCTCAGAGCTGCTTGCAGATCTAGGCATGAGAAACCATCGACATCAGTGCTAACAAAGATGAATGTCCATCTGTATACAGGGTTCACTAGAGCTGTCACGTGCTGCGAGCTGCACATGGTATAGTATATACCATGTGTTTTATTATCAGCGCTTTCCGTACGATGTTTGCTTGAAATAAAAAAGTGCAAATGAATCGAGGCATTATCAGACATTGCAGATGATTAAAAAGGTCATCGACTTGATGGCTTATGCTAAGCTGGTGAGTGCGACAGCTTATTACATGAGATGATAAGTCGAAAAATAACTGCTCTTTTTTTTTTATCAATATGTGTTATAGTACGTATTGCATTGGCATATCGTAGTCGAGCAATCTTTCCAGTCTTGAGATACCTTTTATCCAAAGCTATTGGGATGGAGCTTATTCGACTTCAGAACGATATACTGTCGTCTACGCCTTAAGAGATCGTAACGCAAATCGATGTTTTTCACTGTTAGATTTCGTCAAATTCGCAATTATCTAACTGATGTATTGCTGATTCTCAGGTACACAAAAAGACGAGGAGTCAATGTCTTGGCCAAGTTTGATGTCCCAGGGAACGCTCGATCGTGGTATACATTCTATCCTTTTTTTTGGTTTGTAACGGTGTTTCCTTTTTGTCGAAAAGTATGCGTCGATGGTAATTTCTCAGGGGAATATGATCTCATTCACTATGTCCATCGGCAAACTGCTGAGAGCTGCTCGACGTGAGAAGCGAGTTTACTTTCGGTTGATAGACAGAATACTTTTAGGTCTCCTTTTTTTTTTCTTTTCGTATAAACTCCTCTTTATCGCTTTACTCTCGAAGATCGCGGGTTAACTAAATAGCTTCGTTCGCCAGATTTCAGTAAGATCTTCAAGTACAAATTTGTTCACTTGGTTGGCAATTAAGTGAATTCTGGTATAGGTTTTCGTCTTTTCTTGATTTTATTTACACCTCCTTAGAAAGATAATAAACGGCGCTTATTTCTGTGATGACGATCTTAGATTGCTGGAAGACAACTCCCCACGTGAGAAATTGGTCATTTATGTCTAAATCCTTACTTTCGTCTGAAAATAATAAATACAAGTCTCATGCGATTTTACAGGCTGAAGAAGAACGACCGTTTTTTCTTTCATTAATCACGTATGCCATTCTTAGTATTATGTTTCGAGTTCTAATTTTTTTTTTTCCTTTTTTTCATTGGGTAGGTTTGCTACATGTTGAAGTTGTCTCATGTAACTTACGAAATTGATGACAAATTTATCGAGTTGAACAAACTATACGCGGTTACATGGATCGAACTAGACTTTACATGGAATATGTAGTCTCGCTTAATTAGAGCGACTCTTTTTCTACTATTGACTGGAATGTGTGGTTCGGTAATTCATAGCGCTCCAAGTATTAATCAGATCAGGTTCGCTAATCTCTCGATGAGCCTCTTTATGATAGTTATCTTACCAAACCTAATCTTATTTTATATTAGTTTGTCTATAATCCGATCCATGCGTCAGAATCTGAACAACGCCGATTTCAATTCATTTTTGCAAGAGCTTCGAGAGGTAAATTACGTTTGATTTCGCTTTTACTTGCACATGTGTTATACGTGACTTTGGTAGCAAATAATATAAGATATATTGTTCGTTTCATGCTTTATGGGTGCTTTTTGTGTTTCATGCCGCTTCTTTTGTTCTTTTAGTTGTACTTTTGTGCGATACTTCCTTCTTCAATCTCCGTCTTGATTGTGGAGTCGTGATTTTCCTAACATTTCGAGTGTTTTTTGTAGAACAGTTGTGCGCGCGCCTGTTTTAATGAAAACACCATAGAAAAAACAAGGTCATTCACTTTGCGTCTCTTGAAAGGGTTTAGGTATTATTATGATTATTTCGGTTTAGATAAAATTAACGGGTTTACTTCTTTCTTTCGAGCTTTGCCAAGGGGTTTGTTCATTGTTGTGTAGAATTTTCAACTTTGTTGTTTACTTAATCAATTTATTTTTTCTTTATAATGTCCTTGGTGTATCGGTTGTGAGTGATATTCTTTTCCGTTCCTGAATCGTTAGATTTCATTTGGTTTCATTTTTTTAATTTACATGTTGGGATCACAAGTTTTGGTATTCATTAATAATCTCTCTCGGCGTGGAAAAAGCCTCAAAGGAGAGCCCTCGCTTAGACAATGGCTTATCTGCAGTGAACATCGAGTCTGACGAGCTCGATTATTTGATCAAGCGATTCATCGACGACTAGTGATGGCAGCAGAGCAATCATCCGACAAGTGGGAAAGATCGAAGAGCCAAGCCAAAGAATACAATGAAGAACCCATAAAAAAGGTGAGTAGCTATGAGCTTATATATTTGCAAGAATCTTCGTAAGTAGATACTGATATACAATGTTTGTTTTTAGGAGTTTAATATCTCAACCAAGTAAGAGGGGGCCCATTGAGATTCAATCGTCGCTTAAGTACGCAAGAGAACCTTCAGATGCATCAGTGAAGAATATATATTAGTTTTAATGGTCGTCTAATTACATGTACACTTTCGTAATTTTAAGAAAACCTTCGCAGTCTTTATTTTCTTTTATATTTTTTCTTTTCATTGGAGGTTTACCCGGGAAGATGAGATGATGGTTGTCTTTTTATTGTTAGAGTTGGTTTTGACATTTATATTTTGGAAATGTTTTGATATATTAATTAAATTAATAATATTCTTACCTATGATTGTACTTCTCCCAGCTAAATTGGAAAATTTCTTATAAGTTCCTTCAGACTTGCAGTCGTGCAAATAGCAGCAGTGCAGTCTTACGTTTCTGAAATTGCTGTAAATATTTCAACATTCTTACATATCTTGAGGTACTCTGTCCTGCAGTCATGCAGTCTTACGAGATGTTCTTGCAGTCGTTCAAATGCGTAGTATGGCATATTGCAACTGTTCAACCTCAACAATCACGCGGTCCTCACAGTGTATTACGTTACAGAATATCTCAGAAATATAGTGCATTTAAGATCATGTCACATCTGTGCGACCGAAATCTGTGAAGAATATATATTAGTTTTAATGGTCGTCTAATTCCATGTACACTTTCGTAATTTTAAGAAAACCTTCGCAGTCTTTATCGTTTTTAAAATTTTTTCTTTTTATTTGAGGTTTACCAGGTAGGATGAGATGATGGTTGTCTTTTGTTGTTAGAGTTGGTTTTGACATTTATCTTTTGGAAGTATTTTGATATATTAATTAAATTAATAGTATTATTACCTATGATTGTACTTCTCCCCGCTAAAATTGGAAAATTTCTTATAAGTTCCTTCAGACCTGCAGTCGTACAAATAGCAACAGTGCAGTCTTACATTTATGAAAATGCTGTAAATACTCTAACATTCTTACATATCTTGAGGTTCTTTCGTGCGGTCTTGTAGTCATGCAGTCTTACGAGATGTTATTGCAGTCATTCACATGTGTAGTATGGCACAACTGTTCAACCTCAAAAATTTTGCATTCCTTAAGTCAAGCAGTCATACACGTCATTATTACAAAGTTGCAGTTGCACATTTGCAAATAATATTGCAAATTAGCAGTCGTGCAAGTTCACAGTCTTGCGGTCAGTGCCGGAGCCACTTGACGCCTATGTGGGCTTTGCTACCGATTGTGGATATATACATATGACTTCCACAAATAATGTGATATATATATATATATATATATATGTAATTGGGGATTCAACACTTAAATACCTACATTAATAAAATTTATACAGTTCAGTCCCTAGTCAGATGAATTTTTAAACTAGGTACCTAGTTGAATTTTGTTTTACTGATAGGTACCTAACTGACGGATTTACCCCTACTGAAACTGCTTATTTACATCTTTTACCTGCTTTTCTTATTTCACGTTCGTTCCTCCATTTAAAAAAAAAAACCGCACATAGTCGCACCAAATCGCGCGATTCCTTGGCAGATCGACCCGGGTGTTTTTGGCTTCAGATTCTACGTCGTCACTCCAGTCGTTCGTCGAAGTATTAGCTTCTGAAATCGATTGGTAAGTCTTTCACAGTGTTACCGTAAAGTGCGACGATTTGGTCAAAATTAGGGTTTTTTTGTGCGCGTTTTTGGAATGCGCGTGATTTGTTGGTCGATTACGCTTTTTTTGTGCGTGCATTTCGTCGTGGCTGCTTCATTTGGGATTTTTTTGGAATGGGTCGATTTTTGTTTTTTCGAATGGGGTCATTTTATTGTGGTACTATATTGTAACTGCATTTGGTTCCGTCTGTTTCGGCATTTTAGTACCCCTCGTGTGAATAAAATGGTACTACTTGGCAAAAGTGTTCGAATGGGGTCAATTTTTTTGGTACTACATTATCACTGCATTAGGTCCTCTCTGTTTAGGAAATTTGGTACCCCTTATGCGCGTAAAATGGTAATGCTTGTTGACATTGGTTTTATCGACTGGGGTCAATCTGTTTTGGTACTACATTATCCATGATTTTGGTACCCTCTGTTAGGGTAAATTGGTACCCCTTGTGTGAACAAAATAGTACTGCTTGTTAACAGTGGGTTTTTCGAAAATGGGGTTAATTTTTTTTGGTACGACATTGTCACTGAATTTGGTACCCTATGTTTTGCAAATTGGTACCCCTTTTGTGAATAAAATGGTACTACTTGTTAGTGGTTACCTTGAAATGGGGTCAATCTGTTTTGGTACTACATTATGACTGAATTTGGTACCCTCTGTGTTGGAAAACTGGTACTCCTTGTGTGAATAAAATGGTACTGCTTGTTAGCAGTGGGTTTTCCGAAAATGGTGTCAATTTTTTTGGTACTGCATTATCGATGCATTTGGTACCCTCTGTTTGGCCAAATTGGTACCCCTTGTATGAATAAAATGGTACTGCTTGTTAACAGTTTTGTTTTTTTTGCAGAAATGCCTCCGCGGAAGGGATTTGAGCTGTCTTTCAGGTGCCATCCTACGCTCTTTCGATCTACCATTAGCAATTTGAAGGGTAGGATGACCCCTGATAAAAAAGAAGCTATACGAAGGTCTCCGTTTCATTTTTTTTAGATATGCCTAAGATGTCGCATTTGTTTGCTCGAATCATGGCATTGATAAAGCGTTATAGTGTAGAGGCGAACACTTTTAGGTTGGGGGAGAATACGAATGTGGTATTCTCCCCACAGGAATTTAGTGTTGTAATGGCATTGCATAACGTTGGGCAGCCCGTGGACCTAAATTCGAAGATGAAATCGAAAACCGTTGAACGGCTTTTCGATAAGAAAAATGGCAATGTAACCCGTAAAAAAATCTTAGAGTTGTTGAATGAGTTTGTCGGAAAGCTTGGGAGGGAGAACACGGATGAGTTCCTCAGGTTGTTTGTACTTTTCTTGTTTAACTCTGTATTATTCCCGATGGGGAATTCGAAAAACCCAAAGTTTGTGAATGCGTACGTCGACGATGTCGACATGATGGGGGAGTACGCATGGGGAAGGGCGGTGCACGATTTTTTGGTGGCCGAGATAAAGCAAATGGCTGCGAATTCGATGCGGAGCGACTCGTCCAGCCTAATGATGAATGGGTGCACTATTGGGCTGATGGTAATACTCCATTACGTTGTGAGTTTTCCTTTTTGATTATGCGTTTATTGATGAATATAATGCTTTGGCGTCTTTCAGATTTGGGTGTATGAGCACGTGCCCTCGTTGGGGCAGAAGCGGGAGATGTACATGTTTCCCAGAATGTTCAATTGGGAAGAGAGTAGAGTTCCGAATGACGTAGCCGCTGCGGAGGCTGAATTGGCTGCAATTGCATCTGTCGTCCCAATATACCCAACAAAGAAGGAATTGAAGTTCGTGCATCCGATAAATTTGCTGCCGGAGGTATAAAATTCTCTACTTTTTTAGGTATTATTTGCTTTGTTTGTAACTGTTTAATGAATTATGTGTGGTTAAGGTTGATGTGGGAGTTGGCGGATCTCAATTAGAGTGGAATGCTCCTGTGGAGAGGTTGGAAGCCGAGTTGAGATTGAAGGACGAGGTTATAAGAGATCTACAGTCAAGTGGTGGGACGTCAAAGGTTGATACGTCCAACGAGGAGGCGAGGGTCATGGAAGAGGCTGAGGATATGCCCGAGCAGACGGTTCATAGCGACGGTGAGAAGGCCGGGGAGGACATGGTTGAGGATAGGGATGTGAATATGGGTCACAATGACCGTGAGGATATGCCCAAGGAGATGGCTCATAGCGACGGGGAGAAGGCCGAGGAGGACAAGGTTGAGGATAGGGATGGGGATCAAGCGGAGGATGAGGTTAGTGAAGAAGTAGCACAAGAGGATGATGAGGAGGATAAGGGTGCGGAGGATCAGGCCGAGGAGGATAAGGCCGCGGAGTCTCAGGCTGAGGAGGTTAAGGCCTCGTCGATTGCTCGAACGGTGCGAGGCCGAAACGATCGTAAAAGACGGCAAAATTCAGCTTTTCTCACACCAGATTCAAGTCCTCAGCGGCCACAGAAGAAGGGTAAGGCAAAAAACAAAGCTGTTGTGGTTGATGTCGAGGCCGCCGAGTCTGAGCGAGAGCCTTCTGTTGCATACTGCTCCAAGTACGCGGACAGACTGGATTATGCTGCCCGGCTCGAGATCCATGCGGAGCAGCGTCAGTGCATCGACGCGTACCTTAAAGCGAAGAAGCTTAGGTACCTTTTCTTCGATGTTTCGATGGTTTTCATTTGATTACTTTTTAAATGTGCGATTAATACTTATGCAGCGACGTCGTTTGGCAAAGCGACATTGCCGCGGTCGATGCACAAGGATTCTATATGCTGCTCTTCCGAGATTTGCTTAAGTCAAATGTTATCGACGCTTTCGTGGACTGTTTGACACGGCGGTCCGCGGGGATCTCCGGGATACCAAGCGTCTTTGTATTCCCAAGTTTCGTGCAGGTCGACTACTGGACAAAGATACAGAAGGCGTCGAGAAAGAGGAAGGTGGAAGCTAATCAGCTAGAGAAGTTCGTCGAGGAGATGGCGGGGAGTAGTCGGGCATGGCTAGAGCGGCTTGATGGCCATGCGTTGACTGAATTGTCATACGTGTTGACGCCTGTGAATACAGGTAACCACTGGGGAGTGCTCGTCTACAAGGTGAGTGAGAGAAAGTTCTACGTGCGGGATCCGATGGCCTCGCATAAGATGACCTGGGCCGCTAGAGCCTTCGTAAGTTTTAACATTGGGCATATTTCGTCGATTATGTTCGGGTATGCGTTAATGTCGTTTTTAATTTGTGCAGGCTGATTTCCTGACGAAGTATTGGTCTGCGAAGTACGATTATCAATGTAGGAAGACCGTGGATCCGGAGTACAACATGCCCCAATTTGGCAAGTGGACTGCGGTGTGCACGCATGTTTGACCATAGAGGAGTACGTTGTCGACACCGAAGAGTTCGAGAAGTATGGCAAGGAAGTCAGCATGGATGTCTATCGTGCTACTATGGCTGCTCGCATTTTACGTGACGAGCGTAGTTGTATGTTAGATCTTTTTCAGTAATTATCTGGGATATGCTGTCAGACTCTTTGGAGACTCTTGTTTAGTTTGGTTAACTTAGTTTGAGTTGGGAATGGGACTGTCTGGAGACCTTTTGTTGCCAAGTGTGTGCTATGTTGTGTTGTTCTATGACTGTCCGTAATTTATGCAGGTTATCATATGTTATTGTATGACCGTATCTTATCCTTTACGTATAGAGTATCAGAATATCCAGGTTAACCGTACCATTAATACTATACATACCGTACCTTATATACAGCACATGAACTACCTTGTCTGTTATACACTAAGGTACCTTGTGTTTTACAGAAGGTACCTTTTCATTTACATATATAGTACCATAACCTGCATGTTGACGGTATCCAGAATTATACATATACGGTACCCATATATGAAAGTATACGGTATCATTTGTTATACGATCAAAAAATGAATACATTCCTAATCGAATCGCGTTGTCCTGCGTTATTTTCACAATGCCGAACAATAACGAAACGAGAAAAAAAAGGAAAGCCTAATGCACCGAGTTCACAGATCTAGCACTCACCAAGTTATTCAAAACATGTTGTAGATGTTCTTGCTTTTATCCTTATACTACAATGAATCTTGGTATTTTAAGATTTAATTCATCCGTGCGGGGTTTAATGCACCGAATTTGATCTGAAACGTATTGCATTCTATATATTATTGTTCTACGGTGGTCCGAGATGAAAAAGTACTTCGATCGACATCGAAAAATACTAACCCTAGTACGACGTATCATATATATATAGGACGCCGTACCTTAAATATCTTTGTAGGGGTACCTATCCTTTGGTTTAAAGAGTACCAAATCAGCCACGGACGACGTACCCAAAATTACTGATGACATGAAACATTTTAGGAAAGCCACTGACATGTTAGACGAGCTGACTTTTATTATTTTATACCTCGTATGTCAGAGTCTGACCAACTCATGACTGAAAATGTCAGAAATCTCTCAAATCATCACTGAAAAATGTCAGAAAAATGTGCAATCATTACTGAAAAATTCAGAAAAATGTGCAATCATTAGTGAAAAAGTCAGAAAATGTCTAATCCTTGTCTTCCACATGAACACTTGCTGAAATACGTCGTTTGTGACGGAATATAGTGAAGGATTAAATACCATTTGTTACTTTAATTTTAGGGTACTAAAATTGCATGTACTAGTGTACCAAAATGGCATGTCTTAGAGTACCAAAATTGCATGTCTTAGAGTACCATAATTGAATGTCGTAGGGTACCAAACTGGCATTCATCACAGTTCCAAATTAAGATGTTTGGGTGCCAAATGTGCATACAGTAGCAAAATGGTTTCTTTTAGGGTACCAAACTTGCATTAATAACAGTACCAAAGTAGTTGTATATAACCGTACCAAGTGAATCAGTAGCAAAATGGTTTCTTTTAGGGTACCAAAATTGCATGTCTTAGAGTACCAAAATATCTTATCTTATCGTACCAAAACGACGTTCATAACAGTACCAAAAAGTAGTATATAACCGTACCAAACGTGCATGCCGTAGGGTACCAAACTGGCATGTCGTAGGGTATCAAACTGGCATGTCGTAGGGTACCATGGTGGCATTCATCACAGTACCAAATTAACATATATTACTTCACCAAATGTGCATACAGTAGCAAAGCGACGTCTTCTAAAGGAACCAAAATGATGAAGACTTAGGGTACCAACATTGCATGTCTTAGAGTACCAAAATTGCATGTCTTATCGTACCAAAATGACGTTCATAACAGTACCAAAAAGTAGTATATAACCGTACCCAACTGGCGTGTCGTAGGGTACCAAACTGGCATGTCGTAGGGTACCAAACTGGCATGTCGTAGGGTACCAAACTGGCATTCATCACAGTACCAAATGTGCGTACAGTAACAAAGAGTAATATATAGTCGTACCAAACTTGCATGTCATAGGGTACCAAACTGGCCTTAATTACAGTACCAGATTTACACATAATACTGTACCAAACGTGCATCAATTACAATACCAAACTGGCAGTCTTTACAGTACCAAATTTGGACAAAAACTTCTACTTACTGGCATCATTTAGACAAAAAGAATGAGCCAAGACCATACAAAACAACACCGAAAAAGGTCATGGGACAAAAGCAATGACAAAATACATGGAAAATACGGACGCTACGTCGTTACGGCTTCTGTACATGTACGGCGATTATGTCCGTATTTCCCACATATTTTGCACTTGTTGGATCTTCTATCTACCTGAGATGGAATCCTCCGTGTCTTTCGGCGACCGGGGAGAACGTGGATGTCCGGGTCGCGAATGAAATTCCCATCATCGGTTTGAGCATTCATCTCGTGAGTCGGAATAGGGTTGATGATCGACATATATGCATCTCTATACTTCTGGCATCGGAAGTACGGATCACAATAATCGTAAAAAGAATGTCTCATAGTCGCAATGCACGCTGCTGCATGCTTACAAGGGATTCTATAGACTTCCCATTCTCTGCATGAGCAGGTCCGCTGTTGGATGTCCACCGCAAATGAGCCATCTTCACCGACCACCTCAAATGCCACGTTCGAAGATTTACTCACTTTCAACGTGCGACCAGCAGAGATATTCTGAACAAGTTTCTTTTTTGTTTTGGACATAACTCGCTAACAAGGGTCATTCCTCTCTCGCGTCGTTCGTGCATCATCGTCATGATTTTCACGCGAATGGTATCAACCATTCCCTTTATAAGCAACGACCGTGCTTCTCTTACCCAAGAATTCCAACACTCTGCTTGATTGTTGTTAATAACTCCCCACCTATTCCCGTCGAATAACGCATTTGCCCAACATGTTGGATCTGATCGCTCAATAAAAGTCTGCGCAATTGGCATAGACTCGATGATGCTGGCGATGTGATTATGAAACTGAACCGAAGTAGTTGCATAAGCCGCTTTTTTGAACACGGATGACCAATGTTTCTTGTTGTGCTTCGGGTAATGTTTCATCACCTGTAAAAATTAAGAACAAATTACTTGCATCGTATTCACTAACGTAGTGAGCACATTACTAAAAAGTACATCTTTCTTGAAGTTGTCGACCAAATGGCGCAAGCAATATGAATGACGACTTCCTGGAAATGATATAGAAACAGCTTTAATAATACTCGGATGCCGATCTGAGAAGAACGTCAGCTCCCTCAATGTCGACGGGTAATGATGAAACATGGTCCTCAACTTAGCAAAGAACCACTCCCAGTTTTCATCATTTTCGACGCTTACAACGCCAAAGGCAACCGTGAACAAATCTTCGTTTGCATCCTTTGCGACGGCCGTAACGAGCACTCCTTTAAACTTGGTCTTAATGTGAGTACCATCAACAAATATGAGCGGCCGACATCCACGAACAAAGCCTACGAGACACGCGTGGAAGCAGATAAAGAGCCGACGAAACTTGTTGTCGTGAGGGTATACTTCGTACTCAGCCACGCTACCCGGATTGGTTTCTCTAACGGCATTACAATACCACCTCAACTGATCAAACGTACCATTATCCAACCCATATATGTTACGAATAGCACTTTCTTTGCCTCTATACGCCTTATGGTACCCCACTTCAACTCCATAGTCCCTTAGGATGTCTTTAACCATGGCACCGGGACGATACGATGGCTCGTCTCGGACCCTCTCTTTCACTATGTTCCCTACCCACGGCGCGTCCGCTCGCGGATGATCACGACTCCTTAGAGTATCTTCACCACAACTGTGTTTTAGATTGGATCTCCGAATCGCAAATGAATTGTCACATTTATAACGCGAAGCATATATCCGCCACTTGCACGTCTCATCCTTGCAAACGACAATGATTTTCTTACGCTCGTTCTTTGCATATACAAAGTTTCTTCGAATCGCAATGGAGTAGTTCTTCAAATTCCGTCTAAATTCATCTGCATCCCTAAAGATTTGTCCATCTCCCCGAATGCAATGACTCCATGCATCTACTGTGTTTCTTTCAAAATCAAACTCCACGGATTCTCCGTTGTCTTCCGTACTACAAGTAATTTTATCAATCATCAATATGAAAACCCAAAATTTAAAGTTTAACAACTTAAAATAAAAACAAACCTGTTCGTCGGGTCACTTGTACCACATTCATCGGCACGTTCCACTTTCATCGGTATCATTGAAAATTTGTATCGCATAAACAACTGATACATATTGAAAACATCCGTATTTTCTTTCAATGTCGAGTACAAACTTTGGAACGGAACTTGATACTTTATTGAGTCATGCCGGGAATCGATATCCGACCACCTTCTTTGGAGGGATACGTATATATCGATAAGCGTCGTTGCTTCATTGATTAATAGTAACGAAGACTCCCTTTTATACTCACACATTGCAAATAACGTCCTGCCATCAAACGAATTTGCAGACGCCATATTTTCAGATAATATGGCAACCTGTTAAAATGGTACGATGTATAGTTTAGATTGGTACTGCATAACTGGACATTTTGGTAACGTATAGACATGCTACTTGGTACGTAATAAATACACAAAGACTACATAACAAATGTCCAATCGGACTGTGTCGCAATGTATTTAGGTACGGTAACACAACATACAATGGTACGTTATATTCATAGGAAATGGTACGTCGTAACAGTTACATAAAAGAAAATCAAAATCTCGACGGATTAGCCTCAATAACTATCAAATCCTAACATTTCACTCTTATATGGAGCTCTTGGATCGCATTGAGCTCCCGGATTTGGGATAAACCTTGAACAAATGCCCAAAATCGATTAACCTAACCCAAACCAAAAGAAAAACTTACCTGACAAAATCAGCCCCAAAAATCGAGAACCCAACGTTCAATAGGGTCTTCGATCCTTGTCCGGCACCGGCACGAGCAGACGGAGTTGGTCGGCAAGAAGAAATCGTCGACGGCGAGCTGAAGGTCGGATTTTGCAGAGAAAAAAAAAGCTGAAATGAAATTCTAAATCATTTAATAAGGGTATTTTCGTAATCTTAGGTTATTAGGTACCTAAGTGTAAAAATTTTATTGAACTGGGTATCTAGCTATAAAATTGTTCTGACAAGGTACCTAAGTGGCAGATTTTTTTCCTATTGGGTATTTAAGTGTAGATTTCCGTATGTAATTATGTGTTATATATATTTTATATATATATATTATATATATATATATATATATAAATCTCCATACTATTTGTGTTCATTTTTTAAAAGGTTATATAGACATCTTTAACGTATTGTTCGATGTTAGTGGTGAACCTTCAGTTGATAGGGATGAGATTTTTTGAAAAGGCATTTCAAAAAACAAAGCTTACGATACCATATATTCTTCGAGATTTTGGCATGACTGACTCGATAATTAACTTCACCATTTATAGAGACCATGAGTTCCCCCATCAGGCGAGAAGGTATTACAAAATCCTTAACGTATTTATTTTTTACAGTTATTGTTTCGTAAAATAATTTTTCATTTCTTTTATCTGTACAAACCAGCAGCGAATGTGGTGTATACATGCGGCTCTTTCTTTGATGTTTGCATATGGTGTGCATGATGTATCACCCGAGAAGATTTAGTAGTTCAAGAAATTCCACACCATATCAAGGTATGAGTTACATGGTGTATGACAGTGGAGACTTAGTTAAGGGAATAATTCTGATATTTGCATAGTTACAGATATGCAGACACCGGAACCGCCTCAGATTGTTGGCGTATGTCGTCTTGCATCGAACTATATGGCTAAAAATGGCATGGTATCTAAATAGTTGTTTTTATTTTGTTTTTACCTTACAGGCTTGCGATATTCTTGTCCCCGTGCACCATCTCCCAGCCATTGAAATAGGTGTTAATACACCGACGGATAATGTTGTTGTGGATGTTGAGTTGAATGGCGTTGACGCGAGTCCACGGGATCGAAGTACATATATTCTTGCTTGTGGTGATGGCCTTATTAAAAAACCTGATTCTGGGGACGGAATTACACTGCTGCGAAAGTATTCATCGAACCCGCAGTCTGGAAAGAGGCAAACCAGTGACGGGAATAGTGATTTTTTAGGTATGCACGGAAGAAAAATTAAAAAAGAGAAATTGTAAGGATGGATGTGCTTTAGTCGTGGTTGGTATGTGTATGGTTCATCTTGTGGTGGTGTATGATTCTCCTTTTCTTTCTTTGGTTTTGAGAGCGAATTTTATGCATGTGTGTGTATGTGTGTGTTTGTGTGTTTTGGTTATCTCTACATGTTGAATTAATTATGCACTTATCCGTTGGTTTGTAAATTGCGTGATATTTGGTTGGCAAAAGGAGTATTAATAAGCCCCAGTATCGAGTAAAGCCACGGATGAAGAGAATGAAGGCTGCCACCCATGTCATACTCGAACGATGCAAAGGCGTAATTTGCAGATTTCGACCCAACATGACTCGAAACAAACCGCCCTCGCATGTCTGGGTCATTGTGTTATCGTTGCTTGGTGGGAGTGTAGAAAAGACATCAGATCACAGCGGTATCGTATTTCACTTCGTGGGAGATGTATAGGTGAGTGTTTTTTTATGTGATTTAGCTGTCAATTGCAATTGATAGTTGTTAATTTTCATCCAAGAATTGGCGAAAGAAGGGTTTTGGAGGAAAATGCGATCCTTTAAATATGAATTACTCGCCCGATGGTGTTTAAAGCTAAGGAGGAAGAGGCCCCCCCACTTCGTATTGCTGCGGAAATCATTCATCTTTTTGAGCAGTAACCCACTGATTGATGAATCCGACGATTTGGCCAGTTTTTCTTACTCTTTTCTTTCTTTGGGTTCCCTGGATGCTTTTTATTTACTGAATTATTATGCGATTGGCGATCATTTTAGAAGGGTGATAGTGTATGTTTCGGGTGATTGTCGAGGGAAGGCGAATTCTAGGACGACTACCTCTATGGTCAGTTTCTTAGCTTGATTTTCTGTATGCTTCAGTTTTTTCTTGATTATGTCTGATCATTGAATTTGTGTTTCACCTCTTGGGAACTATCGCTGTGCTTATATGTTTTGTTTCGCTCAATGCTCAATCGGCCATGCATACGCCGTCGCCGGGAAAATCCCCTGCCGGAACTCGCCGTTCGGGTTTTGCAACAGTCCATGTTCTTTGTATGTGCATGACAGTCATACAAGTTTAATCCATCAGACATAACAATGAAATACGAATCAAACAGCAAAACATGTTTTCCAAATACACAGAAGGACAATAAACTATAAAGAAAAAAATCCCAAGAATGCCTATGTTATGTTTTTCTTTATTTTTCGGACGGAACTATGTCTTTATGTTTATGAATGACAGTTTCCCATGTTCCATGGAATTTTGCGGACAATTACATTTTAGCAACACGTTTTCTAACATTCAGTTCATCGTGAGGAACCATCCACCTATTGATATGCATACAATAGTGTATGCATACTACTTTATATGCGTGATATAAACGGCGAAGATTTGTCGACTATCAACACTCCTACAATTTCATTATCAATCTTACATGAACACTCCTACAGGTTTAAAAGGCATACATCAGTCCTACAACTTTAAAAAGACATACATGCTTAAATATGCAGAATCTGACAAAATTGATATGCAATAATTTATAAGCGAACTCTCAACCTAACAAGTCTTACAATATTTGTAAAGACAAAGTACCAATTAGATTATAAATTTTTCTTTAATGTAACAGTAGAAAAAACAGTGCATATCTTCATGGGACAAGTGTATGAATGAAAAAGGAAAAATTTGTAGTCAGTCGATCAATTCAATCAAACAGATGAGCAGTGAAAGGTTGAGCATTGTTGCTCCACTAATCTGATGCATTAAAAGAATTTGAAGTCAGTTCGTCAATTCAAACATAAACAGCCTTTTAACACTAACATTAACAAATGAAGTACCTAAATTAGAGATACACCTTTCGTAAGATAGAAACTCCAGAGTAAAACAGAAACATTGAAAGAACTGTACGCCTATCGATAGGTCGTGCAATTTCTTTCTTAGTGAAAAAGTTTAGTCTTTGCGTAGACGGCACTATTTTGCGACAAACTTAATATACACATGATATGAACGGCATACATTTGTCGAATATCTATGGCCGAACAATTATTTACCCGTCTTACATTCTAAGCATTTTAACATTTTTAACAGTCAAAATAAATTTCCTAAATCTGTACAAGCACATCGCATCCATATAGTCCATTCAGCTGTAGAATAAGACACATAGATCATATAACAACATTAACATATTTCTGCATTGATGTCTTATCTGTTTACACACATTTGTGCCATACAACAATTGTTTACACAGACAGTGTACGACTCCGACACAGAAATTCTTTGCATATGGGCGAAGAATTATGTATTATTTTCTTATGTGGTGGCAATATTGGAAGAAATTTTTTTAAAGTTGTCCATAAAATAACAAAATATCGAAACAAATATGACATATTTATATTATTGATTAATTGCAACTGTCATACACCATGTTCCATGGAATTTTGCGGACAATTACATTTTAGCAAGACGTTTCTTTTCACAATTAAAAATGACGCACAAGTGTGTAAGGACATCTTAGTGTATGAACGCACAAGCCAACTGTACGAATGACTGATTGTGCGAATAACTAAACTTGCTAAAGTTCTATTACAACCACGCCTAAAATAACATCCACAAATAGGTAAAAAAAAAAATCATCCTTGACATTTAATTGTCAACATACTGCATAAAAATTGTAATCACCACATGTTTACCAATAATAAGATTAAACAACATCAATCATGCAGCGTCACGTGCATCGCACGAGCAATACCTAGTCTAAATACTACTTAGATTATATCTTGTAAAGTGAACTAGCGCTTGGACAACTCATGTGATTAAAATCCAGAGATAAATCTATAAAAGTTAAAGCAGCATCTGTTTACGTCTCACTCAGCAATTAGGCAGATGGAAAGGAGAGATATCAAAGGATTCACACACAGTAATTATATCATATGTTAGAACTAGCAACGACAAAAAAGGGAGATTTATACAACACTAGAATGCGAAGGCTCTTGATCAGGTTTTTGTTATATAAGTTTTACAACACATAGCACAAGAAACTAAAAAGACGAGGCTTCGACGTTAGCTTTGTTTCCAGCAAGGATGAGAGAGATCTCCAAACCTCGACTGAAGGCTTGGTTAAACAGAAGGCGAGATTGGAACGTAGAGACAAATGGGAACCAAGACAGCATTGCGATGGGAGCGAATATGATTATGCCCATCCCAGCATCGTACATTCGAGCAAACTCCTTCACCGACTCCCAAAGTCCTAAATACTTTATGATACTCTTCCACGTAATTGCCAACTGCACGCACACGGCACGATACAATAAACCTCAAAAATAGACTCAGAAACCGAATATTAAGAAGAGATGCAACTGTACTGATATTTAGAATTAGCATATGTTCTGTGATATTTATGTTACTCACAGAGAGAACTAGCCAGCCAGTTGGGATGAATGCAAGGATGCTGGCAAACAAGTCTGGGATGGATAGCTCAGTAAAAGCCACGACCAAGCAAACGGCTACTATCAGGCTAATGGCCATTACTCCTTGCATGAATCGAAGCATCAGTTGGAAATTGGTCGTCTTTTTCGGCTTAAACGTGAATACCTGAAGGAAATAACAAGACCAAATGATTACCGTGACTGTTGTAACTACCCTTGATAAAATCATCGAGTCGAAGCGAAACAGATACCTTAAATATTATGCCTATTCCAGCCAGAACAACCCAAGAGAAGCCATAAATCTAGCGGACAAGAAGTATAGCACATTTTAGCAAATACGAAAATTAATAGGTGAAAAAAAATACACAGTGCCAACCCAATTGGGCTGATAAAAGGTAGTCAATAATTGAGTCGGGGCATAAAAGGTCGTTAATAGGTCCTATGCCAAAGTATAACTACAGATAATGACTTTAAATTCAGTAGGCGTTATGACTAGAATTGGAGAGTGACTATACCGCAAATGAGGTATTCTTCCCAGTCAGATGCAGTTTGTATACAATTCCATACTGAAACACTAGAAATCTCAAGCTTAAGATTGTTTCGAGTATCCGGCCTCTCAAAGTCTGGATATGCATCTGCAGATACGAAATACAACTTGTCGTGAGCCCAGTTCTGAAAGAAACTAAAACAGAATTGTACATTCAACAGATCAAAACAGCTAGCAGAGCGCCCAATGTAACTTTCAAATATCATTAATAACAAACTTCATGCGTTAGGAATTTCAATGCGGTACTCATCACTGAATGGGGTTTGACTGGTGTGGGTTGGAATGGAAGTTCGTTTTGGGGGAAATGGGTCTTAATCTATTACGAGCTCAAAATTCGCAAAAAAAAATTGCATCAGAATATTCGGAATAGAAAACAGAGCATTGTCATTTAATAATCAACTCCTTTTTATATTTTCAAATGTGGTGGTTCATGTACTATACCTGTTCTTCGTCCCACCATGACTCCCAGCTGAAATCCCCTTTCACACCAACCCCACCTTTGTACATAAGCCAACCGATCCAATCATCAAAATCCTCAACCGTTCTGGTTGCAGATTACATATTCCACAGATGAAAAGGATGAGCAGTTCCGCGACAACATAGATGGTGCAGATTCAATTAAAAGAAAGGAAAACTAAAATAAATAAATAAATGAAGCAGAAAACTGAAACTATGTCTCCAGGGAGGAAGACTCACTTTTGCCACTCAAACCCAGAGGGGTTGAAGATGTAAGGTGCAAAAAGCCAAGAAATGACTAGAAACCAGCTGCTTAAGGTCAAAAGTAGAAAGGAAACAGAACCTCCTTGTGTGTAACCATATGCGATATAAACTATCAGAAGCAACGCTACTTCCATCCTGAAACAAATAATATTGATGGTTGCATTTCATGAACCTCATAAAAAATATTACACAGAACACCCAGTAAATCCAAAGTCATTGCTACTTACGCCTTAACAAAGTGACTTCTTGAGTACAGACGATAGTTTTCTGCAAACTTTATGTGACGAACAACAAAACCTCTCCCAGTTGCACGGTACTGAAAAGGCATGTCAAACACTGGATAAAGGTGCCATTCTAAATACATATTAAGCCAATCATTGGATAGCCAGACACTCGGATACCTTGGCACCTCCATGAAGAACAGTGCGACCAAAATAATGAGTTTTAGTCCCCAGAGAAAATGTAAAAAAGACCGAGCAAAGCTGAAGCTGCATAGTGATGAAGCTGAAAATGGCCTGCAAACAACATCTCAGAAGATTGAGCGACTTATAATTGAGGTCACGTAAATTATGTCATACGAATTCGAAAACGCAAATACCTGAAGCAAACCCAGTTCAAGTATAAACCCCATGATCATGGGAACTGCAGTGAAAATACCAATCTGGACAAGGAACTGGGCATTTAAAACAGCATTTATTGCAGTATTTCCCAAAAACCTTGCTTGTCTTGAAATTCCTTCGTCAAGACCAGAAAATGCCTGATTAATCCAAGTCAGAAATTGCAGAAAATTTAGTCTAGTGATGGAAACAGTTTTATCAATCAGTAAGATCAAGGATAAAGCTGGAGACTATTTTGGCACCTCCACAATTTTAACGCATGATAAAAGTAGATTGTCGACTGACAATAACTTACCAAATATACTCTTCCGTACAGAAAAATATACACCGTGAGAACAGTCATCTACCATGAAGGTGGACATAAATTAGTAAGATAAATCTTCCGATGTTTACACCAAAAAATGGTAGCAAATGAAAGACTGGGATAAATTAACTTATATACCATTGTGCAAACATAATAGCCAACAGTGGTAAAGAAGAAGGACATCATTCTGAAGAAATCAAAAAGCTGTCCAAGTCTGTATACATCCCTACTCAAAACCTGCTCCCCATTACCACCGGAAACTTTGCCTTCAAACAACGCAATCTGGTTCAACCCTACATCTCTCCCCTTTCCAACCTAATAAACAGAAAAGCTATGAGTCCGAAACATTATCTTCCACATGACGGATTCAAGTCAAGTCACTCAGACCTGAATATACTCATGGTGTGTTACATTTCCCTGCCGAAGAGTAGAATTGAACCCTGCAATAAGAAGAATGTGTCGCATTATTACCCTAATTGGCTACGACATTCATGACATTACATAGATTATTCCGTGCACTTCGGACTACATGACTTCATAATCGGTATTTTAATTGGCGCAAGTACATTTGTTTAATTTTCAACACGGATATCAACTATGAATGTTTACAAGGCATCTGATGAAACCAACAAGAAAAATACTTGTAAGGTAAATAATATTAAAGGAACAAGAAATACACAAAGAATGGGAAAGATATGCAGACTAAGTGATTAACTTAATGAAAACCTGGTAATTCTACATAAGGCCTCAAAAGTTCAAGGGCTTGCCTTACATTTTATATAAAAAAATATTCTTTCACAAATTTCTGCTCGAGTTCAGTGTCAAAAAAATGAACAAGGCATCTTGATCTAATAACTGGAATAGTTCGCAGAGATCAATAAAACTGCAACACTGCTGAAACCTACCTGCAAATATGTCTTCACTAATGTTAATCACCCGTGATGCTTTGCTAATGCCACCTCGAGTAACATGAAATACTCGGTCAAAAACATCTGGATGCCCATAGTGCATCCGGACTCTGAGGAAATTTTGGCAATTAGAGACAGCATTCACAAACAAGGGTCAAGGGGTACCAAATTTCATATTGGCAACTAAAGACGTCATTTTTTTGGACCCAATACTAACAATGGAATACATGATAGGAAGAAAATATATGAATAGAACAAAACAAACCGAGAAAAGCAGCTGAGCAACAAACTTCTGAAATAATTATAAATATAACGACATCAACAAGAAGGGCTGAAAGTCTGAAATACGTACTTAAGAGGTTTAGCCAGAACACGTTGAGCCAATGTCACAAAACTGGTCTCTTGGTTGGACATAAACATCGCTAAGGATGACACACTGCATGGGTTTAACGTACAATCAACAGATACAAAATAATACAGATTTCCCAGCAGAACCAGTGGCCGGCAATTGGAGCATAGAAAATTGGAAAAGAGTGTAAGAATGGGTAACCTTCCAGTGAACACATGTTCCCTCACACCAAGGATTGTAGGAGGTCGTAATCCGTGGTTTCTGTGAAATTCTTCAAGAAGATTTCTCATCTTCATCGCCTCCTCAAGGTAATTGTCCTTTATAACATATATAACATTATTTTTATAGGAGGTTGTACACTGGTTTCTGACCTAAATCAATCACTAACATATTACCTGATTCATGTCAATTGTTTGAACAGCTTCACCTCGAGTGAAAATAATGGCATGGTTCTGATTTTCAGGTTTCCCTTCACCCAGCTTAGGATCTCCAGGAAGTTTAATGGAAAATATTTCCTACAAAGACGAGAGCAAGAAGAAATACAACATTGCACGTGCAGGATATTGCAATGATATATGAGGAATAAAAGGCATGCCACAAGCTATAATAGATAGTAACAACATGAGATTTCGAACAATTAATTTCAGATTGAAAAGTAATAAAAACTAGCTTCATAAAGGCGCACATTCTTGAAAATACAAGCAATGGTAAGCAAGAGAGAAGAAACCCAGATCACATAAAACGAACATGAAACAAAGATACAGATCACACTAAACACAAAAATATAAAATCAATAAACAACCAATATCATTCCGCGCTATAGAAGTAAACAAAAAATTTGAAGCAAATTTTGATAACCAACAGATCTGCTGGCGCTTACAGGCCAATAAAAATCACAGACCTTTTGTACAATGAATAATCAAACAATATAATATTATGAATACAACAAGCAGATTGTATTGCAGTCAAGACACTTGTTGAGTGACAGATATCACAATGACTCATTCACTCACCAACAATCAAAGGAGGTAAATGACAAAAAATCAAGCAACCATCAAGAGACTCCTGAAAATCTTTACCTGATCCTTCCCATGTGCGTCAGCTTTGACAAGCTTTGAATAAAACTGCTTCGAAATACTCCCATCAGTTGTCCCAGATTCTTCCACGTGTATGAAGGCGACACGAAGAGCCTCATTCCTATGTAAGAAATAGAAAAGTCCTCAATATGGGCAATTTGACTCCATTTGTGAAGGAGTAGAACAGACTCAGACGAAAGAGTAGAACTCATCTAAACCTACAACGTGTTAAAATAAGCTGTTCTCCTACTGATGAAGTAAACGATATACAAAAGAATCAAACTGACAAACTAAAACGTCTATACAAAGAAGAGCCGGTGCATGCAATAGATTCCGTAAAGTCAAGTCAGACCCACACCTTTGTAGTAACAGAGCAATATCAGTCGCCTCAGGTTTTTTTTGCTGCTTTTGTTGCCCATAGATTTGACAGGAAACTACGTAAGTGAATTTCAAATCAGCCTGAGCACGTGCTTCCCGAGACAACTCAAAACCTTGGCTTGAAAGACTGGCCTGAGAAGTATCCTCTGCATAGTAAAAGTTACTTAACTGAGAGTTCTATTATTTTATAAGCTAAAACTATTCTGGTCGCGTACGAAAAGTAACCTCCTAGAGATCGCCTCTCTAAGAAACTCTGTAGCATCATCGCTCTTCTGTAGTACATCATTCCACGGACTGCAAGAAACCCAATATGTCAAACAGTTACACACTTATTAAAAGACTAGACATTATCGTTCATCATTGAAGTCGACATGATGGATTTGACATATCGAAGAAGACATAGCAAGGGAAAATACATATTATAAGTCAAAGCAAGATGAATGGCGACCTGTCCTGGCTAATGTTTGTCCCCTGTAAGATGCCCAAAATCGCAGTTCTAATGCACTAACAGAACTTTCTTGAAGTTCAGCATCACCACTATCAACCCGGCCGATACGTTCCAAAAAATTCTCCCATTCGTCTAGAGTGGATGGCAATAACCAGATTTCAAATTAGAAACAACACGGATATGAAATTAGAAACAACACGGATTTAAAATTAGAGACAAAACGGATTTAAATCTAACATGATCTTCTACCTCATATTCTAACATGATATGGTGAATACTGCAACGGAGAAATTTAACCACCACCATTCACTCATATAATGAAAAATATCAAAAAGAGAACATACTTTCCAGCTATATCAAACAAATCAATACCTGGAAAAATTTTCTGGAGATAAAAAAGGATTGATATTCCATCTTCATTCTCAACCCGCAACTCCGAGTTGCTATAGAGCACAGTTTCACTATAGTATGGCGTGAACACACTAAACCAAAACAGAGTAGGAAATGAAGTTAGAGAGACGTCAATAGAAACACTAATGTAACTAACTCTACACAAAACTCAACAGAAATAACATTTCCAATACCAATTAACAATAAGAACAAACAACATACCAAAATGGCATCATTTCACTGACTGGTTTTGCAGGCGGCATGTTCATGAACAAAGAATTCGTAAAGAACTCCAATCTTCTTCTTGCTTCGAGATTTTTGGGTATGTTTGCAGCAGAATCTTTCACAGTAAGAAGCAGGTGCAGCCTTTTCACTTGCTCCTTCTGTTAAGCAGAGTAACCATCAAAAGGCATCCTTGAAAAGAAAAAGTACAACAAGTAACTGAGGAAGTAAGCTCACAATATCAGGATCCTTTGGCCATTCTATCCTTGAAAAAAGGCGCCCTTCATTTCTGGCGCGCAACAATATGTTCCAAGTATCAAGTTGTTCCCTACAGAGGAAGAAAATATTAGTAATGAAGTTTCAAAACATGCAGATTTTCTAAACTCCACAATTCCTGTGTTTACCTCAAATCATGAGAGAGCAACTCATGCGTAACAACATCATAAAAATCATACAGTGCTTTTGCTGCTCCTTTTGCAAGTTCAGGAGTAGCATCACGAATCTGAAAAGAAGATCAACATATTTAGGGGAAAAAATATGGATCTGGTGTAGGAATTTGAAAAACATTACGGAACTGCACTAGGAATTATTTTCATGTGGCACGGTTTTCAAGGAAAAATTTTCCAATTGCTTAATCACTTATCAAACTTATAACTTACGATATGTATGAAATATATAAACTAATTTGCTAGGCCCTCTGAATGAATTTTTAGGAAAGAATATAATATAATTTTTTTATTTGTAATAGTGATAACCCAGAGCGGAAGGGTTGTCAACGGGGCGGGTTCGGGGCGGGGATCCAATCCCCGTCCCCGCCACGCGAGGCAAACGGGGACGAAAATCGTCCCCGTCCCCAGTCACTATTTTAGAAAAAAAATCAATTTATATTATTATAATATTATTAAACTATATTTTAATATTATTTATATTGTTTAAAATATATTTTAATATTATTTATATTATTTAAGCTATATTTTAATCATATTTATATTATTTTAATATTTCAAAGTATATTTTAATATTGTTTATCTTATAATATGAATTATTGAATATAATATATATTATTTTTATTATCGGGGACGGGGTGGGGATATCCGCGGGGAACAATGTTACCCCGTCCCCGCCCCGCGGGGGTAGAATAGCGAGGATTCCCCGTCCTATTCGGGTGGATCCCCGCAGGGACGGGGAATCCCCGCCCCATTGACAACCTAGAGCGAATGGGAAGAGTAGTCACCAGTAGCCCAGTTAAAGCAGTGAATCTAGATTGAACCACCGATAGCTTTTTAAGAGACAGAGTAATGACAAGTGACCCTTCTGATATACTGTTGTTGATCTCACGGAATATCCGTTCCACCCTGCACAAATGAAACAAGCACAAAATATGAAATTACACCAATGAGATTAATTTCATCATTATTTTATGAAATAACGAGATTAGATAAAGGAACCAAAATACTGTACATACACATATTATATATGTGTATAATCATATGTACAAGTACACATTCTCAAAAGTTGCTCACCAAAGTCTTCCTTCCCCATCGACAAGGGAGTGCAAAATCTTTTCAATGCTAAAATAACACTCCTGCACTGCATATGCCATGTACTCATCCTTGCATATTCTACCCCAAAGATCCGCCTGAGTGTCCTTGCAGTCTGAAGCTAAATCCATGGCTAACAAAATCTACCACCGAAAAAAGGTGCAAACAGATATTGAGAAATATGCCAAGCAGATGCCGTGGAAGCATCTTGATTATGCAGTGCACAGTAAACTACTAAGTACCTTGCTGCTAAGAAGAAATAGAGGCCACTGAACCAACTTCAGACTCCCAGTGTTGCTGGGCATCGAAAGTAAATCCATCTCCCTGAAGATGTATATAAGACAAGGATCAGGAATGGGAAAACTATGTAGAATGGCAGAAAAGATTCAACAGAAATGGACACTTTTGCATGATCTCACCTGTTACTAATATAATCTTCTTCACGTAGGGCTTTAATGATCTCATTCCAAAAAGGGGAGAATATAGCTGCATAGATCTTGTTATTATCTTGGGAAGACTGGAACCGACACAGAGCCCAAAAAGTAATCAGTAGCACAAAAAGAGGATTATGCAAAAAGGAAGGATAAGTCAAAATATGTTCATGCAGACATAAACAATTTTTTTAAGCACAGAAAAACTTGTCAATGGAAGAAAAACCATAATGTTTGCAGAAACAACTGACCTGTGATAATTGCCTGTCAAATGGTATCCTACATAGCACGTTTGGTTTTGATCAGAAAACAATATACACGAGCTCATATCGAAACACATCCATACTAAAAGAAAAGGTTTATTCAATTACCTTTTAATCTGCGGTGACACGAGATTCTTCACAAATGCTTCTGGAAAACTCTCAAAACGCCTGTGCACCATATCAATTGAACGAATCTGCAAATGGAATCTTAGAATTATATTGAACAAGAGTAAAACAAAGCAAACTAGCACTGCATTCATGTATTCATCAACCCGGAAAAGTATCACGTAAAAGGAAATTTCTACCTCGCCTAAGCGAGCCCTTGCTCCCATCACAGCACCATATATTGCAGACAACAAAGTATACCATATGTGAATATCCATGAGATAAATCTGCAAGTTAACATGGTCAGCTATAACATGAGATCAACTCTAAGTGATAGGCGACTGAAACAATGTACATAAACACAAACATCACAGGTAAAGGCTATAAATAAAAACGATCGGTACTGTGGCAATCGGAAACAGAGTAATTAATATAAGTAATAAAACGTAAAAGAAATAGCAAACAGCAAGGAAACTAAGAAACATAATTAAATTAAACAACAAAAAAAAATTCTTCCTTTACCAACTGGTGACAGAATGTGCGTCTCCCAACCAAGAAGAGCTTGTCTTTGTATAGTAATTTCATATCCAAACAATAAAAGAAAATAGGAGACATTTTACTGGATCACAATGCCAAGAAATTTCATTTAGATAAGAAGCATGTCACCCCAGAGCTTCTTCATGCAGTATGTAAATGATACATCTTTAGATAGATGTTAAGAAATGGGTATACTCACAGCCACAACAGGTGCCCATAGAGTAGCAATAGTCAATACGTTATTGTTATCTGCAAGTAAGATCAAATAAAAATGCATAAAAATGTGTTTCAGACTAAAAACCCAACTACTCATTGAAAGTAAAAAGAAAACACATGAATGTCAAAAGATAAATCAATGGAATTTCAAGATGTGTACAACAAACTTAGTCTAAAAAGTATTCAACTACTCTACCGATGATATCTTATGATAGGGCGAATATAATATGCTAGCTTGTTACATTCCGAAGAGGATATTTGATCCGCGAATCTAAAAATGATCAATCCTCCTTAAACAAACAGCACTCAGAGGAAATTAGCATTCCTTCACCCATAAGGGTATAACTGACTGTCAGTTGTTACCAGGCGAGTATAATTAATTACAGAAATTAAGTATTCAGATAGCTTTAACTTAATCGGACGTCAGTAGGTGACTGCAGAACCTCCCAACCCCCGCTTGATGATACATGACCGTGACACCAATAAATCAATAAGAAGGGACAGACTAAAACAATGGGAACATACTCTCTGATATGAAATCATGCCATGAGTACGTAAGTCTTGGCAGATTTGTGATGATGTTGGTGGGCTCAACTAATGGCTTAATCTGCATTTAGAAAGGTTATCAGAACTAAACTTAAATGACAATGGAATAGTATTAGACAGCATAAAAATAAGAAATTAAATAAAGGACTTGCCTGAAGAAAGTAAGTAAAAGTAAATTTGCAAGCAAAAATCACGAGCCAGTAGAACACGTAGCTGCATATTCAATCGATAATATTTAGAGCTGATAACCCAGAAATGGTAGAAAATATATAACTCAACATGACAACATTAACCAAGTATGTTGACGTGGGTTATGCATGCTTTCAGTCTCACTCTTATTTAGTGCAGATTCTCACTTGAATACTATTCCAATGTTGAGAGGCAACTTTACCAATGCACATGTATATTGGATATATTCACAGTGACATGTTTGGACAGGCAGTTGCAACAGGATGACAATATGTAATAATTGCGTCAAAAAAGAAGGGCAAACCTCATGTAATCAGTTGTTTTCTCAACGAGTCCACCGCCCACAAAATATCGTTCCTGAAAGTACGGACGACGAGACAAATAAATATCTCCAATGCTATTGACAAGTGATGGGCACTGCACTGCACTGCACAACCGAGTAGATATTCCAAATACCTGATAAATCCACTTGAAAAATTGAAAGAAAGGATGGGTAGACATTTCAGAGAGCCTGTGACAAGCAGGGATCTTGAGCAGCAGCGCTAGAAGCAGCCTCCCACCAGCATATATGCCTAATACAAGGACATAAAGCCGGAAATAGAACGAGTCTGAGATGCTCTTACGCCTTTCTTTCATGAGTTCGCTGAAACCGTTGTTATTACAACATGAGTAAATTGGAAATCGAAAAAATAAACTAACACAAGCAGAATAATTAAAAAATATACTCACATGTATACATAGAGTACAAACACCGACGACAGTCCAGACCAAAAGAACCTGATGACAAGCCTAGAAATAGCCATGCCTCTTGCTGTTGTATATGCTCCAAACATCAGGAAAACATCCAGACAACCTTGACAAGTCAAAACAACCAACCGGATAAGAAAATAGACATAGTCTACTGGTCAAAGAGAACACACTTAACAGTACCAAATGATACGTCAAAATGGTTCATGCTTACTCTCCAAAAAGTTCATAACAGCCACAGTTGGTCCAATGCTTAGCAGGGATTTGAATGTAGCCAGATTAAGTTTTCCATCATTAAAAGCGATTATAGCAAGCCCCTATACATACAGGACACACAACATAGAAGTAAATCAGCATAAATCATTTCACGGAATCATAACTTGCAAAGAATGGAACCTGAAACATCGCGATCAAGAAGATCCACATTCGATGGAAACTTCGATATATGTGAAGAAACGTTCTATGCTCAACAAATGAACTTTTGCCAGTCTGTGATTTAACCAAAAAGAAATCAGATACTGAATAGGCCAGAATCGATTTTAACAGGAAAAATAACATACGAAGAGTGAAGCAACTAAAACCAACCCGTTTTCCTTTTCTTGGCTTGGTCAGAAATGCTGAATCCTTTCTCATTGGCCAGCCCACAGAAAAACAGGTAGGGGACCTACATGTGTACCGAGAATAAATACAAGAGGAGGAACAGAACAATACAGATATAACTCGATGTGCAAAGAATGAACCAGAAATATTCGTTGAAGTCATCGTAGTTTCTCCATTCCGAGTGCGCAGCTTTTCCATTATTATTTCGTTTCGCTTCCTGCATGAAAATGATACAATAAGGACTATATGTATCACAAGATTATTAAGAGGCAATGTTTGCAATAAGTGTATGCTACAGTATAAAATATATCTAAAACAATGACAAATACAAAATTCTCTTCACTTCCAACATGAATACATAATCAACGAATAAATACGGAGGAAACAGATAATCAGGATTTGAAACGAAGCTTGGAAAAACTAGCTCGTTAGGAACTCAAACTCAAAACCAAATGCACACCGAACATAAACCGTATGCACTCACTTCTGCCATCGTTTCATATATGGGGCAAATGATTTGCTCAAGAAAGGACACAGAGCCATTTTCATTTCTACAATTATCGGACTGAGTAGCTACACCGTGATCCAAGACCATATCTAATTCCTTTGCCATCTGAAAAAACCAGATAAACATAATGAGACATGAGAGAAAAAAAAAAAAGAAAATCAATTTCCAGCAGGCCGGCCAGGTAATTGCCAGGATGCCGACAAGTAGATAATGTCAACTTTATAGTTTCAGACTCACACCCACAGCTAAGCGTATTACAAGATAGGCCAAAACAATTATAAACCATTCAGGAAAAAAAATGAAACTCTGCAACAATCTTAACAGATGCATATTGGGTGAATTTCATGCACAAATTCGCAGTTATAACCAGGAAAAATCCAGAAAGACAGACCCCAAAAAGAAGTATTTCCCGACACATAATTAAAAATGCCAAACGGGGTCTCTAACTAACAGAAATCATAAGGATCATACTACTGTGAACTATCTTCCATCAACAATTTAATTTCAAATCATTTAAGCACTACCAATGAACACTTATCAACCCAAAACACACCCTTCAAAAGTTAAATACGTTACGATTCTGTATTTCTTGAAATTGCAGAAATGCTAAACAAACATTTCAAAAAACGTGATCCTTGTTATTGAGAAAATAAATAAGTGTCAAACTCCCTAGCTTAATACATACATGATGAAATATATAGCAGATGCATTCCGGAAGAAATCTGACATTCGAAGCTTCACCCCAGATGCAGAAATACAGTGAAATCAGGAATAGCTTCCTGTCCCTGTTGATGGCCTCCATACTATATGGAACATATTGAAAGAAGTCAGCAATTATCATCAATTTAATAAATCAACAACTTGGCGGTTTATCACAGCAACAACCTAGTCCATACAACGCGCGTCCGAAGGTATTTACACCATTTGATATAATTATCAAAAACTTTCAAGAAGACCTCTCTAACTGCAACTTCATCTAGTTTCTGCAAAGAAACATGGAAGACAGATCAGTCATGTTTATCATTATACTCATACAATACAACTTTTTATCTGGTGATCATCATATAGACTAGTAACAAGAAACACACATCACTCACTGGATTGGCATCAGCAGGGACACCAAGACGTGACTGTGCATTGGCTAAAGCAAGTATAGTATGCTCCCGTTGGTTCCTGACATTGTCTTTCTGTGATATAAAGTTCAAAAGGACTAGAAAAATTCAATAAACTGTGTCAAATACATCATCATTGCAGCATAATCTCTTATACCATTCCTCCATATAATTCTCATTTTAATTTCATACGCCAGATCAATTTACTTTCCCAGTTGTTTTACCATTGCCAAAACTCTCTAAAAACTTCAGAAATAGCTTGAAGAAAGTAATTTTGCCACACCACATGTAAACTCATGATTCCAAGGCAACATAATTTAACATAAATGCAGAGGCATAATACTAATGAAGGAAACAAAACCTGAAAACCAAATATGTATTCCAGAAGGTCAAACATATCCAGATCGCGTTCTCCAGAAATTTCAAAATCAGAAGGAAGGCGGGGAAATTGCTCAGTGTATCTTATTGCAGATACTGCAGCCCTAACCTGCAGAAACAGTAGGGATAATTAGTTAAATAGGATGTCCATTTTTATATATTGAACAACAGATGCCTCCACACAAGATAGATGGATGCCATCAGGACATTTCGACACAGAAAATAGAAAATTTACAATCCACATTGCCAAACATATATCATTTCAATCACAAAGCCGAAAATCCAGCTATCATGATAGAATCTCAAAATTTGAGATCTTGTCTACTCCTATGAAAGCAGACAACACAATAGACCGTAAAGAGATTCAGTCAGAATATATGCATGTAAACTTACTTCAGGGAAAAACCCAATGACGTTGGTTAATGATCGTGCTTCCAGAGGAATTATATTGTACGGTACAAGTTCTCCAGAAATAGTAGCATCTGATGACTTAATCCTCCTTAACTGGAATAGCAAAGGACAGAAATAAAAAATGTACAAAACAGGTTTCTTATGAGAATTCATAGCATGAAAAATCTAACCTTCACCAGAAGGCAATATTGGTTACATTAACGGCGCAGCAATAAGATATTAGCTAAGAACACATAGTTTTTCTGGGGTATACCTCTTCAGCAATAAGTCCACCCACTCCGTCCGATGAAACATCTTTGCTTAAAACTTCCAACACCTCAACCAAGGCTCTCACCGTAGCAAATACCCTCTTCATTTCAGAGAACTTAAGTTCCAAGCTGAAAATAACAAGAGCCAAATGATTCATAGAGGTATAATAAACCCATAACAGTTGGGATCAATGATGTAACAGTTAAACTAATCAAATGGAACTTCATCCTAAACAATGGTTTCTGTCAATTAGATCAAACAAAGAGAAGAGTGGCATTTATTACAGTGTAAGCTAATGCAGCAACAGCTACAAGCAGACACCCAGATAGTGGGTGGTGTATTTACCTACTTGAAAAATTCAATTGGGTTCAAAGACATACACGCACAAAAGCACACATTAAACACATAGACCATCAGGCAGCATAATTTATCTTTTACATAAATCACACACTTGATATATACGCACACTGGATAAAATTATTTTGGAGAACTCCAACAACCATTTTGTTTACCTATATTATATTTGTACACGTGAACTCATAACTGTATCAACAATACTTAGACTAGCACAAGTAAACAGCAACTGATGGCGTAAATAGAGCAAAAGAAGAGGCTATTGCATACTCTCCGACATTAGAACTGAAAGCACCAGATTCGCGCCATCGTTGTTCCTCTCTCTGGATTTCGTCAACTCTATGCCGTCTCTTATAGTAATTATAGAAATCCCACAATCTTTCAATATCGCGATTACGATCTATTCGGCCCCCATCCTTTTTGGCAAGCTTTTGCTGCAACCACATAAAAGCCCAAGATCAATGACTCAAGTGCTTGGACAAAAGAATTCGTGCAAAGGCTAGAGAATAACACTGCACAAAAGAAAATACCTTGATTACGGACATAAGTCCAGTCTTGAATTGAAGAACCCCTCTTCCCTGGCTGTTAGGGTCCAGGTCCTGAGCCATGCTGTATGCTTGCTCACACACTTGAACAAAAAAAATACTCTAATGTCTTGTTATATTTAACTTAATAAAGGGTTTAAGTGGCTTAAATGGTAAAATAGGCAGATATAAACATTTACGTGCTACAAATTGTCCGCTCATCATGTGATTAGAGCTGCCTTTTAAAACAAACGGTAAAACATTACAACACACAGCAACTATACAACCGCAACTTCTAAACTGTCTACCACCACCAAGAACCACACCCACCCTAGCTGCCTAGCATACATACTAAAACAACGTAGAATTGACCTCTAACGCTTACGGCCACACTTACGACATTTGCTTTCGACAGTGAAAATCGTCAAATGAGGAAGAGAAAGATACAAGAAAATATAACGTCTACTTTCCAGCCGCTAAAGAAGTTATACAATAACATTCTCATATCTGATCCCTAGCAGTAACGACGGAGCACAATGGTTCATTTCTACAAACTATACTTACATATCCTTGCAACATTGGGGTCCTCCGACTGAATCTCATCGGCCGCCTGTAGAATCGCATTGATATTGGTCGTCCGCTGAAGCGAATCGGGCACAGAGCCGGCGATTCCGCTAGACGTCCTCTCATGGCCCGGTGGACGGGACTCGGTTCGAAGCGCCGCGCGCACGAGCCTCTCCCAGTTGTCGTAAACCCTAGACATAGTTCTGACGGTAAATTAAGTAAGAAAAAGGATCGACGATGGATCTAGCAGCCGAAATCGGAGGAATGTGGTGGATCTTGAGACTCTCTCATGGATGAAATTGAATTCGGTCAACGCGTCGCAGAAATTTCTCTCGGGGTGATGCGATTCGACGCGCTACTGCGGGGTATGATCGGCCGAGATGAGATGATGTGTTTGAATTATCATGCCTTGGGTTTTGATTTTAACTTAGTCACGTCTGTTTATGACGTCAGCTTGACTTTATGGGGAATTTTGAGAAAAAGGAATGAAACCTTGCCGTTTGGTTGGCTGGTTTAGACGGTATTAGTTTTAGTTGGATTTATATAATGAAGAGTATGAGTATTTTGGAATAGTTGGTTGGCGGGTTTAAATAATATGTTCGATATGTTTGGTAAATGGTATTATATTAAGTTAAATTACGAACATACGTTTATTTTGTTTGAATTGGACATATTGTCCTAATTATGGATGGTGATCTTCGTGGGAGAGCTGGATTAGAGAGAGAGATGGATTAGAGAAGAAAATGTGAGTGAGATACATATATATATATATATATATATATATATATATATATATATGTGGAGTTGAGAGATATAACGTAGAGACAGAAGAGAGATCATGGTTTAATTTTTTTAAAATAAAAGAAGATAAAAAAAAATGAAAGGATGAAATTGTCAATGGGTGGATTATGTAAAGGTATGAGAGGAGATCCCTTTCATTAATACCTTATTAGATGTATTAAGGGGTATTAGCCAATTCTCCCCTTTAAATAGTTCCCCGAATCCAACACTACTTTAATAAATTCTAACCTTAAATAATCCAATTCTCCCCTATAAATAATCCCTCGAACCCAACACTACTTTAATAAGTTCTAAACCCCTGATCCCACCTAATACCTCCAACCACATAAACAAGAATTAAACAAAAGGGAGTGGGGACAAAACGACTAGAGTACCATTACTAAAAAATGTTTAAGAATGTTAAATATCAAACATGTGTTTAGTTGGGATATTAGGGGGATTAGGGAGTATAGGATTTAATAAAGTAATGTTTGGTTGATGAGTTTATTTAAAGGTGGAATTTAATTAATACCCCTTAATACCCCTTATTAGGTAATAATTAAAAGAGTCCACCCCTCCCTTTAATCACTTTATTATTAATTATTTTTATTTCAAATTTTATTACTTTTCTTTTTTTTTTCCCTTTCTAACTCCTCCCCTAGTGGTGGGCTTTGGGCCGTATTGGGCCGGATTGGGCCGGTTCTACCGGTTCCGGTTCCACCGGTTCCGGTTCCGGGATCATTTTCTCGGGACCGGACCAGAACCACAATTAGAACCCCCGGGCCTGTACTGGGCCGGTTCCGGTTCCAAAACCAGAACCGGCCCATTTAATTTTTTTATTTTTTTATTTATTTTTTTTACTTTGAAAAAATTCTTTAGAAAATATCCAAACATTTTATTAAAAAAAAAAAACAAAAAAAAAATAAGAAAATTACAAAAAATTAAAAAAAAAACTACCTAAAAAATACAAATAAAAACATAAAAGAAAGAAAAAAATACCTAAAAATTACAAAAAATGAAAAAAAATTCGAAATAAAAAATACAATTTATTCAACTTGACTATTAACTAAAACTATGTTAGAGGCCTCTTCGTCTTCGTCCGAACTGGAAGAACGGAACTCGTCGATGGCGTTCTCCCGTCGGTTCTTCGATTCGGCCAAATACCAATCCTTCAATAATGTTAACATTGCGAGGGAAGTCGGATTAAGGCTCGCGCGTCTGTCGCCGATAATTCGCCCGGAGGTAGAGAATGCGGACTCGAAGGCGACGCTAGACGCTTGCACGGCTAAAACGTCTCGAGCGACGGCGGAGAGGGTCGGATAAAGAGTCGCATTCGACTTCCACCAGGCCAAAACGTCGAAGTCTTCGGGAGTCTGGATGTTGTGGCTCAGGTAGAGCTGGATCTCATTCGTGTTCGACCCCGACGCACGCGTTTTGGTCTTCGTCTTTTGTGCCTTTAATCTTCGTAGTAGTCCCATTGCGCCGCCGCCTCCTTCCGACGAACCGGCTTCGCTCGCTGGTACGGGTTGCTCCACACTATGTCCCTGCTCAGCTGCATAAACAGAAAAACGTTCTTGGAGAGAATCGTGTATTGACGCCTTTTGGTCGTCCACTTTCTTTCCAAGAAACTGAGCATAATATTCGAAAAAAATATCAAATGTATCAACACCGCAACTAGGGTCGAGTAAGGCCAACAAACCGTGTACTATTGGGATGGTTTCCCAATACTTCCTGAACTTCTGCTCCATGTTTTGGATGAAACCACCCAAGTATGGACTGTTGCGATACTCCACGAACTTGTAGCACATCGTGAAGAGGTTCAGGACGAATAATGGGGACGTCGGGTAGTGAACTCCGGAAAATTTCTCCGTAGCCTCGGCGAACACTTCAAGTATGCACACGACCAAACCTACAATATCCCAATCAAGTTGTCGTAATTCATACCTGGAGGTGTTTCCGACTGCGACCTCGCTCCAAAAAGGCGTCAACAAGTCCTTGTAGCGCAGGAATGTGCTGAGGAGGTGGTACAATGAGTTCCACCTAGTCGGGACTGGCAACGGAAACTTCTTTTATGTGAGGCCGGCGGCAAGGACGGTTTGCTTCCATGACGTTCCGTAGCGGCGTTCTCGAAGTAACTTACCTATACCTTAAACTTTTCTATAATATCTCCCAAAATTTCGTCAAAAGCACATTGCACACACAAGTTAATAATATGGCAAGCACACCTAGCATGTAATAATTTGCCGTCTAAGGGTAACCTAAGATGCCTACGAAGGATCCCTATCGCTACGTTGTTCACGCTAGCATTATCTAATCTGATAGACATAATTTTATCTTGAATACAATATTTATTAACGACATTCAACACATAGTTCGATATCGTAGTGGCATTATGTTGCGAATCTAAGGGATATAGGTAAAGAATACGTTTTTGCATGGTCCATGTTTCATTATCCAATGGGCGGTGACGACTAAATAAGATTGCGACGTAATGTTAGTCCAAATATCGGTAGTCAAACTAATCCTACACGTAATGTTGGCTAAATGACTAATTAATCTAGTTTGATATTCCTTAAAAGTTTCTAAGACATATTTCCTAAGGGTTTTACGGGTCACGTTATGGAATCCGGGTTGTGTCGTACTCGTAAATTCGATAAACCCTTCACTTTCTGCAATGCAAAAGGGTTCTTCACACATAACTACGAATTTAACTAATGCTTTTTTAGAAATTTCCCTAGTAATAACAAAATTCTTCCGTACTTACGTTTATTTGTTGTTGTCGGGGTTCGGTTCCTACCGGCACTAGATCGTCCCCGAAATTATGCGCCCTTTGTAGGTGTTTTTTCATCGAGCCAGTCCCGCCTTGATTCGGCCGGTCTTAATTGTGTAGGGGTGGCGGCACATTTTGCAATAAGCGGTACCTGAAGTGGGATTATTTTTATCCATTTCTAAGTCGAAAAAATTCCATACCTTAGACCGCCGACCACGCGGTTGTTGCTTCCTTCTTGTCGTCGCCGTAGAAGCTTGGCTCGGTCCCTCGTCGGTCGCTCTCGTCTGTTCCGGTACCGGTACATCGGTCTCCTCGTCGGTGTCGGCATTTCCCGAAATGTATCGGCGTGACCTAAAACCATAAAAACATCTTCGTCGCGAGGGTTAGGATTTCTCGATGACGACGCCATTAGTATAAAATAATAATTTGATTATTTGTACTAATAAGTGAGTGTGTGTGTAGAGTAGTGTAAATAAAATAATTATTATTGTTAATAAAATTAAATATTAATATGAGGATGATTTTTTGAGAGCTTTTTGAGAGAGAGTGGAAGAGATTTGGATGTAATTGTGAGTTAAAATGGTTAAAATGAGGTGGTATTTATAGATGTTTCATTCGGGGTAAAATAGTAATTTTTCAGGGTTTTAAAAAATAAAAAAAATGAAAAGGCCGTTGGCCCAACCGCTATATAGCCGTTGGCTCGGTTCCGGTTCCGGTTCGGAACCGGAACCGGAACCGTGGAACCGGATCCGGGAACCGGAACCGGCAATCCGCGGTTCCACGGCCCAAGAACCGGTCCAGTTCATTTTAATTGGGCCGGTTACCGGTCCCAGAACCGGATCTACCGGTTCCGATTCTGGGCCGGTTTAATGGGCCGGTTTTGGGCCGATTCCAGGTTGGACCGGCCCAAACCCAGGTCTACCCTCCCCAGCCCTCTCTCTCCTCCTCTCCCTCTTTCTCCCCCGTCTCCCTCTCTCCCCTGTCTCTCTCTATCTCTCTCTCACCGTCTCCACCCCTCCACCCCTCTCTCTGTCCCTCTATCTTTCTTCCTCTCTCTCCGTTCTTTTCTACTGAAAATCTTATACATCTAAGGAAATGTAGGTTTCACCTACTGCTGCCACTTGTCCTCTCCAATAAATACATCCAATTAATTTTTTTTACATAGAAAAGAAAAACTGATCTGCCCACGTTTTCCATAAAAATAAGAACCGTTTTATACATAGAAAAAGGGAGAGTACCTTCATAAATAAAAAAAGTGATCAAGCCACGTTATTCTTAGAAAAAAGAACCGTACCCTTTCAAATAAAAAAAAAAAACTGCACAACGTCCCACATTATTGGATAACTATACTTACCATTAAAAAATCCTAATCCAGCCTCAAATTAATCGATCGCTGTCATGACATAAAACAAAATTTTGTTGATTTCTATTGCTTTACAGGTTCGAAGAACTCGGCAAAAGGTGATTAATTTTTAACTATAGATTATTCTGTGTGCTTCCATGTTTGTTGATAATGTCAATCCGTCAATGCCTCTTCTCTTTTATACTGAGCTTTAATGATGTGCAATATATATGTCTAGCATTTTATTTTGGCAGGATCTGCAATATTTATGTGAGTCGCTCCCATAATTACTACTCTTCTGTTGCTACGATTATATTTTTTGATTTGCATGGTTGAAGTCATTTATGCGTTTCTCCATTTACTAAATTTATCCACATTCTTATTTATTATCTTCTTCGTTATTGTTGCTTTCACCAATATTTTTGCTCAACTAAGCACACTTTTTATTTTCCATCCACAAACATAACGCTTATTTATTAATTTTAGGAATATTTGTGTGTGGAGTTCGCTGCCACACGGCCAACCGGATATCCATGCTTACTTAGATTTGGATGCAAGAAGCTGACATGGGGTGCATATGTCATATTTTAAATGTCCTCCAAAATATGTGTAGGATTATCTTTTGTAATATTTTCATCGTTACCCTGTCTGTTAATGTTGACTAGCTCAGCTTCGACAACGTTGGACTAACATTTCAACCAACATTGTTGTCTGTCAACATTCGATTTTATCTTTCATGCCCAAAACCGTTTAACTTTTTTTGTAGCTTTATTTACTGATATGCAGGACGTGGTAAAGTGCTAAAACGAGTTCAAATCGTGTGGAAAGCGTGTGGAGCTGCTTGAACGAATCTAGGAAGTGCACTTACCATAAATAGAAGATTTGAAGATCAAAAGAGATCAAGTCAAGCTACGACCAAGATTAGAAGATCTGAATATAAGGAGATCCAGTCAATCAGTTTACCAAAAATAGGAGATAAGGGATCGGCCAATAAGATGAGAAGATTCGAACTAAATATATACTATATTTAGGGAGATCTTCGAAGAGATATTTGAAGAGATATTCAAGGGATCTTTTTACCAATTCAAGAGGGAGCCAAACATTACAACATTACAACATCATGTGATTAGAGCTGCCTTTTAAAACAAACGGTAAAACATTACAACACACAGCAACTATACAACCGCAACTTCTAAACTGTCTACCACCACCAAGAACCACACCCACCCTAGCTGCCTAGCATACATACTAAAACAACGTAGAATTGACCTCTAACGCTTACGGCCACACTTACGACATTTGCTTTCGACAGTGAAAATCGTCAAATGAGGAAGAGAAAGATACAAGAAAATATAACGTCTACTTTCCAGCCGCTAAAGAAGTTATACAATAACATTCTCATATCTGATCCCTAGCAGTAACGACGGAGCACAATGGTTCATTTCTACAAACTATACTTACATATCCTTGCAACATTGGGGTCCTCCGACTGAATCTCATCGGCCGCCTGTAGAATCGCATTGATATTGGTCGTCCGCTGAAGCGAATCGGGCACAGAGCCGGCGATTCCGCTAGACGTCCTCTCATGGCCCGGTGGACGGGACTCGGTTCGAAGCGCCGCGCGCACGAGCCTCTCCCAGTTGTCGTAAACCCTAGACATAGTTCTGACGGTAAATTAAGTAAGAAAAAGGATCGACGATGGATCTAGCAGCCGAAATCGGAGGAATGTGGTGGATCTTGAGACTCTCTCATGGATGAAATTGAATTCGGTCAACGCGTCGCAGAAATTTCTCTCGGGGTGATGCGATTCGACGCGCTACTGCGGGGTATGATCGGCCGAGATGAGATGATGTGTTTGAATTATCATGCCTTGGGTTTTGATTTTAACTTAGTCACGTCTGTTTATGACGTCAGCTTGACTTTATGGGGAATTTTGAGAAAAAGGAATGAAACCTTGCCGTTTGGTTGGCTGGTTTAGACGGTATTAGTTTTAGTTGGATTTATATAATGAAGAGTATGAGTATTTTGGAATAGTTGGTTGGCGGGTTTAAATAATAATGTTCGATATGTTTGGTAAATGGTATTATATTAAGTTAAATTACGAACATACGTTTATTTTGTTTGAATTGGACATATTGTCCTAATTATGGATGGTGATCTTCGTGGGAGAGCTGGATTAGAGAGAGAGATGGATTAGAGAAGAAAATGTGAGTGAGATACATATATATATATATATATATATATATATATGTGGAGTTGAGAGATATAACGTAGAGACAGAAGAGAGATCATGGTTTAATTTTTTTAAAATAAAAGAAGATAAAAAAAAAATGAAAGGATGAAATTGTCAATGGGTGGATTATGTAAAGGTATGAGAGGAGATCCCTTTCATTAATACCTTATTAGATGTATTAAGGGGTATTAGCCAATTCTCCCCTTTAAATAGTTCCCCGAACCCAACACTACTTTAATAAATTCTAACCTTAAATAATCCAATTCTCCCCTATAAATAATCCCTCGAACCCAACACTACTTTAATAAGTTCTAAACCCCTGATCCCACCTAATACCTCCAACCACATAAACAAGAATTAAACAAAAGGGAGTGGGGACAAAACGACTAGAGTACCATTACTAAAAAATGTTTAAGAATGTTAAATATCAAACATGTGTTTAGTTGGGATATTAGGGGGATTAGGGAGTATAGGATTTAATAAAGTAATGTTTGGTTGATGAGTTTATTTAAAGGTGGAATTTAATTAATACCCCTTAATACCCCTTATTAGGTAATAATTAAAAGAGTCCACCCCTCCCTTTAATCACTTTATTATTAATTATTTTTATTTCAAATTTTATTACTTTTCTTTTTTTTTCCCTTTCTAACTCCTCCCCTAGTGGTGGGCTTTGGGCCGTATTGGGCCGGATTGGGCCGGTTCTACCGGTTCCGGTTCCACCGGTTCCGGTTCCGGGATCATTTTCTCGGGACCGGACCAGAACCACAATTAGAACCCCCGGGCCTGTACTGGGCCGGTTCCGGTTCCAAAACCAGAACCGGCCCATTTAATTTTTTTATTTTTTTATTTATTTTTTTTTACTTTGAAAAAATTCTTTAGAAAATATCCAAACATTTTATTAAAAAAAAAAACAAAAAAAAAATAAGAAAATTACAAAAAATTAAAAAAAAAACTACCTAAAAAATACAAATAAAAACATAAAAGAAAGAAAAAAATACCTAAAACTTACAAAAAATGAAAAAAAATTCGAAATAAAAAATACAATTTATTCAACTTGACTATTAACTAAAACTATGTTAGAGGCCTCTTCGTCTTCGTCCGAACTGGAAGAACGGAACTCGTCGATGGCGTTCTCCCGTCGGTTCTTCGATTCGGCCAAATACCAATCCTTCAATAATGTTAACATTGCGAGGGAAGTCGGGTTAAGGCTCGCGCGTCTGTCGCCGATAATTCGCCCGGAGGTAGAGAATGCGGACTCGAAGGCGACGCTAGACGCTTGCACGGCTAAAACGTCTCGAGCGACGGCGGAGAGGGTCGGATAAAGAGTCGCATTCGACTTCCACCAGGCCAAAACGTCGAAGTCTTCGGGAGTCTGGATGTTGTGGCTCAGGTAGAGCTGGATCTCATTCGTGTTCGACCCCGACGCACGCGTTTTGGTCTTCGTCTTTTGTGCCTTCAATCTTCGTAGTAGTCCCATTGCGCCGCCGCCTCCTTCCGACGAACCGGCTTCGCTCGCTGGTACGGGTTGCTCCACACTATGTCCCTGCTCAGCTGCATAAACAGAAAAACGTTCTTGGAGAGAATCGTGTATTGACGCCTTTGGTCGTCCACTTTCTTTCCAAGAAACTGAGCATAATATTCGAAAAAAATATCAAATGTATCAACACCGCAACTAGGGTCGAGTAAGGCCAACAAACCGTGTACAATTGGGATGGTTTCCCAATACTTCCTGAACTTCTGCTCCATGTTTTGGATGAAACCACCCAAGTATGGACTGTTGCGATACTCCACGAACTTGTAGCACATCGTGAAGAGGTTCAGGACGAATAATGGGGACGTCGGGTAGTGAACTCCGGAAAATTTCTCCGTAGCCTCGGCGAACACTTCAAGTATGGACACGACCAAACCTACAATATCCCAATCAAGTTGTCGTAATTCATACCTGGAGGTGTTTCCGACTGCGACCTCGCTCCAAAAAGGCGTCAACAAGTCCTTGTAGCGCAGGAATGTGCTGAGGAGGTGGTACAATGAGTTCCACCTAGTCGGGACTGGCAACGGAAACTTCTTGTATGTGAGGCCGGCGGCAAGGACGGTTTGCTTCCATGACGTTCCGTAGCGGCGTTCTCGAAGTAACTTACCTATACCTTAAACTTTTCTACAATATCTCCCAAAATTTCGTCAAAAGCACATTGCACACACAAGTTAATAATATGGCAAGCACACCTAGCATGTAATAATTTGCCGTCTAAGGGTAACCTAAGATGCCTACGAAGGATCCCTATCGCTACGTTGTTCGCGCTAGCATTATCTAAGCTGATAGACATAATTTTATCTTGAATACAATATTTATTAACGACATTCAACACATAGTTCGATATCGTAGTGGCATTATGTTGCGAATCTAAGGGATATAGGTAAAGAATACGTTTTTGCATGGTCCATGTTTCATTATCCAATGGGCGGTGACGACTAAATAAGATTGCGACGTAATGTTAGTCCAAATATCGGTAGTCAAACTAATCCTACACGTAATGTTGGCTAAATGACTAATTAATCTAGTTTGATATTCCTTAAAAGTTTCTAAGACATATTTCCTAAGGGTTTTACGGGTCACGTTATGGAATCCGGGTTGTGTCGTACTCGTAAATTCGATAAACCCTTCACTTTCTGCAATGCAAAAGGGTTCTTCACACATAACTACGAATTTCACTAATGCTTTTTTAGAAATTTCCCTAGTAATAACAAAATTCTTCCGTACTTACGTTTATTTGTTGTTGTCGGGGTTCGGTTCCTACCGGCACTAGATCGTCCCCGAAATTATGCGCCCTTTGTAGGTGTTTTTTCATCGAGCCCGTCCCGCCTTGATTCGGCCGGTCTTAATTGTGTAGGGGTGGCGGCACATTTTGCAATAAGCGGTACCTGAAGTGGGATTATTTTTATCCATTTCTAAGTCGAAAAAATTCCATACCTTAGACCGCCGACCACGCGGTTGTTGCTTCCTTCTTGTCGTCGCCGTAGAAGCTTGGCTCGGTCCCTCGTCGGTCGCTCTCGTCTGTTCCGGTACCGGTACATCGGTCTCCTCGTCGGTGTCGGCATTTCCCGAAATGTATCGGCGTGACCTAAAACTATAAAAACATCTTCGTCGCGAGGGTTAGGATTTCTCGATGACGACGCCATTAGTATAAAATAATAATTTGATTATTTGTAATAATAAGTGAGTGTGTGTGTAGAGTAGTGTAAATAAAATAATTATTATTGTTAATAAAATTAAATATTAATATGAGGATGATTTTTTGAGAGCTTTTTGAGAGAGAGTGGAAGAGATTTGGATGTAATTGTGAGTTAAAATGGTTAAAATGAGGTGGTATTTATAGATGTTTCATTCGGGGTAAAATAGTAATTTTTCAGGGTTTAAAAAAAAAAAAATGAAAAGGCCGTTGGCCCAACCGCTATATAGCCGTTGGGCCGGTTCCGGTTCGGAACCGGAACCGGAACCGTGGAACCGGATCCGGGAACCGGAACCGGCAATCTGCGGTTCCACGGCCCAAGAACCGGTCCAGTTCATTTTAACTGGGCCGGTTATCGGTCCCAGAACCGGATCTACCGGTTCCGATTCTGGACCGGTTTAATGGGCCGGTTTTGGGCCGGTTCCAGGTTGGACCGGCCCAAACCCAGGTCTACCCTCCCCAGCCCTCTCTCTCCTCCTCTCCCTCTTTCTCCCCCGTCTCCCTCTCTCCCCTGTCTCTCTCTATCTCTCTCTCACCGTCTCCACCCCTCCACCCCTCTCTCTCTCCCTCTATCTTTCTTCCTCTCTCTCCGTTCTTTTCTACTGAAAATCTTATACATCTAAGGAAATGTAGGTTTCACCTACTGCTGCCACTTGTCCTCTCCAATAAATACATCCAATTAATTTTTTTTACATAGAAAAGAAAAACTGATCTGCCCACGTTTTCCATAAAAATAAGAACCGTTTTATACATAGAAAAAGGGAGAGTACCTTCATAAATAAAAAAAGTGATCAAGCCACGTTATTCTTAGAAAAAAGAACCGTACCCTTTCAAATAAAAAAAAAACTGCACAACGTCCCACATTATTGGATAACTATACTTACCATTAAAAAATCCTAATCCAGCCTCAAATTAATCGATCGCTGTCATGACATAAAACAAAATTTTGTTGATTTCTATTGCTTTACAGGTTCGAAGAACTCGGCAAAAGGTGATTAATTTTTAACTATAGATTATTCTGTGTGCTTCCATGTTTGTTGATCAATCCGTCAATGCCTCTTCTCTTTTATACTGAGCTTTAATGATGTGCAATATATATGTCTATTTTATTTTGGCAGGATCTGCAATATTTATGTGAATCGCTCCCATAATTACTACTCTTCTGTTGCTACGATTATATTTTTTGATTTGCATGGTTGAAGTCATTTATGCGTTTCTCCATTTACTAAATTTATCCACATTCTTATTTATTATCTTCTTCGTTATTGTTGCTTTCACCAATATTTTTGCTCAACTAAGCACACTTTTTATTTTCCATCCACAAACATAACGCTTATTTATTAATTTTAGGAATATTTGTGTATGGAGTTCGCTGCCACACGGCCAACCGGATATCCATGCTTACTTAGATTTGGACGCAAGAAGCTGACATGGGGTGCATATGTCATATTTTAAATGTCCTCCAAAATATGTGTAGGATTATCTTTTGTAATATTTTCATCGTTACCCTGTCTGTTAATGTTGACTAGCTCAGCTTTGACAACGTTGGGCTAACATTTCAGCCAACATTGTTGTCTGTCAACATTCGATTTTATCTTTCATGCCCAAAACCGTTTAACTTTTTTGTAGCTTTATTTACTGATATGCAGGACGTGGTAAAGTGCTAAAACGAGTTCAAATCGTGTGGAAAGCGTGTGGAGCTGCTTGAACGAATCTAGGAAGTGCACTTACCATAAATAGAAGATTTGAAGATCAAAAGAGATCAAGTCAAGCTACGACCAAGATTAGAAGATCTGAATATAAGGAGATCCAGTCAATCAGTTTACCATAAATAGGAGATAAGGGATCGGCCAATAAGATGAGAAGATTCGAACTAAATATATACTATATTTAGGGAGATCTTCGAAGAGATATTTGAAGAGATATTCAAGGGATCTTTTTACCAATTCAAGAGGGAGCCAAGGTCTATAAATAAGAGTTATTTTCGAGCTGCAACTAACGACTCTCGAGTGAGCTTTCATGGAGTAAAGTTGAGCGACGTATTGAGTGAAAAATATGAGCGAAACACATATCGAGTGTGAGCGAGTTTTATATATTTTGAGAGTTGTCTTTTAGCCTAGTATTGAGCTTTCTGAAGTCTTAGTACTTCGTAGTTTTTTCAGAATCGTTTAGATTCTTTTTCTAGGCTTATTTTTACTATCTTCGGATAGTTGTTTTGCATCCATTGTTGTAGTGGAATTTTGCCTTGAGGCACGCAGCAAGTTTTTATAACTTGCTGCACAGCTTTACATCCCGTGTTATCTCAGTTTCGTCACTAAGTAGTTACAATATTCCGCTGTGCACCTGAATGTTAGGTCGAGTGTTACCCCGACATTTTACCCAACATCTAGTCTATACTTAGTGTCTTACATCCATATCGTATCGGGACCACTTCAAAGTGGTATCAGAGCCTCTGCTTGACGTGACTAAGCGTTTTGATCCTTTATAATGGATGTTACAAGCTCAAACCATCTCGGCAAAGTCCCTGTGTTAGACGGTTCCAATTATGCCTATTGGAAGGTCCGTGTGCGTCAATGCATCAAGTCCATAGATGTGCGAGCGTGGGAAGCTGTTCTCAACGGATACACTCCACCTCGATCTCCTCCAGATGCTGATGGCGAAGTAGTCGACAAGCCTATCGAACAGTGGACTATTGCTGAAAAGAATGCGGCCGAGTATAACGATAAAGCTCTTAATGCCATCTTCTCTCCGGTGGATATTTTCATGTTCAAGATCATTCAGAATTGCTCGACGGCAAAGAACGCATGGGATCTACTTCAGAGGTACTGCAAAGGCGATGCGAGCGTGAGGGAAGCCAAGCTACGATACCTCCTCAATCAGTTCGAAAATCTCAGAATGAAGGAAGACGAGGATATCACCACATATTTCGGGAAGATTCTGACGATTTCGAGCGAGTGTGCTAGCCTCGGAGATCCGATTGCAAATAAGGTACTTGTTTCTAAAGCGTTACGTACTTTAACTGAAAGTTTAATGTGAAGGTAGCGGCGATCGAGGAAGCACACAACCTGGCCATTATGGAGTTCAACACGTTGATGAACATCATGAAGAACTATGAGACCAACCTCGAAGTCCAAAAGAGAGCTTCACGTGGCAAAAGCATTGCTCTAGTCAGTCAGTCACCCAAGGTGCAAACTGAAGTTGACCCTGACAATGATGAGGATATGGCTATGTTCGTGAAGAAATTCACAAAGTTCCTTCAGAAGAAGAATGTCGAGCAGAATGTTGGCCCAACATTTAGGAAGGGCCAGAATGCCAAAGCAGAACCTTCATCGGTACCTCCCTTCTTCAAACGCAAACCAGATGGAAAGAAGAAGAACATCAACTACGAATCTGTAAGATGCTATGAATGTCAAGGATGAGGCCATTTTTCCAACGAGTGTGCAAATACCCTCCGCAAGCATGGAAAAGCGATGTGGATCGATCTTTCCGACGATGAAGATGAAGAACAGTGCCCTAATGAGTCTAGGCGATCATCAGTAACCATACAGTCCTTCTCTGACAACGAAGAAGAAGATCATCAAATCGGATTTGCGGCGGTAACTGATGTTGAGCCAACATTTGACTCAACATCTGAGAAACAAATTATTTTTGATTATGATGACTCAAACTGTTTTGATGGGTTTTCAAGTTCTGATGATGCAGATTTAGAAACAGATGTTTATGCAGCTATGAAGCAATTGTTCGCACATTTGGAAATGGAGAAGGCGAAAAATGCGCAACTCAAAGCCGCCGTGAATGTGTTGTCCGAGGAGAATGAAAAGAACGAAAAAGTGATCGAAGGCCTGCTTGAAGGGATGAACAAACTGGAGGTCGTGCTGACAAGAAAGGACAAGGAGATCGACAAGCTTCAAAAGCGAGTCGACGAGGCCGAAGAGACGTTCACGAAGATGAACAAGGGTAAAGCGACCCTTGATGAGGTATTATCGTTAGGAATTTTTGATAAGCAAGGTCTAGGATTTAGTTCTCAACCCATTCGTGATGATCCTAAACCCGTGACCAATGTTCAGCCTAAGATAGTTTTTGTAAAGGGGAAGTCGCATGCCTCGAGTGATGTTAGTGAAACCATGATAGTTAAGACTAGTCCTAAGCATGATGTTAGTAAACTTAAGGATGCGTCGTTTAAATGTCATCATTGCAATCAGCCTGGTCATATTAAGCCTCATTGCTGGAAATTGAAGGGGGAGATTTCTGCAAAGAAATCGATGTCGGCTGAAATGTCATCCAACATCCCGCTCAACATTGAGAATTCAGTGTTGAAATGTATGTCTGGAGAAAGTTCAGCTGGCTCACCTTCAAATTCCGGTAATCCAAATGCTGTTTCATCATCTAAGAAAGTTTGGGTAGAGAAGTCAGTGCATAAGTGCAATGTTGTGTATGCCTCTTTGCGAGCTAACGTGACAGGTTCTTGGTACTTCGATAGCGGGTGTTCCCGACATATGACGGGTACCAAAGATTATCTTAGCGAGTACATGCCCTTAAAGAGTGGATCTGCGATGTCCGGAGGAGGTGCTAAAGGACGAATTCTTGGTCGAGGCAGATTGAACGTGCCCGATTTCCCTAAGCTAAGCAACGTACTCCACGTCGACGGGCTTGTAGCTAACTTGATTAGCATAAGCCAACTTTGCGACGACGACTTGGAGGTAAGATTTAATAAGGGATGTTGTGAGGTTTTTAACAGCAATGGTGTTCGAGTTATGGCAGGTAAACGATCGAGCGATAACTGCTACTTAGTCGGAGACAAATCCAGTTCGAAGGACGTGTGCCAACTATCGAAGGCCGAAGACGATGTCATCCTTTGGCATTACAAACTGGGCCATGTCAACTACCGAATGCTGGAGCAACTTATCAAACACGATGCGATCAGAGGCATTCCAAAGCTTAAGGAGTTTGGTAAGGTTGTTTGTGAGTCATGTTTGAAGGGTAAGCAAGTGCATGCTAGCCATAATGTTGACCAACATGCTGCCCAACATTTTAAAACTGCTCACTGTTTTCAGCTTATTCACATGGATTTGATGGGTCCGATGGAAGTAGATAGCATTGGTGGTAGGAAGTATGCTTATGTGCTCGTTGATGATTATTCTAGATATGCATGGATTTTCTTTCTTAAGGAAAAATCTGAATCGTTCGATTTCTTCAAAAAGTTTTGTGCTATGATTAAGAATAATTTCAGTGCTTCGATTTTTCGTATTAGGTCTGATCATGGTAGGGAATTTGAGAATCAATTGTTTGACGAATTTTGTGATCGAAAAGGCATTATTCATGAGTATTCATCTCCTAAGACGCCCCAACAAAATGGGGTGGCCGAAAGGAAGAATAGGACATTGCAAGAAATGGCACGTGTTATGTTGCATTCTAAGAGTCTTTCTAAAAGATTTTGGGCTGAAGCTTTGCATACCGCATGTCATATATCTAATCGTGTTTTCTTTCGTCATGGTACTAAAATGACTTCGTATGAATTGTTGAATGGGAGAAAGCCGACTGTCAAGTATTTCCATGTTTTTGGGTGTTATTGCTACATGTTAAATGATCGTGAGTACTTGACAAAGTTTGATTCGAAAAGTGACAAGTGTATTTTTCTTGGATACTCATCTAATAGTCGTGCTTATCGTGTGTATAACTTGCGATTGAAGTCTGTTCAGGAGTCAGTAAAATATTGTGTTTGATGATGCTACTGATCTTAGCAAATTGTCTGCTCAAGTTGATATTTCAGATGTTATACAAGCTGTGGAAGAAACAAAGGAGAATGTGGAGGACGATGTTGACCCAACATCTGACTCAACATCTGTGCCGGAACAGAACATTGAGGCCGGACCCAGTGAAATTCGTAGAGACCCGCCAGCTAAGATTCGAAAAGATCATCCCACAGACTTAATTATTGGAGATGTGAACGAAGGTAGGAAAACCAAAGACAAGCCACGCAAGGATTATAAGTCTATGGTAAGAAACGTATGCATGAACACAGTATACGCTGAGGTACGTTTTAATTGTTTTATTTCTGAGATAGAACCTAAGAATGTTCTTGAAGCTCTCAAGGATAATTTCTAGATTAATGCGATGCAAGAGGAACTCTTGCAGTTTGAGAAAAATCAAGTATGGACGTTAGTCCCACGGCCGAAGGACATTAATGTCATAGGCACGAAGTGGATCTTTAAGAATAAATCTGATGAATTTGGTAGAGTTGTTAGGAACAAAGCACGTCTAGTAGGTCAGAGCTATACGCAAGTTGAGGGCATAGATTTTGATGAGACTTTCGCTCCCGTGGCTAGGTTAGAATCAATTAGGTTGTTATTAGCTATTGCATGTTGGCTTAACATCACGTTACACCAAATGGATGTTAAGGGTGCGTTTTTATATGGATATATTGATAAAGAAATCTATGTTGAACAGCCTAAGGGATTTGAGGATCCGCATTTTCCTAACCATGTTTTTAAGCTGCAGAAAGCCTTATATGGACTGAAGCAAGCGCCTCGAGCTTGGTATGGTAGGTTAGCTACATTTTTACTAGATTTTGGGTTTACTCGAGGTGAGGCGGACCGCACTCTTTTTATAAAAAGGGTCGGTTCTGATATTTTAATTGCCCAAGTTTTGTTGATGATATTGTTTTTGGCTCGAGCTCACAATCTATGCTAGATCAATTTGTACAGGCCATGAACTCCACTTTCGAAATGAGCATGATCGGGGAACTTTATTTTTTAGGCTTGCAGATTAAGCAAAGCAGCGACGGGATCTTTATGTCCCAGGAGAAATACGCGAAGAACACAGTCAAGAAGTTCGGGATTGACACGGCAAAGGTAATGAAAACTCCAATGGGGTCATCACAAAAGGTATGTAAGGACAATGTTGGACAGAATGTTGACCCAACATTATATCGTTCCATGATAGGCAGTTTGCTTTATCTTTCAGCTAGTAGACCCGACATCATGTATAGCGTATGTGTATGTGCTAGATATCAGTCTGAGCCTAAGGTCTCCCATCTTAATGCCGTTAAGCGTATTCTTCGTTATGTGAGTGGTTCGTGTAGCCTAGGGTTGTGGTTCTCTAAAGATACTAATATGAGTCTTGTAGGCTACAGCGATGCTGATTGGGCAGGTGACGAGGATGATCGCAAGAGCACAAGTGGCGGCTGTTTCTTCTTAGGTAACAATTTAGTTGCATGGTACAGTAAGAAACAGAATTGTGTGTCTTTATCTACTGTTGAGTCTGAATATGTTGCTGCTGGTAGTTGCTGTACGCAATTAATATGGTTGAATAGCATGTTGTGTGACTATGGTTTAGAGTGCGAGTCAGTTCTCATGTATTGTGATAACCTTAGTGCCATCAACATATCTAAGAACCCCATCCAGCATTCACGCACGAAGCATATAGATATAAGGCATTTCTGAGAGATATGGTAGAGAAAGAATTAGTGTGCATTAAGCATATAGACACAAAACATCAGTTAGCTGACATTTTCACGAAAGCATTGGATTTTGAAAGGTTTTCGGACCTGAAAAAGTCCATAGGTTTGCATCAGTCTGTCTGAATGTTGGTCCAACATTTGGATCAACATAGCAGAAGTCGAACTTGATTGTTACTGCTTTGACATTTGATTTAATGTTCTCTCTGTTGTTCTGTGAAATGATTTGACTCACCTAGAACGTTCCCTGAAATGACCCTCTTCCTTAAAAAAAAAACAACGAAAAAAAAAAGAAAAAAGAAAAATCATATATATTGCTCTGATTCTTTTTCAAGATACAGGTTCAGGTAATAAGTTTCCCTAGGTGCACGGCATTCGCGGTGACGATGCACTCTTTGCGAAAAAAAATCCTAACCTTGATGATAAGGATCTTATAAGGGCTGAGCATAATATTACTAGTCTATAATGAGGTAAGTAGGGCAGAAAATGAAAGGGAATTGAGTTTAGGGTGTTGAACAGAAAAGTCTCGAATTTCAGAGTAGAAAGTTGAGTCTTATGTTGGGGCAACATATGTGACTGTCAGTTTGATCATGCTATATTTTTGTGCTTTCGTTTATGTGCATTAGTTTTTAGGTCAGCATTTGTTGGTTTCATGTGTCTAGTTTAGATATCTCTCAGAATTGCATTAGAACTCTCGAAGAACAGTGTGTTACACTTGGCTCAAGTGCTCCTCATTGTCGCTCAAACGGTTAGTCTCGCTCGATTCTATTATGACTTTTGACTTGGTATTTTTGGTTGAATCATGATCTGATTTGCTCCTATATTTCTTTATGACTGATTCTTCCATATACCATATTAGCTCCTTGTTTATTTAGACAGTTGTGACCTGATTCGACCTTATCCTCTAAACTGTCTAAATTATATTTGAGTGGCTCGCTGATATTACTTTCTGCCCCTACGTTTCTGATATAATTCACGGGTTATACATTCTGTTCTCATATTAATTTTTTTTTTGGATTTATCTTTGATTTCTTTATGGCGAACTAACTTGTTTCTGAGTCTCAGAATGTTGGGCCAGATGTTACCTCAACATCTGCAAGTTGGCTAACAGAGAAGTTCTCTGAGTCTTTTCTTTCTTCCCAAAAAGGGGGAGAAGGTTGTGCAGATAGAAAGGGGGAGATAAGGAAATTCAGGGGGAGCAGAATAAGGAGCCGAACAAACAGGGGGAGCTGACCAAGAAGGAGAAGCAGCCGCGAAAGCATCAGAAGGAAACTCCATACTCCATTGAGAGTGAAGCTCTGATCCTTTCTATTTTGCATGCATAATTGATTTTCTGATTAAGTTATATTTACTATATGCATGCTGATTTGCTTCTCCGATATATTTACATGTTTGCCTGTTTGCGTCTATTCTAACCATCTTTTAATGTTTTTGTGGTTGAGTAGAATTTACCTTCATGGGGAGTTTCGGAACTTTTAAATCTGCACGGGTTTTGGGAAGAAAGATAAAAAGGGGGAGATTGTTAATGTTGACTAGCTCAGCTTTGACAATGTTGGGCTAACATTTCAACCAACATTGTTGTCTGTCAGCATTCGATTTTATCTTTCATGCCCAAAACCGTTTAACTTTTTTTGTAGCTTTATTTACTGATATGCAGGACGTGGTAAAGTGCTAAAACGAGTTCAAATCGTGTGGAAAGCGTGTGGAGCTGCTTGAACGAATCTAGGAAGTGCACTTACCATAAATAGAAGATTTGAAGATCAAAAGAGATCAAGTCAAGCTACGAACAAGATTAGAAGATCTGAATATAAGGAGATCCAGTCAATCAGTTTACCATAAATAGGAGATAAGGGATCGGCCAATAAGATGAGAAGATTCGAACTAAATATATACTATATTTAGGGAGATCTTCGAAGAGATATTTGAAGAGATATTCAAGGGATCTTTTTACCAATTCAAGAGGGAGCCAAGGTCTATAAATAAGAGTTATTTTCGAGCTGCAACTAACGACTCTCGAGTGAGCTTTCATGGAGTAAAGTTGAGCGACGTATTGAGTGAAAAATATGAGCGAAACACATATCGAGTGTGAGCGAGTTTTATATATTTTGAGAGTTGTCTTTTAGCCTAGTATTGAGCTTTCTGAAGTCTTAGTACTTCGTAGTTTTTTCAGAATCGTTTAGATTCTTTTTCTAGGCTTCTTTTTACTATCTTCGGATAGTTGTTTTGCATCCATTGCTGTAGTGGAATTTTGCCTTGAGGCACGCAGCAAGTTTTTATAACTTGCTGCACAGATTTACATCCCGTGTTATCTCAGTTTCGTCACTAAGTAGTTACAATATTCCGCTGTGCACCTGAATGTTAGGTCGAGTGTTACCCCGACATTTTACCCAACATCTAGTCTATACTTAGTGTCTTACATCCATATCGTACCGGGACCACTTCACTGTCTTTTTTTTTTGGGACGTGGGCAACCCTACCTAGTTAGTTGATATTTAAATCTGATTGATTCATCATTTGTTTTGGCCGTGACACTTTATTTGTAATCTTCAAAAGATTGATAAAGTTAAATTATAGACCTGTTCTATTCACTAACGCCCACACATTCAACGAAAATAGTTCGTTACAATTTTTTATGTCTCACGTTTCCTTTGTTTTGGAAATTTCTCATTGTTATATTAAAATTTAAACTTTAATTACTTAATCAATTTATACGGTTGAGGTTTTCCAGTACTTATGTTTGTTTTGTTTTGAATGAGTCAAATTTGTTTTACTTCTTAAATTTTGACATTAAACGTGCCATGCTTAAATTGTTTATCAAATATCGGATTCCTCATTATCAGTCAAATAGAGCTAGGGAAATTCATATCCATGTCTACATCTAATGACATGTGAGCTAACCTTAATAAGCTAAATTTATCTTAATATGTCACTTAGTTCATTTTATTTTGTTTTGTTCCAGTGATTAAATTTGTCCACATTCGTACGTATCGTGCATTTCAGTTGAATACTGATTTAATTAATTTTTATGCTCAGCTAATCCCAATTTTTATGTTGCAGATTGTTCTTTCCCGATTCATAAATAGCAATTACATCCATATTTAGGCCTGACAGAGTAATTATAAGAATCTTTGCCAGATCATAAGATAAATTAAAGGTAATCACTTACTTATTACTAATTTCATTCATATATTTGACCAAGAAACATAATGCTTTTCTTCCATCTATACGATTCTGAAGTTGTATCTACTTACTGTCTAATGTTTGATAATATACTCACAATTCTTAAATTTGGAACTTCAACTAATATGGTCATGGTTTTGTTTTAGGTCATATAAATCTGATATGTTTTTACGTATAATTTTATGATGTTCTTTTCCCTGCATTCCAGCGCATTATGATTTTACGGTATATTATTCCATGTTTTTTATTACAAAAATTGCTACATAAATATATCACTATATCATATGTCTCGATTGGACGTGTTTGATTTTGTTTGAAGCCCGTTGTATGATAATCTGAATACTCCAGTATTATTTGATATGATGCTTTTTGGTATTGTTTTTTCTTTTAATGATTCACACATTAAAGAAATATACACGTATTTCCAACTATAAGTTGTGAATAAAATATCATTTATTAATCCAATTTCATCATTTTACTTCATAAACTACATTTCAGGAACTTATCTCAAACTCCGCGCGGTTCTTCTAACCTTCTTCCCTCTTTTAATATTTTCGACGGTGCTTGGTATCCAACTGTTCTATCCCGATATGTTCCTTTTGTTTTGATTTTTATTGAGTTATAAAAATTGAAACAAGATTTGGAATATATTTCGGTGGTACTTTATTTGTTTCTATATTTTTATGAAAAATGTAGTCATGCCGTGGTACTTTATTTGTATGTAACGATATTTTTATGAATAGTGTAGTCATTTCTGTGATGTCATAGTTTCCACATGTGGTTCCTTGGTTCAACTTTTCAGTAAATCGATTATCTATAGGAATAATAAATGTGACGTTTCTCTTTATTATTCTCATAAACAAAATAATCGTATGTTGATTAGGTAGATAGTTTATTGAAATTTTCATGCTTTCTATCTAATTGAATTTGCTTACTCAATTTATAGCTGACTTTAACACTAAGTTCTCTTTATTATTGAGGTTAACAAATAGATGCTTTTTAACTACCTAAAATTATATGTCATCCTCACGGATGCCATTTGACTGCTAAACTCTATATTAAATTTTTATATTTTAACTAACTGCATTTTTTTAACTTTTAATAATAACCATTTCTTTTACGTCTCAACAGATCGTCAATCAGTTAAAAACAAATATGGATGAACAACATTTACCATCTAGTAGCCACTCAAATCATAATATGCAAACAAGACGAATGCGCCAATCAACACAACGGGAAGCCCGAGCTGTGCGGATGACAATGCACCGCAATAATCAGTTAAGGCATTCTGGAAGAAGTCAGCCAAACCAGCATCAAGCTGGTAATAATCTTTTGCTAAACTTTAATAAGTTAGTACTTATAAACTAACATCAATATTCAATATTTAATTCAAAAATATATTTGTAGAAACATTTACTACTACTGCTAGAAGATTTATTTTGCCGCAACGGTTGGATATTGGAGAGAGAAACACCAAATGCCCTAACTGCAATGCCCTCATGTGGGTTTCTGAAAAAGTTCGAGACAGTAGTTTGAGAAATCCAAGATTTCAGTTATATTGCGGAAACGGTCAAGTTCAACTGGCAAATATTCCAATATCACCGTCGTACCTTCAGTCGCTGTTGTCGCAACCATTCTTCAAAGACAAAATCCGAATGTACAATTCATCATTGGCATTTATTTCTATGGGAGGGCGGATCGACAACAGTGTCAATGATGGTAGGGGACCCTATGTTTTTCGCATTGGTGGTATCAATTACCACCGAGTTGGGTCACTAATCCCCGAACCGGGTACTGGCCCTAAGTTTGCTCAACTATATATTTACGACACCGAAAATGAGGTTCTCAATCGTATGAATGCAATGGAATCGTCCGGTGCTTAAATATAAATGGGGACGTACTCAGTGGCCTACAATACATGCTTGATCAAGTAAATCCATATGTTTCAGTTTTTCGAAGTGCTCGAGATATGCTGATCGAACAAGAACATAGTTTAAATCTACATATACGTATCATTCAAGCAAGAGAAGGTAGACAGTATACGCGGCCAACATCAAGTGAAGTAGTTGCTTTATTGGTGGGTGATTGTACAGAAGACTTGGGACATAGAGACGTGATTTTACATACAAGGAGCGGAAATTTACAAAGGATAGATGAAACCCTGTACCTCTCCAATATCCTTTGTTATTTGAACAGATGGTTGGTCAATCAGCATAGCAATAGGTTCTTTCGGTACTTCAAGGGATAGAGTTTCAATGAGACAATTCTATGCATTTCGAATGCAAGATATGTAAGATGATGGGGATAGTTTGGTTAGAGGTGGGTCGCCTATACCAACAATTTATTGTTGACGTGTATTGTGCTATTGAGCAACAACGTCTTCACTATGTCAAACGTAACCAAGGCCACTTGCGTACAGAATTGTATAAGGGGCTTCAAGATGCTGTCTTAAGCGGAGATGTTAATGCAAATTCTGTTGGAAGAAAATATATACTGCCTTCAACATTTACTGGTGGACCACGAAATATGATCCAACATTATCAAGATGCAGTCGCTATTTGTCGTTCAATGGGTCCTCCTGATCATTTCATCACTTTCACGTGCAATCCTAATTGGCCGAAAATAACAAGAGAGCTACTACAATATGAGCGAGTCGAAGATCGTCCGGACGTTGTGGCTCGGGTTTTTAGGCTAACAATGAAAGAATTAATACGTGATTTGAAGGAGAGACGGTTGTTTGGTACGGCCATTGCTGGTAGAAGATTTATACTTTTGATTTTTAATATTATTATTATATATAGAGCTAATACAATTAAAATAGTAATGCAGATTTATATGTTGAATTCCAAAAGCGTGGACTTCCACATTCACATATTCTTCTTACAGTCGCTACAAATGATAAGCCTACATGTTCGGATGATGTTAACAAACTTATCAGTGCTGAGATTCCTGATAAATACAATGATCCCCTTGCGTACGCAACGGTCACAAAGTTTATGATTCATGGACCATGCGGTCTTTGCTTAGTTATGGTAAGTGCTCAAAGAGTTATCCGAAAAAATTTTGCGACGAGACGGTTGCTGATGATCGAAGCTTTGTACAGTACATGCGAAGAAGAACAAATGAAACAACTTAAGCTAATGGTCGGGTAGTCGACAATAGATGGGTAGTACCTTTCAATAGGGATTTGTGTGTCAAATACGATGCTCACATAAATGTTGAACGCGTAGCAGTTCAAAGGTAAAGTACCTATACAAGTACATCGACAAAGGCCATGATCGTACAACATTTGTCATTGAAGATGGTGAACCCCGAAATAACATTGATGAGGTACGACCACAACGGATTGATGAGATCAAGCAATATTCAGATTGTCGTTATGTGCTTCCATAGAAGCTTGCTGGAGGATTTTTTATTTTAACCTACAACATCAATACCCGTCTGTCGAAAAGAACGCAGTTTCATTTGCCAGGCGATCAAAACGTCGTCTTTCATGACAATGATGACATACATGATGTTATTAATCAGCCACAAAATACAATGTTGACAATGTGGTTTGAGGCAAACAGATAGTATCGCGAAATATGTTTTGCTCAATATTGATGTTCACGGAAGTAGCCGATTCACTAAGACTATGGGAAACACATCAGGAGAGAATGACTTATGATATTGAGCATATGATTCAACGCCAGTCTAACAATTTTGAATTACGCATCACAGACGACGAACGTTGGGAATTCTTGAAATTGAACATGTCCTCAACAAGAATGGCAAGTCACTCAAAGATTTTCCACATATGCCCCAACCATCTTTAGAGCATGCGAACCGTGCCATTAATCGATTGATAAGAGACGGACTCGATTATGATACATCAAAAGAGATGGAAAATTACGAACGTCTTGCTCGGGGTCTAAATGAAGACCAATATAGGGTATTTTCTTCCATTATGCAAGCACACGCTCAAAATAGTGGTGGTTTGTTCTTTGTTTATGGCAGTGGCGAGACTGGAAAGACATACTTGTGGAATACCTAATATCAAAGTTAAGATCCAACAGGGAAGTGGTTATTTCAGTGGCATCCTCGGAAATCGTTGCACTATTACTTCCTGGAGGTAGAACTGCTCATTCGACATTTAAGATACCGCTAAATCCTGCTGAAAATTTTGTTTGTTCATTTGATAAGTTGTCATCCCGAGCTGAACTTATTCGACTCACATCGTTGATAATTTGGGATGAGGCTCCAATGACTAATCGACTCGCGTTTGAGGCCGTCGACCGTCCCTTCAAATATATTTTGGATAATAATTCGCCTTTTGGTGGAAAGTTGTTTGTGTTTGGCAGTGACTTCAGACAGATATTACCAGTTGTCGCAAATGGCGGTTGAGAATCGATTGTGCATCTACATTGCATCATGCAAAGTTTTGCGAACAATGTCAGCTGATGAAGTTAGAAATTAACATGCGTCTTCGTGGTTGTCATTATTCAGCTGCAGATTTACAAAGAATGACGGAATTTGGAGAATGGATCTTACAAATAGGGGATGGTAAATTGCCTGGGAGGTCACTAACAAACATAAGTCAAATTGGATTGATATTCCATTTGAATTTTTGATAAAAGATGACACACGCGGTACTGAAATGTTAATTGCTGCAACTTATCACGACTTAACAACAAGGTATTCTGATTTGGATTATCTTAAGGAGCGAGCAAAACTAGCACCCACAAATGTTGATGTGGACAATCTCAATGCAAATCTTATCGACGCTTATCGGTACTTCTCGAAATTACTTGAGTTCGGATAGAGTATGTTCGTCGGAGGATAGTGAGTCAGTGGAACAAATGAACCCCATAGAGTTGCTCAATTCAACCAACTTTTCTGGGCTTCCCAACCATTGCCTAGAGTTAAAAGTAGGAGCACCAGTCATTCTATTGCGTAACATGAATCCGTCGATAGGTTTGTGCAATGGAACACGGTTGGTTATTTGTAAGCTCGGGGATAAGGTGATTGAAGCAACGGTATTTATCGGGCCCAAAGACTGGAGAAAATGTCTTCATACCTAGGATTGATTTATCGCCTTCTAACCAAGAGGCAGGTTTTATCATAAGAAGAAGACAATTTCCTATCAAGTTGGCCTTTGCGACGATTAATAAAAATCAAGGGCAGACATTAAAATCAGTTGGATTATATCTTCCAAATCTAGTCTTCAGTCATGGACAACTTTATGTCGCAGTTTCCCGCGTCACATCGCCAAATGGACTAAAGATTCTAATACGCAACAACTGTGATTTGCCAGAAAAATGTTACGAAGAATATTGTGTACAATGAAGTTTTATCCAACATGTGATTTTAATCTTTATGGACCATGTTTTTTGTTTATCATTGATTCTCATAGTTTTGAATTATTTGTTATCTTTGTATTGTTAGCTTTTATCTTATAATTATTTCAAAATTTTTAATATTTAATTACATTACGCTTTTAAATAACTGTAGATGGAGCTTATAAGATACAAACCATTTAGTCGTATATGCCCCTATAATTATTTATGGAATCTACGAGGACGTTTATTATGGCGCTAAGATCTTCATACTACTCTACGATCCAACCGAGAGTATATGGTACAAAATTTAGTCTTCATTGATGTTGAGGTTTGAAAATCATTATCATTAAATATTACATTTTACACCTTATCATTCAACTCTCATTGGGTAATGATTGCTATTAACGCTTTTTCTACAGGCAACAGAGATACAAGTTACCATTCAAAATGGCGATATTGATAAATATCGCGATATTTTGAAATTAGGAAATGTTTAGTACATTGACAATTTAAGTGTCGAGCCTGTTTCAGAGTTGGGTCGGTGCATAAACGATTTCGAGTTGAAGTTTAATAGGTCTACCAAAATTGTGGATAGTCAACAACAGTTCGATCATGATATTCCTCTGTACAAGTTCCAGTTTGATCAACTTAATGCTATTCCACGTTATGCTGCCGACAAGGATCACTTAGTCAGTGAGTATTCTTCTACAACGCCACAGTTTTGATATATTACTTAACTGCTAATCTTTATTTGTTTATTGTAGATGCAATTGGCTTAGTAGTTTATGTCGGAGATCTGGAAAATGTTAGTAGAACAAAAATGGCACCGACGTTGAGTTTCACGTTCGAAATGTCTTACTTTGTGATATGAGGTACAAACCTACTCAAAACCAATTCTTTCATTTTTTTGCTAACCTAACCATTAACATCGTTCTAACTATTTATTTATATCTTTTCAGCATGAATGTAATAAAACTTTCTCTCTGGGGAAACCTCGCGACAGATGAATGTTATCAAATTTTCATGATGTGCGAAAAGTTCTAATTCTAGTTGTATCACGAGTTGAATTGAAAAGATTCGATGGTGAGTTCGACAAGTATAGCTCCAATTTTCTATCTATTTTTTCATACGGGTTTGAACTTAATTGTTTTCTCTACATCTATTGTTGTGGTTCTTCTAAGGTGCATATATAAACACAACAAGAATTAGCAGGGTTTTGTTGATCCAAACACCAAACAGGCACAAGAGATCCGTACATGGTATGCTTTTAAGATATTATACTTTAATCATTCATATTTTCACACGTGTGGGGACATGAAACTGAAATATAATTATTTTCAGGTATAACAGGGATACGATTGCACAAAAGCCATTTCATTGTGTCAAAGAAGAGGGAAAACTTTACATCAATTACAAAGCTTGCTTGCTCCTCATTCGATCAACGTAAAAGATATTGGTGTCATTGCACGTATGATTTCCTGACATTTTCCGCAAAATAGTTATTTAATATATTATATGAATAAATATGAGCATCTTATTCATTAGGGTCGGGCACAATTTTCGTGTACGTGCATCCATATCACATATTGACATGGCAACAATTTGGTATGAATCGTGCCCTTTCTGTATGGTCAACAAAGTCACGGATGTGTTATTGTGTTAGGTCCTCAGATTAACAACTCTATGATCCTAGGCTAGAATCTTTAGTAATTCGATCGTTTAGATAATCAATGAAATTCGATCGAAAAACTCAAGTTAAGAACACGAGACAGAATTCAATTAGAGTGAGAAAGTTACTGTTGTTTCTCTCTCTAGAAATCGAATTGCAAGCCCTTCGAATCAATTCTCTAAACTTTCTCTATTCAGCTCAATTTATTTACAAGTATTTATACCAAACAAGCTTGGAATAAATATCAAGCCAGTCCTTAATAAAAAGACTAATACAAATAAAGCCCCTAAGTACAAGGACAACTAATGAAATCAAGCACAATTACAAATGATATTCTACAATCTCCCCCTTTGTGCTTGATTGCGTCTTCGCGCTGTTCGTCCTTGTCGGGCATAGTAGATCTGCGCAAGTCCAGCGCATGCTCGTAGTCCCTAAAGGTCTCCCTGAGCTTCAGGCGCTCCTCGATGTCATCCAACAATTCCATTAGGAGCGGCCGTTTTCTCACAAACAGGTGGATCCTCAACATCGTGTCTCTATTTATCTCTTCCAACTTCTGTTCGATATTTCTCCTGACGATCTTGAGGGTTCCGTCGCAAAACTTGTGAATTTCTGTCTTCAGCATCCACCTATTCTTCTTGGCAATTGGGTTGTTGTAGGTGATGCCGATGACAGAGCTGATATGCACGTGATTGCTTGGAAGCCTCTCGATCTCAGGTCCTTTGAAGAGTGGTTCGGCCATGTTGACCTTCTTCATATTGCTCTCAAGCGCCATTTGAAGGTCGTGAGCGGCGAAGTACTTGACTTGTCGCATCATGAACCGGTAGAGCCCTTCGAGGCATTCTTTCTTGATGAAGCCCTGAGGACCTTTGTACTTCTCCACGTATAGCTGATAAAGATGGTATACTTCATCGGCGGGGAGGTACGGCACGTCGCTCTCGCTCAGTTCCTCTCGGGTCCTGTCCACTCGTTCGATGATGGTGAGGTGTTGGAAGTCCTCCTTTGGCACAATAGACACTGTGGAGTTGGCAAATTGGGGAGAGTTCCCTGAAGTGACTCTTCAATCGATCCTTCGGGATCCCCAGCCTCACGTCCGGTCCTAGTTGGGTCAGCATCCACAGATATGTCATTCTCTTCTGCTGATCCCAGTGTGAGATCCCTCTCAGCTCGAACTCATCCGGCTTCTTAATTCGAACCGGTGACCTCCAAATGTTTTCCCTGACTTCTTCAAGGAAAGGTATCTCTATGTGAATGTTCTCCCACGGCGTGTCGATCCGAACGGTCCCTAGCATCTGTCTCGTAGGGGAGGCCACTCGTTGTACAATCAACTCCGGTAGCCTTGGGATTTCACTTTGGTAGTCTATGCCTTCTTGAAGTTCGTCGTCTTCTATGATCACGAGGTCCACGGATGCTTGTTGTAAGAAGTGGCGTACATCCTGAAGTCGTTGTCTCTGATGCTCCTCGGGCATGGAATGGGTCATCCACTGGCCTTCGAAAATGTACTTGTCTAATACTTCGTGTGGATTGACGCCATATCCAGAGGGTCCCGGTTGGTCTGGAGCGACGGAGGGAGTAGCTTGGGTAGCTGCCAGAGCTACAAGCATTGCAGCACTTGCTTCTTCTTCCGGAAGCAAGGGGCTTGAGTAGATCGGCAGTGTGGGCGGAGGCGTCCGTAGGGTAAAGGTTGGTTGGTCGATATTTGGTAGAGTGGCGGTGCGGTGCGTGGTGTGGGTGGTTTTTTGATTTGTGTTTGGGTTTCACCAGCTCCAGCGCTTGTCTGCGTAGCGCTCGAGCCTTGTCCTTGGCCGGATGTAGATGTCCTCGGGCTCTTCTCCCCCTCATGAGTGTCCTGATCGTCAGGATCGTCATGTCTGCGCCGTGAGTGGGAGCTTTGGCCTCGGCAGGTGTCAGTCGGTGGCTCAGGATGATCCACCAATCGCCGATAGAAGGATTCCTCTTGAGGCGACCGAATGGACAGGCCGATCAAGCGGGCGAGGAATATGTCGCGGAGCTCGGTTATGGGTATGGGTATGGGTTGATGAGGATGGAGGAAGTGGCTAAAGGGTCGGTGGGTGTGGGTTGTGGAGGTGTGGGATTGGTTTGTGACGAAGGGCCTTCAGAGACAGGTGCTTTCCCGATATCTCTTTGGGATGTCTCTATTGCTTAAAGTACTCTCTCCGTGATTTTGTCTTCCATAGACTGTACGACTGATGTCGCCTGTTATCAACCGTTGAGTAGACACCGACTTGTCAGGTTGGCTCACAGTCACTTGAGGTTGTGACTGTATGAGACTTCCACCCAATCCTCGAGTCGAATCCAGAGGATTCGTCTCTATGGGTGTTAAGGCAGGCTCTGATTGCGCCTGCAAACCGGACACCACGTGAGTTGGTTGCGGCTCAAGATTGAGCGAAGAAGTGCTAGCAACACTTGTCGATATGGTCAGCGTAGTATCTGGTGCGGCAGTGACGGCCGAGAAGAGGGACTCCAGCTGAATGCTTAGTCTTCTGGGAGTCCTCCTTATCAGGCTTATTTCCTCGTCAGACTCCGTGTCAGACGGGGTGGCCGTGTGCGGAGTGAGGTCACGATTGACGTCCTCCAGTGCCTGATCCGTCACCGGTGGAAGCGAGCTTTGCCCCATTTCAGTTTCGGGTTGTGCTTCTTGTTGAAGAACCTCCTCAAAAGTTTCTTCAAGCACGCCAACATGTACGGGCACTTCCACTTGTAATTCATGTGCAGGAGCCTCGAGCGCCATCTCGGTAGCCACGACGTCTATCAAAGTATCTTCTACGTCGGGCATTGGCTCTTCGACCAAAGGACACTCCTGTTGAAGCTCCTGAGCGACAACATCGATTATCGTGTCGTCAGGGCTTGGCTGGTGTTCCGGTTGGGGAGGGCTCACATGGTGATCTGCCGGGGGCCCTCTGATCATTTCCTCCATTAAATTGTGTTCGCGGCAGAACCTTTGATACTCAGCTTCCGCGGGGTCAGCGAGCCTGAGTAGGTTGAGTGGAATCGGCATCGACGGTTGGTCCAGGTCCGTGAGCCGTGGATTGTGGAAAAACTTTAGCCTTGGCGGCTGGTAGTTTCCACCAGGAGGTAGCTGAGGGATGTTCTTCGCATGTAACTCCATGAACTCCCTGATGATCACATTGAACCATCGAGCATAGGGCACGTTCTTCGATCGCCGGTTCTCTTTCTGCCGAATCTGGTCCGCGAGGTCGTTCCAGATCAGCTGAGTGTAGTCATAATTTCTTGAGAAGGCGATGCCGTGGAAGATCCTCAAAATATTGCTGTTGCCCTTATCGAATCCTGCGTGCTTGGGCGACAGACACTTATTCACTATTCCGAATAGTGTCTTCCACGGGTGAGGGATACCGCTGCTCTGGACCTGAGCTAATCTTGTAAGCGGCGGTTGGTATCCCATGTGCAATAAGTCCTGAATCATCTCTGCGTCCGTCGGGAGCGGGTCGTAGTTGTCGTTGTGGGGCAAGTCCAACATCATCCCGAACTGGCTCTTGCTCATAAGAATATGCCGCTGTCCCGATTTTTGTTGTGAAGGAGAATGCCCCATTTGCTACAACTCCTTGTATATATCCCCAGAATTGCTGGAGATAAACCATCGTCACCAATGCGGTGACCGTTAACGCATGCCAGATGGGGTGGCCTCTGAGGATGGATACGATGATCTCGTCCGGGCACCGAAATGTGCTCAGATCGAGCTGAAAGTTCGTATACTGAACCTTCAAGTACAGATTGTGATCATATATATGGTTGTATCTTGGGTAGCGATCCATCTGAAAAATAAGATATATAAAAGTTTATTAGATCAATTTTATTTTCAGTCGAAATATGAATAAATTTCATCAAACTATACTAATATTGCAAATAATAGCATGTTCGATGAATTTTGAATTGAAAGCATATCAAATGCATAGTGTATGTTCAATTTCAAAAATCGTGATGGCATGAATGTAATTTCGAATGAAATATATGTCGCGTGAAAAATAGTTCGAAATGTCGCTAAGTGTTAAATCAGTAAGTCACTGTTCATGCCGAGAAAATTTTCGGTCGATAAAATTGATTTTCAATTTGATTTCCTATGCATTGATTTCAATTGAAATGTTTCCGTGTAATTTTTCGATCGAGAAATTTTATTCGCTAATATTCGCTACAGTGTAAAAGACTTAGAGAAAAATTTTCTAAGTGTTGAAGATTGAAATCTAGACTGTAGTCGATCAATTTTACGATCGAGAAAAATTCCGTGTGAATTTACGATCGAGAAATTATTTCTCAGGGAAATTCACTGTCGAGAAATTTTCTTCGATTGAATAAAATTTTTCGATTTGAAATTTGTCAAGCGGTAGATAGTTTTCGATTTAAAGTAAAATTTTTGCTGTTGTCCTTATTTATCGAGAAATTGGTCAACGACTAAACTAAGTCAATCGTCGAGAAATTTTTCGATCAATTTAATCTAAGCGGCGAATTTTATGATCGAAAAATTAAGCATTGAAAAATTAATTTTCGCTGCTAAATTTTTGCGTCCGAAATAAAATGAAATCAAAATTTTAATTTTGCGATAGTAAGTTTAACGCTCGATTTGAATTTGCATCTAAATTATCCATTCAGTGCATAAGTTTTTCGCTCGCAGAAAATTATAATTGGATTTTTCGATGGTAAGTTTAACGGTCAAAATCTTTTATCGTGATGACTAAATCAAAATTTTGCGATCGAAAACTAAATCGACACAAATAGTATCTCAATTGAATCGGAATTCAATGAAGATTATTTGCGATCGACAAAGTTCTTTGACAGCTTCAAAACTTCAAAACCAGTTTCATCGAAACTCATTTTAACGTCACAGATGCAGATTTTTCCGAAGATTTAAACTATCTGTTTCATCAAAAAACATCAAATCTATCTAAAAAAACAGGCATTTAACTCAGAAAATCCAAGAAACATGCCAGAATTTAGTGAAACAGTATGCGTTAAACTATTTTTGTAGAACAGTCGAAAAATCTTAACTAAACATGCGAAAAACTACAGAATGTAAATGCAAAGCAAGTTATAACATTCGCAATCGTTAACCGAATCGAATTTCTACCTTAATCAGACGATTTGAAGTGAAAAGATCGAAAGATTTTGAAGGTTTTTGAATCGTCTGTGAAAGTTTTGCGAGAGTTTTTTTTTTTCGATTAGGTTTTGTGTGAGAAAAAGTTTTTCGACTGACAAAAGTTAAACTTTTATTAACTAGCATTAATTTGTTGTTGGGCTTGTGATTTGACATTTTGCGATTTAATGGATCCGGCCCATTACTATTTGCACACGAAAAATTCAATTTTTCGATCGCAAATTATCGCGGTTAATCAAAATCGATCCCGACACTGTTTACGATCGAGAAACTTTAGATTGCGAATTAATTCTAATATCCAGTTTCTCGATAGTAAGTTCTTCTAAAGAATTTCAAATTGACCCCTATTTCAAAATAAAAACCCATTGTAAGGCTCCCACTTAGTAAAAATAAATGCAATTAACTCCCTGTATTTTATGTGTAGTAACGTCTAGCTCCCCTGGCAGAAATTTAAAAAATCTGTACCACTTAGAGATAAACGTTAGGAATAATGGAGTTAATCAACAATTATTTTTGGCAATTTATCTTTGAAATATTTGGTCTTGTGTCTAGCTCATCTCTTTGTAGTGTCGACGTCTCACTCCTTAATTTTGAAAGATCTGAAATACTTAGAGAAAAACGTCAAAAATATTTGGAGCTAAACCACGATTTTTATACTTTCTCCCCCTCAAATGATGCACAAGAACTGGCTAATTATGCAAGTATATTAAATCAATTCAAGTCACGAGCATATAACACACAAATCTACCAAGTAAGTACGTACACATGTTCCCCGAAAACACGTACTTCAAAATATTGTGTGAGGGTGGAGGAAAAAAAATTATCGCATTTAAACAATTCAGTACCAATGCAATCTAAAATTGCATTTATAATGTGCGATACACTAAAGAAATTCGCATTTATTCAATTCAACGTATATGAAACATAACATTTCATGTCAAAATGTGCGAATTTTATTATTTATTATTTATTTTTATTTTTATTTTTTTATAGTATGGGGTCAGATTATTTTGCTTCGATCAACTTAAAATTTTACGAGACATTTGAAAGACGAAAATGCCGTCAAGTCTTGTCGTCAAACTAAAGTCCTAAGTTCATATACTGCTCCATTTCGACAACTCTCACTAGGTTCGCTCTTGCTCTCAATAATTTCTATCTTGGGATTTTTATATTTTTATCACTCAAGTCAACACAAGCAGTTTCAAGTCAATTTACCTGTGATCGAGGCGTGTTTAATCATTTTACCCAAGCGAGAGACCGTCGATTGGAATCAAAGGGGTGTAAAGGTTTTAGTTTGGCTAGGACTTAGAAGGGAAGAAATTTAGAGAAAAGTGAGCTTATCTCTTCGTCATCTTCCATTTCTACGTCCGTCTCCTTTCTTTTCGGCGTCTTTCCCTCTTTTACTATCCCTTATGAAGCTATGCTCAAGCTGAAGCTCCGCTTCTCCATGAGGCTATAGGAGATTATCGTAGGCCAAGTTCTTCTCGTTGGTTCTCGGGCCGATACCGTGCTCCTCTTCTCTTAATCCCTAGAGAGGTTTCAGAGATTTTCTTTTTGGAAAAGTTCACGGTTATGGAATTCGTACCCGAGGCTGCGCTCCTCTTCTCGTTTCCCGATATAAGACCGGATTATCGTTGGAGAAGTTCACTTCGTGCTGCTCCTCTTCCAGCTGTTCTGACGAGCGTACGAGATTATAGTTGGAGAAGTTCGCAGCAGGAACCATGCCACTTTCTACAAGGTAGTCGGAAGGCCGATTCCTTTGGTCTTTGCGGGTTGAGCAATGCCTTCTTTTGTCATCATCCTACTTTTCTTTTGTTATTTCCCCCTCCTGTTCTCGTTTGAACAACCATTCGAAGAGTATAGAATTCGGTTGAAGGCTGGGAATGGGTTTCAAATGAAGAAAAGGACGTCGTAGAAGGCTCAAAGTGGATGACTAAGGGCAAACGTGGGGGAATTTTATAAGGCCGAGTGAGGAATATCCTAAACGCCCTTATCATTTTCCTAACGATCTAACGCAAGATGAGTATGACACCAAGAATCACTAGGTAAGACAAGTAATTTATGTGTGAGTCACTCGAGAAGTAGATTCAAAGAAAGGAAAAAGAAACAAGGCTTGAATCCTCACGCATGTAGAGTGAGTTTGTGTCTAGTGGAACAATCAAATGACCTTTTACACACAAGAATGCGACTTATACTGACAAAATGTAAGCAATTAAATCGATCGCATGTCGGGGTAAAATTCTTGGTGACTTTAGATCAAAGCATCCTAAAGGATTTCGTCATACCCCATTATATTATATCTATATATATATATATATTTTATTTTATTTTTTTCATTATTATTTTTATCACGCAAGATAAGGACAAATAAGCATAGAAAACACATAGAATAGAGCATGTGATAGCACAGAAGATCAGGTAATGCACATATTACGGAAGATTCAGCATGCCTAATTTTCCGACAAGGAATTGGAATCGTTTCTCATCCACGGCCTTGGTGAAAATGTCTGCTAGTTGAAACTCCGTGTTCACAAAGTACATCTCTATCGTGCCTTTTTCTACGTGATCTTTGATAAAATGATATCTAATGTCTATGTGTTTCGTGCGTGAATGATGAACAGGATTGCAAGTAATGGCGATTGCACTTTGACTATCACTATATATGGGTATATTATTTAGATTGTACCCATAGTTGTGAAGCTGTGTCCGCATCCACAGCATCTGCGAGCAACAACTGGCGGCAGCTGCGTATTCTGCTTCGGCCGTCGAAGTGGACACACAGTTATGCTTTTTGGATGACCAGCAGACCAGCTTTTCTCCTAGAAATTGAGCGCCATCGGACGTGTTTTTCATGTCCATTCGGCAACCTGCATAGTCAGCGTCAGTGTAGCCGATAAGTTTGAAATTCATACCCTTTGGATACCATAGACCAAGGGTAGAGGTGCCCTTAAGGTAGCAATTCTTTTGACCGCGAGCATATGGGATTCTTTGGGATCGGCTTGAAAACGGGCACACAAGCAGGTGGCAAACATGATATCCGGCCGGCTCGAAGTGAGGTCGAGAAGAGATCCAATAATACTGCAATATAGTGTGATGTCGACCGATTTACCAGAGGGATCGGCATCCAACTTGCAGCTTGGTGACATAGGAGTGCTGAGAGGCTTGCTCTGGTTTTGATGAAACTTCTTCAGAATATCCTTGATGTATTTTGTCTGACTGATGAAAATTCCATCATTGAGCTGCCTGACTTGAAGGCCTAAGAAAAATTGCATCTTTCCCATGTGACTCATCTCGAATTTGCTCTTCATGAGATCTACAAACTTCTTGCAGAGCCGAGGATTTGTTGATCCGAAGATGATGTCGTCGACGTATACTTGGACGACCATCAGACCTTTTTCATGCCATTTAATGAAGAGGGTTGTGTCTATCGTACCTCGTATGAATCCAGACTTCACGAGGAAATCACTCAGGACATCGTACCAAGCACGTGGGGCTTGTTTTAGTCCATAGAGAGCTCTGTCCAAGCGATAGACGTGATCGGGATGTTCTTGATCAACGAAACCTTCCGGCTGAGCGACGTAGACTTCTTCTTTCAACACGCCATTGAGAAAGGCGGTTTTAACAACCATCTGATATACTTTGAAGTCTTTGTGAGCCGCATAAGCCAGCAGGAGGCGGATAGCTTCGATACGGTCAACAAGAGCATAAGTCTCGTCGTAGTCGATGCCTTCCTGTTGATTGTATCCCTTAGCAACTAGCCTTGCTTTGTTCCGGATCACTTCACTATCTTCATTTTTCTTATTTTGAAAACCCATTTAGTTCCGACCACTGTTTTCCCATGTGAACGGGGTACCAAGGTCCACACTTGAAGACGTTCGAATTGATTGATTTCCTCTTGCATTGCAATTGTCCAATCCGGGTCTCAAAGTGCGTCTGCTACTTTGGTAGGCTCGTTTTGGCTCAGGAAGCAACTGAAAAGACTGTGTTGACGACGTGTTCTCACACCAACCGAAGGATCGCCAATTATCTGAACAACCGGGTGGCCTCTCGTGCACTTGCGCTCATGAGGCAAGGCTGAAGTCGATGCGTCAGTCATCTGTGGATCTAGATTGCCTATAGTCTCCGATTGACCATTTGTCTGAGGAAGTTCCAATACTGCACTTGGATTGATCGTCTCTGATGATACTTCCTCGATGACCATTGTAGGTTCTTCGGTATTCTGTGGCAATTCTGAATCGGGTGGGGTAAAGGTGTGAGATGAACTTGGTACGTCAGTCTCGTTCGGTGGAGAATCCATTGTAGGTGTAGTCGTGTATGACCGATATACCGGTTCGAAGAGAGAATCCAAGTCGTCTATTGCAAGTCTCGTTGCTTCGTCTAACACTGATCCTAAAGTTATTGCCATCTTTTGTTGGTTTTGTGCCAACACGCTAGTGATTATGGGTTCTGAAATGTTGTCTTCAGAATTCAACGGGTTGAGCACGGGTCCTGAACTGAATTGAGCAGGAACCAACGAGTTAGGCACGGGTCCTGGACTGAGTTGACCAGAAGCCATTTCTGCCACTTCGTGGAAAGTGACATTATAGCTTTCCTTAATAGTTCGGTTGGACTTGATGTATACTCGGTACACTTTTGATGTTGAAGAATACCCGACAAATGTAGCTTCGAATGCTTTAGGGTCGAACTTTGCACGTTGCTCTCGGTCGTTCGCCACAAAGCACTTGCACCCGAAGACTTTAAGGAAAGAGATGTTGGGCACTCTATATTCACAATCTCGTACGAAGTCTTGTTGAACCGTTTGTGAACCACCGTCCTGTTTTGAGTGAAACAAGCAGTATTGACTGCTTCAGCCCATAGAAAGTGTGGAAGTCCCGATTGGATCAGCATTGTACGAGCGGCTTCCACTAGTGTTCGATTTTTCCTTTCAACGACCCCATTTTGTTGAGGTGTTTTGGCGGCTGAAAATTGTTGACTTATTCCAAGTTTCTGATAAAACTCACTGAGGTGATTGTTCTTGAACTCAGTGTCGTCTGTTCTAACAACTTGAATAGTCTGTTGCAGCAGATTTTGAGTTGTGTTCACAAAATTGATATTCAAGTCACCGTCTCATCTTTCGTTCGGAGGAACTTTGTCCACGTGTAGCGAGAATAGTCATCTACAATCACTAGGACATACTTTCTTCCATTGATACTCTGAGTCTGCATCGGACCACAGAGATCCATGTGAATTAGTTCCAATGGTCGAGAAGTAGACGCATTTTGCTTGACGTGATGAGATGCTCGCTTAATTTTTCCTAGGTGACATGCCGAACAATGATGCTCCCTTTGTAGTTGTATAGTTGGAAGACCGTGAACCAACTTTTTCGTAGAAAGACGTTGGAGAGCTTTCATGTTTAGATGAGACAGTCGTTGATGCCATAGGCTGTTCCTCTGTAAATCAATCTGAGAAATGAGGCATACAGCTGTCGAGGGCCGCACGGACATCAGGTTGATCGTGTAAAGATTGGATCTCCGAAGTCCTTGAAGGAGTTCTGTGTCCTGACTATCCAAAATTCTGCACCGGTCAGCATGGAAGACCACCTGGAAGCCTTTGTCACAGAATTGGCCTATGCTGAACAAGTTATGGCGGAGGCCTTCGACGTATGAGACATCTTTGATGGTCAGATTCTTCAGAATGATATCCCCAAGTCCTAGAATCGGGGCTGAATCGTTGTTCCCATATCTGACTTTGCCGTTTGGTCGGTCTTTGTAGTTGCTCAGCAGCTCTTGTTTACCAGTCATGTGTGTGGAGCAACCAGAGTCGAGGTACCACACATGATGGATCTGCAAAAACAATTTAGAGAGCTTTAGGTACCCACTTAAGCATGGGTCCTCTCGAATTAGCATATTTAATTTTGGGTTCAGATATGACTCCTAAATCTATTTTTGGAAGATCTTAATAACCCATTGCACTTTTGGAGAAGTGGGTTTGGGTTTTGCCTCTATAGGAGACTTGACCCTTTTGGCTTTTGTCGTCATAGGCGGAGATTTAGGAACCCATTTGGGTAGAACCTTACAGGAAAGGTTAATTTCAGCTCGTACAAATTCCTTGGAAGGTTTGACTGAGGAAAAGATCTTTTCTTGTGATAGTCTCCTAAGGTTCTTGGGGGATTTAATTTCTACGGGATACCTTAGGTGAGTACAGTCATGTACGGCGCCATAAGCTTTCTTTATGGCTGGATCTTGTTTCCTACGAGTCTGCCTTATGGCATTTGTTTTAGAATGATTAGTAGTAATTTTCGAGGTAGAGCCTATTTCGAGATTTTCACTTCTATCGGTGATATGCTGAAGTGAGCACGTAGAAGCAATTATTTTGAACGTAAAAATGGATCTTTTATTACTACGAGTGTCTTTTATTTTGACAGAAGGAATAACATGTTCAGAAGCATTTAAATCTACTAGCTCCTTCTTTATTTTAGGACTAGACACTCTCGCCTTCGTAGTCGGTGCTGGCTCTACGCTCCCTGTGGACGTTGGTGAAGTAGAATTAGTCTTAGCACTTGTAATAGAATTATTAATGCTCTTACGATCTTTTGAAGGCGATTTTTCTATTTTCACGCTTTTTATGATAGCGTGTGAGGAAGTTTGGGAGGACAGGGAAGCCTTGAGATTTTCCACCTCTTTAAAGAATTTTTTCTTTTCAGTTTCGAAATTCTCTCTTTCTTTGTCTAGTTTCGCCTGTGACTCATCTATCTGTTTTATGATAGGGGGTTTGTAGAGAGAATTTTGATAATTAACCTTTTTGACTTCCTCGTAGTGTTTTATAGAGTCAGGAGGTAAGACTTGAGCTAAATCACTGACAGGTGTTAAGGATGGTTTCCTATTTTTGTCCTTTTCAATTAGTTCATTGTAGTCAAAGGGGATCTCAGGCCCATGTGAGGCTTGTTTGATGGATGAATCAAATGCATTTTCATACGTTGATTCCGTAATGTTCCTAAGAGAGGTTGCAGCTAAACCCATGTTCTTAATGTCATGCATTTCTTTCTTCCGTAGAATACGTGGGTTACTGTAACCTATGCCTTCGATTGGATTATAAAACTCTATATCCTTGGGCTTGTTTAAGAATATCGTCTGTTCAGAGTGTCCCCTCGCGTAAGAAGATCATCTAATTTTTTAATTTTTGCATACAACTTCCTGCGTTCTTCACTTAGGAGAGCATAATTATTTTCTACCGTCAGTTTGGCGGCTTGACAGGTGTCTAGATCCTTACTAAGCTCACTAACCTTAGCGTTAGATGTTTCTAATTGAGCTTCTAAGTCAGTGATCTTAGAGGTAGCTTTGGTTATCCTACAATTTAAGGTAGCTTTCTCGTTGAGATGCCTAACCAAACAATTGTAGTTATTTGCTAGCATATCTTCTAATTCTTTGATCTTTTCACTATGTTGTCCTAAAGGAGGTTGACTAGTCTCTCTAGAATGTAGACTCTTAGTAAGTTCTTCTATTTTTGCACTGCTTCTAAGTTCTGATTCGAGACTATCTATCTTCTCCTGAACTTTCTCAAGTTTGTTCTCTACTTCCTTTATACTTTTCTGCTCACGTTTCATGTAGCATATTGCGTTTGATATGATTCTAACATGGTCAATAATATGGAAGGAGTGACTACCTCATTTGAAGACGTGGATGCGTTGTCATCGTCCGTATGAGTGGATGTTTCGGCGTTCAATTCGTTGTCGAGACGGGCCATGAGGGCTAAGTTCTCTTCTTCGGAGCTCGACGTGTCCTCGAGCCATTGGTCCTGTTCGGCCATGAGAGCTACTCCAGTTTCTTTCTGTTTTGTCAATTGAAGCTTCCTAGACTAGTAGTTTGCATCTCTCTTCTTCAGGAGAGTGCACTCTCTGGCGAAGTGACCTGCTTTGCCACAGTTAAAGCATTTGTTAGTCTCTTTGGGATTCTTGACCTCGGAACTCTCCGGAGCACGTTGTTCTTGGAGCTTGTAGTCCGAAGTCTGTTGGCTGAGGTTGAAGACTTCTTCTTGAAGTACTTCTTGCTCATCATTTGTCCAATGAGAGCTAACTGCTTTCCAAGGGCTTTCATGTTCGGCTCGATGTCGGAGTCCGATTCTCCTTCTGACTCTGATGATGAAGGTGGCCTAACGATCTTTTCCTTTCTTGATCTTGTACTCCTCTTCTCCGAGACTAAGGGAACCGTGTCATCGGTTTGTTTGCCTTTCTGCTCTTTGGTAATCTCGCGGATATCATCCTCATGCTGAGCGAGATTATCGAACACGGCATGGACATCCAACTCCTCTAGATCTTTATTTTGTCGTATTTGTGTGGATATTTTCTTCCATTCCGTGGGCAGAGAAGATAGAAATCTTATGTTTGTTTCCATGTTTGTCTTTGTTATTTCTATCTTCCTCATCTCGTTGAGAAGAGTGAGGTATCGTTGGTAGATTTCGTATAGACTCTCCTCCGGCTTTGCTTTGAAGGAGTCGTAAGCAGTGAGAATGTTCGCCTTCTTGGCCTTTATGCCAACTTCCGTCCTTTGCATCATCCTATGCAGCTCATCCCACATCCCCTTAGCCGATGTAAGGCTGTCTATTTGTTTGTATATATCGTTGGGGATGCCCTGCATAAGGGTATTCATGGCTACTAGATCAGCCTTAGCTCGAGCTCTTTCCTCCAGAGAGTATTCTCTAGGCTCCTTTAGTCACCTAGAAGCTGGAATTACTGGAGTAGCTGATTCGTCCCCAGGTACATGAACCGAGAACTGTGCCGGTCCCTCATCAAGGGACTGCAGTTGATTTTCGGCTTGATCCTTTAGAGCTATGAAATTCAGGAAGCGGCTTCTCCACACTGTGTCTTCGCCTCTTTGCAAGATCGCCGGACGGTTGTCATTTTCGAGTGAGTATGCATCCATGTTTGTATTATAGCAGTCGAGTTGTTGAAGGATCTTCGTTGATTGTTTTGAGAGTTGAAGACGATGTAAAGTGCTTCACAAGTTTGTTAGTAGCGTTTGATTCGAAGATTAGTTCGAGAATTATTTTTGATTCAATCTTTAAAGTATGATCGAAATAAATTTCGTCGATATAGAATGTATTTACTGTTCTCGTGCGAGAAATTTTGTCAGCGAAATATCTTACGAGCGAAATAAATTGCCCAAAATTGTTCAGTCGAGAAAAGTTTCCTGATCGTGAATTTATTTCGATCGTAAAGAAACAGTACATTAGTAAGTTTCTCGACAAGTCAAAATAAATCCGTTGACTAGAAAAGTTTCTCGCGTATGAATGATAAGCCGCTTACAATGGATAGAAAGACATGTTCGCTCATATACTCGCTGCGATTGCATGCGGACACGGAATCCTGTAGATATCGAATTGGCGGTACGTACATGTCTTCGATTGCATATTAACAACGGCATGACTCCCTGAAGATCGGACATCATACTCTTGCAGAGCGATTTCACCAACTTCATACCTTGACTTAGCGTATAAATGTTTCACGGATTCCACCGTTGGGGTAAACTGTGTGGTTGCTTATATGAATTTCTGTCTGTATCTAGCAAACCAATCCGCCGTCATCCTCTGTATCGAATCCAGAAGTGCAATGATTGAGAGCTTTCTTTCTTCACGGAGTCTTGCATTGATTGATTCGACTCCATTCTAGTCATGTTGTTATAGCGAGTTATTAGAGAATAAGCTCGACTCCATCGTTCCTTAGTAGCATTTGCTTCCAAATATGCATGTGCCGCGGGAAACCTTTTCTCAAAATCCCTATATTGTGAATCAAAGTCACATTGCTTGATAGTTTAGCAATCCGCATGAACATCTCAATCGCACCTTGCTTCTTACAACGGCCTTTCATATTTTGTGATAGATGCCAAATTCAGTGACCGTGGTGTGCACGATTGTAGATGTTTGCAACGCCGGCTTTGATTGAAGCAGCTCTATCGGAGACGATAACAAGATCTTCCTCATTGGGTACGACTGCCAAGAGCTTGTTCAAAAACCACGTCCAAGCTTCTATCGACTCTACATCATCAAATGCCCCAAGCCAAAGGAAATCGATGGGCGTCGCCATCCTCTGCCGATGCAATGAGTAACGTACCGTTATACTTTCCTTTCAACCAAGTGTCGTCGATGCAAACAACCTTCCTCATATGACGGTATCCCGCAATACAAGCACCAAGGGATAGGAATACATGTTTAAATCTCCGCACATCGTCTAGATATAGGCTTACTATGGTTCCCGGATTCAACCTTTTCAATGTCAACAAGTATGACGGCAACAGCTTGTAACTCTCGTCGGGGTCACCCTTCATTGCATTATGTGCTGAAATGCCTCCTTTCCATGCTTTGAAGTATGAAACTTCGATAGGTTTCTCATCATTGTTCGAATTAGTTTAGGGGACGGTGTACTTGTAGAGCCCTGAAAAGATTCAAGCAGCATATCGCTCACGGAGGATGATGATGCTTGAGTAAGTCTTGCGTTCTGATTTGCAAGGTCGCACGTATGTGTGTTGCAATATGTACGAATAGAAAATACGGATGTATCACTAATCCTTGCCGTCCAAATCCTCCGACTACATCCCTCCTCTTTGCATTTCACGGCATAGACCGATCGATAAGATTTTACGCTTCGGAGCTCGAATGATGCATCTACGGCAACTCTTTGGATTCTCTTCTTGGCAGCCCTCTTATCCTCAAATTCGTCACCGACTCTCATGGTGGAACCATCCGTAAAAGAATACCGATCACTATGAATAATTGCATCATTTTCCTCCTCATTGACCTCCCCATCCCTGTCTGCATTTTCGATTCCGCTATCAAAATTGATGTGCACGTTCTGCTGTGTAACAACATTCTCATCAATGTTGGCGTGCACGTTCGCTTTATCGTGACCCTCACCCCCATAATTCACATCTTCATCACTACCGAAGTCGATGATACGATCAAAATAATCATCGTTGTAACCACCTCCACCGCTACGAACCTCAACTGGAAGATGACTAACTTCATCATCCGCAAGAGTTTGACGGAGAAGGGTCGTAACGTGCCCGATTTCCACATAGAGAATCGGTCTATCCATTGGACCCCCTAAGTAAATATAATCATTCAACTCTCTATCATTCATTATATACAATGGAGCACAACCTTCCATACCTCTCATACGTAGATAACTCAACTTCAACTCCGGTCTCCCGCTTACATTAATAGACGCATATTCGGAGATCCTCCAGCAAACAGCAATCACCATCGAACCCACCATCGAACCCAATGGGCGTTATATTTGTTTCCATTCTTGGAACCCAATGATATTTGTTATCATCTCCAATAATCCATTCTCCATCGTAATCACTCATGATGCTGGTCGGCATAACCTGCATATAAATAAACTCAAATTTTAAATCAAATGAACTATTCGAATACATTAAACACTCGGAAAAAAATTATTCGAGTACTGTATTCGAATTATGACATTACCCGAAAAGCGTGTTTGAATTGTTAATATAGTACGTACATCGAGCCATTCCAATGTTGAAAAAAATTTATACCAACAATCTTTTGGGACAAAAATCGAATAATATACTCGAATAAAGTGTTGTTTCGATTGACAGGTTCGAATTAAATATGTAGAAAAATATTTATTTGAACATTTTTGAACAGAAAAAAGATCGAATAATATATTCGAATATTCGAAAAGCTTTTCCTTACAGATCGACCGTATAAATGACCCAATGATGCAAAATTCAAATTCCCGATACTCGAAACGTAAAATGTGATTAAAATGAACGAAATAAAGCCCGAAAATTCAGTTTAACGAAATTGCAGAAATCGAAATGCCATATACTTACTGTATATGCGTTGAAGAACATAATCGAGCGTCTTGCATCTTGGGTGTTCCGGATCTAGTGGATATCGGTTGGATGATTCGGTATTTGCTCTTTTTTTGCTCGATTTTCTGTTTTTTCGTCGATTTGTTCGTTGGTTTTTATTTTATATTAAAAAAGATATATTGGTTAATTTAGTTAATAGTTAATATTTAGTATTTTAATTAAATCCACTCGCTTTTTCTTAATTGACCAAAGTCAAGTTCCTTTTTATAAAAGGGATAAAAACTAATCCCTTTTGTTAAAATAGCCTGACTTTACAAGTTCTTACCGTTCGTTACCTACTTACCTCTGTGTAATAGATTTTTAATTATTTATTAATAAGTCTCTCTCTATCCCTTTTCCCCTGTAAAGATTTTTCAATAGTATTCCTTAAAAACTCATAAAATGAAAGTAGATCCCAAAATTTATATCATACAGCAAACATAACAGTAAATCTTTAGCTTGAACATACATAAGCATAGAAAGCAATTCAGACAAGTGCAGCAACTACTATTTTGCTGCTGAAGGCTTGCCCTTTTGATTTCCTTTCTTTCTGGGGACACTAGACTCTGCTGCTTCTTCCTCGTCCGCCTTTTGCTCGGCTTCTAATATAGCCAACTGAGAAGTAGTATTCGAGAAAACGGTGTCAAAATCTGATCGCTCGACAGTAATTTCAACGCTTGAAAAAAGTACGAAATTTTACCTCGTCTAGTATTGGCTTGAGTTCCTTATACCGAGTCTTGGCAAGATCGAATCCATCTTTTCGTAGTTCCTATCACATAGCATAGATCATGTCGAATCGATCGTATTAAGGATTTCGAAACAAGGAACCGCAAGAAAAAAAAAAAAAAGGCAAGGACCTTTCCAGTGTGCTGTGTGTGTTCATAGGCAGCCATTTGCCAGTACATATTCGTACGTTTGTAGAAGTCCCTCAGAGACTCTCCAGGCTATGAGTCGGGAAAAAAAAGGCAAATCCACCAAAGCATTAGAATTTGCGACGTGTTCAGGGAAAGAAACTACACCATCGACTCGATTGTAAAAACATCTCATTACCATAGGCGTCCTCTGTGAATCAGAAAGGCCAAGGCTCGCCCTTATTTGCTCGATCCTGAGTCGTTTTTCCTTTCTGCGGAGTTTCTTCCCTTCTCCCTTAATCACAGAAACAGCTTCTCCCATTGCAAGCGACGTCCCAGCACCGTTTGCATCCTTCGCCGAAAAATACAATAAATTTTTTTTATCCGTGTCTTCAATATTTGGTTCTGTGCGTATATATATATCATACAAACCTCCATCATTTCATCTTCGTCGCCAGACTCTTCGCCGTCGTCTTCACTGTCACACTCTTCGTCGTCGCTTTCGTCGTCTTCTTCGCCTTCTTCGTCTTCTTCGTCGTCTGAAGCTTCAATCCATTCTGATTCAGACGCCTGTTTCAAAATTCCATTAAATTCACATCCAATTTTTACTAGTCAGATGATAGCTAGATAGCAGATATAGTTCACAAACTGGGATTAGGCACTTCCACTCGTCGAGTTTGGAGAGGTTAAGGGCGTAAAGATCATCCAATGTGATTTCTTGATCCTTAACCTCCATCATTCCTCCGTATATGTACAGCGTATCTTTGCCGACGACAACATTAGAATTTATTCGACCACAAGGCTTCACTATCTGCAGAAAAAAAATAGACAGAATTAGATTCTTATCAATTGTCTATTTTTATTTTATGCGAAAGCGAGATGTGAAATTCTATGCACAATGACAAACCTCGGGTAAGATGGAGCTTTGAACAGCAGCTCTCTTGTTAGGTTTCGAAGCTTCTGCCTTTTCTATAATCGTAATATTTTGGTCCAAATTAACGGAAATAGCATCTAATTCGCTCTCTGCATCCACATCGTCGATATCAGAACTATCATCCTCATCGTACGGTACATTGATTTGCTTTTCAGCTGCCATTCTATTGCTTTCAAGATCCATGTTATCGAGCTTATTATCAGCATCCTTCTTCAGCTGTACACAATACAGCATAGTAAAAAAACATAATAGAGAGAGATATGCATGTTTGAAAAGGATCAAGTACATCAACAATTATGTTTAAGGGGCGATTAGGAAAAAAAAAACCTACCTTATCCTTTGTTGCTTTATCCTTCCGCAGCTCCAAAGGGTACCTTCGGGAGATTAAAAAAAAATGGCATATTAAGCAACGCATGAAGGCAAAGGGACAGGAGATGACTTAACTTGGCAGAAAACAGTTAATAGAAGCGTAAAATAACTATATGTGCGGAAATTACCAGCGATGGTTATCTAATTGAAATCCATATAGCTCATTCAAAAACAAGCTCATCATTAAGTCATCTGAAGAAGTTAAGTTTTTAATCAGAACTTGTGAGGAAAAGTGCTGCTAAAAAAACCATGATCCCGGCACACTGCGGCCATCATCGATTGATTAAGACATAGACAAGAGTATACGAATTTGGACTTTAATTAAAATTATAAATTGTGGAGTAAATAGAAAAATGAAATTCGGGCCATAACCTTCCATTTCCATATCGACCACGCCACCAAAGAGCAGTGCTCTCTTTTTATGGACGCACATCGAGAAACCAGCACGAGGCCCAGGTGGCATCCCACTCTTCTTCACCTTTTACATCAAATATCAAGAGATAGATTATTCTGTGATTTCCCAAACCAAAGAGAGATCAAAAATAATTTTTGCAAGTTCTTAAATTCCACTTTAGTGCGACAACGATTACGTAGCATCTAAACAAATATAAATACCTTATTCCACTCCCAAGTTCTAGGATCAAGAGACCACATGTCAGCGTGAACAGTTCCTTTTTCTGAGATCTTTTTATCTGATGATGAAACAACCTTTGAGTAGCCTCCATATAAATAAATCTGAAATGTTATTTCACGAGTGGGAAGTTAAAGTTTCATCTCTTGGCAAAAGAAGTTGGTTTGTTGATGTTCAATTGCCGAAAGATAAATATGCACTAACCTCATCTTGATGAACAAAAAACTGGAAACCACTCCGAGGGCTCGGCCACAAAGACCCAGGTCTAGGTTTGATCTCTTGCCACTACAGTAGAAAATTGCAGTTATTTCTTTCTTAACAATTTAAGGCTCGTGAAACAAAGAAGGGAACAGTGGAAACTGTACTAATTATCATTGGTACCTTAAATTGATCGAGGTCGAATACGTATAAATCATTGAAGTACCTGTGTTTGAAATGTTAAAGGAACTTGTATATAAAGATGCCCTAATTTGTCTGGCATATGATAAGATAATGAATACTGATTCACCTCACTTCTCTAAGAGTGTCATAAAAGCCTCCAAAGATTATGATTTTGTGTTTGTAAAGGACCTACGAACCATCGATCAAAGAACATATGATGACCACATAGAAAAAAAAAAAAAAAAAAAAAAAAAAAAAAAAAAAAAAAGCAGGCAAGTAACCATTAGTGGGACAAGAGAAAGGGAGAGTTAAGTTTGCATTACTTGTAATAAAAGTACCACATAATATACAAAGTTATGCCAGCGAATCTTAACCTACCATTCGATGTCCTGAACGGGGACTTGGACACCCTTTATAATTAAGCTGTTCCCATTGGTTTGTTTTCAAATCTAGCACCCAGAAATCCTACAACGATATCAAAAATTAAGCATTTCCCTTCACACCGTCAATGATTGTCCTAAAAGGCTCTACCTTGTAATGGTGAAATCTCTCTTGGTTGGGAGATGTGAACTCGCCACCTAGTTGTACGAAAAGGAGTATAGTTATCCTCATGTTGTTGAAATAATTGCCTATGATCAAAATAATGTAATCTACCAAAAATATAGAGATAATTTTTCCAGGCAACGGCCTGATGAGCACTTCGAGGAGGTGGACTATTGGGGCTTGAAATCAATTTCCACTCTTGCTTTTCCACGTCGTAACGGTAAAGATCACCGTATACAAATGTCTACATCAAATATTCAATTGCTTAGTCTCAATACATTATCATCAAAGTAGATGGAAACCAAATAGAAGTACGATTCTTCCATTTTCCAAAAAATGCCCATAAAAAGAGTTCTAACGATCTCATATACAACGAAAAGAATAACCTTCTTTCCATTGTAGAATTCACCGCCATAGAGAATCAGTTCCGTCTCTTTCAATGGATTAACAATTAGCTGCACGGAAAAGATGAAACACATAACCCAATTGCAGAATAGGCAGAACTAACCAACAGCAAAGTTTGGATTATTTCCTGAAAATTACACACAATTGATAAGATAGACATACCGAACAATTCGATCTTGGAGATGGGGCGGGCACATTATCCTCAACGTGCACTTCTTTCTTTTTCGCCTCCTCCTTTTGTATATTCAACTGAGTGAAAGAAAGTATTACGCAAATACATAAAAACCCAAAACTTCCATTGACGCCATCGATTGTCAATTATCAAGCCCAACACAATCCGAAATTATACATTAAAGTTCTCTCAGAAAGAATGAGTACCAAGATAGCATCGATATCATCTTCGGGAGACAGTTTCTTCGACTCCCTCCGAGCTTTTTTTTCCTCGGCTTTTGCCGTCCTTTTCTCCGTCTTCTCTTTGCCCTTTCCAGGCTTCTTCGTCTTCTTTCCATCTTTTAACTGCTTAACAAACAATTGTCTGGAAAATTCGTCACCGTTCCTCAGATTCGAACGTAGCCGCCACCTGCAACTCCGGGGCTCTACTACTGTACTGAGTTAAAACTAAACTGAGAAACTTCAAAACCTCGTTTGAGGACCAACCAAACCATATTTAATTTAGATTTTTGGAGGAATTTATTTTTAGTTTAATAGGGGGCAACCTCAATTAAATCCCCATTTCCAAACTTTTTATCAACTAACTCCCCATTTCAATTTACTTATTATCAAACTCCCTAAATCAAAACATCCTTACACATCACTACCTATTTACCCGAAATGACGATTTTAGCCCTCAATTATTATTTCTTAAATCATTTCTTCCCCAAATCAACACCCACGTAGCTTTTAATTTCAGACCTCATCTCCCAACTAGAAAGCTCCCGCCGGCGACGGAAAAGCCTCTGCCCGCACCGGAAAGCTCCGAGGTTGCCTAATTCATCGTGGGTTTCTCGGTCCAAGTAAGTTGAGGTAGGTTTTGTTTTTTTTTTTCATTGTGGGTTATCCTTCGAGCTTCTTGACCTCGAGCGAACGAAATTGAGTTAGAGAACACCCTGATGAGGTGTACAATGAATGTTTGTAGCAGTAGCATGGACATAAATTGGGTATCGGGTTGTGGGTGTCGCGATTTGGTGTCGAGCCGTGGGTGTTGCGATTGGGCGTCGAGGTGTCAAAAGATGAGTTCTTCTCCTATTTTCTACTGTTAGCATACTGTGGGTGTCAAGAGAGGTTAGTATTTACTTAAGATTTGGCTAATTTATCTGTTAAAGCAATTTATTATATGCAGTACCAAAGTATATTGAATTACAGTACCCGCATTTCTTTTATGAAGTACCTTTTGAATGTTTCTAGCAGTATCATATGGTAATCATTTCTTATTTTTACTTTTAACAGGTAAGATAATACGAAGATATGTTGTCTACGAATGTCTTTGGTGGGCTCACATTGTTTGCATGTGCGGAATATAGGAAGAGCACATATTTATTGTTTGACCAATGAAACGATAGGTTAGGGAGCATTCTTTTTGTTGGTATGTTGTCGATATGTTATCACACATTCTTACGACGATATGTTTTTGATATGATGTTGGTGAATAAATGACATTATTGTTAATATGTTCGATATTAACATTGTTGGTGGATGAATCATCTTAAAAGTGTAGATATATTGATATCAATACTATTGTTGGATGAATAATATTAATACTGATGTTGTATTATTGATGGTGTTCCAATAAAATTGTTTGCTGGAAGTTCTAATGCCTTATTTGCACAATAACCTACGTGTTTTCGATAATTAAAAACGTGGTACGCAAAAGATACTACAAGTAATCTACCCACGGTACTACATTATCATAAGCTATGGTACTATAAACATCTATATATGGTACTACAAACATCTGCATATTGATACTACAAATTGGGCCAGGAATTTCGATTGTTAGAAACGTGGTATGAAAAAGATACTACAAGTAACATACATATGGTACTACACTATCGTAGGGTATGGTACTATTGACATCTATATATTGGAACTACAAACTTATGTATATTGGTACTACAAATTTGGCCAGGAATTTCGATTTTGCTAGAAACGTGGTACGAAAAAGATACTTCAAGTATCATATGTATGGTACTACACTATGATCGGGTATGGTACTACGGACATCTACATAACTACAAACATATGTATATTGGTACTACAAATTTCGGTAGGAATTTCAATTGCTACAACGTGGTACGAAAAAGATATCACAAGTAACATACGTATGGTACTACACTATGGTAGGTTATGATACTACGATTGGAACTACTAACATATTTATATTGGTACTACAAAATTGGGTAGAAATTTTGATTGCTAGAAACGTGGTACGAAAAAAGATACAACAAGTAACATACGTATGGTACTACACTATGGTAGGGTACGGAACCACGAACATCTATATATTGGAACGACAAACATATGTATATTGGTACTGCAAATTTGGGTAGGAATTTCGATTGCTAGAAACGTGGTACGAAAAAGATACTACAAGTAACATACGTGTGGTACTACATTATCGTAGGGTATTGTACATCGAACATATATATATTGGAACTACAAACTTATGTATATTGGTACTACAAATTTGGCTAGGAATTTGGATTGCTAGAAACGTGGAACGGAAAAGATACTACAAGTAACCTACTCATGGTACTACACTAGCTTATGCTGTGGTACCGCAAAAATCTATATATTAGAACTACACATATATGTATATTGGTACTACAAATTTGGAGTAGGAATTTCGATTGTTAGAAACGTGGTACGAAAAAGATACTACAAGTAACATACGTATGGTACAACACTATGGTAGGGTATGGTACTGCGAACATCTATATATTGAAACTACAAACATATATATATTGGTACTTCAAATTTGGGTAGGGTTTTCGAATGCTAGAAACGTGGTACGGAAAAGATACTACAAGTAACCTACTCGTGGTACGACACTAGCTTATGTTATGGTACCGCAAACATCTATATATTGGGACTACAAATATATGTATATTGGTACTACAAATTTGGGGTAGGAATTTGATTGTTAGAAACATGGTAAGAAAAAGATACTACAAGTAACATACGTATGGTACTACGCTATGGTAGGTGTGGTACTACGAACATCTATATATTGGAACAACAAACATATGTATATTGGTACTACAAATTTGGAGTAGGAATTTCGATTGTAGAAAAGTGGTACGAAAAAGATACTACAAGTAACATACGTATGGTACTACGCTATGGTGGGGTATGCTACCACGAACATCTATATATTGGAACTACAAACATATGTATATTGGTACTACAAATTTGGGTAGGAATTTTTCGAAGCCGTCCGAGTTATTTTTGGTCATTGATTATGTTACCATAGTTATAAATACTTTACTGATGATCTGGTATCAATATTGGTGGTTAATATTTAGAATTAGGTATTATTACGTTGAAACCCCAACTTTCGTTCTACGTATGATGATACTAGTAAGGACATCTTACTGCATAGTCATGATTTTTCATCGATTGAAAGTTAGTGTCTATATTTCGTGTTACCGTGTGTTTAATTTTATTATGTACCGTAATTTGGAAGTTCACATGCCTTATTTGCACAATAATCTACACGTTTTCGATAATTAAAAACGTGGTACGAAAAAGATACTACAAGTAACCTACTCGTGGTACTACTCTAGCTAATGTTATGGTACCGCAAACATCTATATATAGGAACTACAAATATATGTATAATTGGTACTACAAATTTGGGGTAGGAATTTTGATTGTTAGAAACGTGGTACGAAAAAGATACTACAAGTAACATACGTATGGTACTACGCTATGGTGGGGTATGGTACCACGGACATCTATATATTGGAACAACAAACATATGTATATTGGTACTACATATTTGGTAGGAATTTTTCGACGCCGTTCGAGTTATTTTTGGTCCTTGATTATGTTACCATAGTTATAAATACTTTAATGATGATGTGGTATCAATATTGGTGGTTAATATTTAGAATTAGGTATTATTACGTTGAAACCCCAACTTTCGTTCTATGTATTATGATATTAGTAAGGACATCTTACTGCAAAGTCATCATTTTTCATCGATTGAAAGTTAGTGTCTGTATTTCATGATACTAGTTATGATTTTATTATGTACCGTAATTTGAAAGTTCACATGCCTTATTTGCACAATAATCTACACGTTTTCGATAATTAAAAACGTGGTACGAAAAAGATACTACAAGTAACCTACTCGTGGTACTACTCTAGCTTATCTTATGGTACCGCAAACATCTATATATTGGAACTACAAATATATGAATATTGGTACTACAAATTTGGAGTAGGAATTTCGATTGTTAGAAACGTGGTACGAAAAAGATACTACAAGCAACATATGTATGATACTACACTATGGTAGGGTATGGTACTGCGAACATCTATATATTGGAACTACAAACATATGTATATTGGTACTTCAAATTTGGGTAGGGTTTTCGATTGCTAGAAACGTGGTACGAAAAAGATACTACAAGTAATCTACCCGTGGTACTACACTAGCTTATGTTATGGTACCGCAAACATCTATATATTGGGACTATAAATATATGTATATTGGTACTACAAATTTGGGGTATGAATTTCGATTGTTAGAAACGTGGTAAGAAAAAGATACTACAAGTAACATACGTGTGGTACTACGCTATGGTAGGGTATGGTACTACGAACATCTATATATTGGAACTACAAACATATGTATATTGGTACTTTAAATTTGCGTTGGGTTTTCGATTGCTAGAAACGTGGTACGGAAAAGATACTACAAGTAACCTACTAGTGGTACTACACTAGCTTATGTTATGGTACCGCAAATATCTACGTATTGGAACTACAAATATATGTATATTGGTACTATAAATTTGGAGTAGGAATTTCGATTGTAGAAAAGTGGGTACGAAAAAGATACTACAGCTATGGTGGGGTATGGTACCATGAACATCTATATATTAGAACTGCAAACATACGTATATTGGTACTACAAATTTGGGTAGGACTTTTTCGAAGCCGTCCGAGTTATTTTTGGTCCTTGATTATGTTACCATAGTTATAAATACGTTACTGATGATCTGGTATCAATATTGGTGGTTAATATTTAGAATTAGGTATTATTACGTTGATACCCCCAACTTTCGTTCTACGTATTATGATACTAGTAAGGCATCTTACTGCACAGTCATGATTTTTCATCGATTGAAAGTTAGTGTCTGTATTTCGTTTTACCGTGTGTTAAATTTTATTATGTACCGTAATTTGGAAGTTCACATGCCTTATTTCTTTCTCATTTCTTTTTCATTTGTACCTGGGCCCATAGCTAACTTACTACTCGCACCACCATAACATGAGCTCACATCCTTTACAGATAAAAATACGATAGTCGGCCCACTCTGGCTAGGACAAAACTAGGATTTATCTCCAGTTTTTCCATTCACCAGGTCGCCCCTCTATCTGGCCATCATCATTTTTCATTGCGGTTGCCTTTCCTGGCACTCTGGCTTACGCCTTGTGTCTCGTCCAGGTGACCCTCGTCCGCTACCTAAATAATTTAGGTACATACATTCGACGGTTTTACCCCCGTCATGGTGCCTTTGTAGAAGTAGCTATACTATGACTCTTCATGAGTCTACATCAAATACTAATGTCTTCAAACATATTTTGTTTTCAAGACGATCACATACTGTGCATACTCATACTTCTAATCCTCACATCATTCATGTATGCACATGCTCATGTCACATAATAATGCAATAAATGTTTACTATGCAAAAGCATATCGAAACATTTCACTTCATCAATCATCACCACATATTCACATAAAACAAATACATATAACACAAATTATGTGTTGTAGGTGAGATTCCCACTTACCTGACGTCCTTAAGCTAATCGCTAACCGGTCTGTTGAGTTTCCTAAAATATCGTCCTTTAACCACGAAAAGACAATAAAATCAGTTTATATATTATATTAGTTGACTACGTAAATTTTCGTTCGGAAATTCCATCAAAAAGGACGTTTGACTATACCGTAAAGTGACCCTGAAGACACCGAGAGACAAATTATGATCGGGCGTTACAAAAGACTATGCCCATTAGACTCAGAATATTTTTCTGATTAAATAGTATAAAAATATTTTTCCTCAAAAATATATATATATTTTTTTTAAAAACTTAAAAACGTTTTATTCGTAGGGGTTCTGATTCGCGAAGTGCATTACATGAACCCGCGAAATTCTACACAGTACTCAAGTTCGCAAAGTGTTACATAGATTCGCGAACCCACATGAAATTCGCAAAGTCTACAATTCGCAAAATTGTTATAATTCGCAAAATCTCTAATTTACAAAAACAATTCGCAAAGTTGATATAGTTTACAAAAGCAATTCGCAAAAGTTACTGTTCATTCGCAAAGGTACTGTTCATTCGCAAAGTGTTACTGTTCATTCGCAAAGTGTTACTGTTCATTCGCGAAGTCACTGTTCACTTCGCGAATTCACTGTTCACCCGCAAAGTTACTGTTCACTTTGCGAATCCACTGTTCACCGTGAAGTTACTATTCACTTTGCGAATTCACTGTTCACCGCGAAGTTACTGTTCACCCGCAAAGTTACAATTCACTTTGCGAATTCACTGTTCACCGCGAAGTTACTATTCACTTTGCGAATTCACTGTTCACCGCGAAGTTACTGTTCACCCGCAAAGTTACAATTCACTTTGCGAATTCACTGTTCACCGCGAAGTTACTGTTCACCCGCAAAACTCACTTCGCACACCTCAATTCACAAACCTCATTCGCATATCTTCAGTTCGCAAAAATTTCAGTTCGCACTCCCATTTTGCGAACTCATTCAAACTCACAATTCGCAAACTCTTAACAATTCGCGAAATTAATATCACACACACAGTTCGCAAAATCCATTAAACCCGCAAAACTCTCAATTCACAATCACGCAAACACTGTTAATACCCAAAAACTTAAAAATTTCGATTAAAATCCATTTCTTTCAAGAACACGATGAACATCTTAAAAACTTCAAAATATATTTAGACCCTTTAAATTAAAAATCTGTACCAAACTTACACAGATCTAGCTTCTCCTATCTAACGCACTTAAAACATACTAAATCATAACATAAAGCTTAAAGATTAAGGTAAGAAATTTATACCCCTTTCCAAGTTTGACTTCTGCTTTAGCTTCTCTCTAAATCCCTAATTCTCGCTAATTACCAAATGAAGTGTTTAATTCCTTTTCCTTATCTCGTCCACTTGAGGTTAATGATAAGTAAATGCCAAAATACTTTAACCTAATCCTTATCTTCAATCACGTAAAGTTTTCTCCTTTGAGAAAACCTTTTCAAAGACCCACTGTTACAATACTTATTAATTTACGAAATTCTCCTCCATTGATTCCATAATTCGCAGGTTAGTCCTAACGAAAATTCACATACTCCATATTCCTTAATTTCGAAACTTCATCTTTCGAAATTAATCCTTCAAGAATTCCTCTCATTATTATAATTTCAATACTCGTCATGAAATCCTTATTCCACAACACATAATAAATAAAAATATGCAGTCATATAATCACGTAATATGCATGCAAATTTATTGGCCGGCTTACTTACGGGACCCGGGTATTACAGTATGGTACTACGAACATCTATATATTGGAACTATAAATATATGTATATTGGTACTACAAATTTGGGGTAGGAATTTCGATTGTTAGAAACGTGGTACGAAAAAGATACTACAAGTAACTTACGTATGGTACTACGCTATGGTAGGGTATGATACTACGAACATCTAGGTATTGGAACTACAAATATATGTATATAGTACTACAAATTTGGGTAGTAAATTTTCGACGCGGTCCGAGTTATTTTTGGTCCTTGACTATGTTACCATAGTTATAAATACTTTACTGATGATTTGGTATCAATATTGGTGGGTGAATATTTAGAATTAGGTATTATTACGTTGAAATCCCAACTTTCGTTCTACTTATTATGATACTAGCAAGAACATCTAACTATATAGTCAAGAGTTTTGATCGATTGAAAGTTAGTGTTTATATTTTATGCTATCGTGTGTTTAATTTTATCATATGCCGTATTTTGGAAGTTCTCATGCCTTGTTTGGACAATAATCTACGCGTTTTCGATAATTAAAAACGTGGTACCGAAAAAGATACTGCAAGTAACCTACTCATGGTACCGCACTAGCTTATGTTGTGGTACCACAAACATCTACATTTTTCGAAGCCACTAGCACGGTACGTTAAATATACTACAAACAACCCAACTATGGTACTACAAAAGCATGTAGTCTGGTACTGCAACTATCCACATATAGGTACTACAAACGTCTTTATGTCGCTACCACAAATTAGAGCGCGTATTTCAAAGCCACTAGCACGGCGCGTAAAAGATACTACAAACAACCCAATTTTGGCACTACAAAAGCATATACTAGGGTACTGCACCTGTCCACATGTAGGTACTACAAACGTCTTTATATTGGTACCACACATTAGAGTCGCCGTATTTCCAGGCCGCTCGCACAGTACGTAAAAGGTACTACAAATAACCTAATTATGGTACTACAGAAATATATAACATGGTACTGCACCTGTCCACATGTAAGTACTACATATGTCTGTATATTGGTACCGCAAATTAGAATCGGCGTATTTCGACTCCGTGCACACAGTACATAAAAGATACTACACATAACCTTATTATGGTACTACAAAGCATATAATATGATACCGCAATTGTCCACATGTAGGTACTACAAAAGTTTTTATATTGGTACCACAAATTAGAGTCGGCGTATTTCGAATCTGCTCGCATGGTACGTAAAAGATACTACAAATGACCTACGTATGATACTACAGTAAAGAAACTGTTGGTACTGCAAGCTAGCAATATTGGTACTACATATCTGTTTGTTCGGGTACTACAAAAATACCTGGAACAGAAACATAAACACGTCACAAAACTATGAGGATCAACAGCATATCAGTCTCCAAACACAGATAAATATCACTCAAACAAGTAGAACATGCAACTCAGATCGTCCGTAAGTATCGTCGCTTCCACGATACAATTCGACGTCAACTTCGTCAAGATACCTCCCCGAGCCACCGGTCCAACGATGTATCGATCCATGGACATTGCATATACGCCGCAATCCATGCCATCTGGACTCTGCTCCCTCGTGGAGTCAGATTCTGACATGATCGACTTGGGCTTATAAGCCCACCTCCAAGTTTAATAGGTCGACAGAAAACGAGCCTATAACAATATAACAAGTTAAGAACACGATAAAATTTAATAAAATTCAAACTTACAAATGATCATGTCGCCCATTTCAAGTGATTGTGCTTTAGCGAATCTTGTAGGTAAAATCGTCTTTACGGTATCAATTAACTATGTAATACGGTACCAAAAAACATATATAAGCACCAATTCAATTATCGTAACCAAAAACAACCAAGATTCATACCAAGATAGTGAAAAATGCAATACCTTTACATCGAGCAGGGAATTTGGAAGCTAACAACTCTAATTTGAATAATACCAAGTTCCCAATTCGAAAAATGGAATAATTAACTCCTAATTGACATAAACCCCAAATTCGAGCCGTAATCACAAAATTAAACATAGCCCGACATGAAATCCTTCAAGAATGCAACTATGAAAGCCCTAATCTCTACATTAACACAAAATGCCACAAAAATCGAAAACATTAAAGTCGAACGAAGATGTGAAGCGGCCGTACCGTTGAGATGACGCGTGAAGCCCTAATATCTTGTTCGTTGATCGTTATGGAGGCGAAGCTGAGAATCGGACGGCTCTGTATCGTTCTCGTTCTGATTTTTGTTCGTCTGCTTTTCATTCCTCGTCGTCTGCTTTCGTTCTTCGTCGTCCTCAGTATGTGAGTTCAATTGGTTATGTTGCAATATTTTTGTTTTACAGGGGTGTATTTGTCCATTAGGTAGCTATGTGATATAATAGTTTCAAAGGGGGAGTTTAGTGATAAATGAATTGAGAGAGGGGAGTAAGTTGATGTATAGTTTGGGTAAGGGGGATTTATGTGTAGATTTGCCTTTAATAGGATGAAATGATATATAGATTACTCTTAGTTAAATTATATTTTTTATTTGTTATTCATTTTATATTATTGGTTATCCTTGCAAGTCAGTCCACTACTATGCATAAATCCCAAGCTGGCCTTTCCTCTTTCCCCACGCCAAAAGCAGACAACTTATATCTCCTATGCTTGTTTGTCCACTTATGGACTAATAATGCTAACATTCTTTCTAACTCGGCCACTTCGTCGAGTCCTCACAGCCACAATTCAAGAACATAGGAGAGATGCGAGTTATAAGCCATGCATGAAATTCTCACCAGCTTCAACAGAACGGACCGAATCAGATCAGCCACCAATTGAATAGTTTCATCTTAAAAGGGAAAGAAAGGTTATTTGCAGAATGTTCCCTCCAATCGATATGAAGGAGATTCAAGAAAAGGTTTTGTTTCAGTTTAGACCGTGGCAGCGGTCAGTTCAGTTCTGGGTTCGAACTCTTGATATTTACACAGGCTACAAGGTGCGATTTTTACAATCTCTGTATATCTTTTCGGGTGTTTCGTGGGCGATGTGAAAGGATAGAATCTCACTGAACAAATTTAGCTAAATTGTCTGGGCTTTTATTGATTTGGGAAGTCGTGTTTGAATTCTTTCGATGGTCTGTTTCCTCGCATTTCTGACTACAGTTCAGCTAATTTGATTGAGCTCGAGCTGATTTTTTGAGCCAAAAACATAAGATCCTGGCTATGTTCACTGAACTTGGATCTTTGGGATCTTTGTTTGTGATTGTTGCTCAGGTGTTTCAAGCACGAGTGAGTTTCGTGAAAGACGCCGAGAAGAGGGAAGCAATGTGGGAAATGCAGCATGAGTTAGCTGCGGTCAAGATATACGACATGTGTGCTGACCTTGGTGGCTTCTTTCTGAAGGTATTATTACTCAATGTTGCAACATTTTCGCTGTGTTTGATTGTATTCTTAATGTTTATTACAGAGGCTTTCGATTAATTCTCTTTGCGGTTATTAACCATAACTAATGGCCTTCCATAAGATTGCGCAAATCGTCGGGAAGCCTGATTTGGCGCCAGCCGCATGGGTCAGACGTTTGGTCACACTTTGCGATTCAGCTCCTTCAACTCCATTCAATGTGGTTAAGGTTATTCTTGAGAAAGAACTGGGCAGAAGTATTGATGAAGTATTCGAAAGGTTCGATGCTAATCCTCTTGGTTCTGCTTCTATCGCACAGGTACTACCTTTGTGCCTCATTCTAACACCGGCATTTGTCCTTCATAACATTTACTTTGCCAGAAAACTTTCCTTATCGTTTGAATCTGCTGATGTTTGTGTTGAAATTTGCTAACTGTGTCTGCTATTTCCCGTTTTCAGGTTCACCGAGCAAGACTGAGAGGTGATAAGAGTGATGTCGTAGTAAAGGCAAGAGATAGATATGTTCAGTTCCACTGCTTATTGTCCCAAGCAGTTTTTTCGGGGTTTAATATTATCTTCTTTTTGTAGGTTCAACATCCCGGCGTGCTCGACCTGATGATGACAGACATACACAACATGCAAGCTTTCGCCTTATACATGCAAAAGACTGATGTAAAGTTCGATCTCTATTCTGTAACTAAGGAAATGGAAAAACAGGTATGGCCTCTTTTTTTCTCCGTCAATCTAGCGTCGAAGGATTAGTTTTCTGCAGCCTTTATTAACTCAAACTCATTTCCGTAATCCATCTAAGATAGGGTATGAATTCAATTTTCTGAGGGAAGCTGATGCTATGGAGAAAATTCGACTCTACCTCTCTGCAAACAACAAGAAGTCCCCTGTGAAAGTGCCAAGATTAATACCAAACTTGGCAACGAGGTATGCCTTCTGAGAATGGGCATGTGATTTTTATCGCATTATATTTATAAGTCTCGCGTCGCTTTATTCACTATTTACCTATAGGAGGGTTCTAGTAATGGAACACATTGATGGCATTCCAATCCTGAAGCTCGGCGACGAAATTTCCAAAAGAGGCATAAATCCCAACAGTAAAGTGGCTCTTGCAGCAAAGCAGTAAGCCTCGAGTTTTTCTGCTGTAGGCTATGATGCACCTCAAGAGTTTTCATTTTCTCCCATTTTCATTATTCCGAAAATACGCAGGAACATTCTTAAAAACTTAGCGCATGCTTATGGACAAATGATACTGAAGAGCGGTTTCTTTCACGCTGATCCTCACCCTGGAAATATCCTGATATGTAAAGGTTCTGAGGCAAGTTCGTGCCGAAAGTTCTTACCTTTACGTGCTTATCATCATCTATTCTATTAACCATGGTCTTAACATAGGTTGCATTGCTTGACTATGGGCAAGTGAAAGATCTTCCCGACAAACTGAGGCTAGGTTACGCTAGCCTTGTACTTGCCATGGCTGACAACGATCCCAAGAAAACGTCAGAGAGTTATAGGTGCAGCAGTGGGCCTTTTGTTCTCTACCGTTCTAACATTGTTTGTTACTCCAGTGTCAGAAAATCTACCTCAAAAAAGTTTGGCAGAATAACTAACATTCCATCTTGCCTTCTCTCAGGGAATTAGGCATAGACACCTTAAGCCAATGTGAGAACGATGAGAAGGAGTTCCTCAGATTAGCCCAGACAATGTTCGACACAAAGCTACCGCCTGGTGTGACCATGCTGCAGCCCTTTTCAGATGAATCTTCCATTAAGAAAATTGCCGTCCCAGTAATGAATTTCTCACTTCTTGGATACGATGTTTCTTTGAATCGAAATATTGTTCGCTACTTTTTCACTGTGATGAATGGATGGGGCAATGTCAGGCTTTCCCTGAAGAGCTTTTCTCAGTTCTTCGTACGGTGCATTTACTGAGAGGTCTCAGCATTGGGATGGGAATAAACTATTCTTGCGCCGAACAGTGGAGACCTATCGCCGAAGAAGCTTTGTTCCTTGCAGGGAGACTCGAAAGTTAGCACTTTTCTCATCTGTTTTAATCAGAGCTTATTACAAGTAAACTTTGAACAAACTAACATTCTTCGAAAAAAATGCATCAGGAGAAGATATTGACGGAGATCGTAGGCGGGATGTAAGAAGAAGATTACATCGGAGGTAGTACGTAGTAGTATATCCAGCGAAGAAAACTTCAAGAATCCATTTTTCATCACCATTTTTGCACGAGTTTAAGCTGGTGATGATATGATACCTCGGTTTTTTAGATTAGATTCTTCTCTTTTCTTTCGTCTTTCACAAAACTGCCCTCTTGTAAGAATATTGTGTATTCTCCTAGTTGGGGCCGACGCCGAGCTGTAGGACTATTCATTATAAACGATTGCTATGGAAAAAAAAACACGCACTTCGCAAAGTAAGCAAGAACGAACAATGACACAAGAGAATGTTCCAATACTATGTTCTGATTTGCCTCCTACAATACAATGACTCATAATTGATCTGTAAGGACGAAGACAACAACCTCTTTAATAGATATATTACAGCTTCGTCAAGAACGAAGTTGAATGATGATTGATCAAAGCCTCGCCATACTTAAAAAAAAAAAAAAAAAAAAAAAAAAAAAAAAAAAAAAAAACCTTCCCTGTAAGGAGACAATTCTCAGAACCCCTATGCCTTCTCGACCAATGCACAATGCACTTCATAGAAGACAGAACCTCGGACTCAACGAACAAGAAACAAAAAACACTTACCCTATATAAACCTCCATTTTCTTGCTCATAGTTTCTTTCAAGGGATTTGATGCAGCTCGACATCATACATCCTTCCATCGCGGAAGATGATAATTCTTACAGCGAAAATAATCCCAACATACATTTCCATGAATCCATCTTCTCCAACCTTTCTGCCCTCGAAGATCACCCCATATGGTTCGCCCGTGCGCCCAACGATCCGAACAGCTCAAAACGCCTCAAGAGAACTTCTAGCTATAACTTCGCCAAGCTGAATAACTCCCTTTCAGCCACCACCATGTTACCTCGGAGCAACAGCTTGGTAAGCCTGACATCCTCGAACGGGCCCCACCTTCGCAGCCACATAAAGAACATCACAGACTGCTATGCCCTGTCGAACGAGCCCTCCATGTCTGAAGATGGCTATTACGAAGAAGATGCAGTCTTCGTCGAGAACAGCAGAAACTGCAACGGGACGAAGTTAGTACAGCTTCTACTGGCCTGCGCCGAGGCTGTGGCTTGCAGGGATAAGTCCCACGCCTCTTTCTTGCTCTCAAAGCTCCGTGGCTGCGCTTTGGTTTTCGGTTCTCCTTTCCAGCGAGTGGCTTCGTGCTTCGTTCAAGGGCTAACCGATCGGCTCAATATGATTCAACCCTTAGGAACCGTTGGGAGCTCAGCCATGGAGCCGAGGCTCATCCCCTTCGGTTCGTGGGAGAATCACGCCGAGGCTCTTAGCCTGGCTTATGAGATCTGCCCTTATATTCAGTTTGGCCACTTTGTGGCCAACTCTGCTATAATGGAAGCTCTTGAGGGAGAGAACAGTGATAACCCAACCATTCACGTGGTGGATTTAGGGATGTCCCTAGCTTTGCCACGTGGACATCAATGGCGTGACTTAATCGGCAGTTTAGCAAAGCTCGCCGGCCCACCTCCGACCGTACGCATAACGGCCGTCGGCCTGAAAGTCGACGAATATCTCAAGATTGGGATGGAGCTCGAGGCGTACGCGCTTGGGCTGGGAGTCAACTTTGAGTTCGCCGCGGTGAAGAGCAACTTGGAAAACCTTGAGCCCGTGGACGTCAGGGCAGTCGCCGGAGAGACGCTCGTGGTGAACAGCGTCCTTCAGCTCCACTGCGTGGTTAAGGAGAGCCGCGGCGCCCTGAACTCCGTGCTGAAGACCATTCGCCGTCTCGACCCTAAGGTTGTGGTCCTTGTCGAGCAAGACTCGAACCACAACGGACCCTTCTTCATGGGCAGGTTCGTGGAGGCTCTGCACTACTACTCGGCGATATTCGACGCCCTCGACACTATGCTGCCGAGGTACGACACTCGGCGGGCCAAGATCGAGCAGTTCTACTTCGCGGATGAGATCAAGAACATAGTGAGCTGCGAAGGGCCGGCGAGGGTTGAGAGGCACGAGAAGGTGGATCAGTGGCGGCGGAGGATGAGCCGGGCCGGGTTTCAGCCCGTGCCGATTAAGGCTTTGGATAAGGCCAAGGAGTGGTTGAAGAAGGTGGAAGCTTGGGATGGTTACACTGCCGTGGAAGAGAAGGGCTGTCTCGGTTTGGGATGGCAGAATAAGCCCATAGTGTCTGCTTCTTGCTGGAGACGATGAAGTTAAAGATGGGGATACGCAGATTCGATCGCTGTGATTATCGTTTGAATAAGAGTGAAGACGATATGACGTGCTTTGCTTTCTTGCCTCTCATTTCTACTACGCAATCACCACGACTGTAATAAAATAGCGTGTCTTTAAGTTTTACCCATTACGACCCCTTCCTTCGTTATCTAATCGAAGCTTTATTGACTTTGCGTTGAAGACGACCAAAAGGGTAGAAAATGGATGCGATATCTGTCTTGTGTGGAGCAACAGTGACTCCTCTTCGTCTTCGCTCTTCACCACCGGCAAGAACGTGCCGCTTATCCTGCGCCGCCAGCGCTGACCTGCGCACCTCCCAACGACGGCTCGCCGCATTCCCCAATTCTCAGTCTCTTACATCCCATTCTTCGAAGAAGCTCCTCAAACCCCGCGTTTTCCTGCCGCGATTGGTCGCTTCGGCGGAACGGAGTTACGTCATGATCAAACCAGACGGTGTTCAACGTGGGCTTGTGAGCATTTTTCTTTCTTTTTCATTTAGCTAGCACTCTTCCATCTTGCTTGTAGTTTAAGGATTCGATTAAAAGGTTGAGTCTTTGAATTGAATCTCAGTCAACTGTGGGTTTATTTAGGTTGGGGAGATTATCTCCAGGTTTGAGAGGAAAGGGTTCAAGCTAACAGGTTTGAAGCTCTTTCAGTGCCCAGAAGAGTTAGCGCAGGTGGTCTTCTTACCCTTTTGCTGTCATAGATATCCATTTTTCTTCGACTTCCATTTGCAGAATAAAGCTGCTTGGATATCAGCCGTTAGTTGGATTTTCTTGAATCTATTAATGTATTGTTTGTGGATAACGACTGAAGGAGCACTATAAGGATCTCAAGTCCAAGCCATTCTTCCCAAAACTCATTGACTACATAACTTCTGGCCCTGTTGTTTGCATGGTAATCAATCGAATCTTTTCCGCTTGTTCGTAATCCCCTAGTGTGAATTTTCTTCCCATCTCTTAGAATTCACATTTTGTGTTCTGTTTATTTTCTTGTCCAAGTCCTTGGAAGGCGCAGGCGTTGTTTCTTCAGCACGCAAGTTGATCGGAGCTACAAATCCTCTTAACGCTGAGCCTGGAACTATCAGAGGCGATCTTGCTATCGAAACTGGAAGGTTAGAACACCGTAAATCGTACCATTTTTTTTTAACTTATTACAGTGATTTCTAAAAGCAGTTACGTTGCAGAAACGTTATCCATGGGAGCGACAGTCCCGAGAATGGCGAAAGGGAAATAGGTACACAAATATGGTTTCTAAGTCATAACGAACGATCCCTTGTCTGTATCCATCCGGTAATAACTGGGCAAATGTCTCTGTTTTTTTGTTGGTTTTTCCTTCTCTGCAGCTCTGTGGTTCAACGAAGGCGAGATAATCCAATGGACTCCGCTCATCGAGCCGTGGCTTAAAGAATAGAATAACCTTTGCTGATCCTCAAATGAGAGAGCTTCTGATTCAATTTTTGCAACAATTCTGCAAATGTAATGACAGTTGGGTTCAATTGTTTCGATGACGAAGATTGAAACCCCATTTTACGCCAAGAGCATTTGAATCTCGCAAAATATACAACACAAGCTCGAAAAAGAACTCTCTTTTTTTCCCCAGGAATTAAATGGCTAAAGTCTCCGAAATCAGTCCAAAAGACCGCAATTTGTGATGACAACCTTCGAGTAAGGACGATTGAACCCTCTTTCGGCCACCACGGCCCTTTTGTCCCCTATCAGCTTGGCCACCCTTTTCGAACCAACAAGTAAAAGTAAGTGCTTCGAAATTAGCAATCAATGGAGAAGAAAGGCACTCAAAATAACCTGAAGTAAGGCGAAGAACTGTTCTCTTGCACGGTCTTGACTCGCCCAATCCTCTCTACGACTTCCATCCCTCCCAAAACCCGCCCCACCACCAAAGTCGAACCGTCAAGCTCGGGCGAGTCCTTGGTAACGATCACGAACTCAGTCCCATTAGGCTCATTCCCAACCTTCTCCTCGTCGATCTCGAGCTTACCTTTACGGGCCACGAGCTTGAGCTTAGGCGGCGCCTTCGACGGGTCCCTCACTATAATCCCGACCCGACCCGCCACATTCTTGGTGGTGGGCCCACGGCAGCCCTCGTTTTGCTGCTGCTTCTCCCACTCCTCGACGAGCTTGTCGAGGGTTGAGTCCTTCCTTCCTCTTTTCTGGGCCGCCAGCTCAGCGTCTGCGCCGTAGGACCTTAGCCCGCCGTGCTGGACGTAGTTGGGCATGATTTTTACGAACTCTTTCCTTCGGTAGCTCGCGCCGGCCGCACCGCTGACGAGCTGCCCGAACCGAGCCGAGCCGAGGCTGTCGTAGAGGCCGATGGTGACTCGACCGATGGGTTCCCCGTCGATGGAAACGTCGAGGAATGCCTGCCTCGCGGGCTGCGGGTCGGGGCAGGCTGGGTCGTTGGTTTCTGCTGTTGCGGGTCGGGTCGGGTCTGGGAGGGTTAGGAGGGAGAGGAAGAGTGAAGAGGCGGCGAACTGTCTTCTGCTGCAGAGAGAAGCGCATTGGGGCGGCGGGGGCGGCGTTTTCGATGGGTTTGCGGTTGGGATCGTAGCAGTAATGGAGTTTTGGTGCAATAACCTTGTCGAGAGATACATGCTTTGTAGTATGTAATAAGGGTCGAGATTGTTCTTGAAAATAGGAAAAAGTTGAGATTGTAACTCTGTTCTTCTGTGGCTGATGGCGCTCAGTCATGAGAAAGAAGACCAGGGGACAGGTTTTCCCTTTGGATAAGAAAAGAAAGAATCATCAAATAATCGTCAGTCTCTCTTGATCGTGTGTGGCGGCCTGGAGTCTACAATGATGACGTGGCATTTTTAACCAATTTAATTGAAAATCTGAAAAATTATGAGGGGAAAAGAAAAATGGTTTCTTTTCTTGGTTAAATTCAATTAAATCTCTATGCCCCTACTTTCTTACACATGATTCTCCATTCATATCATTTATTAACAAACTCCCTAAATCAAAACAATCTTACACATAACTCCATGGACGATTTTGCCCTCATATTTTTGTAGTACCAATATACGTATGTTTGTAGTACCTCATGGACGATTTTGCCCCCTCTATTAATTTCCACACCCTCACCCAACTTGTAGTACCACTATACGCATGTTTGTAGTAGCAATGTATAAATGTTCGTGGTATCATTCCATGAGCCCATGGAAGATTTTGCTCCTCTACTAATTCTCACACCCTTTTCTTTTCCTTACCGAACTTGCAGTACCAATATACGTATGTTTGTAGTACGAATGTATGGATGCTCGTGGTACCATTCCGTGAGCTAGTGTAGTACCATACGTAGGTTACTTGTAGTATTTTTTTCGTACCATGTGCTTAAGTATCGCAACTCCTACCCTAAAATTGTAGCACCAATACACATATATTTGTATTAACAATATATAGATATTTGTGGTACCGTATTATATGCTAGTGTGGTACCAAGATTAGGTTACTTGTAGTACCAATATCTATGGTAACCGTCACGATAAAAAATTCGGATGGCGTCGAAAAATCCGTTACCAAAACTTGAAGTACCAATATATGTATGATTGTAGTACCACTGTATAGATATTCGTGGCATACCGTGAGATCGTGCGGTAGGTTTACCATGTGCTCAGCACAAGTAACCTACGTATGGTACCACACTAGCTCACGGTATGGTACCACGAACATCGATACACTGGTACTACAAACATACGTATATTGGTACTTCAAGTTTGGGTAAGGAATTTTCTACGCCATCTGAATTATTTTTGGTCTGTGACCGTTGCCATAGATATCGGTACTACAAGTAACATACGTATGGTACCACACTAGCTTACGATACGGTACCACGAATATCTGTATATTGGTACTATAAATATATGTATTGGTGCTATAATTTTAGGGTAGGAGTTGCGATAGTTAAGCACATGGTATGAAAAAGATACTACAAATAACCTACGTATGGTACTACACTAGCTCACAGAATGATACCATGGTATGGTACCACGAATATCTATACATTGGTACTACAAATTTTGGGTAGGGGGTCCGTGGGTGTTGACAGTTTTTTTGGTAATATTGTTATTTTTATAAGGCTGAAATCGTCCATTAGGTAGCTATGTGATATAAAAGTTTGAAATGGAAAGTGATGATAAATGAATGGGAAGGGGAGAGTTAATTGATTTTTAGTTTGAGAGTAGAGAGTTTGTAAATTTTTCTTCTTTCTTTACAATAACACGCAGCTCTTTTCACGGGGCAGGTTTTCAGTTCCTTTTTATTGAACCGAACAGAAGACCAAGAAAAATTGCACATATCATAGGCTCAAGGAGAACATGTAATAGTCCAACACAAGCTTTGATGTATTTTTATAAGGCTACGAGAAAAACTTGTGCAGATAAAATAGTTTAAGTATCCTCCTTCCTATAATCCTATGGTTCCAAGATCGCAAAACCAAAGGGACATATGACATTATAAGAAAATATCACAATACAACAACAGTCCCTTCCCTCCTCCATGCACCGCCGTCCATCTATGTACAACCACCACCACCCACTCACACACACAAGAGAAAACCGTAATAACAACACTTACTTATCATTGTTCGTCCCTTTCAGATTTTTTCCCCAACGGCGAATCCCTTCTCCTCAACCTACCCACCGATCTCTGCCTAGTCGTCTGCTTCGCCAAAGGATTCACCAACGAAAGCCTCGACATAACGTACGACAAAAGCTCCTCGCGGTGGGAAAACGTAAAATCCAAGTGCGCATACTCAAACTCGCTGAAAGAAACGACCACGCCAGCCTCCTTCATAAGCTTGTAATGCTTCCTCACCATGGAAGGCCTAATCACCTTGTCCCTCCTCCCAGCCACTAAATCCACGGGGACATCAATGAAGCTGTAGTACTCCCCCAAATCCAAAGGCTCGGGCGCCCCGTAAACCTCCATGTTCGCAGCCTCGCTGCCGTAATCGAACATCACGAACCTCTTCGAATGCTTCAGCTGAGCCAAGTGTAGAGCCACACGAAATGCGACACCTGGCATGTCGTTCATGTTGTAGTGGGGAAGGCCCAATACACCGACCCAGTTGGAGCTGTCCCCGCCCACGACGTAGCTCATCAGGGTTTGGACCAGCCCGCCCACGGCGGGAAGGTTGTTGAAGTCTCGGGCGAGTTTGTTGAGCAGCATTCGAAAGAAGCGAGTGGGAATGTAGAAGGCGGGCAGAAATGGGGCTAAGATTGGAGATAATAGGAGGAATATGTGTTCTACGGCAGTGACCATGAAGGTTGAGTCGTAGTGGAAACCTGCCGGGGAGAGGAGGATCATCCTCGATAATCTGTGGGGCTTTTCGAGGATTTTGCGTGTTATGGCGTAGATTAAGATTGCAGCTCCGCCGAGGCTGTGGCAGATTGCGCAGATTTTGTAGGGCTGGTCGGTTTCGTCTTCTTTGTCTGCCGACTCGGTTTGATGGATTTGAGTTCGGAGGTTTTGATTTCGTGGATCTTCTCGATCATTGCAGGTATGTCTTCCGTGCCGTGTTCGTTGATTGAGTAGGACCAGTATCTGCAAGTTGATTTTGGCAGGTGTTATTGTGTGAATGGAAGAACAAACTAAATTCAACGTGTAGATTGCATGCACGTTAGATCGAATTATTTTGGTATTTTCTTCTCAACGAAGATCATACCAGAACAAGGATGGGTACTTACTGTTTGGACGAGATATTCTTGTTCACATGTTCTCTAGAAACCAAACCGCGAAAATTTCCGAGATAAACATCATATCCTTGAAACAAAGAAGAAAAAAATGTGAGATTTTTCCAACTTGTAGTAATGGTTTCTGGCATAAAGTGGTAGCAGAAGAAGACGATGGGACTAACCTTGATCAAAGGCTGCAAAAGCTGGAGAACCAACGACCCCATTGGACACCCACCTATAAAGACGTATAGCAAGGTAACAGATATATTGATGAAGCAATTGTATATCAAAGAAAAACGTAGCATGATAATCTCATGTTGACGGGCTATTTGAGTATTTTCTCACATCAGAGTTGCGTAACCAAAATTTCACATTTGCAATTTTCATAACTAATAGGAGACATCACTTACCCCATCGATGAATCCAATATCCCATGTTGCAGATAAACAACTTTCCGTGCATCCTTCCTATACCATCAAGATGATTTTTGATCAGTTTCAAAGTTAACATTGTCTCAGCAAATCTTCATAAGAACAACATACTGTAGAAAGCAAGCCAACTAAAAACAATGCAGTGACCAGTACGCACCTAGGGATCCTCTCCATAAGAAGTACGTAACCATCAGAAGTAACCACACGGATAGCTTCGTAAGGATATCTACCAGTAAAGAAAAAGACTTCAATTAGCATCTTGCTCAATAACTAATGTAAGTACAAAAAAAAAAATTCGATATGCTCTTCTATTGTCGAGAAACAGAACAAGAAGAGAAAAACTGCAATTAATTTTCTTTTAAACAAAAAAAAAAAAAACCACCAGCATCATACCCAAGCTCCCTTATGACATCTTCGCATGTTCGAGCATCTGTATTGAGAGTATTATAGTAGGTGGTTTTCCTCTGTGTAGGAGTTGGACTGGTTTCCGCCAAAACAGCAGTCGGGACAGATGTTTCCACAATGTCATCGGCGTCTTCGTAATCTTTGAGTGGAGCTATAAACCATCTAAATAGTCTTCTGATGGTATCCACTGGTGCTAGAAAACAGTGGACTGCCTTGTGGAAAAAGTCGAATACGGACTCTATGCAAATCTCACTAGCAAGATGCAGATCCTGAAAGCAAATTCAAAGAAGAAAACTTCCATTTTCATTCAGTTCAGATAGACGATGTAAGCAATATTGTCACATAAATATCTTCATTCTCAACTTCAGTATTTTGATGCAAGAAAAAAGGTAAGCTGATAGTTCACCAAAACATAAACTACACATATAGACCCACTAATGGTGGGGTCTAATTTTTTTTATATTTGTTGGACATTATGAAATCAAAAGGTTGATTTCATGCACCACTTCCCACCTGATCCGAGGCAATAACAAGTACTCTCAGCAAAAATAAAAATAAAAATACAGAGGAAGAGACTAGTTGTTACACCAAGCCATGCTAATTTCTGGAAATAACTATAAAATCAAGAAAAATGCGAAAGAAGAAAAAGAACCTCGACAATTCCACGTCTACGGTCAGTGGCCCTTTGAACAACATTAATGCTCTGCAGTCTTCGAGGAGAATATGGAATCGAAGAAGGATAACGGCTTCTTGATCGTGGTGAAGCTCGAGAAGTCATATGAGAATTTGAAGAGCGGAAATAAAACGGAATTCCCAAAAGAAATTTCAGAGGGAACAGAACCCACGCAAGTACATATTTAATGTAATAAATCCAACTTCTATGGTGCCTTGGAAAACTACTCTCCCTCGAAATCCTGGAGGTCTGTGATAGAGGAGAATTCGGATAAATAGCATCACTATCTTCTCCATCAGATGAATAATCTCCACTTGATGAATCAGAATCAACAGAAAGTTCGTGAATTAGTTTGTTAAAGGAGGAAGCTCCACTGCACAAAAACCACCATGGAAAACCATCATAAACACTGAAAATCAAGGTCACCGAATGTGGTAAGAAATGAGAAATTTACTTCTCCATCCAGCGCGGTAATCGAGGTCCGCGGAAAGTTGGCCTAAGTTCCCAACCTTGTATGCCTTCTAAAATAGACGCTTTCCCCGGCAAGATAGTTAACAGTAAGGCTGACACCCCATTTATCAATCTCACTACATTGTTTAGTGATTCGTACGTGAATGTTTTCACCGACCTGGGATTTAAGATCAACATCAGATAAAAAAACAAGAATGGGTAACCACACCTCCGATGAGGAAAGATCAAAGCTTCCTTACGAATTAACAACGGAGAAGAGACATAAACAATTTCCCCTAAGCTAAAACCCTCAAGTCAGCTAGATATGGTAAACATTATGCGCTTAAGAAAGATTTCCAACCTAAACCAAAACCCCTCAGGCAGAAATCAAAACAAACAATCAAAACAATCGTAAAATCCTCAAAGGGATTAAAGCATAAAGAAGAACCCACGGTCCCCTAGCTTCAATCATCCGACGACAAACCAATTCCACAGAAATGGGCAAACAAAACGAAGTAAGAATTAGATGGAGGACAAACTCTTTGGTGACGGCCAGAACATTGTCAACGGCCCGTTGCATAGCCGATCAAACTTTTTGATCCAAAGGCAGAAAACCGAAAACCGACGACCCCAATCCGCCGATGGAGGAAAAGAGAAGATTCTATCGCAACAAAAGTTGGATAACTTGAGGAAGATGGAAAATTTAAGCTGGCAAAATGCGATAATTTTCTGCGGTGGTGCGACGCCGAATGTTTGTTATTGTCGTCTCCCAGGAGGTGAAATGCCAGTTTTGTCTACTTTCCTTTCCTATTGGGGGATCATAATTGAGATGGGCCCCACGAACAGATATTAAATCACACGCCGATTGCGTGTACTGCTTATACATCATACGTGGCGTTCACTCGCGCGTACTCTGTCCACGTGTCATCCACGGCTTTTGACGTCTCTAATTCAATTGCCAACGCGTGTACGACGGATATTTGCAATCGCATCCCCTTAAACATACAAAACTACATATACAACCTCATTATTTGAATAACAATAATATGTAGCGTAAAAAAAAGGCCAGCCCATTAGCCCACATATTTTCTCGCCTCCAACAATTCCAATCCAACCCACATATTTTCTTGATTTGGTATTAATCATACAAAAATTTCACAGATCGATGGGTGTACCAACTTAGATTGAATAGAAGCAGGGATAAGTTAGGAGAGAAGGCAAAAAATAGACACCTTTTTTAAATAGTAAGTGCAAATCTAATTAACTTTTTAACAAAGGTGCAAAACTAGACAACTTCACTTTTAATTATTATCATTTTTACTTTGACCACGAAACTATTTTAAATTGCAATTTCAATTTTCTCATTACTACAAATAAGCAAGGTTTTATTGATAATTATATATTTAACCCTAACTACAAAACATATTATTTTCAATTAAAACATTTTAGTTAAAACCAACTTTCCTAGGCTAGGCCTTTTGCAGAGTATCAAGCAGCTAACGTCTAGAATCTTTGCATTACATAGAATAATTTTTTATTAACTTTTAATTGTAATTAAAATATATAAAGAAGAAAAGAAGAATAAGAAAACCTAGTCAAACGTTCCTTTGAATAGAAAGGCAGGCAAAAAACGCGAGAAAACGACTGCGTAGTACTAAAAAATATGGTCTTTCATAAATATTCAAACAACCACTATGTAATAATCAATTTCTATAAAGTTGTCACACATCATCATCACTAATTTTCATTGAGCGTTTCTTGTGAGACTTTCGATCCAATTCACATGGATATCGCCGTGTTCGCTTTCGTTCGACTTTTCTCTCTGGGCGAAGATAAGGATTGTGTACCAGATGAAAATGAGACTTCCAATGAGACTCCTCCAATGGACACTCAAATTGATAAGAATATGTTGCCTCCAATAGTTCAATTCCAAAATCATCTGGAACATATTCACATGGATCGGCTTTAAAATACTTACACACCTGAAAGAAAATATAGAGACAAGTTTTCAATAATAATAATCACAATAACAATAACAATAAAAACAACAATAATTTGAATACTAGTAATTATAATAAACAGTAATTAATAAAAATAATAATAATAAATAATAATAATATGATTTCATCACACACCTGGATTGCATGTGAGCATGGAATTTTGTAAACCATCCACTTGCCGCACGTACAGGAACGATCTTTGAGATTAACATGATTAACTTGAGGGCGACGACCTGGTTTTCCTGGAGTAATAACAGCTGTTGTCCTAGTAACAGTGTTGTAGGGGCGAACTGTATGTTTTGTAGCTTTTCTATCCCAACGACTATATTGGAGATGGACTTTTTCAGGCCATAAATATCGTTCTTGTTTCAAACGATCTATCTCCCTTCGATGTTCTTGGAAGTAGTCTAGACAACGCAAAAAAGTAGCTTGTGAAATAGCCGTGGGTGGTAGCCGACGAGCGCCCCTGAGTACACTATTCATGATTTAGGACCAATTTGATGTAGCTGACCCATACCTATAATATTGATGTTAGTAAATATATATCAACGTGATGAAAATTAAAGAAATCATACCTAGCACCCATCATGAGCAAAAGTCCATCGAGCTGGATTTATCTTTTTTAACCACTGATATGCCCCTTCATTTATTTTATGAATGTTCTCCATGATGCTGTCAAACTTGCCAACATCTTCTGCATATGCAGCTGACCACGCCATGTTCTTCAAGTGAGAACTTTTGTATTTCTCCATAAAATTTGACATAACATGCCGCATACAAAACCTATAGCAGCCCTCTGGCTCAGAAAATGCAGGGATGTATGGTAGAGCTCCTATTAAGCTAGAACCTCGATCGGATATCAAACACGTCTTGCGTTTTCCTTGAATAATATGTGTGCTAACCAGATCAAGAAACCAATGCCAAGAATATTTTGATTCCTCATCAACAAAAGCAAAAGCTAATGGCAAAATATGACCACCCGCATCAAGCGCAGTGGCAATTAGAAGTTTGCATTCATAATTTGAGTGCAAGTGTGTCGCATCAACTGTAATAACAGGCCGACAATGTTTGTATGCGTCAACACACGGACCGAAAGCCCAAAAAACGTAATTCATCATAGAAGCACCATTCTCTAAAGGTATATTGTCGTACATAACAATGGTACCTGCATATTAAAATGGCATTGAGGGTATCATAATAATAATAATAATAATAATATAAAGTGCAAGAAATATAATAAATAATGAGTTACCAGGATTAACTTGTTGCACCGCGTGAAGGAAACATGGCAATTTGGGAACAGATGTTTCCCATGTGTCATATTTCTTGCACTGCTAAATTTACTGCTCGCCGTGCTTTGTATCGGTTAATATCAAAACCGAACTTACTTTTAATTAGTCGGCGAACCTCAACAACAGTGATGGCAGGATCTCCCTTAATATCACCAAGTATTTCGGATGCAATCAAGCTCACACTTAAATTCTTATGCTCTAAGATAGGTTACTACTGATATAACATTTGTGCTCTCCTTGGTACATAGAGACCTTCCAAACTTGGGACTTCTTCTTCAATATACCTCTAATTCTCCAATTGCAAGGTCGTATACATTTCTCTTGTGGACAACGCACCTCCCACGCTTTTCTTGTACTAGTTTTAACTATATAGGACCTTCTAGTTTCTTCTATGCAATATCGTTGAACTGCCATCTGAAAAGCCTCTTTAGTATCAAAGCTTAAGCTAGTATCAAATAACCCCTTCTCAGTGCTAGAATTGTCAAACTTGTTTGGAATACCAATGGAATCTGCTAATATTGAAGGCACAGAAGACGTAAACAAATTTCTCAGATTCCATGTGTATTCGATGTTGTAGCATCTATATGTGACTCAACTTGTGGTTCGCTTTCAACTTGTTCATTTTCAACCGTGCCACGAAAGATCTCCCCCAGAATCATCGGCACTACCGTCCGAGGGCCATGACTCGCAGCAGAATGTTGAAGGGTAAACGACCACGGTCTACAATAAAAAAAAATATATCAAAAAATTAATATTAAAGAAGCTAGAGAAAAATTTAAACCATTATAAAAAATGCACCTGGAATCTCCGTGACACTTCTTCAATATACATGTTTATCCCAGTAGCATTTCGTCGCATATCAAAGACGTAAGTAACCCTGTCATCACTATCTATGTCGTGGAAAAAAGACGTAACACGATTTGCATCATCTATTGCCATATATTGCACACATATCTTGAATAAACTATCATGCAATCCACTAATTTCTCGCAACTGAGTCAACATCTCATTGAACGAAACATCGCGTGAAAATATTCCACTATTTTTTGGAGATTGATCATAAACTTTGTGATTGCCAACTGTGATTAAGTTGTCACCCCAATATAGCGTCACAATAACTGGATTGGACATAATTTCAATATTGCGTCTGACGTTAGCCGTCTTCTCTCACATGGGTCTCAAACAGAGAGTAACTAAAACAAACATTGAAAGGGCACCATAAACAAACGGAGAGATTAAACACAAAAGATACTCAAAAGTGGAGCAAAGTGAGGGAATTAGACATACCGTCCTTGCCTTTGAAACGCATCAGATTTGGATCCCAACTTCTCAAGCCATGTAAGAAGCTCACAGTTGATAATCTCATATATTCATTTAAAAAGATGTGCAGACCCACTACACCAAGACTGGCTTTCTTTCGTCAATTATTCAGTTTCTTCTCATTCAATTGTTTATATATTTCCTCTTTATAAAATTAATGTGTTCTTATTTTTATATATTCTTTATGTTTTTTAAGTAATAAAATATTGACACTAAAATAATAATACTCTTATATTATGCGAAAGATTCTTGCAAGGTTTAGGAAAGTTTGGTTTAATTTAAAATGTTTTAATTGAAAATAATATGTTTTGTAGTTAGGGTTAAATATATAATTATCAATAAAACCTTCCTTATTTGTAGTAATAAGAAAGTAGAATTGTAATTTAAAATAGTTTCGTGGTCAAAGTAAAAATGATAATAATTAAAGTGAAGAAGTTGTCTAGTTTTGCACCTTTGTTAAAAAGTTAATTAGATTTGCACTTGTATTTTAAAAAGGTGTTTTTTTTGGCCATTCTCTCGATAAGTTAGTCATAGGTCAACTTCTTAGTGGGGTAAAACCCAAGAAAGTACTAAATATCAACTTATAAAGACAAGTCACAAACACGACAAGCATCGCACGATAATATAAGAGTAACCGAAATGGATAGAATTCAAACCATAGTACACACCAAAGTGAGAAATCAGTTCCTAAGAAAAGGGCATATGCGAAACCTTATACGAACCATATAACAAACAAGGACAATCGATCGGTTAAAATACGAAGGCAAGAAAACTGCCTAGTGCGACTACAACGTCGACCACCAACGAAGAAAACGACTCGAGAGACACGGATCCACTTTTATGGGCCGAAGGCGAAGGTGATGGGCTCTCGTCATTTGGGCTTATTGGGCTTGTAATAGGATGAGTTGGGCCTATTGGGCTATCTTTCGTGATACGCACGTCGACCTTCTGCCCGGCCTCGCAGTGGCCCGGGAAACCGCAGATGAAGTAGTAGTGCCCGGGCAGTTTGATAGCGAAGGAATCGTTGCCCGTTGCCCAAGTAGCCAAAGGGGCAGTCGAGTTGCATGCGTTGTAGTCCTTGTGCGTCACCCTCACAACGTTGTGCAATTTTTTGTCGTACGCAAACCCTTTTTAATTGGAAAAAAAAAAAAAAAAAAAGAACGAAGTGAAATAGGGTTTTGTTACGTAATTTATGAAGCAGAACAGAAAGAATACGTAACAATATATCTTATACATAAAGTGTCGCCGACGCGAATGTTGATAGAAGAAGACCAAGATTTGTAGTCGGCGATGGTCCAACCTAAGGAACCTCCGACCTTGTAAACCTCGGCATGTGTTGCTGCAACGAAGGTTGTTAGGGCTACCAACAAGGAGATGATCGTCGACTTTACTAAGATATCCATTATCATTGATAATACTGAAATTATTAGAGAGAAGGAGAGAGATGCGGTTTTTTGATGTGATTTGTATTGGCAATATACTGTGATGATTCACCTTCTATCCTTCTATATATATGGATTTATTTGCACTACAGCTGCCATATAATCACGCGTGTAGATTTAATTTCATTAAAGATGGCATGATGATTTGCCATTGACCTCCATTCAATCAATTCCTTTTAATGCCGAGGATTGTTTTGCCGCACTGTAAACCCCGTGTCTATATAAATTATTGTTTTCCACTTCAGTTCATTTTCCTTTTTAATAAAAAGGAAGTCGAAACATCGTTGAATCAACAGTATGTATCGTCTCAACAAATTTTCAAATTTAATTATATTGTCACATACAACGCAACACAATAACTCTCTCTCAAAATAGAAAATAATAATAATAATAATAATAATAATAATAATAACAATAATAAAATCCTTAATGGTAAGAAATGAAAAAAAAAATTCAGAGCAGATATGTTTCGTTCGACCCTCCATGGACCCCAATAGGAAGACACTGGACATGGAGATGCTCTCCTCAGGGCGGGTCGGATCGGGCCGACCCGGTTAGCCATCCCAACTCGGGGCGGGCCTTTGGTCAAGGCACAGAGTACATCGCACACTTGCTGCATGCTGTAGCGTGCGTATAGCAGCAGGCAGGTTCTTCACACACAAGCAATGAATGAATGCCCAGCTTTTCCTTGGATTAACGTTCATATATTTAGGTTTAGGGTCTTCAATGCTCGCTCATTGTTTCCACACACAATGCGTAATAATAATAACAGTAGCGTCTTCTTCGTCCTCACAACCTTTGCATTAATCGCAGCAGTTTCTTCTGCGCAGCAGAGCAGCAGCTCAACCTCAGCTGATTGCGGGCAAACAGCGCTTATGCCCCTTTCCTCGTGCGCCTCGTTCGTCCAAGGCGTGGCTTCCCAGCCCGGCGAACAGTGCTGCGATAACTTGAGCCAACTCTTCGCCCAATCGCCCGACTGCCTCTGCATGCTCCTTAAAAACGACACCCTTTTAGCATCTCTTCCCATCAACGCCACGCTGGCCCTCGAACTGCCCGCTCTTTGCAGTCTTCCCATCGATAGTTCGACCTGCGAAAGTACGCACTCATTCGTTCATCCGTACAATAAAGATCGAATTTTTTTCTTGCCCTTTACGCTTTTTTTTTCGTTTACTGTTCAGGGCATCCATCGCCGCCGGCTCTTGTCGGGGGGAGATCGAATTCGACTGGTGAAGGTATGCCGATGGATGATATGTACGTATTTTTAAGGTTTGAGTATTCGACTTCTATAAATAATGGACCTTTTTGTTCAGCTTCGCCGACGGTGACGGTGAGCCCGAGGCAGAACGTTATGGGATTAGGGTTTCATCGCAGCAGCGCTCAGGCGAGGTTGAAGGCATTAGCAGCAGCAGCAGCGCTTTGGGTTCAGCTAATTGCTGTAATGATTTTCGGGCTGACGTATTCAGTCGAGTGATGAACTAGGAATGCAGAAAATCGTTTCGATTTTAGCAGAAGAAAGATTTCTAGCCAAGAACAGACCGAGATTTCTATCCAAAAACGCGAGTCGTTAGCTTTTACAACGAAATGATTCACCCATATTCACATCTCTATTGGTAATGTTATATCCACAAAAGGATCGAAAAAGCTATGTTTTTTTTTTAAAAAAAAACTCCAAACTTTGGGGACTGCTTTAACTATCTGCAAAGGCGAGTTCGCATACAAGCGCAAGATGGTCGCTGCCCCACTTCTGTCGTAACGAAAATCGAACATATACTTCATTGCAAATGTATATAAATAAATATATAGGAAATGTGCAGTGAAGGAACACACCTTACTAGGAAGAAACCCTGTTTTCTTCAATTTCCGCATGGATAAAGTCTCAAGAACCCTTACGGGAATAAGATCTGGCGTATGCCTGCAAACAAATAGAGTTCGTATGGAACATTATTCAAAAAAATCCAATCTTTTTTTCTTTTCGACTTATATAGCATACCATATATAGTCAACTGTTCCAGTGAATAAACAGTGGTACGATGTTGCTAGGGGTTCCCCAGCTTGATCCCTTACATTTCGCCTTCCCTGAACAAGCCCGAAAAAAAAAAACAAAATTCAGACCAATAAAATGGCAAATGATCTGTGTATTAATGCAGTAGAATGCTATGAAAATCATACAGGAATTTCAGCGTAAGCACTGCAAAGTTTCAAACGATGCTTCAGTTCTTTAAATCTCGACCCCGTCGCTAGCATTATTTCTTCCTCCGTCCATCTGTATGAAAATTCCCTGAGCAAAAAGTTTAACAGCGGAAAGTTAAAGTGTGATGCGAACTTTTAAAGCAATGTTTGATCTAAAACCTTCTTATGTGATTACTGCTCCAATTATGGGATACTGAGTAATGAGACTGGAATAGTTGTCCTGATATCTCTCTTCGGTCGTGGTGTTGGATATGCAACTGAAGAAAGATAAATCGTACGTATTTGTTAACTCTTCTTACAATATCGACAAAAGAAAGTCTATGCCAACAAGTTATATATCCAGGAATACCGTGGACGATGCTAAGAACTCATACATTGCACTCTGGGAAAAGGGTGGAAGAGAAAGTTTAGATATCAGTTGCAATTGCAACTATGTAAGCTGATGTAGGCCAGCAATCGTAAGATTATTACAGCATAAGAAATACGAAAGTTTACCTGTGGCAAACTATTGAAGTCTCCAGTAACAACAACAGGTATAGATCCCCATTCTTGGGATAACTCATATGCTTTCTCAAGAAACATTCGCATCTATATTGAACAGAGTCAGATGAGAGTCATATGATCAATATGACAAGCTGGAAAAAGGTGCTCTTTCAATGCTAACTAATAATGGAGCCTTCCAATTTTCTAAAGCTACGTCGAAGTTCTAGAAACTCGATTAACCTGGCCCAGTTTGATATCTCCACGTTTAGGGTTGTAGAGCACATGTATGTTTCCAACAAGTATACTTCGTGAGGCTGTAGAACTAAAAGAAAGAAAAACACAGATGCAAAGAAAATGCTGCCAGACAAATGAAATCAGAAGGTAATAAACTTACGAGTTAGACCGCAAAGTCGCACCATCATTGCTGATTTCATTATTTATCTGGGAGAGATGTAATAGTAATGAGCAATCATATAATGGCACATAGTTTGAAACACAAATTAATCAAGGAAAGGAAGTGAGGCGAAAAATTAAGATGTTTTTCTGATATCTATCATACTTATCGTACCTTCAAAATACAGAATTGAGCAATGTTGTTACGCAGTCCGAACCTATGGAACTCAATGGTCTCCTCATGCAACAGTGTAAACCTGAAACAGAGCGTTGATCATAGAAGAAACGAGATAATGTGCATTATGAGGCCAGAGACTCATAAATATATCCATAAAAAAGAAAGGGAAAAACATTACTGCTGAGCTTTCCAAAATATCGCACATCCATCTTTTGCTTCCCCGCCACGAGCCTTGACAATCCAACAATTAAAATAGGGTTAAATATATTTAACAGTATTCACAAGGAAGGGAATGGATAACTAATGGCACACCTTGTGCAGACCTCTGTAGCCATCTTTTCCGAGAAGCCCATTGAGATCATCAAAGTTATCAACTTCCTGCATTAACGACGTAAACATATGAGATATATGCTGCAAATGGGCCAAAACGTTGGAGACAAATTAATATGCAAGAAATAGATGCATTACGACTAATCAAAAAAAACAATCTTTAGTGAGAAAAAAGAAAACCATGATGCCAATCGTTGTTGCAAACCCAAGTCCTAACCAACACCTCTCAGCGAATGTACGCTGACGATAATACACACAAAAGCTCAACTTGCCTGGAAACACAAGATGCTTGCTTTGTAACCCTTCAATTCCTTATACAACCGCTTCTTTCGATATTCCCAATCAAGGTAACTCTGTGACACGCCAATATATAGCTCGGGGTGTTTTTCAGCGTTTTCAACACCGAGAATGTTATATGATACAATAACAACCCTATCTGTTTACAGAAAGAATAACATCAGGGCATTCTCCAATTACCTAAAAGAAAAGAGAAATCAACAACTCCTGTCTGCGTATTATCAAGAATCAAACACTAATTTACATCACTGAAGTGATCCACCAACACCAAAAGACAGAAAGCTATACAGGGCTCAATTAAGCAGTTTACACAGAGCAGAAGCTTTGCAGCAATCAATGTGTCATGGGCAGACTAGTGTATAAAAAACCCAACTTTATAGCAACAAAGTACTCCGAGCTTTGTACCATTGTAACTAGATAGATCGCGAGGAGAGTAACTCCACTTGCGTTGAGATGGTGTTCTCTTTTTCCTGCGCTTGACTTTGGTCTGAGCTTCTGTGGAATTAGCCGCAGCAATCTTCCGTTTCTTCGCCGAGCTGCTGTCACAAGAACACCGTCCCATGTTTCGTAAATCCGTTGATTTTTACCGCAGTCTTTTAACTTTTAACCAAAATCATAATTGTTGCCAAAAAAATAGTATTACATGTACGGTCCTCCCTATATGCCTAACATGTCACCTTCGTTTGCTCGAATTGTGGCATTGATAAAGCGTTATAGTGTATCGTGCTTCTATGGCTGCTCGCATTTTACGTGACGAGCACAATTGTATGCTTGATCTGTTTGGTTAAGTTACTTGAATATGATGTGAGATTATTTGGAGACTTTGTTTATGTAGGTTAACTTCTTCTGAGTTTGGGATGAGACTGTTTTGAGACTGTTTGGAGTTTGTTCATGACTCAGTGATGTTCGTTTGTTGTGTAGTTCTGTAAATCTGTTCGTATATTATGTAGTACCATATATTTTTATATTGCCGTACCTTTTCTTTTACACACAGAGTACCATAATATTCAGCTTAACCGTACCAAACAGAAGATATGAAGAACCTTGTCTTGTATATTACCGTACCATATCTTTTACGTACGGAGTACCAAAATATGCAGCTTAATCGTACCATTATGTAAATATATGGCATACCATACACAGAAGATATGAAGTACCTAGTCTTTGATATTACCGTACCAGAACTTTTATATACAGAGTATCTTAATATGCATGTTAACAGTACCACTGGGTATATATATATATCGTACCATAGACATAATATATGAAGTACCTTGTCTGTTGTACAGTAAGGTACCTTATCTTGTACTTTAAGGTACCTTATCGTTTACATTTACCGTACCATAATCTGCAGCTTCACCGTATCACTATGTATCATATAAAGTACCCTAATATGCATGTATACCGTACCATGTGTTGCACAATCGAAAATAAATCGATTCCTAAGCGAGTCGCATTGTTCTGCGTGATTTTGACAATACCTAAGAATAATAAAATGACTAGAAAATAAATAAAATTTAGCACATGTAGGACTCACCTAATTTAAGATCAAATAGATTAAATTAAGTTGTAAGATGTTCTTGCTTCTATCCTTATATTCTAATGAATGTTGGAGTTGGAAGGTTTAATTCATGCTTGTAAGGCGTAATGCACCTAATTTGATATGAAACGTAACTAATACTCTATATTAGTGTTCTAGGGTGGTTACAGATGAAAAACCAATTCGTACGAACTCGAAAAATACTAACCCTAGTATACGGTACCATATATTTAAGGAACGTCGTACCTTACATTGCTTAGTATCTATTTTTTTGTTTTTGGCGTACCATTTCGGACACAGTTGTATACCCAAAATTACATAAGACATCAAACATTTTACTAAAGCCAACGACATGTTAGATGAGCTGTCTTATTTGATGTAATACCTCGTACGTCAGAAGAGCTGTCCACTTATGACAGAAAAACATCATAAGTCTGTCCATTCATGACAGAAAACGTCAGAAATTGTCCATTTCTTTTTGCACATCAACATCTTTTGAAATGCTTCATTTCTGACGAAATTACCCAAGCTTTAATGGAACTTACTTTAATTTATACGGTACCTATTTTGGAACGATACAGTACCCTCCGTGGCATGTTTAGTGTACCTTATTTGCCTACATTACAGTACAATTTGTGCATATATTACGGTACCAAACTGTCATATATTACAGTACCATGTTTGCATATATTACGGACCATGTGTGGATATGTTACGGTACCAAACTAGGCATATGTTACAGTACCATGTTGGCATATATTACGATACCAAACTCGCATATGTTACAATACCAAATGAGCATATATTACAGTAGCAAATTTTCATACATTACGGTACCATATTCGCATATATTGCGGTACCAAATTGCCATATATTACAGTACTGGCATACATTACGGTACCACGTTCACATATATTACGGCACCAAATTTACATATATTACAGTACCAAATTGGCATATATTAGGGTACCATGTTCGCATATATTACGAGATTTGCATATATTACAGTAGCAAATTGGCATATATTATGTTACCATGTTCGCATATATGATGTTACAAACTGGCATATATTGATTGCGGTACCATTTGAGCATATATTAGGTACCATGTTCGCATATGTTACGGTACCAAATTTACATATGTTACAGTACCAAATTTGCATATATTACAGTATCATGTTGGCATATATTACAGTAAAAATTAGCATATATTACGGTACCAAATTTGCATATGTTACAGTACCAAATTTGCATATATTACAGTATCAAATTGGCATATATTAGGGGTATCATGTTGGCATATATTAGGGTACCATGTTGGCATACATTATAGTACCAAACTGGCATGCCGGGAATCGATATTCGACCATCTTCTTTGAAGGGATACGTATATATCGATAAGCGTCATTGCTTCATTGATTAATAGTAAGGAAGACTACTCACACATTGCAAATAACGTCCCGCCACCAACCGAATTTGCGGACGCCATATTTTCAGATAATATGGCAACCTGTATAAATGGTACGCTGTATAGTTTAGATTGGTACTGCATAACAGGACATTTTGGTACCGTATAGACATGTTAGTTGGTACGTAATATAAATACATAGAGATAATGCATAACATAAATGTCCAATCGGACTGTATCGCATAATATATTTAGGTACGGTAAAACAACAAACAATGGTACGTAATATACATAACCAATGGTACGTCGTAACAGTTCTAAGAAAAATCCGAAATCTCGATGGATTAGCCTCAATAACTACCAAATCCTAACATACCACCCTTATATCGAGCTCTTGGAGCGCATTGAGCTCCCGGATTTGGGCTAAACCTTGAACAAACGCGTGAAATCGATTAACCAAACCCTTTGCAAAAGAAAAGCTTACCTGACAAAATCAAGACCCAAAATCGAGAACCCAACTTTCAAGAGGCTCGTCGATCGTTGTCCGGCACCGGAACGAGCGGAAGGAGGTGGTCGGCAAGACGAAAATTCGTTGACGGGGATGGAGCTCGAATTTTGCAGACAAAAAGACTGAAAAGAAATAAGGGTATTTTGGTAATCTTAGGTGATTAGGTACCTAAGTGTAAATTTTTTATCCAAATGGATACCTAGCTATAAAATATATCTGACAAGGGACTGAAGTGGCTGTTTAGTTTCCTATTAGGTATTTATGTGTTGATTCCCGTTCCCATAATAGTAAAAAAAATAACAATAATTTCGAGAGAAAGAAAATAGTATCTCCATCCCATAGTAAATAATTTCAATTCAAAATGTCGCCAAAAGCCAACCAATCATCACATATCATCATCAAAATCTCTAACAGCACCCTTGGAATTAAAGGTAAGGTCGTGCTTCCTCAGCAAAGTAAAACCTCAAAAACTCCATCTTGTCTTTGTCCCCTCCGCAAAGATAAGGTTGCTGCCACGTGGCACGCCGGCAACGGTGCTATTACCGATAAGGCACCCAATCCCATTACCCATATCATATGTGGTCTTAAAATCACAATCGCAACCTCAAGAATCATCCAACGGCCCTCCTTTCCTCCAATCCCAGCAAGATCAAACAGAGACCGTCCGATCACAAACGGTCAAAATTCAGTGCAGTAGCATGACGGAGTAAACGCACTCGTATGGAACAGTCAGAGAGAGAGAGAGAACAAAAGGCAGCTACTACACACTAAGATAGTAAAAGGCAGCAAAATGACTTCCTCTATGCTCTCCACCACCGCCGCCGTGAGCCGCTCATCTCCGGCCCAGGCTGCCATGGTGGCTCCTTTCACCGGCCTCAAGTCCGTCGCCGCCTTCCCAGTCACTCGCAAGAACGCCGCCGACATCACCTCCATCGCCAGCAACGGCGGAAAAGTCTCGTGCATGCAGGTAACAAAATGAAAATCCAATCTCGAGCTAAAAATGATCAATCCACAAAAGCCCATGATTCTGAAGTCGATTTTTTTTCTCTCAGGTGTGGCCGACGGAGGGTCTGAAGAAGTTCGAGACGCTGTCGTACCTCCCGAAGCGACGAGGGAGCAGCTGTTGGCCCAGATTGAGTACCTCCTGCGCAACAAGTGGATTCCCTGCCTCGAGTTCGAGCTAAGCCTGAAGAATGGTTTCCCCCACCGTGAGAACAACAGGTCGCCGGGGTACTACGACGGGCGTTACTGGACCATGTGGAAGCTGCCCAAGTTTGGGTGCACCGAGGCCGGCCAGGTGGCTAATGAGCTCGACGAGGCTATCAAGGCTCACCCCGAAAGTTTCATTAGGATCATTGGGTTCGACAATGTCCGCCAAGTGCAGTGCGTCTCCTTCATTTCCCACACGCCCTCGGGCCTCTAAACTTATTTTAAGAATCATATTATTGCTCTTTCTCTCGTGCTGCCTGAAACCATGATCATGTTTTTAGGGTTTCTGTCTTTCTTTTCTTTTCTTTTTTCAAATCGTCGAAAGGCTTTTGCTTTTGGTGCTGGTTACATCTTCTATGCTTTTCCTCTATTATTTGGGATTTATCTTGATGCAATGTGCTGTATGAAGATAAGTATTATAAACGTTAATAATTAAAAAGTTTCTTTGTGTTTCTCGTGCATTTGCATTATTATCTTTGTGTTGCACTTAATATAGGGGAGTTCTTGATGAGTATCTTGACAACATTATTGGTGTGTCATGCACGAACCTATGGGACTTATCTCGTCGTATTAGAATTCCTAAATTCGATATATGTTTCACTTCTAAGTTTCCAAAAATATTACAAAACTTCTACGATTCTATGAACGTAATTGGTTTTTTCACTCAATATTATTGATGCGGACATAAATTAGGCGGGCATAATGAAATTAAGGAAATAATTTAAATTAAGGTGGTAATTAGAAAGACTTGATAAAAATTAGAGTTTCGGAAAAATAGGGAGATAAAAACATAAAATAAGAGTTTTAGGGACCTTCGAAAGACCTTTAGGGACCTCCGAAAGGCTTTCGGGAACTAACATCCCTATTAGGGAGTGTTTTGGACCTAGCAGGTCCTGTCGTCCCAAGAAAGCGTCGTGAGGAAGCTTCACTAAACGATCAGAAGTCTGAAAGGGCGTCTGAGTTGACAGTACATGAAAAGCTGACAGTCGCCTGCTATCCCGGACAGCACAGATCCTGTCCTATCTCCAATAGCCCGATGTCCCTGACAGCACAAAAGCTATGACTACTGCAGGACCTATCTCTGACAGACAGCCTATGCTGCACATTGCACCGTCCTAGAAGGTCCCATCCCCCAGGAATTCTGGGATGTGAGCTAGGCCCGACCTTCTGGTGTCCCTGGCAGCACAGAGCTGCGTCCCATCTCCGGAAAATCAGGGATGCCGTTGGATAGCTTGATGAAAAGACTATAAATAGAAGACTTCGCCCCTCTTATCACAATCACGTTTTAACACATAAAAGTACTTAAGAAAACTCTCTCTCTCACTATGAAAACAACTTCCTTTATTATGTCTAGTGTTCTTGAGGGAAAAGCGTGAGGTATAAGTAGTTTGAGTGTGTAAGTCATTAAAGTATAGTGAAAATCAGTTTCCGAGCGCCGTGGACGTAGGATCTACAAAGATCCGAACCACGTACATCTTGTGTCCTTTTTGTTACGTCCCTTTCACGTCCCAAGCAGGTCCCGAGCACGCCCCACCGTCCCTTTATGTCCCAACACGTCCCACTACGTCCTAACACGTCCCAATACGTCACAACACATCTTAACACGTCCCAAACACGTCCCAACACATCCCAAACACGTCCCATACACGTTCCAGACATGGCCCAACGTCCCAAACACGTCCCAACGTCCCGAACACGTCCCTTTCACGTCCCTTACCAACAAGCACCTTACGCACGTCTTAAACTTTGTAATAATCAATTCTCCGGCTATATAATTTTCCCAAACCACATATAAATTTCTTTGATTGGGATAGCCCCATATCAATTATCAAATAATTCCCAGCAAAACGAAGTTTCTTTTACTAATGGATGACTCTCCTTCACTTGAATCTTATCTTTGCAAGATCCTGTTTTTGTTTTTTCTTTTTAGTTTTTAAAACTGAGAAGTTATGACAGCAGTTGAACTCTGACCCACAGAGAGAAACACATACAAACCTATTGTTAGACCCCAACTTTGGGGCATGACGTGGTCGTGCGTCACCCTCGGCTAAGAATACACGTACCACGCACCTGACCAGGCCTTGTGAAGAACACAGCCCACGCAGCACACTACGCGTGGGCAAGGCCGCGCAGCGCGCACGGCACTGCGCACTGGCCGGGCCACGATGGGCGAGTCAAGTGTGCACGGGGTGCGCAAGGCACTCGGCATCGGCGCGCGCAGAGTAGCACTGCGCCAGCACACAAACACAAAGTTGGCACAGAGTAGCACAATCGATTTTTTTTGTGTGTTTATATTTGTAATATTCTTTTGCATCTTTATTCCGTTTCGAATTACTAATACATTAGATAGTCACAAATTATAACACGAAAAAAATAGTAATACAAATAATTATTCCCGAAAAACTTAGAAAAAAATAATACGGTCGATCGAGATTTTCGGCCAGGCAGTGTCAGGGCCGAAAAAATCGTTTGGCCCGTACAATGCAGGGCCGAACGAAATTTTCTGTCAGGCAATGTTCGGGCCGAAAATATCGATCGGCCCTCACACAGTCCGGACGTAAATTTCGTTCGCCCGCGCACTGCAGGGCCGAAAATATCTATCGATCATTCCTAAAATGTTTAATCGAATTTTTTTTCCCGTTTCGATCGATCGTTCGATTTTATTTGTGTATGTAGTTTTCAGTATTTCGTATCGGAATTATACATTTAGTTAGTTTTTTCTTTTTAAATTAATTTAAATATCATAAGGGCAAAATCGTCTGTGTACAGTCCTTTAGGGGCCGGTGACGAGGAAAAAGGGGCAGTGAATACTAATTCCCTTTGCATGAGATTATTATCTTTGTGTTGCAGTTACAGTTATATAGGGGAGTTGTTGAATATCTTGACGTTATTGGTGTGTCACGCGCGAACCTATGGGACTTATCGCGTCGTATTAGAATTCCTAGATTCGATATATATTTCACTTCTAACTTTCCAATACCAACCATATAAAGACAAATCCGCTCATCAGGCCCCATCCAAGAAAACGGGCCTCTTGATTCAAGATCCTTCTGAAGGTGCCGGCCCGGCCCGCCTTTATTACCCTTCTATACATGGCCCGAGCCCGTAAGATGAGTCAACGGCCATAAACACCACATGCTGACCGCTGATACAATTCAGACACGAACCTATTAAAGTTAGGGGCATTTTCATTTCAGGCCCCACATAACTATCATTTAGGATTCAGGCCTATTGGCAAAAAATTTAGTTTTAAGGACCTATTTTCAGCAAGTACCACTTCATTGGTCTTTCATACCAGTATGTTCAAATTTTGTAATACAACACCATAATTCGATACCAGTTTATGATCATCAGATACCAGTTTATTTTCTGCAGCTTCATTGATCTCACATACCAGTATGTTGAAATTTGTAACACAAAACGATCATTCTGCTATACCAGTTCATATATCTTGCATACCACTTTTTTACACTACGCAAAATTGGTCTTCTAACCTAAAAAATTCTCAAAGAGGCTCTGAATTCGAAATCAAACGCTTAATGGGGCCTGATTTCGAATTGACCCTTAGAGTTATCTAACATGTCAAAAAGCCGTAATTTTCTTTACCCACGGCCTATTCATTTAATTATAGACATTTCTCCAAATCCCATCCTCAAGAAACAAAAGCAAACGCATCCCAATCATGATACATCCATCTCAAGGGAAATCCATTAATTGATCCTCCAATAACTGAGCTAGGGTTTCCCTTTTTCCTTTTTCCCATAAAGGATATTAAGGGTTGCAACCCTAAATTCTCGCCCGCATGCATGCATGGCTCCCCTAAGCAATGGGATCATGGCATGCCTCAACGTCCTAACCCTAATAATCGCATGCACAGCCGTAGGACTCGTCCTATGGTTCCACGACGAGCCCATGACCCCTTGTCGAAGGTTCATTCGAACCCCTCTCCTCATAGTCGGCGGGTCCCTAGCCGTGGTCGCACTAACTGGGCTCGTGGGCTCGTGCTGTCGAGTCTCTTTCCTTATGTGGACGTATCTGTTGGTGCTTTTTCTGATCATCTTAGGACTCGTAGCGTTCACGGTTTTCGCCTTCGTCGTGACTAATAAAGGGGCGGGAAAGTCCTTGGCTGGCAAGGGAGTCGGCGAGCTGAGGCTCGATGATTACTCGAAGTGGCTTCAGAAGTACGCGATCGATGGCGAGAATTGGGATGAGATTAAGAGCTGTTTTGCTGATGTTAGGTTTTGTCAGGAGAGTATCGAGGTTGGCAAAGATGAGGGTTATTACAGGCATCAGCTGTCTCCCCTTAAGGTAACGCTAATACGCATGTTGTGATTAATTGCTTCCATCGCATCTCTTTGATGTGCTCGTTTTTTCAGTCGAGCTGCTGCAAACCGCCCAACTACTGTGGGTTCGAGTTCGAGAACTCGACTTTCTGGAAGGTTCCTAAGACGGGCCCCGCTATGCCCGACTTGGACTGCAGAGCGTGGAGCAATGATCAGAAGAAGCTTTGCTATGACTGTGTTTCGTGCAAAGTGGAGGTTTTGGACAGCATTAGGAGCGAGTGGAGGGTTTTGGCGGTGATCAACTTATGTGTTGTTTTGTTCGTTATTGCGGTTTATTCGGTTGGGTGCTGTGCTCTGAGGAACATACGATGAAAAAGGAGGTTAGCACAAAGTGTGCTTTTTGCTGTATTGAAGGATGATATAATGGCTTATTGTTGCATGAGCAGTGCCTTTTCTGTTCGTTGGATCTCTTGTAAGATATATTGGGAAAGGGAAGGAAAAAAATAAAAAGGAAATAAAAAAGAAATGATGCATAAAAGTGAAGTTTATGAAATGATCCAAACATCCAACGGTTTATTAGAGGAGGAAGTGCCACACTTCAATTTTCGAAGAAGTAGATGATATATGTGCGCATGATCTTGTAATCCTGTATTGAATTTGATTATTCTATTAAGAAAATAATAAATTAGAAAAAAAAATCCCTTATAATACGACTGTTACCTTTTTAAGCATCATGTTAAAGAAATTCAGGAAGTAGTTCATAATCACAAACTTATTACCAAGAAATGCAAGTTCAGACGTGTACTATAAAGTCGCAAAATACGCCCTCGTGTTCTGCATATTGATAAAACCCATAACTCAAAAACGCATATAAAAACAGGAAAGAGTTAATTACTTTTACATACTTTATGCGTATATATATTATAATAGCATAATTCTTCCACGAGATTAATCATAACGATTTGTCTAGTAGGAACACTCCTCACTTCCCCATGTACTTATTGTCGATTTTTAACTACTATTTGCTATTGCTACACACATGTGTGTGACCGTTTTAGGCGTTCAACGATTTCTTTATGAAGTCGTCTATACGTTATTAACGACTTCATTACACGTCAAATTCGTACGTTTTTGGTTCTTGGCATGCATGGGCAGCACACAACACAAGTACTGAGAAGAGAACACAGACTTTTGGTGTACCCTTTCCTCGACACAGTCCCACATAAAGATGTTTGTTTATTTGGTAACTAAAAACATTGAACTTTGCCTTCTCTTTTCTTTCTGAACTCGAGCTTTCCCATGTATAGCCAGCCTATAATTTTATATTCAATAAAAATGGAGTACACAACTATGTGTTCTTGGGATGATCAATGCAAGCTTTTTGACTTGCCTTTAAAACTCTCCCTCTCTCTCTCTATCTATATATATATGTATATATATTATGTATGTGTGCGAGTGATTTCGCTTTGAATTGAAGAAGAGAGAGAGAAAACAAGAATACATCATTTATTACAAAAATGATGTGCTTGAAGCTTTTGGTGATATTGATGCTCATACCTCTATGTCTAACTCAAGCTCGTCCAGGTAAAAGTTGATGTCTTTAATTATATAATCTCTCGAACAACTAATTTTATATCTGCATATGATTTTTTGTGTAGTGAATTTATTCTCAAGAAACTAACCGCAGTTCTGGCAAATTAACTTTTTTTCTGCAGTAAATTACCATGTGAGTGTGTCTGCTGTTGATGATGTCAGAGAACTGAAAGAAACTGTTGCTGGAGATGAAAACAACTTCAGTTCAGACAAGGTAACCGAATCTTCAATTCAACTAGTCGCCTCAATTATAAGCAGCAAATCGTGGGATCTTTTGCCTATCATACATATCTATGCTTGACAAATGATTCACTTTCTAATTGCTCCGATTCTATATGACATTCAGCAGTTTATTATAGTTCCGAATGGAGAAAAAGTTCAAGCATCCAATGCTGAAATCAGCACAAGAAAAACGGCGAAGAACGAAGATGATCATAGCTCGATATTAAATTCAACGAAGGTTAGTAACAATTACGACAACTTCGTAGCAGATTATAATCCGCCCAAGACACACCCAGGCAGACATAACTGAGGATTCTTTGGGGTGCCTTAGTTAACTTGTAATAAAATAAGAGTGAGAGAAACAGTTTTCCCTCCACACATGCTCTTGCTCACAACAAGTACAAACCACACTAACACAAGGATATCAAAAGTAATTACTATTATTTTGCTTCTGTATTTCTGTGTATTTGGAAAAGGGTAACATCAAGATCTTTGAAGAATTAATCATGTATTTTGAACTAGCATTATATATTCATTTGGTGTACCATCATGGTTGGCTCGAGCGATGTAGGGTGGTACTTAGTACCATAAGAAACTTCTGCAAAAAAGAGGTTATGGGTTTGAATCTTATAGTTAGAACCATATCAAATTTTCAATAAATACGAGTTACAATTGTACAACTCTACAACCACAGACAGCAAATTGAAGATATTCAACCCATTGCATAATTAAAAGATATATATTGCATAACTGAACACAGACAGCTACCTTACATATCTCTCTTCTTACTGATAACTGATATACAAAACCTGAGAATGTCATAACAAAGTCCAACGTGTAGTATTAATCAGATACAGTAGAATAACAATAATATATCACGCCTATGCTCGTATATATTCAACACACAACTCCATATGTTACTTTCATCCATACTACAACACGCATTTTCACACTCTGGAAAAAGAAAAGAATGCATCACAATACAATACCCGTGAAATATAAATCATCATAAGAAATGTGTTTTCAACTCTTCTCTTGATCGTTTACCTGAGAATGAAGACCTCTGTACTTCGCATTCAGCCTCGTCGGAGGATCACCAATCAAGTGAAGGGTAGTCGGAATAACTGAGGAGGTCTTTTCCACGGAAGATGTTATGATGTTGTAAGAAGGAAAAGAAGGTATCATCACAGCATTTGCCATGTTTACGTGATGGTGAAAACCATCCAAGCTTTGGCTCGAAGATAACGATAACCCTCCTCCCAACTGCGAAAGCGTTAGGTTTGGACCGAAATTGTCCCATGGTTGAACGTTGTAGTGAGCCAAACCCTGGTAAGGAAAAAGATTCTGCTGTACAAACCCGCCGAAACCCTGATGAAGATCTTGATTTTCTTTAGCATTCTTCGCAATATGATGAACACTATCGCTTGGTAGATGGAACTGAGGGATCATTGGTAGAGGTGGGAGCTTATCGATTTCTTCCTTCGTAGCTTCGATCAGCCAATCGACGACTTTACTAGGTTGCCCTAATCCAAGCCTGTCTTGAAGATCATATAACTGTATAGCAGTTGGTGCTGATAATCGTATTCTACGGTCCCTTAATCCTTTTACGGTGCATACTTTGCTGTGCCTATCTTTGCCAGCGAAGGCACGTACGATTCTCGGGTCGTTTTTGTAGGCCGACCATTGCCTTGAAGATGTGGTTTTTGGTAACTCCTTACCATTGAGTGGATAGAAGGGATGATGTTCTTCAGATTTCTTCGCCTGATGAAGATGGTTTTGTTTTGGATCCATGAAAATACCTTCAAGAAGTGAATATATACATAAATCTGATGCAATTTAGCAAGCCGAAAACAGATTTTATCAATCAATTTCACAATTATTTAAGTGTACTACACCGCTCTTCTCCATGCTTTAATTAGGTTCAAAACACACATAATACACGCACTCGTAAGGTGCATAGGAAATGAAAATCTTGAACTGAAAAACCTGGTTCTGACTTTACAGCTACCCAAGGACAAACCCTTTAACTTATAAGCAAAGATTTTACCGTATAACGTACCCTTTTTTATAGAATATCTGCAGATCTGAGCCGTTTCTCCGAAACAAAGAAAAAATTTCCAAACCCTTCGAGCATGGACTTTCTGAAACTACAAATTTACTCAATTATTTTGCTGCACAGTAGATCGACAAACTGTATATATATATGACGCTTAGGCTGGTCATGATTGACAATGGAACTTAAATGTGTAGGTATATGCTTTTGGGAAATGAGGAGATGATGTAATAAAGAATAAATGCACGCCCTACATTTCCATGAAAAAGCCAGAAAAGGGAAAGGCTTGACACAATTTGCAACGGTTAGAATAACTATAACCTCTATATACATCTCAAGAATAATGGTATTAACTAAACCAAACAGCTTGCAAACTTTAATTTACTCAAAAATATACCGATTCATGTTTTTTTATGATCGTGTACGTGTTTTTTATCCCTAAAAGTCGTGTCAATAAGAGGGTTTTCACTTCAAAGACTTTTCAAGCACGGTGGGACCAAGCTATTCATTATTCAAAATCCATAGCACGCTATGGATATTCTTTAGATGACTCATAAAATCGATGTTTTTCTTTCTTTCCTTATCTTTTCATCAGTATATACATGTGTCACCGAAAACCCTATATAAATAAACGAGATTGATATATGAACAACGGCGCCTATCGAATCAAAGGAGCATTCCTTATTATCGTATTATATTATAATGAAGCTTTACAAATTTGTGGTTTGTGACATAACATTAATTGATGGATAGATGATCACATAGTAATATGTTATATGGTATCATCTATCTATTTCATATTCATATGTAAATTGGCTCGGGGACCGATAAATATATGTTAGGTTCTTCAGAGCTTCTGCATGCTTAGTACTCCAATACAAAGGACCACACAACAATCTTGCAGTATGATTAATTATCGCACACATCAGAACAATAAGTACAGTTCACGTATTGACTTATTAATACACTTTTTCCTTTCGTTGTTTCTTGGGTGATTTTCGATTTTCTCACCGTCCCTTTTTCTTACACTCTACTTATTGGGGAAAGTAGGCATCTTGCTCGATCTGCTCAACCCAAAAGAATTCCAAACACATCGATCGATCAAACTTTATATGCCTATCACTAAAACACTGTCAAATTCTCACCGTTTCGAGGTTCTAATAAGTCTTCAATGGGAATAAATGTCATTAAAACTAGGCTCATATGGTGTAGGTCGCTCAGTGATCCATTAACAAAGGTCATTAATGCGTCATTTAATTACATCAAAATGTTTAAGGCAAGTACCGCAGGCATTGGTAAAGTGTCTATGTCTCGTAATTATTTAACGGTGGTATGCACCACTAGTGTGTCTCCCTCGCGTTTGTATTATTACAAAAAATGGCGCAACCCTTTTGTAAAACTGTAAAAGCGAGAGATTCCACTTCATTGTCAGTTCGGATTATTATAAATACATGGTCTGAAATTCAAGAGTATCGAAACTGTCTTTTCAGATCAAGAACGCCATTAGTATGTACATCTACAGTTCTTTCAGAAACTCAGATCATTATATTATTACTACCCTTTGTTGGGTGGGGTCTTATGTGTGTGTGTGTGTGTATTGACTGTGTGTTACTTCGCAGGGATGATCAAAGAGAAGCTCAGTGCTGTCGCTATATATAACAGTAGCAGGAAAAGGGCAGTAGTAGTAAGTGCTGCTATACACAGACAAATATTAAAATAGGGACATATCATCTTGTCATCATCTTAATTTACGAATTGCATGTGTTTTGCAAAGAGAAGAAAGACATTAAAGATTTTATTTATTTTTTCCTTGAATATCAGAAAAGTTTTCTCATCAATGCATACACCAACATCGTAATTAAATGGAGAAACTGTGGGAAAAGAATCCATAAATCTGCTCCCTTCTTTGATAAGTCACTTTCGGTTGACAGTTATTTACCTTTATATTATTACCACCAGTGAATTTCGGCGCCGAACATAATATTTGGGCCATCAAAAAATTGTTAATGGGCCTTAATGTGGGCCCATCTTCATATAAACCTCGCCTTCCTCGACAAGACTTCTTCACCTTTCAGTCTTCAGCTTTGCGTTGCTCGCTGGGAAGCTTGATTGTTGGGAGCTTTAATCTTTTGGAGGCTATGGCGATTGAGCCGTCGACTTCTTACGGGTCTGCCAATGAACGTCGTCCATTCTTTGGTATAGTAGCTCTTAGGAATAAAGTCGCCATATATCGTTCGTTTGATGCTTTAGTGTTGCTTGATGAAATAGCCCTGAGGCGCCGCGCCCTTTTTTGTTTCCCTTGTAGTGTGGAGGGAGTTCTTATTTGGTTCCATTGCTGGAGCTTTTGGCGAAGGAATGATGCACCCTCTTGATACTGTTAAGACGCGCATTCAGAGCCAATCCGTTTTCAGTGCAGCCAAGGTTTTCTTTCTCTGCACGTTTCGTTTTTCCTTTTTTTTTTTTCCAATTTTATTGTATTTATTCTAATACTTTTTCACTGTGAAATGTTCCGCTTTCCTCTTGATTGCCGTTGGGTTGCTTTCAGAATCAAGTTGGCGTCTCGAATTTGGTTCGGGCCGTTTGGGCTGTGGATGGTTTGTCAGGTAGATAGATGATCTTTGCTAGCTAATTTATGTGCACGTAGTATTTTTTTTCCCTGGTTGGGTACCTTGGATTTGGTGTGGCTGAGTGTTGTTATTTCATCTCTTTAGTTAGATTAAGCTGAATGGTAGCTGTTTATAGGGTTTTACAGAGGAATAACGCCTGGACTAGTGGGTTCGTTAGCGACTGGAGCAACCTATTTTGGAGTGATAGAGTCTACTAAGTATTGGATCGGAGAATCTCATCCCAAACTTGGTGGTCATTGGACTCTATTCCTTTCTGGTGCTTTAGGTAATTGCATGAGTGTGAATGCTGATTTACCTATTGCATATGTGAGTTATTCGGTGCATGGAGTTTCGTAAGGAGTTGTTGTTCTTCTTGGAAATAAATGGTTGGCTTGCCTAGTAACATCTGCTTTTCTTTCATTTCATTCAGGTGATACGCTTGGGTCTTTTATATATGTTCCTTGCGAAGTGATGAAGCAGAGGATGCAAGTTCAGGGATCGAGAAAGTACTGGGCATCAGTCCTAATGGAAGATGGTTCTCGTGCCAAACACGGCATGAACATGTATGGTTACTATTCTGGAATGTTTCACGCTGGATGTTCGATATGGAAGGAACAAGGCATGAAGGGATTATACGTGGGGTATGTTAATGTAAACGCATTAGAGGGATAAGATCTTTCTCTTCGATACTAGATGTTTCGCATACAAAAACTTTTTAACGCTAATTGTGTATTACCTTCTCTTAACTACGTAATGTTGAGCTTCTGTAAAGTAGCTTCATGATATGGAAGTTGTCATTTGCATCAGACCTTTCATATTGCTGGGTTTTGGAACAGATATATTGTATCGGGCTTTGCCATTTGTATTTTGCAGCATGTCTAATTGTATAGTTAATCGTACTCGTTTTTACATTTTTATGCAGATATGGGTCTACACTTGCAAGGGACATGCCATTTGCGGGATTAATGGTATCTATCTAATATATTTATTGCCTGAAATATCAAAATAACTGCTATTCTTTTGACCAACTGTTAATTATAGTTCACTTCTCAGTTTTGAACTATTAATATAATGCGGGATGCAGACTGCGTTCATTAAGCATTCTACTTCATCACCCTTCGCAGGTTATGTTTTATGAAGCTTTCAAGAATCTGAGCAACTATGGGCAGAAGCAATTATTTCCCAATTCAAATATTCATGCTAATAGCTCTATCGAGGGACTTCTGTTAGGAGGATTAGCTGGTGGTATGTTCGATGACCAATTCTCCCTTGACGTAGCTCTATTACAAATCTGTGAATATCCCAAAAAATTCAAAAAAAGAAGAAAAAAGAAAAATGCTCGTCAAACTTTCCAGGTTTGAGCGCGTACCTCACCACTCCTCTTGATGTTGTCAAAACCCGACTGCAAGTACAAGGAATGGCTACAAGGTATAAATAACCATAGAAGAAGATAAGGTGACTCTTCTGATGATGCAATTCGATAATTCCATAGGTTTAAATATTGCATCAATTTCCAGGTATAATGGATGGATGGATGCTGTTTCGAAGATATGGTTAGGCGAAGGGCTTAAGGGTATGTTTCGAGGTAGCATCCCGAGGATCACGTGGTATATCCCAGCTTCAGCTCTCACTTTCATGGCAGTGGAATTTCTCAGAGAACAACACAGCTTGAGAATGGCCACAATGTCCATAGACAAAAAGAGTTCTTCATTGCAAGAGATTTCCTGAAGATGGAGACATGTTTCTGTATAGGCAACAGAGAATGTTCGTATGGGCTCTTCGAGATAATGGGGTCGGGTAGGGGCGGGTCAATTTTAACCCGGTTTACCATTCTTACATGAAAATCTGGGAATAAACTGCTGTTTAGGATTCATACGAGAAAATGATGTCAAGGTTGAATTGTTGTACTTGTATTCTTTTTGTTTCTTGATAATTGTTGTTGCATGCATACAAAGTTCTGGGCAAAAAAAAAAGAATGATTTAGATGTTTCCGTTATCTTTAATTTAGTGTCACGTCGGGACAAGAAAGATGAAATAAGTATATAGGAAATGCCTAGCTTCCAAATTCGGATATATATGTATATAATAATGAATTATCAAATAGACTGTGAAAACGCGTAGCCTGTTAAGATAAAGACAACCTTAAATTGACAAATTTGGAAGGAAAAAAAGATGGCTTTTTCTAGAAGATCTTGATAATCAGAGATGCCTCCCTTCCCTCGGTAAAAAAGGAATACCAGAAAATAATAAAAAAAATTCAAACGAACTTTGAGTTGTAATATGGAAATGTGTTTGTAATGATTGGACCTCTTTCCCAATAATATCATTATTGGAATATTTTTATTATTAATTATCTTTCCCAACTAACAACTTCACATCACACCTTCACTACATGTGATAGATTCCTTTCACCGCTTTAGACAGCGCCAGCCTATTTCAGACAAAGGTTTGATTTATTCATTTCGAGTCGTGTTATTTCCGTGTTCGGAAATCCGAAGAAAACAAAAAAGGGTTTCGTTTGCAGATCTCCTTCATTAACTACACTCCTCAGCATTGCCATTAATGAAGAATGTCTGATTTCTGAGGCTGGTGGACTGCTCTTTCATTGGTGAGCTGTGTAAAAAAAATCAGTTGGAATAGGTGTTCGATTAAATGATAGAAAGAACAATCGCAAATCTTTCTTTTTATTCTTTTTGTTATGCTTCTCTTTTTTTGAGCTTTTTTATCACCCAATTCAACGCAAGCTCGTAGCTTTGCTTGTATGGCACCTTTTTGGTTTATTCAAGAAATCTTTGCTTCAGCATATTGCTCAACAATCAAGATCTCATTATTGTGTTGCTGGCAGAATAATCCTCGCCGATAACGTATTAACATTTGTTGCTTCTGAAATCTGAGTGAGCTATGATCCTATATCTTCGTCTGTCTTTTGATTCATCTTCTCACAGCTACTGCAACTGCTCGATGATAAGCTGCTCTTCATAGGAGAGAAGAAAATATGGAACTTCGAATCTCTCTGTTACTTTTTCTAGCTGTTCTTCCCGCGATTTGGGCTCAAAACTCTGAGGAGGCGACACTTACCATTGAAACGAGCGCAGCAGTCACAGAAACAGACGATGATTACATCTGCGCCACCATCGATTGGTGGCCTCAAGATAAGTGCAATTACAATAGGTGTCCCTGGGGATCATCGTCTGCCTTAAATCTCGTAAGCGTATAGATTTTGCCTATTTCAAGGCGTTAACTTCATTTACGAGACCAGACTTTCTTTCCTTTGAACAGAACTTGTCGAACCAGTACCTGAACAATGCAGTCCGAGGTTCACATCTTCTCTGCTTCGAAAGTTTTTTCATCCAAACGAATGTCTGATCTCATCATTTCGTTCTTCATCATGCTGCAGCTTTCAAGAACCTGAGAATTAGGGTCGGCGGATCTTTGCAAGACCAAGTTATATACAACGTTGGAAGCTTGAATTCCTCTTCGTGTCAGCCATTCAAGAAACAAACGGGTGGATTATTCGGGTTTTCTCAGGGATGTTTAAATATGAAGAGATGGGATGAGCTGAATAGTTTCTTCAAGAGAAATGGGTAACACATTTAGAGTTCCCTTTATGCAATATGTTGTTGTCTTTTTTGGTTATGTGTGTATGAGGATTTGATCTTTCTCATATGTCATTATCTCCCTCGATGAATCCTAAGTAATATGATATCCATTCATGTCTGTCATCAGAGCTCGTGTGACATTTGGGCTTAATGCACTATACGGAAGGCGGCACATGCTGAGAAGTGTTTGGGGAGGAGATTGGGAACCAAGTAATGCCCGAGAGTTCATCGAATACACGATATCGAAAGGATACCAAATCGACTCCTGGGAATTCGGTATATATATAAACATAAGAAAAAAACGAATACTTCTGTTCTGTAAAAGTAAAACCCATCTCGAAAGATTTACAAAAATTTCGACTTTTGACAGGCAATGAGCTATGTGGCAAAGGCATTGGCGCCAGCGTTAATGCTCTACAATACGGTAAAGATTCGATTCGTTTGAATTCTATGATCGACCAGCTTTACGGTAATTTCCAGACAAGACCTCCCATTTTGGCGCCCGGGGGATTTTACGATAAACCGTGGTTTGACGAATTACTACAATCCTCGGGTTCGAACATAGTCAGCGTCATGACTCATCATATGTACACCTTAGGACCAGGTCAGCAATTACTTTGCCCTATTAAGACAGACCATGTAATCAGATTCAGTAATACGATAGATTTCTTATCCTAAATGTTTTTAGGAAATGATCGGAATCTACTGAACAAGATTCTGAATCCCGACCATTTGGACAAGGCTTCGCTTATATTCAGCAATCTTACGTCAACTATTCAAGAAAATGGACCTTGGGCTTCTGCATGGGTTGGAGAAGCAGGCGGGGTTTATAATAACGGTGGGAGAGGCATATCTAACACCTTCGTGAACAGCTTCTGGTAAAAAAAAAAAAAACGATTATCAGTTTAATCTTCGCTCTATTTCACTATCAAGTTGATTTATGACCTTCGATGTTTTAGGTATTTGGATCAACTTGGAATGGCTGCTAAGCATAACACGAGGGTATACTGTCGACAGACTTTGATCGGTGGATTCTACGGACTCCTCAACAAAACCACGTTTGTACCAAATCCCGATTATTACAGGTAATTAATCAGATCATGATAAAACACGCGATTGTCTTCTTGCGAGTATATTCATCCAACGATCACCTTTTTTGGCTATACTACAGTGCACTTCTATGGAATAGGCTTATGGGAAAACAGGTGTTAGATGTTAACACCACTGCATCGCCCCATTTACGGGCTTACGCTCATTGCACGAAAGAGAGGGTAGAGACTATTTTTTGTCTTCTATATTTTTTTCCCCTAAATCTTCGACTTTTTCTTTCTTGATCTGAGCAATTACCTTCCTTGTCTTAGGCGGGCGTAACCTTGCTTCTCATCAATTTGAGTAATGAAACCTTGTACGAAGCTCAAGTCCAATCGACTAACAGCTCCCAGATACTTCCCAGAAGCAGACAGAAAAAATCATTCATGCACGGCCTTAAAAGGTCTGTCTCTTGGGTAGGAAACAAAGCTTCAGACGAAACGTTGCTCCGCGAAGAGTATCATCTGACTCCTGAGAATGGCGATCTTCAAAGCAATGTAATGCTCTTAAACGGACAGCCTCTGCATCCCTCGAAAAATGGCGACATCCCAAGTTTAGTTCCTTCACTACGTGACTTGAGATCTCCTTTAAGCATCGAGCCTTTGTCCGTCAAGTTCATAGTATTTCCCAACTTTCTCGGGTGTAAATAGAAGCTCTTTTTATTTCTCTCTTCATTGCCTACAGTTCTATATGTAGTAACAACTTTCGTCGTCGTGGCGATGTTTGAGTTTTTTTCGTGTTCATGTTTTTGAGTTTTTTTCGTGTTCGTGCATATGGGATTTTAAATATGAATAAGAAAAATCCAACGGTTTGGTTCTAATACGATGTTCAAGAGTCTAAAACTTCCGCCCTCTCAAAAATAAATACCTTCGTCCGCCATGTTCAGGTGAAAAAAAGAAGAAAAAGATCATAAAAATTGAACCTTTGCGAATCTGCTGATCTATTCTCGGAGCTGGCCGATGATGTCTTGAATTGAATTTGAGTTTTACAGAGACAAACACTTCACATCCTCGGGAATGTCAGTAGTCACGGGGGACGCTCTAACATATCTTTCTGGTGGAGGCTTTCGAGCGCCTGTAAGGGCAGATGTTGTCTCTACGCTATCAGTTTGTCCACGAACATGGAATCTATGTAAACGACGTAAGGTGGCGCGCTTCTCCAAATCTTGGTACTCTGTCCTCAGGTCAAGTAGTGGTGGTGCACTCGCCTCCATTCTGTGTACGGTTAGATAGACGGTTAAAAAGAGGATAAAGGGCCCTAGCAAATCATTACGCGGAGATAAAATTTACCTAGCTAATTTTCCTTTTATCGCCATTACTCTATCGGTGAGCTCTTTAGCAGCCATTTCGTGACGCTGGGCAACGTTTCTCGCCAGTGAATTGCGTCTCTCTAAAGGTCTTGAGTATAGTACATGTAAGGAAGTAATTGGAGAAGTAGATTGAATATACAGCTTGAGCATAGTACTGAGCATTCATCAACATATTGAGTTATACTTACGGGTGATTCAAGTTAGTGCTAGATCCATCCAATTTACTTGCAAATGAAACTTCATGACAGGCATCTCCGAGGGCTATTCGTGATGTAGCATAAGGAGCAACATCGTAAGAAGAAATAGCATCGACGGAGAGTATAGTTTCTGGTAAAGGCCCTATCAGCTGCTGCATAAGATGGGATGATCTCATAAGCCTTTTCTTGGCTCTAAGCGCTGGTGATGCATCCACGGAAGGTTCAGCAATATCATCAACCTTGCCATCAGAAGAAAAGATAGATGATTAAGAAGAGAGTTGCTAGCGAATTGCAGTGCGTAGCAACAAGCATAACAAATCTATTTTACCTTTCCAGGGAGACTCTTTACTGGTGCCATGCTGCAATTCGTAGAACTCATACAGATTAGAAACTTAAAATATTACCAAGCACATGTTCACCCCCAAAAATTTGAAGATTAGAATGATAAAATAGATAGGGAAGGGGGAACCACCTGTGACTCTTAGGACGTGACTCGTCAGATATTTCCTTGTGCCAGGGTTGATGTCCAAAAGTGTCATTCTTACGCTTCTTATGTCCTAAAAGCACGGAAGGCTGACCAGTGATATTCATCTGTGGCAAACTAGATTCAGGTGCTGCCAAAGGAGCAGAAGTTCCTTTCTCATCCGAGTTAAGTGCTTCCGAACCACTAGTAGACTTTCCAATAGCTGACATATGTTCCCCAGGTCTTGTTGTGAGGTCGGCTTTAATGGCATCATGTATTTGGAGCACTTGCCCGGTTTTCAAGCTTTCATACGAACTAGACCATGGTTGTGCCATCTGATGATCACTGTTAGAGTGGCTCTGTGTAATAGTAGAATCAAGCACTGACCTATGTTGTGAAGCTATATTTCCATGTTGAGAAACATTTCCTGGCACAATATCAGCAAACCCAGCCTCGAGCGAACTTACAGGGGCATCTGCAATACTTTTGGATCCTTCCTTTATCTTCAAGGCCCCATCGATATTTGCATTTCTTAATGCCTGAGTTTGGTTGGCTAATGAAAAGGGCTGTTCAAAAATGCTACTAGGTCCTAAAGATTGACCGAGATCTTTGATTTCCTCAAGCATTGAAGACGAATTTGCAGGTAAATTCTTGAAATGACTTTCCACAGAGGGTTCTTTTCCTATTAATCCTGGTACACGGTCATTGCTCACAGATTCTGACTGGTTAGTGCTTTGCTTCAACATATGATCTGCCACGCCTTCCATCAAAGGAGAAGCACTTGACTCCAAAATATTTTGATATGATGATGGTGGAATTTCAGACTGAACCAGCTGATGCTGCACACTACTATTCATTGGCGTAGCCAATTGTTGGCTTTGGACATGGTTTTTTGAGCTAGGAATACCAGCAATGAACGCCGAGGATATATTCCTAGGCATCTGCTGTGGAGAGCTTGTCTTCCCACCTTGACTGTTATGAGAAAGTTGCAACCTCTGTGATGGAGGACCAAGATGTAATCCAAAACCTTGCCGGGCAGAAGATGAGGTATGAATCATGGGAGGACGGTCCTTTTCTTGATCTGCCTTGTTTAGAAGCTCCAGCATATTTTGACCGATTGGAGTAGGCACAGTATGAGCTTGATGAGAATTGCCAGAGGACATATTTTCGGCATTATTAGCATCTCCTGGAAGCTCACGAGAACTCCCCTGTAGAACATAAAATTAATATTATTTCTCGCAAGCACATAAATGGAAGTAGCAAATGATTCAGCAACTCAATCTTTTGATACTGTATAATCCACTGAAAAAACCTGATTAAATAAATTTGAGCGGCCAAATGGGGCATTCTGCTGAGGCATGGCTCGTGCGTGTGCCTGCTGCTGCAAACTATGCTCGGTGATCATACTCTCGTCTACATTTCCCATAGGATGATACCGAAACTTGCGAGGTGCAGGAATTTTCGAAGGGAGCTTATTACTTGAATTTTGCCTCCCAGGCGATGGAGATCGTGGATCGTTCATATTGAATGGTCCGCCCTCTTTATAGCCATGAGGGGAGTGCTGATTTAAACTTGAGTGATGATGTTCAATAGGACTCTCCTTCCTTTCATATTTATCAGCCTCACGCCTGTCAGTTTTGTCCCCATCACGACTGTTCACTGACCCTAAAACAAGATGCTGAAGTTTCTGTGAACTGTTGCCCCCTAGGGATGAAGCTGAACGCTGTGCACTTAACAATTGGTTAACTAATGAATGATTCTGAAAAGATGAATTGGCATTAACATTTCTTGGTGGATTATGTGACAGGGATCTTGGGTCGTTGATTCCCTCGCCATGTCCAGATTTCAAGTAACCCAATTCAGTGTCATGAATAAGACCAGGATTCTGTTTCCACAAAGAACTTCCTTGCATCATAGTAGCTTGTCTATTTTGTGTACTATGTTTCAAATTTTCAGCACTGTCTGAACCAGGCATCATCGATGACATAGTATTCCACCCATGGCCAGTTGATAGTCCAGATGGAGCCAGTGTATCAGTATATACACCAGCTTGATTTTGATGTAGTGAGGCTTGTGAAGTTTGTAAGAGATTGCCGTTTAAGTGCTGCTCCCTAACTACTTGCCCGTTATTACCCTCGAAACTAAGGCCAAACTCCTTCGGCAGTGCATTGCCAGAAGTTTCTTCAACAGCTGATTGCATAAGGGCGCTCCAGCCACCAGCTAAACTGTTCGAAAACCCGCCATCTCCAAATATATTAACTTCTTCATTAATGCTGGGCACAGCTCCAAAGGCATCCCTTATATTATCATCTGAACTGAACAAAAACATTTTTTCTTCAGGGTCAAGGACAGCTTCCTTCTTTGAAGATGCAATTTGGACATGATCCGTCAAAAAGTTGTGTTGATTATCACTGCGATAACTATTAGGGACTGACATTTGGGACTGAGGAATTGAAGAACGATTGAGCATCACGTGAGAATCATTGGCTGTGGGTAAAAATCTTGAAGAAGAGATAGGAGCTCCATAAAGGGATTGATCTAACTGCTGAGTCTGCATAATGTTCGGCTGAAACCCAAGCACATCGGGAGAACTCTGGTAAGTCCAATTTGAGCCATCCTCGGCTGACAAAGGGTACTGAAATACGTCAGAACTTGTACGCCCATTGACCAATGTGGACTGATTAAACTGCTGAGTTTGCTGCTGTTGTCTTTGAAGTTCTTGCATCCTCCTTCCCATGAGTTGTTGATGTAGCATCTGCACATCGCTGGTCCCAGACGGCTGAGGCTGTAAGAACTGTAGCATGTTCGATTGCTGATGGATCGTCTGCTGCTGACCATTGAATAGATCGAAGCTGGCCCCAGATAGCGGTATTTCTGATGAAACCGAAGAGTTTGTAAAGTGGTTAGGGACTCCTTGCTGTAATCCATGGAAAGGTAAGCCTCTTGAGGACATACCCATGGCCAATAAGCTCTCTTCATTCTGCCCTGATTGGTGAAACAGATTACCATACCCGAAATTGTTCATGTTTGGCTGAAGCTCATTAGGACCTTTGACAGACTGGGGCATCAGAGTTGATTGGATGAAGTTTGGCCCATGTTTGAACTGAGATGAATAGCCATCTTCTCCTCTATCTACATTCCATGAAAAAAGAATACAATAATTCAGAGAGGGACAATGAACCACAATTTAAGCAGTTTGTTACAACATTCGCAACTTCATCTTGAATATCACACAATAGATGACGTACTTGTCAATGGTTACGTAGTTATTAGATATCAGTAAATCCACAGTTACCTTCTGCTGCTTGCCGCCCTTGGAATTGGCGGTCTTGCGCAAAGAAATTATGCTCCTGGTTCATTTCCAGGCATGGATGATAGGTACCCAAATTTTCAGGCACCGAAAAAGTATTGAATAATATAGATTTGGTTTTGAAAGTCGTCTGCTTTGCGATGAATCTCAAAGATCTCAGAAGCAGTTACTCCATTATAATATGCGAAACTTCACCATCGCCAAAGAAGGCCTATCATCAACTTAGCACCAACTTCTAAGTCAATAGAGCGGTCCCTGAAAAGGAAGCAAAAAATGAAATTACTGTAAAAGCTATGAAAACAACACGAACTTGATATGAGGCTCTATTACCCTATAAGAGAAAAATGATGGCAATGGTCAGATGCAGGAAATAATTATTTCAAGAAACATATAGCAGATCATCTTTCAATAATAATATTCTCAAAGGAGAGGATGGAATCAGATATGATCAAGAGATTGAGGTATGCCAAGAATCGTGTGCTTGCGCAAACGAGAACATAGAAGAAGAAGAGCAGACATTACAACAAATTGTTTCCCATTCCATTACCAAACAAGCGTTAAATAGGCCACATACATCATTTAGTAGTCCGTACTATTTTGGATGGTTCTAGTTCTTAACTTCTCAACAATCAGAAACGGAAATAAAAACTAACGAATAACGGAAAACTAAAGTCTGAGCATTAATTCCTTCGATATACATTCACAGGATTCGCCACTCTCTGGCACAAACCATTAGCGCCTCAGCTTCGAGGATCTCCAACGGTTTTAACAGAATGTATATAACTTTGACTAATTAATGCCTTGAAGAGATTTGTCCTAATCACATCTTTCCCGCGATAAAAGAAATACAAAAAATCCAATCGTTCTTACAGGAGAGTATGATGATCGACATGATCAGAACCTCCTCTACACAAAAAAATCAAACTTTTATCAATGGCTAACTGAGAATTCGTGTCATATCTAAATTCTAAACTACCACAATGAATTATGGTACCCAAAGCCCAATCTTCCCAAAGCCAAGCAAACAAAAATCTAAAATTTGGGTAATCAACACATAATTCAAAAACCCCAGAAACAACATTAAGAATCCACCATGTCAGAATAAGATTGAAAGCAACAGAAACCACAAACGCATAACTTTCGCCCAGTCCAACATCAATAGCAACTTCCCGCATATCACCAACAAGGGCCAAGAAAACAAAGCTCAGCAGAAAATTTAAAATTGACAGCTAAAAAAAACAAAACTACAGCGGCACATTTATAAATCACATCAGACCCCAATCACTCCCACCAATTCCACAAATTCTCGTCGCAATTGAAACAAATCAAGAAGCAGAAAAAAAAACGAAGATTCGAGAAAAACCTTACAAATCAGAGACAGAAAGACTTGGAGCTGAAGCACGGTGCGTCCCAAGCTGCGGTTTTTTGGAGAGGAAGATGAGTTGTGAGCTCGGTGGACTCTTCTTGAGTTCTTACAGACCTCCGTTTGTTGTGTGAACTGTTGTCTGATATTAGGTGGGCATGAAAAATTAAATAGGCCTCTTCAGATATATTGTTGCAACATAATTCGAAGAATTAAGAGTTTGCAGATTTTTCAGTATGCCGTAAATTCAATGTAATTGAAGTTTTTTCCCCATCAAAATTCATGTAATTTCCTTTTCAAATTCATCTGGTCTTTATTATGCAAACAAAGCAAATATGTAAAAAGAACTTGAATTCCTCTTATGTAATTAATGTACATACATGTATATCTTTAGTCACAACACAATATTTATTATACTCTTATATTAACGGTGAGGGTGAGTTTTTTTTTCCCGAAACGATAGCTTGCATTAATTAACAAAGATACAAGGCTAAATAACCCAAAAGGTCTCACCGATACATCGCCAACAGGGAGAACAAAGGCTCATAAACGAGCACAACACAGCCCCACAAAGGGGTACAAACACTCCCACAAGGAGAGAAAATGATCCAAAAGGGACAAAAACGACAGAAAACAAAAACTCATAATCTACGATCAAGAACTAAAGAACCTATAAAAGAAAAAGCTATTAAACTAACTACGATACTCTTCACTTTCACTTGGCCTTCAACTTCTGGATTTTTTCTTCATCAAACTGGGGCTCCACTAGGGAGAAAAGGTTCTCGATCCAAGGATCGAGAGAGAAGAGGTCCCACTCAAGGATACTCAAAACGGGCGACGCTGAGGCGGCAGTGGATAGTGTGGCTGGAGGCTGGAGGTGGGGCGGCGCGGTCGGCGCCTGGCTGGAGGCTGGAGCTAGGGCGGCGCGGCTGGAGGCTTGAGGTGGGGCGATGCGGCGAGGCGGCACGACCGGTGGCATGGCTGGAGGCTAGAGGTGGGGTGGCGCGGTCGGAGGCGTGGCTATGCTGGAGGCGGGGCCGGCGGAGGTGGGTGGAATGAGAGAAGATTTTTTTAAAGAAAAGCAAAAAAGAAAGAAATAAACTATGCTCTCCCCAACCTTCATGGATGTTGGAGGAGGAAGAACTAACAAAGAGATGACGGTGCGCGAGGAGGGGAGGATGGACAGAGGTAAAGATGAAGAGATGGTGGCGGCGTTGATGATTGTAGAAGAAAGTAGGGTTTGTAGAGAGAGAGGGAGAGATGCGCTTGAGTGGACAATCCTCAAAATCCCGATTTGAAGGGTTTGCGATTGGGCGATGTTGAGCTTCTGAGACGTCGTCTTAATGGTGAGGGTGAGTTAAAAACTGTTTTTCCGTGTATCTATTAACCAATCAGAATTTTTCCCAAATTAAAAATTGATATATAAATACTAGATCATGCTCTCTAGCCTAATGTAACTGTCTATTCTATTTTTAGTAAAATAATTATTTTTCTAGCTGAATATTAAAATCAATATTAAAACAAATATCTCTTATCATTTTTATTTCATGCACAGTCTCAAGTACTGCACACAAATTTCTAATTCCGAAAGGACTCAAAAAGTGTGATTTTCCACAATTAGAAAAATAAGGTCAAAATAGGACCAATCTTGCAAATAAATGAACTCAGGGGTTCAATTCATAAATATTTTATTTCTCGCGGAACGATGAAATTGGGTAACTGCGGAGAAGACGAACGAGCGAGCTTGAACCAGAATCCGAGTCGGTTCGTTATCCATGGTTGATCCTCCATATGGTTTACTTTTGCTTGTTCGGTAACATCAGTTGATGATTTTGGTTTTCCATGGAACTCCTCTTTAGGTCCAAATTTCATTCAGTATGAGGTCGAATCACGGAGAAATGAATTTCTGGGTTGTGGGTATATCATATTAGTTGTTTTGCTCTAGGAGGAGCTCGATACTGCATGCTCTTTTGAGCTTCTTTTGTTGCTCTGCTTAGCTTATTGATCAGTTTCAGGCATTCTCTTTCTTCCACTAATGTTTGCTGTTATAGTTTCATTTCATGCAGGAATAGAATGGAAGTTTGTGGAATTTATGTCTCCTGCTCGTAATAGTTGCAATGTGGTATATGTAACAGCTAAGAGATGTAATGCCTGACTTGTATTTTCCATCGAAACTCTCAAGTCTCGATCTTGCGTCGTTTTTTCTTCGATGAATGCTCGTATTTAGATGCCTTCCTTGCGCCTTTTAGCATCATCTTGATATTGTAATCCAAGATTGATAAGATTGACATCGGATAAATGCATTATGGATCAAGAACTTTCTGCTCATTTGCTTGTGCTTTTATGGTTATTATCATCAGTCGTTGGTGATGATCTGGGAATTTATTGTTCTTCTGCCCCGAGGATTGATCTCAATGCACTCTTCCAGGTAACATATTGCTCCAATTTTCAGAAAAGTGCACTCAGATATCAGATTATGTTTCTAATTATCGACGAGTTAAATCTTTTACTTTTTGTCTGCTGCTCAATATGCTATATTTAGGCATGCGACGCTCCGTATGAATGATTCCCTGTCAGCTGATTTGCGCTCTGACGGCGATGGAGACAACAATTTTCATGTTTAGCTGACTCCCTAGCAGCTTAATCCAAAAACAGTGAAAGAACACATGATATATATGGATTAAGCGCAAAAATGCTCGGAGATGTCAGTTGTGTTGGGATAAAATTCGAGTTCATCAGGGTCGTCAATTTACAGGGAAAAGAACAATGTGTTGATTTGTGAGATGGGTTCCCTAGTTTTGTAATTCGACGCTGTCCCGCCTTGTTGAGACGATAATCTGGCGAGAAAATTTCTCTTTTTTTTTTCTCACCGTGCCGTGCTCATGAGAAATAAGCAAAGGTTTAGAAACTCATGTGTTCTGTATTTTACAAAGAGCATGCATTTGTATTGTATATATTTGGTTTCCCTAATCTGGAAAGAATGTGTTTTCATACACAAATTATTACAAAAGGCATGTGTAATGATGGTTTGTGCAGCTTGATAATTGTAATAAGTTCACGAAAGGGAGTAAAAAAGCCATCCATCTTCTTCGCTGCTCAGTGCTTTCAATAATCTTGACCAACAAGTAGGGCTGGAAAAAAATACCGAAATACCGAAATACCGTCCTTATCGTATCGAATCGTATCGAAAATATCGAAAATTTTGGTATACCGAAGTTTTTGGTAAGGTATGATACCGTACCGAAAATTTTCGGTACGGTAATGGTATGAAAATTTTAAAAATAAGGTATACCGATTATACCGAAATACTAAAATTTTTTAATATATTTTTTATATATATATATACACACCTATATATATTATATTATTTCAAAAAATATAAAATGAAAAATTAAGGATCTTCTCAAACTTATTTAGCCAATAAATTATTAACTTATACACAACTTTCTAATATTAGGCCCACCATACTTTACTTATGTAACTCAAGTAACGTTTAATTTTTGCCTTTTTTTTCATGATTTTGAAAGCGTGAAGATGCAATGCAATTACTTTTTGTTAATCTTCACTAATTTTTTAAATATAGCCGCTTCGTTCTAATTAATCTGTATATAAAGTTGTATTTTGTGATTGTCTTACTAAGAGACTGGCTAAAATATGTAAATTATTTAAGGTTAAAAATCTTTTATTTAGAAAATTTTGGTATTAATAATCTATCTTATTGGGCCTAAGGAGTTTGAATTGATTAAAAATTCCAACACATCGAATTAACGAGTTACGAGACATGCATGGTAAAAAAACCCTCCGTGTGAATGGTATAGTAGGTATGATACCGATACCATACCGAAATTTCGGTATGATACCGTATCGAAATTTAAGGTATACCGAAATTTTGGTATGGTATTGGTATGATTTTTTTGGATACCGAAATTTCGGTATGGTATACGGTATCACAGTTTTGGTACGGTATACCGTATCGAACCACCCCTACCAACAAGCCCCACAAAAATTACATACAACTTTATATAGTTTTTGATTGATGGAAGGTAAAGAAATCTTCGTGTGCCCCAAAGAGGACGACCAAGTTCGTGATAATTACACATGCAAGAAATCGAAGGGCTTGACTTGTAATGCAGGCAACACCTATAAATTAAATAACTTCGTCAAAAAGCATCGTCACAAAGATCGAATGATGCAAAATTCTCTCTTTAGTTTTTGTTACTACAAAGTTGTAATTCTATCAGTTCAGCAGTAGATTTGGTATTTGGTTTATATTGAAGAACTAATCTTTAAGGATGGTTTTGAACTCTCAAGCTAGCTTTGGTTGGACCCACCCAACATTCGTCTTTTCATTACATGCTGCACATTTAACGAAAAAGCAAGCTAGCTATCATGAAAAGATAGTTCAACAAAAACCTAATAAATTTTATAGTATGTGATGAACTTTCTCAAAAAGGAAAGGTGAAAAGATGCTATCTTTTTTATGAAGATTTCAAAAACAAACGAAGAAAGAAAATTCCAGACTAAGTTAGCCCACATGTACTACAATAAAATGATAAGAAATGACCACGTTTGCCTCCCATTTACCAAACTCACAGTGATCAAACTTCTGCTCCAATTCTTTCCTCACCTATATAAACCCTAACGCAATCCTCAATTTCATATGAATTAACATCGAATAACTCGTCGTAAAAGAAATCGATAAGCATGGCCTCTGAGATGGGCAGCGCGTCGACGTCGAAAAAAGTTTGTGTGATCGGTGCGGGCCCATCGGGCATCGTTGCAGCCCGAGAGCTCAGAAAAGAAGGACACGCAGTGACCGTTGTTGAGCAAAACAGCGAAGTTGGAGGTCAATGGCTATACCAACCAAACGTCGAAGAAGAAGACCCTTTCTGCAAAAGTAGCAAAATTCACAGTAGCATATACGACTCGCTGAGATTGACTTCGCCGAGGGAGATAATGGGCTTCAGCGATTTCCCATTTCTTGCGAAGGAAGGAAGAGACATGAGGAGGTTCCCTGGGCACAGAGAGCTTTTCTTGTACCTGAAAGACTTCTGCGATTCGTTCGAATTGAGAGATATGATTAGGTTCAATACCAAGGTTGAACTAGTGACTATGGTGGAAAATCATGTCTTGGAAATTAATGAAGATTTGAAGTGGTTTTTGAGAAGTAAAAATGTTAGAAGCCATATGGTGGTGGAGGAAGTTTACGACGCGGTGGTTGTAGCCACTGGGCACTATTCTCAGCCTAGGCTGCCCAAGATTAAAGGTAAGCATATAGTACTTACTATTACAGCTTGTATCTTATGTGTTTATTTACACGTTTAGTTATATTGTCTTAATCGTTACTTTTGATTTTTTAGGAATGGATGAATGGAAGAGAAGGCAAATTCATAGTCATGTTTATAGGGTTCCAGAACCCTTTCGCAATGAGGTGATAATCAAAGTGTTTTTTTTTTTTATTATTATTTATGCAAATTATTAAATGTTATAATGCACGGGTGAACAGGCCATAGCTGTCCAAAATATACAATAACTGTCTCTATCAAGATGTACTTGCAACCTAAGTAAAGAGCTCAACGTTAAACCCTGAAGTTTAGTTCTCAAATTAATATAATAACTCAGTAAACTTCTCTAAGATGTAATATTATATTTTTATTCTTTTCTTGCCACGTCGGATCTGTCATGTATATAGGTAGTTGTGGTCGTTGGAAATTCGTTGAGTGGACAAGACATCTCCATGGAGCTCGTACACGTGGCAAAGGAGATCAACCTAAGTGCGAAATCAAATTGCAATATTTCTCAGGGCTTATCAAAAGTTGTCTCCAAATATGACAACTTGCATCTTCGTCCACAGGTTTCATTATACATGAACGTTTATTGTGTTATAAATGCAACAAAATATAAAGGTATATAAATATTTTATTCAATTATCTATTAATACATGTGATATGTTGTTGTAGATAGAGTCTTTTCACGAGGATGGAAGAGTTATATTCAATGATGGCTCTTGCGTTTCTGCAGACACAATTATCTATTGCACAGGGTAAGAAGCCTTATTAGTTCACTTCTTCTTTCTTTATGGATGTTATTAATACAGACAAAATTATGATTAAAAAATATTGAAAAATGCAGATATTCATATTCGTTTCCGTTTCTTGACACCAAAGGGATGGTAATGGTGGATGATGACAGAGTGGGACCTCTCTATGAGCACACATTTCCTCCTTCTTTAGCCCCTTCTCTGTCTTTTGTAGGAATCCCAAGGAAGGTATCCCAGATTATAGATATGTTTGTTTATCGTTCATATATATACATACATATGTATATATATATATATGTGTGTATATATATGTAAATTCTTCAACTGATGAATGTGTTATATATGTGTTAGCTTATAGGTTTTCCATTCTTTGAATCTCAAGCAAAATGGATAGCTCAGCTCTTGTCTGGTAAAAGAAGGTTGCCATCAATGGATGATATGATGACATCGATTAAGGAGTTCTATCACTGTAGAGATGCTGAAGCTGTTCCTAAGCATAACACTCACGTTGTAAATTTTGAGGTCACTTTAAAATTACACAAATTCAGGATTGTCATAGAAGAATACTTTCTTACACTCATACCATGTTTCTTCTTTTGCAGTATTGTGATAGATATGCAGACTACGTTGGATTTCCTCACTTGGAGGAGTGGAGGAAAGAGCTCTGCCTTTCTGCACTGAGAAATTCCGAGAAAAATCTGGAAACTTATCGCGATTCTTACGAAGAAGACCACGAAATGCTTCATATAGCTTATAACAGCCCTCATTTCACCCAAATTCTTGATTAGTTCTAAGCTGATCTGGGAATGAATGTTTATTAATGATCACTAATGTGAGAGCTTTCACTTTTATGCAACGTAACATTACTCTTTCAATAAAATTCATGTCTATGTAAGAAAACAGAATCAACAGACAACAACGTTTCTTACAGTAAGTAATGCTGGATTTGCCAAGTAACGTCTCAAATCTTCGAAAGACTGCATTTTTTGCCACGCAAGCTAACGTTCTAAGTCTTAACTTGGTACGTACTTCGTCGTCTGAAGCCTTCCTGCCTCTTCTTGATCTTTCCCCAGTCGTGTAGGACGCTCTGTTTCTTCCTCAAATCGTACGAAGAAGATAACTCGGTGCGTTTTCTTGCACCAGCAGCAGAACCTCTCATCAGCGAGCCCATCTCTTTCGATCCTTCGATGTTATCTCGAGTCATATTTCTCGCAGCAACTCTCTTCGATTTGAGGGGTTGAGCGGCGGCGCTCTTTGTCTCATTTCTTACAACGCGAAAAGGATATCGAGCTTTCCCCTTAAACAGCAGAACCTGATCATGGCATACGTTGCCCTCTTCTCCCACAGAAGAAATTATTACATCAGCAAACCAAGAAAGAGGGTTGCTCGAGCTTTTCGAATCCTCGGAGATGACATCACCCACCGATTTCCTGGAATTTCGAGCAGACGAGAAGATTGAAAGTAAAGCCTCTGCAGCAGCAGTAGGAGCATGTTCTTGAACCTTATTTCCTTGTCTTTGTGTCTCGAGACTGTTGTTATATGGGGTCAAAGGAACCTCCATTTCTTTCTCTCCATTCGCATTCAAGTCTACGTAAGATTCGGACGCGAAATTAGGAGGCACGGAATTCAAATCAATGTCAAAGTCCAGGCGGGTTTTAACAACTGCAGCTTCTGATTTTGCAGCTTCTTTGGCTTGTCGATTTTCTCGAAAATTCCTCATAAGACTACAGCTCCCAGTCGAGCTCGATGATAATGGCTCGGGCTCGGCTACTAAGGGTTCATTCAAGTCGATGAAAAACTTCGAAGAGAGCTTTTCTTCAGCTTTTGTCTGGGCTTGAGACAAACATTGAGCAGATTTCGATGTCTGCGACTGTAAATCTCTCATGAATATCTGCCTCATTGTGATATCATCCATCAACTCCCTTTGCCTTTTGTATAACCTATGTAGTTCTTGGACCTAAGTTAGAACAACACATAGATAGCATTAAAGTTAACATACAATATTGACAGACTCACAAAATTTGAAGAGTTCGGGCAATAGATTAATATACCTGAAAGCGAAATGTTTCGTCCTGGTATTGAATTATTCGCCGTACGGTCTCCTTATCGTAACTTAAATATTGGTGAAGAGGAATATTATGACGGGCAAACGTATTGTAGCCTCTTTGATCCATGAAGCTACTAACCTTCCAAGCAAAAGTATGCTGAGAAAAGTTATGTGAGGCCTTATCCCTATCGTGGAAATACGATGGAAGTTGACTGGTATACTGCATGACGATGCCTTTTTTCACCCGATAATAGACGAAACTTATTCGGAGACGAGTAATCTGTCGCAATGTAACAAACATAAAATCAAACTCTGAAAGATTTAGTGCAACCATAGGTAGAACAAAAAGGCATTAATGCAGAGAATGTAAGAGACATTCAAGAATGGATGCATTTCCAATCATAGCAGAACAAGGAAAGAAGAACTAAACTCTATGAGTTGGATGGCATATCCAGGAAAAATAGTTGTATACCCTCCCAGCAAAGAAATGGACTATTCTGATTTTCAGTCAACTAAAAACTATTAAAGAAACATAGAAAAGATAATCTGAGATTCTCTCTTGTTGACTTTAACAGCGAAGACCATCCAACGACTACCATAATGCGGGGGATACATCATCACACATCCTATCCCACGAAAAACAGAGAACACAATGAATAACCAACCACGGATTGTGAACACAGATCAGAGAGATCACAATCAGTTGAAGAGGGCAAAGAAGGAGCGAAACCCAAGAGAAGGGAAATCTACAACAAAAACACACACACAGATACACAAAAAACAAACACCCTCAGATAACGACGGTATGAAATATAGAGCAAAATATACATCAACCGAAGGACGAGATACTGGCTCAAAATCGCTGCTTGTGAAGAAAAAATCTCGAAAAGGAATGATCTTTCCTTACCCCACTAAAAGAGGAGACCCATAGAAAAGGAGAGATGAAACTAGCTGAGCGACGGAAAGAAAAGTTCATCAGGCATTTTTGAGGAAGGCAGAAAGTGACATTCGAGAGATTTTTCAGTGCATCGGTAAAGAAAATATAAGAAAAGGAAGGAGGAGAGAAGATAAAAAGAAAAAAGGCGTGAAATGAGGAGCAAAGCAAGAGGGGGGTCTTGAATTTGTCAGCAAGCAAAGGCCTAAAGAGAGAGAACATAGAAATGCTAGAAATGCTATTTGTGTGTTAGTGCTTTGGGATCTGGTGGGCCCACAAACTCGCAAGTACAGACACATCTTTTGGAATTATATACATACGTATCTATATGTGTATATTCTATGTAAATCTGATCTGAAGATATTTATTACCGTTTGAACTTTTTTTTTATTACCGTTTACAGGCTCAACAATTGCCAAGAATTTACAGTGTAAGAATCAACGTCAGAACAAAAAAAAACAGAGCCAATCTCTGTACATGAATCAACATTTAACTCAAGAACTAACCAAAACTGCAAGAAACCTTGAGAAGCACAGCCAAAACCTCCATCATGTTAGGCCTCAAATGAGGGCTCTCATTCGTACACCATAACCCGACCCGAAGAAGCTCCAGCATCTTATCCGAACCATCGCCCAAACCCGAAACCAGCAACGCCACGGGTGCCCCGACCCGCTTATCGCCCACGACCCTTTTAGCCCATTCGACGAGGCACTCCTCCCCACCGTCCACCGCCCTCCTCCCCGTGGCCAACTCCATCGCCAGAACGCCGTAGCTGTAAACATCCCCTTTCGTCGTGGCCTGCCACGTCTGTCCATACTCCGGCGCAACGTAACCCACCGTACCGGCCACCATCGTGCTGACGTGGCTGCCGCCGGCTTCGACTATCCGGGAAAGTCCGAAGTCGGTGACTCGAGCTTTTCCATTTCTGTCCAAAAGAACGTTGCTCGCCTTTACATCTCTGTGAACTATGGCCTGAGAGCATTCGTGGTGGAGGTAAACCAAGGCCCGAGCCACGTCTACGGCTACCTCCATCCGCCGCCGCCAGCTCAGCCTTATCCGATCGGCGACGAGGTCCTCCAAGCTGCCGCCCTCCATGTACTCGTACACGAGCAGCTTCTCCGAGCCGTTCAAGCACCACCCGTACAGCTGTACAAGGTTAGGGTGGGGCCAGTTTTTGACGGCGGCGTCTGATTTCTTACCACCGCTGCTGCTGCTGCTCAAAACTTCCATCTCGGCCAAGAACTCTCTCTCCCCTTCCAATCCTTCGGTCTGAAGCTTCTTGACGGCGACTTCCCTGCCGTCGGGCAAAGTGCCTCTGTAGACCAAACCCGAACCTCCACGGCCAACGATTCTGTCGTCGGAGAAGCTCATCGTCGCCTTCAGTATGTCTGAATGAGTAAACGCCGTGTTGTCCAAGCGAATCACTTTCACGGCTCCTTTATTGGAGGCCAACAACCACGGCGATGACCCGCCTGAACTCGACCCTAATTCTGAATCTTTGAAGCGATGTTCTTCGAGCAGATAACCCTTCGTTTTCTCTGGGCTCTTCATAGAGATGAATATCAGCAACGTGAAGAGGCCAAGGACTAACAAGGTAAGCATCACAGCCACGACAGCTAAAAATGGGCCTGTGTCTTTCCCCTTCTTGTTTGTTATGCTTCCATCGCCAGTCTGATACTCCGAGGATGAGTCACTGATAAAAGGGGGGAGATGGAGAAGTGGGTCCCCCACGAAAGACCACTTGTCGAACGTCGCCAGCTGTCCCGTCCCAGGTATTACGCCGGCGATGTAAGGGTTGTAAGATACGTTGAACTTGCTTAGGTCATACAAGTTGTTCAAGCTACTTGGAAACAATCCCGAGAAGTTGTTGTAAGAAAGATCAAGATTCTGCAGACACTTCATGTCTCCGATCGAAGTAGGGATTTCGCCGGCGAGCTTGTTTCTCGTAACGTTGAGGACCACCAAAGGCAGCGTGCCTATCTCGGTAGGGATTTTCCCAGAAAAAGAATTATCTCCGAGGTGAAACATGCTGAAATTTATCATCTTTCCGATCCCAACAGGTAATTCGCCCGACAATTTGTTACCGCTGAGCTGTAGATATCCCGATATCTGCATCGTCCTGACTTTAGAGCCCGGCGAACAAACGGGGAACAAACCGTACCCCTTAAGCAGCTTATCCCAGAGATTCCTGCAGCTTTTCCTCGATAGCAGATTGTATACGAAGCTGAACGGTGGATAATCCGCCGGAATCCACCTCATCATGGCCAGGCACTCGCCGGAGCCAGGCGGGATTTTATCGTTCTGCCTATTCTGCATAAAAGTAGGCCCTACGTTCGAGCCTATGCTCGTTAGCTCCTTAGGTATGGGACCGTAGAGCTGATTGTTAGCCATGTTGAGCCATAATAAGCTGCTGCAGTTTCCCAACTCAGGCGGGATTTCGCCCGTCAGAGAATTGTTGGCGAGCATTAGCCACAAGAGCGAGGTTAAGTTGCCTAGGCTAGAAGGGATCGAACCGTTTAGGCCATTGAAGGATAGGTCAAGAGCTTGGAGACCTCTGAGATTACCGTACTCAGATGGTATCGCTCCACTGAATCGATTGTAGGCCAAAACCAAGAATCTCAAGCTTCCCATTCGAGAGATTCGAATCGGCAATGGCCCCGAGAAATCGTTGTAGCTCAAATCCAGCCTGGAAATGTTTGGCAGGTCGAGAATTCCCGAGGATTCGATCCCTCCGCTGTAGTTGTTCTTGTGAAGCAGAAGGAATCTGACCTGAGTTAACTCGCCGAATATTTCCTGTATGTCTCCTCCGAAACCGTTTCTGCTCAAATCAAGAAACATTAGGCTGGTTAGGTTCGTCAGCGTCTGAGGAATCTCTCTCGAAAATCTGTTCTTTCCCAGGTAAAGCGCTCTAATGTTGGGCAGATGTCCAATCTCTTTAGGGATCAGCCCGACGAACTGATTGCCCCATAAGCTCAACACCTCGAGATTCTTGCAGTTCGATATCTCGCCGGGGAATGGCCCAAAGAACTCATTTTCAGACAAGTCTAAGCTCTTCAAGCTGCAGTTTTCGGTGAATGTTCTTGGCGGGACTGTGCCTGAGAAGTCGTTTCCCGAGAGAGAAAGCTCGACTATTCGATCGAGCCCGGGCCATAGACCGCCTTTCAACTTGTTCTCACTGAGGTCGAGAAACCTCAGATTCGGACAGTTCTTGAGTACGTCCCCTACTTCGCCTGTTATAAAATTGTTCGAAACGTTAGCAACCACCAAGTTATTGCAGTTCCCTGGGAAGACAAGGCTGACGTCAGCTTGGATTCTGTTGAGGGACAGATCAAGAACTTCCAAGTTTCCAAGACTTGTGAAGTTCAACTCATCGGTGATTATGTTGTGCGATAGGTTCAAGAATCTCAGGCTAAAACTGCTGCCTAAATCTTCGTGTATATTCCCTCCTATCGTATTTCCAGACAAATCGAGGCCAGACAAGGCTGTCAAGGCAGAGAAATTGTAGAAAATGTTCCCCGTTATGCCACAGCTCGAAAGATCGATCTCTGTTACGCGATTAGTGAAGTTATCGCACGTAATTCCTGCCCAGTTGCATGGAGATCGATGGTTTTCGTTCCATGAGACGTACTTAAACTGATTGACTCTTACAGGGTTTTGATCTTCGAGGAAGTTCTTGAGCTGAAGCAGAACTTGCTTGTCTGTTTCAATGGAGTTCCCAGTTACAAGCTTTGCTGTTCGGACATGTTCAAGAAAAAGAATAAATTGATAAAATCAATGAATTTAAAAGTCCACTTTCTTTCTTCTGTAACGATTCAACAAGTCAACCCAACAGGGATCGTCCTCGAAGAACACACAGAGGCACACCACAAAACATGCATAAACATACCAATAGGAACGAATATCAATGGATAAATTATTAATTATATAGCCATAAAATCACGAAAAGGGGTCTTAGAGAGAGCAGTTGAATACCTGAGATAACGATGAATAAAGTGAAGAAAGCGACAAGAATCTTAACATGATCAGTAGCATCTTCTTCAGACATGATGGCACTAACAGCTTTGCTCTATCTTCAATCCTTATGGCTGTTTATGCTTCTACCACTACTTCGCATGGTATACATACAAGAAAACGAAAAAAATGTCGAGAATTCAGATAATGTAAGGAGATGAAGATGATGGTATGTTATGTTCAAGAGTGGTCTGAAGTTGTTTATATTGAATTGAATAAAAAAAAGCCTGCAGTTTGGACAAACAGCTAAAAACTTCGAACAGATGCACGACCGCTCAAATATTTTAAGATTATTTCTAGTGATTTGAATAATAAATTGTGGGTGATTATAATAGTCGAATGATGTTTTGCTTCTTGTGTCTGTATATCTGGTGTGAGGAAGAAGAGGAAAAAAAAAAAAAAGTTATTGCAAGGCCGGACAAATCAAAGCCGCCCAAGTTTACCATTTATTGTTTTTCAATGTTTCTCACTACCTAAAAAGGTTGATCAAACTTTGAAAAAAATAATATACGTATAATATGTTGATAATTTTATATTGGAGTATATTTTAACGTAGTGCATATGGTCTGAATGTTGATCTTTATGTCATTTGACACAAGGACTCGATGTATTTTAGTGAAGTATAATCATGTTTTGTTATTATTGTTTACTATTCAATGGTCAAACAAGAACTTGGGTCAAATTTCTCAACAAACGCATGCGAGATTTGCTACGAAATATAGAAAATGAGGAATTAATATATAGCAAAAAAAAAAAAAATGAAAAGACTTTGAATTTTCTAAAATGGATATATAATATACATATCTGTGCAGAAGACATTTCCACATGAAATTCCCTTCACGTGTATGAAAATATGGCTAAATAGTTCACAAGACCCTAATTCTCAGTCAATAAAACGCGTCTGACCAATTTAGGTCTTTTGTTGATTAATAAAATTCATAACAAAAATTTATGTGCTATCAATATCTAGTGAATACAATTAAAAAATATCAATTTTTACTAATGTTTATTTTTGTTTTTAGAAAATTCAAATGCTTAATAAAAATATACTATATTTTGATTATTCCCAGCTTTTGAAATGAATAAGCAATTTCTACGGGGAAAGGTAGAGATTCTAAACGAGTGATTGAAACATATTACATATATGTTTTATAATATTCCTTCACGATAGTACTTTTTAAAGAAATATAATGTTAGAATCTTAATATGAACAACGAGCTAAAAGAACGAGTAGGTTACTTTACCCTTCTTACGTTTCCTCGAGTTATAAGACCATCTCCAACAGTGCTGCAAAACGCAAACGCAAACGCAAATATGCAGTAAAACTGCTCCAACAGTACTGCAAACGCAAACGCAAAATGCGTTTTTTGCATTCTCTCTCTTGTTTCGAACGCAAATTTGCGTCTGAACGCAAAAATGCGTTTGATGTTTTAAAATTGCAAATAAGCCCTTTACTTGTATTGAATTATTAAATCAAACATATAAAAACTATTTAATAAATAAAATATATTAAAGTGTATACTACGATTATATTGATATCATACATAATTATTTTAACCTTTTTATTTTATTTTAGTAATAATCATTTATGGGAGGAATATACTAATTCCGAGACTTAATAATTATCTATCTTTTATTTGTACGACATTTATCTCAATGTATTTCAATTGTTATGTTGTGTAATTTCAGTATTTTTAATAAATATTTTGTTCTATGTTTTTAATATATTTTTATCTAAATCAAAATTAAAAGAATATTGTTGTTAATTTCTAAAGTAGTAAAATATAGGGGTGATATTGGTAAGTTATAAAAGTTGGTAGGAATGAGAATATTATAGGAATATTCTTTTACGTTTGCGTTTGCAGTTGACTATTGGAGAACAGTTACTGCAAAATATGGCTGTTGCTGCAAAATGCGTTTGCGTTTGACTGTTGTAGATGGTCTAAAGCAAAACAGATATGATTATACCAAAAAAAAAAAATCGAAAAAGAAAAATATATAGATTTTTTCATAAATTAAAATGAATATAAACAGATGCTGTATCCATTTGAATCGAAAGAAACACTCATTGCATTCTACACGTTTGCTCCTCTGCCTTCATGAAAACAAGAGCTCGTTTCATCCTCTGCATCAAATATGTGTATAAGCATTAAAATGCACGAAACAGAGAAAAAGGATGTAATAATGCAAAGCCAAGAATCATTGCATTACCTCTTTGGTATCTCTAATCCGAAGAAGATCTAACCTTTCAGATGGTCTCCGATTTGTCAAAGTGCATAGCTGCGATAAAAAAAAAAAACAAATTGTTATGTAAGCTACGAACCGACGCCGATATGTTTTTCGTTTAAACAAAAGAGCAAAAAAAATACCCAAAAGCTGAAGCGTTCGGGATCATTCGTCGAGGGCATTAATCCTTCAGCTTTGAACAGTTCTGAGAGCCTTATCCTATCTGCAGAGCAACAATCCCTTCGATCGTTCGTTTAAAAAGAACTAAACAAAATCGACAAAAAAGGAGGTTGAAGTTGAAGAGTGAACAGAGTATATAGTATGGTTGATAGTAGTTACATACCTCCTTGTGCTGCTTCTTGTGCGTTCTGTAGCCATTGTCGTGCGAATTGTGAAGCTTTACGTGTCATTTCCAGCAACTGTTAAGCATTAACACAGATTTTTACTTACACAATGCTTAGTAACAGCAGAAAACAGTCAGTCACTCAAAAGACTTGTACAGTGATTACATGCGACAATGTAGTAACTTACGTCTTTTCTTTCTGCGGTTCCCTCCGATGGAAGATTATCTTGCACCCATTGAACCTCAGCTACGCGATAGCTTCACATGTGGTAGCAAAGTTAAATAACAGTTGGTTTATGATTTTCATTTTTCAGAAATATTCAAATATCTAGCGTCTATTAGCGCAGCGTTTACTAACCCATCTTGAACCCAGTTATGAATAATTCGACATCTCCGGCGACTTTCGACCTGCATTTGATGATGGATTCTTTAGGAGGAGAAAAATGAGAAGAAAGAAAAGGAACTGATGATCCACCCATGGAAAACAGTTGGATTCAAGCCAAATGATAGTAGTTAACCTCAAGGAAGAAACGACCATCTGGGAGCGGCTCGCAACTGCATTAAGAATGATGTAATAACCATACCATAAAGCAGTGCACGTGTAATTCTTGTCACAGTAGATAGATTTCTGGTAAGAAATAACCTACTCTGTAATCTCCACTTCACATGCATAATCTGCCACAGAATCTGTAGATGAACCAATTACAGCCTATAGAAAGGTTCAAAGATGCACAAATATGCTTGTCAGCTGATTATGTGAAGGAATCATTCATTGAGAAAACAATGAGTGGAAATATTCAGATACCATTCCCATGCGGCGATTTCCCTCCATTATCCTTCGGACCTTTTTTCAAAAGAGGTTAAAGCCAGAAAATAGATGAGTGAGTTAAGTATGTTTGAGAATATCAAATAAATAACTGTAACGAGGTAAAGAATGCCTCACCATAAGTCTGTAACGAGGCTCGAAGATGTTTAGCTGTAGCTTCTGGCATGGCAGGATTATATCCATGACGAAAAGCGGTAGCAAATCAGCATCAAATTTTGTTACGCTGTCATTCTCAGATTTCCTCTCAGCATACTCCTCAGGGAAATTCTTTTGTATTATGCTGTTCAGAGTGACACTGCAAAACAGCCAATCAACTTGAGGTAGCAACGAAATGCAATAAAACTGTGCCACTAATAGACAGCTAACCTGATAGAACATGTTCTTGGACTAATGAATAGAACTGTGCGACACAATGGGCATCTGTTACCTAGAATTATACAGTTAAGCTCAAGATAAGAAACAATGTTAAACAAAGATGATCATAAACTCTATATGCTCAAGTAATGGAAGAAAAAAATTGAACCTCTGTCCATAGACTGAAACAGGCATGAACGACAGAATGAATGTCCACAAGGAGTTGTGATAGGTTCATAAAGTAACTTCAAACAAAGGGTGCAGTCATAATCATCAGTACGTTGAGGTGTTACAGAGCTCCTTCTCGTCAACGTATTGGGTATTGATCTCTCCAAGTTCAGTAGAGGATGGCTGCGATAGAAAAGATACTCTCTCAAGTCTCATGTTTAGGAGATAAAACTTAAAAAGGGTATAGTGAAGTCTCAATATCAAGTGAAAACATTTCAGAATCAGAACAGACTTCCTGGAAAAATGTCCCTATTCTGCTTTACCTTTGAGGATCAATCTGTAGGCCTGAGCAAATAACGTCCCGAGCTATTTCATAATTTTCCAACTGCAAACAAAATAGAGCATCACATTCGTCAACGTCGCTCTCCAAGCATAACAGAGCATCCATGTTCTGTTTGAGCAACCAATGAATAAATAAACACTTACAAGGATGAGTGCATTTGCTTGAAGAATGTAGGATCTCACTGAATTACTCTGGAGACTCATAACCTTCTCAGCATCCTTAAGAGCAAGCTAAAGGCATACACAAACATTGAATAATCATACTCCATATATATGTAGAGGCTATGAACATGGTCATGGAGAATGATCATAAATATACCCCAGCATGAGTTGTAGGATCCAACCCACTCAATGGCCTGTACTCTGAAGCAGATGGAGACCTTTGTATTAGGAAATGGCTGATCCTATCGAGTTTTAAAGGTAGCACAACAAAAAATTTACCATCGGTACTTAACATCGTGAACTGACACTTGAAATGTAAAACACATCTAAACTGAAAACAAAAGATCACATTGAAGGAATTACCTACCGTAGATATGCAGAGCATCTGTTACTGAGAATTACTGGATCATTTGGTTTGATGTTATTGGCTCTGGAATACAAATCAATGGCCTGGGAAAAATGAAAATCCAAAACAAATTTAGCAAACATAAAAAGAATTCATCTTACTCCAAAGAGTATCTAGTGAGGAACTAGATTGCCACAAGAATTTGATACATCACAATCACAACCCAAAACCCAATCAAGAATACTAACTTAAGAGCAAAATCTGTAGCTTCAGACATGCCTGCCATCCCTTCAAGAAAAGGATTAAAAACAAAAGCAGGAATCTTGGGGAAATCCGTCTAATACCAAGTACTTGCTAAAAGGGAAAACAGAGAGAAACAAAAACCAAAATTAAGAATGGACAAAGTAATATATAAACCTGATCTAATCGACCGTCGCGAAACGCCTTGTTCCCCCTTTGCATGAGGTCGTTCAGATAACTGTATCGCTCCCACGACAACGATGACGGCGACGATTCTTGCCCACCACCCTAGTCATCACCCAAGAATGCCAAGTCAGATATATAAATTAACCGCACGCAATCATACTCACACCGTAAAGTTACTCAGATCATCCGAGAACGCATCAACATCCATTCAACAATAAACCCAGCTGAATAAACAGATGATATACCCATTCAAAGTCTTGGACATCGTCAATCCCTTGTAACTGAATCCCAGCTCCAGAAATATTCGACATTCCGACGAGGCACAGGAAAAAAAAAAATAAAAATCAAGCGAACAATTGAATCGGCGACCGCGAAGAGAACGAGCCGAGCCGATTATAGCTGACGATTTGTTATATAAACTGGTAAATTAACGTTGCCGCAGCTGAATGCTACTACTAAACGATGTTGTGGTGTCTTCGTGTTCTTCCCATAGTCCTTCGTTGTACACTTGGACACCACTCGTTTACGTGTTCCTCTTTCATAACCCTTCCCTTTTCTTTGTTCTTTTCCTTTTCTTTTTCCTTCTCTATCTCTCTAAACCGTAGCCATTTATTTTTGTGCAGTCAACGCCACCATTCCATTTAGGGTGGTTCAGTACGGTATGTCTGTACCAAAACTGTGATACCGTATACCGTATTGATTTTTTTTTTCGAAAAAAAATCATACCAATACCATACTAAAGTTTCGGTATATCTTAAATTTCATTACTGTATCATACCAGAATTTCGGTATGGTATCGGTATCATATCTTCTATACCACCGACACGAAGGGTTTTTTACCATGTGCATCTCTTAACTCGTTATTCGTTGTTTTCGAATTTTTAGTCAAATCAAACTCCTTAGGCTCCAATAAGATGGATTATTAATACAAATTTCCAAAATAAAAAGATTTAACTCATAAAATAACCTTAAATAATTTATATATTTTAGTCAGTCTCCTTAGTAAGCAAAGAACTTTACATAACCAGAAAGTTTGGTATAGTTAATAATTTATGGGATAATAAATTTATGAAGATCCTTATAATATTTTTATCCATTTTATAATTTTGAAATAATATAATATATGTAGGTGTGTATATATATATATATATATAACATTAAAAATTTTAGTATTTCGGTATAATCGGTACCTAATTTTCGGTACGGTATCATATCTTACCAAAAACTTCGGTATATCAAAGTTTTCGATAGTTTTGGTACATTTCGATACGATAAGGACGGTATTTCGGTATATTTCCCCGGTCCTAATTGTATCACATAAGTATTATTTTACCAGCATAGTTCACATAATTCATTAGCTTTGTGAAATATTACATTCTAGTATGGTACTACATATATTGCGACTTAATATGGTGTGCGGTTTATATGAATTAAAGGTCTAGCTCAATTATATTTGCTTTGATATGATATCGATTAGTAAAGTAACAAACAAACAAACAGAAGACAACAAAACCACAAAGATGCGAGTTTCTGTCTGGCCGAGTAAATGTGTAATATATATATATATCATATGATATTAATAAAATCCTAACGAGGCGTATTATTATTTCTCACCTCACATGTCCAAATTAGTGGTGAGCTTTACGCCTTGTTGTCGCTTCATAGGCGCCAAAACACCTTCACTTCAATGGACTTACTCAACACTTCACTACTCTATTTGTCGAAGCATCAACTTTCGGCTACGTTTGTTTGCCGTGTGGATGTATGTACTTGCGTTTTTATCGAGCCGGGCCGGGCCGGGTCAAGGTATTAGCTTGAAGGCACATCACTTCCCATTCATCGTTTTTTTAGGACAGTTTTGCTAAGGGAGTTACTATTTACCGCCCCCTTTTTACTTGTCCGCCTCCTAAAGGACTGAAAAAAGACTATTTTGCCCCTATGTTATTTAAAATAATTTAAAAACTAACTATAATAAAAAGTAAGAATTCATATATAAAGTCCTTTACTACGCAACACTTTTCAAATCACACATCCAAATCAAACAAAAAAACAGAGAAATTTGCAAATCGCAATGGAACGAGGAAAAAAAGGGAAAGGAAAAGGTGGTGCTCTCACGATTGGTAAGAAAATTGTCGTAAAATTCATTCGTACATAGATAGATTGTCGAAAACGGGTCGAAATAGGCCGGAAAACGGTTGATCGGACGCGAAATCGGGCGAAAAACGGCACGACCGAACGGTGATTTCGGCCGGCCAAGTACCGACCGAAACATGATTTCGGTCGGGACTTGGTCGGCCGAAATCACCGTTCGATCGCCGGGGTCCCGACCGAAATCTCGTTTCGGTCGTCTCTGTACCAACCGAAATCCGATTTCGGTCGGATCCTCGGCGACCGAAACTTGATTTCGGTCTGCCGTTATTCGACCGAAGTCGGATTTCGGTCAGGTCATGGACCGACCGAAATTACATTTCGGTCCAATTTTTTTTTTAAATAATTATCTAATTGCAGGCCAAGGGTGGGAAGTCCCTGCTCGGAGGGAGCAGCAGATCCCCCCCCGTTGGAGGGATCTGGAGAGCGTCATACGAGGGCGCGCGGCATTGATGCATCCGTTCGTAGGGAACGGGAGGAGGCGAGGCGGCAGCGAGCGGGTGATTCGCATTCCGTGTATGCGGAATACGATCCGCATGCGGATGAGGAGGCGCATGCGGATGAGGAGGTGCCATACGATGCGGCATCGTTTGAGTCATCCGACGACGTTGTGATACCGGTCTCCTCAGGTAATTCCCTTATCCATTATAAACTGACTTGCGATGTCGTGTCTTAATATTACAAAAAAAAAAATTAGGAGTGGTTATTCGTAAAATAAAATAGGGAGCAAGCGCTCCAGGGTCGTAGATGACGATTCCTGGAGGGTGCAGGGACCACAGCGAGGTGGTCCACAAGATGGCGAGGTGATCCCTAGTTACTTGGGGCACATCGCGCCCCGCATCTGGGCGGGTGACGAGGAGAGGCCGCTGCTGAAGTGCGAGCAGCGTACTTTGTATGTTCGGTCGCTTAAGCTGTGGTACAGCCAGTTCCCGCCGGAGACCCAGAGCGAGATCGATGGCACGGGTCTTGCGCACCTCACAGATGCCATGCTGGGTCACTTGGACCAGCCTCTTCTGTGCGCTTTTGTGGAGCGTTGGCACCCCGACACAAACACCTTCCACATGCCGTGGGGGGAGATGACGATCATGCTCCACGACGTCGAGCAGATCCTCCGTATCCCGATCGACGGGACGATGGTTTCGGGCACCCCGGACGCCGGCGACCAGCAGATCGCGGCGAGGGAGATTATGGACGTCTCCGCAGACGCGCTGAGGGGATTTTGGAGAGGAGGTGCGGTTGCGTCGAAAGACGTGATGCAGAGGATGTGGGAGGGTCGGCCGGCGGGGTTCCAGGCCATCGCTTGGCTGTGGATTCTATTGGGGTCGACGCTGTTCGTCGACAAGAGCGGGAACCGGGTGAAGCCCGACATCATGCACGAGTTCTATCGCTCCCTGCCATCTGCCAGTCATTACTCGTGGGGTTCGGCCGCTCTTGCTTACCTCTATCGCCAGCTTGGCCTCGCAAGCCGAGCAAATTCAAGGGGTTTAGCTGGGTGCCTGTCGTTACTACAGGCGTGGATCTACGAGTACTTCCCATGCTTCCGCCCACACCGTCTACCCCATCATGTGGAGCCTGGCCAGCCACGATCGTGCATGTGGTCCGTATCTCAGTACGAGCGGACGGGCCACCGTTTGATTGAGATCCGCCGTCAGCTGGACATGATGACTGCGAGCTCGGTATGTTAACAAATTATATTCAATATTCGCGACCTTTATATAAAAATTGCGAACTGTTATCAGGTTGCTTGGCTGCCGTACGGTCCCGATCCAGCCATGCAGCACATGAGGATTCTTTTCGTGGGCTGGGTCAGATATCGCGACATCGTGGAGCCCTACGCACCCTCGAGGGTGTTGCGCCAGCTGGGGTACGTGCAGGTCATACCGCTGCCGATGAGTATGCCACATAAGGCGGTCATGCCAGCAGACCCGTCGAGGTATAGGGTGCATTATTCTGCGGATGCGGCAGAGCATGCTTGGCGTCAGTTCCCGTACGTGTACATCCTCAACCTCCAGTGCATCAACCGGTCGGACACAGAGTACCTTGGTGAGGCCGTTGCAGGGTACATGGACTGGTATGAGCGAATGTACCATTCCCTTGGTGAGGCCGTTGCAGAGGGTGATTGTGCGTGGATTTTGATTTTTCAGGTGGGTCCGTACGAATGTACCATTCCCTAGTAGCTGGATCCTGCTGGGCTATGACTACAAACGGACACCGCACTTGTTAGACTTCGACAGCCTCTCCAATTCATCCTCCTTGCCTCTATAACGTTCTCCGCGTGAACATCTAATCAATTTTTTGTGCCGCATTTCTTATGCGACGAAATAATCACCTCGAAACCAAGACCAATAGCGACGGCTTTCGCCCAGTTAATGGCTTCCACGTCGGTCGGAAATCATCCTCCTTCGCGAAAATGTTCACTGTAATTTATCCCGTCGCCCGTGGAATCCTCCGGAACACTCTCAAAGTCTAAAAAAATAAAAAAATAAAAAAAATAAAAAAAATAAATTGCAACCGAAATGGAATTTCGGCTGCCGTAAGAGGCGACCGAAATCAGATTTCGGTCGCCTATACGGGAGCCGAAATCCCATTTCGGCCGCGTCCGTCCCGACCGAATTAAAAATTCGGTTCGGGCAGCCTCAACCGAACAAGATTTTCGGTCACCTGCAAGGGTGGCCGAAACATAATTTTGGTCGCCACAATGGGTGACCGAAATTGTTGTTCGGTCACCCCTTGTATTGACCGAAATTATGTTTCGGTCGGGCATAATTTTTTCGATCGGATCCGATCGGTGTTCGATAATTCGCGTGTATATTGACGAAATTTACGAGAATTTGCTTACCATCCGTCCCAAAAGACCCTTTCTGTTGACCTTTTAATTTCCCAACTAGAATTCATTGCGATTTCATTTTTTTATTTTAATGTTTGACTCTGATTTGGATATGTGATTGCGATATTAAAAGTGTTGTATGGAATGAATTTTAAATAGAAATTTAAATTCAAAAGGGCAAAAACGTCTTTTTCTAGCCCTTTAGGGGGCGGTGACTAGGAAAAATGGGACGGTGAATAGCAATCCAGTTTTGGTAAATATAGGAGACAGAAAAACATGAGCTTTCATACACTTGAGAAAAACAGTAAATGTCTCAGCGGCTTCATGGCTTTTCTCAGAGATCATACAGTTCAGTTTAATGCTTAAAGATGTCTCACGATAAATGGAAGATAATAACAGTAACTGCGTATCTTCTCCCAAACCCTGGTAATAAATTCTTCAGAAAACTCCCAAAAACGTCCAAAGCATCTGAATCTTTATACATGGAGGACTTTAGCCACTGCTACGAATGACGTATGCAAACATTATTCAGCAGCCAATAGCAATCAACGAAGGAGGGGCGTAATCCATCTTTTCTGTGCAAGAAAGCCGAGCTGCTGAGAGATCTATTTGCAGTTTTCAAAATGTTAAAGAAGAAATAGTCGCACTCACCTGTAAAAAGTTGAGACATTTAGGAGCACAACGTAGCGCCGTCTTCATTCGATGGATCTTCCTCGTCGTACTCTTCCTCATCATCCTCATCGTCCTCAGCCGAGGCTGGCTGCCCATTAAGGTCAACGTCGATCCCATTTACTTTCCTTACAAACTGGCCCCTCAAACGAGGCCTACGCTCAGCAAGCTTCTTACGGTTCACATACCTAATCTTCTTGTCGAAGCATCTCTCCTTTCTCTTCTGCCTAAATTTAATCAAGGCAGCCTCTCTTCGATCGAGCTTATTGTTACCCACAGTCCCCTCGTTGGTGGTCGACGACGATTTCCCAAACGAAGGCCATGGATTTTGGGGCATAGGGATTTGGCCCGGTTGCAGACATAAACCGTATTGGTGGTAATAAGGGTACTGACCCATGTTGGGAATATGTGGAATATGAGAGTACTGAGGCACTAAAGATGAGTTTCTTCCATGCATAGGCATTTCGGAGAGGTTCTTCTGATACACAGATGAGGGGTTCATACTGATGTAATAAGGGTACGGTTGTGGTGTCTGAGTATAGCAGCCAGCGACGCCGTTTGAGGGGCGATTAGTCGAACGTTTGTGGGCCTTTTGAGAAAATTCGTCAGATTCCCGAGAGATGTCGAGGGACATAGGAGGAGTAGACGACCTCTCCATAGATAAAGAACGCTGCTGGGCAGAGTGGTTAATGCTTGGATTTTCACGTTCTTGAAAATTGTTCCTCGGCGGGCAGTCAGCCTTACGACCGTTGTTAACCGCCAGAGGCTTGTCTGTTTTAGATACGGTCGACTTGACGTATGTGAAAAAGGCCGAAGATCCGCCTACTTTCAGTTCTCTCTTCCTTGCGAATGGCGAAACTGATTCTGGAAAATTTTTCGAAGAGCAAATTGGTTAGACTGAGAATGAATAAAGAAAAGGGAAATCGATCGATCACCTCTCTGTTGGTCGGTTTGTTTGGGATTCAAATGAGGCTCCTCGGGCGCACAATTGGCATTAATCTGATAATCAAACAAAACAAATACACATTGGAAAAAAAAAAAAACCATCGATGGCAGACTTTTAGTTTAACACTGAAAAACACCAAGATTATCTATCTGACCTCGAGAGGTTCTTGGCGTGTAGAAAGACATATCTCAGGGTTAGCACTTTTCCTAGACTTATCGTCCGTATCATCAGAAAATAGCGTAGTGCTGTTAGTGTTCGCGTCGCTCGGGTCTGAGACAACTGAATCGATGTCATAACTTACGATGTTCTTCTCCACCAGCCCGAGCTGTCAGCACAAAATTATCAGGTAAAAATAGCAAAAAAAGGTGCCTTTTTTTCCTGCAAGCAAGCATAGAAAGTCAAAGGGCACATACCATTCGCCTTCTTCTCCACATGTGAGTCCAAAGGTTCAACAGTTCGTTAGTACGTAAAGGCTTCACTAGATAATCAGCTGCTCCGAGTTTAAGGCACTTGACGACAAGAGAGACTTCGTCTTGAGCTGACATCACTGCCACCGCAAGAGAAATTTCATCGGTCAAATCAAGAAATATTTCAGCGGAAAATGAATGCACCATAATTGCTTACTGATGACGGGAATTCGCCGCAAGCCTTTGTCCCTCATGATATATTTCAGCAGTTTCAGGCCTTTAGACATGGGAAGGTCCACTTCACAAAGTATTATATCAATGTCAGGACCTTCTGCGTTTAGGGCATCGATCACTTGTCTTGGCGACCTTACAGCAGTCACTGGAGGGAAGCAAAATGCATTTAGATTGGAAGTAATCGATGATGACATTCGACTAAATGGATAACTGTTACGAAGAACTGAAAAGAAAAACGATGTCTGTGCAAGAAGTAGCATAGCGCATTACCTTGGTAAGAACACTTGCACAGAAGGGAAAAAACTTCTTGACAACTTTTTGAATCATTGTCACATACCAAAATCCTCACTTTATTACGATCGATAAACGCATCTCCGTTACTCTCCATCGCCGAGCAGTCGACAAAGATAACCCACACCAATTTTATATTTACACCACCAAATTAGGGCTCGATTCCCCCAAATCGATCAAATACTATAAATACTCCATAGGTTCACACCCCAAAAAAGAACACAGAATTTAGCTCAACGACAGATAGTTAAGTAAACCCTCACGAGCTTTCACAGATTCGCCGAAATTTTTCCATCTTTCTTCGCGAAAGGTCATCCTAAAGCAAACCCCAGTTGCAAAACAAACGAAGTCGTTGTCTTCTCTCTACCTTATCCAAAACGAAAACAGTAAACGGCCAATACCTTTTTCAGGTGCAAGGATATCCATGTATACGTGTGACCTTCTAAATTGCTTCGACGGAGAAAAATGGAAAGGAAAGATTGTAGCTTTTCAGCTGAAGAAAATATGTGAAAAGAAAAAGAACCAAAAAGGCGACCAAGAATGAATGTTATTTTAATATCGCTTTTCCACTTGGTAGTGGTGAAGTATTCAAAGCGAGGGTGACAACGTGGGAGTGCCAAAGCCGTTGGATTCGTAATCAACGGTGCCGATTGGATTCTTGAAAGGGTTGATGTGGGTAGGGTTGAAGAAAAGCGTAGAGGATAGACGGTGGGTTAGAGATGGAGAGGTGCCCACGTCAGCTGAAAAGATCTCCGCGTAAATAGTAGCACAGTAAGAGATAGATGGAATCAATCGATGATGGTGAATCTATTACTACAGTGTCCCCTCTGTCCATTTCTCTTTGCGGGTCCATTTTTATCAAGTGTTCGATTCTTGTATTAACTTTCTAACGAACGATGCTGCTATGATAGAAGATAACAATAGAAAAAAAAAAAGACTGATCAATCCTGTATTACGTGTAATGAAAAGTATCCTCCATTTTGTCCCGTTAAGTAAAAATTGCACCTTTTTTCTTGGAAGCATTCAGATTTTCATTTGTTTCCGAATAAAGGGAAGAAAAAGTGCCAAGAAACGACCGTGAGATGAGATGGTAAAAACATTTTGACTTCATTATTACCAAACACTACTAATACAGGCACAACCATACACATCAGATATGATGATAATCATTAGTTAACCGGGCAAAAATATACATTGTTTGATAGAAATGAGCATATACGTCTTCTTTTGGACAGCCGTTGCCTTTCACCAGACATTAATTCTATATACCAAATACAACAACACAGCACAGACTCAGACCTTCGTTTCTTGGTTGTTTGTTCTGCAGAGAAACAGATTAACATGGAGTTGAGATTCATGAAATGACATAGTATGATTAGCTGTACAATCTCATAAACTTCGGTGTAAATCACCTCTGAGAATCACGATTGTTGGAGCCAAGTGAGCGTCGAGTGGTTTTATAAACCGAGAATTTTAAGCTGCGACTGCGTCCGCGATTGGCCTTTTGCTTGTTTTAATACCTTTGATCGCTGTAGATATGAAAACAAATTGAATGGGAAAAGAATTAGAATGTATCAAAGTGGCTTCTTGGAATGCCTCAACGTACGTTGCTTTAAGTTTAAAAAACTTGCCTTCTGCATAATCTGGAGCCCCAAAAACAGCAGAACCAGCGACTAGTGCATTAGCTCCAGCTTCAATTACCTATAGATTTTGGTCGCAAATAAACATTGAGAGAGAGAGAGGGAGAGAGAGAGAGAAAGAGATGATGATGATGAGACCTTATAAGCATTTTTTGGACCAACTCCACCATCTACCTCGATCCATGGATTCACTCCCTGCAAAGCAAAGCACAGTAAATCTGTTGCCCAGAAAAAAATGATACAGTAAAGATGTTCAATCTAAAACCTTCTCTGCGCACAATCTTCTCAAGTCGGAGATTTTCTTGACTTGGCTTTCTATGAAGCTTTGTCCACCGAAACCGGGATTAACAGACATAATTAGCACCAGGTCGACAACTGTTTATATAGAAAAAGAATAAAAAGCAAAACACGTCAAATTCACCACATCAGAAATCTTGATGGCAAGCTTATCTTCTTTTTTTGTTGCTCCTACCACAATAAGTTTCTTACCGTCAAGAACATACTCGATGGCACTCAACGGTGTCGCAGGGTTAAGGACAACCCCGGCTTTAGCACCCAAACCCTTAATCTGTTAAAACGCCAGCAAAATAGTGCTACAATTAACTTGAGCTTAACCTATTATCGAAACAAAATATGTTCAAGTTCCATTTGTCCGCAAATAGCTGCACAGTTTATTCAATCCTACTTGGTTCACAGTCCGGTGCAAATGGATGGTTGAAGATTGCTCGCAGTGAACGCTGACTATGTCCGCTCCAGCCTTTATAAAGTCAGGAACCCGCTGCTCAGGTTCAACAATCATCTGTCGCGGTTTACTAATGTTAGAAAGATTGCACCTTAAAAGCAGACAAAAACTGTCCCCAAACTCATGATGCAATAATCTCATTCAATGGTACCAAATGCACATCCAACGGAAGATCTGTAACGGGGCGCAAAGCATCGACCACAAGGGGGCCAATTGTAATATTCGGGACAAAGCGACCATCCATGACATCGACGTGTATCCAATCACATCCTGCCAACTCAACTGCTTTGACCTAATGAATGAATCATAGAACAACTATGAATTTGCTCGCCATGGATAATATATCATGCGATAACATCGAATATAGGCCATTAAAGACGTACCTGCTCACCAAGTTTCGAGAAATTAGCAGAAAGAATAGATGGAGAGACTATGATGTCACTCTTCGAGAACTTATCGACCCGGGCAGTTGCCTTCACTACTGTAAGGGACTTTCTCCTGAATTTCAACAGTAAATTGGATGATTATCTAGAGAAATCGTGATTAACAGATTGTACTGAATGATCGGAGGTCAACAGTAAATTGGAAAATTTGCAAATTAAATCAGAGACAACAGTGAAAAATCATGAATTTTGAAAAAGGCATAGGTCGAATACCTCGAATTGGTGGGCGAATTGGGGTTGAACACAGAAGGTCGCTGGCCTTTCAATCCACGACCAATTGACTGAACCAAAGCTGACGAGCCCAAAGACGCAGATACCGACGATGATGCCATTTCTTGATTTATACCAAAGTTCTCGGTTTCCTCTCCTCGCTGACCAAATTACAAATCAATCCCTGGAAAAAGGAGCTCTACAATTCAGCTGCGTACTGCAGTTTTTTTTTTTTTTTTCTTTCCAAATATCTGCTGTTGGGATTCTTGCACAAGTAACAAGCAAGAGATATACGTATAAACGAAGGAAGAAAGCTCGCGGAAATTGAATATGTGGATGCCACGTGGCAGATTTGGTTTCTCCGTTCGTTCTATCTATCTGCAATGGTTGGCCATTCTCGCCACAACATTCGACAGTTTCCCTCGCAATAATTTTTACGAATTTCATGTAAGCAAAAGCAAAATATAGTATTGGGCCCAAAAGTCCAACTATGTATTAATGGGCCCCGAGCACATTGGGCCGGGGGTCCCATTGCGTCGTTTCTCGACACGTGGCAGGATGCTATTGATGGATAAATTCCGTGTTCGTTGAGAAAGAAAGCCACAGTGATGACGTCAGCGAGTAACCTGAAACCTCGTGTTGCTACCAGGATTCTATCCAATCGGGTGGACCCCACGTGCTTACGTGTTAGCCGTTAGACGATACCTAACTTTTTCTGCCGCGAAATTACGCAGTTGCCCCTCGAGTTTTAGGGACGCCAGGAGCCAATTAAATCGAACTTTTAAGTTGGGACGTGTGATTGGTGGTTTTATTGTCCAATGAAAAGACAAACTAAGAATCATGGGAACTTTAGAGGTTTGTCCGACTTTTAATAATTCCATGTAAAGACATACCAAGAACTCTTATCCGTATTCCATAGATATCCATGAGAGCATGATGGTCTATCACATCATATTAGTATATACGAGTAATTACTCGTGCAATGCATGGAGTTAATTATATATAAATATTAACTATTATAGTAGTTTGTTTACTAACAATTAAGCTAAAATAAATTGGTATTTTAATTAGTAAGCTAACATAATGAATATTTTTTAATATTATATTTATTTTTATTGTGATTATTATTGTGGAACATGTGTCAACACCGCAACAAAACTATATTAAATGTATATGTGTATATAGGATAGGGAGGAATGCTATGGTGCCCACCTTATGTGAGCACCTTATATGGACACCTCCTGATTTGGCGTCGATTCGTGCCAAATCAGCATGCCACTTCAACATCACTTGTGATCGCATCAACACATTTTAGGTGTCATAGATCGACACATGTGATGTCGATGTGGCATGTTCACGTCTTATGCGGCACTTGTTGTGTGGCCTGACGTAAAGATGTCACATCGACATCATATGTGTCGATCTATGACACCTAAATGTGTTGATTAATGCCGATTGATGTTGAAGTGGCATGCTGATTTGGCACGAATCGGCGCCAAATCAGGAGGAGCCCATATAAGGTGATCGCATAAGGTGAGCATCATATCATTCCTCATAGGATAGGATATGTATATATATAATTATTAATTACGTAAAGGAGTCTAGCTTTTCTTTTACCTCCAATTCGATACTCTTTTCCAAAATAAAAGATATAAATATAAAATCCCATAGACCAATAAATGTAGAATACACCATCTATCAAACAATTACACACACTATATCCCAAATGCTCTAAAACCACATACCATATTCACATTCTCCACAAACGTATCTAGTTGCTCTATAGTTTGTACCTATTATCCCTAATCTCACCAAATATAATAACAATAACAATAATAATGGCAATAAAATAACAACAATAATAACTAGTAATTCCAAATGCTATCCATATCAAGCGAATTCCCCTGTTCTTCGAAGGGCTTCTTTCCCAATTCGAGATTCGAGACAACGCCTGAAGAATTCTCACCACCGACGACTGTATCGTTCCAATGAGAACCATTCGTCGTCTCTCTTTCTACTTCTGTCGAGCACTGATTATAGTTCCCAACGAAGCTCCTCAAAATGGCAGAGGAATCATGGAGAGAAACAGAGCACGGAAGCTGAAGCAATCCCTGTATCTCAGAGCTGTTGAGCTCAGTCCAAGGAAACGAATCTAAGGCAGCGCTAGGTGGAGAAGCAGCAATCATTGGGTTGTAGTTGCTGTGATCTCCTCCGTTGATTGAATAATCTGTCTGGAACTTTGAAGGGCTCGCAAGGAAGTTGCTGGAGAAGCAGGGCACGTGGCTTGATGAAGGATCCATTAATGGCGGAAGCAGAGGAGATTTATTGATCAGTTCGTTAGTTCTCGTGAGCCCTGATATGGGAACCTTTTTCCCACCATTTGTCTTGTGAAAAACTCTGCTGATAACCCAATCGTTCTACAAAAGCAGCCCATGAAATAAAAAAGGACAAAACAAGTTAGACGAACATAGGATTGGAAACCAAAACAGGGGAAGAAGCTGTGCAATTCCTGAACAAAACTGAGGTACCTTGGCTGACATGGAGAGGCTTTGAGCAGACATCTTTCCCTCTAACCTATATTCGTGAGAAACCCAATTGGTCTTCTGACCATTTGGCGCTCTCCCTTTGTAGAAAACAAGCGTCTTCTTCATTCCAACGAGCGTTCTACCTCGGAAGATCTCTTTATCCTTACCAGTCGCTTTCCAATAGCCAGATGGAGTTGCCCTGTTCGTCCTCAGCCCAGTTGGGTATTTCTTGTCTTTATTACAGAAGAAATACCACTCCTTCTCTCCAATCTTAGCTCTCCCTGTCGTAAAAATTCAGAGTGAATTCACAAGACACAGCACGCTGTAATAAAGATAAACAGACGCTTCTTTCTTGTCATATTTTTACTTACATGGCAAGTCCCAAGGCTCGACCTTGTTCATGTCCACCTCCCCAATAGCTATGGCGGTGAAATTGCTGTCAAGAACTTTCTCAGACAAGTATTGAGTGATCAGTTCTTCGTCTGTGGGGTGGAATCGAAACCCAGGCGGCAACTCGATTCCATCTTCGTCGTGCCTGAAAACCCCTTCCATTTTGTTCTGCAGAGTTAAAATCTAATCAAGTGAACTTCAGAAAGATTCAAGCTCTGTGGGCTGTCAAGATGAATGAAAAGGTGCTGTTTTTATAAAGACTTCAGAAAGTGGAAGGCAAGAAGATAGAAGAAGGCCCATTATATAGTTGGGACGGAGATGTATGTGTGTGTATGTAAGAAACGTGAGGTTTAAGCGATCTCTTTAAGGGCATATAGAGTTAGTTCCTTCTTTTTTTTTGTGTTTGGCTCTTTCTATGTTTTGTTGTGTGCTTGAAACAAACCCTTCGACAACTTTCTTGAGAATTTGACCAAACAAAACTCGCCACCTCTCCTCAAACTTTGAAAACGACCATTATGCCTCGACGACGACTGTTAAACACTTTCACACTACAAAAGTCCTTGTTTCTGGTTGTGCAGATTTAGTTGTTTTGAATATTTAATTTACTCTTAAAGGTGAATATGGTTTTTTTTTCTTAAATTTTGAATAGATAGTCGTAGCTTGACCAGTTAGTTACGTACATTAATTCTACCGCGTGCAATAATTCCCTTTTAGGCACAAATGTACTCTTTTTACCATAAGGAATGGAGTTTACTTCGTTGTATTTGTATCCTCTTAAACCGTCTTCAACGAGAAACGCATTCTCAAAATCAAACTCATTGTCAAACTCAAAATGAATTAATTCTTCTCCAAACGACAAAGCAATACTCAAACTGTTGGAAATAAATTATATAAAATTAAAAAGTGATGCACTTCCTTAAGGGTTAACCTTTTAGGAAAAGTGGTCACTTAACATGGTATCAGAGGTTAGGGATCCGCAGGTCCTGGGTACGAATCCTCACGACCACCCATTTATGAGAATTACACGTCTAAGGCTAGATAATAGAGAAATCAGCCTAGACGTGAGGAGTCGTGTTGGAAATAATTATATAAAATTAAAAAGTGATGCACTTCCTTAAGGGTTAACCTTTTAGGAAAAGTGGTCACTTAACACAAATTAGACCACACTACTATTATAATTCGATTGAAAAAGTAGTTTCACAAGATTAATAATAAACTCAATATTTTTTTCATATAAAACGTAGAAAAAATAATTATTAATAACATGAACCCTTCTATATATTTTTATTTATTTTTTTATTTTATATGCATACTTTAATAATTAAAATATTAAAATGGTATATATTGTAATTTTTAAAATACCAAATGCATTTTTTAGATATCCCATTTCCAAAAGCATCTGAGTTTAAAACATGAGAGAGATGAAAACGCATTTTTGAGTTGCGTTTGGTGTGCGGTTGGAGAACATTTAATATACATTTTTGGGCAAAAGCCTAAAATAGTCCCCGATGTTTACCCTGTGAACCAATTTAGTCCCATATGTTCCGCAAAGACCAATTTAGTCCCCGATGTTATCGAAAATGAACCAAATTGGTCACTCCGTCAGTCCGAGCGTCAATTTAGACGGTGATGGTATTTGCGACGGTACTTCTGTCGCTAAATGAAAAAGTAAAAAAAAAAACAGTAAAAATGAGGGGAAAATCCAGAAAAAGGAAAAAAAAATTCAAAAAATAGAGTAAAAATTTAAAACAATAAATAAATAGCATATTACTAAAATTAAATAAAAATAAATTAATAAAATTAAAATAAAATAAAAAATGAAATATAAATTTAAGATTTAAAAAACTAAAAATTAAAATACATTTATCTATTAAAAATTAAATAAAAAGGAAAAACAAAATTAAGGATAAAAATGCCTTGGATTTTTTAACAAATATATACTGGGATGATAATCGCCGTTACAGTTCTCGAATTTTTTTTAACATTATCAAGATTAATTGACGATAATTCCCGATCTCGTCTTGGTCCAGTTAACGGCGATACAATCATCCTAGTATATTTGTAAAAAAAATCGAGAACTGGGACGATTATGTCATCATTAACTTGGCAGGAGCGGTCTTCGTAACACTTAGGTATTTTTTATCCTTAATTTTGTTTTTCATTTTTATTTAATTTTTAATAAATAAATATTTTTTTTTATTTTTTACTTTTTTCAAATCTTAAATTTATATTTATCATTTTTATTTTAATTTTAGTTTATTATTTATTTTTTTGTTTTTATTTATTTTTATTTTTTATTTAATTTATTAGTAATATTCTCTTTTTTTTTTGAATTTTTTATTCTATTTTTTGAATTTTTGTTCCTTTTTTGGATTTTTTTTCCCCATTTCTAATGTTTTTTTTGTTTTACTTTTTCATTTAGCAACAGAACTGTCACAAATACCATCGCCGTCTAAATTGACGCTCGGACTGACGGGGTGACCAATTTGGTTCATTTTCGATAACATTGGGGACTAAATTGGTCTCCGCGGAACATCGGGTACTAAATTGGTTCACATGGTAAACATTTGGGACTATTTTAGGCTTTTGTTCATAAATTTTTTTTTAGGCATCGATTGGAGATGCCCGAAAAAATAGCCATCCACAAAATAGTCTTTTAAAAACCATACTACACAACCACTATTTTATCATGCTTTTATTTTATCAAGGTATAGACACGTGTTTAATCTCTCTTCGTCCTTATTATCTTAAATAATAAGCGTAATATCAATCTAAACTAACCGTAGTTTGCAATGTAACCCAAGGGTTGACTCACTAATAAAAAGGATTAAGACGAGTTTAAGTAGGGACTGTTTCTTTTTTGCCGGCATGCAAAGAAAGAAACCGACAGTCCACGTGGCACCTCCTCATTGGCGGAGAACCCTAAAACTGCGGCGAGAGATTAGCATTAGTAGGTGTTAGAATCGAGCAATGGTCATCTTGCTTGAATTCTTCGTTGTGTAAATATAATGCTATTCGTTCGGACATTTGACACCTCTCAAAAAGGTGACGGCTTTTCACTTATTTTATTGGCCGAGATGCGAAATGATTGAGATATTATATTATTGATCAAGTGATAATGAGAGTCGTGGGGTGAAGACAAAAAATTGAATTCTCCGTGCAAGTGTTATTCTATACGTGGCTAGTTTTAATTGTGTTGTATTTAGAAGCTAGATTTTTTATATATCTTCCGTCGCATAAAAATATTGAAATCTTTACGCCATCTTCTGCCCGTAATTCCTTCTAAATTTCGATTGCCCGTAATTCTTGCCAAATTTTGATTTTCAACACAAAATGCTTGTGTTCTTTACATGTTTCGTTCCTTTCAACATTTTATTTTAGTTCGAGCATTTATGATTCGTTCTTTGCCTTTTTATTACGTAATTAATTGTCTTCACTGCATTAACCTTACATTAATCTTTACTATATATCGTAGCAAATCAGATCACAGAAGATCCCACCCAAAGATTTGGTTTTTATTCCATTTCTTTACCAGTGTATCTTAAATCAAATCCTGAGCATTAAAATATGGAATTGAACATAATATTATGGCGCTTCTCCAACTGCCCCAATGATGCAAGTGATAGAGCTCAGTTGGGGCTTTAATAGTACAGAGACTCAATTAGTTTGATCAGAGGATACGTTGTAATAATACATAGATCTTTTTAACAAGACAATCTTCTTAAGAATCCTTCTTGTCTTTCTTTTCCTTCCATTCCTCAATCTCTGCATCTATCTTAGCTTGCACTCGATCGTGAAATCCCGGGTACGGTTCGTACCCAAAAGCAGACTGAAGTACCTGCAAAAAAAAATGCAAATATATATCATACAAAAGATTTTGTTCTAGCATCGTCGTTTCGTAAGTTGAGATATGTGATTTGAGGAACTAATCGCAGTTATTTGTACCTCGAGGAGTACAAAGAAAGGCGCCATAAGGAATGCTTGTGCAAGGTTGTCCAAAAGTGCAGGTGCTCGTTTCTGCAAAAATCGATGAGAGTATTGTATTGAGTGTGCATATGGTGTCTCTGTGTGTGTGTATATACGCAAAAATCTGTATAGGAGAAAGGAATAATAACAAGGTAGAGTTTATAAACACACCTCAAACACACCATGGCCAATGAATTGGAAGGTCCAGCAAAGTATCTGAGATGCCAAAACGACCTGGGAAAATGCGATAAAAAATGTAAGAAATGATCTGCAAAGTATCTTAAGTTTCGACCGTAATTGCCCATTGGGATGATAACTGCGCTGCTACGGCGACTCTTGTCGTATGTACTTACAGTAGATACAAATAATGCAAGAAATGCCGATCAAGATGAAAAAAAAAAGCGCAAAGTTCATCCTAGCGAATTCGGCTAGAAAACAGAATCCTCTACCAACCACGAATTAGAAAAAAACAAATCACAACAACCGTTCGATTATTTCTCAGACAAGAAACGGCATGGCACATATGGTAGTGCTCCTAATTCATATCTCACCTATGGAGTTACTAAAGATAATTCTTGAATTTCGAAAACAGCGTGGGAATCCAAGGGGGTGAACCACTCTGCCCTCAGTTAAAAAATTGTCTAAGGGATAATAAAGGATGCTATTTAACCAGGCATATATATATAGCAGAGGAGCACAGCAATGGAAATAAGGTAAGAATAAAACACTGCTCTCTCTAGTTTAATTGGTAAGAACAGAAAAGATAATAAGCGTATGGTAAGTTATCGGACAAAGTAAGGATCAAACAGCCTTAATCGGTACTCTAAACGGACAAGAAAACTACCTTCCAAGCTAAAGAGAATCCAAGCCTATGAGCAAGAGCACTGCTACCAACCCAGCAAACCATGAACAATAAAGCTCCTAAAGATCCAGCCTTTTTATCCAAACTTATAAAATATAAAGCATAAGCCACGGCAAACAAGAACCCGAAGTTAAGCACCAAGAACTTCTGATCCCAAAGCTCAAGAGGGCCGTGGCCGATCAAAGGAGGGGTGAAGTAGAATAGCACCATAGCCGTGAACGCAATCGGCCATACGAAGATCGTATGGATGAATATGTTGATAGGGTTGTGGTGATATGATCCGTAGAAAGCAAATTGCTCTTCCAAATCGAATAACCCCATCTTTTTTTTTTCCTCTCTCTGAAATGGGATTTTTCTGAGGTAGCTTATAGCTTATCCAAATGTTGTTTGGTTTAGATAAAAATTTGTCTTTTCTTCTACGTATAATAAACACAAGGCCAATAATTTAGGTGGAAAAGTGCGACCTTTATTTCGGCCAAAGCTCTCATTCATTTGTTACATAGTTTCAAGGAGGAATGATAAGATGCTCATCTTAGGCATTTTATATGGACAACTGCTGATTTGGCATCGATTTCTTTCTGCCAAATCAGCATGCCACTTCAACATCAAATGCGATGTTGCATTAATCAGCATATATTAGGTGTCATAGATCGACCATATGATGCCGATATGGCATGTCACGTCTTACGGGCACTTGTTGTGCGATTTTGATATACTCCACGTGAACATGGCACGTCGGCATCATACGTGTCGATCTATGACGCCTAAGATGTGTTGATTAATGCACATTACATTGGATGTTGAAGTGACATGCTGATTTGTCCTGCCAAATCAGCAGGTGCCCGCCCATACACGGTGCTCAGCTCATTCCTCTAGTTTTAAATATGTTATCATATATCATATGTCATTATATTGTCTACTTGGCAATAAAAATCACCCACAAAATCCATCAAAGCCAACAGCAACGAAGGATCCGACCTATGGATATACAAAGAAATCTAAAGAGATAATGAGATATTCAATCACATCGATCGTAGCCGTCGGATTCCAAAGATCACATGATCCAACGGCATGAAATCTATCTCAAACTATCCGCCTACAAAAGTTGATCATTCTTGCAACACAAGTACAAATTGCACCTCAGCTCAATAGATTTGCTTCTGCTTCAGAGCTCCAAAAAGGATGGCCACAGTCACCACACAGACCTCCGTCGGCGTCCTCCGGCCAACCCATTTCTTGACCGGATCGTCAGGTAAACTCCACCGACACGTGTCGGTCAAATCAGCTTCCAACTCGCCGCCGTCCTTCAAAGTCGAGGCGAAGAAAGGCGAGTGGCTGCCTGGGTTAGCCTCGCCAGCTTATCTCAACGGAAGGTTCGATTTCGACCCCTCAAATTCAGACCTTTTTTTCTAAGATTAATTAACTAACTTCCGACATTCAGCCTGCCCGGAGATAACGGGTTCGACCCGTTGGGTCTAGCCGAGGACCCGGAAAATCTCAGGTGGTTCGTACAAGCTGAGCTCGTAAACGGCAGATGGGCTATGCTGGGAGTCGCCGGAATGCTGTTGCCGGAGGTTTTAACGTCGGCCGGAATCATCAACGTTCCCAAGTGGTACGACGCCGGAAAAGCAGAGTACTTTGCGTCTTCGTCTACCCTTTTCGTCGTAGAGTTCATACTCTTCCACTACGTTGAGATCCGAAGGTGGCAGGACATTAAAAACCCAGGCAGCGTTAACCAAGATCCGATCTTTAAGAGCTACAGTTTGCCCCCCAACGAAGTTGGTTACCCAGGTGGGATTTTCAATCCGTTGAACTTCGCGCCCACCTTGGAAGCTAAGGAGAAGGAGATCGCTAATGGTGGGATTTTCATTTTCTTGGATGATTTTGATGTTATGTGCAGTGTGTTCTTACGATGATACAATGATAAAAGGTATGGTTTTTAATTTTATTTTTTCAGGTCGATTGGCTATGTTGGCTTTCTTGGGATTCATTGTGCAGCACAATGTGACTGGAAAAGGGCCGTTTGACAATTTGTTGCAGCACTTGTCTGATCCATGGCACAGCACAATAATCCAGACGTTTAAGGGCTAGCTAGGGAGAGTTATTACATTATTATCAATCACAACTGAACTAAGGATCTATGGAATTTGCTGTAAAGCTTCAGTTGATTGATATGTACTGTAGGGGGAAACAAAGGGCCTTCCTTTTTTTATGTATATCATTATCAATCAAAAAATTAATCTGTTACATCCTTGCATTAAACGTAACCATACCAAGAGTCCACAAACACAAGAAGCAAATCCTTCTTTTTTTGACATGAAAGGCCTAGTGGATTTTTACTTTTTATAAAGAGTATATTTTATTTTATTATTATTATTGAGTTACGTCAAGAAGCACTTGTGTAATCAAGACACGACAGAAACTATGGATTGATGTGAGTTAAAGTCATGGAAAGGATCGCTATACACAACGATGAAGTCCATTCTCAAACATGCTATGTTTTGGGACAAATATAGTTCATTAGGTTTGAAACACTTCTTGATAACTAGAATGTATGACACATTGACGAAGAAGCCGACTTCTATTTCTTCAGCAACATATTGTATACAAATTACATCATCCACCATGTTTTCTACAAAACTATGTACATACTTTAACACAATATGCGAAGAATTCATCGCCATTATTGTTATACACTTTCTTGGAAGCAAACCGACCGAGATAAAGCAGCAGGGTTGGCCTGCAATAAAGGATGAAAAGCAGCTTCATTATTGCAAATCCCCTCTTTTTTGGGCTGCAAAGACTTGAACAGATCTTCCCTTCTAACAATATCATCGTACTTAATCCCAAGCGATGTCCATATCGAGCTTTTTGCAGCTTCCTTGGGATCATCCATCCTCAGAGCCTTTGGAACAACAACTAGTGATGATGATGAACCTTCTCTTTCTCTGAGAAGTTCATCGCCGTTCCTCGAGTGTTTTCCAAGGTTTGAGTCATCGAAGGAACTCGAATCTGAGTAAACTTGTAATGATGGATTCCAAACTCGGATGGGAACAATAGGCCACATAAAACCTGAACCAAACCCGTTATTGCAGTGATTATCAGCGACCCTTTCCTTGTTTTCGCAAGAGTTTGTTGAAGGAGTAAGAGGATGGGAATGAAAAGACAAGATCTCGAACTTGGGATGTCCGTGAAAATGGTGGGAAGTTGCCGTCGCCGAGCTCTTGTTCTTCCTCCGACCCGACCCGACCGGGATGTGCCTCATCGACCCGCCAGCTGTCCAGTACCTCTGACACCCTCGGCAGAAGTGGCGAGGCTGGTTTACGTTGTAGTTGTTGTAGTAACAGAACTTTGTGTCCTTGCTGCTGCAGCGCGGGCAAGGAAGGATCTTGTCGGGTTTCTTCAGGGTTTGCTTCGTCGCCGGCGGCGAGACTTTGGGGTTGGGACTGTTCGAATCTCCGGAGGGAGGAGTTTGGGTCTGGTCGACGGCGGCGACATCTTCTTGGTCGGTGATGGTTTCTTCAGAGTTTGATGTTTGGCCCTGAAATTTCACAGCAGAAGAGAAACAATGCTCAAATTCCACGGCGGCAGAAGCGCATGCATATACGCACGATTAATATTACCTCGCCGGAGTATTCTACTCCAGCGGAGTCAACGCAGGTCTCCGGCACGGATATCTTCTTTCCGAACAGCATAATTTCAGGGTCTTTCATCTCTTCCTTCCCTTGTTTTTTTTTTTTTTCCTGGTAAATCGCTTGAGACTGAATTCTTGAGACAAATGGTTATGTCTATAGCGCCTCGTTGGCGATGATCGGTGTCGTGGTTTTGATTTTCCATCAAAGTATGGTTGAAGCTTTCTTTTTAATAAAAGGATACGGATCCACGTAAGCAGGCATTGATAATCTCAGCCACAAGTTTCTCATTGGTGGGACCCATGAAAATTTAGTCCAAACCCCAAGAAAGTCTATTAGTCCTAATTTTCTTTTTCAAAAATTTATAATTTAATATAAGGGTTAATTAAAGTTCAGGCCCTACTAGTATATTTAACTTTGTGTTCAGACCCCATTAGAATTTGGTTTAGTATAAAGGACATAGTTTCGAAAAATTCAGTGAAAACTACCTAAAGGCTGCGAAAAGACATAATTGTCCCTGACATATGCGAAATTTACCACAGGATACCTAATGATCCGGTTACATTTGTAGAAATTATTATAGCAGTTTTGGGCTGAAAAAAACACTTCCATTCATTTGGATAACAAATTGTCTGTATTGAGTACAATATCGCATATATTTAGTAATAACTTTATAAATTATAATGCCAATATTAAGACAACGAATAAATAAGAGGAAATACCTAAATGATGCGATAAGATATATTTAACCCTAATATATGCCAAATCTACGAAAAATACCTGAATGATGCGATAACAAGTTTTGAAATAATAATAACAGTTTGCGCTGAAAAAACACTTCCTTTCATCTGAATAACAAATAGTCTTTTATTGAGTACTACACGCTGTAGACGAGAATACCAATACTAATACAACGAATGACAAATTTGCCAGTTTTACAACGAAAAATTCAGAGAAAATATCCAACCCTGTAATAAGACATATTTGCCCTTCACTGTTGCAAAAAATTTACAAGTATATGCCATCATCTCTCCCAAACAAACGACGTCGATCGAAACGAAATTTAGCACTCAGACCCGAACAGATCTCCACAATTATGATAATATAAGTTGAAATTATCGTGATCATAAGTGTTGATAAGTTTCGGATATTAGTGTTGAAATTGCCCGTATAGCAGAAAGTATCACGTTTCTTTTAGTAAATAACAAATCATGTCGCAGAAGTAACACATCATTCAAAAACAATACCGCTTCCTGCAATAACACATTCCTTACACTCAAGCGGTCGAAAGAAAAAATTCACGTTCATATCCGACCCAATCTCGACGTTACTAACAGCACAAAGTTATATCGGCTTCAATTTTTCATGGGTCATCATAATCAAAGAGAATTTTCGAAGTCATAAAGCACGAATGCTTCAAAAACAATTCGGAAATTTCGTTTAATACGATGAAATCTCGACTTTAATGACCGGATAATGTAAATTCGACCCAAGTTCATCATGGGCCTTAGTTATCGACGATAATTATTGATGTTAATCATGGAATAACGAAGAATTTTGATGAGATTTAAGCGGTAAACGTTTGCTAATTAAAATGGTTACTGGATAACACTTCATGCTTTCTGTGTAACCGTTAATGGAACAACAATACCATCTGTCTTGAAGTTTATAACAAATGTTTCCGCAAAACGAACATATCACGAGAAAATAATAACGACTCGTCACCAGTACATAACACATGTAATACCCAAGTAAAGGCAAAGTTGAATAGATCGTAAAATGTTGGAAATCGCTCGAATCCGCGGGTCACGTCGCGCTTGAACTGCGTGGCCGTGATGATGGTGGCGGCGTGATGTCCAGTGGGGACAGGGCTATGACTCGTTTGGGGATCATAGCAGGCCGGGACCTCGCATCGCTGATCCGGGTCCTCAATAATGAGCACGGCCCGGTGGGGCACTGGATAGGCATGGTTGCTCTTCATGAACTCCATGCCCAAGATGACTTGGAAGTCATCGAGAGGTCTCACCACGAAAGGTTGAATGCCGCGCCAAGTGCCGATGGTGATGAAGACTGACGTCTGGGAATGCACCTTGACAGGGGGTGCGTTCACCGACTTCATCGAGGCCTCCTTATCGAAAAGGAAGAGTCCGAGCTTGTTTGCCATAGTAGTGCTCATGAAGTTGTGTGTTGCGCCGGTGTCGACCAAGGCCACAACTTCTTGGCCCCTAATCGTACAAGAAATGTACATTAGGCGATGCCTTCCTAGGTCGTCCGTTTGTAGAGAGCCAATAAGTCGGAGATGATTGGCTTGTGGCGCGGTGGATGTTGAGGGGCTGTCGCGCCTCCTTGTGGTGGCTGCCTCGAAGGGGTCTTCGAGGTGAGGGGAGTCGAGGTCCTTGGCGTCGCGATCGCCTCCGTGGATCTCGGGCTTGGGCAGCTTCAGCCCAGAGCTAAGCATGGCCTCTTCTCGGGCCATCGTCCTCCTCATCAATCGTAGTTCGGCCCCTGTCCTTGTGCGAAGGCGGAGCGCTGCGTGGGGGTGTTCGCGCGGCGCGGGGCTGGCTGCGCGTGGGCCATGGTGCCGGCTCGTGCCTGGGGGCACCATCTCCTTGAGCGGGGCAAGCGCGGCTTGGATACGTTCAATCCGCGCGTCCATGTCGTCAACCTTGGGTCGAAGTGATGTGTGTCCCACGAGAGGTTCGTTGGGAACGACTTCCGCGAGACTAGCCTTGGACGGGCTAGGCTCGGCCGAATTGTCGTGTGCGAACGAGTCTGTCATGGATTTAACTGTAGCTGGAAAAGTTGGTGCAGGATCTCCCTCGTGTAACGTAGGCTCTGATACCAGGAATGTCACGCCCCCAAGTCACTTAGAATTTTTTTCGCTTCTAATGACCCTTGACGCAACACGGCAGCGACTTAGTATGGCCTTACTAAGTCGCCTAAGCCTCATGCGGAACGATCGTACGAGAGGAAATGCTTTCTTTTACTCAACTCACGAAATTGAAGCCAATGGGTGTATCCTTGTTAACCCCGAGTTCGCACCAATGAACTCGACCAAACTTAGAACACCTAGAATTACGGAAGCGAATCCCAACCAATCTTTTATTAATCGGGGGCCCCGAGTTTCGGGGAAAGTACAAGCTAAGCATCAAAAGACACTATCGTGACTCGTACAAGACTCTATGAAGGCACGCACACACACACAAGCACTATTCACGCGCAAACTACCAAGTGAACTACTAGACACTCACACTATACCACTCATGCCCAAAATGAGCTAAGTGAGGGGTATTTATAGAGCACAAGGGGTGCTCAAGGAGGTCTTCGCTTGGTGGAGGTGGCCGGCCAGCTTGGCCAATCGGGCGGGCTGACGCGCCGCGGGCTCAGCCAATCGTTGGCGGTGGCGGCCTGGCGCGGGCAGTCCTGGCCTGGCAGGCTTTGCTTGCTTGGCTGGGGCTGTCTTGTCGCCGGCTGGCTGGCCCAATGGCTGGCCTGCTGTGTGTGCTTGATGGACTGACGCCAAAGCTGCCCAAGCTGTTGGCTAGAGGTGCCTCCCGAGCTGGCCAACTGTGGGCTGGGGCGCGGCATGATGGCCTAGAGCTGGGCTGCCGTGCTCGATGACGGCCTGGCTCGGGTGCCTGGCCAAAGCTGCCGAGTGATGATGGCCTGGGCAGGGGCTGCTCGGCCATCCAGGGTGCTGGCAGGGCACCATGGCCTGACGGGCTGACAAAGCTAGCCGGCTACCAAGTCCAAGGCGTCCCTTGAACTTCTCGGCCAATGGCTGAGTCTGGCGCGGAATGATGCTCTGACGGCTCTGACACGGCCAACACCTTGTCGCCTGTGCCTGTCCCTGTGCATGGCCGCCACGCGGCCAACGTCCGGCAGCCAGCCTAGCGCATGCGGCCAGAAACAGCAAGGAGCCGTGCCATGCTGTCGAGGTCCGGCAGCCGTGCCACCTAGGCAGAGACGCCTTGCTGGCGGAGCTCGGCCACTCCACGACCGATGCCGGCGGGTCCGGCGGCTGACCGCCGCCCGGACAGGGTCCTCTGGTGAGGATCTGGCGGTGCTCCGGCGAGACTCTGGTGGGGTTCGACGAGGCTCCGGCGAGGTTCCGGCGAGTCTCCGACGAGGCTCCGGCGGAAGATGGGCCGCGTGCGCACCAGTCGGAGCTGGGTGCTCACGGTGCGGTCACATGCGCGCGTTGAGGGGCGCCGCGCGCGCTGTTGCTGCCTAGTGCCGAGATGGGGCAGCCGCGAATGCCAGGCCCACGCGCACAGTTGGCCAGCTCGGGAGGCACTTCTAGCCAACAGCTTGGGCAGCTTTGGCGTCAGTCCATCAAGCACACACAGCAGGCCAGCGATTGGGCCAGCCAGCCGGCTACAAGACAGCCCCAGCCAAGCAAGCAAAGCCTGCCAGGCCAGAACTGCCCGCGCCAGGCCGCCAGCGCCAACGATTGGCTGAGCCGCGCAGCGCGTCAGCCCGCCCGATTGGCCAAGCTGGCCGGCCACCTCCACCAAGCGAAGACCTCCTTGAGCACCCCTTGTGCTCTATAAATACCCCTCACTTAGCTCATTTTGGGCATGAGTGGTATAGTGTGAGTGTCTAGTAGCTCACTTGGTAGTTTGCGCGTGAATAGTGCTTGTGTGTGTGTGCGTGCCTTCATAGAGTCTTGTACGAGTGACGATAGTGTCTTTTGACGCTTAGCTTGTACTTTTCCCGAAACTCGGGGCCCCCGATTAATAAAAGATTGCCCTTGTGCTCTATAAATACCCCTCACTTAGCTCATTTTGGGCATGAGTGGTATAGTGTGAGTGTCTAGTAGTTCACTTGGTAGTTTGCGCGTGAATAGTGCTTGTGTGTGTGTGCGTGCCTTCATAGAGTCTTGTACGAGCCACGATAGTGTCTTTTGATGCTTAGCTTGTACTTCCCCGAAACTCGGGGCCCCCGATTAATAAAAGATTGGGTTGGGAATTCGCTCCCGTAATTCTAGGTGTTCTAAGTTTGGTCGAGTTCATTGGTGCGAACTCGGGGTTAACAAGGATACACCCATTGACTTCAATTTCGTGAGTTGAGTAAAAGAAAGCATTTCCTCTCGTACGATCGTTCCACATCAGGCTTAGGCGACTTAGTAACGAGAGGAAATGCTTTCTTTTACTCAACTCACGAAATTGAAGCCAATGGGTGTATCCTTGTTAACCCCGAGTTCGCACCAATGAACTCGACCAAACTTAGAACACCTAGAATTACGGGAGCGAACTCCCAACCCAATCTTTTATTAATCGGGGCCCCGGGTTTCGGGGAAAGTACAAGCTAAGCGTCAAAAGACACTATCGTGACTCGTACAAGACTCTATGAAGGCACGCACACACACACAAGCACTATTCACGCGCAAACTACCAAGTGAACTACTAGACACTCACACTATACCACTCATGCCCAAAATGAACTAAGTGAGGGGTATTTATAGAGCACAAGGGGTGCTCAAGGAGGTCTTCGCTTGGTGGAGGTGGCCGGCCAGCTTGGCCAATCGGGCGGGCTGACGCGCCGCGCGGCTCAGCCAATCGTTGGCGCTGGCGGCCTGGCGCGGGCAGTCCTGGCCTGGCAGGCTTTGCTTGCTTGGCTGGGGCTGTCTTGTCGCCGGCTGGCTGGCCCGATGGCTGGCCTGCTGTGTGTGCTTGATGGACTGACGCCAAAGCTGCCCAAGCTGTTGGCTAGAGGTGCCTCCCGAGCTGGCCAACTGTGCGCGCGGGCCCGGCATTCGGCGCTGCCCCATCTCGGCACTAGGCAGCAACAGCGCGCGCGGCGCCCCTTAACGCGCGCATGTGGCCGCACCGTGAGCACCCAGCTCCGACTGGTGCACACGCGGCCCATCCTCGCCGGAGCGTCGCCGGAGACTCGCCGGAGCTCGTCGGAGCCTCGCCGGAGTGTCGCCGGAGACTCGCCGGAGGACCCTGTCCGGGCGGTGGTCAGCCGCCGGACCCGCCGGCATCGGCCGTGGAGTGGCCGAGCTCCGCCAGCAAGGCGGCTCTGCCTAGGTGGCACGGCGGCCGGACCTCGACAGCATGGCACGGCTCCTTGCTGTTTCTGGCCGTGTTCGCCAGGCTGGCCGGCGGACGTTGGCCGCGTGGCGGCCATGCACAGGGACAGGCACAGGCGACAAGGTATTGGCCGTGTCAGAGCCGTCAGAGCATCATTCCGCGCCAGACTCAGCCATTGGCCGAGAAGTTCAAGGGACGCCTTGGACTTGGTGGCCGGCCACCTTTGTCAGCCCGTCAGGCCATGGTGCCTGCCAGCACCCTGGATGGCCGAGCAGCCCCTGCCCAGGCCATCATCACTCGGCAGCTTTGGCCAGACACCCCAGCCAGGCCATCATCGCGCACGGCAGCCCAGCGCTAGGCCTGCCCTACCTTGCCGTGCCAGCCAAGCCACCCCTCGCACAGGCTGAAGACTTGAGGAGTCTCTGCAAGGCCCTGCTACCCCTGCCCAGCCTACAAAAAGCACTCAAGAAGCCAGGCCTGCCAGCGCCAGCCCTGCCAGCACAGGCCACCAGCGCCCGGCAGTAACCAGCCCGCGCGGCGTGCGCCAGCGCGCCCATTGGCCGCTTTGGCCGGCTGGCCCACTCAAAGGCCAATCGACTCGCCTATAAAAGGCCATTCACTTGGCTCACTTTGGAAGAGTTTTGGCAGTGAGTCGCTTGATAGTTCTTAGAGAGTTTAAGTCCTCTTTGTACTTAGCTTTCGTGTGCCTACTAGTGCGAGTGTGTGTGCGTCCGTTTGCCGAGTCTTAGTACGAGTCACGATAGTGTCTTCATACACTTAGCTTGTACTTCTCCAAGTCTTTGGGGCCCCCGATTTATTAATAGAATTGGGTTGGGAGTGCGCTCCCGTAATTCTTTGTGTGAGGAGTTTGTTCGAGCCTTTGTGTAGACTCGAAGTTAACAACTACGCAAGTCATTAGCTTCAATTTCGTGAGTCGAGAAAGAGGGGTATTTCCAGTTCACACGATCATTCCGCATAAGGCTTAGGCGGCTCGGTTCGGTCATATCGAGCCGCTGCCATGTTGCGTCAAGAGTTAGTAGAAGCGACAAAAATTCTAAGTAACTTGGGGGCGTGACAGCAGTTTGGTATCAGAGCCTACGTTCGTGAAGGAGATCCCAACACCACCTCTTCCGACTACGACTGAAGCAATGGAAGACTCATCGGCACGCAACGACCCACCCGTGGACAACCCACATCAGACTAGCACCGGCGACAATGTGCAAGTCTACACCGCACTGCGACCCCGAGTAGGCGCTATGGAGACACGACTTGACGAGTTCCAAGCCATGATCGACGAACTCAAGGTCAAGATGCCCGAGGGCATGGGCCAGCTCCAAGTGCTGCAAGCTGCCGTCCAGGCCTTGCGCGAGGAGCAGGACGCCGCACATCGCCACCGTGTCGAGACGGAGGCCGAGCTTAGGCTCTTGCGAAATCTGGTGGCCCGGACCGAGCCAACTCACGGCTCAAGGCCAAAGATGCCTGAGCCCGAGACCTATAATGGCGCGCGCGACGCCAAGGAGCTCGAAAACTACATCAATGACCTCGAGGAATAATTCGAGGCGGCCCTCACCGCGGAGACCGACCGCGTCCTTCTCGCCACTCGCTTCCTAGTAGGCGACGCCAAACTCTGGTGGCGAACCAAAAAGAGGGAGGCCCTTGAAACTGGCCAAGGGCGTGTCGAGACTTGGGAGGAGCTCAAGGCTGAGCTTCGCGCTAACTTCCTCCCACATTCGGCCTATACCATTCGCGCGACAAGCTTCGCGCCCTTCGACAGACGGGGTCCATCCACGACTACGAGAAGAGCTTCCAGATGCTCTTGATGGACACGAAGGACATCTCGGAGTCGGACAAGCTGTACGACTTCATGAAGGGGCTCAGCTCGTGGGCCCAAAATCAACTTGCCGGACGCCACATTCCCGATCTCAACACGGCCATCGCCGAGGCCGAGAGATTGCGCGACATCCCACACGCAAAAATGGGATCCGAGCCTCAACAGGCGCAGCCCAAGGGCGACCCCAACCCAGGCAAAGGCAAGGGGAAGGGCAAGGGCAAGGGGCGATGGAGCAAGAAGAAGGGCCAAGGACAAGGCCCGGGACAAGGCCAAGGCCAAAGCCAAAGCCAAGGCCAAGGCGGCTCCAAGCAAAACCCGAAGAAGGCGGACGGAGGCGGCAACCAGACGTGTTGCCACTTTTGCGGCCAAAGGCATCGATGGTTCGAATGCCCCAGAAGTCGGCGGTCAATACCGTCGCCGCGCTGCTCAACGACCTCGACCCCGCCAAGCTCGGCTCCGCAGCCGACACCCCCTCATCCTCAGACCAGCCGAAAGCCAATCACCTACAAGTCCTCACCGCACTCCAAGAAGGCCGAGGAGGTAAGAACAAACTTATGTATGTTCCTAGCTATATTGGAAACAGGCGGGTCATGGTCATGGTGGATTCGGGGGCTTCCCACAACTTTATGGCCATTAGCACGGCATGGCGATTTGGATTACCGATTCATCCTCATGAGTCGAAGGTCAAGTCGGTGAACCAAGTCCAGACCGTTTCGGGCAAGACCTCGGCCACTCTCCGAGTTGGCCACTACCTCGACATCCAGGAACTCGTGACCATGCCCCTCCAAGACTTTGAGATCGTCTTGGGCATGGAGTTCCTAATGTCGGCCAAGGTCAACCTCGTGCCGTACTTAGGAGGGCTGCTCATCGCGGACGAATTCACAGCCCGGCTTCATCAGTGGCACTACCACGTGCCTGACGAGCCAACGGACTATGCCTATGACTACTATGACGAGGCCTCCTGCGCAGCCCTTCAGCTGGCGCCCAAGCCGCCCTGCCTCGTCCCAGCCCGGCCAGCCGACCAGTCGCGGGCAGCGTCTAGGCTCCGTCCGCCTTGCAAAGGAAGCCCGACCTCTGCGCGTTGCGACGCGCCCGTTCCAGCTCGGCTGCTCAAGCAGCCACCTCGACCAAGGGACACCGGCAAAGCCCTTGAGCTGGACCACGCCGCACCTGCAACCTCCTCTTCCCACACCAAGTCCTGAAGTCGACGAGGGCGTCGACAGCTTAATCGGGGAAGGAGTGTCAAGGCTTTGAACGGCGTTGACCGTTGACCCCCGGGCGGAAGTCCCGGCCGCGCGCGCCCAGAGCGCGCCCCTCATTTGGACTTGGCGACTTGGCGGCCATGTCCTGCGCGCAGCCTCGGCAGCTTGCGCGCGTGGTCTATTTAGGTTTGGCCATGGTCGAGGACCATGGCCCCGGCACTTGGCACGCACTGCTCCCCCATGCGTGCGCGGCCTTGCGCGCGGGCCTGGCATTCGGCGCTGCCCCATCTATGCCCCAAGAAGTCGGCGGTCAATACCGTCGCCGCGCTGCTCAATGACCTCGACCCGGCCAAGCTCGGCTCCGCAGCCGACGCCCCCTCATCCTCAGACCAGCCGAAAGCCAATCAGCTACAAGTCCTCACGGCACTCCAAGAAGGCCGAGGAGGTAAGAACAAACTTATGTATGTTCCTAGCTATATTGGAAACAGGCGGGTCATGGACATGGTGGATTCCGGGGCTTCCCACAACTTTATGGCCATTAGCACGGCATGGCGATTTGGATTACCGATTCATCCTCATGAGTCGAAGGTCAAGTCGGTGAACCAAGTCCAGACCGTTTCGGGCAAGCCCTCGGCCACTCTCCGAGTTGGCCACTACCTCGACATCCAGGAACTCGTGACCATGCCCCTCCAAGACTTTGAGATCGTCTTGGGCATGGAGTTCCTAATGTCGGCCAAGGTCAACCTCGTGCCGTACTTAGGAGGGCTGCTCATCGCGGACGAATCACAGCCCGGCTTCATCCGTGGGCACTACCACGTGCCTGACGAGCCAACGAACTATGCCTATGACTACTATGACGAGGCCTCCTGCGCAGCCCTTCAGCTGGCGCCCAAGCCGCCCTGCCTCGTCCCAGCCCGGCCAGCCGACCAGTCGCGGGCAGCGTCTAGGCTCCGTCCGCCCTGCAAAGGAAGCCCGACCTCTGCGCGTTGCGACGCGCCCGTTCCAGCTCGGCTGCTCAAGCAGCCACCTCGACCAAGGGACACCGGCAAAGCCCTTGAGCTGGACCACGCCGCACCTGCAACCTCCTCTTCCCACACCAAGTCCTGAAGTCGACGAGGGCGTCGACAGCTTAATCGGGGGCGGATTGTCAAGGCTTTGAACGGCGTTGACCGTTGACCCCCGGGCGGAAGTCCCGGCCGCGCGCGCCCAGAGCGCGCCCCTCATTTGGACTTGGCGACTTGGCGGCCATGTCCTGCGCGCAGCCTCGGCAGCTTGCGCGCGTGGCCTATTTAGGTTTGGCCATGGTCGAGGACCATGGCCCCGGCACTTGGCACGCACTGCTCCCCCATGCGTGCGCGGCCTTGCGCGCAAACCTTTGCGCGCGGGCCCGGCATTCGGCGCTGCCCCATCTCGGCACTAGGCAGCAACAGCGCGCGCGGTGCCCCTCAACGCGCGCATGTGGCCGCACCGTGAGCACCCAGCTCCGACTGGTGCGCACGCGGCCCATCTTCTGTCGGAGCCTCGCCGGAGACTCGCCGGAGCTCGCCGGAGCCTCGTCGGAGTCTCGCCGGAACCTCGTCGGAGCCTCGCCGGACCCCGTCGGAGTCTCGTTGGAGCCTCGCCGGAGTCTCGCCGGAACCTCACCGGAGCCTCGTCGGACCCCGCCGGAGCACCGCCGGATCCTCGCCGGAGCGTCGCCAGAGACTCGTCGGAGGACCCTGTCCGGGCGGCGGTCAGCCGCCGGACCCGCCGGCATCGGCCGTGGAGTGGCCGAGCTCCGCCAGCAAGGCGGCTCCGCCAGCAAGGCGGCTATGACAAGCTCAAGACCAGCCAGGCCTGCCAGCGCTAGGCTTGTCAGCACAGGCCGCCAGCGCCCGGCAGTGGCCAGCCCGCGCGGCGCGCGCCAACGCGCCCATTGGTCACTTTGGCCGGCTGACCCACTCAAAGGCCCATCAACTCGCCTATAAAAGGCCATTCACTTGGCTCACTTTAGAGGAGTTTTGGCAGTGAGTCGCTTGAGAGTTCTTAGAGAGTTTAAGTCCTCTTTGTACTTAGCTTTCGTGTGCCTACTAGTGCGAGTGTGTGTGCGTCCGTTTGCCGAGTCTTAGTACGAGTCACGATAGTGTCTTCATACACTTAGCTTGTACTTCCCCAAGTCTTTGGGGCCCCCGATTTATTAATAGAATTGGGTTGGGAGTGCGCGCCCGTAATTCTTTGTGTGAGGAGTTTGTTCGAGCCTTTGGTGTAGACTCGAAGTTAACAACTACGCAAGTCATTAGCTTCATTCGTGAGTCGAGAAAGAGGGGCATTTCCAGTTCACACGATCATTCCGCATAAGGCTTAGGCGGCTCGGTTCGGTCATATCGAGTCGCTGCCGTGTTGCGTCAAGAGTAGAAGCGAAAAGAATTCTAAGTAACTTGGTTGGCGTGAGAGTTCTTATCCGACGTAAATGACACAATAAGGTTAAAATTGATGTCAATCTCCCATGTAACCAACGAAAAAAAAAACCGAAATATATCATGGAATAATGTGATTAATACAATTCAAAAATTTCGTTGGTGAAGTCTCGACTTTAATGAACTAATAAGATAGACCCGAGTAAGTTTGATCACGAGTCTTTTGAATCGAATGGGATTATTAATGTTGATAATGAAATAACGAAGAATTTTGATGGGAGCTAATATTGGAATGTTTGTCAATTAAAAAGCTGGTTGGTAACACTTCATTTATTCTGAGTAACAATTTTCGCATTCTGGTAACACATCATTAAGAACATTCTAGAAGGTTCATGATTGTCAGAGATATTAACAGTACAATAACTTAATATTACCACATTGCCTGCAAATAATACCACATGTCTGATAAAAAATAACAATATAAACAAAGTTTAAAACACATTTGTAGCTACAAATACCACAATATAGCTAAACAATACCACATTACCATTTCGATTAATTTCGTTCATAAATTCATATCGTTCGGATGTATAAGATTGACATTCATGGATATTGATAACATGATGAAGCTAAATCACAAAATTCCTTTAAACGACACATTTTGCGAATGTTGATATTAATATGTGAAAGTTGAGATAAAAAGTCATGTAAACATATAGATATTCCTTCACAACATATACTAGTATCTCTTTTAATGAGACATAACATTATGAATTCCATCACAAACATATTCAAAATTCAAATAACCACAAATATCATTTTATATGTCGTAAACATGTATTTGATACATTCTTGAAGATCTTTGTTAAGCAATATTAACAGGATGGTTCGTTAACGTCACCAGTATCAGATTGCCCGCACGTAATACTACATGTTTGCTATAAAATAACAAGACGAACCTAGCGAATAACATGTTTACAGATAATGATACCACATAATAGGTTTCCAGTACCACATTTCTAATTCGATAAATTTCGCTCATAAATGCATATTGTTTGAGATTTACAAGGTCATCTTGTAAATGTATGATTTGATCCATTGTTCGATTGAGGTGGATGATAGTGAATGTTCGAGGTCAATAGTTATTCAAAACATAGACTATTTCTTTGTTCATTGAAACATCACATATGAATTTCAGCACGAATGTCATCAAAATTCAAAATTAAACCACAAAAATCATTTTAATAGTCGTAATCCTGAAACCTTAAAGTCTTAATCTCCATAAACACATAACATTAAATCTTGGTGCGACAATTACAGCAGTTTGTAACACATAAACAACTCTGAGTAACATATTTAATTAATGGATAACAGTTAACTAGTTATTAGTAACACATTTGCACTGATTTAGCAATCCCGCCCAAAATCCCAATCGTGGCATAAATCCCGCCCAATTAACCCAATCAATCCACAAATCCCGCCCAAAATCCCAATCGTGGCATAAATCCCGCCCAACTAACCCAATCCATCCACAAATCCTGCCCAAAATTTAGCAAGTATAGAGAAATCCATCCAAATCCATCCAAAACCAATATCCCGCCCAAAATTTATCGATACAGTTCTGCTAAAAAAATACCATATCAATAGTTATGAAAAACAGTAGAAGGACATAATATACCACTTCAGATATACAAAGTAACGCTTCAATTTCAGGTAGTAACAGTTCAATGCCAAAAATTAACGAAACGTGTCTTTAAAAAACTATCACATCAATACTTACTAAAAACAAAAGTACGTCATAATATACCATTTAGACAATCCAAGTAACGCTTCTATTTCATGTAGTAACAGTTCGCTGCAAAAAATTATCGAAACATGTCTGTTAAACAAAATCATCCATCAATACTTATGAAAAAGAAAATTAGGTACCAATTAATCGACGAAGAAGTCGATTATGAGTTACCCTTGTGCCATGACCCACTTTGTTCTTAGTACCATATGTTGGACAAAAAAATACCACATCTATACTTATTATAAACAAAACGAAGTCAGAAGATACCACTTTGTCGGACAAAAAATATCGTTGAGAGTAATGGAGTAACGTATCTTGATATTGTTATAACGTTACGTAACCTAGTAACAATAATCCATAAATTAGTAACACGTATTTCAGATGCATCGATGCCCGCCATGCGACCTGCTTCACGCAATGTACGTTTTAGAAGTGATGTGGTGACGATTGTTTCAAAATTCACAGCCTATGAAACGCCCAAACTATGGGTACCTCGAATACACACAGATTAGCTACAATTGATGTGAAAATCTAGTTCGATTTGGCCAGATTTTTCTCGAATTTGAATCCATATAAAAATTCATTACAATTCTTACATCGTACTTCGTTAATACTAGAATAAATCCTTGTGACACGCCGAAATTGATTGGTTGATGGGGCAGCCGATTGTGCTCGATTCATTATGAAAATAGGTTTCGATTATTCGAAGAAATAAATCTGTTAAAAACATTTTACTATCGATAAGTAACATATTATCAGTTTAAAGTAACACTTATGGTTTTTATGATAACCAGTCGTCGTATCTCTGTAACATAAACCTGGCGTCGAATACCCTTTCAGATAACACTTTATAAAGGGTATTTTAGTCAAAACATAGTTTGGATCTTTAACTTTGAACTTTTTAAAATAAGGTCCTTATAACTAAATAATATTCTGACAGGGCCTGAGGACTAAGTTTAAACTTTTGAGGGGCCTGAACACAAATTGTCCCTTAATATAAACCTTGGCTAGGGGACATCTCCATCTCCATTGGAAGAAAGTATTTCCATACAAAGTTATCTTAGCCACATTCTTTCAATTAAGTCGAAATCAAACCTTATTCTTGGTTATGATTATGAGGCTTTCAACCATCGTAATTCCATCATTATGTAATAGAAGTAGAGACTAAAAGTGGGAAAGGTTCGAACTTAGTTTAAACTCATCGAAGACTGCATAAGTCAAGGCCAAAGTGGAGTACGCGTGTAGATATATTTAAACCACATTTTGATTCTTTATAGTCATCCTCGACTCTTCTTTAAATAGATCTTCCTAGAGGTTGACAATTGTCTCATCCACCGTAGAATTTATCTAAAAAAGAAACAAATATTGGAAAGAAAAAGTAAGTGTCCAACAACATCCATCTCTTTTTCTCCGCTCATGTGTACATAAGAAAAAAATTGAAGTATTACAGATGAACTCTCAAATTGCATATCATGTAAACAAAACAATAACAATTCAAGTGCGAAAGAGACATTTTCAATTATTGATAACAACGATAGTCATCGTTTGTAGCCGATTTCTGCGTGACAAGTATAACCTCGAACGGTGTTCGTTTTTTGACATATTTACCCATCTTGCTGATAATATAACAAAATCTTCTCACTGTTAATACATACATACGCGAGCCCAAAATGCAATGTATTGTAATAATAGCTTATGCATTCTTGCATGTATAGTGATTTTGTAGTTTAATATTGGGGAATTCCAATTGGTACTCCTTAGACATTTTTACAATTGGTATCCAAATTATTTTTCAAATCCATTTGGTACCCCTGCGTTTAAGACTTTCCCAATTGGCGTCTAATGTGCTTTCAGGTAGATACCCTAACATATAGCGTCGTGATTTTAAAAAGCTATAACTGTGATTTTTTAGGTGTCAAAACTGTTTTTAATCATTTCCATAATTCCATTAGCAATTAACAAGGCTTACACCTAAAAAATCTCGTTTTGGTCATTTAAAATCACGACGTTATAAGTTAGGCATATCTACCTTGAAAACACTTTGGATATCAGTTGGAAAAGTCTTAAACACATGGGTGTCATCTGGAATTGAAAAATACTTTGGGTACCTGTTGGAAAGTCTTAAACACAGGAATACCTACCAGAATTAAACTTTGGGCACCAGCTAAAAAAAGCCTAAAACACAAGGATAACAATTGGAGTTCCCCTTTAATATTTTACTGGAGTTGATCTTGGATTTTTATTCAGGCCGTTATAGTTTGGGCCGTTATAGTTTGGGCCCGACCCGAATACCCGTAGCGAAGAAACCTACCACGTGACAAATGAAGGAAAGAGCCTAACAAATACAAAGCGTGGATTGTGTATTCAAGTCTCTTTTAAAGGCAATCTTACCAACTCGCGTTGGCTATTTCTAATTTCTATTCATCACAACCTCACCTGAAAGGTCTGAGCCCCAGAGGTAATGAATTAGCTATAACACCTTTGAAAAATCTTTTCTTTATGTTCTCCATTGTTGTTTGAGGTTGTTTTTAGCTCTTTCTTCCGAGGTTATATGGTTCGGTTTTGCTATTTGATTTGACTCGTTTTGGTTCGTGAATCTGTAGCGTTACGATGGATCTATGGAGTTGAAATTGGATGATTTTGCTGTTCTTTGTGCTATGATGAATAGTTTTCGTTATCTTAACCTGCGGCCTAAGATGGATCAGATATTCTTGTTTTATGTAATAGATTCACATGTCTCTTTTCCTCGTTGACTGTACAATTTGCCAATAGAGGACCGTTTTTGTGGCAAATAACATGGTTTTTTGATTAATATTAACATCTTGATCTGAGCTCTGCTTGTCTTTTCATTTTTGTAGGCATCGGTTACCTTCTATTTAGCTGATGATATGTTAGGTTTTTTTTTTTATGTAAAGATCTTATCTTTCTGTCATATTCATCTGCCTTAGACATACGAAACTTCCTTCAAATTCTTTATTTCCTTCGAATCACCCTATGCTGGTGTGAATTCGAAGACTTCACTCTGTTTCTAACATGTTTTAGTCTTCCCTTTTCAGGTTGCAAAAAATGGCAGCTAATTCAGCAACCACTTTTTCAATCAATCGCAGCCCATTTCCCAGCTCGAAAGCGAGTCTTAAAACTCTATCAAACTCCAATTCCATCACCATACCTTCAAAAACCAACCTCAACGCCTTCAATGGCCTAAAAGCTTCAAACCACGCAAGCTCAGAAAAATCGTTCTTAGGGACCGAAACAGCAAAATCACTCAAAATCTCCTTCACCTCGAACGCCCAAAAGCCAACAAGAACTTGCACTTACGCTCAGCCTCAGGCCTCCTACAAAGTCGCCATCCTTGGAGCCGCCGGCGGCATAGGCCAGCCTTTAGCCCTTCTCATCAAAATGTCACCGCTCGTCTCTTCCCTAAACCTTTACGATATAGCAAATGTCAAAGGAGTCGCCGCTGACCTCAGCCACTGCAACACCCCATCTCAGGTCTCAGACTTCACAGGACCCACTGAGCTCGCATCTTGTCTGAATGGGGCAGACGTCGTTGTAATACCCGCCGGCGTCCCAAGAAAGCCTGGGATGACTCGCGATGACCTCTTCAATATAAACGCTGGCATAGTCAAGAATTTGGTCGAAGCAATTGCTGACAACTGCCCAGAAGCCTTCATTCACATCATAAGCAACCCAGTGAATTCCACTGTGCCCATTGCAGCTGAGGTACTTAAACGAAAAGGAGTGTACGACCCTAAGAAGCTATTTGGGGTTACTACGCTCGACGTTGTGAGGGCAAATACTTTCGTGGCCCAGAAGAAAGGCTTGAAGCTCATCGACGTGGATGTTCCAGTGGTTGGAGGACATGCGGGAATTACTATATTGCCCTTGCTGTCGAAGACGAAGCCATATGTGTCCTTAACTGACGAAGAAGCTGAAGAACTGACCGTGAGGATACAAAACGCTGGCACTGAGGTGGTTGAGGCTAAGGCAGGGGCGGGTTCTGCTACGCTGTCTATGGCTTACGCTGCTGCTCGTTTTGTTGAGTCGTCTTTACGGGCTCTTGATGGCGATGGTGATGTTTATGAGTGTGCTTATGTGGCGTCTGAGTTGACTGAGCTTCCTTTCTTTGCTTCAAGGATTAAGATTGGGAAGAATGGAGTTGAAGCTGTGATTTCGTCGGACTTAGAAGGGTTGACTGAGTATGAGCAGAAGGGTTTGGAGGATCTTAAGCCCGAGTTGAAGGCCAGTATTGAGAAAGGTGTGGCCTTTGCTAACAAACAGCAGGCAAATGGTGCTTAGTTTTTCTTTTTCTTTTTCTTTTTCTTTCTTCCGAACGTTTCTAATAAAGCGAAGTGAGAGGCTAACTGATGCTAATAACATCTGCATGAATCCCAGTTTTGTTTCGGCTGTCTGTTTCTACATAACTGTTGAAACTGAATGATGAGGAATTGTTGTTGTCAGAGGATATGATGAATTTGAGGTGTTTGTTTGAATTTTGGATCTGTCTTGTTATATTACTTCTGGGATACTTATCGTGTCAGCCCAGGCTATTTATTACAATTTAGGTATATTTATGAAAGTTCAATAGGTTGCAAGCACAGAAGTAATATAACAAAGGAGTCTCCAAGGGAAAAGCATAAAGGAAAAATATCAGTCACAAGAAATCATTTATATCCGTAGAGTGAAGAGATTGGGATTCTAAAGTTGTTACCTTTGGCAAGCTTGTGTCTCAATTCTTGCAGCCAAGTCACTTTTTTTCTTGTTATGTCCATAGTTTCTTTTATCCTTAAACGGACAAAAGCTTAAACTCACTAACTTGCCCATTGCAGATTAAGGATTCAAGTATCACGTGAGTGGGCCATTTGCTTAGGAAGTTTAGAGGTAGATTTAGTCTCGTCTTTGCATTCCTTGCCCTAAAAGAGCAATTCACAAGAATATGCTTTTAGTCAAACCTGTCTGTGTCTTCTTTAAGACAGCTTTATGTACTTACTATATAGCTTGCTAATGATTGGGAGGGAAGAATAGTAGCTTCTCAAGATATGTTTTGAGACCCTTTTTCTTTTCTTTTTTTTCCTTTGGCTTTAACAGTTTGGCCCACAAAATCTCACAGGAGACACTTAAGTTACAAACGAGTCTAAGTTACTCAGAGAAGCACCTGAATAATATTCCCCGTTATCAGAGATGAGCTTCCTCACGAACAAAGCCATTGCTGTTGTAATAATGATCATCTTCTACGTTGGATCTTTTTCTATATTCATTGCTGCTCCTATCTCGGCACTGAGAAGCTTGGACCATGCTGTAAGAGGGAGATATCTCAACGAATATGATTCTCTGCAAGATATGAAAGTCCCGCTGCATATTGCTCCATCGCCTTCTTCGGTTTTCGATCCTAACAAGTACGAGAAAAGAAGGGTTCGAAGAGGGTCAGATCCCATCCACAACAAGTGTTGAAAGATAGAAGTTTTGCTGCTGATGATGATGCGGAAGAAGTTTTTTCAAGTATTGGATTTTATGTTTTTTTCTTCTTATTGTTTATAATTACTTAACGAAAATGCATAGAGGGAGAAGAAGAAAGGGAGACAACAGTGTGTGTAGTTCAGTTATGATTCTCAGTTATATTGTCTGATATTTGCAGTAGAAACACTTATTTTCTTGTTCTACGTTTTACATATATCCATGCCTTCTTACACGTATCATATATGAAAACTAACGAAAGGAGAATGATGCAATGGCAGATTGATATTGTAACAAAATCTTGCAATAAGTAACTATAACATTATGCTTCATAGTTTCTTCACAGAAGGGCTGATGCGTCTCAATACGAAGAGGCTTACATTGAACAATACAAAAAACTCGAAGCCAAGAAACGGAAAGGCCAAAACTTTTGCTCAGTCGACAATAGAAAATTTTACTACCATCTCATTCTTAGATCAGAATCGGGATTTTCTCTTGCGGGCGGTGTATTTGGTATCAGGAGGAACAGTGTTCCCTTTTCTCCGCATTTGTTCCTTTTTTTCAAGTACCCATTTTCTTCCCTTAGTCTTCTTGTTTAATTTTTGCTTCTTCCGTGGCCTGTGCCTGTCTGAAACAGCAACCTGCAAAAAAGTAGAGCGTGATTGGCATATAACAAACGATGTAGACTCTTCTTCAGGCAATAAGCTTCAACCCATGAATTTAATTTTGTACATAAGAGGCAAAACTTACAGATTGCTCTTGTTCTTCATCACTGGTCTCTTCCTCGGAACAACTCTCTCCATCTTCACCTTTTCCCTTTGGCGTGGAGCTACTTAGAGATGGTGGACCGCAGGTGAGCACAAGGTATTCTTTTCTTGACTTGGTACTGTTGAAGGAAAGCAGGTCCAGTTAGTGAGGCGGTGTGTTGCAGTGATAACTGTGTATTCTTTTTCTTCCAGCATTTATAAACTCGGACAGCGAGATTGAAGATGAGAGAGAATTCTTGCAGATTATTTGACATACCTGTGTGGATAATCAACAACTACACCACCAGAAAACCCAGCTCGCATGGCAGAACCCAGGATTAGCTCACGTTGAGCGATATTTTCAGGATATATTTGCAACACTGCCCTTGCTCCCCTAGACAAGCATCTATACAACGATCCAAAGAAGGCCCTGGAATGTAGTATGATAAAGTAAGTGGGTAACTTCAAGAAAATGTTGCATGATGCAGACATGTCATTCACAGGGTTAAGCATGAATAAAATCACAACTAGTATGATCAAAATAGGACGAGAAAGTAATGCATCACATACTTCAATCTCAAACGCGGCTCGTGCGAAGATTTGTCAGCATTGCACAACCACTGCATCAGATTAATCAAGAAGACCAGGGAAACAATAATTTAGCTTTACCCGAAAATGCCACACATATGGGATATTATGAACCTCAACAGAAGTATATTGTTATAACTAAACTCAATTTATACGACTAAAGGCATGAGTTGCATAAAAAGCTATCTTTAGCATAATCGGCAAGAATATGAAGGAATAGAAAACCTGAACAGCTGATATACTAATGGCGCCATCAATGACACCAGGGCGAAGTCCGAGTCCCTACAAAAGTTGAACTCATACATACAAAAAAAAATACACGATATTGAAATGCTAGATACGCGAAAACGCACCTGACCCATGTCAGCAAGAAGAAGGTCCCCATCAACTTCTCTCTCCAAAGCAATGTCTAGATTATTCAAGCAATAGCACGAAAAAAGTAACAACATCCATTGCATAAGAAATGATCATAATACAACTCAGAATTAAAAAAATTGAACATACTTAGCATAGATGCTGATATATCTAAACCAATCCAATGATGCCCGTGCTCAGTTAACGTTTCCCCACTAAGTCCAGATCCACAACCTGAATAACAACACATGTTCAAGTAAGCACCGGATTCACAGACTTAAAAGAAACACTCAACTCAATACTAGCATGAAGTGAAACATAAGTAACAAAAGAAATAGAGCACTTTGCAAGTGCGGAACGTGGACTAACTAGAATGATTATCAATTCAGATGCCTGACCTATCATATTAACACACGTTATACAACTCAACCACACAATAACATCAAAATTACCGATATCAAGCAATAATCTCGGCACGCCGTCTTCAGGCAATGCAAGAAGCTCCAAAGCTCTCTCCGAAAGTTTCGCCTTTTGCCGACAACAACAGAAAATGCTTAGTTCAATCCTACAAAATAAAATAAATTAAAAAATCAATCTATTTCCTCACCTGAATGTCAATTATACGAGACGAAGATGTGTATTTCCGAGCCTCGTCATCGTTGTAAAATATCTCCGGCGGCGCAAGCAGCTCTGGTCTAGACGCCATTGTTACAATGTCTTCGTATTTTCCTCCCATCAGCGTCTGTATAAATATGATTGGGTCAATTAGTTTCCTACTGTTTGCAACTGGGCCTTTATGTGTTGGGCTATCATATAATATAGGCCCACGTATCACAATAAAAAGTTCTTCAATTTCGAGCTGATTTCAAGTTTCATCTCACCTTCACCGTAAATACAAGTAATTAGTCTTATAGTATACAAAATTGGGTGAAAGCACTACAAAATTTTCTTACACATTGTACCAAACTAAAACTTCAACAGCAGCTACCAATAGTCCCTGCAAGAACAAGATCCATCCTTAAAACAGTGAAACCTATTCCTATCTCGAACGACGATTTCCCGACCTTCAATCTCAGATATCAGCTTCAGCGAAGCGTGGCAATCTTCGCAGACCCGAAGATTCTTGAAAACCCTAATCGTTTCGCCACGCTTCGTATTCAGAAGCCCAAAAACAACTGCGAGTTTTTCGCTGTGACGAAACAGATACTTCTCCTTCTCCTTCTCCTCAACGTCCAGAAAAACCACCGAGGTATTAGGCACGTAGCCCTTCGACCTCATACGCACTAAAATCTCGTCCCACTTCTTACATATATCGCCCCACTTAGGATGCGAATCATCTCCAGCGACAAACTCGTGAACCGTCCCGTTTACAGCAACCGAGCTCAGCCCAAGAGTCTTTGTAAGCCCTTTTGCTCTCATCATCTTCCTCACTTTCGCAGCCTTTTCCCACTGTCTATCCTCGGAGTATACGTTTGCAAGAACGATGTAATAGCCATCGTTGAGTGGGTCCAATTCTTGGAGGCGGGCCATGGCTAGTTCGGCCATTTGGGCGTTCTTGTGAACCTTGCATCCACCTAGGAGAGCGCCCCATATGGCTGCGTTGGGCTTTAAGGGCATCTTTTCGATGAGCCCGCGGGCTTCTTGGAGCAGCCCGGCCCGGCTCAGCATATCGACCATGCAACCGTAGTGTTCGATGGTGGGAGTGATTCCATAATCTCTGGCCATGCTGGCGAAGAATTCACGCCCTTTGTCTATCAATCCCAGGTGACTACAAGCGTGTAATAGGCCGATGAAGGTGACTTCGTTGGGCTTTAGACCTGTTTGAATCATTGTGGAGAAGAGGTTTAAAGCTTTGTCTCCTTCTCCGTGTATTGCTAGCCCGTGAATCATGGCTGACCACGAGAAGATCGTACGCTGTTTCATGGCTGAAAATATGTCTGATGCAGCTTCGATGCACCCACATTTAACGTACATATCGATCAAGGTGTTGCAGAGATGGACATTTCCCATGGACCCTTGTTTCTTCGAGTATTCGTGAACCCTAATTCCGAGATCGAGCGCGCCTACGTCTGCGCACGCTGCTAAAACAGCCACTATAGTTACCTCGTTGGGTTTCAATCCCTTTTCTTCCATTTTGGCGAAGAGGTTAAGCGCTTCCTTTGGCCGCCCACACTGCCTTAAACCGGCTATTACAGCAGTCCAAGACCTCAGATTTCGTTCGGGCATTCTCACGAACATATCGTACGCAGAATCGACATCGCCCGCTTTCAACAAATGTGTGATCATTGTGTTCCACGTGACGATATCTCGGTTGGGCATTGTATCGAACAGTTGGACTGCTTCGTTCTTTTGCCCGCAGGCTGCGTAGAGATGCACCATTGCGTTCTGCAGAACTAAGTTCGATCTTAGCCCGAGTTTTTCGACGAATGCGTGGACTGCTCTGCCGTTGGAAAGGTCCAGCAATCGAACGCACGCCTTGAGGACGAACGAGCAGGTGAAATCGTCGGGGCAGAGGTTGTGCATTCGAGTCTGATGAAAGAGAAGAAGGGCATCGAACGGCGAATCTGCCTCGGCGAAATCTCTCAAGCAGCAGTTCCATAGGTAGATCGGCGATGGGTGTTCGACGCTGCTGAAGATCTGCTGAGCGTAGCCGAAGCAAGCCGTGAGGGCACAAACTTCAGCTACGCGCGACATTGAGAGCGCCGAGAGAGGCGCGCCGGATTTCACCGCGACGGCGTGGAGTTGACGGAGCTCGGACGGAGAGTTGAATCCATGAAAAAGTTCTTTCCCTGCGATGGGATTGTCCGTGCTTCGTCCAACAATTGACGTCTGAAGCAGACAAGGCGAAGCAGAGGGCAGCAAGGAAACCATTTACGATGGACAAAACATCAAACGACTGTAAATTGATGCTTCAGAGACTCTCTACTCTACTCTTATTTAGCGATTTCCATTGACGAATCATCGTCCTCTTCTCCTGTATGTGATATATCTGACTACCTACGTACGGATGATTACGAATTTACCCTTTTCGCCCTTGAGAGGAAAAAGACAACCTTTGGCTTAGCGTAATAATACTCTTCGTCTACCTTTGAGGTTTGACTCGTATGATCGTTTCGTTTTCTTTATTCACTATGTTGTTGGCTTGATGAATAATGCTACAAAAAAAAAGTAATATTATGATGTTTGTTCTTCTGGGCAGGATCACAGTTATAACGAAAAGAGAAGAAACCTGCTAATACTTCAAGATCACAACCTCGCTCCATGAACAAACAATTACATCAAGAACGAATAAAATGTAAAAAACCCTCTACAGCTTCACCCCAAAACTACAAGTGCTGGCCTTAATATCGACCAAACTATTCGTCGATAGGCTATCCACTATCAACTTGCAGGTACCCAAAACCCTGACCTTGAACAGCTTCATAGCCCCAAGCTTGAGCCTCACTGGCTCGTCTATCTTGAGATCCAACGGTATGTTCCCTGTCTGCTGCTGCACCTGCAAAGCATCGAGCAAAGTCCTCCCGTACTGATTCTGTCCCGACAAGGAAGCGTCGATCACCGTCTTGTTCTTGTGCCCCTGGTAAAACGCAGGTATGGACCCTTGGCAGAGGTTCGTATCTTTGTACCAAACGCTTACACGGCTACCCTTTTCGTAGTATATTCCGATCTTCTCATTAGGGTTCACGGCCGTGATTCTGACGTCGAACCTGGCGTAGAGGCTGAGGTCGAAGTTGAGGTTTAGGGCAGAGATTCTGAGGTTGTCTACTGAGTATTTGGGAAGCTTGGGCTTGAATACGAGGAATATGATACCTACGGCTGCTGCCAAAGCGATGAGTAGAAGTAAAATTAGGCAGAGAGTCCAACAAAGGCATCTGCAGCAGCGGCTTCTTCTTCTTCTTCTTGGCTTTGGAGGAGGTGGGATTGGTATGATGGTGTGTGGCGGCGGCCGTGGTGAGATTTGATTCGCCGCCTTGTCGGAGCTCGGTGGGCCTCGAGACATTAAGGGCTGAGTAGGCGTAGGCGGTGGTGGCCGTGCCGCCGCCGCCGCGTCGGGCGCCGCCGGATGTATTCTTTGGGGGTCTGCCATATTGTATTATGCTCTTTTGTGCGAGGTGTTTGGAGGTAGAATAATTGTGTGATTTTCTTGGACGATTTCAGCAACTTTCTGACACATATAAAGGGTTTCTTGTAAGAAGAGAAAAGCGAAAAGTTCGACGTGGATGTACTTACGATGTTTTCGTTAGGAGAGAAAGTTACCTAACTGCGCAAACGGTGCCAAATGAAGAGCAGAGAGATTTGATTGTGCGTTAGGTTAACTAAGCTGCCACCGACTCCATTCCACGCTGACAAGTTTCATTATTGAGTTTGCTCACATTAAGTCTTCATTTTTTTTTCCTTCTTTTTATATGTTGAATATCTTTATTAGTTCATAACTGTTTTTTCTCCCTATTCAGCTTGACACATAAAACAAGAATGCCCATAAAAAGCTACAGCGAACCAAGTGAACTAACAGGTAAGAAAGCGGAAAGCCAACAAAGGTCTCGACAATTGTATGATACAATCTTCCAAACAGTTAGCGATAGAACTCAAAGAGCTTTAGCTACAATTCCATTACAACTACTCGGACTGTACAAATCATAAAATCGAAAGACTCATAAAGGAGACTTACACGAAGCTTTGTTGTGCCCAGGCTGCTTGCATTTCGAACAAGTAACAGTCCTCTTATCTACGTCGTCCGTCCTAGCAGTATGTTCCTTCTTACGCTGATGGGCGGGCGGCGTAGAAGGAGGCAACACTCGAAAATCGTTTGTCCCTTCATCTTCAATACCTAACAATGGCACATCGAATTGAGAGACGGGATTTATTACCGCTCCACAATATGTCAGGCGATAGACCTCAGCCATAAAATGTCTAGGACAGTAATCGTAGATGCTTTTTCGGGCGTAATTTATTGCAGCAATGGCGTGTACGCAGGGCAGGTCGTGGCCTTTCCATTCTACGCAAGTGCATTCGCGGCTCTCTACGTTGACAACATGGGTCGACTCATCGTGGACCTCAAAGACAACGCCTGATGAGATGAACACTCTCAGTCGATTGGCTTTGGCAATGAGTCGCTGCATCTTTTTCACAGTACACGGCGTCAGTTTCGCGGTCCATTTGTTCGACTCTTCGTGGCGTGTCTTCATCATTTCGCTAGCCATGCATGTGAGCGCTTGTATCTTCTCCGTTATTTTCGAGTCTTTAGCTTCATCCATGAGCTTGGCGTATGGTTCTGCAACGTCCTGCACCATGTAGTTGTATGGCTCGCCTTTGAAGGACAAACTGGTCCAATTCTCGGGTTCGATCTGCATAATCCAATCGTAAGCACTTTGAGATATTTCTTTGATTTGATCGGTGATTTTCACGAAACCATTGGGGCGAACGGCGTGTGCAGCTGCCAAAACTTTACTAGGTAAAACACCTCTTCCTTCTCCAGAGAATGGGCCGTTCAAGTTTTTCTTAAAGTTTTCCATAAGGTGATGCATTGAGTAACCGTTGTATGCATTGGGAAATACCTCGAGCACATTCTTTTTCAGTCCCTTCTCCATATCATATACGAAAGTCAAAAAAGGCGTAGAAGTTGACAAAGCATATCTTAACTCCTCAAGAAACCAACGCCAGTTTTCCTCCTCTTCTTTGTCAACTATGGAAAATGCAACTGGGAAGAATCCATCATCTGCATCAACTGCAGTAGCTGTCAATAGTATTTCGTGATATGCCGATCTAAGAGGCATTGCATCGAGAAAAAGAATCGGACGACAACCGTTCTGAAAGCCATCGATAGATGCAGGGAAAGAAATGAAAAGGCGATGAAGTCTTCTTTCATCATTCGTGATCAATTTCACAAAGCTGCCGGGATTTATCTCTATTAACTTCTCACAAAACCAAGGCAGGTGATTGTAAGACTCTTTATACGGTTCCCGAAGCTGCTCGCGGGCACCCTCCATCCCTCGCCTTACTTGGGCATACTTCAACTCAAGCCCATATTCTTCGAATATCTTCTTCGCAATTTCCTTGGTTCTGTGATTAGGGGAATCCCGCAACTTGTCCTTTATAATACTCACCAACAAATTCTTGGCAGGATTCGCATTCTTCCAAGCCGTACCGTCACATGTGTGGGCATTGTTCAGTTTTTTTATCTGAAATGTCTGACTGGACGGAACCCAACATGCACGGATGCTCCAAGAACAGCCTTCCTCAACACATACACCACTAACTCGGCCGCTGTCATTCTTTTTCAGTTTATATGCAATGTGGTTTGCAATAGCATGTTTCTGCAGAGCCTCTCGGAACTCTTTCGCACTCTTGAATTCCTGACCGACACCAGTTATGCAGTCTGCCCAGGAAGAAACTAAATTTTCGGGGAAATCAGTCTCATCTATCATCAAGTTGTCAAGGTTATGCATTTCCAAATCCTCCCCGTAGAACACAGTGTTTCGACCATGGTTGGTGTTACGCTGCCTCTTGGCTCCATCACTTTCACTAGCTGCACTAGCCATAGGATCTTGCGGACCACTTACCCATGACGCTGTTCGCCTACGCTTCTTGACTGTATCTGCTGGGCTACCATCCACAAAGTAGCCACCTTTTCTCTGAGAACCATCTACAGCTGCACGTGGGTTATAGTCAAAATCATCGACACCGTGATCTGAAGATGACGGAGATGAGGTAAAGATTTCGCTCGGGCTCAAACTTTCTGCGGTTTTCTTAGCATCTGCCAAAAAGCTAACCGGAGCATCGAAGAGGCCAGCATCGTCGAGTGCATTTGAATTGGGTGCATGAGTTTGCACATTCGGGACGACTGGTGGTGCGGCAGCTGAGGTGGGCGTAGTATGGTTAATTGTCTCAGCAAGTTTCAGACCAATTACCCTGCAGAAATCGTTTTGTTTAAAGACATCTCCAAAGCACATTTCTAAAGAAATAGTCATCAAATTTGAACAATATAGAAATGGAGGCGAAATATATCTTGCTATGGTTGGTACCTGCTAGTCTCTCCTTCAATGGAATCATGAATGAATCCTACTTTTCCACTCACAAAAATATCAGCAGTCACGGAGCCCTCATGAAAACCGAACAATCTATTCAAATCCTTATCATTTCTTAAGGTGATGAGATTTCTCCTGTTTCCGGGAAGGAAGTACTTGACCGAAATCGTTTTCTGGTCAAGATTAGACATTTCAGCCAACTTCAATTTCAGATCATCAAATAGGGTCTCACGGCTGATATTCAACGCATTTGCCTCGCCCCCCTCATAAGATAGGCTGCCATCATCCTTTGTGGAAAATTGCCCACCAGACTGGCAGATTAGAATGAGTTTACCTTTCGCCATTTCGTGTATCCTCTGGAATCCTGAAAATAAAGTAAGACATTAGGAAAAAAAATCTGTTCTCTCTCTTTTTTTTTTTCTCAAATCTTCACACAAGTGAGGCATCGACAATGCCAGAAAATTATCACCACTAGAATCAGTTTCAACTCATAATAGCTTTTAGCCGATTGTTACCGAACAGAAGCAAAATTTCGACATCGAATAATGACAGCTACAACGGAATTCAACTAAACATAAAAAAACAGAGGCGGATCAAAGCTGAAAAAAAGTCAAGCATTAATAAACAAGCCAGACAACAACGTTTAACTAGTTCACAAAGAGGAATCGGCAGTGATAGATAGACGCAGAGCACAAAAAAATTAAACTCAGATGTTTCACCTGATCAAGGGAGAGTGAAGTGGTCGATTCAGGGGTGCCACGATGAGGAAAACCCTAGAAATTGGGCTTAAGTGAAATTTGGTCGAAATCTAGATATCTGTTGGCGATAATATATGCTGGGAAGAAAGAGTGGAGTTAATGATTTCCGGGCTAGATCGTAAATACAGCAGAAGTTGGGGATTTCCTTTAATTTTGAAAAGTTGCTGACGTGTGCTGCGGTTTATTCTTATGTTGTTGATATCTCCAATTTACCTGCCCTTCGTTTTCGCAACTGTTTCAAGTTATATCTCTATTATTTTCTCAAAATATTTGTTCTTTTCCTATTTCCAGAGACATCAACCCATTTCCATAGTAAATTGGAACTTTTTATATTTATTTTCAACAATACACTCCCAAGTAAAAACTCACAACACAAGCATAATACTAGTCAAGACAAGTTATTCTCACGATACAAAGTTTGATGATCACAAACTGTTATATTCCTCCGTGAATGTTCATAACAAGGAAAATGAATTAACTATAAAATATAGAAAAAAAAAAGAGTTAAAAACACTCCGAGATACATATCAAGGAATGAAATGGTCCCTTCTCTGAGATCAAAGGAAGTAAGGTACACCGCTTCTTGGTCCTCTCATCTGGTTATTCTCTTCGGTCTCGGTGAAGAACTTCACCTCTCTCTCCTATCGAATATCAATAATCTTTGCTCAAAATGTGTCATGCGTTTTAGAAATGGAAGCTCGATTATAATCGACTGTTCTTACCATGCTCTCGTTGAAGCTCAATATCGATGCAACGTTCCCACAGCGGTAACAGTAGTTTGGTGCAGACCAGACCTGCGTGGTACCAATAATCAGATGGTAAGACCGCAGAAGGAGAGCTCGATGCAAGAACCTAAGTAAAGATTGAGTAAGAGAATTAGCAAAACTCACGGTGACGAGCCCTTTATCTTGAAACATGTACTTGAGACCTTCCTGAACGAGCTGGTGGGCCCGGCAGACCAGATCGAGTTTGTTTATATGATTGAACTGCAAAAATATGCAATCTCAGCTCGATGGCCCACAAAACACAGGGCACTTACGTGGACTCAGAGTCACATAGGGTAACTTCTATCGAGCTTTTGTGAAACTACAGAAATTGTTCAAACATCTATCTGTAGGGACATTCTGCTTCTAGCTTTGTATTGTGGTTTAGTGACTTACCTCAGATGTGACTCTAGATCCAAATAGCCAGCCCGCTCCACGTGGACTGACTGCCCAAGTCTCGATATCTTCGGGATCACTCCACATCAAGTCACAGAATGGGCCTTCATGAGGAATTTCACAGTTGCGATCAACGACGCGAATCTACAAGAATAAAAAAAATGTGACTCCTGCGTATATGTGGTTCTACAAGAAAACAAACCAGGGAACACTGATCAAATGTAACCTGATCAATGGTTCTAATATCTGGAGAGAGGCCACCATGCACACAGAGTACCTAGATTCCAAAGGAAGCAAATAATAGAAAAAGAGAATAAATCATAAGAAAAACAAAAAAGAAAAAACTAGTTCATGTGGAACTTTTTTGCTCATGTAGGTCTACGGAACTCCTTTTCGTACAAGGAAGAGAGCTTAAACAACAAATTGATGATGTTGCATTAGAATTAGAGCAGTTCAATGTAGGGAAAAGACTCGCTTTTTCCTTCACCTTTTATGATTTATGCATCTGAGATAAAGAAAGAAAGCTCACCGTGCCATCTATGATTGCTGACAGAGTTAAATAGTCAAACACATCTGTGCAATAACGCCACGCATTGGCATTCCCATACTTTCTTTGGCATTCATCATAAAATCCATAGACCTGCCAGTACACAAGCAACAGATTCTCACTATTTTCAGGCCTAAAGTGGTATTAAAGTATGATTCTCACGAGCAAACTACTCTTGAGTCATCAAGTTCCATTTATAACGTACAAACATGAACCCATCATTAAACCGCATAGCCATTACCTGTGTTAGCTGCCGGCTTTCATGATTTCCACGTAGTAAAGTAATGTTAGCAGGGTATCTGCAGTAAATACACAGACAGACTGTCATTGTAAAGGAACAAAAGCAGAAAATTTTCTCAAGTGATCTAGATAGTAATTAAACAAAACTCTTCATCTTACTCCCAAGTTTACAACGTTACATTTAAAAGGCATAATAAATTCATACTTAAAACAGATGGATGAATGATTGTGTGGCATGCCTAGGATTATGCACCATGCTACCCTAGGAGCAAATCCTACTAACTAATAATATTGAAAAATGCACACGTCGGAAGTGTTAGAAAATGTCACTCCCTGCTTCACATACCTTGCTTTCAGGAGCAAGAGGATGGTAAACACTTCCAAACTATTATAACCACGGTCGACAAAATCGCCCTGCCAGGTATTTAAACATGCAATGAATAGCAATGACCATGAAAGTAGACATGTAAATGCAATTAGAATTACCATAAATATGTAATTTGTCTCTGGAACGTGACCTCCTGTCTGGAAAAGCTTCATCAGGTCGTGAAATTGGCCATGGATATCCCCACAAACAGTGACCGGACTATTGACAGGCTGAACATTAGACTCCTCGATCAAAATCTCCTTCACCTAAACTCACAAATAGGATCAAACTAGTAGTGAGACGAAAGCCCAAACAATTTCCCAGAGATGATAAGGATATACCACCACACTTAAGACCTTAATTGATCATGACAGAATTATTTTGCACTACTCTATCGCTACACACCACAAAAAAACCCTAATCACCAAAGCCCCAAACTCAATGAGCAATAAAGCACACCTCCATTCAATTCAATTCACCGAAGGCTTCAGAATCATTCATTCCCCCCCCCCCCCCCCCCCCCCCCCCCCCAAAAAAAAAAAAAAAAAAACAAAATACTGAATCGTATCACAAAACAAAAACAAGAAATTAAAAACCAAAAATAGCAAAATCGTGACATACGTATTCACACAGCAGCTGAAGCTCCTCTTCAGATAAGTGTTGTCCCTCTTTCACCTTCCCTATCCACTGGTCCAAATCCATTTCCTTCAATACCTAATCAATAGAAGGATGACCTTCCTCGTAATCTAAGACACCAGTGAACAAAACGATGGCACACGGCCAAGTGTGCAGCAGCAAATATGCGAGCACGGAGATGGCGCGCGCAGCCGCGGATTAGAAGAGTATAGCTTCGATCGGCGATAGGAGGAGAGGAGAAATATGCTACGAACTACCTCGAGATTCATATAATTTTATTTCACATCCCTTATTAATGCTTTATTACCATTAACTCGTCTTTTTCATTTGAATTGTTTTTTTCTTTTTTCCAATATATTCAACATGTTTCGATAGTTGACTTTTCCAATCTGGATATTTACGACTTCTCCAGTTTAGATAAGTTGCCGACATACATACATAAATACACAAAATGCATCCGCATCATTCAATAAATGTAGAAAAAAATCTTGAAACTTACGATTATATCATTATCATCATTATTCATTCCACGCCACCGAGATACTTACATCCAATTGTTATTACATTCTGAGAAGTCACTTCACACGTGGCACCTACGTGTCCTAATTTCCTGCACTTCAACTCACAAAGTTGCCTTCCTCCCTCTGTTCCTCCATCTTACTAAATCCCACCTTCAGTCTTTGCATTCTCAATTTATTTCATCGATCTTTTTCTTCTCTGAGTTTATTATTACATGCCCAAGAAATATACTTTTGGTAGGGCAGACGAAGCCACACACACCACCCCGACTCACTGAGGGCCACCTTGTGTCGGAATTCATTTCCACCATCGATCTTCGTTGCTTTTATTAGGGTTTTGTTGCTTTTATTTCGAGTTAATATTATGGGAAGTATTTAGAATGTGTGTAATAAATGAAAGAATAGATGGATAAGACTATCCTGACATAAACTGAAAAGGGTGACGGACAAAGTTTCGGACCCACCAAAAGTAGAAATTGAATGAGCGCGAGCCACACCTCGACCAGGACCGCCACCATTCTTCTCATGACAAAAGCGAGATCCGTGACCAAGACGTCCACATATCGTGCATGGATTAACCCGATAGCAAGTGGATACATCGTGGCTAGATTTTTGACATCCGCTGCAAAATTTCGATGGAATGCTAGAACTCATACCTGATTTAACTGAAAATCACATGACCTCACCGGCAGGTGCAGATGGAACGTCGGGAAGCATTCATAAACGCTCTTCTTGCACCAACATAGAATAAACTCGATTTAAGGACGACAACGGATCTTGAGCAACGATGGTCGACCTCACGATACCACACGAGACGAATCTAAACCAAGAAGAAACTGATGCACCTTCTCGTCTTCTTCTTTTTTCGCCCAAAGATTCTGAAGATTACACTCGCATTTGCCGCAGGAACATAGCAAAGGACAATCATAATGAGCGAGCTCTTCCCAAATGCGCTTTAACCTGCCATAGTACATGGCAATGCTAGAGCCTTTTGTTTTGCTTCAGCCAATTCACTCTTTAATTGCCATAGTACGTGGCTAGATTTCATAGTACGTGGCAATGCTAGAGCCTTTTGTTGAATGCGAGTACCATCAACCGAAGAAAACTGTAGTCGAAGATCATCCCACAAGTTTTTAGCAACATCTTGATGAGAGATCGAGCTGCGAAGTGAACCCTCAATGGTGTTCATCATCCACGACACCAACGATGACTTATTAACCCACCAATCCTCCAGCTCCGGCGCATCGGGAGCCGGTTGAGAGATCTGACCGTCGATGAAACCAAATTTCTTACGTGCCCTCAACGCCAAACGAATTGCACGAGCCCATTCATCATAGTTAACAGAACCCTTGAGTTGAACCTGAGTAATAATACTTCATGGGTTATCATTGGCGGTGATATCATAAGGAGATATCGTTTTCCGCTTCAAAACATCGCTTGAGGGAGGAGGATGGTTTTCATTGTCACCCATCTTATGAGAATTATACTAATACAACACCGACGAATATGATCTGAATCAGTTCTCCTCTGATACCATGACAGAAACTGAAAAGGGACAGAAAAATTTAAAGAAGAACTTGTGATTGGGTAAAAGCCCTCCCTTGATTCTGGGTATACATGTGTATAAATACAAAGATTGGTTACATATAATTAGAATAAAGATCAGCTAAAATCACGTACTAAATGGTATCACAATTTATGGCTAATATATACACTATCATATATAGATTTACGCTAACATATCGTTTTTAGATGTTCTTCTTGTCTCCCTGATATGACTATGACTTCATCTCTATTGAGTATAATAATGATAGAAATGAGTTATTTGTAAATAGTGGAAGTATCAGGTGTAAGTATTAGAAGTTAAGGGACTGGAATGCAATTATGTTGCATATAGATAGCTGAGAATCTGTAAGTGGAAAACGAACGTGTAATTCTAGTCAATAGCAGTATATGATTTCTTCTTTATCTTCTTGCGCAACTCTCTGAAATTGACACGGTATCAGAGCAATAAGAGCTTCAACCATTCAAATCAATCGCCGAGCAACAAAATCCTAAGAAGAAATGGCTGATAATGATTCTGAGGGGAGTAAGGACGAAGAAAACACAGATACGGAGAATACAATTGACCAATATCGTATCGAAAGACAGAAGAAGAATTTTCACAATTCTCAGAAAATGGATTTTAACAATCCTCTTTTCTTGCACCCGTCGGACACTCCAAATCTGGATTTAGTCACTGAAATCTTGAAAGGCAATGAATTATAAAGTGTGGAGTCGGGAGATGCTAATTGCTTTGGAGGCTAAGAACAAATTAGGATTTATTGACGGATCGTGCAAGCAACCTCACAAGGATGATGCAATGAATCAATAGTGGAAGAGGTGTAACACATTGGTGCATTCGTGGATCCATAGATCACTTTCGAGGAGTTAGTACATGGAGTGATTTACTGTGAATCGGCTCAATCCATTTGGAAAGACTTGAAGGAACGCTTCGAAAAAGTCAATGGTGCACGGCTGTTCTCATTATATAGAGAGAGATCAATTCAATAGCACAAGGTAGAAAATCTGTTACGGACTATTATTCAAAACTGAGACAACGTTGGGATGAGTATGATAGCCGCATACCATCCCCGGCCAGGAGTCTGTCAAAGGAATACCTAGAGTACTGTGATCAACTCAAGATGACGCAGTTCTTGATGGGATTAAATGATGGCTACAGTCAAATGAGATCTCAGATCTTAATGATGTCACCCTTGCCATCACACCAGCAAGTATGTTCAGTGGTCTGTAATGAAGAAGCTCAAAGGAATATTAATGTTCATGGAAACAACCAAGGGTCATCTATAGCCCTGCATAGTAGTGGAATTCAGGCAAGACAATGGAACTTACAAGGAGGCAGAGGCTTGTCCTGGTGTGATCACTGTAGTATTGGAGGACATACTAAGGAGAATTGTTTATGGCTACCCTCAAACCTTTCACAGAGGAGGAAGGAGAGGAATGAGAGGTCAAGGGGGTCTTAGGAAGGTTCTCTAAGACTATGTTTATCCATGACCTTCACAACCGGTCATGAAAATAAAATATTAATTTCTCTCTCTTCCACATTCACAACCTACACATCAACAATTTTTATACTTTATCAACAACCCAGCACAACCTATAATATTTATATTTAATAATTATTTTTAGTAGTATTTGAGTGTTTGAAAATAGATTACATTATATGATATAAAATTTAGATACTTTGGTCATTGGAGATAGAAAAATAATATGAATTATGATAGATTATATAATTTAATTGAGAAATAGATAATTTAAAATTGTGACTCAAAATGTAGCAATATTGGTCTCTATTTGTAGAGAAAAAAAAAGATCATACAGTTTGGTAAAAATTAAAATAAAATTTTAATAGATAATTAAATGTATCATAAAAATCAATAAAATCCACAAAAACAGTTTTGAAAACTGTGCACAACCGGTTGGTGAACCAGGTTGGTCCACCAACCGGGTTGTGGGAGGTTGTGGGAAATATTTACTTATTTGATTTATTTTATTTAATTATATTGCACAACCGGTTGTCCGGGTCATTGATAAACATAGTCTAATCAGTGACCATTCCACAGAGGAGGACAATGGCAAGAAAATTCTGCTCGAGTCAATTCCACCACTACAAATGCACAGATAGGGCAGCCCTCTACAGGAGTTGGAAACTGTGATGATACGATTCGGCCTCAGATCACCACTGACCAGTATTAGCAGATCTTGGCCACAATTGGTGGTACACACAAGATTATGCAAATCAGGCAGGTAACAACTCATGTATGAATTGTACAAAGCCTTTGAATTTAAGCAAATGGATAACTGATACATGTGCAAACAAACATATGATCTCAAGTAAATATTTATATGATTTAGGAACTGTTATTGCTAGGCCAGATATGCATGTTAGATTACCAAATGGAAATTCTTTGGTAGTTACTAATACAGGAGATGTTACTTTGTTTAATGGTCTGAAATTACATGATGTTTTGTTTGTGCCTGAATTCAAGCATAATTTACTTTCTGAGTCGAAATTAACTTCTGATGCTAATGTTTTTATGGCATTCTATCCCCATTTCTGCTTAATCCAGGAGATCTGGACTGGCAAGATAAGGGGGATTGGTAGAAGATGGAATGGATTGTATTACCTTGAGATTATTACTAATGATAGGTCTGCTAGTTTAGATTGTAATGCTTCTACAGTAGCATGTAAAAGTGAGATTACTCAAGGTGTAATCAATAAAGCAGACAATATAATAAGATTTTGTTGTGGCACAAAAGATTTGGCCATATGTCCTTCAATAGACTTGATTTCTTACCATATTTGAATTTCCTAATCACAGAAGATCATAAATATTGTTCTTTAAGCCCTTTAGCCAAACATAGTAGAACTAAATTTCCTATGAGAAGTAGTATGACTACCTCTAGTATGGAACTAGTACATATGGACGTGTGGGGCCCATATAGGGAACCAACATACAAAGGTGAGAGATATTTTTTTTACTATAGTTGATGATTTCAGTCGTGCTACATGGGGTTTTCTTATGATTAATAAATCTGAGGTATGTGGAATTTTGGAGAATTTTATGAATTATGTGAATAATTAGCTCTCTAAAGGAATCAAAGTAGTTAGAACATAAAATGGATTGGAATTTTATGAATGTAGATTGTAGGAGATTTTTGAACTCTCTAGGTGTGATTCATCAATGCTCTTGCTCTTATACTCCACAACAAATGGAGTAGGAGAGGAAACATAGACACATCCTTGATGTGGCTAGAGCTTTGAAGTTTCAATCAAATGTACCTCTAAAGTTTTGGGGTGAATGTGTCAAAACAGCTATCTATCTGATTAACAGGACACCCACCCCATTACTGAAAGGGAAGACTCAATTTTATGTTTTTTTTGGTAAGGAACCAAATTTTCATCATTTGAGAGTATTTGGTTGCTTGTGTTTTGCCAAAGTCTTACCTGCAATTGATAAATTTAAAGAGAGATCAAGACAGTGTGTATTAATGGGGTATGCTGTTGATAAAAAGGCATACAAACTGCTAGATCCCCAGACAGAAGATTTCATTAATTTTAGGGATGTGATATTTTCTATGAGGATAAATTTCCTTCAAGTCATGTAATATGAGTGCTGAAAAATCTGTAGCTAATAGAAACAATGACTTAGGATTTCCATTTGATGAAGTATTTTGGCCTGATATGAATTGTGATGATAACATGATAAATATGAATCGTAAGGATAAAAATTGTGATAGAATATAGGAATTAGATACTAGCGATGTTGAACCAGTAAGATATGAGAATGTTGAACCAGCAAAAACCATCCAATCAAGTCAACCAATAGTTGAAGGTATAGAACCATCAGGAGTTGGGAATGTTGCCCCGGAAACTATTCAACCTCAACCAACTCAAACTGTAAGAAGGTCAGGTAGGGCTGGTAAGCCTCCAAGTTGGCTGAAAGATTTTGTCTCACCTAATTATCATGATGCTAACCATACTTGCAAGTATCCCTTGTCCTCTTATGTTCATTTGACAGGATAAGCCCAAAATTTGCAAGTTTCCTTGCGGATATTGCAAGTGAAGAATTCCACAAAGTTTTCAAGAGACTGTTACATCTGAGAACTGGAGAAAGGCTACGGAGGTAGAGATTGCAACTCTCAAGTTAAATAATACATGGAGGGTAGTTGATCTACCCAAAGGTAAAACTCCCATAGGTTGTAGATGGGTGTATTCTATTAAGTATAGGGCATATGGTTCTATAGAGCGATAGAGAGCAAGATTAGTGGCAAAAGGATATAATCAAGTAGAAGGGAAATATTATTCTAATACATTTGCTCCTGTGGCTAAGCATGTTACAATTAGGCTAGTTATGTCACTTACTTCTATATATGACTGGCCTTTGTATCAAATGGATGTTACTAAAGCTTTCCTACAAGGAGACCTACTAGAAGAGGTGTATATCGTCTTACCTCCCGGTCTTGAATCTTGCAAATCTGGTAAGTACGACAAGGTGTGTAAGCTTGAAAGCCATTATATGGCTTAAAACAAGCTTCCCGCCAATGGAACCATAAGTTCTCATTAGCCATGACTAAGTTTGGATTTGTACAATCGAAGAATGATTATTCTTTGTTTGTCAAATCAAGGGGGAGCGATATGGTTATTTTATTGGTATATGTAGATGATATTGTCTTGAGTGATATGGTTTTGGAGACTAAGAATCATCTGAATAAAATGTTTTATCTGAAAGATCTAGGCGAGTTAAAATATTTCTTGGGAATTGAAGTAGCTAGATTTAAGAAAGGAATTGTTCTTAGTCAAAAAAAATGTGTTGGAACTGTTAGAAGAAACAAGAATGATAGGTTCGAAGCCCTTGAGTATACATGTTGAACAAACTGGTTGAGTTCAAATAGTTTGGCCAATATTGAGCAAACTGGTGCATATTCTGCTGTGGATGAGAGTAGTTTTGAAAATAATGAATTATATGCTAACTGTTTGTTACTGAAGGCTGTAAACCTATGCATAATAGGAAAGCAAGAAGTATGCATCATAATAGTTGGCAAACTCATATATCTATGTCTAACCAAGTATTGTGCATCTGTTATATGTTAGTATTTTCACTAAATATGCATAAAAAAGTCTTACTTAAGGGGTCTCTATACATGTCTTTTTCTTGAAACTAAATAGTGCAACCAATTTTTTTAGATAGAATACCTAGTTTCATGATTGAAGACCATTTAAAATTTGTTTATTAGCATGTAGAGTTGTATATTATGTTTTTATCGTATTATAAGTGGCTTGCCCGAAATACGTACGCAATACGCTATGCTATTTACGCTACGCAGCATCGGAAATAAAACGCGACACATTATCAATACGCTTTTTAAAACATTGCGTGTAACATATAATACAGTGGCAGAGGCAGACTTTCAATTCAGTGGGGTCAAATTACCCACTATGTTTAGAAAATTTCAATTGGCCCCATACCCATGTATTTTTAGAATATTTCAATGGGGTTCTCATAGTATAAGTTTCTTAATTTTCATCATGTAACTAGATAATTTACAGTAAATTATTAATAAATTTATTTTGTCAAGTGTGGTCCAGTGACCCCACTGGACCTCATGTGGCTCCGCCACTGTTCGAATATATCATGAAATATAGAAGGGGAAGGCGCCATACTTGAATAAGCTAAACGGCAACGGGTCACTGGACCTCACGTGGCTCCGCCACTGTTTGAATATATCATGAAATATAGAAGGGGGAAGGCGCCATACTTGAATAAGCTAAACGGCAACGTCTTCATTAACTATGTTGGGATCCAGCCAATCCACTAGACGCCCACCAAATGAGAAAAAAATAATATTATTATTTTATATATAATAAATTAATGAACGATTCATATTGAAAGGATTCCTGACCACCGGTTTCGAGCAGTCCAGAAGAGCTGAAGACATCTATAAATAGGCTGAGGATTCTTCAGTTATTATCATCCCAAATCAAAGTGTTCAGTAGTGAGAGAGAGAGAGAGAGAGAGAAAGAGAGAGAGAGAGAGAGAGAGAGAGAGAGAGAGAGAGAGAGAGAGAGAGAGAGAAAGAGAGAGAGAGAGAGTGTAGAGAGGAAATTGTCCGGGTGGATAAGGATGAGAGCGGGTGTAGTTTTACTGGGGTACTTGGGAGTAGGTACAAATACATTATCCGGGTGGGTAAGGGGTCTCGAGTTTTGGTTTAAACACGAGTGTTAATTTGTACATTATAATATTCTCAATATAGTAAAGTCGGTGCTCTCCGTGGAGGTAGGCGGTATTGGCCAAACCACGTAAAATTCGCGTGTTTTCTATCGGCGTCATTTCGGTTCTACATTGTCCAAATAAAATAGTCGCGGGTCAAAATCAACCTTCTGCTAGGCCCAAAAAATTATCGCTCAACCCCAACAAGTGGTATCAGAGCCAAGCCTAGTTGATATTCTGAGTATGCCCTGTGATTGGAGCTTTGTCTGATCTTCCACATCAGAAAAGATATCAAGAAGGTTCGTTACGGGGGAGCCAGTGTCAGGACAAGCTATTGATGGTACGAGGAGTTTCACTCTGATGGTACGAGGAGTTTCACTCTGTGGCAGAGACGAGTGAGGGATATAATTGTTCATCAAGGTTTGGCTAAGGCTTTGAAGGGGACACTACAAAGCCAGAGAAAATGCCGAAAGAAGACTGAGAGGATTTGGGATAAAGCTGTGTCAGCACAATCCGTCTGTACATTGCGGATAACATTATCAATAATGTTCTTAATGAGGATTATGAACCAGACTTGTGGGCGAAGTTGGAGGAGTTGCACCTCGGGAAAAACTTAACCACAAAGTTAAATCTGAAGCGAGAGTTGTACCAGCTGAAGATGGAGGAAGGTGGAAATCTCATTGATCATATAAACGTGTTCAACGGACTTGTGAATCAACTTGTAAAAGTTGATGTAAAGTTAGAGGAAGAAGATGAGGCCCTTTTACTTCTTACCTCGCTTCCTGATTCTTATGATAATTTGGTCACAACCATTTAGTACGGAAAAATGATAGTGAAGATGGTGGATGCACAGTCAACTCTTTTGGCGCATGAAAAGAGGAAACAATCAAATTATGGGAATAACCGAAATTCGGTGTTGGCTATACACGGAGAGAATCGTAGATGAATGGTCCACATCAGGGAATTTGGAGGTAGCAGTAGGTCCAAATCAAATAATGGCGGGAAGGGCATCGTGTGCTACAAGTGTGGTGAGCCGGTCACATCAAGAGAAACTGTCCGACTTGGAGGAAGGACAAGAATGGCGAGGAAAATTCCACAATGGTAGCAGATGATTATCTTGGAGATGTTCTCACAGTCTCCAATGATGACGCTCGTCCTCAGGATGAATGGATATTATATTCGGGGCTGAAGTACCATGTTTGCTTTGAGAGGAAATATTTGATACGTTCCGAAAAATACAAGGGGTTCGGTCTCCATGGCTGATGGATATCGTCGCACTGTTCGAGGTGTTGGAACGGTAAAAATCACAATGGTGGACGGAGCGGTGTGCACTTTGGGTGGTGTGATCTTTGTCCCAAATTTGCGCAGAAATTTAATATCCTTGAGCCAGTTAGATTCTCAGGGCTATGGGAGTTTCATAGTAGGAGGAGTCTGTAAAATCACACGTTGCGGAAAAGTCCTACTGAAAGGAGAAGAGTGTGGATGTTTGTATCGTCTGGGCGGGAGTGTGGTACATAATACTCCGACTTCGATGGGTCACGCAAATCGCGCGCTGGTGGAATGGTAGACGATGGTGAGAAGGGAAGTCCTGGTGGAGAAGGGTTTGTATCGAAGTCCCTCTTCAGAATCGACGGGTAGAGTCGGTTGAATAGCTGCGCATAGATTGGCCGCATGGTGAATCAAGTGGGTAGGACCTGATTTCTTAATTCGGATATATGTTGTGGCGCCCCGCCATCTACTTACCATTTCTAATGCTAACTTACGTGGCTAATGTCAGTATAAAATAATAATATGCGAAAACGTGGGTAAAATTTTTCCTTTTATATAAAGGAATTCGTTCTGTACAAGTCAAAATATCGCTCCCAACCTATTTACATAGGATGGTTTCCTAATAGCAACAAAAGGAATCCTAACTTCCGCCCCACGGGTCGCATTCATATACACACCACCCTCAAAAGTCACTGGAAGCTTCAAAAGATAGCCTTGCCGTCGTAAGCGATCACGTATCGTGGTCGCGCGTACCTACAACACATAAAATATGGGATGAGCTATAAAGCTCAGTAAGTAGGAATGATGCATGCCGTGCACGTGTCTCATTTGCAAAGGCATCCGCGCCAATGCATTCAGACCCTGATAGGATCAAACTAAATCTCATATCTCTCAGGGCCCTCGACTGACTTACTATGCACCATTTTCAGAGCTCAATTCCAATAAGGACAATGGTCCAGCAATCCACAAAGGGTGACGAACCATAAAATACCAGTCACGCATTTCGGCCCAATTCGCACTGGGATGCATGACGGCCCGCCATTCGGCCCAATGGGTACTTGTTGTTCCGCGGACGCTCACGCTGGTAGCCCACTTCGGGGTCGCCAACACCAGAGATACCCTCGGTGTCGCTGCCACCCTCGAATCGCCTCCTCCAGGTCGCACCTACCGCAATTCAGGGCATTCTGCCCAAATAATAAAAATATATCCGACGACGTACCGGGTCGTCATGGTGTCATAGAAGCAGTCCTGACTCAACTGTGAGTCGACATCAGATGCCTATATCGGCAAATATCCATCGCTTTCAAGCGACATTATATCATGCATACGCTCGTCTCACAATTCTCGTGCATGCCGTGTATGCATGTGTTCATGCCATGTAAACAATACTAAAATGCATGCTATATCATCATATATAGCAAATAATTCACATAATCTCATATAAGCAGATAGCCACGTAATTCACATTAGTACAAACAATTTATGTGTTGTAGTTGAAATTCCCACTTACCTGGTATCCTTAGTTATTAGCTTATCGGTAAGTCACTAATCTTCAAACCCTAGGTATATAAACATATAAAATTAGGGTTTGTTAGTCTTAATTATAATTTCACTAAAATGGCTTAATTTAGAAAACCCTAGTTCCGACTTTTATAATTTTCGAAACCCTAAAATTTAGAACTTAACCTAAACTGAGAAATATAATTTCAAAGATAGGTCTCGACTTTATGCTATTAATGAATCTTGATTTATATACATATGATTTCGAGATCATACAAGACTTTGGAATAGATGTCGAATTGTTAAATTTCGAGTTGGGTTGAATAGATCTCGACACTCCTTATATCAAGTTTCGACATTTAAACTACACAAAGATCTCGACATCATTCTTATTATTATAACAAACACTAGGGAAGATCTCGATATGTATGTGTTGAGTATTGTGTATGAGAGGTATGTCAATATCGAACCAAAATGTCGAGATACGTATACATTAATACTAGACTTTACATGTCGAGAAGTTACTATAACAAAATATCGATATTACAACCAATTAGATGTCGAAATGCATGCTCCTTATACATAAGGATCTCGATATAGGATATAAGCTAGATGTCGAAATGATTTTCAGAACAATTTGCACCACATAATTTCGAGATTTCCCTACAAGCCCTAACAGAGTTTCGATATTAAACAACCTATGGATCTCGATATGTTTCAGATAAATCCCAATGTGAACTCGACATCCTATACAACCATTTCAAAATTGATACTAGTACAAATTTCGACACAAATATCGAGATCAATCTCGAGCTTAATTACGAAATTCTACTAAACATGAATCACGAGTTTTATTTCGAGATTCTATACAAATTTCGAATTATTATCAAAGCTAAATCTCGACATGAAGTCCGAGATTCAAAATCTGGAATTTCTCATCCCACTTGATCGATCATCTAACCCTTCGATCACATCAATTTCCTTTAAGAATAATTGGAATATTCCTACGATCTCATGGCTGTGAATGTTTTCAACACTTTCGTTATTTGAAGCTTATAAAAACCCTTGTATTATCCAAAGTTTTGAACACTCAAAACCCGACCAAACCTGTACCAACCTTGATAATATTTTCATTTTAAGCAACTACTATATCATGTGATTAAATAAAAACGTGAGATTTGTTGGCGTGGCAGCGGACCCGGTCGAGTAATACCGCGGCTAAGTATTTGAACAATTAAAGATAAAATGTGGACACCGAGATTTAACGTGGAAAACCCCCAAACAAATCGGGGTAAAAACCACGGGCAAGGAAGAAGAATCCACTATAGAGGAAAAATATAGGAGTTACACCTCTCAATCTATAAAGGAAAAACCCTCAACCTCTCTCTCTTTATAGTCGGAGAAAATACCGACAAACTCTCTATTTTTATTCTCTCTATCTCTCTTATTTTTATCTTCTGTGGGATGCTTTGCTTCTGATCCTCCGTAGGCCTTTTATAGGCAATTTGAATGGCATGTGAACAATTAAAAAGAAAGTTCAAGCTTGACAAATGATTCGGCGCTCAAACCAAAAACCATTTTCTTCTTTGCAGCTCACCTTTGACCCATTCAAAGCCAAGTGGCTTTTATGTCGACAAGGTTGAAGTGAAGGTCATACCGATTTTCAAGCTTTGGCAATATGTTCCTCGTTTCTCTTTTGCTTCTTAGTTTCCGAGAGTTTGTTTTAATGTGTTAGGGTTTTCGTCCTTTATTCCTTAAGTTAACGTGTGTAAATTAGCAAATGACATCAACATCTATTTCATCCTTCTCGTTATGTTGTTATTATTTTAATTTTCCTTCTTAGCTAAGTTATCTAGATTTATCCCTTATTTCGAATTCTTCTTTTGTTAAGTCATCAATTCATCTGCAAATATTATATCCTAATTCCTTACTAAATTATCGGAATAACTAAATTTCGTAAGTAACAATTTTAGTCTTATAATCCTTTTCTAAATGTTTAAGTAATAAACTATAATTATTTTATATCTTAGTTTTCAAAAACCTTTCTATACTTAAGTTAGTGTACCTATTCTATTATTAAAATCTTTTACTCTATGACTAAGGGTTTGAGCGTTACAAAACCCTAGGTTTAAAATCTTAGGTTAGCATGCCATGTGCTAGAAACCCTTAGATTAATTAACTACCTAAATTCAAAATTTACCTTCCCATTCGTATATGTCATGTTAACGTATAGCATGAAATCAGTTAGGCACGTAAAAGTTACAAAACATGTCTCATGCAGTCACGTAGATCATATAATATGTATGCTTATTTATTGGCCGGCTTACTTACGGGACTCGGGTATTACATGTGTAGCCGATACAAGGAAGGCCAATGGACGTTCATGGTAATTACGAACGGATTACTCTCAAACAGACTCGCTGAACGAGCACATGGCGAAAAGGTGTGGAGTGAGGCTGGAGGGGAAGAATTGTTGGGATTCAGCCAATCCACTAGACGCCCAACAAATGAGAAAAAAGAAAAATTAATAATATTATTTTATATATATAATAAATTAATGAACGGTTCGTATTGAAGGGCGACACGGCGGATTCCTGGCCATCGGTTTCGAGCGGTCCAGAAGACCTGAAGAGATCTATAAATAGGCTGAGGATTCTTCAGCACCCAAATCAAAGTATTCAGTAGTGAGAGAGAGAGAGAGAGAGAGAGTGTGTAAGAGGAAAATTATCCGGATGGATAAAGGTGAGAGCGGATGTAGTTTTACTGGGATAGTTGGGAGCAGGTACAAATACATTACCCTGGTGGGTAAGGGGTCTCGAGTTTTGGTTTAAACAAGAGTGTTAATTTGTACGTTGTAATATTCTCAATATAGTAAAGCTGGTGCTCTCCGTGGAGGTAGGCGGTATTGGCCGAACCACGTAAAAATCTCGTGTTCTCTATCGGCGTCATTTAGGTTCTACATTGTCCAATAAAATAGTCTCGGGTCAAAATCAACCTTCCGCTGAGCCCGAAAAATTACCGCTCAACCCCAACAAACCTCACTGTTAAACATTAATTGCCTAATAAGACAGGGGTTAAATTACTGACGTGTGTCATTAAATGCAATATGATGACGATTCATGACGCAAAAGCTTTTAATGAAATCCAATTATATATCTACAGTACCCCATGAAGATGAAGCAAGGGAAAAAATGTAGTATGTTTTATTTAATTGATCTATCCTTAATTTTTTTTTTACTAAGTAACTGTATCCATATGTCTATTGCGACCATTATCGTTTGGGTGGTATGTAGGGGCTGTGTCGGACGACTTCCAACGCCATGGTTTTATACTGCGAGTAGAAGTATAATTCCGATGAAGAAAGGGAAATCAACTACATATAGTATAACCGTATCAACTTCTACACTCAAATACGATAAAGCTACAAAAAAATATTGCTCGTTATTAGTTACTAATTATGAATAAGATTATTATTCACCTACCATGTGACTATTAGAAGCTTCATAGTCCTTCCCATTATTTTCCTTTTTCTAAGGACGGTCCTTGCACTGGGTGACGTGTACTTCTCTCTTGAAGAAGACAGAAGATGAGAATTATTGTACCTAAATATTACTGCTATAGCTTAGGCTTTGAAAGAAGGAGAATAGGGTTTTCTGACACGAAGATAAAGCATGGACCATAAACAGCAATCAAACCTCGCTATTCTTTAGCTTAAAGCCTGTCTGATCATTCACGAAGCAACAGAAGGAGCATTCATTTAGCTTTCATTATACTTACATTTTCAGTCATTTGTGATCAGTGACCCTTTGATTCGAATAGACTTATGAACCAATACTCAGCCCTTTGATCATTTCATAGATATTTGGAGGTTAAGTTTTTTTATTTTAACTTTCTATAAGTTAAGCATCAGAAGTAGGGTTTTCTCTTCTCAGTCCAGACAAATAATATATATGTAATACAATTTGTCTTTTGTGTTACTTATCACTATATTATTGCTAAATCGTATCTTCTCCATTCTCCACCAGCTTGTGACAAAAGCTCCAAAACATTGTGGTCCAATATTTAACTTTATACAGTGGTTTTGATTATTACAGAATAGTATATGGTAGATGGAGGACCCTTTCCCCTCTTAATATAATTAATTTATATTCTTTATTATTATTGGTCCTACTGAATAGAGACGATACTCTCGAGCTTCCTTTAAAGTGCCTCATGCTCTTTATGTAGCTTCTCCAACTCCATAATATTTTTGGAGAAAAAAAAGAACTCCATAACATTTTAATTGCTACTGCGGTGTGTGTGTTTTCTGTAGCAAAATGTCGTCGAACAAAAAATCAAAGGTGTCGAAATTGACCGAGGATGAACTCAACGATCTCTTATTCAAACTACAGTCATTGCTTCCATCTACTTCAACCTCAAGGTGCAGCAAAAGGGTAAGCTTTTATTGGCTATGTTATAAAACTTCAATTCATCTTCGAATTATATGTATAATGTAATTAAAAGACATCGTTATTGCATGGGAAGAAGCAACATATTTGGGGAACTGTTGATAAGTATATGAAAAATTTCCAGGCATCATCATCGTCTTCATCGAAGATATTGAAGGAGACATGCGATTACATCAAGAAACTGAACAAAGAGGTCGATGAACTGAGTGAGAAGCTGTCACGGCTGTTGGCTTCTGGAGAAATCACCGACGACGATGCTGATATAATTATTAGATTAATGCAATTTTGAATATATAATGTGTAATAAATATTTATTGTGAGATTATTGTATTTTATGCTGGTGTATGTGGTATACTTTGTTTTGTGTTGTCTATTAGGTAGAGCTTTTACGGGAAGGAAACACATATTATTGTGTCTGTGTTGCTAAATGATTGGACATGTCTCTTTGTTTGCAATAATTCTAGTCCCCCTTTCAAAATTTCGTTTTCTTTCATGGTTATATTTGGAATTGAAGATGATATGATTATATATACCACGAAAATGACATCCTATACATTATATATAATTCAAGTGGAACGTCCAAAACTATTACATCATTTTAATCGATTCACACTCACTTTATTACATATAATTCGTATTATCGAAAAGAGAAGAAAAACAGAAAAATGGAGCACAAATTAAATAAAATTAAATGCACGATCGCGGGAGTTTCTGAATAAACTAGCATTCATGTGGCAGCCATCGATTTTCGAAAGCGATTAAATATAACAATCATCAATTAAAGATTTAATTAAATCGCTTTCTTAAGATCTTCTAAGCTGCAGAGCTAAATCTAGTGGGAACCCCTTTGCATAAATAAGGATAAAAATCTCAGACACGATAACAATTGTAACATCTATACCTAAAACAAGTACTTAACTAGATTTGCAACATGTAATAACTACTTCAGTAATGAAAAATCAAGGTTACCATTTGTCATTATCTCTAATGAAGTAGTCATTAACAATCATGGTCATGGCCGACGGCGTATTAGTTCAAATGAGTCATTTATTTGTAGTTTTAATAAATACCACAAAAGTCAAGGATTGGAATTCATGACATATTAGATCATCCCTGCCTTGTCCTACCGTTTGTTGTTAACTAGACATGACGGCATGATGACCACGAAAGAAGCAAAAAACGTGATAAGAAAATTAAGATGCAAATTGATAGCTCCTTTGTTACCTTTTCCCAAATCATATTTTCTTGATTAAGAAATACCTTTGACATCTATAGAAAATACCCCATTGAAATTTACAAATCAATACCTGTCAGAAATTTTTGCAGATAGGTACCCGTTTTACTGCTTGTACCAATTTTGTCAGTCTTGTCGTACCTTTTTATGTGTGTTTTGCATACCACGTCACGCATTTATACGGTATACAGTTTCTATATGGTACCTTAGTGTATTATATATGACGTACCATTTTCTCAACGTATAAACGTACCAAAATACGTTGTTATAGGGTACCTAAATGTGTTATATGGCGTACCTGCGGCGGATCGGGTACTGTACAAAAAAATTATTCTATTAGGTACCTACATATAAAAAATACTGATAGAGTACTGATTTACAAGTTTTTATACTAATGGATAAATATCTGTAAAGTCCCCATTAACTAATCCTCATGTAGGGATCAAGGAGAATTGGAAAATTTAAAAAAAGAGGAACGATTCTATTTGGTTTTAAAAAAAGAGGAATAGGTTGTCAAATGACTGAAATACCCTTACTAAAAAACTGCTTTAGCAGGCTAATCCGACATCAACAGCGAAAAGCTATTCGAGTTTTATTCGAGTTAGCAGAGAAACTCGAATGCCAAACTCTAATAATATTTCGAAGAGATAAGTTTACTCGAATAACTTTCAGAAAATTTAAACGAATAAACAGCCTTATTCGAGTAACTTTCGAGTAACTTATTCGAGCCGCAACTCGAATAAAAATTAGTATAGCTTACTCGAATAAGCCATATTCAGACACAAATCACTCGAAAACCTAAAGTCTCTCGCGCTCTCTCTTCGAACCAAAGCTCTCACTCAAAAAATCGTACACAAACCCAAACATAATCATCAATGGCGAAAAGAAAAACGAAATCATCGGAGCCTTCCGCGCCTCAACGTAACCGGGTGGATGAGCAAATCGACGCCGGTAGAGCCACGGTGAGTTTTTGGTCCCATTTTGGGTTTTTGTTAAATCGATTAGGTCAAACGCTTAATTAGATCTTACGTTTCTAGCGTTAACTCGATCGATTTTGATGTTAAATCGTTGGGCAAACGTCGTAATCGATCGGATTTTTTGTGAAAATCGTTTTCGTCGCTTTTTCGAGTAACTAGGGTTCGAATAGTTTGTTAACGTATTCGAGTGAAGTTTTACTCGAATAATTTACTCGAATAACAGTGGATTTTAATTGTTTTTCTTTTTTTGCATTTTTAGATCTATTTTTCGACGAAGTTGCCGGCGGACAATTTCTACCATGCCATCCTCACTCTGAACTCGCAGTACATGCCGGTATGCGAACGCATCCGTACACTTTTGAACGAGGAGGAAATGGAGGAGATGGTCAGACGGACTCAGTTCGGGAATTTAATAAAGGTGGCACGAGACCACTACAACTCAAACATGATCCTGTGGTTTTTGATGAGCCGGCAGGTGGAGTATATGCCGGAGTCGAAGGAGTTCTGGATGGTCGTTCGTGGACGACCATTAAGATTTTCATTGGTCGAGTATTGCCTACTCACGGGCCTCGACTGCGGCGCTAACGAGCCGGAGATACCGTCATCAAACGAGTTTGCGACGAGGCATTGCCTGGTATTAATCCTATTTTTTTTATCATTTTGATTCTTTTTTTTTACTTCGATTTCAAAAACTAACGTTTGTTTTATGGCTCGTAGGCAAGCCCGTTATATATTTTGACGATTTGGAGAAGAAAATCACGGGAATGATTCGTGACGCCGGTGGAAACTCGGGCGTGAATCCCGAGAAATTGAAGATCGCGACCCTTTATTTTGCCGCCGGGGTGCTAGGGGAGCGGAGGGTAAAGAGGGACTTGAAGCTCAAGGAGGAGTGGCTCCGTCTGGTGGAGGACTTCGACCGCTTCAACGAATATCCTTGGGGAAGGATATCATTCGAGGAGGTCGTTTATGGTCTGAACAGAGACCTCTTGGGGAAGCACATGGAGATGACATCGAAGGGAAAAATCCAAACAACCTTCGATATCAGCGCCTTCGTCATGCCGCTTCAGGTAATTAGTTTTGTATTATTTAAGACATATTATATTTATTTTAACTTATGTTTACTCTCTTTTATCAGGTTCTGGCGTACGAGTGCTGGCCGACCGTCGGGCAGGAATTCGCCGTGAGAAAAGGCGGCGGAAGGCTCCCGATACCCCGGATGTGCCATTGGAAGACCACATTTTACGGCAAGAGCTCTGCTCCGGGATGGCAAGAGGTCGAGCGTGCATTCGGTGCCGTGGGGATGGACGTAAGTATATATATTTATTTATTTATAATATGGAATTATTTAGATTGCGTTTTCTAAATTGTACAAATACACAGGACGTGCGGTGTTGCCTTACACCGACCGATGCTGAAGCCGATTCAAGGCACTTCCGCACGGTCGTCGGTTTTTATGGCAGCAGGGATGATGCCGTAGCCCAGAGGATAGTGGAGCATCTTCTAAATGGGCTGCCGGTCTACTGCACCCAGCATCGGCTTGCTCCGTCTCCTCCTCGACCGTCTCCTCCTCCGAAGCCGTCTCCTCCGAGGTCTTCTCCTCCGAGGCCGTCTCCTCCTCCTTCCGGCTCAATAATCGGCCATTTCGATAGAAGAATGGACAGACTGGAAGGCGATGTACGGGATATGCGGGCGGAGATTAGGGAGCTACGCTCGATCGTGCTCCAAGGTATGTCTTACTTAATGTTTATTTTATAAGATTATATTGATATTTCGTAAATCCAACGTAATACTCTAATTTTGTAGCCCTTGAGATCCTGACGCCGACAACGGTGCGGGATATTGCGAGGAGCTATGATCGGGACATGCCGCCTCCTTCGCCTCCTCATTCGCCGTCGATGTTCGGGAGGACGCCGAACCAACCCGATGCAACGGGGAGGACGATGAACGAGGGGGAGGCGGAGAACGTGGAGATGGAGTACGAGATGGATATAGAGATGATGGAGGCCGCGACCGTGGCGGCGGAGAAAGCGGCGACGGCGGAGAAAGCGGCGGCGGCGGACAGGGCGGCGGAGACGGCGGCGGCGGCGGAGAAGGCCGCGGCGGTGGCGAAGAAGGCGGCGAAAGCGGTGGCGGCGAAGAAGGCGGCGGAGAAGGCGGCGGAAGCGGCGGTGGCGAAGAAAGCGGCGTGGGCGGTGGCGCAGAAGGTTAGCAAAAAATGACCACGGAGTGAACGTGTGACGAAGAAGTCGAGGATGCTTTCGAGTCCGTATACGCCGACGCCCGATTCGACCCCTCGCGTTACAATACAACGCCGCGCGGACATAGAGCATATCATTGGCGAGAGGGTGATGAATTGGGATGCCGTCGAGGTGGAGGTGGCAAGAATGGGCGCAAAGGATAAACGGGCAGGAATGCTCCAAGCGTACGACAAGAAAGTCTTTGCCGATTTGTCCACTCTGAAAGTGTGGATCTCGGACGAGGTATGTGTGTTTTTTTGCTAAATATGTTCTAATTATTTCGTTTAATAACATTATATGCTATTATTGCAGCACGTCAACGAGGCATTCAATGGGTTTATGGCGATGCAAGAAAACTGCATGCATAAGGAGCGAATCGCGTACATGAACACGAATTTCGCACATGCAGTCAAGTTGGAGTCCGCCAAACTGGGACCGTGGGACATGTCCTCGTTCGAGCAATTCGCCACGGGAGAGATCAATGCGATTTACGGCTGCAAGCCGTCGCTTCACTGGCGCCAAGCGGATGTGGCCGTCATCCCATTGGCGTTTAATAGCCATTGGGTGCTCCTCGTCGCTCGGTTCAAGGAGAGGAACATCCTCGTTTTGGATTCTGACCGCAAGAGCAATTCGGACTTGAGGTTCATGAAGCCGTTCCTCGACTCCTTGGCCGAAGTGCTACCTCTGATGCTTCAACACGTAGGTGTGGAGCAAAATCCCGTGGAGAAGTTTGTTTGGGTGCGGTGCCCCAAGTTCCCTCAACAAGTCCTTAGGTAATTTTCTTATTTTCTCACTTTCTTATTTTCTTAAATCTGATATTGTTCTATTTTTCGAACAGCGGAGAGTGTGGTATATACATGCTTAGGGCGGCTATGTCTCTGTTGATCGGTAACGGAGATGATCTCTACGCTTTCGACGATTCTAAAATTGCGTCGTTTAGAAAGTTTTTGACGATATGTATTTTTTTTTAACAATTGGGATGTTGTATGAACCGTTTTAGATATTTGTATAGATTTTGCATTTGGAATTGTTCAGTTTTGGTTGGTTGAGTTGCTGTTCAGGTTGTTCAAGTTTCAGTTGTTTTTTTCTAGGTTTTCACTGTTACTCGAGTCAAAGAGTTTGTTCGAATAATGTTATTTATTCTAGTAACTTATTCAAGCCTATTCGAGTACCATGTAATACTCGAATAAGTGAAACAGGCAAAACGATATTCATTCGAGTAAACTATCCGAGCCTACTCGAGTACTGTATATTACTCGAATTATTTAAAAATCCAAAATATTGTTATTATTATGATCATGATATGTTAAATGCGTTTCCTATCTATGTAATAAACTATTTTAGAGATTCTTGAAAAAATATAAAAAAAAAAATTCATGTTGATATTTCTATACATGTGACCAACGTGGATGGGAATTTATATACTAGTCCTCTCCACCAACGTATTCCATTGTATGTCATGCAACGATTTTTATCAAACATTGTTACTCTTCATCAAGCGACTTATTAACATCATTAAGGCCCTAACACATCGAAATTTTGATATTTATACATCTAAGTATCGAGATAATTAAAATTCAAAAATTTTGAAGATAACACTCGAATTGCAAGAAATTATGCGAGTTTCATATTCGATTTTTTCTAATTTATTCGGGTTCTTACTTTACTCGAATAAGTTCAGATTTTCATTTCGACTTTTTATCGTTATAATATTCGAGTAGCTTTTATTCGAGTAATATTTGAGTCATGTTGTTTACTCGAATAAGTTCAGATTTTCATTTCGACTTTTTATCGTTATAATATTTGAGTAGTTTATTCGAGTAATATTCGAGTCATGTTGTTTACTCGAATAACAGTGAAAAAAGCAACAAACAAGCCAAAATCACAATATCCATCAAACTCATACAACCTCACAAGCTCACAATATTCATCAATCTCATACAACCTCATACATCAAACTCATACAAACTCATACATCAAGATTTACTTAATGTCTACGACCAAACTCACCGACGGACGGAAACCTCTTTTCTTTTCTCCGACCACGCCTTGCTACGAACAGAGGTGGCAACACCAATTGATCTGAGGTATCCCACTCGGCTTGATCTGGAACCGGTGAAACTCATTCGTGATAAGCAGACTGCCACGTTAGGACAGAATAATATTCCAAACACAACGGGTAGAAACTCATGTTCGCTCATAGACTCGCTGCGATTGCATGTGGACAAGGAATCCTGTCGATGTCGAATTGGCGGCACGTACAAGTCTTCGACCGCAAGTTAATAATCACGACCCCCCGGAGATCGGACATCGTACTCATGCGGAGCGATTTCATGTACTTCATACCCTTGACTTAGTTCATACCTCTCACGGAGCTTCCTTTCCACCGTCGGGGTAAACCGCGTGGTTTCTTGTCCAGATTGCTGACTGTATCTAGCAAACAAATCCGCCGTCATCCTCTGTATCGATTCCAAAAGCGCAATGATCGGTAGCTTTCTTTCTTCGCGGAGTCTTGCATTAATCGATTCCACCCCGTTCGTAGTCATGATGTTATAGCGAGACGTCGGAGAATAGGCACGACTCCATCGTTCCGTAGTATCAGTCTTTTGCAAATACGCGTATGCGGTGGGAAACCTATTCTCACAATCACCATATTGTGAATCAAAGTCGCATTGCTTGTATATTTTAGCAATGTGTATGAACGTCTCGGTCGCACCCTGCTTCTTACACTTGCCTTTCATATTTTGTGACAGGTGCCAAATACAGTGACCGTGGTGCGCACGACTGTAGACGTCTGCAACGGCGGCTTTGATTGAAGTAGATCTGGCGGATACGATGACAAGATCGTCCTCGTTGGGTACGATTTGCAAGAGCTCGTTCAAGAACCACGACCAAGCTTCTATGCACTCATTTTTGTCAATTATGCCCCAAGCTAAAGGAAACTGATGGCGGTCGCCATCCTTCGCTGATGCAATGAGCAACGTACCCCCATACTTTCCTTTCAACCAAATACCGTCTATGCAAACAACCTTCCTCAGGTGACGGTATCCCGCAATACAAGCACCAAGGGATAGGAATGCGTGCTTAAATCTCCGCTCGTCGTTCAGATATACACTTGCTATGGTTCCCGGATTCACTCTTCTCAACGTCGACAGGTACGACGGCAACAGCTTATAACTCTCATCGGGGTCACCCTTCATTGCATTTTGTGCTAAAATGCCTCATTTCCATGCTTTGAAGTACGAAACTTCGATCCCACGATTTCTCATCATTGTTTGAATGAGTTTAGGGGCCGGTGTACTTGTTGAACCCTGAAAAGATTCAAGCAGCATATTACTCACGGAGGTTGACGATGCTTGAGTGAGTCTTGCGTTCCATTTGCAAGGTCGCACGTATGTGTGTTGCAATACGTACGAATCGAGAATACGGATGCATCCTTAATCTTCGCCGTCCATATCCTCCAAGTACATCCATCCTCTTTGCATCTCACGCCATAGTACGATCGCGAAGATTTTATAATCTTGACCTCGAAGCATGCCTCTATAGCAACTCTTTGGATCCTATTCTTGACGGCCTTCTTATCCTCGAATTCACCGACCTTCATGGTGGAACCGTCGGTAAAAGAACCGATCGCTAGGAATAGTTGCATTTTCCTCTTCCTCCTCCTCCTCCTCCTCCTCATCATCCCCGTCCGCATTTTCTCCGTTTACGCCATCAAAATTGACGTGCACGTTCTGCTGTGATGCAACATTCTCATCACGGTCGTTCGCCTCATTGTGACCTTCACCCCATAATTCACATCTTCGTATCCGCCAAAGTCGATGATACGGTCAAAATAATCATCGACGTAACCACCTCCACCGCTACGAACCTCAATTGGAATGGGACCAACTTCATCATCCGCAAGAGTTTGACGGTGGAGGGTCGTAGGGAGTCCAATCTCCACACGGAGAATCGGTCTATCCATTAGACCCCCTAAGTAAATATAACCCTTCAACTCTCGATCATTCTTTATATACAACGGAACACACCCTTCCATACCTCTCATAGATGGCTGATAACTAATCTTTAACTCCGGCCTCCCGCTTACGTCAATAGTCTCGTATATTTCGTTCCGCAGATCGTCCAGCAAACAACAATCGACATCGAACCCAATGGGCTTCATATTTGTTCCCATCCTTGGAACCCATATCCATTTATAATCATTCCCAATTATTCATTCTCCATCGTAATCAATCATGATGCTGGTCGGCATAACCTGCATATGAAATAAACCATTGTTAATAAAATTTAATTGCAATATGCATTATTCCAATAAATAAAATATCCGAAAAATAAAAATTATTCGAGTAAGCTATCCGAGTAGTATAAAAACTCGAATAATATGTACGTGTAAAATTTAATAACCAATAATATTATTCGAGTGTGATGTCTGAATTGAAAGTTGCCAAAATAACGTATTCGAGTGACGTTTTCGAGTAAAAAAATCGAATAATGAACTCGAATAAACGGAAAACGAAATTTTTCTGCAAATTCGCACACATCTACGGTGAATATGCTACCCATAACTACCCAAACCTTCGAAAATCTGATACCCGATGCTCGAAATGTAATGTCGTTAACCCGAACGGAAATTACAATGCCCGATAATGTATACTAGTAACCGGCGTTAACATGAACGAAACTCACTGTATATGCGTTCAAGAACGAAATTGGGATTCTTCGAGCTTGGGTGTTTCGATTTCGGCGGATGCTTCAGCTCGTTTTTCCGTCGAGATCTCGTTTGGTGCTTGGTGGGCGCGTTAATGAAGTGGGTGCGGTTATTTTATATATATATATTTATTTTTTTATTTATTTAGGTATTAATTAGTTAGGGGTCTAGTTAATTAATTAAACAGGTTCCTCTTTTTAAATTGAATTGCTCAACTTTCTATTTTTTTAAAAGAAATCAAAAGTAATCTCATTTTTTAAAATATCCCAGGAGAATTCTAGCTTTATTTGGTAAATAAAAGTGGGCTCAACTTATTTGGGCCTGAAATTAGAAAGATTTGCTTATGTGGCCATCCTTGTTATTGGGCCATAGCTGCGTCCTCGAATTAATTTGATTTTTTATTTTTTTATGTTTTTCATTTTTAATTTTCATCGCTGCCTTTCTAACGGTGTACACGATAGATCGGAACTGATTACATTACACGGTAACAGTACATTGACTAGGTTCTGAACAAGGACAAGATAAGGAAGAACATGAAGAAGAATTGCAGACCAACCATTCCCTTACCAAAATCTTTGCCATCGTCAACGGAGAACAAAATCGAAGCCTGGTAATACCTCGTGAGGTAGTCCTCGGCGTAGCCCAAGTGCATCTCAGCTGCAGCAACCTTAGACCTTAACTCGCCACTCAGCGGCGGCGCCGCCGACGAGTCAAGGCACTCACTCTTCAGACCATCCATGGCGGCTGTCGTTCTATTCCACACATCGACCCATTGCTTTTCCTGTAATTTCCAGCTCCTCAGCCTCGATACAGTCTCCGTACAGTAGTCGATTTCGCCTTTTGCAGCAAGCAAAGCGATGCTGCAATTTCTCGACTGATCATCGTCGCCGCCGGAGATTGGCCGCCAAGTGGTAATAACAGCGTCGAGTTCCTCCGATGCTGTTCGAAGGGACAGATTCAAGACATGGTCAGGGTTTTTTATGGCATCATGGTTCTTGGTAATGAGGCTATAATACTCTCTTTCGCACTTGCTGGCATCTTGAGAAGTAGTACCTTCGTGCCCACAAAATGCTCTAATGGAAGAATCTTGCTTGTTGTAGTAGACATCGCCGCGAAGAAGATAGAAGGCTATGGATCCTATGGTGGATAAGGTCGTAATGGAGAGCAGAAGGAGGACGATGATTAGCTTCTTGTTTCTCTTTCGAAAGGCTGATAAGGTTTCTTCGTCTCTGATGAATCTAGGCCTTGTTAGTCTGCTGCTGTCGGCGGTTTTCTCGTCTGTGGACTCCATTGTTCGCCGTAGACGTTGACTCGTAGTGCCGGCTCATCATAATATAAGGCCTAAAGCAATTTCGAATATGGGGCCTTTTAAAGAAAACAAACTTAAATAATGTATGTTGACAAACCGTGCTAACTTATCACAATCATCCTCTAACTATTGGCGCTCAAAATTCAAAATGCGCCGTTTTGCTTTTTGAACTTGGCAAAACCTTTTCTTTTATTTCTTTTGGCCCGATATATAACAAAAAATGAAAGATTTTGCAAAGTTTAGAAATCAAAACGGCACATTCAAGGTCTTGGCACCAAATTTTCTTTTTATTCAACCGGAAACTATAACCAATAACGTTTATCGAATGTGAAGCTAAAAACTTATAAAAGAAAGCTTTTTTATTTTCTTTTAGTGGAAAATCCAAAACAATTGTTTATAATAACTTGATAAAATATTATGTGGAACACAAAAGTCCCAATTTGACATCATAGTCCCTGTACGCAACATACACCCCTTTTAATACAATTTGATATTCGTGTTTATTTTGTAAGCATCATAGTATTTAGTATTTTAGTTTTAAATAACTCTTGTCCATTATATCTAAGCGGTCTCATGTATTCGCAAATTTTCAAAGTTTAAACGTTCTTATGATCTTGGGCCTTTATTACTCGACGTTTCCTTCAAATAAAAGATATCGTTAATGCTTATTTTTGTCGTAACAATCAGTTCAAGCAGTGAAAAATATGTTGAACATGAGGTAGTAAATATAATTGATGTTAAATTTTTTACTTTTTTAATTAACTATATTTTACTTATATACTACGTTTTTAATTCGGGGCCCTCAAAATTCCGGGGCCTAAAGCCCTTGCTTTACTTGCTTTGCCCAAAAGCCGGCCCTGTTGACTCGATCCGAGAATGAATGTGATTTTTTCAGTATTTTATAGGGCTCGTTTGATATTTTGGATTTGGTGGATAAAGTTATTTGTGTATGGCTATACGAGGATTTTGAGGATATAAATTTTTTTTTTTTTTATGTTTGATATGTGTGCATTAATTATTTGGGTAAAGAGATATGATAGTGTTTGATATGTGTTTGATTTGGGTGAAGGATTTGTTGAATATACTTAAATGACTTTGTTGCCCTCAAACAAAATAAAGCTTTGTGGTCGTCGTTCTTGTACCGTCTCCCTTCAAAAATTTAATCTGCATTCTGCAACAAAACAAAGAGAAAAAAGCAGAGCAAGAAGTGAAAGCATCCGAGCATTCCCATTGCCAAAAAAAAAAGAAATAGCAGAGCATTCCCATAGCTCACAACCAAATTGAGAAAAATGAGATCGTCTATAATAAGCCCTCAAATTAACATAAATTCATAAACTAAAACTACAGAAAATGAGAAAATTTCCATCGTTTAGCAACAAATTGACTTCATAGAATTGGCCAAAAATGGAGTACAAAATCGTTTAGCAATGACGATGGAGATGGAGAAGGAATTAGGGCAAGATAGAATGGGGTAAAATTGGCATTAAGAACATTTGTATTGAGATACCCACCTCCATGATGGGTATGTTTATACATGACTTACAAAGGATCTGTGGGTAATAAACGTATATAAACTTACAAGCCGTGTATAACTATACCCATATAACAAACTTAGTACAATTTTATCATACCCATCTCATAACCACTCATTACCCATCCATACATGGGAATCAAACGAGCCCATAGTTGCTCGCGTCTTCCTTTCTCTCCTTTTCTTTCTTTTTTCTTGCAGAAACTGTTTTTTATTCTCAATTATTTCCCCAAGTATGTATTCAAATGTTTTTCTTCCTTTTACTCATTATCTTAAGAGGAGAAAGATGGACTGAAGAGTTCCATTCATTCATTCATACATTCACATGGTCATTACTCATTACATTAAGATACACAGCAGAAGAAGCACACAATTACAGAAGACAACCTCAACAGATCAGTATCTATAGTCATCAGCATAACTATAACTGTCTCCGTAAAAAGTGTAGTTGCTGCTCCTCGACGTGCTTCCTCTACTAGCCTGAAGATGAATAAGAAAAATGATGAAACTGCGTGAGGATAATGCAGATGGAAAAAGCAAAGCATGGAAGACGAGAATCAAATTATCGCTCGATCAATCACATACCCTTCTCTGTATCATCTTCTCAAACGCCTCGGGCCCATTCTCTTCGATATACTTTTCTGCAGCAGTTAGTACATCGTCGGGCTTCCCAAAGATTTCGTCTTTCCTCGGGACGTACCATATCTTAACCGACTTTTGCCTTGTAACGAGGTATGGCCTAACAACGTTTTCGTAAAAGTGTGCAGCTCCTCTGAAGTATGGGATGACCAGCCAACATGTGAAGATTAGCTTTGCGTATGACCATATAGGTATCCTAAAGACAAGAAAAAGATTATTTATTACAAACTCATAATGCTGAATAATGATTTTGCCTTCTGGGAATTTATTATTACCATTCGATGACTTTGGCGAAAGTGAGCTCGAAGAGAGTGATCATGGAGTAGAGAACCCAATAAGTGAGCCATTGCTGATCATCAACTGGGGATTTTGTCTCAATGGCACGAATTGATGCATACCTGCGCCAAAAAGATGTTCTTTTATTTTTTTTTTTGGATTGCATCTATACGATAAAAAGGAAGCAACTGCAAAAAGATCAAGAATTGATAAATAGCTTCACTTACAGAGGATAGAGCAGACTGACCACAGGCCTGCACCATAAGGAAAACAAGAGAATCGTATGCTTAGAAAACTAAACCAAGCCCAAATCACCATCAATTCACGACAGAATCGCCATTAATTTACTCACGAGTTAAACGATCACAAGAAAAGGACCCAACACCGACAGATTCTAATTCACGCGAAGCAGATAAAGAAGAGATGGGAAATATTCGATTATATACCCAGCAAGAATGTCGATGTTCTGAAGTACTACTTTGATTAAGCTTCCACCAGATCCACCCATTATTTCCTTTTTTTTGACTCGATACCCAAGTTTTATTACAGCCTTCTAAGGTGAAAAATGTTTCGAAAAATTCCACTAGGACGCTTGCTTGAAGGGAATGTTCCAGCTCATTGGAGTGGAGCTCGAGAGAGAGAGAGAGATGGTAAGAGTGGAAGGTTTTTTTTGGGGCCCTAGAAAAATTTCAATTTAGTGATCAGGCCTGTCAGAATAATCTTTAGTTTGAAGGACCTATTTTTTGAAAAATTCAATGATAAAGACCCAAATTATATTTTTACTAAAATACCCTTCGTCAAGGGTTCTCTGAGGGGGTATTCGACGCCATATTTATGTTACAGAGATCTGACGACTTGTTACCGTAATAACAAACACGTTACTTTAAACTGATAACATGTTACTTCTCGATAGTAAAATGTTTTTTTAACAGATATATATTTATTCGGCTAATCGAAACTCAGTTTTCACAGAATCGAGCACAATCGACTGCCCCATCAACCAATCAATTTCGACGTGTCACGTAGGATTTATCTGATATTGTTGAAGTATGATGTAAGAATTTTGATGAATTTTCATACGGTTTGAAATTCGAGAAAAAACGGACCAGATCGAACTATATTTTCGTAGCAATTGCAGCTAATCTTTGTGTAATCGAGGTACCCATCGTTTGGGCATTTCATAGGCTCTGTGAATTTTGAAACAATCGTCACCTCATCAGTTTTAAAACGTACGTTGTGTGAAGCTGTTCGTATGGAAGGCATCGCTTCATCTGGAATAAATGTTACTATTTTATGCATTCTTGTTATTGATTTACGTCTTCTAGTTATAAATGTACCAAGAAACGTTACTTTTATACTCATAAATTATATTTTTGTCCGATCAAGTGTTATATTTTGACTTCGTTTTGTTTATAATAATTATAGATGTGGTATTTATTGTCCACCATATGATACCAGAAACAAAGTGGATCATGGTACAAATGGTAACTCATAATCGAATTGGTCGTCGATTAATTGGTATATTATGACCTAATTTGTTTTTCCAAAGTATTGATGTGATTTTTTTTAACGGACCTGTTTTGATAATTTTTTGCATCAAACTGTTACTACATAGAAATAGAAGCTTTACTTGGATTGTCTAAAATGGTATATTATGACGTTTTTTTTGTTTTAAGTATTAATGTGGTATTTTATTTTTCTTAGCAGAACTGTTAGGATAATTTGGTGCATTTAATTGTTACTACCTGAAACTTGGAATATCCGAAGTGGTATATCCTGATCTTCTTTTGTTTTTCATAAGTATTTATATGGTATTTTTTAGCAGGCTGTTTCGATAATTTGGCATGGAGCTGTTAATGCGTGGAATCGAACCGTTACTTTTATTATCTGAAGTGTTATATTACGGCCTACTTTTGTTTTTCATAAGTAATGTTTTTAGCAGACCTGTTTCGATTTATTTGACGTAAAACTGTTACTAAATAAAAAAGAAGCGTTACTTGTTTTATCGAAAGTGTTACTAAAAGTATCGATGAACAGACCTGTTTCGTTAATTTTTGTCATTGAATTGTTACTACCTGAAATTGAAGTGTTACTTGGTATATCTGAAGTGGTATATTATGTCCTGCTACTGTTTTTCATAAGTATTGATATGGTATTTTTGTAGCAGAACTGTTTCGATTTGGGCGGGATATTGGTTTTGGATGGGTTTGGAAGGATTTACTATACTTGCTAAATTTTGGGCGGGAATTGTGGATTGATTGTGTTAATTGGGGGGATATTGGTTTTGGATGGGTTTGGATGGATTTACTATACTTGCTAAATTTTGGGCGGGGTTTGTGGATTAATTGGGTTAATTGGGCGGGAGGTATGCCACGTTGGGATTTTGGACGGGATTGCTAAATTAGTGCAAAAGTGTTACTAATAACTATTTAACTGTTACGCATTAGTTAAATATGTTACTAAAAGTTCTTTATGTGTTACAAATTGTTGTAGTTGTCGCGCCAAGGTTTAGCTTATGTGTTTATGGAGATTAAGGTTTAAGGTTTCAGGGTTGCCCTTAAGGTTTCAGGATTTACGACATATAAACTGATATATGTGGTTTAATTTTGAATTTTGATGGTATTCGTGCTGAAATTCATATGTGATGTTTCAATGAACAAAGTAATAGTCTATGTTTTGAATAACTATTGACCTCGAACATTCACTATCCACCTCAATCGAACAATGTAGCTTTTAAAGGAATTTGGTGTGATAAATGCATCTGATCATACATTTACAAGATATTAATCTTGCAAATCTCGAACAATGTGCATTTATGAACGAAATTAATTGAGTTAGTAATGTGGTACTGGAAACCTATTATGTGGTATCATTATAAGTAAAAGTGTTATTCAGTAGGTCTGTATTGTTATTTTCTAGCGAACATATAGTATTACATGCGGGCAATCTGTTATTGTTAAAGTTGACGAACCATCCTGTTAATATTCCTTAACAAATAACTTCCAGAAAGTATCAAATACAGATTTACGACATATAAAATGATATTTGTGATTTAATTTTGAACTTTGAACACGTTTGTGTTGGAATTCATAACGATTATGTCTCATTAAAAGAGATACTAGTATATTGTGAAGGAAGAGCTATATGTTTGTATGATTTTTTATCCCAACTTTCACTTATTGATACCAACCTTTGCAAAATGTGTCTTTTAATGAAATTTTGTGATTTAGCTTCATCATATCATCTATTTCCATGAATGTCAATCTTATACATCCGAACGAAATGAATTTATGAACGAAATTAATCGAAATAGTAATGTGGCATTGATTAGCTATTTTGTGGTACTTGTAGCTACAAATGTGTTATAAGGTTTGTGTATATTGTTATTTTTTATCAGGCATGTGGTATTATTTGCAGGCAATGTGTTATTGTACTGTTAATATCTCTGACAATCTAGAAACTCCTAGAATGTTCTTAACGACGTGTTACCCAAAATGCGTGAATTGTTACTCAGAATAAAGAAAGTGTTACCAACCAACTTTTTATTGACATACCTTCCCATATTATGTCTCATCAAAATTCTTCGTTATCACATTATCAATATTAATAATATCATTCAATTAAAATGACTCGTGATCAAAATTAGTTGAATCTACCTTATTAGTTCATTCAAGTCGAGATGCACCTGTTTTTTTACGATCTATTCCTCTTTGCCTTTACTTGGGTATTACACGTGTTATTTACGGGTAACGAGTCGTTATTAATTTCTCATTATATGTTCATTTTGCGGATATATTTGTTATGAATATCTAGACATATGGTATTATTGTTCCACGAATTGTTACCCAGAAAGCATGAAGTGTTATTCAGTGACCATTTTAATTAGCAAAAGTTTACCACTTATATCTCATCAAAATTCTTCATTATTCCCTGATTAACATCAATAATTGTCGTCGATAACTAAGGCCGATGATGAAATTGTGTCGAATTTACATTATTCGGTTTGGCTAGGTTTATCGCAACTGGAAAATTTGTCATTCGTTGTGTTGGTACTGCTACTATAGATGACACACATGTACTAAATATACAAATTTTTGAACTAAATAGAAGACTTTTGTTATTAAACTGAAAGAAAATGTTTCCTATTAGCTTAAAAGTGTTATTTCTGTTTCGAAACTTGTTATCGCGTCATTCAGCTAGGTTCGCATTGTTATCATGTTATGATCTATTCATCTTTGCATTTACTTAGGTATTACATGTGTTATTTACAGGTGACGGGTCGTTATTATTTTCTCATTATATATTCATTTTGCGAAATATTTGTTATAAACATCAAGACATATGGTATTATGTTCCAAGAATTGTTACCCAGAAAGCATGGAGAGTTATTCAGTAACCATTTTAATTAGCAAACGTCCGCTTAGATCTCATCAAAATTCTTCGTTATTCCATGATTAACATCAATAATTATTGTCGATAACTAAGGCCCATGATGAAATTGTATCGAATTTACATTATCTGGTCATTAAAGTCGAGATTTTACCGTATTAAACGAAATTTCTGAATTGTGTATGTGTTTGAAGCTTTCGTGCTTTATGAACTTCGAAAATTCTCTTTGAGTATGAAGACCTATTAAAAATTGAAGCCGATACAACTTTGTGCTGTTAGTAACGTCGAGATTGGATCGAATTTGGAACGTGAATTTCTTCTTTCGATCGATTGAGTGTAAGGAATGTGTTATTGCAGGAAGCGGTGTTGTTTTTGAATGATGTGTTACTTTTGCAACATGATTTGTTATTACTACAAGAAACGTGGTATTTTCTACTTTACGGGAAACATTTATTTTCCCACAATTAACGTCACTAATATCTGAAACTTATCAACACTTATGATCAAATTAACGGTAATTTCACCTTATATCATCACAATCGTGGAGATCTCTTCGGGTCTGATGAACGTGAAATCTCGTTTAGCTCGATGCGTCGCTTGTTGGATCGATGCGAAACTGTTATTATTTTTTCGAAACTTGTTATCGCATCTTCAAGTATTTTTCGTCGATTGGCATATGTAGGGTTAAATATGCAAAATCATTAGGTATTTTCCTCTGATTTATTCGTTTATTAGTATTGACATTATAATTCGTAAAATTGTTACTAAATATATGTCATATTGTTCTCGATACAGACACTTTGTTATCCAGATGAACAGAAGTATTTTTTCCAGCACAAGACTGTTATAATTATCTCGACAACTGTAACGGATCATTTAGGTATTCTGTGGTAAATTTCGCATATATCAGGGATATTTATGTCTTTTTGCAGCCTTTAGGTAGTTTCCGCTGAAATTTTCGAAAATTAGGTCCTTTATCCTAAACAAAATACTAATAGGACCTGAACCTGAAGTTAAAAATGTTAGTAGGGCCTGAACATTAATTAACCCTTTTTTTTTTTGGCGACTTTAACTTTTGTTGTAACAATATATAATAACTTACGACTTACACTACAACAGCGACGACAACCCATAGAAATTTCAACGCTAATCAATCAATCAATCAGAAACAGCATAGTATTTAATGGTGACGATATCCTCAGGCCTAGACGGCGGATGAGTCTTGTTCCTCATTCTCAAATCCTGGTACTCCTTGTAAACGAACCCTCTGTACTTCCTTCTTTCCCCGACATCCTCGGCGAACTTGCGCAACGGCTCTATCCACTTGTCCCCCCCTACGTTGCGAAAGTACGCAAACGAGTGTCTGAACCTCTCCTTTGACCTCAAAACCCTGTGAGTCGCGCTCTTAAACCTGCCGTTGCTCAGCACCTGAATGGCATCGCATACGTTGACCACAATCTTGGCCTCGTCGGGGACGACGGCGATCCATTCGCCGCCTTTCTTGACCTCCAATCCTCCGACGTCGTCTTGTATCACAAAGGTCAAGATGTTCGAATCTTCGTGTTCGAGGAGCCCATTGTCTTCTGTTTCTGTTGCCAGGTAATAGCGAAGGGCAGCCATGAAATCCCAGCTTCTGTCGCTGTATTCTTTCAAGAAATTCTCAGGGAGTCACAAGCAATCGTTCAGTATGGCCTCTATTACCTCGCCTGTCTTGCTGAAGTAGCAGAACAACTTCTCTAACACATCCCTGTAATAAATAACGGATTTCTTACCAGTTAGTAGAACAGTTTATTACAGCCATCAGACTAAAAAATTGTAGCAGAAAAGTATACACAGTACTTGAAACCGTGAGGGTTCTGGGGCATATTGTTGAAGCCCGTATGAGGGCCGAACATCAATAGGTACTCGTTTTTGTCCTGCGAATTTTCGGGCTGTTTGCTATAACCAGCAGGTAATGGCGCGCCAGAGTCTGGCCTGCATCTGCTCTTCTCTTCGTCTGAGTATGCGAAGAATGTCTTGGAAAGATCTAAAGCCTTTCTCATAAGATCGATGGGCACGCCGTGGTTTGATATTTGAAAGAATCCGTACTCAGAGCAAGCTTGGGAGATGATTTCTTTCGCCTTCTCCTTTGCATTGCCGTCGTCGGCGTTTTCCGAGAAGAATGGAGAGAGGTCAACGGTGGGAATAGCAGCCATTGATGGATATGTTCGTAGGTTAAGAAAGTTTATCTAATATAGTCGTTGTTTATGTATTGACATGCACGGCGAAACACGACGACATAATGGCTGCTCCAAAAGTCTATGAAAAGATTCCATGAGCGCTTGAAGATGACGATATAATAATGGGAGGGGCTAATATATATAATAATATAAGGCCTGCCAACTTTTATAATCGAAGTGTAATAATCCTTCAACTATTGGCTTTGTCTCTTTGTGCATCGTCGTACTATTGCATGTGGGTTGATGCTGTAATAAAGCGTGTATACATCATTTTGGTATCACCATCTTTTGTTCTTATTCAACAAAAATTCAGGACCGTCTCATCATAATATAATGCCTAAAGCAATTTCGAATATGGGGGCCTTTTAAAGAAAATAAACTTAAATAATGTATGTTGACAAACCGTGCTAACTTATTACAATCATCCTCTAACTATTGGCGCTCAAAATTCAAAATGCGCCGTTTTGCTTCTTGAACTTTGCAAAACCTTTTCTTTTAGTTCTTTTGGCCCGATATATAACAAAAAATGAAAGATTTTGCAAAGTTTAGAAATCAAAACGGCACATTCAAAGGTCTTGGCACCAAATTTTCTTTTTATTCAACCGGAAACTATAACCAATAACGTTTATCGAATGTGAAGCTAAAAACTTATAAAAGAAAGCTTTTTTATTTTCTTTTTAGTGGAAAATCCAAAACAATTGTTTATAATAACTTGATAAAATATTATGTGGAACACAAAAGTCCCAATTTGACATCATAGTCCCTGTACGCAACATACACCCCTTTTAATACAATTTGATATTCGTGTTTATTTTGCAAGCATCATAGTATTTAGTATTTTAGTTTTAAATAACTCTTGTCGATTATATCGAAGCGGTCTCATGTATTCGCAAATTTTCAAAGTTTAAACGTTCTTATGATCTTGGGCCTTTATTACTCGACGTTTCCTTCAAATAAAAGATATCGTTAATGCTTATTTTTGTCGTAACAATCACTTCAAGCAGTGAAAATTATGTTAAACATGAGGTAGTAAATATAATTGATGTTAAATTTTTTACTTTTTTAATTAACTATATTTTACTTATATAATACGTTTTTAATTCGGGGCCCTCAAAATTCCGGGGCCTAAAGCCCTTGCTTTACTTGCTTTGCCCAAAAGCCGGCCCTGCAAAAATTAAGGGCTGCTCATATTCTGCATGAAACCATGTATGCCCAAAAGTGATCCATCCACGCAAACCAACGTTTTGTAAATGTCCGAATAAAGAAATGAGAAAATCAGACACAAACTGTTAATAATTTCTTGGAATGCCTTATTGATGATGAATTATTCTTTCCAATGCCCTAATAACCCAATAATAGCTTGCACTCCTTTGGCATCATCTCAACCTTAGCAGAAAACCTCCCAACATCTTGGCAATAATCATAGACCATGTATTTTTCGCGGGCCCATTTCAGTTGGGCCCGCCTTTGCTTGGTAACGACGGGCTTGTCCCACCAGAACTGGCCCGACCGCCCGCATTTCGCGTCTATCGAAGGCCCGTAGGCGTCGGGCCCGAGCTCGCAGGCGTCGACTTCGAAAGATCGAAAGGTGACCGTAAAAGGCGAGTGGGTCCAGTCTGTCTTGACACGCCCGCCCTGTGTGGCCCAGTCGTCTGCGTTCCAAAGCGATCCGTGGATCGACATGGTCTTGTTTTTAGGGTATGGCACGCCTTTCTTTTCCTTGTTCGGAAATTCTCTTATGGGGATATCATCCACCAAGAACCTGTTTTTATTACAACGGTTTCATATGTATTAGCCTTCTTTTGAATGACCGTTTCATCTAAAAACTCTTGAGCTCGAAGAAATGTGAATTTTTCTTGTATGACCGTGAGTATTCATGCTCATGACCTCTTGGCCTGACCTCAAATATCATGTTAAAAATTATCAACCCATCTTAAAGTTTAATCTTAAAGGGACTGTATCATATCTTACATTTTCGTATATTTTATTTCCTGTTCTCATACTCACAGTATCGAGCGACGACTCCACAAAAAGGCGTAAGTATGAAAATCCAACGTGGGATCGAACCAAAGGTAATGCCTTTGCTCGCGATTTCCAGTGCCGTTAATGTACAAGTTTGTCTGCACGATGTACGGCTCGCCCGAAACATTGCCTAGAAACTCAAAGTCTAGCTCGTCGTGGTTAGGTCCATCCGATGTCATCTAAAATCATGCATGTAATAATAACTAAGTTTATCGAAAAGAAAAAAGAAAAACGCGAAACGATAATAATTGATCAAAAATAAGTTCGAGGTGGGCTTTACGTAAAAGGCGGTGACCGTCCCAGCCGAATCGCCTTGAACTAACTTGATTTGGGCGCTGATTTCCCCGAACAAATACTTGTTCTTGGATTCGAATCCACAGCCTAATAACGTTGAAACGAAGTAAGAAAAATAGGATACATTAAGTTAAGCCACACTGATATATACCTTGTGCTATTCTGCAATGAAATAGTTAGTGGCTAAAACTAATACCTGTCGAAGAATCGAGGTACAATACTGTCTGGTTTTCTTGAGACACGTCGACGTGGTCTGGCGCCCAATCGGCGACAAAGAGATCGTTAAACTCAGATGAATATGCAGCGTAGAGAAGCAGTGATAGGCTGACTACTACTACTGTGACTGTTGATCTATAGATGGAAAGCAACATCTTTATTATTGCCGTTACGTTAGTATCTTGATTTCTTGTAATGATAATGATGGGAACTTAGGCTCGCTTATATCGGATGAAGGGGAATCTATTTATAGCAGTCATCTGGGCTTTAAGAGGAGTGCTTATAAGTATATATATATACTTGTAAAAATAATGCATCATGTGTATATAATTTATTGGTGAGCATGCGCAGAAAGACAAAGAGAGGTAGAATTAGTGGAAGCCATCTCAATCACAAAGTTGTGATCAGTACCAAGAAGAGCATATTGTCTTTGTAGAATATTACAGATATTCGAAAAAAGCTACCTTCTTTATGATTATTGTTTGTTACACCAACAGATCCACTAACGTAAACATAATGATTGATGTATGATGGTGATTCCTAAATTAATCATCAAATTACAGAGGGAATCCCTTCATTGATTAATGTATAAACCTCCTCAAAAATCAGCTTTACACCTAATGGAAAATCTGCAGACGAGTTGAAAGTAAAATGCCATCATATCTCTCAACTGCTGCCATTGCAGCCAAAACAAAGAAAAGAATACGCATAATGCAATATCGGAATTATATAATAAAAGTGATCTGAACATACGGAATGGCATAATATAATTCACTGAGTGCTTGGGATGATCATCACATGATATTATTATGTGGTCTTCTTTCCGTGGGTTTCTCGGGCAGAAAGCGTCTCTAATTCCCGAGAGTTCATGATACACTTGGCTCATATTCATCCTATTCTTCGGTAAATCATCTGAGCAATCTGCAGAATACGTATCAAACATTGAATCTGTCATCGGTTAGATGGCCAAAGCCTTCATTCCACGTTTCAGCTTCTCCACTCACTTCCTCACACAGAGATGAACCATCGAACACTTCGGCGTTTTCTTCCCTAAGCCCAAGCTCGACAAACTCTTGCAGCGTCAAGCCTTTTTCTTGCAAGAAAAGGTCTTCGGTTGGGCTTTTCCCAGTGATGATCTCCAACAAAACGATCCCAAAACTGTAAGCGTCTCCAAGAGTAGACACAGGCGCTCCAATGCCATACTCTTTGATTAATTAAAATAGAAAGAAGTATCATTCAGTAAATGCATGTTGTTCCTCTACACGTACAAAAGTGAGAAGCTGTGAACGCTAGTTTTACCTGGAGCTGTGTACCCTATTGTTCCTTTGATACCAAGCGAGCTGAATTGGATCCCATTTTCCGTCATATTTGGTTTATGAATAAGCCGAGCCAAGCCAAAATCAGAAACTTTAGCAGCCATATCATCATCAAGAAGTATGTTGCGTGGCTTCAAATCGCAGTGAATAACTGGAGTTTCTAGCTGATGGTGGAGATAATCTAACGCAGAAGCAACGTCTAGCGATGTTCGAATCCTTTGAAGGATGTTTAAACTGCTACTTCCTGCTTCAGTAGTAGTAGGATGTGTTATTTTGCGGAAGCGTTGATTCGATATCGTTTTGTAGTTTTCTGACTACACACATTATAGTTTAAAATCGCTCGCATTTTTCTGTTACATTTGGTAACACTGTCACGCACATTCGGCTCTCTCTCTCGTAATACAATATTTTTCTTTGAAGGATAAATAAACTTTCGCTCACACTATGACAGAGAAGGACATATTATATTTTCATTTTGCTAATCTCCTTACTGCTCAATACATCGATGCATGCTTTATATAGCATATCAAAGACTAACTACAAATACAAAAGTCAACAAAAACATCTTCATTTTTTCTTCCTATGGCATGCTATCCCATTCACGTTTTTTTTTTTCTTTTTGACATTTCTTCTTTCTTTTATTTTTCTTCCTTTCCGGCTTTGAATTTTTCTTGTTGGATGTTTTTCCTTGTCCCCTTACTTTTGTTGGATGTTTGTCTCGTGTTGTTTCTTTGTGTCTTTCTTGGATTTGAGATTAGCCAACAAATTCCCCCCTTAATCTCAAATTTTTCTTTCGGTCTTTCAGCCCTCCTTAAACTTAACTCTTTTTCGTGTATCATACGTTGCGGCTCGCCATTTGTCGTCAATATTTGTCTCGTGATTATCTCCATGTTTGTCAGTCATACTCTTCCATCACCATGCTACATGGAGAGTCGACCACCGGTTTTGCTTCTTCGAATGCGTCCGCTCTTCGGCTCACTTCTTTTAACATGTGAGCAAATAATATCCGCTTCCATACCATCGGCACCATCGGCTCTGTCGGCTCTGTCGGCTCTGGGGACTTCATCGGCTCTGTCGGCTCCATCGGCGCTGGCGACACCATACCATTTTGTTATTTTATTTTTTCTATGTGAGGTCGAATGAGGAGGAACAAACTGTATTGGAGTTTATTCTAGGAAATGATTATGAACGATAAAGGAGGAGGGCATATATTTTTCTCTTCTATTACCCACGTTACATGTTCTTTCCACTCGCGATAACAAATTTGAGATGCTCTCTCTCGCTCTTTATTTTCTTTCGTTTGTTTGTTTGCTCAACTCAACATTACTCTCGCACAATAATTCTCACAGTGTATACTTTGTTGCTCATGCAAGACGAAAAGACAGAGAATGGCTTCTTAAAAATATTATGTTGCTCACTTACTTTCTTCTACGCATATTGCTCACAATTTATAGAATATAAAGTGCAAAACTCCAAATAAAACATTCAACGAGACAAGCTTCCCTTTTTTTGCTTTTGCATGTTACCTTGTCTCTTCAATGATTTCTTCCTTTCTTCATTTGTGTGCGGAAGGTGGCCGATTTTCCTTTTTTTTATTTTCACATTGAGATTATTCAACAAATACTCCCTTAATCTCAATGCCTTGCATACTTCATTCCGAGCATCCATTTCAGATTTTCAAAAACATTTGTCGGTAGCGGCTTAGTGAAAATATCTGCAACCTGATCCAGACTTGCTACGTGCACCAACTTCACTTCTCCAATTTTTACGTGCTCTCTAATAAAATGTAATCGGGCATCAATATGTTTGCTCCTCTCATGATGGACTGGATTTTTCGCCAACTCGATTGCATATTTATTATCTACTCGAATTTCAGTTGGCTCGACTTGTTGAAGATTCAACTTAAGCAATAAATTTCTCAGCCATATTGCGTGGCAGACACACCATGATGCTGCCACATATTCTGCTTCACAGGTTGATAGAGTCACGATCGGTTGCTCTGATACCAATTTGTTATTTTGGTGACTAAATTAATGCCCTCATTTTGAGTGAAAAATATTTTTTCCGCGGCCTTTGACTTTTATCTTCGATGCGTCAAGACACGTGGCGATCCTCGATCTTCTTCAGATCCGTGAAGAGATGTTTGTGCCCGCTCATGTGATTGCTAGCACCGGTGTCAAGGTACCACACCATGTCGCCACCCGGGCTTTTATCCTCCAGCGCCATTAAAAGAACGTCATCGTCTTTTGGATCTTCTTGTTCGACTAGGTTCGCATTTTCTTCCACCTTCGTGTTGGACCAACAGTCCTTCCAAAGTGCCCGAACTTTCCGCAATTGTAGCATTCTACGCTCGGTCGGTTTGAGCGGCCGCCACGTCCTCGTGGTCGACCTCGTCCACTCCAATTTTGATTGTTGTTTTGTCCTTCTTTTTCGTGATTGTGGCCTCGTCATCGGCCTGTGCTTTGACCGAAACCTCGTCCTCGTTGGCCACGTCCTCTTCCTCGACTGTGGTGTGTATACAACGCATTGTTGTCATTAATGGACAATTTCGTCTGTAAGGCCTCGTCTAAACTGCTTCTTTTTTTTCTTTCGCTGCTCGTGAGCCTCGAGCGAACCAGAAAGTTCATCGACTGTCATTTTTTCAAGATCTTTGGATTCTTCGATTGCACACACCACGTTCTCGTACTCGTTCGTCAGAGATCTCAAGATTTTCTTGACGACTCGGGCATCAATTAGGACCTCGCCATTTCTCTTCAGCTGGTTCGCGATGGTTTGAACTCTCGTTATATATTCGAACACGCCTTCACACCTTCATTTTTGTCATTTCGAACTCACCACGGAGAGTCTACAACCGTACTTGCTTTACTCGATCGGCACCTTTGTATGCTTTTTCAAGCGTCTCCCATGCATCCTTCGACGTTTTGGCCTCGGCTATCTTTTCGAAGTTGGCCTCATCTAAAGATTGGTAGATGGTATGAAGTGCGGGCTTATCTTGTTTGCGGGATTCCATCAGCGTCTTTAGTTGGGGCTGCTGTATATCCGTTCGCGACTATCTCCCACGAGTCTTGAGACTGGAGCAACACCTTTATTTGAATGCTCCACTTGTCGTAGTTGAATTTGGTGAGCTTCGGAATCGGCATTTGACCAGCGGTTGCTCCCATTGTCGCCATCGGCTCTGATACCAATTTTGTTATTTTGCGGAAGCGTTGATTCGATATCGTTTTGTAGTGACTACACACATTATATTTTAAAATCACTCGTATTTTTCTGTTACATTCGGTAACACTCTCACGCACATTCGGTGCTCTCTCTCTCGTAATACAATATTTTTCTTTGAAGGATAAATAAACTTTCGCTCACACTATGACAGAGGAGGACATATTATATTTTCGTTTTGCTAATCTCCTTACTGCTCAATACATCGATGCATGCATTATATAGCATATCAAAGACTAACTACAAATACAAAAGTCAACAAAAACATCTTCATTTTTTCTTCCTATGGCATGCTATCCCATTCACGTTTTTTTTTCTCTTTGACATTTCTTCTTTCTTTTATTTTTCTTCCTTTTCGGCTTTGAATTTTTCTTGTTGGATGTTTTTCCTTGTCCCCTTACTTTTGTTGGATGTTGTCTCGTGTTGTTTCTTTGTGTCTTTCTTGGATTTGAGATTAACCAACAGGATGATGGAGCCTATCGTTTAGGTTCCCATTTGAAGTCATTTCCTCGAAAATCGGTGCTCGAGCAAGCAGTGATCACCTTGACGAGGTAGTGGTGGCGAACGTTCTTTAGAGCTTCGCACTCTGCCATGAAGCTCTTGGAGGCTCCTCTCCTTTCGAGCTTGAGGACTTTAACTGCAATCCTTTCATCGTTTGGAGTAAGAACGCCCTTGTAGACGGTCCCAAAACTTCCCGAGCCAGTCAAGTTCTCCGAAGAAAATCCGCCAGTAGCAGTTGCAAGATCATGGTAAGAAATCTTGGGGAAAAAGTTTAAGGATCTCGAGGATGGAGAACTAGTTCTTGTTGCTGGTGCTTTTAGTTTCTTCCATACAAGGTAAATGGTGAGAAGCAACAGAGTAAGAGCAACGAACGATGCAGTTGGGAAGACGATGATCAAGATTCGGTGGTGCTTTGATTTCCGAACTCTTGTAATAATAACCCTCGTCTCGTGGCATGCCGGCAAATGGAACTGTATGTTTCCCCCACACAGGCGAGGGTTTCCTCTAACATCGGTGTAACTGAAGTTAGAAAATATTCCCTTCGAAGGTACCTCGCCTTCTAGATTGTTAAAAGATAGGTTTAAGGCTTCTAAAGTGCGCAGTGTCTGTAAGAAAGGAGGAATTTTTCCCGAGAAATTGTTGACTGAGAGGTCTAGTAATACGAGGTTGTCAAGAAGTGAAAAGTCTGGAATGTTCCCCTCGAACTGGTTTCTGTTCAACAAAACTACGAGCAGATTCAAGCATCCCGTCCCTAAGGCGTTCGGAACCTCACCATGGAATTCGTCGTAAGAAAGATCAACTGATGTAAGACTGATCAAGTCACCCACATTTTCTGGGATTTGACCTCTCAAAGAGTTGAAAGAAACGTTGAACAACATAAGGGATGATAAGCTCCTCATGAGCTGCTGAGGTATCGTCCCACTGAGACTATTCTTACTCAAGTGGAATCTACGTAAATTATCGGAGTTAGCCAACGATGGTGGGATTTCTCCTTGCAACTTATTATCACACAAAAACAACCACATCAGTTGAGTTAAGTTCCCAATGCTAGCTAGGATTTTTCCTGTCAGTTTATTCCCACATAAGATTAGTTCTGCCATTTTGGGAAGATTCCCAACTGATTCGGGAATCGTACCGTACAGCTCATTGGAGTACATGTAAAGGACCTGCAAGTTTCGAAGGTTAGAAATCTCTCTTGGTATGGTTCCATGGATGGGATTAAATCCCAACCCAAGGTACATCAGCTCTGTGGAAAGATTAGCTATAGTGTTAGGAATATTTTATTGTGTTCTTTTAAATTAGGTTATCTTAATCTTGTAGTTTTATTCTAAGCTATGGTGGACATGTAATCGATCTATCTTCTATTTGGAGAATCGTCGAGGTAGGCTTTGGCTCACTGAGTCCCAATTTTCTATAAAATGAAATAGGCACCGCGTCAATGCTAACACTTATATAACATAAATTAGAGAATAAAGGAACCTCAATAGAACGCGGAATATAAAAACTCCCCTGATTATTAAGCTTCAGTGGCTTCTTCTGTATCCATGTTGAACATTCTTCGGTGAGAATTATCATCCTTTGTTCGTCAACTTTGCTGCTCTTTGATAACAAATCATCTTGTTTTTCTTTTCGTGACGCTGTTGGAAAAGACGGTCGATTCCAGACTGTTGGAGTACTCGGCTTTGATGGAATAAAATCCACAGTAGCCTCTGCGGGTTGATCGACTTTTTCAGGTTTGATCCCATCGTCAACTTCATTTGTTTCCACCACTAGTTCTAGCGTCTTTCCACGAACCAACTGAATGGTTTCTTCTGGATTTGTCTCTGTGTGGCTCGAGAGCGCTTCTTGCTCGCATTCAGATTCTTCAATTTTAAGCTTTTCCACTTGGGCCATTAAACTCCGTATTGATGCTTCTAATTGTTTAGAACTTTCATTAAAAGTAGCATCGAAATTCCGGTGTTGTTCTTCAGCTCTACGGTTCTGTTCGGCCTGTCTCTCGAACGCTTTATCCGTCTGTTTTATTGCCTTTTCGAGCGCTGTCTCCCAGGCGGCTTTCTCCTTTTCAGGTGGAGCAAACTGCTCATTATAAAATTCTCGTGGCTCCTCGCAGTATGGATCCTCGTAGAATACGTTTGAATTCCAACTGTGATGAACACGACCCGTGGCCTGCGAGCGCTGAAATTCTATCTCGTCTATCCTCCGATGAATCGCCTCAAACTTTGCGGCAATAATGTCGTTGACCTCATTTTCTCCATACGTAGGTCGATCCGTCGCTGAAGAATAATAGAAATGATTGTACATGGCTAATGAAATTAATATATAATAATATTAATATAATAATAATATTAACGACAATAATAATGATAATAATAATTAAGATTATTTTTTATATAATATATTTTTTTTAAACTCTTTTTTTAGAGAATACTAATAAAAAATAATAGAAATAAAATTGTTTAAACTAAAACTCAGAATATTATTTAAAATTAATACTACCGCTGTCCCCGGCAACGGCGCCAAAAACTTGACACGCTCGAATACTAGCAAGTGTACTAGGTCGTGCAAGTAGTATAAAATGGACAAGTCCAAGTATCGATCCACGAGGACAGCTCGATTAATTTAAGATATTATTCCAAATTTTAATTTAGACTAGAACTAGTTTTTAGATTTTGTGGATTTAATAAGCAAATAACAAATGACAAAAATAAAGCAGATAGCAAATGGATAAATTAACGACGAGTGTGATCAAGGCATGTGCTCAGCACAAAATATTCCTACGTATTCATGCGATCGATTTTTCCTAAACTGTACAAATCTAGTTAAGGTAGAAATTCCTAAAATAATCGCTACCCGTTTGTCCCGCAATAGCGATCCTATGCGAAAATGAACCAATCAACTATATTTCTATATGACTGTAGTTACTCCGCATGAATTCGGCTTTATGAATTTCCCCGAGTTTAGACGCTTTCGGCGCCTAAAATCTCGGAAACCACACGTACGAAACCGAATTCCATCTCTGGTCGGTTTTACGTCGTGGTGCTCTATATTTATCGTTCTAACCGGTCTAATCACTTTGTCCGTCTCATAAACCAATCAAATATCGTGCATATGTTGATCAGACACACGCAAGCATTAAACTCAAATATAAAACACATAACTCAACTCATACGATTAAATATAATAAAAACAGCATTATCACGTAGTCATAATATGGCCTAACACAGCCTCAATCACACAATAAACTTAAGAGCACATATTACTAAACGAAAGCAACGAAGGTTTAAACAAACACATAAGTAACAACACGTTAAAAGGAAAGATAGAAAATTACGTCCCTCACAGTACTTTCGTCGAACGAGTGGCGGGCGACTAAGAAACGCCTTGGACGCTCTGCTCGTGTCTCGATTCCCTAGCTTCGTTACCAGCCTTCCCGTAGGTGTATGCTCTAGCAGATGATGAGAGCTTCCTGTTTGGTGGACTTCTCTTCCTCTTGGTTGCAAAAACTCGTCTATGGTAGCCTCGTATTTTCTGCTCCGTTCTAAGCTACTTCGAATTATATTCCAACGTGGCTATGAGGTGAGTCGCTTGGTTGGTGAGGTGAGGAAACGGTGAGGAATGCTTCAGCTGCTTGTTTCGTTGAGCGCTCTGCCGGATCTAGATGCGGATGGCCTTGAGCGTCGAGAGCTTCGTGGGTATTTGGTGTCTCAAGATATTTTCTTTTCTCGTCTCCCCCTCTGCTCTCGTTGCATGCATCTCCTTTTATACCATCAATTTAAGATCTTCGTTGATGTCACCATCCTCCTTGAGCCTTGCAGAAAATATCAGGGCTAAACAATTTCAACAACAGAATCGAAGATTGAGCCGGATCGCGCGGCCGAATTGAGAAAGAGCTTTGTGGCTTTTTGTCTTATGCTGAAACTTTGTCTAAGCCTTGCGTGAGATGCCAAATTGAAGAAATAAGAGTCAAAGCAACTATTCATGAGGGTCCCTACTCAATTATTGGTTCTATCATCTATTATTGCATTCAACCATACTCTTTTTGCCTTGTTTTGATTCGATTTATATCACCTTGATACCTCAACGTGAAAATGTTAAATGTATATTTGTTCAAGGTTATTTAGGCATGTAATAATAAAAATTACTAAGTTTGATGGGCATTTAACCTGTTTAAAATCCTAACTCATCACTTTAAAGGAATTTGGTGTGATAAATGCATCTGATCATACATTTACAAGATATTAATCTTGCAAATCTCGAACAATGTGCATTTATGAACGAAATTAATTGAGTTAGTAATGTGGTACTGGAAACCTATTATGTGGTATCATTATAAGTAAAAGTGTTATTCAGTAGGTCTGTATTGTTATTTTCTAGCGAACATATAGTATTACATGCGGGCAATCTGTTATTGTTAAAGTTGATGAACCATCCTGTTAATATTCCTTAACAAATAACTTCCAGAAAGTATCAAATACAGATTTACGACATATAAAATGATATTTGTGGTTTAATTTTGAACTTTGAACACGTTTGTGTTGGAATTCATAACGATTATGTCTCATTAAAAGAGATACTAGTATATTGTGAAGGAAGAGCTATATGTTTGTATGATTTTTTATCCCAACTTTCACATATTGATACCAACCTTTGCAAAACGTGTCTTTTAATGAAATTTTGTGATTTAGCTTCATCATATCATCTATTTCCATGAATGTCAATCTTATACATCCGAACGAAATGAATTTATGAACGAAATTAATCGAAATAGTAATGTGGCATTGATTAGCTATTTTGTGGTACTTGTAGCTACAAATGTGTTATAAGGTTTGACTATATTGTTTTTTTTATCAGGCATGTGGTATTATTTGCAGGCAATGTGTTATTGTACTGTTAATATCTCTGACAATCTATAAACTCCTAGAATGTTCTTAACGACGTGTTACCCAAAATGCGTGAATTGTTACTCAAAAGAAAGTGTTACCAACCAACTTTTTATTGACAAACCTTCCCATATTATGTCTCATCAAAATTCTTCGTTATCACATTATCAATATTAATAATATCATTCAATTAAAATGACTCGTGATCAAAATTAGTTGAATCTACCTTATTAGTTCATTCAAGTCGAGATGCACCTGTTTTTTTACGATCTATTCCTCTTTGCCTTTACTTGGGTATTACACGTGTTATTTACGGGTAACGAGTCGTTATTAATTTCTCATTATATGTTCATTTTGCGGATATATTTGTTATGAATATCTAGACATATGGTATTATTGTTCCACGAATTGTTACCCAGAAAGCATGAAGTGTTATTCAGTGACCATTTTAATTAGCAAAAGTTTACCACTTATATCTCATCAAAATTCTTCATTATTCCCTGATTAACATCAATAATTGTCGTCGATAACTAAGGCCGATGATGAAATTGTGTCGAATTTACATTATTCGGTTTGGCTAGGTTTATCGCAACTGGAAAATTTGTCATTCGTTGTGTTGGTACTGCTACTATAGATGACACACATGTACTAAATATACAAATTTTTGAACTAAATAGAAGACTTTTGTTATTAAACTGAAAGAAAATGTTTCCTATTAGCTTAAAAGTGTTATTTCTGTTTCGAAACTTGTTATCGCGTCATTCAGCTAGGTTCGCATTGTTATCATGTTATGATCTATTCATCTTTGCATTTACTTAGGTATTACATGTGTTATTTACAGGTGACGGGTCGTTATTATTTTCTCATTATATATTCATTTTGCGAAATATTTGTTATAAACATCAAGACATATGGTATTATGTTCCAAGAATTGTTACCCAGAAAGCATGGAGAGTTATTCAGTAACCATTTTAATTAGCAAACGTCCGCTTAGATCTCATCAAAATTCTTCGTTATTCCATGATTAACATCAATAATTATTGTCGATAACTAAGGCCCATGATGAAATTGTATCGAATTTACATTATCTGGTCATTAAAGTCGAGATTTTACCGTATTAAACGAAATTTCTGAATTGTGTATGTGTTTGAAGCTTTCGTGCTTTATGAACTTCGAAAATTCTCTTTGAGTATGAAGACCTATTAAAAATTGAAGCCGATACAACTTTGTGCTGTTAGTAACGTCGAGATTGGATCGAATTTGGAACGTGAATTTCTTCTTTCGATCGATTGAGTGTAAGGAATGTGTTATTGCAGGAAGCGGTGTTGTTTTTGAATGATGTGTTACTTTTGCAACATGATTTGTTATTACTACAAGAAACGTGGTATTTTCTACTTTACGGGAAACATTTATTTTCCCACAATTAACGTCACTAATATCTGAAACTTATCAACACTTATGATCAAATTAACGGTAATTTCACCTTATATCATCACAATCGTGGAGATCTCTTCGGGTCTGATGAACGTGAAATCTCGTTTAGCTCGATGCGTCGCTTGTTGGATCGATGCGAAACTGTTATTATTTTTTCGAAACTTGTTATCGCATCTTCAAGTATTTTTCGTCGATTGGCATATGTAGGGTTAAATATGCAAAATCATTAGGTATTTTCCTCTGATTTATTCGTTTATTAGTATTGACATTATAATTCGTAAAATTGTTACTAAATATATGTCATATTGTTCTCGATACAGACACTTTGTTATCCAGATGAACAGAAGTATTTTTTCCAGCACAAGACTGTTATAATTATCTCGACAACTGTAACGGATCATTTAGGTATTCTGTGGTAAATTTCGCATATATCAGGGATATTTATGTCTTTTTGCAGCCTTTAGGTAGTTTCCGCTGAAATTTTCGAAAATTAGGTCCTTTATCCTAAACAAAATACTAATAGGACCTGAACCTGAAGTTAAAAATGTTAGTAGGGCCTGAACATTAATTAACCCTTTTTTTTTTGGCGACTTTAACTTTTGTTGTAACAATATATAATAACTTACGACTTACACTACAACAGCGACGACAACCCATAGAAATTTCAACGCTAATCAATCAATCAATCAGAAACAGCATAGTATTTAATGGTGACGATATCCTCAGGCCTAGACGGCGGATGAGTCTTGTTCCTCATTCTCAAATCCTGGTACTCCTTGTAAACGAACCCTCTGTACTTCCTTCTTTCCCCGACATCCTCGGCGAACTTGCGCAACGGCTCTATCCACTTGTCCCCCCCTACGTTGCGAAAGTACGCAAACGAGTGTCTGAACCTCTCCTTTGACCTCAAAACCCTGTGAGTCGCGCTCTTAAACCTGCCGTTGCTCAGCACCTGAATGGCATCGCATACGTTGACCACAATCTTGGCCTCGTCGGGGACGACGGCGATCCATTCGCCGCCTTTCTTGACCTCCAATCCTCCGACGTCGTCTTGTATCACAAAGGTCAAGATGTTCGAATCTTCGTGTTCGAGGAGCCCATTGTCTTCTGTTTCTGTTGCCAGGTAATAGCGAAGGGCAGCCATGAAATCCCAGCTTCTGTCGCTGTATTCTTTCAAGAAATTCTCAGGGAGTCCCAAGCAATCGTTCAGTATGGCCTCTATTACCTCGCCTGTCTTGCTGAAGTAGCAGAACAACTTCTCTAACACATCCCTGTAATAAATAACGGATTTCTTACCAGTTAGTAGAACAGTTTATTACAGCCATCAGACTAAAAAATTGTAGCAGAAAAGTATACACAGTACTTGAAACCGTGAGGGTTCTGGGGCATATTGTTGAAGCCCGTATGAGGGCCGAACATCAATAGGTACTCGTTTTTGTCCTGCGAATTTTCGGGCTGTTTGCTATAACCAGCAGGTAATGGCGCGCCAGAGTCTGGCCTGCATCTGCTCTTCTCTTCGTCTGAGTATGCGAAGAATGTCTTGGAAAGATCTAAAGCCTTTCTCATAAGATCGATGGGCACGCCGTGGTTTGATATTTGAAAGAATCCGTACTCAGAGCAAGCTTGGGAGATGATTTCTTTCGCCTTCTCCTTTGCATTGCCGTCGTCGGCGTTTTCCGAGAAGAATGGAGAGAGGTCAACGGTGGGAATAGCAGCCATTGATGGATATGTTCGTAGGTTAAGAAAGTTTATCTAATATAGTCGTTGTTTATGTATTGACATGCACGGCGAAACACGACGACATAATGGCTGCTCCAAAAGTCTATGAAAAGATTCCATGAGCGCTTGAAGATTACGATATAATAATGGGAGGGGCTAATATATATATAATAATATAAGGCCTGCCAACTTTTATAATCGAAGTGTAATAATCCTTCAACTATTGGCTTTGTCTCTTCGTGCATCGTCGTACTATTGCATGTGGGTTGATGCTGTAATAAAGCGTGTATACATCATTTTGGTATCACCATCTTTTGTTCTTATTCAACAAAAATTAAGGGCTGCTCATATTCTGCATGAAACCATGTATGCCCAAAAGTGATCCATCCACGCAAACCAACGTTTTGTAAATGTCCGAATAAAGAAATGAGAAAATCAGACACAAACTGTTAATAATTTCTTGGAATGCCTTATTGATGATGAATTATTCTTTCCAATGCCCTAATAACCCAATAATAGCTTGCACTCCTTTGGCATCATCTCAACCTTAGCAGAAAACCTCCCAACATCTTGGCAATAATCATAGACCATGTATTTTTCGCGGGCCCATTTCAGTTGGGCCCGCCTTTGCTTGGTAACGACGGGCTTGTCCCACCAGAACTGGCCCGACCGCCCGCATTTCGCGTCTATCGAAGGCCCGTAGGCGTCGGGCCCGAGCTCGCAGGCGTCGACTTCGAAAGATCGAAAGGTGACCGTAAAAGGCGAGTGGGTCCAGTCTGTCTTGACACGCCCGCCCTGTGTGGCCCAGTCGTCTGCGTTCCAAAGCGATCCGTGGATCGACATGGTCTTGTTTTTAGGGTATGGCACGCCTTTCTTTTCCTTGTTCGGAAATTCTCTTATGGGGATATCATCCACCAAGAACCTGTTTTTATTACAACGGTTTCATATGTATTAGCCTTCTTTTGAATGACCGTTTCATCTAAAAACTCTTGAGCTCGAAGAAATGTGAATTTTTCTTGTATGACCGTGAGTATTCATGCTCATGACCTCTTGGCCTGACCTCAAATATCATGTTAAAAATTATCAACCCATCTTAAAGTTTAATCTTAAAGGGACTGTATCATATCTTACATTTTCGTATATTTTATTTCCTGTTCTCATACTCACAGTATCGAGCGACGACTCCACAAAAAGGCGTAAGTATGAAAATCCAACGTGGGATCGAACCAAAGGTAATGCCTTTGCTCGCGATTTCCAGTGCCGTTAATGTACAAGTTTGTCTGCACGATGTACGGCTCGCCCGAAACATTGCCTAGAAACTCAAAGTCTAGCTCGTCGTGGTTAGGTCCATCCGATGTCATCTAAAATCATGCATGTAATAATAACTAAGTTTATCGAAAAGAAAAAAGAAAAACGCGAAACGATAATAATTGATCAAAAATAAGTTCGAGGTGGGCTTTACGTAAAAGGCGGTGACCGTCCCAGCCGAATCGCCTTGAACTAACTTGATTTGGGCGCTGATTTCCCCGAACAAATACTTGTTCTTGGATTCGAATCCACAGCCTAATAACGTTGAAACGAAGTAAGAAAAATAGGATACATTAAGTTAAGCCACACTGATATATACCTTGTGCTATTCTGCAATGAAATAGTTAGTGGCTAAAACTAATACCTGTCGAAGAATCGAGGTACAATACTGTCTGGTTTTCTTGAGACACGTCGACGTGGTCTGGCGCCCAATCGGCGACAAAGAGATCGTTAAACTCAGATGAATATGCAGCGTAGAGAAGCAGTGATAGGCTGACTACTACTACTGTGACTGTTGATCTATAGATGGAAAGCAACATCTTTATTATTGCCGTTACGTTAGTATCTTGATTTCTTGTAATGATAATGATGGGAACTTAGGCTCGCTTATATCGGATGAAGGGGAATCTATTTATAGCAGTCATCTGGGCTTTAAGAGGAGTGCTTATAAGTATATATATATACTTGTAAAAATAATGCATCATGTGTATATAATTTATTGGTGAGCATGCGCAGAAAGACAAAGAGAGGTAGAATTAGTGGAAGCCATCTCAATCACAAAGTTGTGATCAGTACCAAGAAGAGCATATTGTCTTTGTAGAATATTACAGATATTCGAAAAAAGCTACCTTCTTTATGATTATTGTTTGTTACACCAACAGATCCACTAACGTAAACATAATGATTGATGTATGATGGTGATTCCTAAATTAATCATCAAATTACAGAGGGAATCCCTTCATTGATTAATGTATAAACCTCCTCAAAAATCAGCTTTACACCTAATGGAAAATCTGCAGACGAGTTGAAAGTAAAATGCCATCATATCTCTCAACTGCTGCCATTGCAGCCAAAACAAAGAAAAGAATACGCATAATGCAATATCGGAATTATATAATAAAAGTGATCTGAACATACGGAATGGCATAATATAATTCACTGAGTGCTTGGGATGATCATCACATGATATTATTATGTGGTCTTCTTTCCGTGGGGTTTCTCGGGGCAGAAAGCGTCTCTAATTCCCGAGAGTTCATGATACACTTGGCTCATATTCATCCTATTCTTCGGTAAATCATCTGAGCAATCTGCAGAATACGTATCAAACATTGAATCTGTCATCGGTTAGATGGCCAAAGCCTTCATTCCACGTTTCAGCTTCTCCACTCACTTCCTCACACAGAGATGAACCATCGAACACTTCGGCGTTTTCTTCCCTAAGCCCAAGCTCGACAAACTCTTGCAGCGTCAAGCCTTTTTCTTGCAAGAAAAGGTCTTCGGTTGGGCTTTTCCCAGTGATGATCTCCAACAAAACGATCCCAAAACTGTAAGCGTCTCCAAGAGTAGACACAGGCGCTCCAATGCCATACTCTTTGATTAATTAAAATAGAAAGAAGTATCATTCAGTAAATGCATGTTGTTCCTCTACACGTACAAAAGTGAGAAGCTGTGAACGCTAGTTTTACCTGGAGCTGTGTACCCTATTGTTCCTTTGATACCAAGCGAGCTGAATTGGATCCCATTTTCCGTCATATTTGGTTTATGAATAAGCCGAGCCAAGCCAAAATCAGAAACTTTAGCAGCCATATCATCATCAAGAAGTATGTTGCGTGGCTTCAAATCGCAGTGAATAACTGGAGTTTCTAGCTGATGGTGGAGATAATCTAACGCAGAAGCAACGTCTAGCGATGTTCGAATCCTTTGAAGGATGTTTAAACTGCTACTTCCTGCTTCAGTAGTAGTAGGATGTGTTATTTTGCGGAAGCGTTGATTCGATATCGTTTTGTAGTTTTCTGACTACACACATTATAGTTTAAAATCGCTCGCATTTTTCTGTTACATTTGGTAACACTGTCACGCACATTCGGCTCTCTCTCTCGTAATACAATATTTTTCTTTGAAGGATAAATAAACTTTCGCTCACACTATGACAGAGAAGGACATATTATATTTTCATTTTGCTAATCTCCTTACTGCTCAATACATCGATGCATGCTTTATATAGCATATCAAAGACTAACTACAAATACAAAAGTCAACAAAAACATCTTCATTTTTTCTTCCTATGGCATGCTATCCCATTCACGTTTTTTTTTTCTTTTTGACATTTCTTCTTTCTTTTATTTTTCTTCCTTTCCGGCTTTGAATTTTTCTTGTTGGATGTTTTTCCTTGTCCCCTTACTTTTGTTGGATGTTTGTCTCGTGTTGTTTCTTTGTGTCTTTCTTGGATTTGAGATTAGCCAACAAATTCCCCCCTAATCTCAAATTTTTCTTTCGGTCTTTCAACCCTCCTTAAACTTAACTCTTTTTCGTGTATCATACGTTGCGGCTCGCCATTTGTCGTCAATATTTGTCTCGTGATTATCTCCATGTTTGTCAGTCATACTCTTCCATCACCATGCAACATGGAGAGTCGACCACCGGTTTTGCTTCTTCGAATGCGTCCGCTCTTCGGCTCACTTCTTTTAACATGTGAGCAAATAATATCCGCTTCCATACCATCGGCACCATCGGTTCTGTCGGCTCTGCCGGCTCTGGGGACTTCATCGGCTCTGTCGGCTCCATCGGCGCTGGCGACACCATAAGCTGATACCATTTTGTTATTTTATTTTTTCTATGTGAGGTCGAATGAGGAGGAACAAACTGTATTGGAGTTTATTCTAGGAAATGATTATGAACGATAAAGGAGGAGGGCATATATTTTCTCTTCTATTACCCACGTTACATGTTCTTTCCACTCACGATAACAAATTTGAGATGCTCTCTCTCGCTCTTTATTTTCTTTCGTTTGTTTGTTTGCTCAACTCAATATTACTCTCGCACAATAATTCTCACAGTGTATACTTTGTTGCTCATGCAAGACGAAAAGACAGAGAATGGCTTCTTAAAAATATTATGTTGCTCACTTATTTATAGAATATAAAGTGCAAAACTCCAAATAAAACATTCAACGAGACAAGCTTCCCTTTTTTTGCTTTTGCATGTTACCTTGTCTCTTCAATGATTTCTTCCTTTCTTCATTTGTGTGCGGAAGGTGGCCGATTTTCCTTTTTTTTTTTTTATTTTCACATTGAGATTATTCAACAAATACTCCCTTAATCTCAATGCCTTGCATACTTCATTCCGAGCATCCATTTCAGATTTTCAAAAACATTTGTCGGTAGCGGCTTAGTGAAAATATCTGCAACCTGATCCAGACTTGCTACGTGCACCATCTTCACTTCTCCAATTTTTACGTGCTCTCTAATAAAATGTAATCGGGCATCTCCTCTCATGATGGACTGGATTTTTCGCCAACTCGATTGCATATTTATTATCTACTCGAATTTCGGTTGGCTCGACTTGTTGAAGATTCAACTTAAGCAATAAATTTCTCAGCCATATTGCGTGGCAGACACACCATGATGCTGCCACATATTCTGCTTCACAGGTTGATAGAGTCACGATCGGTTGCTCTGATACCAATTTGTTATTTTGGTGACTAAATTAATGCCCTCATTTTGAGTGAAAAATATTTTTCCGCGGCCTTTGACTTTTATCTTCGATGCGTCAAGACACGTGGCGATCCTCGATCTTCTTCAGATCCGTGAAGAGATGTTTGTGCCCGTTCATGTGATTGCTAGCACCAGTGTCAAGGTACCACACCTGTCGCTACCCGGGCTTTTATCCTCCAGCGCCATTAAAAGAACGTCATCGTCTTTTGGATCTTCTTGTGCGACTAGGTTCGCATTTTCTTCCACCTTCGTGTTGGACCAACAGTCCTTCCAAAGTACCCGAACTTTCCGCAATTGTAGCATTCTACGCTCGGTCGGTTTGAGCGGCCGCCACGTCCTCGTGGTCGACCTCGTCCTCTCCAATTTTGATTGTTGTTTTGTCCTTCTTTTTCGTGATTGTAGCCTCGTCCTCGGCCTGTGCTTTGACCGAAACCACGTCCTCGTTGGCCACGTCCTCTTCCTCGATTGTGGTGTGTATACAACGCATTGTTGTCATTAATGGACAATTTCGTCTGTAAGGCCTCGTCTAAAGACTCATGCTTCTTCTTTTTCTTTCGCTGCTCGTGAGCCTCGAGCGAACCAGAAAGTTCATCGACTGTCATTTTTTTTTTCAAGATCTTTGGATTCTTCGATTGCACACACCACGTTCTCGTACTCGTTCGTCAGAGATCTCAAGATTTTATTGACGACTCGGGCATCAATTAAGACCTCGCCATTTCTCTTCAGCTGGTTCGCGATGGTTTGAACTCTCGTTATATATTCGAACACGCCTTCACACCTTCATTTTTGTCATTACGAACTCACCACGGAGAGTCTGCAACCGTACTTGCTTTACTCGATCGGCACCTTTGTATGCTTTTTCAAGCGTCTCCCATGCATCCTTCGACGTTTTGGCCTCGGCTATCTTTTCGAAGTTGGCCTCATCTAAAGATTGGTAGATGGTATGAAGTGCGGACTTATCTTGTTTGCGGGATTCCGTCAGCGTCTTTAGTTGGGGCTGCTGCGTACCCGTCTGTATTTTCGGGTTCGGTGTATCCGTTCGCGACTATCTCCCACGAGTCTTGAGACTGGAGCAACACCTTTATTTGAATGCTCCACTTGTCGTAGTTGAATTTGGTGAGCTTCGGAATCGGCATTTGACCAGCGGTTGCTCCCATTGTCGCCATCGGCTCTGATACCAATTTTGTTATTTTGCGGAAGCGTTGATTCGATATCGTTTTGTAGTTTTCTGACTACACACATTATATTTTAAAATCACTCGTATTTTTCTGTTACATTCGGTAACACTCTCACGCACATTCGGTGCTCTCTCTCTCTCGTAATACAATATTTTTCTTTGAAGGATAAATAAACTTTCGCTCACACTATGACAGAGGAGGACATATTATATTTTCATTTTGCTAATCTCCTTACTGCTCAATACATCGATGCATGCATTATATAGCATATCAAAGACTAACTACAAATACAAAAGTCAACAAAAACATCTTCCTTTTTTCTTCCTATGGCATGCTATCCCATTCACGTTTTTTTTTCTCTTTGACATTTCTTCTTTCTTTTATTTTTCTTCCTTTTCGGCTTTGAATTTTTCTTGTTGGATGTTTTTCCTTGTCCCCTTACTTTTGTTGGATGTTTGTCTCGTGTTGTTTCTTTGTGTCTTTCTTGGAGTTGAGATTAGCCAACAGGATGATGGAGCCTATCGTTTAGGTTTCCATTTGACATGAACTGATACACTAAAGCCTTGAAGTCATTTCCTCGAAAATCGGTGCTCGAGCAAGCAGTGATCACCTTGACGAGGTAGTGGTGGCGAACGTTCTTTAGAGCTTCGCACTCTGCCATGAAGCTCTTGGAGGCTCCTCTCCTTTCGAGCTTGAGGACTTTAACTGCAATCCTTTCATCGTTTGGAGTAAGAACGCCCTTGTAGACGGTCCCAAAACTTCCCGAGCCGGTCAAGTTCTCCGAAGAAAATCCGCCAGTAGCAGTTGCAAGATCATGGTAAAGAATCTTGGGGAAAAAGTTTAAGGATCTCAAGGATGGAGAACTAGTTCTTGTTGCTGGTGCTTTTAGTTTCTTCCATACAAGGTAAATGGTGAGAAGCAGTAAGAGCAACGAACGATGCAGCTGGGAAGACGATGATCAAGATTCGGTGGTGCTTTGATTTCCGAACTCTTGTAATAATAACCCTCGTCTCGTGGCATGCCGGCAAATGGAACTGTATGTTTCCCCCACACAGGCGAGGGTTTCCTCTAACATCGATGTAACTGAAGTTAGAAAATATTCCCTTCGAAGGTACCTCGCCTTCTAGATTGTTAAAAGATAGGTTTAAGGCTTCTAAAGTGCGCAGTGTCTGTAAGAAAGGAGGAATTTTTCCCGAGAAATTGTTGACTGAGAGGTCTAGTAATACGAGGTTGTCAAGAAGTGAAAAGTCTGGAATGTTCCCTACGAACTGGTTTCTGTTCAACAAAACTACGAGCAGATTCAAGCATCCCGTCCCTAAGGCGTTCGGAACCTCACCATGGAATTCGTCGTAAGAAAGATCAACTGATGTAAGACTGATCAAGTCACCCACATTTTCTGGGATTTGACCTCTCAAAGAGTTGAAAGAAACGTTGAAACAACATAAGGGATGATAAGCTCATCATGAGCTGCTGAGGTATCGTCCCACTGAGACTATTCTTACCCAAGTGGAATCTACGTAAATTTTCGCAGTTAGCCAACGATGGTGGGATTTCTCCTTGCAACTTATTATCACACAAAAACAACCACATCAGCTGAGTTAAGTTCCCAATGCTAGCTAGGATTTTTCCTGTCAGTTTATTCCCACAAGATTAGTTCTGCCATTTTGGGAAGATTCCCAACTGATTCGGGAATCGTACCGTACAGCTCATTGGAGTACATGTAAAGGACCTGCAAGTTTCGAAGGTTAGAAATCTCTCTTGGTATGGTTCCATGGATGGGATTAAATCCCAACCCAAGGTACTTCAGCTCTGTGGAAAGATTAGCTATAGTGTTAGGAATATTTTATTGTGTTCAATTAAATTAGGTTATCTTAATCTTGTAGTTTATTCTAAGCTAGGACCTAATTGTAAATATACCTGACTTGTGGGTATATTAGTTAACTTGGGCCCAATAGCCCATTAGGGCTTATGTGTATAAATACCCTAAACGATACATCGTTTAGGGTTGCTGATTCAATAATAGAGTTGACGACTTTGCTGAAGAATTTCGCGCGCTATCCGTTCCAACTCTACAACTCGTCTCGTGGTATTACTATTTTATTGCTTCCGTAATTTCGTATCAGGTAATACTAATCCTATGAATCAGATCAAGGTTGGATAAAATCGGCCTAACAATCCAACCTTGATCTGATTCATAGGATTAGTATTACCTGATACGATGAATTACGGAAGCAATAAAATAGTAATACCACAAGACGAGTTGTAGAGTTGGAACGGATAGCGCGCGAAATTCTTCAGCAAGTCGTCAACTCTATTATTGAATCAGCAACCCTAAACGATGTATCGTTTAGGGTATTTATACACATAAGCCCTAATGGGCTATTGGGCCCAAGTTAACTAATATACCCACAAGTCATGTATATTTACAATTAGGTCCTAACTTAGAATAAACTACAAGATTAAGATAACCTAATTTACTTGAACATAATAAAATATTCCTAACAATCTCCCCCTTTGTGTTCAATTTGCAATTCAGTGGTCATCTTGGTCTTGTAACTGTCCTGAGTCCTCAAAGAACACGTATCAATGTATATGGCGGAAGCGTCTGCGTGCGTGTTCTTCAATCTCCTCCTCCTTTATCGTGTATTGTGACCTCTTCTTTAGGAGATCCAAGCTAACCGTGTTCTGATCTTCTCTTCTTGTGTTCGATCTCTCTCTTGGATGGTATCCACTCCCCTACGTTTGTTCAACATTTTGTTGGGATTGAGGAGTTCTCATTAAATTTTGAGAGACGTACACGAGTCGAATCTTCTATTTAGGTGTTCCGGCTCTTCCTTCACTTGTCGCAACTCCCCCTACATTTGTTCAACCTTGTGTTGGGATTGGGAGTTTTCTTTAGACTCGAAGAGCTATACACGAGTCGGCAGCTTTCACTCTTGAAGTCCATGCTGAAGTTGTTGGCCGTATCTTGTCATTTGAGTCCGATCTCTCCGTTCGATTGTAGCTCAACTCCCCCTATGTTTGTTCAACCTTGCGTTGTGATTGGGGTGTTTCTTTAAAATCGGAGAGTCGTACATGAGGCGACAACTTCAATCGTTGGACTCTGTGGTCTTCGCTTGATTTTCTGACGGCGCTTGAGATTTAGCATTTTCTGAGCTATCTTGCACTGTCGTCGTAGTATTGCTCCCATTTTGCTCTAGTACTCCCCCCCCTCATGAAGATCGAGTTGGGGAGATCGTCATGCGTTGGATCAAAATAGGGCATTGTCTTTGGCAAGAAGATCGCGTCGTCGGGACAAGATGATGGAGTTTCTTTTCCAAAAATTTGCTTGGGCTCCTTCAGATTTTTTCCAACAATACATGAGAGCCCGTCTTCAGAGTGGTACGCGCGGTGGAAATGGTGGGTGCTCAGGTTGGGTAATAACCTGACGGAGCCACAAAGGCAGTCCGTCGACACGACTTCAGAGTTAAACTCTGAAACGTGGCCTGTGAGAACAAGGCTTACCAGGGCCATATAGGCATCCCGTTAACATCGATCTAGGAGCGTAGCTCATAGGCTATGGCCTGAAACCGTTGTTGGTTTGATGTTGCAACGGCAGGACTTCCTTCCGATCATCGAAGAATGTCTTAGAATGTCATGTCTACGAAAGTTCTGATCTGGTCACAAAGTCCAGATGAGAAAAAAATGTATGTGTCCTAAAAAATATAAAAACATGTGGATGGTGAGGACACACTAGACTCGATGTGTTCAATAAAATTCAGTGGTGTGGGGCTGACTACCACTTAGTTCAATATCTCCTACTTCCAAGTGAAGCAGTGATAGATTACGCGGCTCCCCGTGATTTAGTGAAACATCGGTCCGTTGGGAGATTGATGAGTGGATAATGCTTGGTTGTGCATGCGCCTTTGGACCTAATGCGGCGACTTCTACCCGGGGGCTAATACAATTAGCACCTGTACCTATGGGGGTTGGTCCGAGTAATTTGTGAGCTAAAGGAATTTTGTATCTTCCGCTCTTCGGTCTTGTCAAGAATTTCCAGTGTGGCTTTTATGAACATGAAATCGTCACTACGGCTACGTTCCGGGGTTAGGTTCAGTTTGGTCTGACTGAACCATGAGAACTTAGAATCCATGCGTCCGTCAACTTTGGTGAGTGCTACTTGATCAGCAAGTCGGAGCAGGTCGGTTGATATCATCTTCGTGATAGTGTATGATTGTCACTCCTTTTGGAATTCTTGAACTCTTGAGGGTTGAGTTTTCAGTTGAAGTCTGTCTTGGGAGGTGGAAACATCTGAGATGATTTTTTTCTTCTTCTTCTTTTTTTTTTTCTTTTGCTTTTTTTTCATTTTTATTTTATATATATAAATAGCTATATAATGATTTTTTTTTAAATATATATGTATTATCTTATTAATAATGTAATAGTAACTGTATACTATATTATTTATATGTATATATATATATATATATAGATATATACTTCTTCTCTCTTTTTTTTATTCCTCCCCCTCAAATGATGCACCTAAGATGTACTCCCCCCTAAAATTTTACTCTCCCCTCGTAAATATGAAGTGATACTCCCCCTCAATGCATGCATGTTTAAACATATAAGTTCTCTCCCAATTAATTAAGCGTGAACGTATTTATTTATTTTCAAAGCAGATGCAAACTATGAATTATTGTTCTTTAAAATTGCATTGGAATGTACGTTTTTTATCGCTCTAAGTTAGAATAGGTATTTCGCGCTTAAGCTCATATGCATACAGAAAATTTAAGCTCGAAATTTTTTAAGATTCATGCATAATGAAAATGTACCTATAGCATGGTATTTAATGCATTTCAGCTTATGTATGCATGCAAAAATTTGGAATTTAAAGTCTTTTTGAAGCATGCATAACTATAATGTACCATTTAATTTCAAAGTAGGTCAATGGTCTTTTCAGTTCGATATGCATGCCAAAAGTTTAACTATGGAATACATATATAGAATTTACCTACGTTTAGTTGCTCGCATCGCTAACCAGTCGTGTATGTGGAGCAACTCGAGATGCCATACACGCTGGGATGTTTGGCTGCCCTCGTTGCATACCAGTCATGAGTGTGGAGCAGCTTTCTTAGTACCTACTCATGCTGGGGTATCTGCAAAGAATTATCGGGACTTTGGTACCCATTTTTGGATGAGTCCTCCCTTATTAGCAGAAAACGGGTTAAGCACATAAGGTGTCAAATCTTGTTCTAAATCACTCAGTAATGTAGCTTTAGGTACCCATTTAGGATTAATTTGACACGGGTATGACATTTCAGCACAGGTGAACGTGTTATTCGAAGAAGATTTAAAAATTTTCTCCGAAGCCAGTCGCATAAGATGTTTCTCAGACTTAACATGGACTGAATATTTCAGAAAGGCATAAGAACATATAGAATTATAGGCATTGTTAGTACATGAAATGTTCTTCCTACGTGAAGTGTTCACACGATTCACATTAAAATGATGACTTTTCTTAGAACTTTGCTTACTAGAAAGATAAATATTTTTGAATGGGTAAGCAATTCCACAGCTATCATTCTTTAAAGAAATAGATGTTTTGGGGGCTTGAGAAATTTGCTTGCTTGAGCTTGGAACTTCTTCTTTGCACGCTTCTCGTTTGATAGGAATGGGAGAGGAAAACTCTTGAACATTTTCTACTTTAATTTTCGCAGACAATTTTGCTTTTCCTTTCTCCTTCCTAATTTTCTTTTGTTCGTTAGCTATCTTTAAAGCTCGACTTTTTTACTTAAAGTTTCGGCTTCAGTCAATATTGACTTAGAATTATTAGTAAAAGTTTTCTCTGTTTTAACTTTAGGAACAAAAGCGTCAATTTGAGTTCCCTTATCCTGCTTGGACAATGATATTTCTATAGAAGGATTATTTGGGACAGGTAAGGGCGGGGAATTTTTTAGATTTGATATCTCCTCTAGAAGTTTTTGCTTTTCTGCTTGAAAACCTACTCTTTCTGATTCCAAAGTTGCGTTCAATTTGGAAATTTTATTAGCAACCTCTGGAATTTCCCAACAAGAAGCAGGTTTGTTAGAATGTAAATTACTTTCCCCGTTTGACGCTAGGTTCTTAGAGGAATTTTGATCCGCTTGCCCTCTTTTTGTTAGAGTGTCCTCTAAGCTCTTAATTTTAACGTATAACTCGCTACGCTCGCTATACATGACGTTATATTGACAAGTCTTAGTGAGTCTCTCGTCTTCGCTCTTTTTCAAACTAGTAGTTAACTCACTAATTTTCGCTTTCAGTATTTCTATTTCTTTGTCACGATCATCGACTCTCATTTGCATTGCTTCAAGCTTGCAATTGAGAGATGCTCTTTCACTTCAGCTGACAAGGAGACATTTATGATTATTCTCTATGCGAGCTTTTAATTTCTCAATTTCTTTAGCTTGTTTGTTCACTTTCTGTTCCCAATGATACGGCATATATGACATATTGAAAGTGGATATTGAAAGTTCAGTTCTGTAATTTTTTTGGTTGGATATGGATCTTAATCGTGTTGATCAGCTAAATCTTAGACTTAGAGAAGACAGATAAGGTTAGAAGAAATATAAGAGAGATCACAATTTAAATTATTTTTATTAATAAAAGATGTGCAGTTTTTTGAGAATATTTGCAAATTTGTGTCTGCTCTTATGTGATTTTATTTTTGGATGTCTTCGAAATATTTTCTCGAGAATTAGGCACTGATGAGAATTGGAATTAAGTTGTTAAGTACTAAATCAGAGAAACAAATGCAAGTGGATGATGATTAATCAGTTTGGGAAAATTGCGTTACATGTATGCTATCTTTTTACAAAAATCAAAAACTTTACAAAATGATGATGATGGTACGTGGCAATATCCACCTAACAAACCATAATAACGGTACTTAGTCAAACAAAACCTATCGGATCTGGTGATTAAACTGAGAAACAGTTTAAATCACTTTGAACCAAAGGTAGTCACACTTTCATACCATGATCGGTGTCTCGTTTGAAGCAGTTCAACCGATATACCAAACATCAAAATGAAAAATGAATAATGGTACGTGGCATTGTTAAACCTATTAGTCCAGTTATTAGACTGTAAACAATCTAATCCCGTTCGGACCCAAGGTATTCCAGCCTATATACCATTCTTCAAAAGGTAAAAACGAAAATAGTGTTGTGATTTGTTAGAATTAAATCCTCGAATACAAGGAGTTTTACATAATAAAATCTTTATTCAATTAATTCAATCGGTAACAGCCTTACCCTTCAAACGCCTTTTCTGCGGCAACACGGGCTAGCCAAGAGCCGGCACAGAATTAATCGAAATCAAATTTTGTTATAACCTTTATTCAAAATTTAATTCCTTCAATCGATTTTAAAAGATTTTATAAAAGAAAATATTACATCATATTAATAAAATTATTTATATATATATATATGATATAAAACCATGATTCAAGTATTAAGGCATTTTGGTGTAGTTTAACGTTAAGGTTTAGCCTTCCATTAAGGCTTGATCAAAAATTAAAATAGAGATAAAATAGAGACTTACTTGAAAGAGAAGAAGTAGATGCAAATCAGAACTTTTATTTCTTCAACGTATTTTACAGAGAGGGAGAGAGTACAAGAGTGCAAAGTAAAAACTGCGTAAACAACTTATGGCGAAAGGCCATATTTAAAGACACACAAAAAGTAAAAAGACAAAAGAACAGTAAGGAATTATGATTCCAGCTGGCCATCATCTTGTTCTTGTTCTTGATTCCTCTTGCCGGCCAATACTTTATAAAAGTAAATTATGTTGTCTCCATGCTAAATTTTTAGCCGCCTAGTGGATGCCTCGTCATTCCTTATCTTTTCCTTTCATCTTTTTGAAGGTTTCTTTAGTGATATTATCGATAGCATCTTCAAATGATAATAAGTCATCATCCTCAAAGGGATCTTGAGCTTCTCCTGCTTGACAGAAGTCTTCATCTTTTGATGAAGTCCCCATAGACACATCGGAAATATCAATACCGAAATTCTTTCCGATATCCTTCTTTATTTCTTCCATGTATTCAATCAAAATTTGTTCTTTAGATATTTTTCCTTTCTGAATATTTAATCTTCTAGAAAGGACTTCGAATGGACTAGGAGATTCCCTTTGCTGTCCTCTTTTCAATTTGTTCCTTATAATAAGCAATCTTTTCTTTGATTTTATCAATAGTTTGTTGTCCTTCGTATTCTTCTTGTCCGTCAATTCGGATCATTTTCTTCCAGAACTTTGTATAAAAAGTTCTCCAAAGACAAGGTATATTCTGTTGGGTATGACCAACCTCAGGAGCCCATTTCCAAATCCATGGGATACTGTATTCAATATAAAAATGCATTGAAGCCATTCCTTCAATCCATTTATTATTATGTTGGGCTTCTATTAAAGCTGACGAAACCTTAATCCATTCAGTATATAATCCTGAGAACGGTTCTTTAAGAATATTAATTGTGGCTCCATAGGATAGCCACCAATTATAAAACCAAGTAGGAATTTCCTGCTTGTACACATCAGCACATATCTTGATCCACCAAGAATGTTTTCTTTTGACGTTTTCATATAAGAAAACTCTATGAAATGCTTGGATATAATCCCAATAATTGAATTTGACTGGAACCTTTAATTCCGGATGGAAATATTCCTTATCCTTCATAGGGTGAATAGCCCATGATTCAGGAGATATGATCCTTTTAATAATAATCTTACTGAAGTTATAAACCTTCTGATTACCAGTGAAAAAGTGATCAAATTCACAATCTGTGAACTTAAGAATATTTTCGTAGTTCATTCTGTTTTTATAATATCCTTCAGCATATGATGTTGTATCAAGATACCTTTCCATTAAGGTCCATGGCTGATCTTTCCATTTTAAATCATTTTCACTTAAGAGAAGTATAACTTCTTTATGAGAATTTTGCTCATAAATAAATTCTTGATCTTCAATTTCATCATCTGCTACAATTTTAGCATAAGAGGTCGTACCTTCTTGAGTTTTTTGCTCCTTATATTTAAGGAATTCTTTGTACATTTGTTGATCTTGAGCACTCATGTTGCTCGAAGACGAAGAGAGATTCTCCTTGAATAATTTTCTATTGCCATGTTGAGCAATAGGCTTGCCACCTCTACCACCTCTATTAGAGGGATAGTTTTTCCCATATTGGGACATTCCTGCAAAAGAATTCATTGAATAAATTCTCTGGTAAGAAAATCGGGAAGGCTATTATCACTTCCTTTGTTATAAATTATTTCAAAATCAAATGGAGCTAAATGAGCTTGCCATCTCGCAAACATTTGCTTGGAAACATCATGTTTAAAATCCTTTTGAAACATAAATTTTGCAGCTTGACAATCAGTTTTTATTAAAAACTTTTGATTATATAAATCATCCTGAAATTTAAGAACACATTTAACTATAGCAAGTACTTCTCTAGCTATAGTAGCATAATTTTTCTGAGCATTATTCCATTTCCCCGAATGGAATCTAACTAAATATTCTTTCTAATCTTCTGGAGAGATTTGTTTTAAAATTCCTCCATATCCTAAATCAGAGGCATCGGTTTCAATAACCTTTTGCCAATTGGAATTAGCAAGCATTAGAAAAGGTAAATGAGTAACCTTATTTTTAATTTTTTTAATTGCTTTAGTGTGATTATTTGTCCACTGACAAGGAATTTTCTTAAGTCTATCGTATAAAATAGATGTATCAATAGCAAGATTTTTGTAATAAGGAGAAATATAATTTAAACTTCCTAAAAATCTTTGAAGCTGAGTTTTATCTAAAATTTGATCTGAAATTTCGATGCAAACTCAATACTTCTATTAATTGGATTAATATTTCCCTTTTCAATATTATGACCCAAAAATCTAATTTTAGTTTGAAATAAAACCATTTTTGGACTAGATATAACCAATCCATTTTGAATAACAATTTTCTTGAATATATCAAGATGTTTAAAATGTGTTTCAATGACTTTTGAAAAGATTAAAATATCGTCAATATAAACAATAATAAAATTACTATAAGGAATAAAAATATCATTCATAATATTTTGAAATTCGGAAGGAACGTTTTTCAAACCAAAAGGCATAACGTTCCATTCAAATTGTCCAATTGAGACTGTAAAGGCAGTTTTATATCTATCTTGTTCAGCAATTTGAATTTGCCAAAAACCTGATTTTAAATCAAATTTTGAAAATATAATAGCATTAAATAAACGATCTAAAAGATCCTTTTTATTAGGAATAGGATACATAATCCATTTCAAAACTTTATTAAGGGGTTTATAATTAATAACTATATATATAATGATGTGAGATAATGAAGATTGATGACGACGATATGATAGAGACTTAATGAAAAAGATGAGAAATGTTGAATGAAGTGATTATGATGATGATGTGGTGAATGCTTTATAACTGCGAAAGGGATGTGTAGTAGTTGACTAAGAAAGATAACGCAATGATGACAAAAGGAATGAATTGTGATTGGTTAGAGATTTTCGGAAAGGAGATGACAATTATCAGATTTCGAGTACTTTGAAATTGAGAGATATTTCGAAGGCAGTGTCGAGAAGCACAGAATTGAAATTGATGATAGATCACGAGAAAGATATCGAGATTGTTAAGCTGTAGAATTAATTTCGAAGTGTGACTTCTTGAGAGATTGTTGTGATATGGAGATCAATATCGAGAAACATAGGATTTTAATTGAAGAAGATCTCGAGAGGTATATTCAAATGTCGAGTAGCAAAATGTCGAGACCCTTATAATATCGAGATTGTTGTGATATCGAGATCAATATATTCTTTGAACTCAAAATATCGAGACCCAACTTAGTAAAATGTCGAGGAAGGATGTCAAGAAGACAAAACTAAGATCTGCGATTAATTTTGAGCTGGATGTCGAGAAAGGCAGAAATTTGAATTTATGCCGATCTCGAGATGGCTGTTGAGAGATCTCGAGAAGTGTCCTTTCTTCGAAAGAAAATTCCCTGTTCGTCGCTGAGATCGAATCTTCGGCAAAAAAAACTGACAGATTTTGATCAAGAATTATGAGAAGACAGATATGCACCTATGCATTTTTCCAGGAGCCGAGATAAATCTGTAATATTGAACGAGAAATTGAAATTCAGAACAGAGTAAGATATCAGTAAACTTCGACGAGTTTGATCCACGATTTCGGCTCTGATACCACTTGTTAGGCCGATTTTATCCAACTTTGATCTGATTCATAGGATTAGTATTACCTGATACGATGAATTACGGAAGCAATAAAATAGTAATACCACGAGATGAGTTGTAGAGTTGGAACGGAGAGCGCGCGAAATTCTTCAGCAAAGTCGTCAACTCTATTATTGAATCAGCAACCCTAAACGATGTATCGTTTAGGGAGGGTATTTATACACATAAGCCCTAATGGGCTATTGGGCCCAAGTTAACTAATATACCCACAAGTCAGGTTATATTTACAATTAGGTCCTAACTTAGAATAAACTACAAGATTAAGATAACCTAATTTAATTGAACACAATAAAATATTCCTAACATATAGTAGAAGGTAATATCCCCCCAAACCTGTTATTTTCCAGTGAGAGGTGATATAAGTTTGTGCAGTTTGTTAAATAGGTGATAAAGTCCAAATCACCTTGCTGCCCATTTCCAAGATCGTTGTAATCTAGAGCAAGCTTTCCCAGATAGGTAAGGCTTCCAAGATTCGAAGGAACTTTCCCGGTAAACTTGTTACCAGTGAGTCCTAAGAATTCGAGTTTCGAAGCGTTGGGAAAAGATTCGGGAACGTGCCCAGTAAATGAGTTGTCACCCAGTGCCAAGAATTTAAGATTGGGAAGAACGACCCCAATATCGCTTCTTAGGACGCCATGCAAGTTTTTTGTCGCCAAGCGTATTTTCTCGAGGGAAGACATGTTGTAGAGCGAGGGAGGAAGCTCGCCATGTAGGCCAATTTCTGATAAATCAAGGTTCTTCAGATTCTTCAGGTGGGATATTGCCTTCAAAAGCACTACTACTCCACCACCGTGCAATGAGGTTGATGTCAGGTCTAACTCACGCAGGCTTGTCAAGTTTCCAAGAAAAGACGATGATGTTGTCCATGCTTAAGTTATTGCTCCCAAGGTACAACACTAGAAGCTCTTGTAATGATCCTAGTTGGTATGGAACACTACCAGTCAAATTGTTAAATCCAACGTCCTAAGTTGGGAACAGTTGGAAAGATCACTAGGAATATTACCTTGGAGAGAGTTTTTGTTGAATAATCTCAATGTGAAAATAAAAAAGGAAAATCGGCTACCTAACATCCGCACGCAAATGAAGAAAATAGAAAGGAATCATTGAAGAGACAAGGTAACATGCAAAAACAAAAAGAAGGGAAGCTTGTCTGGTTGAATGTTTTGTTTGGAGTTTTGCACTTTATATTTCTATAAAGGTGAGCAATATAATATTTTCTAAGAAGCTATTCTCTTCTTTTCTTCTTGCAATAGCAACAGAGTATACATTGTGAGAATTATTGTGCAAGAGCAATATTGAGTTGAGCAAACAAACAAACGAGGAAAACGAAAGAGCAGAGAGAGAGAGAGCATCTCATACCAATTTGTTATTTGGGTGACTAAATTAATGCCCTCACGATAACAAATTTGAGATTCTCTCTGCTCTTTCTTTTTCCTCGTTTGTTTGTTTTAATCTCAATGTGAAAATAAAAAAGGAAAATCGGCTACCTAACATCCGCACGCAAATAAAGAAAAAGTACGTGCGAAGGACAAAGAAGTAAAAGAATGGATTAAGGCGATAAATAGCCTTGAGGCCTACATGAATATCTTGAGGAGCCGAACCAAGCTCGCCAGCAAATTAGAGGCGGACGAGAACGCGACAACAGTCGAGCTGGTGAAAGATAGCTCGACATTGTACCGCCTCGGCCCAGAACTCCTTTGGCATTCCCTTGCTTTTCAACATTGAGCGAACCATGTCGAGTGTGGTACGATTTTTCCTTTCAGCCACGCCGTTTTGTTGAGGCGAATACGGCGCGATGAGGAATCTCCTGACGCCCTGTTCTTCACAAAAAGCTACGAAAGCACCTGACATGTATTCTCCACCTCGGTCTGAACGGAGCGCCATGATGCTTGAACTTGTCGCCTTCTCGACCATAGTTTTGAATTTTAAACGTCTGCAGCGCTTCGGATTTTTCTTTCAAAAAATATACCCAAGTCTTTCTCGAATAGTCTTTGGATTCTTCAATTGCGCACACCACAAGAGGCATGGAGTGGCCAGAAACCGACTGTAGCGCATTTCAAAATTTTTGGAAGCGTGGCTTATGCACATGTGCCTGACCAGAAAAGAACCAAGCTGGACGACAAAAGTAGAAAGCTTGTTTTTATTGGGTACGATGAGAAGACGAAGGCGTACCGACTGTATGACCCAGAAAATAAAAAGGTGATAGTAAGTCGAGATGTCCGAGTAGACGAAGAAAGTTCGTGGGGCTGGAACGTTGAAAAAAACACAACGCCTGGAGAACCATTGAGTGTTGCACCAACGCCTGTCTCAGTTTCATCTCAAGAAAATATCGAGGAGGACGAACCAAGACAACCCAGGATGCGAAGCATGCATGACCTATACGAAACAACCGAACTGGTTCAGCTAGTCTGTTTACTAGCCGACTCGGAACAAATCAGTTTCGAAGAAGCCGTAAGAGACAAGAGATGGAAAACCGCGATGGACGAGGAGATCAAGGCGATTGAAAAAAATGACACTTGGAAGCTGGTGGAATTGCCACACGGGTATAAACCCATAGGAGTAAAATGGGTTTATAAAAAGAAAATCAACGCTCAAGGAAAAATTGAACGTTACAAGGCAAGATTGGTGGCGAAGGGCTACAGACAACGAGCAGGAATCGACTACGATGAAGTTTTTGCTCCCGTTGCGAGAATGGAAACAATCTGTCTGCTCCTTGCCCAAGCTGCACAACTTAGTTGGCCGATCTATCAAATGGACGTGAAGTCCGCGTTTCTAAATGGGGAGCTTGAGGAGGAAGTCTACGTGGAACAACCGCCGGGATATTCAAAATCGGGAGAAGAAGGCAAAGTGTTAAAATTAAAGAAAGCGCTTTATGGGTTGAAACAAGCGCCGCGAGCTTGGAACACTCGAATCGATGGGTACTTTAAAAGGAACAAATTCGAGCAATGTCCGTTCGAGCATGCGTTATACGTCAAAAGAGAAGAAGAAATAAAGAAACGGTTTGCAAATGATATTCTCTTCAAAGATACTCAGCCTAAATTCGTCCTCCTCCTTACGGTTCATAAAAATTTCCTAGAATAAACTCCACCTCATTCGATCTTATAAAATAATAAACAACAGTTTTGGCCCATGTTCGACTTTCTAAGCCATCTTAGGTTGCCAAGTTCAGGTGGAATCTCACCTCCGAACAAATTCCCTGAAAGATCGAGAATTTCAAGGAAGGAAATATGATGTGTTCTGCTGAAAACGACCTTGACTGGGCACTGAAGTCGCGCGCCTCCTTCGAACTGACAACGAACACTTTAAACCTAACACTCGAAAAACCAGTGAAAACACGTTAGAGGGGGCCGGTGTGGTTACCGGCGACGCCCCTCCGATGCTTAAGTTAGTTTTTTTAGCCTTTAAAGGAGTAAGACAGGTACTAGGCTTAATTGAAAGTAGTTTTAATTTGAGTGTGCATACCTGGGAATAATCCCACCGTCACCTTTTATACTCAGTCTGGATTTCGTTGCCATGACCTAATCTTCCTCCCACCCGCGTTTTTCGCGAGTATCGTGTGGGATCGTGGTTGCCCCACTCAGCCCACGTTCTTTCTTTCTCGTCTTCTTTTCGCAACTCTTTCTTCCCACTCTGGTCTTCTCTGGTCGGGCTTATTGCGTTATCGGGTTCTGATCTCCTCGGGCCTAGTCTGCTCGGGCTAATTATTGCTCTTAGGGCTCGGGACGAGTCGCTCTGCCCAATTTTCTTGAGCTTCCACAGTCGTTTCCCTCTCGGGAATTCTTCGCGTCCTCGGGGAAGTTTGTCTCGGTCTTACCGTCTTTTCCTTTCTTGTCTTTTTAGTGTAGATCTGTTGATCGAGTCCCTCTTCCCTCGGGCTACTCGGCCCTTCATAGGGTTAAAATCATCCGAACTACCTTCCCTGGCAATCGCGCCTTTCTATTGCCTTCTCATTCGCGGGCTCTTCCCGGACGCGGGTTATTTTACCGTTAGCCAATAATCCCGAGGGTAACAATAGTCCCCCTCACAAATAGTCCAAAGCGAGTGTAATGAGTTTTGCGCGTAAGCTATCGGTAAAATAACTAGCCTGCTCATTTTCTGATTCTTCACGTTGAGGCCTTTCGGGTTATCATCTATTTCTCTTCCCGATCGTTTAAGCCTGTTCCTCTTTCATTCCTCGCTTTGACCTCGGGATCTGCTCCCATGTGGTGTTCCTTGGACGGGAAACTGGCCGCCCTATCACATCAATGTCAAATCGATTTCCACGTGTCCGTCATCGTGGGCGTTAACACTTCCCCTTCTTCTTTTTCTTCTTATTTTATTTACACTTTTCATCGTCTTCTCTTTTTAAACTTTCCCTATCCCTCTCTTCCATCTTTCTTCCCAGAATCTTCGAAGGTGCGGCGGTTTTCCCTTCCCTTGGCGTCCTGCTCTCCAGACTTCTTCGCGTTCTTCGTTATCATTAACTGGTAAGTTTTCTCTCCTCCCTCTCTCTTTTATTTCATTAACCCTAGTTTCATTTCGCCTTTTCCTCTTCGCTCCTGAGTTTTCCGATTTTTGAGTACGAATCGCAGTTCTTATTTCGCCTCTTATTCGACTCTTTCTGTTTTCGCCTTTGCCTGTTTAGGTTTTCCTAGGGTTGATGCATCCCTTTATTACGAGCGGTGTTTCTCATTATCGTCCCCTTTCTTCTTTGGATCAGAGTTTTCCCAGATTCTCCCCTTTTGATTTTTTAGGTTCCTTTCTAGACGCTGTTCAAGCCCTAAACGATTTCCCTGACCTGGATATTTTCCATCCGCCCCAGATTAAAGGATACTCCAGCGAAAAAGAACATCTTCAAGCTTTAACTGCCTGGGTTCTCAAATGGAAAAATTTCGTGAGCGCGTTAAGCTTCCCTGGCACGAAGTGAACGTGTCAACTCTTCGTCCATCTCACATCCCGATCATCATCGATCGGGCTGGTCTAACTTCTGATTTTGAGGTCAGAATCCCTGGCCCTCGGGAGGTAGCCAGTGGGCCTCCCGATGGCTTCCGTACCTTTTACCTTGACCAACTCGACATGGGTCTTCGTCTGCCCCTTCCTCAGTTCTTAGCCGATCTCTGCAATCATTTCCAAATATCCCCGAGTCAACTTACTCCCAATTCTTACAGCCTCCTTCTTTCCGTGTCTATCCTCATCGGGTACTTCCGTATCCCATTCTCCCTCTCTCTTCTTTTGTCTTTCCTCAAGATAAACCAAAAGGAGCCGGGTAAATTCTTTTTCTCTTCTACCGCCTCCGAGGAATTCCTCCTCGGGAATCCTACTTCTCATAAAGGGTGGATGAGTAAATTTTTCTATGTTCGGTCTCCTGAGGGTAGTCCCGAAAACGACACTGTTTTCCACTGGCCTAAGGCCGTGTCTATTTCTTCCCCCCTTCCTCCTGTCTCCGAGTTAGAGATGGAAACATTCCAAAGGGCGCTCGGGTCTCGTAAGTTCAGTGCTCCCGAGCTCGTAAAGGACGATCTACTCTGTCATTTCAACTTTTGCTCAAAAGGGGTGATAGTAGAAGACTTAGGTATATTTTCTAAATTCTCTTTCTTGCTCTCTCTATTCCTGACAATATTTTTCTCTTCCTCATGCTAGATTCACGCATGGACCTTGCTGATTTACTCAAGATTTCAGAGCAGATGAAGAAGGGTGATCCTTCCCAAGCGCCTCCCTCAGCTTCTGTCACTCGGGCCCTGAATAAGGGCAAGGGTAAAGCTACTGCTAGCTCCTCGGGGTCACCAAAAGTGGCCCCGAAGAGGAAGGCGCCTGCATCATCTACCAATCCTTCCAGCAAGAAGACCAAAGCTAGTTCTAAGGCGAGTGCGGACGTTGGCGAGGGTTCTCCTTCTTCCGGCGATCCCGTCGAGCAGCCCGATTACTTTCACCGCCCTCGTGGGGCTCATTGCGTGGAATTTATGAGGGGTTTTCGTTCGGAGGCTAACCGCACACACTTGTCAGAGTTACAACCCCGAGAGTTTTTCCCACTCTTTGCCCAACATATGGGTCAGGTATGGTTTTTCCCCTTTTCCCGTCTTTTTTCCTTTCTCTTTCTTCCCTTCTTTTACTTTTTGGTGTCTCGATACCAGGGCTTCGCCTGCGCCGCTGAAGCCTTAGAAAGGATGCTTTTCATGCATGAAGATTGTATCGAGCTCACGCAGTCTGAGGCGAAGTTGAAGGAGGAGATAGCTCAACTTCAAGAGGAGCTTAAAAAGAAAGAGGAGGAGTTGAAGAAGGTGTCTAGAGAAGCTCGCACAGGGTCAGAGAAGGTAAAGAAGGACCTGCTCAAAGAGAAAAAGGCTCGGGAGGAAGCGGAGAACAATTTCCGCGAGTTGGAGGAAAGCCTCGCTCGGGATTACTTGCCCCGAACTTCCTACGGGAAGCAGGTGGTCGAGTATTTCCATCACGGTTTTTGGGGATGTGTTCACCAGCTTCGGGTGGCTGGTATAGGCTATAAATGGAAGCTCGATTGGCTAGACGTCGATCGGGCTCTTGTTGAGTGTCCCCCGGGAGGGTACCCACCTGACCCCATAGCTCGAGGAACTTCTACCGACGTCGCATTGGAGGAGATGATATCCACTCCTTCTAGTGAGGAGAACGAGGACGCTCCAGAACCTTCTGAGAAGGTCTCCGAACCCGTTGCCGAGGATCCTCCACCTGCGCCCGAGCAGATGATCCCGAGCGAAGCGGCCGAGGAGGTTCCTAAAGCTACTCCACAGGAAGAAGAGCATCTTGCCTCAGTGGTCGGGTCGGTAGTTGCTGATATGGAAGTTGGTGTCGGGGAGTTAAATCAGGCCAGTTCGGCCGCTCCCCCGTAAAAGTTTCCCTTTGTTATCCTGAATTATTTTCCTTTTGTTTTGTAAGCTTTGCTACTATGTTTCTTTTTTTTGAACAATATTGTAATATGTCCTTCCTTTTCTGACTCTATTATATTAATCGAATGTTTTCACTTGGCTTATCGTATTTGTTTCCGTTGTCCCTAGATTCTGTACCAAAATCTTCCCCACGTGCATTTATAAATCTTCCTCGTTTTTTCCCTTTCTCCACTTTCTTCCACTTATAAGGTGAAAGTGCCATATAATCCAGAATCTTCCTCGCGTTGACGTTCTGCCGAGCAGCTTCATAGTCGCATTGTCCTTGTTTTCTCGGGCACCGTCTTCGGGTATCCCGTTATTTGCTCAAGCATTTTTTAGGACGTTAGCCAACGGTTCGCTTTACTCCCGTATTCCCTGTTCTTTCGTTTAAACTTTTAAATTCTTTCAAGACCCAATCCTTGTAACTGTCCGCCTTATACGGACTTATCTTCCTTATAAAATCGGCCCTGGTTAATTCTTCTTTTCTTCTCAAGATTTATTAAACCCATTTCCTCCAGGTTATTTCATCTATCCAGCTTATTTTTTTACAGCTTACCCCCTTGTTTTTTCCTCGTCTTCCATACTCCGCCTATTTTGCCCAGCTTGCTAATGTCCTCAAGGATGGCGCGCTCTCAACTTAGGAGGAACCGTCTTTCAGACCCTCCGCCTCGCCCTCTTTGGGATTTATGGGAGGAGGCGGCGGGCTTTGCCCCAAACGAGAACGCGGACTTTCCGCACCGGGAAGGGCAGGTCCTTGCGGTCCCCTCTTCGGAAAGATTTTACCCAACCCCTCGTTTTCTTTTGGAGGCCGATGGTACCTCCTCCCGTCAATTTATGGAGGGTTTTTTGGAGCCTGACGAGAAGCGACGTCTGGCGAGGTTTTCGGACTCGGATTTTTGGGATTGGTGGGCTTTAAGCGAGAGTCGGGTTAGTCACGCCGATCTTCACCTTTTAATTCATCTCTTACTTTATCCTTTTCTGACTTCCTTCATCAGTCCTATTCACTCTCTTGCGAGGGGCTTCGGCGCTACACCCAACAACGTGATTTGCTTAAATACTACGAGGATGCTTGCACCCGATTAACAACCTTTTTGAGTGAAAAAGATCGGGAGATTGCTAGGTTGAAAATGTCCTTAGCTAATTCCCAAACTGAAATCGAGGAGCTTCGCTCGGGATTTGGCCCTGAAGGGACCCGAGCAAGAGTCACGAGGCACTTACGGCGAGCTTTTTCTCCTTCCCTGGGTGGGATTTCGGGGGCACGACAGCGAAAAACTCCTGGCGTTCAAAGAGCTTTTACCCCTTCTCGTATGAGGCATTTAGGCACTCCTTATGCTCGGGGGCCTAGGCCGTGAATTTCTTGTATTTTATTTTCATTATGTGTCTTTCTTTTTCTGATTCTGTGGGTCGAGAGATTTTGTCAATCTTCATTATTTTCATTTTTCAGCATTCCTAGTCGTTTCTCCTTTCTTTACAATGTTAATTTTGTTTTTCTTTCAGATTTCTTCTTAAGGGGAATCTTCCGCTAATCTTGCCTTTGTCTATTGCCTTGATCGAGCTCCTTCCCGATGGAGGATTTTCGTTTTAACCTCATTTTCATACAAGGCTTGATCGAGATCTTTCTCGATGGAGAATTTTCGTTTAACCTCGTTTTCATACAAGGCCTTGATCGAGATCTTTCTCGATGGAGAATTTTCGTTTAACCTCGTTTTCATACAAGGCCTTGATCGAGATCTTTCTCGATGGAGAATTTTCGTTTAACCTCGTTTTCATACAAGGCCTTGATCGAGATCTTTCTCGATGGAGGGTTTTCGCTAACCTTGTTTTCACACAAGGCCTTGATCGAGATCTTTCTCGATGGAGGGTTTTCGCTAACCTTGTTTTCACACAAGGCCTTGATCGAGATCTTTCTCGATGGAGGGTTTTCGCTAACCTTGTTTTCACACAAGGCCTTGATCGAGATCTTTCTCGATGGAGAATTTTCGTTCAGTGAAATCAAACTTGTTGCGTCCCTGACCTTGACTTATTTTTCAAGAAAAACAGATAATCCTCATTCCCATGACATGTTCGAGAATAAGCAACCAAACAGAATTACGCGAATTGAAAAGCAACGCAAATAACAGAATTGCGCAAATTGAAAAGCAAAACAAATAACGTGTAATGTAGTAAGATAGGTGCTCGGCCTTTTATGGATAATATCTCCTTAAGTGTCGAGCATTGTGCGGTCTCTCCAACTTCTTCCCTTCCATGTCTTCTAGATAATAAGCGGCTTCTCCAATCTTCCTGATTACCTTGTAAGGTCCTTCATACTTCGGGTCGAGCTTCCCCCTCTCCCCTTTATGTTGTATCTCCTTCATGACGAGGTCGCCTTCTTCAAACCTTTTCAGGCATACCCTTCGATTATACGCGCGAGTAATCTTTCTTTGGTATGCCGCCATCTTCACAGCGGCCTTCTCCTTTCTTCCTCGATCAAGTCAAGTTCATCTGCTCGGAGTCGGTTGTTCTCTTCTTCTGAATATCCCATCACCCGAGCACTTCCTTGCCATACTTCAACTGGCAACACCGCTTCACTTCCGTATACTAAGCTGAATGGGGTCTCTCGGGTTCCTACCCGGGGTGTCGTTCTGTAGGACCAGAGCACGCTTTGCAATTCATTGTACCAGGCTCTCTTCAACCCATCCAACCGCACTTTTAATGCCTGCACAAGGGTCCGATTCGTTACCTCCACTTGGCCATTGCTCTGAGGATGGGCCACTGAGGTGAATGCTTGCTCAATTCCGTAGCCGGCGCACCACTCTTTTAACTTGCGACCACTGAATTGTCTTCCGTTGTCGCTTATCAGCCTTCGCGGGATGCCAAATCGGCATAGTATATTTTTCCAGAGAAAGGAGATGACTGCTGCTTCCGTAATTCGAACCAATGCTTCAGCTTCAACCCATTTGGAGAAATAATCAACAGCTACCAGGAGGAATCTTTTCTGCGTAGCGTTTCCTTCGAACGGGCCGACTATATCTAAACCCCATTGGTCGAACGGGCACGATGACACAATCGCCTTCATCATCTCTGCGGGGGCCCTTTGTAGATTCGCATGCTTTTGGCATCGATGACAACCTCTCACTGTCCTGATCGAGTCTGCTTTCATAGTCGGCCAGAAGAATCCTGCTAGCGTAGCTTTGCGCGCTAGCGCCATCCCCCCGATGTGGCTCCCGCAGGTCCCTTCGTGAATGTCTACTAAAACCTCCTCGGATTCTTCCTTGGATAAGCACCTCAAGAGGGGGCCCGCGTAAGACCTTTTGAATAAGATTCCGTCTACCAGCGTGAAGCGGCTTGCTCTCTTATGAGTCACCCGGGCCTGGATGTCATCTTCTGGAAGTATTTTCTCATCCAAATATCGATAGATGTCATATCGCCAGTCCCCGGGTCTATTTTCTCCCTTGCTTCTATCTGATGAATTTGTGGGGCTCGTTCTGTCCTGACTCCTTCCTCGGGCGGGTTCAGCGCACTGGCCCATTTGGCGAGACGGCCCGCCTTCTCGTTCTCCCTTCGGTTAATAAGCACTATCTTGAATTCCTCGAACTTTTCCTTCAGCTTTTGGAAAGCCTTTGCATACTCGATCAACCTTCCCTCCTTGATGGCAAAACTTCCTTCCGTTTGTTGGACCACTAGTTGCGAATCAGAATAAAATGTCACTCGGGTCAGTCCCATTCTGCCCGCCGTCCTCATCCCGAGGAGCAATGCTTCATACTCGGCCTCATTATTAGATGCTCGGAAGTCTAATCTCACGCCCAAGCTGGTTTCCTCTCCCCAGGGCGATATAATCACAAGTCCCACGCCATTCCCTTGTTGACAAGAGGACCCGTCCACATAGATCTTCCACATCTCCGCTGGTCCTTCATCTACCATCTCGACGATAAAGTCTGCCAAGGCTTGGGCCTTAATAGCTACTCGGGGTTTGAACTGTATATCGTACTCACCGAGCTCGGTCACCCACTTGATCGACCTTCTAGATATGTCTGGTCGAGTTACGATCGTTCCCAGCGGGCTATTCGTTAACACCACTATCGGATGTGAGAGGAAATAAGGTCTTAACTTTCGCGCCGTGATCACCAATGCTAGGAGCAGCCTTTCTTGAGAAGAGTATCGGGCCTCTGCTCCCTTCAAGATGTGGCTAACGAAGTAGACCGGTTTTTGTATTTTATCCTCTTCCCGAACCAGAACCGAGCTGACTGCCCGAGGAGTGGCAGAGAGATATACCGTGAGTTCTTCTGCGGGCTTGGGCTTGTTCAACACTGGCAGCTCCTTCAGATACTCCTTCAATTCTTGAAAGGCTTTCTCACAGTCGGGTGTCCACTCAAAGTCCTTAACCTTCCTTAGTACTTTGAAGAATGGCATGCTCCGCTCGGCCGACCGCGAGATAAATCGAGACAGTGCCGTGATCCTTCCTGTCAATCGTTGAACGTCGTTGAGAGTCTTCGGGGAAGTCATGTCTGTAATGGCTTTCACCTTATCGGGATTGGCTTCGATTCCCGATCTAGTTACCATGTATCCTAGAAACTTTCCCGATCTCACCCCGAACGTGCATTGCCGGGTTCAGCTTCAATCCGTATCTTCGGGCTGTGGAGAAGGTTTCGCGAATGTCTGCTGAAAAGCTGCTCTGAGCTTTGGATTTTATCAAGATGTCATCTACATAAACCTCCACGTTTCGTCCGATCTGATCTTTAAACACTCGGTCCATTAACCTTTGGTACGTAGCTCCCGCATTCTTAAGCCCGAATGGCATGACCACATAACAAAAGGTTCCCTCCGACGTAATGAAACTGACTTTAGGTTGGTCTTCTTCGGCCAACCCAATTTGATGATAACCTTGGAAGGCATCAAGGAAGCATAGCAGTTCATGTTCGGCTGTAGAATCCACCAATTGGTCGATCCGTGGTAGAGGATAGCAGTCCTTAGGGCATGCTTTGTTTAAGTCCCTGAAATCTACGCACATTCGCCATTTCCCACCCGGCTTGGGAACTAAAACGACATTTGAAAGCCAAGTTGGGAATTGGATTTCTCGAATGTATCCTGCCTTGAGGAGATCTCCCACTTGTTCTTTCACTATTACGTCCTTCTGGGCGCCTAAATGTCTCTTTTTCTGGAAAACAGGTCGGATGGTGTGGGAGATGTTCAATCGGTGTTCCATCACCTCTCGGGGTATAACTGTTAATTCATTCGCGCTCCATGCGAACACATCCTGATTCTTTTTAAGTTGTGTGACGAGATCTTCCTTTACCGTGGGAGGTAAGTCCCTGGCTATTCTAACCACGCCCGACGGGGATCGAATTATGACCTCTTCGGTTTCCTCCTCTGCGACCAACCCCTGAGCCGCATGTATGACGAAAGAGGTTCCATGATTACGGGGGTGACTATTTCGGCGGCTTTTGAGGGATTTCAATTCAATCCTCACTTCTTCTACATAACATTTGCGCGCTACCTTTCTGTCCCCGAGCACTTCCCCCACTTGATCTCCAACCGGGAATTTCATTTTTTGGTGAAGGGCTGAAGCTATGGCTGCGAACGAGCTCAAGGCCGGCCGGCCTAATATGGCGTTGTAAGAGGAGGACATATCGACCACCAAAAAAGAGGTGATCCTAGTTTTCTTCAACTTTCCCGACCCGAGGGTTAAGGGTAATCGTATGAGTCCCACAGCCTCGATGGCGTGTCCGGTGAATCCGAACAAAGCTGTTTCTACTAGATCCATGTGATATTCTCCTAACTCCATTTGATCCATTGTCTCCTTGAATATAATGTTCACTGAGCTCCCATTATCTACGAACACTCTCCCTACATCGTGATTAGCTATTTCGGCCCGAATGACCAAGGCATCTTCATGAGTGTTGTCTCCGCCATGGAAATCCTCCGGGCCGAACGATATGGTTGGTCCCGACCGCATTCTCTTTGGGGTTATCTCCCAATTTTCCAACTTTCTGGCTTCAGCTTTTCGGGCCCTATTTGAGTCCCCTATCGTAGGTCCACCTGATATCATGTTAATCCGACGGGGCGGTGCGTAAGGTTTCTCCGGTGTACGATCGCGCCGGCGGGTCTGCTTGCGATCGTCTTGTGCTCGCTCAACTTTGGCTTCCTTCCGTGGCTCGGCCTCCCTTCGCTCGGGAGATCGCTGATATCGTCCCGAGGGCCTTTGGTATCTCTCAGGGCGTCTGATATTCACCCAGGGTGGTACCCTGTTCATCTCCCTTCTAAATTCTTTCCCGGGATGTTTATGGGGTGTGCTTCCTTCCCCTCCTTCTATGAATTCTGCCCGAGCCTCGGAGTTGGTTTCCACCAATTTTCGAGTTCGTCATTCAGGTGAAGACAACTTTCTGTGGTGTGGCCATACTCGCGATGAAATTCGCAGTATTCCCTGGAAACGGGATTCCTCGGTCCATCCCGACTCGAAAAAGGCTTTTTCAGGAAATATCGTCCTTCACACATCTCCAATGCCCTTGCTTTGCTTACTTTCCATCGGGCATTGTTGACGGGGGCATGTCTCGGCTCCTCCCGTCTGGGGTTATCTTCCTTAAGGTTTTGTGGGCGGGTTAACTCGCGGGCGATATCCACCGTCCCTATCGCCCTCTTCTTATCAGCCTTTTTGAAGCCGTGCGCCTCCTCCACCCGTACGTACTTTTCTACTCGAACTATCAGCTCCTCTACGGTGGTCGGGTACTTCTTCACTAACGACCTGAAGAGATCTCCCTCTTTCAGCCCGTTATGAAAGGCTCCGATCAGCAGATCGGGAGTGGCTGAAGGTACCTCCATCATGACCTTGTTAAACCTTTTCAAATAGTCTCGTAGGTTCTCTTGATCACCCTGTCGCATGTTTAACAGGTTCACGGCAGAGCAGGGCCTTCTTCGACTGCTCGAGAACTGTCGGAGGAACGAACGGGTAAAGTCTGCGAAGTTTCGGATCTCTCCTGCGTGTAGCATGGTAAACCACTGCTGGGCTCCCCGAGCTAGCGTGGTGGCGAAGACCCGGCATTTGATTTCGTCTCCTAACTGATACAGCGCAGCGTTACCCTCGAAGCTGGCTAGATGATCCTCGGGTGGTCCTGAGCCGTCGTATTTGCTCATGTCGGGAAAACGAAAGTTACTCGGCAAAGGGGCTTGAGAAACTTCATCCGAAAAGGGGGATCCCCTTTGTACTGGAAGGGGCACCTTTGGGACGGCCAGTTCCTTCAAGGTTCGGATTTCGTCCTTCATACGTTCCCATTCTGCCATTTGTTCCGCCGTTCTCTTTCTTTTTTCTGCTCGAAGGGCGTCGATCTCCGCTCTCAGCGTTCTCTCCTCGGCTTCTTTATCTTGCTCGTCAGCGCGTGGGTCTCCTTTTTCTTTCCTCAATCGTTCGGCCTCCTCTTCTTCCGTTTCGTCGAGTGGCGGTGAATTACAGCGGGTTTTTCGGGTCTTCTCCGCCCTCAACATCTCAACCTCAGCCCTTAACTTTCCAAGTTCCGCATCAAATGACTCTCTCAGCCTTCTCTCCATCTCTTCCGCCGTGAGTACCTCCTCTATCGGTGGTGAATGGGGGTCGTTTGCAGAATCCATCATGAATTTTTACAGGAATATACGTTCCCACAGACGGCGCCAATGATGTGTTCTGCTGAAAACGACCTTGACTGGGCACTGAAGTCGCGCGCCTCCTTCGAACTGACAACGAACACTTTAAACCTAACACTCGAAAAACCAGTGAAAACACGTTAGAGGGGGCCGGTGTGGTTACCGGCGACGCCCCTCCGATGCTTAAGTTAGTTTTTTTAGCCTTTAAAGGAGTAAGACAGGTACTAGGCTTAATTGAAAGTAGTTTTAATTTGAGTGTGCATACCTGGGAATAATCCCACCGTCACCTTTTATACTCAGTCTGGATTTCGTTGCCATGACCTAATCTTCCTCCCACCCGCGTTTTTCGCGAGTATCGTGTGGGATCGTGGTTGCCCCACTCAGCCCACGTTCTTTCTTTCTCGTCTTCTTTTCGCAACTCTTTCTTCCCACTCTGGTCTTCTCTGGTCGGGCTTATCGCATTATCGGGTTCTGATCTCCTCGGGCCTAGTCTGCTCGGGCTAATTATTGCTCTTAGGGCTCGGGACGAGTCGCTCTGCCCAATTTTCTTGAGCTTCCACAGTCGTTTCCCTCTCGGGAATTCTTCGCGTCCTCGGGGAAGTTTGTCTCGGTCTTACCGTCTTTTCCTTTCTTGTCTTTTTAGTGTAGATCTGTTGATCGAGTCCCTCTTCCCTCGGGCTACTCGGCCCTTCATAGGGTTAAAATCATCCGAACTACCTTCCCTGGCAATCGCGCCTTTCTATTGCCTTCTCATTCGCGGGCTCTTCCCGGACGCGGGTTATTTTACCGTTAGCCAATAATCCCGAGGGTAACAAAATATTTGCCAGGTATGGAGAAATCGCTCCAACGAGGCCTCGGCCCGTGAGACTTAAAGCTGTAACCCTACTAATAAGAGGAGGAGACTTATTAGGGTTTCTGCATTGAACACCTTCCCAATAGCAGCAAACAGAATCATTATTATTCCAAGAACTTAAGGCCCCTAAAGCATCTTCGGTTATCAGTGACTTGAAAGAAAGCAGCGCGAGCTTATCAATCTCGTTTGCATGAAAAGCTGAAGCTGCAAACGAATTATTATTACCAGGAAAAAACATGATGAATGAGTTTAGAACTAATAATGAAAGGATTGGAGGTATAAAGCGAAACATACGCACTTCCATTTGGAAAAAGGAGGCGCTTTTAAGCTAATTAAGGAGATGATTTCTAGCTCTTGTCTTAATCAATGTCGTGTTCCGTGTTTTACAATCCTCTGCTGCTCCAGAAATTTATATAAGACGAGACAATTATTACTTGACTAGGTGACTTTGGATATTATAGATAGAAAGTCAGCAGTCTTTTTACGATAATTGAGTCTAATTAATAAAGCACTCTACTTATATCTATTTAGGAAGGGAATAAACGATCATAATGCATTGACATTATTCAGATCATATTGAACTAGCGGCTGTTATATAGTATAGCGTTATGAGTAAGGTAAAATTGTCAGTCGATGTAACGAATAAAGCCTCCCAATATTACCTAAAACCTAGTTAGTACAATAAATAACAGAAATATGGTAGCACCTCCCACGATTACGTCATAACGGGGGATACATATATATTATTAGCCTCGCGTAGAAATTACTCTTATTAATGCTGCGATTGATTATTACATTATTGGAAGTGGAAAATGGGATCGTTTACTTCAGTCAAATCTTCATGCGAGTCAAGACAATATCTTGTATATATCATGCACCTTTCCAATAGAAGGTACGTGTAGATAGATTTACATGTAGCTTCTATTTTTTTTTTTCAACTTTCCGAATGTCAACTGATGAATAGTTATGGTATATTTGTGTAATATAAAGCTAAGCCTAACTATTTCAACTTCCAGGTCTAAACTCCAAAGTCAAGGATGAGTTTAATCCTCAATATTAGACTTGGGAATGTACATAAGATTATGACTTGAACTGCGCATTTCGATTTATGCTGACAAGCAAGTTGTTCTTATTGCATCCAAGCATTTTTTTTTCTTATTACTATTAACATATCCTATGTAGGGTTTTGTAACTAAACGATAGGCATCAATACTGCAAAAACTGACGATGAGGATCAACTTCAGCAATGGCCAGCCTCATCTTCAGGCACAGATTTTCCTCTTCGAGCTCTAACTGCTTCATTTCGTTGGCTCGAAGCTCCCTCTCAAGCTCTCCCAAGCGTCCACGCTGCTCATTCATCGATGCCTCGAAAACCATATTAAACTTCTTCAGTTCTTCGATCGATTTTCTCGAACTTTCTTCCATTCTCTTACGACTGAACCAGCTTGAAATCTGCTCCAAGTCCAGCCCTGTGATCTTCGCCAACTCGAGCTTCTTTCCTTTGGTTAGGCGCTTGGAGTCTTCGAACGCAGACTTTAGAGCTTCGACTTGAAACTCATTGAAACGTTTAGCCATGAGTAATGTTTTCTTTTTAAATTTAGTACGGATGATTAGATAAATGCAAGTACGGTACTTATTTTTATAAGCGTTACGTACGGTACTGGGGCATCAACAAAGGGAGAGCTTTGATGAAGACATCGTCGTCAGGAGAGCGTTGTGGAAGGAGAATTCGAGGAAAGGGAACTTTTAGTTGAAGGTGTTAATGTGACATTTCTTGTAATATACTTGATGAAGTACATAACAATGTACTTTTTTCTTTATCTTGTTCGCTAATAGCAAAGTCAATAGGAAACTTCACAATGTGCCGAAAATCGGCATTTTACTAGGATTCCTCTGTCTTGGTTCTTACAAAGGTTACACAGTGTACTCAGCTCTATGGCCTCTGCATCTTTGCCAAAGATGAAAGGAGAGGACATAAAAAACAAACAAACAAACCACCCCAGTGATGTTTTCTAGTAATAAAATCGAACGCTGCTGTCGACAGCTGAGATTATAGGGCAAGATAAAAAAAGAAAAGAAGAAACACAATTGAACCATGAAAAGCAATCCAACAAGGTCAACACAAAGCTGTATAGCAGCAGACTCTTCACTAGAGTTCTTCCTCTAACCTTAAAAGAAGTCCCAAGATAACTAAATGAGAATAAAAAAAAACAAGCAAAACACCACACACAGAGCAAAGCATGCCTACCTTTTCTTCCTTTAAGAAGAAGATGCTGCTACTGCTTCACCTCCATACATGGGCAAAAGCCAACCACGTCCCTTCGCATAGTCCATATAAAAGCCGTACTTCTCCTCTGCGTTTGGTATGTCAAGCGCCAGATCATCGAGCCCGTCTCTAATCCTTCCAAACCCTTTCGTCATCTGATTGGCCGTAATCAGACCCTCGCCGAAGCACTCCCCGAGAAGCTCAAGCATCCCATCGTTCTTCTTCTCCATAGCCATGATCAGAGCTTTCTTCACAACCTCGTGGTTGAAAAATGGCAATCCAAGCTCGCGAATGCACTGACACGCTTCGCCGAGGTCACCCCCGCTCTGTATTCTTCTAGAAGCTTCTGGATCTTGTCCTTTGCATCCTCCACTGCCCATCCCGTCCCCCCACCCCAGCACCTCAAGATTCTCTCCCCCGCGTGGCGAGCAGCTATGAGTGCTCGGGCCATCTTCACTGTTTCAGTACCGCTGCAGTTTGGGGGCAAAGCGTTGGAAATTTCCTCCAAGTTTAGAGGGGCGAGGACGTCATCTATCACCGCCCTGGCCAAGAAAAACGCCAGCTCGCTCGATGCGTCTAAGATGTCGAGGGCTGTGTCTTCGGCGGATTCGAGGAGCATGACGAATCCGTTGACAATGTCTTCGGTGGAGAAGATTTCGACGTGTAGGGAAGATAGGAGAACGGATGCCATTTCCTTCTCTCTGTTCTTTCGGTCCATGGCAAGGGTGACGAGCTTCTTCAGGAAAATAGGGTTGTAGCGAGGAAGGGCGAGGTCTTCGAGGCTTCGAATGAGTTCTGGTATGTCGTCTGAGAGGAAGTATTCATGGATTATGGAGACTATTTCTTTCTTGTAGCGGTTTAGCTCATCGTCGCTCTTTTCTTGCTCTGCACCACTGTTTTCAGTAGAAGGTTTTAGGTAAGATGCGTCGAGCCAGCTTTCTGATATTGCTCGGGGAACAATATATGAGAACATCGTCTTGGCAGAAGGGATATCAAGGGCTAAGTCGTCGAGGCTCTCTGCTAACCTGGCAAAGCCTTTGGACATTTGGCTCGAACTTATCAGGCCTTCCTCGGCTGCTAACTTGAGTAGGTTAACAATGAGGGGTTCAGCGGTTCTGTTCTCCATGGCCAGGACGAGAGCTCTCTTCACAACTTCGTGATGGAAGAAAGGCACGGCTAGTTTCCTTATGCACGTACATGCTTCTGATGTGTCTCCACTTTTGGCATATTCGCTCAGCATATCTGCGATCTTTTTCTTCACCTCATCAACGGTCAGATGCGTGCTACCGCCCCACCTCATCTCGACGAGCTCGGCGTGGTGCGGTGCAGAGAGATAGCTTTTTTCAGCAGTTTGCAAAACTTGTAAGCCAAGGGAGGTTTCTGGGAATGTTTTCTTAGCCTTGGTGATGAAAGCTGGGGGGAGAATCTCATCCACCACAGCTCGGGCGACGAACAGAGCAAGAACATCAACGACGTCTAATATGTCAACGGCTAAGTCATCGGCAGATTCAAGCAGCATTAAGAAGCCATTACTTATCTGAGAGGGATTTATCACGTCGGCGTATAAGGCCGAAAGCAAAACTGAGGCCATCTCCTTCTCTTTGTTGTTTCTGTCCATGGCCATGGAAACCAACCGCTTTATGAAGTAGGGATGGTATTCGCTCGATCCAAGTTCTTTAAGATCAGAAGAAGCCACGTCTGCATCGCCGGTGGTAAAGTATTCTTCGATGAGGGATACAGCAGCTTTCTTGTATTCATCCAATGGATCTGTTGTATTTATTCCCACGAGATCGTAGGGTTCCTGTGGAGTTAATTAGTAGATTTGCGGAAACAATGGTTCAATAGTAAAGTAGCGAGGCGGCAGGCAATTACCTCACCACTGTCGTAGTTGGGATCATTTCGATCAAGAAATGATTCACCATCTGTATCAAGTAACTTTCCCCAGGTGCCTCTCCCACCAGCGCCATCCATGTTCACCAGCATGTTAGTTTATTTAATAAATCAAACGAATCTCTTTCATACCCGCACAAAACATGAGGATAAACATATCTTAAGGAAGGAAACTGACTAACTAATGGACAATGCAGGAATAGCTTGTGTTATCAGACCAAAGTTTTAACCATCTTCAATCTAAGTTATATGGCAACTTAACAGAGGAATCTGAAATTATGAGAATCTACGTACAAGTAAGGAGCACTATCGGCGCGCAATGAATTTGTCAAAATAGGGGGAAAAATGGAATGCGCAATTATGAAGCATGACAAAATATAACTAATAAGGATAAAAGCATAAATTAAAATAGTAACGGCATAAGTATTTTCATTTTCAGATATTCAGCCGAATATATCCACGTGAGGAAGCAGATTACTCCACGTATCTCAAAACATGAGAGACAAGCATCTAAGATTCCCGAATTTCTCCACAACTGCCAACTATTTCCACAAAATCAACCAGAAAACCGAATGCTTGAGGACCACATTCCAAATAACGCTATCACTTGGCTACATTGCAACCAATAAGGAAACCTGAATCAGAATTTATTACCTTTCTTAACTCTAATATGCTTCCCGGAATGCGTTCGTCGCACCTGCCTGGCCCCAGCATGCCAGCCGGCAGTTGCCTTGGCGTGGTGGTGCTCCAATGAATGATGACCAGGTGGCCTTGGGCCGGGAGATTTTGGCGACGATGAAAAGAATACTGATGGCGTCCCCTCTGCATTCTGTGAGGCTGTCTTCATCATCTCCCTCTGTTCCTCTGTCAAGAAACCCTCTCCACTAGCCATAACTGATTGTTTCAAGTAAAACCCTAATCATCAATTAAAAAAAAAAAACAAAAGAAAGATCAGCATTTTGGTCCAACAATCACAGAATCACTTCAATGCTTTTAAATCTCCTTCTTCTCAAGAAATATCCACATATCAACACGAACACACTACGTTTGGACATTAAACGAGAATAAATGTACAAAAAGAAAACGAGACTAACTTCGTTTCAAGAAGGCAGTAAAACAAAACAGTCCACACAAATAGCACAGAAATCAAGGGAGCCATACACCAATTTGAACAATCTGACCAGATTAGTCTGTTTATACAAAAAACTAAGCACCAACAAATGAAAGCATTCAGCCAAGCGGCAACGAAATAAGTTCCTCACACACCCATTCTTTTAAATAAAACCCTAGCTAAACACAAGCTCACACAAAAAAAAAAAAAAAAAAAAAAAAACACGAAGCAGAGACGGCAACAGCTTCAACCCAATCGTATCACATCCAAATTCCATCAAACATCAACCTCCATTTTTGTTTTACCTGCTATGCGTCCCCTATACAATATCTGTTCTTGGATCGGATCTCGAACCAAGACAGAACGCGCCGATTAAACGAGCAATCAGTCCTCCAAAATCTCCGAAACACCGTCGAGTGCGAGCAACGCCGCGTCCTGTGAAGCGTGCAAGGAGATTGAAACCTCAAACGTAGGATCTTCGAACGAGTGTGTGTACGTTGAGAGGCAGCGAACAGTGCGAGTGACAAGAAATGGATTAGCACAAAGCTCATTCATTATATATAGCAACGCTACGGTTACATGTAATGTAATGCAACACACCGTCCGTCCCCCGTTCTTAGGTATCCACGTGGCGCCAAGAATATAAGCGGGTAATTCTATTTATATATAAGATTTATTGTTATCTTATATAAGCGGGTAATTACCTTTAGGGACCTAGGGTTGTCGGGCGGGACTGAACAAATTGGGCTCGGTGGCTTTATTCGGTTGATATCATTAGGCCATGAAAAGACCATTGGGCTTTCTGAAATGAGCCTTTAGGCCCATCGTTTTTAGCCCAATTATGGAGTCTTCTTGATTGACCGAACGCTGACCGATGACGCCGTTGACTATTCAACCGACGCGCATGATTGAATCTCACCTGATTCTCGACCCAAATTCAATTATTTCAACTCGTGGATCAGATTCTCCATACGTATGATCTTTCCTTGCCGTAAAGAAGAAAAGATCATTCACTATTTCTTGATTTCTTGAACCGAGAATTTACTTACATTTACATACACGACCAAGCTTCCAAGCAGACTCCAATGGCTTCGACCGACAACCCAGCATTCGCGCCCGATTCGGATCCGCCCTGCAACCCGGGACTCGAATTGGCCCAATTCGGGGCGGGCTGCTTTTGGAGCGTTGAGCTGGCGTTTCAGAGGGTGGAAGGCGTGGTGAAGACGGAGGTAGGTTACTCCCAGGGACACGTGGACGGCCCAGATTACAGATCGGTCTGTACGGGCAGGACTAACCACGCCGAGGTGGTTCGGGTCCACTACGACCCGAAACTTTGTGGGTACGGTCGATTGCTCGATGTGTTTTGGGGGAAGCATGATCCAACCACCCTCAATCGCCAGGTTGAAAATTGGGACCAAAGTTCTCATCTGTTTTTTATTTTCTCAGAATTAATCGTCGGTTTTTTCATGCAGGGAGGAGATGTTGGTACGCAGTACAGGTCGGGGATATATTATTACAGCGAGGAACAGGCGAAGTTAGCTCGAGAATCTTTGGAAGCTAAGCAAAAGGAGTTCAATCGTAAGATTGTCACGGAGATTCTGCCGGCGAAAAGGTTCTACAGGGCTGAAGAGTATCATCAGCAGTACCTTGAGAAAGGTGGGAGAAATGGTCAGAAGCAATCTGCTGCAAAGGGGTGCAATGATCCAATCAGATGCTACGGCTGATGCCAGAGAAGGTGCTTCAAAATCTCTGTTTATATTCTGAACTGAATAAAATCACCTGTATGTGAGTTATCTTATGTGGGCTTGAGTTATCTATGAATAATATGGGCACTTTCTAAATAAAGTTTGGTGATGATTATTGGCATTCTTGATGGGGTTCTTGATCTTGGGATGATATCATTTCATCGTTACATAAAGCTATGTTTGTTTCGTTGATGGTGTGATTCACAATAAAACTTGATTCTCTGCACATAGAAAATAGAAACCAGGCGTAAAGCTGTCGCCTTTTCCGGCAAGGAACACCTTTTTGTATTTAAAGTTCGTCTTTTGGGGTGGATTTGCTGGGATTATTGGAAGAATTCTTGATGGGATAAGATGCTTCCAAGGCTATACCACACAACCCTTCTTTTGCAGAAACTCCACGCTTCATCCTAATATAACCTTTCTCTCCCCATTCTGTGCCCCACGAGTTCTTCACGATCCAATACTTACTACCTTCGGTCGTTGCACCATAGCCCACAATCGCCACGCCATGGTCCAGCTCTGTGCCACATTTTCCTGAAAAAACTCCCTGCCCATATAGAAATCCTTTCAGAAACTTTATTTGTGCTGATTATGACGATTTCAGAACAGAAAGATATGATTTTGGGTTCGACTCACCTCAGAGTAGAACTGAAAATCAGAACCACTTGCGTCTATCGCAACTGATACGGGCTGATTCGCAGCTGCCTTGAGCAGCGCTTCTTCGTCGTTTGATGGAACGTTCGCGTGCCCATCGATTGTCACTGCTGGAGAGTTCTCCTATCGCGCACAAAGCTTCGACATTAGGCTTTCCATTAGTAGATTCCCATGATTTGATGAATTTCTTTTTACCTTTTTGGCATCACATTTCCCATCTTGAGCACCGTAAGGATATGTTTTCTCCGTGGCGATGCCTCCCTTTTTTCTAATGAAATCAAAAGCTATATCCATAAGCCCTCCATTGCAACCTTGGTTTTGTTCTGTGTCGCAGTCGACAAGTTCTTGTTCGGAGAGTGAAACTAAATTGTTCGTTCTGATATGATTGATACCCTCAACTGCTACTACCGTCGAAAACGCCCAACAACTACCTAATAATATTCAAAAACATTTTTTTTATCGGTTGAATGATGTTCGATCAAAGAAACTTCATTGTCATGTTTATCGAGAGAGAAAAGCTCACCACACTGCCCTTGGTCTTTGACGGGAGTAACAGCTCCTTCATTCCTCCAGTCAACATTCGTCGGGACATTTCGTACGCTTTTGTACGTGAAAGTTCCATTGCCTCTCAGGTTATTTCCTTGCAACATACGATGATGCTTGATTTTTGAGCCAGCGTAAATGCTCCTAAATTCATGGCTAGTCATGTCTGCAAACTTGTTGAGCTTGAGTTTGTAGGGTTTGTTCATTTTGTTCGCACTGTGGACGTAATGAGCGTTGGCCTTAAACACGTTGAAGCGTTTGTGCTTTTCGTCGATATCCCTCGAAGCTGCATAGTGGCTTCTCCACCTTTCGTACATATCGTAGAGCTTTTCCTCGGGTTCCAACTCAAATTCTTCGAAATCGAAACTCTGTCCGAGATAAACGACAAGGTATAAAGTCGACACAAAGAGGAACACTAAAGAAACTTTCTTCATTTTGTGTTTGCTATTTCTGATAATTTTGAACTTCGATTGTAAGACGAGAAACTCGGTGAAACAAAGAAAACCCTTTAAAAACGAATGCGGGTGTGAAATCTCAGCGGAGGAACTTGAATGGTTTTTCTTGATGGACGAAGTATTGAATATAACGAAGGGAAAGGATATAGAGTTATATGAATGATGACCTTGGTATATATATGTATATATATACACACACATATATAAATACATCCCTTTGTACACAGAAAGTATGGATTTATGTGTCCAATGCAATACACGCAAGGGTATGTTATTACTTATGCGTAGGTTGTAAAAAGAAAGTGATAAAAAGAAGGTGATAATGCAAGTGTCAGTTATGCTGTTAGAGCTTTATATGTCACGATATTTCTTACAAGCAAACCGACTGGGATTTTCATATGGCAAGCTTTAATTTGGGATACTATTGCTTTCTTTTACCAAGAAAGTGTAATAAAGGCTCGAATGTTATCTCGTGACGAATCGTGTTGAAGAGTGCACTCAACCATCAAAAAAGAAAAATATATGTGAAGTTGAATAACTGCACACCGACTCCATTCATTAGGGTTTCTACACATGGAAAAACTTCTATCCATTACAAAAATCGTCGCACAGAACAGCATATAAAATTAAAACCAACTGAAAAACTCAATGCTTAATCTCAGACAACATGAGCTTAGCTTCTTTACTAGTTGGCCTCTCCTTGGGTTTATCCAAAGTACAAAAACAAGCAACCCTAAGCACTAAAAGCATCTGCTCTTCATACCCATTCCCAAGCATCTTCTCATCGATGGCCTTCTTCGGTTCCTCTGAGCTCGTCACTCTCCTCATCCACTTAACCAATCCCATCTCTTCCGTGCACCGAAAGAACGTATCAGAAGGAAATTTTCCCGTCACAATGACACCCAAGACCACACCTAAGCTATAAACATCGCATTTCTCAGTAAACTTAAGCGTCTGATGATACTCGGGGGCAATGTACCCTAAGGTCCCAGCAGCATTCGATGATGTAATATGCGTGTCAGAATCAGACATAGCTTTCGCCAGTCCAAAGTCTGTGATCCTCGCCTCCATGTCATCGCCTAGTAAGATATTAGCTGGTTTTAAATCCCTGTGAATTATTCGAGGACTTTGATGAGCATGGAGGTATTCGAGCCCCATGGATAAGCCTAAGGCGATCTTATATCGAGCCAACCAATGTAGCTCAAATCTACCTTGGGCGACTCTTTGGAGACAGTCTTGTAAGCTTCCGTTTTTCATGTATTCGTAGACTAAGTAATGACAGTTGGGGCCTGGGCAGTGGGCTAGAAGAGGTAATAGATTATTGTGTCTGATATTTCCCATTGTGTCTATCTCTGACTTGATCTGCCTCATTTTGCTGCTCAAATATCTGCTGTTTTTCTTGGACAGTTCATCTGCACTTATCGGAGGTTGTATTACCCTCTTTACAGCGATTTCTTTGCCACTGCTTCCTGGTAAAACGGCTCTGTAAACCTCTCCGCAGCCACCTTTGCCTATGACTACGAGCGAAGCTAATCCATCTTCTTTCTCCAAGAAGGATAAGTCTTCAGGTTTTTTAATCAAAGAGCTGAAGATTTTCAACGCATGGCCTTTGTGATCACGCCATCTGAGGAATGAAGCGACGGAGAAACTGTACAGCATGGGCACTAAATAACCAGAGAGTAGGCCAGATATGGTTCCAGCGATGATCGCCATAGCCCTTATGAACGTTCTCCTTTCGCGTCTGTGCTCTTTCCATGGCTGCATCAGTTGCGAAGGAGCTACGTTGACGGACTGCTGATTAGCCCTTGGATTCTGGGGAATGCTCAACTCATTGTGGATGAGCACTAAGGCTTTTTGGTCATGAGGAAGAAGAGTTAATCTTGGTTGGGCTAGAGAGATTAACGTTAGGAAACTTAAGAGGAAAAGCAAGGATTGGGTCATAATAGCGGCGGCTGACGCCATTAAAACGGCGGGCAACGGTGGTGCTGGGCTCGAGGCGCAAGGATTTACCAGCAAATGAAAGGAGTGCTTTTAAACGTTTGAAAGTCGAGCGTTTCTACATAGGGTGCCGTGTGGAAAAGTTTGGCACTTTACGACTTTGGTTTTTTGTTCTTATTTTTATTTTTTAAATAAAATATTAGGGTTGACTAAGAGAATCTTCTATTGGTTGGGCCTCGACCATGTAAAGACTAAGACTTCAACAAACAGATAAATGGAACTTTCTTTGCACAAACTGAAGCTTGTAAGAACAAAATCCATCTAATCCAAGATCCTTGATGAGCTACCAAAAGAATGCATTCTCTCAAAGGTTAGGAAGAAATATCTTTACCGAAGAGCTTTGTAATTCCAATAGTAGGGTCTTCTTGCTTTACTATGGATTCACCAACAAGAACCTGTTTGAAGCCAAAAGAAATGAAATGCATATATTCATCAAGAGAAGAGAGCCCAGTTTTAAGACTCAGATTTCTAGCAACTGTAATAGCAGCTTACCGCTTTAACACCAGCTTCTTTTACGTAAGCGATATCATCAGGCGTAAAAAGCCCAGATTCCCCAACAACCTTAAGAATTTTAATGTAAGAAAAGGATAGATATGGAAAATAGGAGGAAATGGTTCTTACAATAATGCCTTTCTGGCGTATCTTTTCGCCGCGTTCGCCTTCGAGAAGCTTCTTGGTGTTTGTAATATCAACCTTAAATGTTCCTGAAGAGAGAAATTAAGTTAAGAGTGTAAATGTAAGAAACATTTTGTTGGCTGTACGAAGTCTGTGTATACCAAGGTCACGGTTATTAATCCCAATAAGTTCGATGCCCTCGATTGCGAGGACACGGTCCATTTCTCTTTCGTCGTGTACCTAAAAAGCGTAACAAAGCATATGACAGTGAGCTTATTACTTGCAGAACAAATAAATCATAAAGAAATCGAGAAATTGATAGAAAAGGCAGTAAAACTTGAACCTCAACAAGTGCAGTTAAGCCCAACAATTTGCATATTTTAGTCATATATTTGATGTCAAGATCAGGCAAAACAGCAGCGATCAGCAGTATAGCATCTGCGCCTTTGGCTCGAGCATAGTAGATTTGCCATGCGTCTACGACGAATTCTTTACACAGTAGAGGACACTACACTTTCAATTTTGCAGAAACGAAATAATCAGCCAAAAGGAATTAGGAAAATTTACCAACTTCTAACATATGCGAATCGCAGATGCTATATTTACCTTTACTCCAGACCTCCTAATGGCCTCTAGATTTTCGAAGCTTCCCTTATTGTTTTTCAATCAAGAAAAGTAAGGTTATGGTTATAATAGAATCAAAGCCCAGAAGATCAAAGCAAACACCAAAGAGTTGTTCTTTTTGTTCTTACTTTGAAGTATTTCTGATCAGTTAAAACACTAAGGCACGCTGCTCCACCCTTTTCATAAGCTTTTGCTATCTGAACCTGACATGAAAACAACCCGAAAAAACAAGCTTTAAGGCGTTCTTAGAGCCTCTCTTGAACGACAGATTAAGCCAATAGCAACATTAACTAAATAATGAAAAAAAGGGTCCTGATGAAAATCACAACTTACAGGGTCGAAATCTTCTCTCAAGACCCCCCTACTGGGAGAAGCTTTCTTGACTTCAGCGATCAAAGCGGGAAAATTCGTCCTTGAATTCGCCTCTTTAAGAGCTCCAATAAAATCCCTAGTCGGCGGGGCATTATCTACCAACCTCTTCAACATCACAAGTGGCTTCTTCGCTTTCATCTATTACATCCAATTTCAGACTTTTTTTTCTCAAAAGAGCAAGTATCCATATTGACAGAATAAGACGGAAACCTGAGAAACTTCCATGTCCTTGTTCCAAACAATTTCTTCGAGAATATTACGTGGGGTGTTTCCGTCATTTTGTAATCGAAACTCGAATGGGCCGACGTAGTGAAGTGGTGGCCCAGTCGGCGGTCGTCTCCTAATCTTCATACCTTGGTTAGCTGATACTTCGTCTTGCAACATTGTGGATTCCCACTCTTTGACTTTGAGAGCCTCTCCTTCAGAAATTCCCATGTTGGATTTTGTACTTGACCCTTCTTTGGATTCAAACTGAAGAACATAAAGATGTAAAGAAATAGCATTCGTGTCATTTTGAAAAAATGGCCATATTGCAACAAAAATGACCCATATCTGAAATCTGACAGTTTACTCGTCAGTGGATAAAGAACAAAAAGAAAAAAAAAATTCAACAAAATTTAAGCTGCTTTGAGTAGCCCAAGAGATGCAATGGTTCTCAAAATCAGATCCCAGAATCGAAAATTTTAACTGAAACAAAGGCGAAGCTATTTCAGATAAATGCGATGATTCAGAAACAACCCAGCAAGAAGGCAACCGAAATCAAGCGAGAAAACACTATCGAAACGCAGAAATCAGCTCGCCTGTTGACATTTCACGGAGGTGAAGCAGAATCGTTTCTTGAGCGAACGTTTCGGCAAGAAGGTGGCTGATTTCGGCCGCAAAGATGCGAACTTTCGGGGCAGAGCTACAGTTATACATGTCCGTGAAGCCAAATTCGCACTCTCCATTTCGATGTATGTGTAACAATAGACAACAGTAACGGTGGCCCTGTTTCTTGTAATGAAGATCGATGGCTCCTGTAAGTAATGTGGTCGGAGAAGAAGAGAACTAGCAAGTGGATTTCATGCCTGAGGGAGAGACTTGCTTATCGAGAGATCGAGAAAGTTGATTTCCTGCGGTTCTCTGCTTTTTGAACTGTAGCAGCGTTTTCTTAAGTTTGAAAAACGTCGATTTATTTGGAACTAACTAATCTACTAGTTCTGGTTAAAAACGCTCTAAAGATATGGTTCAGCAGAGTATGCAAAAATCTAACTTGATCCTTTCTATTCTTTTCCTTCTTCGTCTCCCTATAACTATTTTGTTCTCAGGTATACATTTTCCGTTAAACAAGCAAAATACCATATAAAAAACCATTAACAGCAAGGTAAACCATCCCATTCATTTACCTAACTTCAGAATATTTTTTTCATCTGACGAAGGGAAATCTTATTTGGTGGGTTGGACAGCCACATAAAAAAAAAACATAACCCAAAATAAGAACTTGATAATTATTAGCTACAGCAAAGCACTTCATGGAACTTCAGGAGTCGAGGCCCGACCGTACCTATTGAGAAAGAAAACTGATGTTTATATTAAATTACAACGAAACACGAAGAAAAAATAAATAAACATCTTGCCAGTGCACGTAATTTTCGCATATAAAAATACACAAGCACGAGTTCATAAGATATCGAGGATGCACTACTATATTGATCACACATAAAAGTTTCATTACCTCTCAATTTTTCTCGTCCCAGGACCCCTCGTCAGCTCCTCGTCACTCATGTCTGCAAATTTGTTGAGCCCTACCTTGAAGGATTTCTCATTCTTGTTCGTATTGTGTACAAAATGAGCGTTAGCCTTAAACGCGTCGGAGCGTTTGAGCTTTTCCTCTGTACTCCTCGAAACCTTGAGGTGGTTTATCCGCCGGTTCTTTCTCGTGGGCGGTGGTCTCAGCAACACCATCACCATCCGACGCAAATGTCGAGAAATTTCCAAACGAGGCTCGGCCCAGCAGCTTCTTACATTTGGGGATCGCACCTTATACCTCGAAATCTGCTGCGCGCCAGGATCACGCAGCTGGTGAGATTGCGTGACGTGCGCCGTCGAGAGTGGCCTCAAGGTTTACATTGCTGGTGGTGGTCGACATTGGAGACTTGGAGTGGAGGAGCGAGAAAGAATGGAGCATTCAAGCAAAACCTTTTAAGAGGGTAGCGATTTAACTAAACCTATTTATATTTTATTATTGGCACCACTATGCCACATATGGGCTGAACAAGAATTAGGGTTGGGCTTCTCCCTTATTGGGCCAAGTTATGTATTTATATTTTGGTATACACTTAATTAATATTAGGCTATCAATATATAAGAGATGTAATGTAATCGGCATTGGATAGGAGTTAAGCAGAAAATCAATGTACCTCTAATAGTCTCCTTCTTCACAATTATCTTATGTGCAACACATGCAATTTCGTTAAGAGGAGAAGAGATGACCCACGGGTTCCATCCTAAAATCAATTGGTGATAAGCTCATCAACTTATAAGCTGCTATTCAATCTCTTCACAGTTACTTTATGCGTAGCACATGTAATTTATTAGTTATCTATTTTAACACTCCTTGCTTACATGCGCAACAACTTTTTTTTTTTTTTAAATTATGACAGGAACACTTCTTACCGAACACGTTGTACATATAAATTTTGAGTCGGGTAAAGAATGTCACTCTTTTCGAACCCTCATGAACCATTTTAGGATCGTCCACTTTGATACCATGAAGGAATGTAGAATGAATTCGAACGGAAATCTGCGTCGATTACGATGCCAAATGTAACATCCCGTCACATACCGAGTGTCACTGTAGCATCGGTCCCACACCCCGACTGATAGTCTGGCCTCACTGTACCACTATTTAACCTCAGCGTGCTTCGTGCGCTCGCTCACATGCACACTGAGAAACTTTCTAGGGGGTCACCCATCCCTAGATTGTCCCGAGTCAAGCACGCTTAACTTCAGAGTCTATAGATGGACTCCCGAAAAGGTATGCCGACCTTGGTGATATGAGTAGTACTATCAATTTTCTTATGTGATTCTTAGTCTGACACGCTCATACATTGTCAGTAGGGGTGGCACAATTCGGTTTACCGAACGGAAATACCGAAAAACCAAAATTCCGGTACAGATCGAACCGAACCGAACCGAACACTTTCCGTTCGGTATTCAACGCGTAAGTTTCAGAATTTCGGTATTTCGGTTCGGTACAAGTTATTTAGTTCGGTATTTTCGGTATACCGAATTACCGATTTAAAAATAAAATATATTAAATTTAAGATGTTTCGTAGGCCCAAAGATAATATTATAATATTTTTGTTACACAGCCCAACAAAAATATATACAGCCCACTACGAAGATCCATTTAGAGGGATCTTTAATCATCTTCCTCTACAGCTAGCTACACGAATCTTCTCAGTTCTCAGACGACACATCATATCGCTCTTCCCAAACACCCGCAACCTCATATCGCGACCTCATATCGCTCTTCTTCAATCAAACCACAACCTCATACATCAGTGTGGTGATGAGGTCTTGCTCGTGTTCTTTGATTAACACAGATGATACTGAAATCGATGCAAAGGTTAGATCTTTGACGGCAGGACCTGAAATAAAGAAAGGAAAGTTTTTCCTTCAGTGGATTGGATAGAACACTTGGGCCGCGCCGCCTTATTGGCTTCCTCTCCGCCGTCGCTAGGAAAATACCAATTTCAGTTTTTTTCTTGAACTCGATATTTCGATAAATAACCGAAAAAACCGAGAAAAATTCAATTTTACCGAACCGAACCGATTGAGTTCGGTTCGGTATTCCGTTGTTCAAAGGCCTCGGGCGTCACAGCTTCCGTCTGGTTCGTCCCCGAACCAACACCATACTGCGACAGGTTGTGCTCAACACACTCAACCACTACTACTATGGGATTTAAACATCCAACCTTATATATACTAGTTTAACCCCCGTGTGTTGCACGGGTTATTTTTAAGAGATTTTTTAGTTTATTAGATCTATTGTTATCGGAAAGACCCGAGATCCGCGACCGGGCCATCTATTTTATAGTGGATCCGAGACCCGCCCATTTATTTTATAGAGATCCGAGACCCGCCTAATTACACGACTGCTTCACTAACCGTCGTGCAAAAACAGGACAAACCCTAAATAAATTTTAATCATGGAATATGAAATTAGAAACATTATTATGTAGAACTTCAAACAAAGAAATCAGAATAAATGTTCCAATACATACTCTTTATACCCGCAAGAAACTGGACGACTGTACGAAAACTATTCCTTAGCTTGAAGGTGGGTAGAGTGAACTTGAGATCTCTTCCTCATACTTCGACTCGTTGAAGATCAAAGAAGCCGAGATGCAAAACAAAGTAATATAAAACATGATATATAACTAATGCGAGACTGATACTCATCAAATATATTCATACACAATATTCAATAAAAAGTACGGTATATTATGTTATATGGTGTTAAAGGTTTTGTGTTATAATATGTCTATAATGTCTGAATGTTTGAAGAACTTGGTATCCCCATATAATTTCCTTTGATGATTAAAATCTTGATACCTATTGGACACATAATACACGATGACGTACAACTGACCATGCATGACAGCCAACTTTGGAAGGTATATGTCAACTCTTTTTAGGGTCAACAACTGAATCTTATTAATTGACATTACTTACCAAAGATGTAAAGGCAAAAATAACTTCTATTTCCTAATGTAATGGAAAAAAGATTGGGCCTACACGCTTCATGAGTAGGTATGTGGCTGCTGCTAAATGTCAAAAGATTGTTACGAAGTTCCAAACAATGTAGGTAATGTTCTTTGTTGCTTGACTGATGCCATTTGGAAAACATTGGTACATTCTTATGCACATATTGATTATTAGTGCCTCAAGATAAAGCATATCTGAAAACCCTAAATCGTATATGATTATAGCTATTTAACTGCTAAATCATTGTAAAACATATATGTTTGAGTAATGAAGTTATATGTTTATAAGACAATATCTGGATCCCTTAACTATTTACTCAATATAAATTTCCTATATCTATGACAGCAGTGTCTGAGTAGTAGTGTTCGGTATCTACTGTAGATTATATTTGTTTCAAATGTGTGCCATATTGAGGTGTAACTTTTTTTTCCATATACTATTTTTGCACTCGCAATGGTCATATGATGCACATCTTTATAAGGTGCTGGTAGTTCAAATTTCAGACAATTGTTTACATGTTCCATACTAAGATAAGCACCTCTTAGAACCGATGGTCACCAAGCTGGCGGCAAACACCCTTCATCTCGCTCGAGATGGATTTGGGTATGTAAAACAATCTATTAAATCAATCTTCTAAGGCACATGCATTTGTTGTTGATTATTTTTTTCCCCAGTTTGCTTTTAAGTTTTTTCATTCATACATTCATTATTATTCTTTAAGAGGATACATAGGGATGGTTAGAAGACAACCGTAAGCCTTTCTGTTAGGGTTAAGGGTTATCTTGTAGGAGAATACTATATGGCGGGTTTTGATGCGGACGTGGAAGCTGAGAGATCTCTCATCCCGACGATATTGTATGGCACTTGACGGATTCGTACACTAATCAACACTCTTTGCTCTTTCTTCTTTCATCATGTCATTTATTCTTTCATCATAGCATGCTCGTGTATATCCTTCTTTATTGATAATTGAAGATATCAATGAGAGAGAACAACACACAGAAACTCGTAGAAGTGCCAAATAATGGGTTCTTATTGAATGACTTCTATTCATTAGACACATTTAATTTGAACTACGGACAACTACTTATGAAGACTTAGATGCCTCTTACAAATTTCTTGTGCCCCTTCAATAATTTCTATGTATCGTGCAATATTATAATTATTTTATTGTTAAACATATGAAAAATATATGAGTATACACTACTAATGAAGGTCGTGCATTGTAAAGTATGTCAAATATACGTTTTTTAGGTGTAACATAGAATAATTATAATATTGCATGATACATTAGAAATTATTTTTAGTTGATATGGACCATAATAATATTTCGGTCTTGTATTGTAAGTAATGTCAAATATAATTTATATGTGTAACAATATAAAAATATTGCATTACACATTACAAATTATTTTTATTTGACATGCATATTTCAGTCGTGTATTGTGAAGAATGACAATATTCAGACGTTTGTATTCAATAGTGCTAATTAAATGTTTCTAATGAATGGAACTGCCTAAATCAATTTATAAGAGTCATAAGGTGTAGTGAATTATTACAGTATAAATAGTCATAGCATGCTACATTAGTAATTTTTTATTAGATCTGGACCATAATAATATTTCAGTCGTGCGTTGTAAAGAATGTCAAATATAGTTTTTATACGTGTAACAATTTAAAAAATATTGCATTATACATTACAAATCATAAGACGCGCCATAACAATATTTCTGTCGTGTATTGTGAAGAATGCAAACATTAATTAGAAGTTATTTTACTCTGGCCAATATAATATTTCAGTCATGTTTTGTAAAGAATGTCAAATAGCTGTTTTTATACGTGTAACAATATAAAAAATATTGCATTATACATTACAAATAATTTTTATTTGGCGTTCACCATAATAATATTTCAGTCGTGTATTTTGAAGAATGCCAACATTCAGATGTATCATTAGTGCAAATTAAATGTTTCTAATGAATGTCAGTAGCTAAATAAATTTATAAAAGTGATAAGGTGTAATGCATTATATAATATAAACAATCATAATTTGGCATGATACATGAGACATTATTTTTAATTGACATGCGTCATAATAATATTTCAGTCGTATATAGTCAAATATTTTTTTTTATACGTGTAATAATGTAAAAATTATTGCATCATACTTCAGAAGTTATTTTGAATTGGCGTGCGCCATAATAATATTTCGCTCGTGTATTGTGAAGAATGCCAACATAAGTTAAAACTTATTTTTACTTGATCTGGGTCGTACTAATATTTCAGTCATGTATTGTAAAGAATGTTCAATATATTTTTCATACGTGCAACAATATGAAAATATTGCATTATAATTTACAAATTATTTATACTTGATCTGGTCCGGCCATAATATTTCAGTCGTGTATTGTGAAGAATACAACATTCAGATGTCCGTATCAGTAGTGCAAATTAAATGTTTCTAATGAATGTCAGTCGCTAAATAAATTTATAAGAGTAATATGGTGTAATGCAATATTGCAATATAAATAACCATAATTTTGCATGATACATAAATTATTTTTAATTGCCATGCATCTTAATAATATTCTAGTCGCGTATTGTAAAGAATGTCAAATATATTTTTTATAAGTGTAACAATATAAATTGCACTATACATTAGAAATCACTTTGATTCAACGTGCGCCATAATAATATTTCAGTTATGTATTGTGAAGAATGCCAACGTACGTTAGAAATTATTTTTACTTGATCTGGGTCAAAATAATATTTCAGTCGTGTATTGTATAGAATATCAAATATATTTTTTATACGTGTAACAATATATGGCATTATACATTACAAATTATTTTTACTTGACATGAGCCACAATAGTATTTCAGTCATGTATGGTAAAGAATGTAAATATATATATATTTTTTTACGTATAACAAATATTACATTATACATTACAAATTATTTTTAGTTGACGTGCACGAAAATAGTATTTCAGTCATGTATTGTAAAGAATGTCAAAAATATTTTTTTTCTACGTATAACAATATAAAAAATATTGCATTGTACATTACAAATCATTTTTATTTGACGTGCGCATAATAATATTTCAGTCGTGCTATGTGAAGAATGCCAATATATATTAAAAATTATTAATTACTTGATATGGGCCATAAAAACATTTCAGTCGTGTATTGTAAAGAATGTCATATCTATTTTTTTTAATACGTGTAACAAAATAAAATAATATTACATTATATGTCAACTTGTGAACGGCATCATTTAATCATGATCTCGTGAGTCTTATTTTTGAACGACTGTTCTTGAAGCAGCCGTGTAATTAATCATAGTCGTGCGATTTCTCATCATACACTTTATTTACACTACCGACAACTACTATGGGACACTTCATTTAATTTGCACTACTGAATACGAACATCTGATGTTAGGATTCTTCACTATATATGACTGAGATATTATGACTCATGTCAAATAAAAAAAATTGTAATTTATAATACAATATTTTTTTTATTGTTGCACGTATAAAAATTATATTGACATTATTTAAAATACACGACAGAAATATTATTATGGCTAAGATCAACGAAAAATAATTTCTAATGTATCGTGCAATATATGAGTATACACTACTAATTAAAACTATTTTTAGACATAAAAAAAAACATAGTATACACTACAAATGAAAACTTAGATGACTTATAAATGTATTGTTGAGAGCTTTTCATTCATCATAAACATTTTATTTGCTGAAAAGTACTAAGCATGACTTAGACATTTTATTAAAGCGAACGCCGCCTCAACTTGTAGACTGAACTCCTCGACGAATGAACGTCGCCGCCACTGAAATTCTTAATGTGACTACTGTTTCCGAAATTATCGGCTCTGTCGTGAGAGCTTGACCCAGGTTGTGAGGAAGAAAGAGACCAAAAAATTGCATAGCCCTCTGATTGTCCAGCCCCGGCGTAGGGAAAGTCGATCTGGGCTATATCGATGCTTAGCCCAGATCGAGAATCGCTGGCCTCTCGAAAAGATGATACGATAAGATTCAGTGAATGTGTTTGAAACATATACATACCAGAGGTGGAATAAGACTCTGATATGTTGCTAGGGCTGGGCATTCGGTATAAACCGTACCGACCGAACCGAAATTTCGGTTAACCGAAATTACGGTTCGATGATTTGAGGAACCGAATACCGAACCGACGGTAAAAACCGAATGTTTTTCGGTATTTTCCGGTTATTTACCGAAATACCGAAGTCAAGAAAAAAAAAAATTCAATTTGCCAAAACTCGTATGCTCGCCGTTGCTCCGCCGTGAAAGCCGGCACCTCCGTCAGAAACTGCTCCCAGATCACATAGTTCGCCACCGAAGGAACATAAACGACCTCGTTTTTTTCTCTGCAATTCGCCGCCGACGTCAGCAGAAAACTCTTGCTAGCTGAAGAACTCGAATTCACGCCAACGTAGACGGGCTATATATAAGGGCTGTCGTCTCACCGGCTGTCGTCGGCACCGGCGATTTAGAAGCACTCGTAGTTGTCTTGGTGTATTTTTTTTTTTTTTCTGAGAACGATTCGTGTAGATGAAGAAGATCCCTAAATTGAAATATTTATTGGGGGTTTATATTTATTGGGCTGTGTGGGCTGTATAGTTATGGGTGGCTTGTATATTACAATAACTATTGGGCCTACGAAACATAAGTATAACTGATATATTTAATATTTTTTAATTTAAATTCGGTAATTCGGTATACCGAAAATACCGAACCATAAAACCGTACCGAAGCGAAATACCGAAAATTTAAAACTTGTGTACCGAATACCGAACCGAAATTTTTCGGTTCGGTTCGGTTTGTACCGTAATTTCGGTATTTCGGTAATACGGTTCGGTTAACCGAACTGTGCCCACCCCTATATGTTGCTGTTGCTGTCACAACCTGATACATTTGGAGATATTGTGTTGAACCCAGCCATGAATTCGTCCAACCTATAGAAAATTAAAATTGCATCAGCTCGGTCGAAATAGGAAGTGAAATGCGAAATTCAGTTTGAGTATGTAGTATTAGATGCTTTACCGCCTTTTCCTCCATTCGTCGTATTGCTTCTTTATGTCGTCCCGTTGCTTAGTGACCATATTAAGTTTCTCAACACGTTCATTGTATGATGCAACTTTGTTACGGTACCTGATGAAAATTTAACCTTGCATTAGCATACAACCATAATCATGCTCTTGGCATCTTACTTGAATGGAGTATCAATAATCCTACTCAGCAATTGAATCGAGATTTGGGTTCATTTCTTTCAATTTAGCTTCAAGAAGCGTCACCATCTCCAACCTCCATGAGTCACTCATTGCTTGAAAACTATCGGAAAATTCCTCAACAGCTTTGCCCTCATCATGGACGGCGGCCGCCTCGCCGGGCGGCGTTTTAGAGCCAAGAATTTTGTCCCTTACCTGAAAAAGAGAAGTCTGAAAATAAGTTATTGCAATCAAATTTTGAATAGAACAAATAAAGACTAACTTAACTAACCTTTGAACTTGACCATTGACGTTCCAACAGCTCCTCTTCGCATGAATTTCCTGAAGATAGCCAATCTAAGTCAACAAAGTTTGAGCAGTCTGATGTATCACCGTTTTCACACTCGAAACAGGCCTATGTCTAATGCCATAATGCGCTATTTCTGCACAATTTGAAACAATAACATAAACATAACTCATAATCACATGGCCAAAAAATAAAAAAGAAAAAGGAGAACTCACCATGTGAAAGTATGGTACTTTTCCCTCAGCAATCCTCTTAGCTAATCCTTCGGCAATGGCCGTCTTACCAACCTCAACCTCGCCGAGAAGGATAGGATTACTTTTCGTTCTTCGGCAAAGATCTGGACGACTCTCTCCACTTCGGTCTCACGACCAATCACGGGATCTATTAAAATGCTGCTTGCACGGGCACTAAGATCCACACAAAACATATCGAGGGCTTTTTTATCTGTCAGAAAATATTTCAAAATTCCATTACTTTTCTAACTTGCTTCTATTTCAATGCAAGGGAAGCAACAATTGATGAAAACTGTGGTAATTACCTGAGGACTTTTTATCTGTCAGAAAATCTTTCAAAAATCCATTACTTTTTCTAAATTGCTTCTATTTCAAGGCAAGGTAAGCAACCATTGATGAACATTGTTGGGTGAATTACCTTTCGTCCTTTCTGGGATTAGGATAATGAAAGAGATTTTTATCAGGGCCTTACAACCTTTTAATTATGCCTCGTCCTCTTGTTCCCATTACAACAGCAGCATGCATCAAACGCTCAGTGGAATCGTATACATTGAAGCTTCAATTTGCAGCTCAATTTTGATATCCCATAACAAAAAATAGTAAAAAATCCACTGACCTGACTCTCTCCTGCCCGACGACGCGGTCGTCCCACTATCATACTTCGACAGCAGCAGTCAAACGCTCAGCGAAATCATATACATTGAAACTTCAATTTGCAGCTCAAGCTTTTGATTTTGATAGCCCATATCAGAAAATAGTAAAAAATCCACTGACCTGACTCTCTCCTGCCCGACGGCGCGATGGTCCCACTATCATCGCCGGACCTTCGGATTACTTCGAGGTCGTTGATGCGTCCGTCGAGCGCCGCGTACAGTGAGTCTCGGAGGGAATATCTAAGCTGCAGGCGATGGCGATTCGTAGAAGAATGGCTTGTTTTATAACTTGGAGCTTTTGTATCAGTGTATTGCTCTGCTTCATCCTTGTCTTCAACCTATCAGTTCATTGAATATTTCAGTCATGTTTTGTAAAGAATGTCAAATAGCTGTTTTTATACGTGTAACAATATAAAAAATATTGCATTATACATTACAAATAATTTTTATTTGGCGTTCACCATAATAATATTTCAGTCGTGTATTTTGAAGAATGCCAACATTCAGATGTATCATTAGTGCAAATTAAATGTTTCTAATGAATGTCAGTAGCTAAATAAATTTATAAAAGTGATAAGGTGTAATGCATTATATAATATAAACAATCATAATTTGGCATGATACATGAGACATTATTTTTAATTGACATGCGTCATAATAATATTTCAGTCGTATATAGTCAAATATTTTTTTTTATACGTGTAATAATGTAAAAATTATTGCATCATACTTCAGAAGTTATTTTGAATTGGCGTGCGCCATAATAATATTTCGCTCGTGTATTGTGAAGAATGCCAACATAAGTTAAAACTTATTTTTACTTGATCTGGGTCGTACTAATATTTCAGTCATGTATTGTAAAGAATGTTCAATATATTTTTCATACGTGCAACAATATGAAAAATATTGCATTATAATTTACAAATTATTTATACTTGATCTGGTCCGGCCATAATATTTCAGTCGTGTATTGTGAAGAATACAACATTCAGATGTCCGTATCAGTAGTGCAAATTAAATGTTTCTAATGAATGTCAGTCGCTAAATAAATTTATAAGAGTAATATGGTGTAATGCAATATTGCAATATAAATAACCATAATTTTGCATGATACATAAATTATTTTTAATTGCCATGCATCTTAATAATATTCTAGTCGCGTATTGTAAAGAATGTCAAATATATTTTTTATAAGTGTAACAATATAAATTGCACTATACATTAGAAATCACTTTGATTCAACGTGCGCCATAATAATATTTCAGTTATGTATTGTGAAGAATGCCAACGTACGTTAGAAATTATTTTTACTTGATCTGGGTCAAAATAATATTTCAGTCGTGTATTGTATAGAATATCAAATATATTTTTTATACGTGTAACAATATATGGCATTATACATTACAAATTATTTTTACTTGACGTGAGCCACAATAGTATTTCAGTCATGTATGGTAAAGAATGTAAATATATATATTTTTTTTACGTATAACAAATATTACATTATACATTACAAATTATTTTTAGTTGACGTGCACCAAAATAGTATTTCAGTCATGTATTGTAAAGAATGTCAAAAATATTTTTTTTCTACGTATAACAATATAAAAAATATTGCATTGTACATTACAAATCATTTTTATTTGACGTGCGCATAATAATATTTCAGTCGTGCTATGTGAAGAATGCCAACATATATTAAAAATTATTAATTACTTGATATGGGCCATAAAAACATTTCAGTCGTGTATTGTAAAGAATGTCATATCTATTTTTTTTTTAATACGTGTAACAAAATAAAATAATATTACATTATATGTCAACTTGTGAACGGCATCATTTAATCATGATCTCGTGAGTCTTATTTTTGAACGACTGTTCTTGAAGCAGCCGTGTAATTAATCATAGTCGTGCGATTTCTCATCATACACTTTATTTACACTACCGACAACTACTATGGGACACTTCATTTAATTTGCACTACTGAATACGAACATCTGATGTTAGGATTCTTCACTATATATGACTGAGATATTATGACTCATGTCAAATAAAAAAAATTGTAATTTATAATACAATATTTTTTTATTGTTGCACGTATAAAAATTATATTGACATTATTTAAAATACACGACAGAAATATTATTATGGCTAAGATCAACGAAAAATAATTTCTAATGTATCGTGCAATATATGAGTATACACTACTAATTAAAACTATTTTTAGACATAAAAAAAAACATAGTATACACTACAAATGAAAACTTAGATGACTTATAAATGTATTGTTGAGAGCTTTTCATTCATCATAAACATTTTATTTGCTGAAAAGTACTAAGCATGACTTAGACATTTTATTAAAGCGAACGCCGCCTCAGGAATATTTAAAAAAATGGCCTTTGACATCGTCAACGTTAAAAAAATAGCCTCCTAATTGATAAAAGACCAATGTACCCTTACTTACTCTGCGTAAAAGACTATTATACCCTTTTTTAATGGCAATCAACGACAGTTAACGAAAATTACAGCTTTTGACAGAGGTTTACTGTAGAATCTGAAAAAGCAAAAGTAAATAAGAAAGAACCCTTTCACTTCACGGGCCCTTTGCAAAATCGATCAAGCTTTCTCCATTTTCTTCTTCTTCACAGTCGAATTTGAAGCTCAGAATCCATGGCAGTTCAGGCGAGACCCCAAACAGTGAAGGTAATTTCTTCCAGTCCTATACAATCGCACGGGACCCTAAATTTAGGCCGCAGGGTACCCGTGCTTGCACAGGCAGGGGCCCCGTGTCTTGAATCTCGGGGATCCGTGTGAAAGCGCCGGGGTCCTCCCCAATTAACCCGCACTTTGTCTCGCTGGGACCCGTGCTTGCTAGCGCTGGAGACCTTGCAATGCCGCGCTGGGGACCCGTGCATGGCAGCGCGGGGACCCTGCGACATAGCACGGGGCCCGTGCTTGCTAGCGCGGGGACCCGTGCTCATGTGCGCTGGAGGTCCTAGCTATGCCGCGCTGGGGACCCGTGCGTGCCAGCGCGGGGACCCTGCGCCATAGCACGGGGCCCTTGCTTGCTAGCGCGGGGACCCGTGCTCATGTGCGCTGGAGACCCTTGCTGGGGAACCCCGCACATGAGCACGGGTCCCCGCGCTAGCAAGCACGGGCCCCGTGCTATGTCGCAGGGTCCTCGCGCTGGCACGCACGGGTCCCCAGCGCGGCATAGCTAGGACCTCCAGCGCACATGAGCACGGGTCCCCGCGCTAGCAAGCACGGGCCCCGTGCTATGTCGCAGGGTCCCCGCGCTGCCACGCACGGGTCCCCAGCGCGGCATAGCAAGGTCTCCGCGCAGCATGGCAGGGGACCGTGCGCGGCGGCCTATCTCACCATAAGCAATTTTCCCGCAGCATTTGTAATTAATTTTTTATTGATTTGTAGGTTCAATTGAAGAAGCAAATTGCCGGAGGCGACGATGAGAAAGATTACCGGTTACATATCACGTCACGATACTGCGAAGTGAGCCAGGAGATCGTTGGTTGGCTAAACGAGGATGAGCTGGCAGTTTTTACGGAAGGGAGTCCGTTCGGCAGGCTCGTCAACGCTGCCGGCAATTTCAATTTGTCGGCGCAGCTGTTGTGGTATCTCATCAAGTGCCAGACGCAGCTTCACAATCGTGACGAGCTTTGGATGATCATCGGGAAGAAACCGCTCCGTTTTTCAAAAACGGAGTATTGCCTAATCACGGGGCTGAAGTTCGCAGCCGAACCGGCGGTGAACCAAACGGATGAATTCGTCCGTCGTCATTTCCCGAGGAAAACAGCATTGACGCTTAAATTGTCGCACGTTAAGCAGCGGTTGGAGGAGTTGGCTGCCAACCCCACGGTGCGCGTCAATGACGAGAAGTTGAAGTTGGCCAACACGACGACGTGTACGATAGGGTGGCGAGCCTACTGATGGACGGGGTGGAAGTTAGGTGCAGTCGTCGTGCGGTACGAGGACGTATTGGCCGGCCGGCGGCAGACGAACGCCATTTCGAAGCAGAGTCCGTCCCTCAGCTCTCTATTAGGGGTCGCCAAGACGAAGAGAGGGGCATGGGCTCTCACTACGAGCCGCCGTCCATGCATGGAGGCGACTTCATGCACGAGCCGCCGTCCATGCATGGAGGCGACTTCCATACGCCGCCGAGGTCGCCGCCAATGCCAGGGCCATCGTATGACGAATTTGCGCGCCACGTGGACCGGCGATTCGATGAATTTGGCAATCGGCTCGACACGTTTCGCAGCGGCTTCGACGCACTTAGCGGTCGGTTCGAGCATCTGGAGAACGAGTTTACGCAATTCCGAGACGGCTTTGCGCAATTCCAAGACAATTACGATCGACGCTCCGACTTCTATGAGGAGCGGTTCAACTCGATGCAAGGTCTGGGTGAAAGCATCGGCGGCGTTGCGGCTCAGTTGCAGGAGCTTCGCGACGATTGGAGGAATTTGTTCGGTTCACGTACAGATACCGACGCGCCTCGTTACGGTAACTATCTTTAAATTTAATTCAAATTTAATAATCGCCGTAACTTATAATTTAATATGTATCGTAGACGCCGAGGCGAGTTCGACTGGGTGGACGCAATTTGCGACACGGGACCCACCCAGTTCGAGCGGATGGGGATGGCCGGCAAACGAGTATCCATGGAATTACTACGAGCCGTCGCAGCAATTGGACGATGGATACGGCTTTGCGCAGACCGAGACATATTATGAGGTCGACCCATCGACTTGGAGGGGCCTCGACTGGGATCAGTCGATTATGCAAAGTTCGGCGGTTGCGGATCAGTCGACGGTGGCTGATAGGGGTAAAGGTGTGGTCGAGGACGTGACCCCGGAAGTCCGGCAGAGGAATCCGTCCCAGTGGCTGCAGTCGCCGTTCACTGAGCCTCCGTCCACCGGTCAACCGAAAGCGAGTCCATCGGCCGTTGATGTCCATATTTCGAAGAAGATCTTGGTGTGGGGGGCCATAGAGAAGGAAATACGGGACATGGCTGACGACGAGTACAAGGAGTGCTTGGTCGATAAGCATAGACGTCAATGGTTTGAGGATCTATACACACCAACAAGGTGGCTCGATGACATGGTATGGTCCGCTTGAACTATTAATTTTGCAATGAACTATAATCGTAAAGCCTAAGTTGTTTTGGTTTTTCAGCATATGAATGAAGCAATGAGAGGGTTCCTGGACATGCAGAAGACCCATTCATTTGCGTCGAAGAATGTTGCGTACATGTCTTACGCGTTCAAGACATGCGTCGAACTCGATGGCTTCGATAATGGAAAAGTCGTAAATGGGATGCTTTCGTTATGGTCCCATTACGCAAGAGGACTTCAGGATGGATGGCCATCGATCTCATGGATGGACGCAGATTGCATCGTCTTCCCCGTGCAAACGATAGCACATTGGGTGCTATGCGTCGCTGATTGGAGGCAGAAGACGATGACGATATACGACTCCGACGAGTCGTGCGACAAGGACATGCGCAACCTCAACAAAGCATTGGTGCCACTTCAAGTAATCATCCCGGCGATATTGGTCTTCATGGGATGTATCAAGACACGCTTTAAGAAATGGAAAGTTCAGCGTCATCCGAGATTCGCCAAACAGCAAGGAAAGTAAGTTTCATTCGTTATTATTTCATTATATTTTTTTACGACGATTTCTGTATAAGTGTGTAACGTTTCAGCGGAGAATGCGGCGTACATGTGTTGCGAGCGGCAATGAGCCTGATGTTTCGAGGTGACGACGTCTCCAATCTGACGCAACAGGAAATTACGGATTTTAGGAAATTTCTTACGCTTTGTATTTTGCGTAAGGACTGGGGTTCTTGGTTTGGTCCAAGATAGTTGAATGGGAATGTAACTTTTTATTTTATTCAAGTGGCCTTGCATGGTTTAAATAATTTCTTACAATTTTTTTTTATTTAAATAATTTTGATGAAAAACCTCGCACGTTGTTGGTTACGTTTGTGTAAATTAAATACCTGAATTGACATTAGTGATGACATGACAAGCAATTTTATTGCTAATTGCATCAAATCGACTGTTATGACACTGACAATATAACGAAAAAGGTAACAGACCACTAATTCACAAATCATTGTTGACTATTCAACGCACATAAGCATGGGACCAAGCATTTGAGCACGGGTCCCTTGTTGGAAAACTAGGGGCCCCTGCAGTAGTCATTGAGCACATAAGCATGGGACCAAGCATTTAATATTACATCGTTATTTATTAAATATTTCTTTTTCGTTACACTGACAATGCATTGATTACACTGACATTCGCAGAAAATGTGAGTACAGACAATAATAATTTACCAATGATTGTTGACTAGTCAATTAAAATCCGCACGGGTCCGGTATGCTGCGCATGGTTCCAAACTTATGCGCACGGTCCCTCGCGCATAAGCATGGGTCCGCGCACACAAGCACGGGTCCCTTGCGTGAGTTCACGGGTCTCGCGCGTAATCGCTGGGGTCCCGCGCATCCCACGCGCATTAGCTTGCGCGGGCCCATGAGCATGGGCCCCGGACCACAGAACTCATGTGCGGGGTCCCTGCGGTTATTTTCACGATTTTACACCATATTAAATAATTTCGAAGTTCGATTCAGCCTCCATACGACTATAATACGTCATATAATATAATAGCCAACAAAATATGGTCTTTTTGCATGTATAAGATACGAGTTTTCGATTGTTACACCCTAACCAAGTCACCAACATAAGCAAGTTGTTGCTATGTAAATTTGCTCAATTATTGTGACATCCACCCAGTTCACCAAATTCACATCGAAAACAATAACCAAATAGTTTAATTTTTTTTCCTAAACATTAACAACATAAGAGAAATTTTTTGGTCAAGATTAATTTTTTTTTCGACAATTTCGTTATGGTTAATTATTTTTGTTAAGATTTACAAGATATATATATTGTATTTATTTACTGAAATTCTTTTATCTCACGCAACTTGCTTTTTCTTGTCATACATCGAAAAGGACACCAGACTTGACAGGGCATTGATTACACCTGCACTCAAAGCTGACATGTTTCAGACAAATAGTTGACTGACCAATAATTCAATAATAACGCCGTTCACGAAGACCAATAATTGACCCCAATTAGGGTTTACACAATTTCCGCACGGGACCGAACTTATGCGCAGGGACCAAGCAAATAAGCACGGGTCCCCGCACAAGATCATGGGGCCCGTGCTTGAAAACAAGGGTCCTTCGCGCATAAGCACGGGTCCCGCACATCCATTAAAACCCTAACTTTAAAATCCAAATTTTACATACCTCAAACAATATCACATCATAACTCTTACTTTATAAAACCATCATTACGCTAATCTAAACAAACTTTCGTTTCATAACAATAATAATTAGGTTCTATTACATTACAAAACCCTAAATTTAGAGGGTTTACCTCCTACTAAATTCGCCAACAGAAGGCAACCTATTTTTCTGTGGTCTTCCACGTTGTTTCTCGCGAGGAGGTGGCAGCATTTCAACACTTCTTTCAATGTGTTCAGACACCGGCCATATAGTACCTTCGTAAGCTAACTTCCAACATCCCAAACTGTAGTAAGGGTCGACTAGTGAACCCACATCGACGTTGGCATAACCACAAGCAGCAATAGCGTGTGGGCAAGGAATTCGGTCGATGTCAAGCATCTTACAGCTGCACGTACGCGACTCTAGATCGACGACCTCGTTAGAGTTGTGCCCGTATACATTATACGTTAGACGCCCAACTTCCGATACGTGAAATCTCTGCGACCCAATGAAATTCTCACGGAGGATCGACTCGACCTTCGGCGTAAACGACGTCGAATTCGCAGCGATAGAAGCTTCGCATGCTCTTCGATGCTTACTGAACCAGGATGATGTTAATCGGTGAATTGAGCCCAACAATCCTATAACTGGAAGTTCTCTATCCGCGCGTAGAGCCGCATTTATCGACTCCGATCCATTGGTCGTCATGATGTTATATCTCGCCTTGGGACAATATGCCCTCGTCCACCGTGGCTTGTCAATCGCGTCAAGATATCGACCCGCCGACTTGAATGTTTCACCTAGAGTTTTGTAATGTGCATCGCACTCGGCCTTGGTGTAGGCATTGGCCACCCGCCAGAAAATGGGGCACGCACCCTTGTCCGCCGTTTTCGTCTTCACATTTTGCTGAATGTGCCATGCGCAGAAACCATGAAATGAATTGGGAAACACAGCAGGGACGGCATTCTTTATACCGTGGTTTCGGTCAGAAATAATGACGAGTTCCTTGCTGTCCGGTACGAAACGACTCAATCTAGTGAGAAACCACGTCCAAGATTCGGTTCCCTCCGAGTCAGCAAGACCCCATGCGAGTGGGTATTGATGGTAATCACCATCTTGCGCCGTAGCAATGAGCAAAACTCCTTTATATTTTCCCTTCAAAAAAGTTGCATCGATAGATACGACTTTCCTCATGTATGCAAATCCCCTAACGCATGCGCCGTATGCTAAGAACATATATTTGAATCTCATCTGCTCGTCCATCTCCCAATCTGTGATGCTGTCAACGTTTGCTTGCCTCAACGCATCCAAGTAGGCCGGAAGTAAACCGTAACAATCATCCCTGTTACCGACTAATTCGTCCGACGCTAGTTGCTTGCCTTTCCAAGCCTTGTAGTACGAGACATCTACTCCCCTGTTCTGCATCATCGACATGATTGACTTGGGTGGCGGAATGTCTTTAGGACCGGTGAAATGTTCCAACAGAACTTGTGATACAACTGACGAACTTCCTTGCCGATGTCTACGGCGACGATGAGAAACCCGCACGTGTGCTTGCCGCAATACGTTTGGATTGAGAAAAAAGGGGAGTCCTTGTTCTGTGCAGCTCGTACTCGCCATGTGCATCCTTCGGTTGCGCATTTTGCTACGTACATGGTTTTATTTGACCGGACCAATTTGAACTCGAAACACGCATCAAGGGCGACTTTAGTGATCACGTCCTTGACTTCCTTCTTGTCCCGAAATTCCTGACCAACAAACATGCTTGAACCATCCCCAAATCCATACGTGCCGTCGTCAGCATGTGGAGAGTCCGCCATTGTGACATCGTCATCATCACTTTCCGAAGCATAATGTTCCTCGGGTTGTTCGAACGTATCATCTTCATTCTCATTTTGATTCTCGGACGGTCCGGTTTGATCTTCTTGAAAACCCTCGTATTCAGAAAGATGGTAAGAGTGGTCCATGTAACCCTCCACGGGATGGATTTCCTCATTTGCGTCGCACTGCTCTATTAGACCGACGTTGAAATTCGATTCGTCATTAAGATGAGCTTGTGGTGGTGTGGCACTGACAAAGGACGCAACCTCAACATGGAGCACGGGTCTAGACTGTGGACCACCAAAACCAAGGTATGCACGTATACCGTAGTCATTCTCGATGTAGATGGGTCGTGGGAAATCGTAAACTACGCTAGGCATGTAGCTTAACGTGAGTCTAGAATTCTCGCTGCATAGCGACAACACCTTCACAATCTCATTCTTCACGTCATCTAACGTGCATGTTTCCTCGTCGACCAAGATTGATTGCCATCTATGAGTAGGAAGAGGACACCACTTCGAGGTATTGTCCTCGCCAATTATCCAATGACCCTCGACTTGGAACACAATGTTAGTGATCGTCATGATTACCCCCTGCAATAAAAGTAAAATATATTAGAACCATAGCCCTACTTGCGAAACCAATACAACTTGCGAAACCCTAGTTTGCGAAAACAATAGTTTGCAAAAACCCTAGTTGTCGAAATTGTTATTTCGGATGCTGTGTTTGCTAACATGATTTCTAGGCTATCGAAAACCCTAACAGCGATCGAAAACCCTAACAGCTTTCGAAAACCCTAAAAGCTATCAAAAACCCTAACAGCTATCGAAAACCCTAACAGCTATCGAAAACCCTAACAGCTTTCGAAAACCCTAAAAGCTATCGAAAACCCTCACAGCTATCGAAAACCCTAACATATAAGCACGGGACCCCTGCACCAGCGCATGGGACCCAAGCTCTAGAGCGCGAGACCCATGACTTAGTGCGCGGGACCCATGCCCTAAGACGGCCCATGCACTGATGCGCGGGACCCCAGCACCAGCGCCTGGGGTCCTTGAACCGATGCCTGGGTCCCGTGCTCAGTGCGCGCGCGGACCCGTGCTCAGTGCGCGCGCCCCCTGCATTGATGCACAGAACCCCGGCACCAGACTGCGGGGACCCTGAATTGATGCCGGGGTCCCGTGCACTAGCGCGCGCGGACCCGTGCTCCATTGCGCGCGCGCCCTGCTCTGATGTGCGGGACCCCAGCGCCAGCGCCTGGGGTCCTTGAACTGAAGCTTGGGTCCCGTGCTCAGTGCGCGCGCGGACCCGTGCGCGCCCCCTGCATTGATGCACAGGACCCCGGCACCAGATTGCGGGGACCCTGAATTGATGCCGGGGTCCCGTGCACTAGCGCGCGCGGACCCGTGCTCCATTGCGCGCGCGCCCTGCACTGATGTGCGGGACCCCAGCGCCAGCGCCTGGGGCCCTTGAACTGATGCTCGGGTCCCGTGATCTAGCGCGCGGACCCGTGCACCAGTGCGCGCGCCCCCTGCACCAGCGTGTGGGTTCCATGGAGCATGACCACGAGTTTCGTCTTTCCGACTGGAAATTCAAAATTTCTCGTGGCCAGACATCACGTAATGACAAACTCACGTAATTTGGAGGGTAAAAATTCGTAATTCAAAAAGAAAAAACTTACTGTAAAGAGTTAGAGCTGGGTTTTTCCTTCCAGACTTGTTTCGCAGATTTCGAGCTCGACTTAACTTAGTGACGAAATGAGGCTGTGTTTTTCTTTAGAAACGATGAAGAATAAAGGATGGATCGATCTGGGTTGGTATAGTAATTATTACGTGCTGCTGTGCATTTTAAATGGAGTTTCGTTTCTTTTATATATATACAGATTGTGTATGTATATTTATTTTTCTTTTTCTTTTATTTCTAGTTAGTTAACGAGGGTTTAAAGAAGGGGTCGTTTAAAAAGATAGCCTTGGACTCGGTCAACGTTAAAAAGATAGCCTTGTTGTTTTGACCATTTTAAAAATAGCGTTGAATGTAAGGGTATTTTCGTCTTTTTAGATGAGTTATTTTAAAAACAGCAACGTGTCCCATCATCGCAGGGACTCACGCACACAATTGGAGGACCCCTGCTTTATAGAAGGGGTCCCATGAGCAAGGGACCCCTGCCTTATAGAAGGGGGCCCGTGCTCTATAGAAGGGGTCCCATGCAGCAAGGGCCCCCTTCTATAGAGCACGGGACCCTGCCTTATTGTAGGGGGCCCTTGCTCATGGGATCCCTGTTATAGAGCACGTGTTCCCTTCTATAAGGCAAGGGTCCTTGCTCTATAAAGGGAGCCCTTGCTGGGGGCCCTTGCTGCATGGGACCCCTTCTATAGAGCACGGACCCCCTTCTATAGAGCAAGGACCCCTGCCTTATAGAAGGGGACCCGTGCTCTATAGTAGGGATCCCATGAGCAAGGGCCCCCTACAATTAGGCATGGGCCCGTGCTCTATAGAAGGGGGCCCTTGCTGCATGGGACCCCTTCTATAGAGCACGGGCCCCCTTCTATGTAGAAAGAGACTTAAAAGAAAATTGTTGGGATTTGAACCCACGACCTCTTACTTGAACGTCTGACTACACAACCACTGGACTATACACCGCCCGCCCACCGTAAACCGCACGACATTAAACATATTGGTTTCGAATGTGGGCCCAATTAGTAAGGGTATATTGGTCGTTTTACATTTGAAGGCTATTTTTTTAACATTGACTATGTCAAAGGCCATTTTTTTAAATATTCCTTAAAGAAGATGGTTAACGGTTAATTAAAATGAAGGCCATTGACCAAAAAAAAACGTCAACAAGGCTATTTTTTTAATATTGACTGAGTCAAGGGCCATTTTTTTAAAAGACCCCGCCGCCTCAACTTGTAGACTGAACTCCTCGACGAATGAATGTCGCCGCCACTGAAATTCTTAATGTGACTACTGTTTCCGAAATTATCGGCTCTGTCGTGAGAGCTTGACCCAGGTTGTGAGGAAGAAAGAGACCAAAAAATTGCATAGCCCTCTGATTGTCCAGCCCCGGCGTAGGGAAAGTCGATCTGGGCTATATCGATGCTTAGCCCAGATCGAGAATCGCTGGCCTCTCGAAAAGATGATACGATAAGATTCAGTGAATGTGTTTGAAACATATACATACCAGAGGTGGAATAAGACTCTGATATGTTGCTAGGGCTGGGCATTCGGTATAAACCGTACCGACCGAACCGAAATTTCGGTTAACCGAAATTACGGTTCGATGATTTGAGGAACCGAATACCGAACCGACGGTAAAAACCGAATGTTTTTCGGTATTTTCCGGTTATTTACCGAAATACCGAAGTCAAGAAAAAAAAAAATTCAATTTGCCAAAACTCGTATGCTCGCCGTTGCTCCGCCGTGAAAGCCGGCACCTCCGTCAGAAACTGCTCCCAGATCACATAGTTCGCCACCGAAGGAACATAAACGACCTCGTTTTTTTCTCTGCAATTCGCCGCCGACGTCAGCAGAAAACTCTTGCTAGCTGAAGAACTCGAATTCACGCCAACGTAGACGGGCTATATATAAGGGCTGTCGTCTCACCGGCTGTCGTCGGCACCGGCGATTTAGAAGCACTCGTAGTTGTCTTGGTGTATTTTTTTTTTTTTCTGAGAACGATTCGTGTAGATGAAGAAGATCCCTAAATTGAAATATTTATTGGGGGTTTATATTTATTGGGCTGTGTGGGCTGTATAGTTATGGGTGGCTTGTATATTATAATAACTATTGGGCCTACGAAACATAAGTATAACTGATATATTTAATATTTTTTAATTTAAATTCGGTAATTCGGTATACCGAAAATACCGAACCATAAAACCGTACCGAAGCGAAATACCGAAAATTTAAAACTTGTGTACCGAATACCGAACCGAAATTTTTCGGTTCGGTTCGGTTTGTACCGTAATTTCGGTATTTCGGTAATACGGTTCGGTTAACCGAACTGTGCCCACCCCTATATGTTGCTGTTGCTGTCACAACCTGATACATTTGGAGATATTGTGTTGAACCCAGCCATGAATTCGTCCAACCTATAGAAAATTAAAATTGCATCAGCTCGGTCGAAATAGGAAGTGAAATGCGAAATTCAGTTTGAGTATGTAGTATTAGATGCTTTACCGCCTTTTCCTCCATTCGTCGTATTGCTTCTTTATGTCGTCCCGTTGCTTAGTGACCATATTAAGTTTCTCAACACGTTCATTGTATGATGCAACTTTGTTACGGTACCTGATGAAAATTTAACCTTGCATTAGCATACAACCATAATCATGCTCTTGGCATCTTACTTGAATGGAGTATCAATAATCCTACTCAGCAATTGAATCGAGATTTGGGTTCATTTCTTTCAATTTAGCTTCAAGAAGCGTCACCATCTCCAACCTCCATGAGTCACTCATTGCTTGAAAACTATCGGAAAATTCCTCAACAGCTTTGCCCTCATCATGGACGGCGGCCGCCTCGCCGGGCGGCGTTTCAGAGCCAAGAATTTTGTCCCTTACCTGAAAAAGAGAAGTCTGAAAATAAGTTATTGCAATCAAATTTTGAATAGAACAAATAAAGACTAACTTAACTAACCTTTGAACTTGACCATTGACGTTCCAACAGCTCCTCTTCGCATGAATTTCCTGAAGATAGCCAATCTAAGTCAACAAAGTTTGAGCAGTCTGATGTATCACCGTTTTCACACTCGAAACAGGCCTATGTCTAATGCCATAATGCGCTATTTCTGCACAATTTGAAACAATAACATAAACATAACTCATAATCACATGGCCAAAAAATAAAAAAGAAAAAGGAGAACTCACCATGTGAAAGTATGGTACTTTTCCCTCAGCAATCCTCTTAGCTAATCCTTCGGCAATGGCCGTCTTACCAACCTCAACCTCGCCGAGAAGGATAGGATTACTTTTCGTTCTTCGGCAAAGATCTGGACGACTCTCTCCACTTCGGTCTCACGACCAATCACGGGATCTATTAAAATGCTGCTTGCACGGGCACTAAGATCCACACAAAACATATCGAGGGCTTTTTTATCTGTCAGAAAATATTTCAAAATTCCATTACTTTTCTAACTTGCTTCTATTTCAATGCAAGGGAAGCAACAATTGATGAAAACTGTGGTAATTACCTGAGGACTTTTTTATCTGTCAGAAAATCTTTCAAAAATCCATTACTTTTTCTAAATTGCTTCTATTTCAAGGCAAGGTAAGCAACCATTGATGAACATTGTTGGGTGAATTACCTTTCGTCCTTTCTGGGATTAGGATAATGAAAGAGATTTTTATCAGGGCCTTACAACCTTTTAATTATGCCTCGTCCTCTTGTTCCCATTACAACAGCAGCATGCATCAAACGCTCAGTGGAATCGTATACATTGAAGCTTCAATTGGTAGCTCAATTTTGATATCCCATAACAAAAAATAGTAAAAAATCCACTGACCTGACTCTCTCCTGCCCGACGACGCGGTCGTCCCACTATCATCGCCAGAACTTCGGATTACTTCGACAGCAGCAGACATCAAACGCTCAGCGAAATCATATACATTGAAACTTCAATTTGCAGCTCAAGCTTTTGATTTTGATAGCCCATATCAGAAAATAGTAAAAAATCCACTGACCTGACTCTCTCCTGCCCGACGGCGCGATGGTCCCACTATCATCGCCGGACCTTCGGATTACTTCGAGGTCGTTGATGCGTCCGTCGAGCGCCGCGTACAGTGAGTCTCGGAGGGAATATCTAAGCTGCAGGCGATGGCGATTCGTAGAAGAATGGCTTGTTTTATAACTTGGAGCTTTTGTATCAGTGTATTGCTCTGCTTCATCCTTGTCTTCAACCTATCAGTTCATTGAATATTTCAGTCATGTTTTGTAAAGAATGTCAAATAGCTGTTTTTATACGTGTAACAATATAAAAAATATTGCATTATACATTACAAATAATTTTTATTTGGCGTTCACCATAATAATATTTCAGTCGTGTATTTTGAAGAATGCCAACATTCAGATGTATCATTAGTGCAAATTAAATGTTTCTAATGAATGTCAGTAGCTAAATAAATTTATAAAAGTGATAAGGTGTAATGCATTATATAATATAAACAATCATAATTTGGCATGATACATGAGACATTATTTTTAATTGACATGCGTCATAATAATATTTCAGTCGTATATAGTCAAATATTTTTTTTTATACGTGTAATAATGTAAAAATTATTGCATCATACTTCAGAAGTTATTTTGAATTGGCGTGCGCCATAATAATATTTCGCTCGTGTATTGTGAAGAATGCCAACATAAGTTAAAACTTATTTTTACTTGATCTGGGTCGTACTAATATTTCAGTCATGTATTGTAAAGAATGTTCAATATATTTTTCATACGTGCAACAATATGAAAAATATTGCATTATAATTTACAAATTATTTATACTTGATCTGGTCCGGCCATAATATTTCAGTCGTGTATTGTGAAGAATACAACATTCAGATGTCCGTATCAGTAGTGCAAATTAAATGTTTCTAATGAATGTCAGTCGCTAAATAAATTTATAAGAGTAATATGGTGTAATGCAATATTGCAATATAAATAACCATAATTTTGCATGATACATAAATTATTTTAATTGCCATGCATCTTAATAATATTCTAGTCGCGTATTGTAAAGAATGTCAAATATATTTTTTATAAGTGTAACGATATAAATTGCACTATACATTAGAAATCACTTTGATTCAACGTGCGCCATAATAATATTTCAGTTATATATTGTGAAGAATGCCAACGTACGTTAGAAATTATTTTTACTTGATCTGGGTCAAAATAATATTTCAGTCGTGTATTGTATAGAATATCAAATATATTTTTTATACGTGTAACAATATATGGCATTATACATTACAAATTATTTTTACTTGACGTGAGCCACAATAGTATTTCAGTCATGTATGGTAAAGAATGTAAATATATATATATTTTTTTTTACGTATAACAAATATTACATTATACATTACAAATTATTTTTAGTTGACGTGCACGAAAATAGTATTTCAGTCATGTATTGTAAAGAATGTCAAAAATATTTTTTTTCTACGTATAACAATATAAAAAATATTGCATTGTACATTACAAATCATTTTTATTTGACGTGCGCATAATAATATTTCAGTCGTGCTATGTGAAGAATGCCAATATATATTAAAAATTATTAATTACTTGATATGGGCCATAAAAACATTTCAGTCGTGTATTGTAAAGAATGTCATATCTATTTTTTTTAATACGTGTAACAAAATAAAATAATATTACATTATATGTCAACTTGTGAACGGCATCATTTAATCATGATCTCGTGAGTCTTATTTTTGAACGACTGTTCTTGAAGCAGCCGTGTAATTAATCATAGTCGTGCGATTTCTCATCATACACTTTATTTACACTACCGACAACTACTATGGGACACTTCATTTAATTTGCACTACTGAATACGAACATCTGATGTTAGGATTCTTCACTATATATGACTGAGATATTATGACTCATGTCAAATAAAAAAAATTGTAATTTATAATACAATATTTTTTTTATTGTTGCACGTATAAAAATTATATTGACATTATTTAAAATACACGACAGAAATATTATTATGGCTAAGATCAACGAAAAATAATTTCTAATGTATCGTGCAATATATGAGTATACACTACTAATTAAAACTATTTTTAGACATAAAAAAAAACATAGTATACACTACAAATGAAAACTTAGATGACTTATAAATGTATTGTTGAGAGCTTTTCATTCATCATAAACATTTTATTTGCTGAAAAGTACTAAGCATGACTTAGACATTTTATTAAAGCGAACGCCGCCTCAACTTGTAGACTGAACTCCTCGACGAATGAACGTCGCCGCCACTGAAATTCTTAATGTGACTACTGTTTCCGAAATTATCGGCTCTGTCGTGAGAGCTTGACCCAGGTTGTGAGGAAGAAAGAGACCAAAAAATTGCATAGCCCTCTGATTGTCCAGCCCCGGCGTAGGGAAAGTCGATCTGGGCTATATCGATGCTTAGCCCAGATCGAGAATCGCTGGCCTCTCGAAAAGATGATACGATAAGATTCAGTGAATGTGTTTGAAACATATACATACCAGAGGTGGAATAAGACTCTGATATGTTGCTAGGGCTGGGCATTCGGTATAAACCGTACCGACCGAACCGAAATTTCGGTTAACCGAAATTACGGTTCGATGATTTGAGGAACCGAATACCGAACCGACGGTAAAAACCGAATGTTTTTCGGTATTTTCCGGTTATTTACCGAAATACCGAAGTCAAGAAAAAAAAAATTCAATTTGCCAAAACTCGTATGCTCGCCGTTGCTCCGCCGTGAAAGCCGGCACCTCCGTCAGAAACTGCTCCCAGATCACATAGTTCGCCACCGAAGGAACATAAACGACCTCGTTTTTTTCTCTGCAATTCGCCGCCGACGTCAGCAGAAAACTCTTGCTAGCTGAAGAACTCGAATTCACGCCAACGTAGACGGGCTATATATAAGGGCTGTCGTCTCACCGGCTGTCGTCGGCACCGGCGATTTAGAAGCACTCGTAGTTGTCTTGGTGTATTTTTTTTTTTCTGAGAACGATTCGTGTAGATGAAGAAGATCCCTAAATTGAAATATTTATTGGGGGTTTATATTTATTGGGCTGTGTGGGCTGTATAGTTATGGGTGGCTTGTATATTATAATAACTATTGGGCCTACGAAACATAAGTATAACTGATATATTTAATATTTTTTAATTTAAATTCGGTAATTCGGTATACCGAAAATACCGAACCATAAAACCGTACCGAAGCGAAATACCGAAAATTTAAAACTTGTGTACCGAATACCGAACCGAAATTTTTCGGTTCGGTTCGGTTTGTACCGTAATTTCGGTATTTCGGTAATACGGTTCGGTTAACCGAACTGTGCCCACCCCTATATGTTGCTGTTGCTGTCACAACCTGATACATTTGGAGATATTGTGTTGAACCCAGCCATGAATTCGTCCAACCTATAGAAAATTAAAATTGCATCAGCTCGGTCGAAATAGGAAGTGAAATGCGAAATTCAGTTTGAGTATGTAGTATTAGATGCTTTACCGCCTTTTCCTCCATTCGTCGTATTGCTTCTTTATGTCGTCCCGTTGCTTAGTGACCATATTAAGTTTCTCAACACGTTCATTGTATGATGCAACTTTGTTACGGTACCTGATGAAAATTTAACCTTGCATTAGCATACAACCATAATCATGCTCTTGGCATCTTACTTGAATGGAGTATCAATAATCCTACTCAGCAATTGAATCGAGATTTGGGTTCATTTCTTTCAATTTAGCTTCAAGAAGCGTCACCATCTCCAACCTCCATGAGTCACTCATTGCTTGAAAACTATCGGAAAATTCCTCAACAGCTTTGCCCTCATCATGGACGGCGGCCGCCTCGCCGGGCGGCGTTTCAGAGCCAAGAATTTGGTCCCTTACCTGAAAAAGAGAAGTCTGAAAATAAGTTATTGCAATCAAATTTTGAATAGAACAAATAAAGACTAACTTAACTAACCTTTGAACTTGACCATTGACGTTCCAACAGCTCCTCTTCGCATGAATTTCCTGAAGATAGCCAATCTAAGTCAACAAAGTTTGAGCAGTCTGATGTATCACCGTTTTCACACTCGAAACAGGCCTATGTCTAATGCCATAATGCGCTATTTCTGCACAATTTGAAACAATAACATAAACATAACTCATAATCACATGGCCAAAAAATAAAAAAGAAAAAGGAGAACTCACCATGTGAAAGTATGGTACTTTTCCCTCAGCAATCCTCTTAGCTAATCCTTCGGCAATGGCCGTCTTACCAACCTCAACCTCGCCGAGAAGGATAGGATTACTTTTCGTTCTTCGGCAAAGATCTGGACGACTCTCTCCACTTCGGTCTCACGACCAATCACGGGATCTATTAAAATGCTGCTTGCACGGGCACTAAGATCCACACAAAACATATCGAGGGCTTTTTTATCTGTCAGAAAATATTTCAAAATTCCATTACTTTTCTAACTTGCTTCTATTTCAATGCAAGGGAAGCAACAATTGATGAAAACTGTGGTAATTACCTGAGGACTTTTTTATCTGTCAGAAAATCTTTCAAAAATCCATTACTTTTTCTAAATTGCTTCTATTTCAAGGCAAGGTAAGCAACCATTGATGAACATTGTTGGGTGAATTACCTTTCGTCCTTTCTGGGATTAGGATAATGAAAGAGATTTTTATCAGGGCCTTACAACCTTTTAATTATGCCTCGTCCTCTTGTTCCCATTACAACAGCAGCATGCATCAAACGCTCAGTGGAATCGTATACATTGAAGCTTCAATTTGTAGCTCAATTTTGATATCCCATAACAAAAAATAGTAAAAAATCCACTGACCTGACTCTCTCCTGCCCGACGACGCGGTCGTCCCACTATCATCGCCAGAACTTCGGATTACTTCGACAGCAGCAGACATCAAACGCTCAGCGAAATCATATACATTGAAACTTCAATTTGCAGCTCAAGCTTTTGATTTTGATAGCCCATATCAGAAAATAGTAAAAATCCACTGACCTGACTCTCTCCTGCCCGACGGCGCGATGGTCCCACTATCATCGCCGGACCTTCGGATTACTTCGAGGTCGTTGATGCGTCCCGAGCGCCGCGTACAGTGAGTCTCGGAGGGAATATCTAAGCTGCAGGCGATGGCGATTCGTAGAAGAATGGCTTGTTTTATAACTTGGAGCTTTTGTATCAGTGTATTGCTCTGCTTCATCCTTGTCTTCAACCTATCAGTTCATTGAATATTACTTTTTTCTACTTCGTCGACGTCAGGTTGACCTGCCAATTCCTTGCAGGTTGACCTGCCTCACAGATCCTGAAAGGTAGATGCTCGTTAGTCGCTTGACTATTAAAATGATATATAATATTTTTGTATGAGCAGGAACATCGCTCTAATAGTACACTTATAATATTTATATATGAGCGGGAACTTCAGTCTACTAGTATACTTTTATTACCTCCGTAGATAATTCTGGTCGAAGCCATTTCCTTCAGGGCTCATCGCTTGAAGCAATTTCCTCAATTCGAAGTGTACCTAAAGTTGCGTTGCAAACATCATAGATCTTGCATTGAACTCAAGAAACTAAAGTTAAACAATCTCGACATACTTCTTGAGCCTGAGCTGGAGGGTGGCCTTCCCAGTTCGAATAGCCCAGACGGGCTCATAGGCCAAGACAACATTGCTCCAGTCATCGATCCGTTCTGTAATAACCAAAGGCTTTTCGTTTTTTTGGTTTCCACTTTAAAAACAGTGAAGAATTATTTATGAGATAATGCTGGGAAATACCTGCAATGGCCTTGGTCTGGGCAGCAACAACTTCCAGAGTTGTCCCAGCTTCCCCCTGTTCAAGACTCTCGCGGATGCAAGCGATCATCAAGCTATGAGATAGAGAGAATGCTACTTTATCTACGACAAACTGAAAAATGCAACAAACCATGATTACACGGTGTAAATAATATAATCCATTTGTTACATGAGATACATTATTGTCTGCATTGGACAGTCGAATCGACGCCTTCTGCTTGTCTGAAGCATCGACTTTAGAGATGTCTGATTCTGTTGGTCTATGTTCCAGTACGACTATTCGATTTGCAGATTGACTGTGATCATCTTTGACCATTTCTGAAGGAAAGATTCGAGATTTGCTTCTTCTCCTTCTGAAGATATTGGGACGTATTCTCAGCAGACTACAGTCGAGCTGTGAAGGAAAATAAATAAACCTATTAAACTGATTCAAAATATAAAAAAAAGAAAAAAACTTATCTTGTTTTGTCACAATAACTCCGATCGATGATTATAGGGTTCTTCACATTTTGCATCTAAATGTGAAACTTGATGTTGCTTGCACTTCCAGATCCTCACCCTAAGAAAATGAGACAACGATCTTATGATAAGATAATACTATTGAACGATTAATTTTATTATAATTGTTACCTGCCATATCTTGATTCTTCTCATGTTCTGAAATTTGATGTTGCTTGCACTTCCAGATGCTCCCTTTATTCACACGAAAGAAAATGAGATGACAATCTAATGATAAGATAATACTATCGAATGATCAAATTCATTATAATTATTACCTGCCATGTCTTGATTCTCACCCCATTTGTAGTCCCAGATAGCTTTGCTTCATTAACCTCAACGTCCCAGACGTACAGTTCTGAATTTCCAGCACCTAAGTTTCCGATACTGCATAAAATCCAAATAAGTACTCCAAAGTACTCCTACACGAAAAACACAGTGAAAGGACAATGAGTTGAAGCAAAAAATAAAAGGAATCAACAAAAAAGGAGCGGAAAATGCTGGGGAATACGAAACGACCTTGATAACAGACTCCATTCTTCTTCAAGATGGTTCCTCATTATAAGGTGCTGGTCGTTCAAATTTCAAACAATTGTTTACATGTTCCATACTAACATAAGCATTTAAATAACCTCTTAGAATCGATGGTCACCAAACTGACGGCACGCCCTTCATCTCGCTCGAGGTGGATTTGGGTATGTAAAACAATCTATTAAATCAATCGTCAAAGGCACATGCATATGGTAATTACTCGGTGAGTCTTTTAACATCATAAGTAATTTTTGATGTTGTTGTTGATTTTTCCCCAGTTTGCTTTTAAGTTTGTTTTTTTTTTCATTAATACATTCATTATTATTCTTTAAGAGGATACATAGGGAGGGTTAGAAGACAGCCGTAAGCCCTTCTGTTAGGGTTTAGGGTTATGTTGTCAGAGAATACTACATGGCGGGTTTTGATGCGGACGTGGAACCTGAGAGATCTCTCACCAGACGATATTGTATGGCACTCGATGGATTGGTACACTAATCAACACTCTTTGCTCTTTCTTCTCTTATCATGTCATTTATTCTTTCACCATGGCATGTTCGTATATGTCCTTCTTTATTGATAATTGAAGATATCAATGAGAGAGAACAACACACAGAAAGTCGTAGAAGTGCCAAATAATGGGTTCTTATTGAACGACTTCTATTCATTAGACACATTAAATTTGAACTATTGACAACTTATAAAGACTTAGACGCCTCTTACAAATTTCTTGCGCGCCTTCAATAATTTCTATTGTTAAACACATAAAAAATATATGAGTATACACTACTAATGAAGGTCGTGTATTGTAAAGAATGTCAAATTGTGTATCATAAAAATAATATAATATTGCATGACACAATAGAAATCGTTTTTAGTTGATATGGACAATAATAATATTTCAGTCGTGTATTGTAAATAATGTCAAATATTTATTTTATACGTGTAACAATATAAAAACGTTGCATTATACATTACATATTATTTTATTTGACATGCATATTTCTTGTGTATTATGAAGAATGACAACATTCAGATGTTCGTATGCAGTATTAAATGTTGCTAATGAATGACACTGGCTAAATAAATTTATAAGAGTCATAATAGTGAATTATTGCAATATAAATAATTATAGCATGCTACATTAGAATTTTTTAGCTGATCTGTGCCATAATAATATTTTAGTCGTGCATTGTAAAGAATGTCGAATACATTTTTTATACGTGTAACAATTTAAAAAATATTGCATTATATATTGCAAATCATTTTTATTTGACGTGCGCCATAATAATATTCCAGTCGTGTATTGTGAAGAATGCAAACATTAATTAGAAATTATTTACTTGCTCTGGGCCATAATAATATTTCAGTCATGTATTGTAAAGAATGTCAACATATTTTTTATACGTGTAACAATATAAAAACTACTGCATTATACATTACAAATAATTTTTATTTTCGCGTTCACCATAATAATATTTCAGCCGTGTATTTTGAAAAATGCCAACATTAAGATGTGTCAATAGTGCAAATTTATAAGAGTCATAAGGTGTAATGCATTATACAATATAAATAATCATAATTTTGCATGATATGAAAGAAATTACTAATTGACATGCGTAATAATAATATTTCAGTCGTCCATTGTAAAGTGTGTCCACTATATTTTTTATACGTGTAACAATATAAAAAATTTTACATTATAAATCGCAAATTATTTTTACTTGATCTGGTTTGGCCATAATTTTTCAATTGTGTATTGTGAAGAATGGCAACATTCAGATGTTCGTATCAGCAGTGCAAATTAAATGTTTCTAATGAATGCCAGTCGCTAAAAACTTTTATAAGAATAATTAAGATGTAATGCAATATCACAATATAAATAATCATAATTTTGCATGATACATGAGAAATTATTTTTAATTGACATGCATCATTTACTTTATAGTGGACCCGAGATCCGCCTCAGAAAAAAACTGCCTCGCATTTATAATTTTTTTCTATATAATTATTATTTATTAAATATATGTTTTATATATATAATATTTATATAAAAAATTATAAGGAAGGGGTGGTGCGGGGGGTTGCAACATCCTATAAATAATAAACATTAACCATTAAATCAGTGGTCAAATCTGATTATCGTCTTCATCTTGATGCACAAACTTCATCCGTGATCGGGATAATTATTTTATAGTGTACCCGAGACCCGCGCATTTATTTTGTAGTGGAGCCGAGACCGGCCAAACAAAAAAAATCAAACTCAAATAAATAGCTTTGCATTATACAATAAAAACCTTTTTATTTGACGTGCGTTATAATAATATTTCAGTCATGCTATGTGAAGAATGCCAACATATATTAAAAATTATTTTTTACTTGAGGTGGGCCATAATAATATTTCAGTCGTGTATTGTAAAGAATGTCAAATAAATTTTTTATACGTGTAACATCATAAAATAATATTGCATTATATGTCAACTTTTGAACGGCATAATTTAATCATGATCTTTGTGAGTCTCATTTTTGCACGACTGTTACTGAAGCAGTCGTAGGGTTTGTCCTAGAACTTTAGGTCCAGACATCTTGTAAGGCTCATAGTCGTGCTATTTCTCATCATACATTTATTTGCACTACTAACAACTACTATGGAAGACTTCATTTAATTTGCACTACTGAATACGAACATCTGAATGTTGGCATTCTTCACAATACACGACTGGTTTATTATTATGGCGCATGTCAAATAAAATAAATAATCATAATTTTACATGATACATGAGAATTATTTTTAATTGACATGCATCATAATAATATTCTAGTCGTGTATTGTAAAGAATGTTAAATATGTATTTTATACCTGTAACAATATAAATTGCACTGTACATTAGAAATCATTTTGATTCGACGTGCGCCATAGTAATATTTCAGTTGTGTATTCTGAAGAATGCCGACATACGGTAAAAATTATTTTTACTTGATCTGGGCCATAATAATATTTCAGTCGTGTTGTATAGAATGTCAAATATAGTTTTTATACGTGTAACAATATAAAAAATATTGCATTATACATTACAAACTATTTTTACTTGACGTGCGCCATAATAATAATCAGTCATGTATTGTAAAAATATATTTTTTTTCTACGTGTAACGATATAAAATATTGCATATACATTACAAATCATTTTAATTTGACGTGCGTCATAATAATATTTCAGTCATGCTATGTGAAGAATGCCAACATATATTACACATTATTTTTTACTTGATTTGGGCCATAATAATATTTCAATCGGGTATTCTAAAGAATGTCAAATATATTATTTTATACGTGTAACAATATAAAATAATATTGCATTATATGTCAACTTGTGAAAGACATCATTTAGTCATGATATTTTGTGAGTCTTATTTTTGCACGACTGTTACTGAAGCAGTCGTGTAATTAAAAGGGTTTGTCCTAGAACTAGGGGTGGGATCGGGTCGGGTATATCGGGTTTCGGGTTTTTCGGGTCGGGTACCCGAAAAAATCGGGTAGTGATTTTCAAACCCGATCCCGACCAGACAAAAATCGGGTACCCGATAGTCGGGTACCCGAAACCCGACTATCGGGTTCGGGTCGGGTTCGGGTTTCACATTATTGTTCTTTAAAAAAAAACTTAAATTAAGAGGTAAAATATCACACTGAAACATCCCGGCTGCAAAAATCAGATCTCGATGTCGGCGATTAGCGGACGAAAAGTCAGCAGCAAGGCCGACGATAATCAGGCACGGCGGCGTACGCAGACACGGCTGATGCCCGGGGCAGCGTACGCAGACACGGCCGATGCCTCTTATCGTTGACCTGATATCTGTGCACATCCACATGCATCAAAGATCGGTTCTTTATCATCATCCCCATCTAAGAAGTGCTTATTTGTTCGAACAGGGAGACGACACGCGATTGAGGCCCATGTCCGCAGGTAGACGACACGCGATGCGATTCTCTCGCACTGAGAGGGATCGGAGGGTTGAGACGTTGAAGATCGTCGAGCTCTGAAGGTCGATGCTGCGAAGTTAGCCGACCTCTGTAGGTATTTCTCGATGGCTGCGAAATGTGGAGGACGAGGAGTTCCTTCTTTTTTTTTTTTGTTATTTTGTGTCTATTGGGCTGGACTTCTCCTTTGGGCTGAATTTTAATTAAAATTGCAGTGTCTTTTTTTTTTTTTAAATCGGGTCGGGTACCCGATAAACCCGATCGGGTACCAATATGCTATCCGAAACCCGACCCGAAGTATTACATCGGGTATCGGGTTTAAACCCGATACCCGATTAAACCCGACTTTTCACCCCCGATCGGGTAAAACCCGATCGGGTCGGGTCGGGTACCCGAAACCCGAACCCGAATGCCCACCCCTACCTAGAACTTTAGGTCCAGACATCTTGTAAGGCCCATGTCGTGCAATTTCTCATTATACATTTTATTTGCGCTACTGACAGTTACTATGGAACACCTCATTTAATTTGCACTACTGAATACGAACATCTGAATGTTGGCATTCTTCAAAATACACGACTGAGATATTATTATGGCGCGTGTCAATTAAAATAACTAATCATAATTTGGCATGATACATGAGAAATTATTTTTAATTGACATGCATCATAATAATTTTCTAGTCGTGTATTAAAGATGTCTAAAATATATTTTTTATACGTTTAACAGTATAAATTGCACTATACATTCGAAATCATTTTGATTTAACGTGCGCCATAATAATAACAGTCGTGTATTGTGAAGAATGCCGACATACGTTAGAAATTATTTTTACTTGATCTGTGCCATAACAATATTTCAGTCGTGTAGTGTATAGAATGTCAAATATATTTTTTCACGTGTAACAATATAAAACATATTGCATTATACATTACAAATTTTTTGTACTTGACGTGTGCCATAATCATATTCAGTCATGTATTGTAAAGAATGCCAAATATATTTTTTTCTACGCGTAACGTTATAAAAAATATATAAATTTTTTGTACTTGACGTGCGCCATAATCATATTCAGTCATGTATTGTAAAGAATGCCAAATATATTTTTTGTCTACGTGTAACGTTATAAAAAATATTGCATTATACATTACAAATCATTTTTATTTGACGTGCGCAATAATAATATTTCAGTCTATGCTATGTGAAGAATGCCAACATATATCTTAAAATTATTTTTTACTTGATCTGGGCCATAATAATATTCAGTCGTGTATTGTAAAGAATGTCAAATATATTTTTCTATACGTGTAACAATATAAAATAATATTGTATTGTATGTCAACTTGGATATCATTTAATCATGATCTTTGTGAGTATTATACGACTCAGGGTGGACCGAGACCAAAGAATCTTATGCGAAAGGTTATATAACTTGTCAACACTTTGATTTGTTGATGCCTCAACCTATTCACCAAGCAACCAAAAATGGAATGTACCAAAAAAGACAGAAAAATAATCAAAATCAAACCCCATATGCGTTTCTTTCATTCCATCTCAAACTACAATTAGCAACATGAATATAAGAGAACTGTGTGTGAGATTATAATCCTTCCAAAACACATAGGTAAATCTACATAAAGCCGCATAATAGGCAAGAAAAAAATTGCAGAAATTGAAGAAAAATAACCTGCTCCAAACCTTCCAAAGCTCTCTGTACAGCGCCTCTTTAGGATCAACAGAAAACCCAAAGAAAATAAGAAAAAACATAAAAAGAAAATCAAGACGGAGCTAAAAAATGGTGCAAAAGAGTGAAAATTTAGAAACAAAATTCATACCTATAATAGTGGTGAGATTAGAATCAACGTTCTCATAGGTATATATCTTTTGTTCAGACAAACACTAAACAAACTTCATAAGCAAACATCAGATCTCTCTTAAACCCAAGCTTCATCATAACACAAAGAAAGCCAGAGACCAAACCAAAAGAAGCACAAACGAAAGAAACCATCTTCTTCAGTTAATAGAGGCAAACCCAACACACACAAAGCAAGAAAAGGGAAGCACTGCTTACATATATATATAGATAGATTAGTTCCTCTATACATATTCTTGAAGAAATCCACACAAAGCCTATGCCTCCACCAAAGATTCGACCTTCAGACAAATCAAGATGACTCTACTTCAGCGACCAAGAGAGAAACAAACCATGTCTTCAAGGTGACAATATTCACTTTTTGCTCGTCTTATCGTCGATAAAAATCGAATCTTGACCGCCCCACCTCAATTCCCATCTCCTTGAGCTCGCTCGAAAGAGGGTCTTTCTCCCAATTCATCAAAAACTGAATTCAAAAGATGAGAGCTGGGCTGAGCACCATCCACCAAACCCTGACCTCGGAAGCCTCAACGATCCTCAACCAATCAATCACCGAGGCGGCGCTCGCAACCACGGCCAGACGAGGAAAATAAATAAGTATTTGTACGCTCTTATTCCTTCTTATTCCATTTCAAATATTTGGACAGCAAAAAGGGAAATAAATCATACCTGAGGTAGGTTTCCTTTCCAGTACCCTCCTATTCCTTCTTATTTACCAACCACTGCAAAGGAATACGTTTAAGTTGAGAATTTATTCATGTAATAAAGATAATCATGCAAATTGAATCTGACAAATCATCCAAACATGTTGTAATGATTTAAGTTTTTAATACATCCAACAATGTAAGGTAGGAAAGAAATAACTAAGCTGGGAACTAACAGAGAAACAAAATTCAGTATTCTTCCTAAATCGCAAAAAAGATTTTGATCTAGTAAAATGGAAGGAGAGCTGTAACATTGGAACCAGTTGGCTCAATACAATTCATGAATCTTCTAATTAGATAGTAGACGATAATAGCAATATAAAGTTAGTGGTTAAAGCCGAACATTACCTGAAGCAGACACAAATTCTGCTAAACCGCTCTCAAAGAAGGTCGAGTGGAGAGCCCTGACACACTGCTCTGACTCATTGTCGTTTCCTATCAATGATATGTTGACCTTCAAAGCGCCTTGCGCTATCATCTGAACGTTTACTCCGGTCATATGAAGGACATGGTAAGCCTACCAAACAACCACAAACAATCCTTTCAAAACAATTAGTGCAACAGATACAGATGTTAAGCATTCGATAAAAGGATATCTATCTTATCACCTTCTCTAGTATCAGTGATGTCTTGCGCTGCCCTTCGATGATTGCGGAGTCGGCGGTATACGCGGCGAGAAGCACTTTGAATAAGCCCCCTCTTTGGAACAGAGCGCTCAAAGTTCACACAGGGTTTGCTAAATCTCAGCTCTTGGACTGTGCGAAGCTTTTAGTTACTAACCATCGTTCTTCTATGGTGGCTGATCAAAAGCTCAAGGGAGCTTATAAGAAGTACTCGAGTTCAGACAAAGGCGCGGTTGCTTTACTACCACCTGCCAAATCTCTTCTTCTGGCACAGTGATTCATTCTTTTTTCTTTTTTTCCCAAGCTCTGATCTAAAAATAGAACAGCAGTTCCCCGGCTAGGGAATTGATTTCTTGAGGACTTGTTTGGTATTTTAAAGTGAATCAAATTGACTCATAGTGAATGAGTGAAACAAATATGCATGCAGCAAGTCAAAATCCATCAAAACGATTAGTCAATGTAAGAAATAAAGTTAACGTGACCATTCTTACGTTACATACGAACTCTGAAGCTAAATTTCTCTGCCAAAATGATTTTGGATGTCTTTGAAGGACACTGTGGCTGATCCTCTGCTCTTTGCTCTCTGCCGTGAGGAGTGTTCTTTCCATCCAGTCATGTATATCACCTATAATAATAATAAGATTAAGTTTAGTAAACCTCAATTGCACACAGAAACATGTTATTTTTTTTTTGACCTGGAAAGTGGCTGGGATGGTGCCATCCTCAGCAGCAAACATTGATTCATAAACAGTTGCAGTGGCTAAAGCAGTGTCTCTCTTCAAAATCTGATCGATGATGAAACAATGAATCCAACGTGTTGTAGGTTCATTCTTTAAAGCAAATATCCGAAGAGAATGAAAGTTTTATTTAGAGGGCTTACATGGCTTCGTTGCAACAGAGCGTTGATTTCACCCAAGCGGAGATGTTCCATCAAGTCAAGAGTTGCCTTGACGAAAACAGAAAAGCATGCAATTAAAAAATTCATTCCAAACATACTATTGTAAAAACATTGCGGAAAGAAGATAATCTACCGCTGTTGTATGTCTTCTGAGGAAGGTTTATAACTGCAATTTTCTCGAGTTCTTCCACCCCACATGATCCAATTCCTGTTCAAAAGAAAAAGATGGCAAAAGCTGAAAGAGGGGAAACGAAGGATAAAGCAGAGTCAAATACATACCTGTTACACCATATAAAAGCAGAGTTCTTCGAAGGATCATACGATTGCCCATTGAATCAGAGCTTGGAAGGATCGAAGTACCAATAGAATGCGCCATGCGAATCAAATTGATTTCTCATAGTGAATGAATAAAAGAAATATGCAT